>JANDEH010000020.1:2400000-4800000 GCA_024610705.1 Tetragnatha versicolor
ACGGGAAAAAAAGAATGAAGGACTGATTTTCTCTTTATAAATTATAGCCCATGTCCTATTCTGATGTATCAGCTACATTATGGTAGAATTTCATTAAAATCCATTCAGTAGTTTTTGCGTGAAAGAGTAACAAACATCCAGACAAACATTCACAATTATAATAGTAGTAGGATTGATCAATATTTTTAAGAAAAACTTCTAAATTATGATTACAATAGAAATTTCAATTGATTATTCACATTAGAAATTAGTTGTTTGAAAATTTATCCTTATTTATCTTATAATATGATTAAGGTATCCGCCTACCCCTAAAAAGACGAGTTTCGACTTTTTCGTCGAAAATTTGGTTCTTACATTTTCAAGTAGTTTAGACTTTTATCTTTCTAAAACTGTTTTCATTTCACTTGTAGGTGAATTAGAAAAGAAATTACAGCATTATTAAAACAGATAGTAGTGTGCGATCGTATACAAATATAAACTTTAAAGCTGATTTTCTCAGAACTAAGTTTTGCATAAAAACCCTCCACTATTTACATGATTACTCAAAAACTATCCAAGATATTCACTCCAAATTTTAACAGTATATTAATCATACTGTTATTAACCAGATGGACCACAGATTTTTATGTAAGTTTACTATTTTTGTTTTTATTGATGTTTTTTTGATAAAGGGTTGTAGAAATTTTGAAATTTTTCACTTACCTTTACATTTTATGCTGTAAAACAATTACTTTTCAAAATATGTCTTAGAAAATGGTCCAATCTGAAGATAAGTGTTATACGATACTTGTGTCCAAAGGAAATTTATATAGGGGTAATAGTTTTTGGGCAAGAGTGAGAGGGGTTTAATTCACTTAAATTTTACACTAATTACCCCATATTTTAGAAAATAATATAATTAATTTTGTTTTTTTAGCATTGATCAATGTTTTGATGTACATTTAAACTAAAAATTAAAAAATAATGTTTGTAAATCAAGTATTTCAAAAAAATGGTCTCAAAGGTAGGCGGATACCTTAACAGTTATTTTATTAATTAAAATAATATCTATATCACTTTAAAAGTAACTGATTTGTTCACTGGAGCTTTCTGATGCCATGTAACAGAAACTGGTTTTTGAGATTGAAGAAATGAAGTTTTGGATTCAACAAAGTTTGTTTAAAGCACACATGTTTGTGTTTTAGAACAACACTCAAGTACATAATTACATCATTTGTGTATCTGCAATAATGAATTTATCAAAATTTATGTATCAAGTTATTCGTGGCGTAAAACAGCTTGATAATATGTGTATTTTCATTAAGGTATAACTAATAATTGTATTGCAGCACCTATTCAACTAAAGATGTAGGATGCAGCTTGTTTAGTTATTTGATAGTTTAACGACTCTGAAATTTTTTTTCAAGGTCATCCGAAATTTTCTCTGTTAACCATCTCTTTAAAATGGTGCTCCCGTTATTTTTACCTAATTAAATTCCTAAAAACATAAAAAACTAATTTTGAACTTGTTCAAAATTAACTAGAATTATCCAACATCCCAAATTCTTTGTAAACCCGTTGACCTCAAAGGGAAAATGCAATTTTGAAAATCAAGATCCAAAATGGTCAAAGAAATGTCATAATGTCTCTTAATTTTAAAATTATATGAAAAAGATTACGCTACAATTTCGTTTATACAAATATTGAATTTTTTCATGTGTGCGGATTTTGAGTTAGATATTCGAACAAAAGTTATGTTAACCTAATTCTAATGAATAGCATCCATACTTTAAGATCACAAATAGTTTATTTTGACTACTTGAGAGGAACAAGAAATTTGCTATAAACATTTAAATATAAGTTATTGTATTACCCCAAGATCCAATTAGTTTCCATGATTAATTGATTATATACGTTCTCTTTAATTACTAAACAAAGGTGGATTTAAAATGCGAAGATTTAAATCATGAAAAAACATTTTCCTTAATTCTGAACTAAAAACTTACAGGTGAAATATTAGTAGCTGAAAATATCAATGAATAGGAAGTGGCTATAGTAAAAACAGGAGCTATTTTGAAAAGCGTGTAAACAGTTTCAAAGAAATTATGCAAGAATATAGAAAATATATTTACATACTGTTACAAAATTTAAAATTTATCCCACCGAGACAGAAATAAATAAATACCCTCTCTCCAGTCCACCTCAAAACAAAAATCAGATCCAAACACATCCCGACAGATTTCTCTCCCCAACAGTCTGGTCCTCTTTTTCTCTCGCCCGTCTCCCCCCTCCCTCCGCTCTCCCGAGCAAAACAAAACTCCCCTCTTTCCCTCCCCCCACTCTCTCTCTCCCCACAGAGAAAAAAAAAAAGTCCCCCCTGTCCTAGATTTTGAATGGTTCCCGCGCAAGTTCGTTGCCCCGATAATAAAAGTGACCTTGAAAGGCGAAGAAGCAACAGCCGGCCTTTCCAAGGATCCTTTTAGTAGGTCATTGGATGCCCGACCAACTTTTCTCGGAGGAGTTTCTGGATTGGGAATTTATGTTGCACGATTTGGCAACATGGCGATTTGTCTGGTTTTGCATTTCAGTCTGAAGGAATTACTAGTTTTGAATGGTTTCTTTGTTTAAAATTTGCTTTTTAAAACATTAATGGATTAACTTAATAGATTTATAATTTTGTAAATTTTAATTTAAATTAACGTAAAAATGTTTACTTCAAGTTAATCGAAACAAAGTATTTCTTAACATTCGTTCCTGACTGATCTGACAACATCAGTAATAATCCAGGATGGGATAGGGTCCCCCCTTAAATTTTTATTGCTATGGATATTCAAACTTTGAAGGGGGGAACTATAAGTTGTGTTTTCTAAATATAATACATCCCTTTTTACTATATAATTTTATTATACAAAAATAGAGATTTAATCCAAATTGAGAATGATTAAAACTAAAAAATTATTTAACTGTAGGGGGCTGCCGCCCAATAACCCTTCCCCTAGATTCATTCTTGAACAATATCATCGAATAATTTATTTCGAAACCATAAAAAAACTAATTCAAGCATCATGAGAAAGAATCTTTTGACAAGACAACTTACCACTTCGTCCTATATGATTCAGTATCTTCCATTGTCACCGAGTGGATTGATTGCTAAAGATCACATATCCTGAAAAAAAAATTTAATTTTCAATTTTAATTGAAGGTAAAACTCAAATTATGGCTGAAACAGAAAATCTATCATGAAATAAATGAAATTTAGTAGCTTTTGTAATCAACCAATCATCAACAATAGGAAAACCAAAGGTAGATCTAATTTAACCGAGTAATAATTCTGCAGTTATTATTATAAGATTTAAATTTAGCTTATTTGTAGTGTGAGTCACCCATGGAATTTCCCCATAGGGAAATACTGTAAACAAATGAAATTTTAAATACAAGCTTCAAACAAAATTTGGAATTTCTGAAACATTAACTTCAATAAAATACTTGCTGATGAAAGGGTAAACGAAACCTTTTATAAGAAAGACTGAAGATATTTACAAAACTACTATCAGAGTTTAAGGACTAAATTTTTCAACTTAAACTTTTGGCCATGTTAACAAAATTAAAGATTTAAAAGGTATAAATTATATAGAAATTTCACAATATATTCTCCAATCAATTACACACCTATTAGATACAGAACAAGGCAATACGACCAATCTAAAATCATTCAAGTGTTTTTCTCTTAAAAATTTTTAAAGTATAAAGTTAGAGTAAATAAATTTTTGAAAATTATCTCAGAACTCAAACTTAACATCTATTAAAACTGCTCATACTCAGACAAATATTTAATTCAAAATTTTACCTTTAGTTGCTAAAAATAGGGCATTCATACCAGGTATTTAAAACCGAAATTTTTTCCTAGTTTTTATTTGAAAGAAAAGTTAAATTAAATTACATTAATATTAGTAGTTTTAAATTGTTCAAGTAAAGTACAGACAGATTAATTTTGAAATCAGTTTATATTTTCTCTTAATACCATATGTAAAGATCTATATTTAAAAAACTTTAAATAACTACGCTAACTACAAGAAGAATTAATTCACTCACTCAATAACCTTGAACTTCAAATTTTTGATGCAACTGATAAATACAGTATACAAAAATTTTATGATGACAATAATTTAGAAGAAAATTAATTACTAAAATAATCTTACTTCTTATAATGAATTCTAACGTATTATCTGAAGCATAAAATTTAGATTAAAGTAGATTTCTAATGGAAAAGTTCAAAAAAGTTATAAATAAAGCTGTAGAAAATTAAATAGATAGGTGGTTTTCTGTTTTTACGCAGTAAATCTTTCCATCATAATGAAACCACAACTTACACCAAACTGTTATTTTTTTAATCATAATTGTGTCACAAAATATTAAATTTGAGGTACCTAAGTAAAAAAAATGTATAGTTATATAATATACTCTATCAAATCGTTCATAGTTTTACAAAGTTTTATTTTCGTATTTCTCATAGATAAACATTACCAAACCAAATGAAAAAAAGAAAAGGCGAAACTTAGTATGCCCCAACAAAAAGAGTACTATAGGTAAGAATAATTAATTTTAAAATAAATTATATTCTTTTCCCATAAACGTAAATCAGTTCGACTTCATTTGACACCGACCAATTACAGTTTAGCTCTAGAAACGTAAATGTAAAAATCCAAACAAAATAAGAACTACACATTTTCGTTGGTCTTTTTCGGGTTGCCTATCCTATGATGTCTATGATGTGAAGCAACCTATTTCCATGACACATGAAACGCCATATTTTATTTTCTTAATGATCGTCCATTTGACATTTAACTATCTGGATCCCCATCAAAACGTGCTTCTTAAAGATGAAAACCCCAAACAATCAATTCAAGTTCAAAAATCAATGGAACAAAAATGGATTGATGATTCGAAAGGCAAACCCGAGCGGAGAATTTTCTTAAAATCGAACGAACTTCTTTGGAGATCATTAAGTTTGCTGCTAATTGACCAAAACGAAATTAATTGATCGGGATTTTAATGCGTTTTGCATCTGACAAAGAAACGCCGGGGATTTTCTCGTTAACTTTGAAGTTCAGATTCATTTAAGTTTGGTAGATTTAATTACCAATTGAATTTAAGTAAGCGTCAGGAACCAACAAACACATTTGTCATTCTTATGAAAAATGAGCATGTCTTTTTGATAGTATTACTCTTTTGAGAAAATCTGAATATAGCTTACTCTCAAGATGTTGAAGCATGTTTATAAATCAATCGTCCTTTTGAAAAAGGAAATAAGTCCAAAAACCAAAATTTGAGAAAATCGACCAAAATCACCAAATATTTAGTAGAAATTCAGTTCAGGACCCTATTTAGAAAACACAGCTATCATCTAACCAAATATAAGTACATTCAAAGATATTTTATAGTTCAAAAAAGTTGATGGACTCATTCCTTTAACCTTATGAAATTTCAACTGATGAAGAATCTTAAAAACAACTTAAATTAACATTTATATTATATTTATGCTTTGTTCGCACCAACAAAAATTAAAAATTATCATGAAACTGAGTCATTATGGAAGTATAAATGGAGTACGGGAATTATATTTATTATATTAAATATGAAGGGAGTCAAACATTCCATGGATAAATAAAAAGTTAAAAACTCTTATAAGTAAAACCCAATTTATATAACTTAGTTTTAGTTTATATCCCAAAGAATAAGAAAAAAAGACAAATTACCTTTAATTCCAAATTTTAAAAAATACATTCAATGTCCATCGATTTCTCAAATTCAAGGAGCTATATCTGCCTATAAGGGGTAGTTAATTTTCCTTTCTTTCCACTCATAATCATAGCCTCTAATAATCATAATAATCATAGTAGACATAATCATAGTAGAGCAAAGCTCAATTTTAAATTTTAGACCTAGATACCGATTGATAAAAAGTTTCTTCAGTTAACACAAATAATATCTTTAGTTACACAATGGGTAAATCTGAACTCAATAGGTTTGTACAATAGATGTTTTATGTTCAATTTCAATGCTTCGATTTACATGTTTCAATTTCAAATTTATTTACAGTCAAATGAATAAAATATTTAAAAAAATTATGAAAATATCCATAGTAATCCATTTCAAACAAGATCTGAAATTATTTTGAAAAATGAAACACTAAAGTCCATGTTATCAAACAGAAAACTTCGAATTTACAGTAAGATGTTCAAGTTTTCTAGTTATTTTGAAATATCTTATAAGATCCTACAGGGAGTTCGAATAAAATTACCTTTTACCAAAGCTTGTTTATAGCAATCCTATATTTATGTAAAAAAACTACATGTTTTTTAAACATGATTTTGAGAAACATGGGATTGAATTACTTGGGCAAGTGGTATTTGTGGAATGAGTAACAAGAGATTTAAAAACAACGCTTTTAATCCAAAAGTATTATTTCTTGTAATTGTGGATTAAAAACGTTTTTTTAATTCTTCTGTTAAGGAATTACAAAGTAAAAATGGATAATGATAACTTTTAGATGATAAATATTTTAATTCAAAGGTTAGATGCAATATAGGTCTCATGCTTTTTGCGTTTATCATATTTGTACTAAAAAAGCCCAATCCTAAACATCCGATGAATTATTCCTATATCATATTAATTCCTTCTATTCTAAAGTAAAAATACCCCCATTTACAGTTAAGCTGTTCTTCCTCCAGAGTGGCAATATATAGAAATGTATTTATGCTATTTAGTTACTGCATTCCTCATGTAATGATAGTATTCAACAGAAATGAGCAACTAAGAATTAATAGGAAGGATTTTTCATTTAACTTGCAGAAAATTAGTACTTTTATGTTGTCACAAGGGAAATAATATAAAGCAGTATTTACCCGGACAAGTTCATAACTACTTGTCAGTGAGAAAATAAGCCGTAATAATAGGGATTTGAAAAACTCCAAAAACCATAAACTACTGTTTAAAGCTGTTCTTTGCCAGAACAAACAGACAAAAAGAGGCTAAGAAAATTAGTTAGGGATGAATTTCGGTGAACTAAACAAGGATCAGGAAATTAAATTCTACGATAAGACACTCAAATTAGTGGCAAGATTCTTACGCAAAACCTTCTGAACGTAATTACGTAGTAACTATGGTTTATATATTTAAAAAAGTGTACAACGTGGAAGCAACCTCGGAGATAAAGTTGATAAATAGCATTTTTTGAAACGTGGGGGAAGTTTAGCATATGATACAAAGCGGTGTTTAGTTTAGAAACCAGCTTTCTTAACTCATGTGATTGGCTTAAACTTTTTTTAAACCTTCAATCAAGCTAATTAAAGTTTCAAGGTCTTATAGATATCAACACATTTTTTGCGATTGTTTTTTTACTATTCATTTATCACGAGTCTTCTCCCTACATTCATCAAGATTAAAAATAAATTAAGTAGATTGAATTGGTTTTTGTAATATGGATAATTCAGTGATTAAATATGAATTTTTTCTATGATAATCATGGAAGTAATGATTTTATATAATATTATGAATCCGTTGAATCATCAAATTACAATGCTCGGATAACGTTTTATTTAGATTTCGTTACGTTAACGTTTTGTAAAACACTCTCGCAACGCTTAGTAAACACAATAATGATTAAGTTGTGTGAGAAAAAGATAATGTTGTAAAAATGTCGCTAAAAAATTGCAGACAGAAAAAGTGCTCTTCCAGTGTTTTGTTCCAAATATAAGAACACTTTCAAATTCCGAACATTTTTATAACACTATTTACTAAATGTGTTTAATTTTGTGTGGGGCGTTTGCAGAGCAGGATATAAATAGTGGTTATTTCCTGAAAAGTTAAAAGCAGGAAGTGTTAAGGTGCTGCTGATCATGAGTTTAAAAACACAATTCAGTTATAAAACAACGAACTTTTAATCATAACAATTTCGCAACGCCTTAGTAAACAAAGTAATGAACTCAAAATGTTGCTAAAAGATTAGAGACAGAAAATTGTGCCAATGAACAGAAATTAGCCAATGCGTGAAACACTTTGCAACACTAATTAAACACAATGTTAGCACAGCACTGAAAACAGAAAACTTCTCATACAAAAGCGTTTTGATTGTAAGGTACTTGTACCCAATATGGACAGGGCTCTCAATATGGACACCCCTAATATCTTAAAAAGTAAGAAACTTGATCGAGAGTTGGCACTAAGTGTTCATGAATAAAAGCAGGTGTTTTTATAGTGTGCTGATAGTAATTACAGGTTAAGTTAGAATTCTTATTAGATATGGTAAAATTACTTTAAATAATAAAAAGTAGAGTGTTTTAGAAAGCGGATAAAATATATTTTCGTTTGCTATTGCGTATATTGCTTAAAAATGTTTTCTTTGTTTATTTATAACAAGATTTAGTAAAACTACGCCCTGTTCCTATTATGGACACCTTATGTCCACATTGTAAGAACAGCGAGTGAATCTTCAGATTCAGAAATTTTTAAAATAATTTTCTGTTTGAAAACGGAGTGCTTCACCACTACCTCTGGTTAGAGGAATATGTGAGAAAACTCCAGCTCTCAAGCGTCGCCTCCAACCGTGGACCGGTTTCGCCCTTGTTAGGGCTCATCAGCACGGTATAGGAAGGTAACGCAAGAGAGCGGAGGAAGAGCTTTTAGTCTGGTGGCGGACTGATAGTGGCGGACTGATCAATGGTCACCACTTTTTCCGTTATAGTCGGCTAGACTAAAAGCTCTTCCTCCGCTCTCTTGCGTTACCTTCCTATACCGTGCTGATGAGCCCTAACAAGGGCGAAACCGGTCCACGGTTGGAGGCGACGCTTGAGAGCTGGAGTTTTCTCACAATTTTCTGTTTGTTGTTATTTTAATTATGTAATTCCTAATAACTTAATGTTTATATGTATGTTTAATCTTAATTTTAGTACCCGTACATAACATTACGAAGTGCATGTTCTGAAGATATAAACTCTGCCCCCCTCCCCCGCAAAACTTAAAAAATATTTTTTTTATCCCCTCTCCTCTAAAATCCCTTGAAAGAGTGGTTCTTCCAAACACCTTGTGTAGAAGGTCAATAATTAGCCACCTGTCCACATAATAGGGACAGGTGGTTCCTAATATGGACACTTGCAAACATTTTTTGTTTTTATCATAGAAATTAAACCAGAATAATTACAAGTTCACTAATTTTAATAATGATAGTCAACAGTCCAGAAATAGTGGTCATAAATTTTTGGAGTCCTATGACGTGTACAAGGGGGTGAAAAAAATTCATTTTCCTAAGGGTGTCCATATTAGGCACAGGTACAGTACTGCAAACAAAAAACGGCACAGGTACCTTATTGCGGTTATGGTGTGCCAGAAAAGTGTTGTGTTAAAAATTACAGAGCCAGAAAATGTGTATAGTATTGTGTGTTCCAATTTTATGAACACTTTCAGATTCTATAACTATTTTATATTATTTTATGAACACTTTCAGATTCTATAACTATTTTATATTATTTTAAGAACACATTTCCAACATCTTTCAAACATTCAAATATGGATATCTTTCAAATATTATTGACCAAATTTTTCTTATGTTAAATTCCAATATCTATTCAATACGAAGAAGTACATATTTATAAATAAAGTTTGCATACACAAAAAGGCATTTATTAATATCAACCAATATATTTTTTTCCAACTAATTTTGGAATTTTAGTTATTTTCCATGTGGCTCAAAAACAACAGCCAATATCATTATGTCAATATCAGTTAATATATCGACGACATTGCCCAATATTGTCTTTGCTGGCCAATATCGTTTCCCAGACATTGCTAGTAAAAAAATGTCCATTTTTCAAATTTATTTTGCTCAAAAAGTGTAACTTTGAATCTTTTAAATATATTTAATAATTGAAAATCCCACAAAATGTGTTTTATACTTAACTATATTCGCAATATTGGCCAATATTTTTATAACACTGTTGTTTAATGCTTTGGTTTGGAAATTCCATATAAGTGAATAACACGCACGCATTTTAACCGTAGTTAACAGTCTTTTCATTAGTCCCCATGCACAAAATTTAATTTACTTGCAAGATATTTCAAGATAAAAACTAACCACCCACTTTTTCTCCACACTTGCAAAGCAACTGTAATGCAACCTTCAATTACCCCTACTCACTAAATTTTAATTAATCACGTTTTAATTAAATAACCCACAACACAGCATTTCTTCCATGTTAAAAACATGCTCAATCTTGTATCGCAACCAAGGCTAAACGTCGTTGCACACAGGTTAATTTTAGCTCATACACGCAAAGGGAAATAATTACATTTGCATGTTGTGTGATTTCAGATAAGTCGTAAAAACCACATGCTGAGGTTAAAAAGTAATCGCTCGCGTAAATCATGACAGACGCAGCAATTTATAAACTAATTTTTTTTCTCTCTCTTTCAGTTGCTTCCGCTGTTAAACTAGTTATAAATAAAAAAAAAGATTCGGGCAGATGCATGCCGTTGAGAGGAAAAAGGGTCTAATGTTCTTCGGGGTTTACCTCAGTGGCATTCCGAATGGCATTGTTTGTATTCTACAAATATACGAATAAATTCTTAGCTTAGATCAGTATTTCTCAACCAGTGTGCAGCGAGGATTTTTAACAAATTGGTATAAAAGTTTAAAACATTGAAATATTTGCTTTATATTACTTCAACAGTTATATGACCATTTATTTTATGAAATTTCTTTCGAATTTTGATTAGCGTTGGTTTATTTTATTTATTATTACCATAATTTTTTAATGCACTCCTGGTGTCGATGTTTCTTTGTTAGAAATAACTGGAAATTATGTTTATGTATATGTTACGGGTGATTAATTGGGCATTATTAATAATGCGTGTATTTTTGATAATTTGGGTATTATTAATTGGTATTGGGTATTATTAATAATTTTTAATAATCCAGAGTGGAGGCGGGCAAAGTGATAAATTCCATTGGTAAATGACATTGAAATTATCACATTGCCCTCCTCCACTTCGGGCATTACTAACAATGCCCGATTTATCACATTGCCCGTAGCATACAATGAACAAACTGTTAATAAATTTAAAAGCCGTTTACCCTTTATTCTCATTTTTCATATTTTTTATTTGTAATTTGGAAGACCAAATTTGTAAACAGAAAAAAAGTTCAATGTTTCGAAAAACCTGCAATTTCCACTTTAGGGAGTATGCTTAGGGGTAGACATTTATAGCTTGGAATCAGCGCTGGAAAGCTACATTAAAAATATCTTGTTGGTTGCTTGAATCTCCATGGTTCCATGAATTTTGATTTTCAAAAACTGGTTTAAACTTTTATTGAATAAACTTTGTAGATGTGTATACTTTTTATCATACATTTTTACTTTTCGTATTTTGGTGTGCCACAACACTCTTTAAACGACAGTCTCAAAAATGAGTAAAAATTACTCAAATCTGAGTATGTCACGCTCTCAAACAGGCTCCTATCCAAATTTACTAAACTTTGAATACATGCATGTACTCTACTCATATTTGAAAATGTGCAGATACTCAAAAATAAAACATCATGTACTCATCTTTTAATTCGTCCATGACATTCTTATAATGAGGGTGCAATGTGTTTCAGTTATGATGACCATATAGCCACGTTACTATGACGTGGGAAGTAGACCAGTAAGTTGAGTGCGACGTCACAATGTTCTGTTTCACGTGTCACGTCATCACTCCAACTTAATATTACTTTGGATATATTGCAAATATTTCCATTCTCAAATATAAACTAAAAATAAGCATAACTTCAGTGGTGACTATTAAATTGTTTGAAACTGAGTATGTCTGGTGTTTCAAAATTGAAAGCATTGGGTTGTCATATTTGAACCAAAAAGTTTCATACCAAAATGAGAACATCGATAAACTCAAATTTGAAACTGTCATTTCTCTCAGTGGATGGTTCCATGAATTTTGATTTTCAAAAACTGGTTTAGGCTTTCATGAAATAAATTTTGTAGATATGTATACTTTTATCATACAACTTTACTTTTCGTATTTTGGTGTGTCACAAGTAATGGCAGATACTTCCGGGCACCGTCCACCAAAAAAAGGATAAGAAACACTGGTTTACACACAG
This sequence comes from Tetragnatha versicolor, assembly GCA_024610705.1. Classification (NCBI taxonomy): domain Eukaryota; kingdom Metazoa; phylum Arthropoda; class Arachnida; order Araneae; family Tetragnathidae; genus Tetragnatha; species Tetragnatha versicolor. The sequence continues at coordinate 2,412,134 of JANDEH010000020.1, forward strand.
GGTTGGCAAGGTTTTTCCCATCCCCGGTAAGTACCATGGTAAAAACCGGTATTTACCGTAAAAGTGGGAAAACTGATTATCAATCAATCAATAAACTTTATTGTAATGGGCGTGTGCCCGCTTACACATTTACATTATTACTTTATACACACATACAAAAGGTCCAATTTTTTTCATTTTTTTAAAGTTAGTTACAAATATAAAAATATCATAAAAAGATAATATCACATAGTTCGTACACGGGATCAGGAACTAACTCGATTCTACCATTATGGGAAAACTGATTATTTATTGAATTTATTCTGTTCATAGATGAATGTTTTAAAAGTTTTTACTGCTTTTTTTTTTGAAAAATGACCTTAAATAAGCTTTATCCTATGTTATGAATATGGGTTTTATTATGTGTCTGAGGAATGTCATCTATCAATGTTTATGCCCTTTTCCTCGGATTATTATACCTTGTTACTTCAAAAAAGTTATCTTGCAGTCAAGATAATTCTTTCAGAATAAAGCGAAATTTAAAAACTGAATAAATGATTTCAGGTGCTAATAATGCAAAAGAACATTTTGCATACATAAATAAAACAAAATTTTAATTTTAGGTCTACTTGAAATGAAATTTTCCTTAAAGTTTTTATTTACATTAAAAAAAACTATATAAATTTCTTCTCTACATGACACAGATATTAAAAGTAAATTTGTTTTAAAATATTCTCTATTTTTGTTTGAGAAATTCATTGATATTAAAAAATATATGCAAATTTTATGTTAAATGTCATAGTTCACTTACTCATTTATATTTTCTCACCTAATAATTTTAACCCTCCAAAATGTCATTTTTAACATAAGGTTTTTTTATATGTTTAACCCTCTCGGAACCAGAACATCAAAAAAGTGAAAAAAAAAACTTTTTTTCTTCTTCTCAATACATCCAAAATGTCCCTATAATTTGTCTGGGAAAATTTTTTTTCTTGTGTGCACTCCTTCCTAGTTATTTTTATGAGCCTCATATGAGGTCATATGGGCCATATTTTTTTCATTTTAACAGAAAATACTTGGTTTAGAACTTATTAAAAGACATGGTCTTAATATTAGAAGGTTACGAAATAATAAAATATCTAACAACCTATAAAAATGTTCTACAGTAGCTATTATCTAGCTAGTATTTTCTCTTCACAAGTATCACAGAGCTTAAAATGTAAACATTGAGGTATAAATCATCTTGCTGCCATTTAGGAACGAATTCAGAAACCATGTAGAAGTGTCATATGTGATCTACATGAATCAGTGAAGTCACTGATGAAAAGAAAATACAAAAATTGAGCTCATAAGTTGGAGCCTCATATGAGGCCCAGGGTGGCGAGAGGGTTAAAAAGGCTATAACCTAATGCTTCCATTATTTTGTCAATTGGAAGTTTTTCCCAGTTTTTCCCACCTTTTCCCAGTGGTATGGGAAAAACTAGTTTTGGACGGGAAAAACCCAACCCTCTTTACACAACTACTCAATAGAAAACAATATTTCTTCAAATGCTGTCTTAAAACTGAGTTAGGCCACTTAACCTCTCAGCGGATCACGTAACGCATTACACAAATTATTATTCTCGACGTTTCAAGTATAATGGCTCCAGATAGGTAGCCATTAATCAGAAGTCTTTTTGTTTGGTTTCAGGAAGAAATCTGATTGCACTCATGTGTACAGGCGTTTTTGGTTTTCTTATTGTTCAATCTCTTTTGTATCAAATTAGTACTAATTTAAATAGGGACACGAAAGGTTTCGTTTTGATTGAGTGTTTTGGTAAGTGACCTTTGCATTACTGAGACATAAAAAGTTAAAAATATGCATGTGTTCATGATAAAAAAATGAGATTCGAATGATGATTTGAAATGAGAAAAATTGAGACTTCAAATTTTTTTTCAAAAATTGGTATTTGGTTTATTTTGAGCTTTATAAATGAATGTTAGAAAATAGCAGATTTGATGGCAAAACACGTTACATAAAATACATTACAATGTGAGTTACTGAGAAACAAATGAAACTATGCAAATTAAGATTAAATCAAAATGCACTTTATTTAATTTTTAGATCAGTGCGATTAGGGATTCTGTTTAAAATACTCTGTAAAACGTATGCATACACCTTTATCAATTGGAATAAGCTTTTCAATCCAAATATGAAGCGCAAAGTTTAGTTTAGATAAAAATATGGTAAAAAAAGTAAAGTAAAGTATAGTAAAAAATAAACACATTGTTAGAACTATGTTGGAAGCTTACGAATTGAATAAAAGGTGCAAAAAATGAGAAATATATGAGATGGAAACAGTAAAGGGACTATTGATTATTGTGAGAGAAACTTATGGAAAATTGTCCTTTAAAAAGGGGTACAAATGTTATGTCTTATTGTTATACAGAACAAAGGACAAGGAAAAAGTTTAATGCACTTATTAGATGACTATTTTCACTTTTGATCGTAGGGAATTAATAACGTTTTTAATGTAAAACATTAAATTTTATGTCGTTTATAAATCACGCTCTCAAAAATAAAAACTTGCCTGTTTCTGAATTTATGTCACAGAATGAACATGATAAACATATCTTAACAGTAAAATATCTTTATAAAGTAAGAAACATAAACCAGAGCCTTTTCGAAATTAAAAATACTAATGAGGATGTTAAGTTATATTAAAAAATAAGCTAGTTGGAATGTTAAAATGAAAAATTTTTGAACTGTGTAAAATAGATTAAATTTACAATTTCTTTCATATTTTGATTCTATTAGATCTTTTGTCATTTGAATTTGATAATAATATAACATTTGAAAGAAATACATCCAAAAAAAAGTGTACTAAAATAATTAGTGCGTTAGAATTATACTTCCCGATAAACCACATGAAATTAGTTTTATTTTTAACAAACTGTTTTGTAAATCTCAATTCCTATTGTATGATTACATAAAAAATATAACATATTAAATTCTTAGTGGAAACATTAGAAGTAGTCAATAATGGAATTTGGTAAAAAAATAATCATTACGATTTATCTACAATAATAGCGATTTCCACATAAAGAGTTGATATACTTAAAAACTGAAGATTTATGTTTGTATATATCTAAACAAAATGTTTTAATATACAGAATGTTTCAAAAGTCCGTTTCACGGCTTTAATTTGAAACCAACGTGTCCTATGGTCATGGAAGTAAGGTCTACCCCTAGGTAAGTGACCCTGGAGAATCCATTAAGATTACTTACAGATCCCATAGCGACGAAATAAAAAAAGTTAAAAAAATTAATTTAAAAACTAAAGGAGATAGAGCAAAAACCTCAGTGAGAGTATTGTTGCCAACATTATGAAGAACTAACTGAAAAATTTCATGAAAATATCGTGAATATTCGCGGAGATTTTAGAATGTGAAAATAGCACTTTTTCAGGTCTCAAAAAAGAAAAAATTCGTAAATTTGAAAATTTTTTTACTGTCTTTGATTTTTTTATTGTCTTCATTCAAAACACAATACTACACAATAATACTGAAAAATTTGCAAAATTATGAACTTTTTCTTTTTAGAGGCCTGAAAAAGTGCTATTTTCACATGCTAATCTTACTTCCGTGACCCTAGGACACGTTGGTTCCAAATAAAAGCTGCAAAATGGACTTTAGAAACACCACATTGCACTACAATTAAAAACTTTTCATTATTCATGTGAAAGTCAAATGAAATATAGTTTCAAACTAATAGCGATAGGCTGTATAGAACAAGGATACCCATCCAAATATTTAATATAATCATAACCTACGTCTTTCTGAAAATTTTGTAATTTATAATAGGAATTTTTTCTTCCAGAAAACTAATTATATTTCTATTTTAAGTTCACCATAACTGAAATATTCGCGTTACTATGATGCTCCATGAAACTTTTAACAATCCTGAACAAAAACTATAAGAACTCCTCACTTAAACTAACAAATAATTTTTTTCCATTATGTTTCGGAACTTTCTAAATTTATATACCCAGGAGGTCTACTAATTTCAAACATTCCAGATCATGGAACCTCGAAGCTCACTCAAATAACCACGTAATCCATTTCATTCTTCAAAAACAATGGGAACGCGAATCATTCCATCCAGATTCATTAACAACTCGGACAATACCGACAAAACGGGGACGCAGCAAAGAAGCACCCACTTTTGTTTCCTATCGGAGCTGATAATTAGTCTCGGCAGACCAACGGTTTTTTTTCTCTACGAAGCCTAACCTCAGCGGGACTAATTACAAAATGGAGGAGGAGAGAAATTTAGAAAAATTAAGAAACGGGTTCACTGGAGAGTGGTCGTTACCGTAGAATTTATTTTATCGATATTTCGTTTTGTTTTATACGAGTTGAAACAATTGTGATGCAGGATTACTGCGGAAGAGTATTGATTTTGGGTACTTTTAAAGTGACGGCCTGACAAACAGTGGGTTGTGTTCCCAATAAGTGTTCCAGAACTAAACCTTCTTTGTCTTAATGAGAACTATACAGCTGAACGTGAAAAAGTATAACTATTACCACAAATTTATCATTTCAAAAAAAAATAATAACAAACTAAGTAACTATCATCAAACTATGATGATAGTTACTTTGGTTAATCATCGGTATGTTAAGTATTGTTTTAACGTTATTCCATACCTTGAAATATTAAAAGTCATAAAACTCCTTTTTTAACTAATATAATAAAGCTGATATTTCGTTGTTGCCAATTTTATCAAACAATTGAAAAATATGAATCATAATTGCATTATTGTGTTGAACATAAAAGCTATTACTATAATTCATATTGGATCTACATGGTTCATTTTTAAAATTAAATTATTCTCATCTTGTATCATTAACTTTACATTTTAATTAAAATCCGAGAAATTTCAAATAAACTTCGAAAAGATTATTTACAATGCCCATCCGCAAAGCACCCCTCAAAAAAACCTTTTTTCGCTAATGTTTCAGAAAACCTTGGGTTAAAGGGCACTACACTGGCACTACTTGGTTAACAGCACTGTTAAAATAACATTTTGAGTGAATTTTTTACTATTAAATAATAGGGGGCTTTTCTTTCATCTAATTCACTCCCTAAAACTAAGAAAGTGAAGTATACCAATGGACTATATTCGCCCACCCCATGTTAATCACGTGATGGGAAAAAACAAACTCCTTATCAAATCATATCTCACTATCATCATATCCAAACATATTTTTAACGCCTCTGAGAGCGTATATCACGCATTGAAATTCGGAAATATGCTCAAAAAAACTAGCCAAGCGTATTTTCACGCTTTAAATTTTCAACAAAGGTTTCTATTTAGAAATTCACCACCGAAATCAATAAATAATATCAAAAATCATGTTTTTTCTACTCAAATTTGTGATATTAAATAAATATTTCATTTACAATGTTTAATGTAAAATAAATTATTTTATTTATGTTTAATATTTTCTACGAATGCTTAATACGTGCTATAATTGTTAAAAACCCAAACATCATCCTCATTTTTTTCTATTTCATTTTGTCCATTAAAAAACATTTTTTATAGAAAATTTATCTCTGCATATGCTATTTCCGTATTTCACTCCTCCTAAAAAAGTCAAGGAGTATTTTTACTCCTTCAAAATAATCCTAGGAATAACACTGATTCATATCTCACTACAAACTAATATCTGTGGTAACCAATTGCGAGCTCAGTAGGTCACATGATGGGTAAAATGTGACGTCAAGACGGATATAGTCCATTGCAGTTTCTACAGGCAAGGAAAGAGGACGTGAATTTCATTGAAATTTAAAAACCTTATCAAATAGAATTATAAATTTTGAGGATAGAGGAGAAGAGGGTATTATGGAACACCCTCCTTCACACAAATTATTATGGAACATATTTAAGAATAACTCTATTGGTTCTTAATAAAAACCAGCCGAATCATTTTAAGTACATACTATAACAAATGACAATGGAAGGCCAATGGTCAAATAAATGAGCATTTATTTTTTTAATAAAAAATGCACTTTAAGAAAAAGTTTCAAATGGAGGGTAATATGGAACAGTCGAGTAATATGGAACAGTTGGATTTATAGCTATTGAAAACAAATTAGACCTTAGAGAACATAGTTAATCTTAACTATAAAATATATTTAACAATTTACGTTCGAATACTTTTGTTCAGGAGTCTATTTACAATAGTCACAAACATAATCGTCTTTTTCCGACCGTTTGCTTATGGAATGTTCCATATTACCCGACAGGACATCTTGTACTATGATGAACTCTTTTACTGACCCATAAAACATGGATAGCTAAAAAACGACTGCAGTATAAGAAACTACTGATCTTTTAGTGTACATTATGCTAAACAACAAAATCAAAGTCTTATAGTTACTGGTAGGTTAAAAGGTTTGAACATTTACTGTCAAAAACTTTCAAAAATCCTAAAAAACACTTTGCTTTGCTGCGACTGATCAGACAACAACAAGAAGCTAAACTCTTTGCGCGCACTGCATCATGGGGGATTTCTTAAGACTTTCGTGGCATTGCCTCGTGATAGCAGCACGAGGGGGAGCAGAAACTCAGTTGTTCCATATTACCCGACTATTCCATAATACCCTCCTCTCTTCTATATTAATTTTGAATATCTCTGTTTGTTTTGAAACTACCCCTCTTGAAAACGGGACCTTAGCACATTTTGTTCAAGTTGAAAACTTTTTCTACAAAAAGTAGCAAAAAAGGAATATCTGCGAGGGGTTCTACCCCCTAAAGACGTATTAGCACTTAGGCCACTGACATCCCGAATAACTCAATCAAAATAAAAGCCCGTTAAAACGGATAAAAAACCGCCCGGAGAAGGAAGAAATCGGGATTGGAACCGTTCCTGTCATCAGCCTAATTCGAAATTCCTCTCAAGATGACGGGTGACGAACGTAATTGACAGCCAGAAATGACGTCGCGACAGTTACCGAAGATGTCAATATTTCTCTCTCTGTGTGGACAGGGCATGCATTTGGTTTTTCGATTGACACTGCGGGGGCACGTTTACAAGTTCTTAATCTGACAAGCTACTCTTTTTTGAGTGAAGTGGAGTGGTTGGGAAAATATTACACATATGTGTGTAATTTAAGATTCTAAAAAGGAGATGGTTCTAAAAGGAGCAATATTCATATTCTAAAGGGTTTTTGCAAGGCAACAGTGAAGTTTTATAATTATGCAGAACAGTTTGGGAAAATCTTTAAAAATATCTTTTGCCACACTTATATGTTAGTTTAAGATTTCCACTTTCACCCAAAAAGTAAAATTATTTTATATAGATGATTTCTTACTTTGGTTGCATCAGTCAATAAAATCCAAAACAATCAAAGTTCAAAGTAAATCTACTTTTGAAAACTTTAAAAACTTACAGTGAAACTAAAATAATTCTAAAACAAAACGAAGCAGAAGTCACCGAAAATAAGTTCGAATTTTCCAAAACTTTGAATTAAGCAATAATATCTGGCTTGACATCAAAACGATATCAAAATTAAGACAGTTGAGTTATCCAAGTTGCCTGTATACGATACAGAATAGATATTGATGTTTTTAAAATTAAATAATGATATCCATAAAAAATTTATACAAGTAACAGTAACATGGAAAAATCCTTTCTTTCTGAAGTATTTTTAGAGTTGACGCTGCTTATCAAATAATACTGACTGAATATCTTCAGTTTCTTAGTTACAGTGTCCCATGACTAACAGAAACTTGTTCTCCGACACAAAACAGTCAAAGACCAAATAAAGGCAGATGTTTCAGAAGACAGACTATTATTCGCGTAGGAAGGTCATCTATGGAGGCTGCATCTCTCAGAGGTTTCTCAACTCAAAAAGCATGTCCATACACGCAGTTCGTGTTTATTTAAAGGAGATACTAAGTAAAGACATGAAATCATTAAACTCATCCAACCGATCAGCATTGAGAAATGAGGCACTGAGGGATGAACCACTCCACACTTCTTTAAATTTGCATTTTCAGTTTTCATCAAATGCAGTCAAATCTAAGTAAAACCTTGAATTAATAGTCCCAAAATCTTCTAAGAAATCTTGGGACTTTTTAGGCGACATTGAAAATTATTTCTTCAAATCCCAGTCAACTCCTCCTTTGGAATGGATCATTCCGAACTAATGTCAATTCATTCCATGATTTTTTTATTATTTTCCTTTTATCTAGAACAGAAGAGCGAAATACCATTAAACCTATGCCCAAGTGTAATTCTGGATAAGTTGAATTATAACGTCTGTACGCGGAAAATCCCCTTATTCAGGTTACCTTTTTGCAACTACCTGCAGACTTTTGAAACAGCATTTCTAAAACGTCCCTTGCAATAAAAGTTTTTAAAATATAGAAAATAATGTCAGTGTACCGGTCAAGCTACTCATTAAAGCATTTCACAGTTTCAAGGAAATTTAATCGTCTGGGGGCACGTGTCGAAGTGCTCTGTGCCACTCCATTGGATACCCTAAACATGAGGAGTAGTTGGTCTCAATATAAACCTGCTTAAATTTCTAGTAAAACTATAAAATGCTATAGAAATAATAATATAGAATATTTTGAAAAACAGTATTGATAAAGATTAGGAAAAATATTTTCATCGTGTAAAATTTAACCTCGCCCAAACAACAAAACTAACTGGTCAGTTTTGTGGTCCCAAGCGACCATATTCCGTACCCGTGTCGTGCAAGGGATTCCACGCCCAGGTGGCCCTTTAATGTAAACAGTGGGTTCCGGATGGGCAGGTATACAACAACGGTCCATTGGTCTGGAACGGAAGCTGCTGATGCCGGGAGATAGCCAAGAGGCACGCCAAAGGTGAGGCCAGGCATGCACCGTGTTGCACTTTTATTAGGCAGTTACATGACCAAGCTAACCCACACATTCGCTCATTAAAAGCTCGACTTATTTTTAACTACAGCGGTCCTTTTCTAATTAACACGAAAAGGTTGTTGGGTAGTTGTTGGTTTGGTGTTTTAACCATCCTAAAAAAGGTATTGGTGTATATTGAATGAAGTAGGAAATGATTGAAGTATGAGAAATATTCAGAATACACGTTGAGAAAAAAATCCAAATTCCAGTTTGAGGTATGAAATACTAAAAATTTTTTTTAATGTACCCAGATTGTTTAAAAAATGTATTCCTGCAAAACCCAAGGTTTAAATTTGGCTTTTTACCCATTCCTCTTCCTTTATATCTTTGATGTAAGATAATAAATTTTATAATAATCCTGTAAAACCCATTTATTTTTAATACAGATGTATTTTAACTAACATTCTGTATATTGGAAACTTAAATGTACAGTGTAACATAAAGATGAATGGAGTAACCACAAACGTATAAGGATTGTTCACCAATTCTGAAAGGATGTGGATGTAAAACATCCCTTAAACTTTGCAACCAAGCTTATGCCAATGACTAGTGCTATTCTTAGGACTTTTTTTGGTGGAGTAAAAATACTCCTTCACTTTTTTAGGAGGCGTGAAATTCATTTTTGAGGTGTGAAATACGAAAATTTTTTCAATTTTTGTAATGGACAAAATAAAATAGAAAAAATGAGGATGCTATTTTGGTTTTTAAAATATAGCATCTGTTAAAAATTAGAAGAAAATATGAAACATTATAAGTAAAACAATTTATTTTTCATTAAACATTCTAAATGAAATATTTGTTTAATATAACAAATTTCAGTAGAAAAATTATTATTAGGTATTCGATTTCAGTGGGGCGCCATGCATTTCTTTAAAAATAGCCTTTGTTAAAAATTCAAAGCGTGAAAATACGCCTGGCTAGTTTTTAAAAGCGTATTTCCGATTTTCAATGCGTGAAATACGCTCTCAGAGGCGTTAAAAATATCTCTGCCAATGATACACGAATGGAAGCGGAAGCGTATGGGTTCGGGTATACTTAAAGCTGTATATTTTGAGCCATACTAGAAATTTTTGTAAAAAGTTACTGTATATCTTTATCCCAGTTTTTAAACTTTTTTATACGAAAAACAAAACATTACATCATAAAATCTGAATAACTGCATCCTCATCCAAGATCTCAAAGCTACTAGCTAAAACAGATTCGGTTATTCAAGCGTTTTCTTTTAACTCCTTTACTGACTAACAAGTCTCAAATCATTCATTACGCAAGGTTCGTTTTTCACTCATTAATAAAGTTAACTTCAGACAGGTAACAAACCACAAGAAAAAAAGCAATTTCCACAGGGACTCCAGCTTATTTTTAGCCCCTCAATTCAAGGGAAAATTCGTAAAGGAAAGAGTGTGTCGTATCAGAAAACTCGGCGCGACTTTTCCCTAATGACTTTTCTAATAAAGGCGGCACACACGTTTTGATACATCTTGTTGCGACAGATGTAACCGTGCGTCTTGCCTAATACGTTCTTCGCGTGCACCTTCAATGAATGCTTCCTGATAAAGCCAATAGTCTCTTTTCGGCTGGCCCCGCCCCCTTTTTCTGATGATGATGATGAGCTTTGATTTTTATGAGCCAAACGAGACGAGGAAGAAGATGGGCAAAAAAGACGTGGAGGTTTTTTTTCTATTTTCGGTAGGTTGATGATCCGTAGTGTATTCAAGACCCATGGTCGTAGGCCGCGCTGGAATTTATTTATGCTTATTTATGGGCATTTTATGTATACTTTTGACATCATAAATAATACTCACGTGTATAATAATTTTTATAATACTTTTGTCCATTTAATGAATAGCGATTGTAAGAACTATTACTAGTATAAAGTGCATAAGATAAAAATGTTTTCGACATCATAATTTTCTTATTCTAATTTAGTTTGTGAACATTTAACATGAATCATTCCCCATTCTTGAGTCTCACCGAGATACAAGGATTATAGTATAAATATTTAAGGGGAGATGATGTTGAGTTAGTTTCAAACTCTCGATCTACCAAATTGAATCGAAGGTTTTGAGAAAAGAATACACAAGAAGGCCAACGCAAATAACGATTAAGATAAGTTATAGATTTAAAATAAGAGAAGGAGGTCCGCCTACATCTGTGACACTATGTGAAAAGGATGGGGTCGAACTTTTGATAAGCACATCAAAAAGCTAATCTTTTATTGCCTGTTACAATGCTAAATTGACATTTCTATCACTTCTACACATTATTTTATAATAAAGTTATTAATCTCCAATTTAGAAAATTAAATTAAATTTGGTCCTGTGACTAAAAACTAGCTTAATTGGTCCTGTGACCAGTTAGCAGAACTCTCAAGAAGAACCTAAAATAAACTTCCTTTTACTGCAGCAGAACCATTCGCTTTACAAACAACAGTAATAATAAAAAAGATGCAGTCTAACTGCTCATATAAATACACGACGTGTGTATCAACTGATACCACTATAAAAGAAATTAATTAAAGATGGTTGGAAAAGTTATAAAGCTACAAGTAAACCGGTGGGAATAGAGCAGGTTCAATGGGGGATATAGGGGTTTGGTTTGTTTAGGATGGGGGAGAAACATAAAGTGTGTTACAGTGTGATTTGTCAGAATAATCTCCAAACAGAAATTTCCAAACTTCCTTATTAAATGAAAGAAAAATTTGAGCCCTCTTAATTTTTTACGGATATTTGAGTTAGATTGGAACACAGGGTTGGACAATTGAAAACACTGGAGGCTTGAATGCTCCTTCTATCCAAATGTGAAAAACCATCTTTTTTCACACGAATTCAATCTTTAGCCAAAACTTACGAACCCGAACCCAGAGTCAATTTCTTCTCCTCTAGAAGATCTCTATTCAACAAGTGCGAGTCGTGACGGCGAATCCAGAATTAAGTCGAGTTCTTCCAAAAGAAGAAGAGTAATTAACTCTTCACCCCTTCACCGCGATTTCTTCACGAGGTAGAAAGAAATTAAAAGCTCTGCGATCCCTACGCTCAATTTAACTCGGGCTGGGTTTTTTTTCACAAACGACTTTGTATTAGAAGAAAAAAAGGGATCGCATAACAGCTCTTATCACCCAACGGAGGGGATGTTAAAGGTTCTTGAGGGGGTCTTGCGTACATTACGTTGAACTAACAAAAGTCGCAGAATTTAATATCAGAGGTCTAAAAAATGTTATACGCTTTTCACTGACAGATATACGATCACCGTTGAATCTGGAAATTAAAGAAATACTACTGTAGAATTGCTCAGAGAGGTTCAAATGAAACTGTAATTAAAATAAATTCCAGTAAAATAGGAAAGTTTGATGGCCTTTTGCTAATGGAAAAGAACTTGGCAAGTTGCTGCATAATTTCTCTACTCCAGCGAGCATGGTTTGGTTACATTAAATCAGGTCTGTTAAAGTAGATAACTTGATAGTGGGTTGCAAGCTGGTCAACAGGGAGTCTTAATCGTGACCGTGAGTGACTAAGAATGTGGAGTACAGTGAAACATTGTTCTGGTGGTCAAAATATATGTTCATCTCAAAGTTGAAAAGTTACAACAAGTTAAATTTTAAATTTGAGCTGGATTAGTATGAGAAGTTGAGTTAATTTGTACGTTCCAATTAAATTGGGTATTCCAGTCAACCTAAACCAGGATGCAATATTATATTTTAAATTAAAAAAGGAACTGTTTTCTTTTTCTTCAGCAAACACAATTCCCAGACATAATACAGCCCAAAGTATTATATTTTTATTTCATGTGAACATGCACTGTAAAAAAAAACTGTAGAAAAACAGAAATTTTCAATAACAATGACTTTATGTTTACAGAGATATTCTGCCATGTAACATTCCCACCGCACTTCTATTTATTTTATGTAAAATAACAGCTTTTATCTAGTTTTTTAGCTTATCTGTACTTAAACAGAAACTTACTGCATCGAAAACCAATACAGCTATTGGCAACACTACACTGAATCTTCTTTGGTTCAGTGGTAGCGTGCGTGCTTAGTATGCGGTAGGTCGTGTGTTCTATCCCCGGATATTAATTAATTAAAATTTAAAAAAACTCCACTAAAATAAGTGCATGCGCACAAGCAGAAAATTATTGAGAGGCAACAGAAAAATCTGTAGCTCACTTGACAGAAAGTTTCTTTTTACAACATTTACCTGTATGTTACAGCTTTTAAAAGCCCCAGTGGCTCAGTGGTATAGTGCTTCGCGCTTCCACACCACAGGCCCGGGGTTCAATCCCGGGCTGGGCAAGGTCCACTCAGCCTTTCATCCCTTCAGTGGGTCGATAAAATGAGGACCAAGCGTGCTTGGGAACTAAACACTGGGGGTCTCGCGTTAGAATGACCACCTAACCGGGACATTTGCCTTGCACCCCAGGGCCCCACGGTCACGAAAACGAAGATGGGCATCGTAGGCCTTGGCCTACTTGGGCTGTTGCGCCAATGAGTTTAGTTTTTTAGTTTAGTTACAGCTTTTTCTGTTAACAGGATTTTTCGGCCTACAGAAATTTTCTGGCAACTTTTGCTGCCAGAAATTTTCTGTTTTCTTGCAGGATTATTTTTTACAGTGTGTAGTGAACATCAAATTATCAGAAAGCTGCAATATTTACCTTGATTTAAATAAATACTGTTCATGTTCAATATTAAAAAAACTTAAACTTTACCTAGATCGAAAAATTTCAGTGCAGAAAAAATTAATAGGTACTCTTGCTGAAATTAAACCATACTATCTGCCAAAGTTTTCAAAAACTCCAACATTTTTGAGTCCATTGAGATTGGTGGCCATTGGAAGCTAAGGCCCATCAATGACACCGATTTATCGAGGCAACCAGCCTCGGATGCTCGTAATAAGAAGTAACATTTTTGAGCCCCTTTTAAAATTGAGTCACCCATACAATAAACAATCGTTGCAATTTGTGTAAGTCCCCTCTTCATCAAGAAAGGCCGAGAGAATATTTAAGATTCACTAAACGCCCGCTTGGATTTTTTGATGAGGCATTTTTTTTATAAAGTGGTAGTTTTTTCTGGTTGCTAGTAAATAAATAGGTTGTGGGATTGCCTCAGTGATTGAACTCTGGCTAGTCCGCGGAAAAGGTCCAAATCGTGACCGCATAGCTTTCAATTACGGTAATGTTGAGGAGAGGTGTAGTGCCTCCCTCATAACATATGCCACACGAATTTTCTTTGGTATTTTTTGCTTATTTAAAGATGATAATATTCTAAATTGTTTGAATTTTCAAACTGTCAACTTTTAAGATATCATAACACGAACTATTTGAGATTTAATGCATAAGAAAATTGACAAAATATCCGGAAATTATTACTTTCATTCTTATTATGATCTATAACTTTTTTGAAAAGCTAGTAAATCAATGTTTAAGAATTTTCTTTTTTAACTTTCCTCATATATGCGTATACAACCGTTTTTATGCGCACACCCCCTTCACTCATTTTCATAAGATTTTCATTTTTTTGTATAGACCAGATACCTTCCCTCATGAAGAAAACTTTATATTGGTAACAAACTTGTAAAATGTTTAGATGTAAACATTTCTAATATTTATGTCCAAAATATCAAGAAAATTTAACTTCCAAATGTTCAAAAAAGATTTCTCTTTCAAAAAATATTGCGATGAAATAATTAATAGCCGCTCTATATGGCGTATATCACGATTCACGAAAAATTCCGCACAAGCATTTTATCTTGAAGAGGGAATACAACGTAAAATGAAACAAAACAAGTTAGTTTTAGAATTAGTATACATAGTATTTGAGATAGTATTGAGGGCAACTTTAATCGTTTATTTCTTGCTCATGAAAAGCTTCATATCTGAACTTCACATAACATATAAATATCGAAACTAAGTCAAGTTGCATCAAAAGTTGTTCATTAGAATTTGAATAATTTCAAAACTTGCCCTTTACCTTTAAATATTAAATATCATAAGAATTTCCTTGAGGAAACTATTCATGTAGTTCATCGTATTTCATTTTGTGTTCAGGAATATAACTCATGCAAAGATTCAACCATATAGCAAGCTCTACTTATTTCAAGAAACTTTTTGTAATGGGAACATCATTTCCAATGAATATACTACTCGTATACTCCAACTATATAATGTCATGAATTTAAAGTTGTCATGCATAGTAAAGGAAGTTTTCATCAGCAGGCACCTATTTAAAATTATTTTAAATCCGTGTATTAAATTAATACTCTGTAAGTATTAAAATTTATTCTACATGGCTAAAAATTTTAAGTACGATGCTATTTAGTTCTGAAGCAACCTAATAAAATTTAAACGTTCTAAAATAATTTTATTAAGTTTCATACATTTTAAAAATTAAAAACTTGAATGCTTTATAAAATATTTAAATTATTACCGTACACCTAATGTTTAAACTAATATTGAACAGGCAAGTATTGAGAAATAATAAACCATGTACACTAGGGTGTATCGAAAAAAACTTTTTTTCGATTTTGATAACGTAATAGTGCGGAAAAGTTGTCTAAGGTGCCAGAGAGTACCTGTGAATTTTTTCAGAATTTTTGGATAATTTCTTAATGTGCCACATTGGCCCTGAAGTTCCCCCTGTTAATCCAATGGGGCGCGCCGCCAAAAAGGCTGAAAATCGGTTTTTCGCCCCTCATTTCTACCCTAATCACACGACGAATGTCTCGTCTCGAGTTATGGACTCTATATGATGTATGCTACCCGAAAAAACTTGAATAATAACTTAAATCTCTATATTATGTTGATTATGGGCTCTGATTTGAACGAGGAAATACGCAATTTTCGACGAAATTTGAGCATACAAAAAAACGTAATATAGATATTTAGGCTATTATTCAAGTTTTATCGGATAGCATACATCATATAGAGTCCATAACTCGAGACGAGACATTCGTCGTGTGATTAGGGTAGAAATGAGGGGCGAAAAACCGATTTTCGGCCTTTTTGGCGGCGCGCCCCATTGGATTAACATGGGGAACTTCAGGGCCAATGTGGCACATTAAGAAATTATCCAAAAATTCTGAAAAAATTCACAGGTACTCTCTGGCACCATAGACAACTTTTCCGCACTATTACGTCATCAAAATCGAACAAAAGTTTTTTTCGATACACCCTAATGTACACTGTTATAGTGTTTTTTAATTATAGAAGCACAGAGTTATGTTTAACTATTTTATTCAAAGAGGGGTTGCATAAACCCAATAAAAACATTAAAAATAATACTATTTTTAAGATCCAAATCATTATAAATAATTTATATTACTGGTCAATGAGCTTATAAATCATATTTGAATCTTTAAAAGTTAAGAACACAGTTAGTACATAGACACAAAGTATTGCATACTCTGATACAGAAAGTATGAAAATTAATGCAGCAGAAAGAAATCTGTCAATAAGTCCTTGGGAGTAGATTTTTTGAATCAATAAATTTCCTAAATATGTCTTAGCTAAATCTTTCACCTATTCACTTTCAATTTCACCAAACCTCTTATAATAAACAAAAATATTTTTAAAAGGAAAATTTGAAGATGTTAATCGCAATTCTGAGTAATAGCCTATTCCTTCTAATTGAAATGAAAAGAGGATGTAATAATAAGCGACGAGTGTATCAAGGTAAAAATGAGGAATTGTTAAAAACAAATTTGAGAGATCTATAGGTATTTATTATCTGCTTGATGCAGAGGATTACATTTCACATGAGACTTATGAGAACCCTGGGGAAGAGAAATATGTTTCTATTTTTATAGAAGATGGCGAATCATTGGAATAATTCATTTATCCTTCGGTATGAAATTTATTCTGTTAATAGAGTAAAACACAAAGAAGCATAGTACATGCTTCTTGATGTTTTATTGTAAAAGTGTTTTTGATTCAAAAAGTTTTAAAAGACTAATGAACATTTAATATAACAGACAACCTTAGCTAAAAATTGCTATTATTAGAAGGAAGGATTCATTTAATTTAGAATTTATCGAAACTGTTAACATTTTAATAACAGAATTGACCTAATGTAATTAATTATGGAATTAGTTGGAATTTTTAATGGTATAAAGTTACAGTGTCTCATTTGGCACAATAGACCTTTGGTCGAGGGGTGCTTGGCTTTTAATTATTTGCCCCTCCTTGTATATTATTATTACCGTGTCTCATTATCACACGATTTTAAAATTCGTAAATGTTAAAAATTTTGTTTATCTGGTCTTAACTGGTTAACTTCGATTATCTGGTTAAAACTTTTTGTATCGTTCTTCATCAATACTTGATGTGATTTTAGTGTTATAGAAGGATGGAATATCAAAATCCTAATAACGTTGGGAGATTTTCGTCACAAGTATTTTTTTTGCACTTCTTCAACATGGCATATTTACGACTTGAATATGTAAAAATATTTAAATAAACCAAAATTATGTAAAATAAAATGGTATAAATTATTAAAAGCATGTTTATTAAAAACACTCGGAAATAATAGGTTCCTGAAAATATGTAAATACATGGAAATCAAGACCATATTTATTACAGTTAGAAAACATCAAAGAAAATTTATTTGAAAAGAAAATATAAAAATATAATTAAAATGAGTAACATATATATTTATCATTCGGTATGATAAGTAGCCTACGGATACTACTTTTATGTAGTTTTTAAACCTAAGTATAAATCTCATAAATACACTTCAATATGAACACAACCATAACTCAAACCTACGCAGAAAACTCTCCTATCCCTAAAAACATAAATTACCCTCTGTTCATTAAGCGTTTTCAATAAGCCGAATCAGATACGGACATCCCAAGAAAACTGCTCTTCTTGATCAAGGTCAGCGACCATAAATCTAACAACCTCCCTCCGTTAATCAATTCGTCCTCTCCTCTTAATTATCCGGGAAACAAATCGAACGTTTTCCCGGATCCGGGAAAAGAATCATCATCAGCAGTCGGTCAGGGTCGGCCGGATCCGTTTTTGTTTCTGCGCCGGTTTACGAGGTCGTAAAACGCATCGTTACGGCGGCTTTTTTTTTTCGCTGTTGTTCGATACTGTGTTGCCATTTTGGATATTTCTTGGGAAGTTGTAAAGGCGCGTGTGTTTAATGGGTCATTCACATAATTTCAGTGGTTTTATGTTTTTTACTTAAATATCCAAATGATATTCCAAATATCAATAATAATTCCAAATTCCATATATCAATGAAACTCAAAATGATAACAACAGTATTTCGTAAACTTAAAAATATAGTTATTGTTTAACTAACAGAGGAAGATGCACATGAAAAAATCTAATATTTCAGAAAGCCAATCAAAATCTAATATTTCAGACCCAAACTCTTCAAAGCCAGATTCAATGCGTAGTGGAAATAAAAAAGCTCGAAGAACTTTACCTCAAAGAACTATATCGACAAAAAAAACGTCACCTCCGGTTAATAATAAAAAAGGTTTAAGGGAAACGTGAACACTACATGTGTTTTTTATGTTTTTCCTCCAACATAATATATAATATATGTTTTTCCTCCCACTGTAAAAAATAATCCTGCAAAAAAACAGAAAATTTCTGGCAGCAAAAGTTGCCAGAAAATTTCTGTAGGCCGAAAAATCCTGTAAACAGAAAAAAGCTGTTACCTACAGGTAAATGCTGTAAAAAGAAACTTTCTGTCAAGTGAGCTACAGATTTTTCTGTTGCCTCTCAGTAATTTTCTGCTTGTGCGCATGCACTTATTTTAGTAGAGTTTTTTTTATTTTAATTAATTAATATCCGGGGATAGAACCCACGACCTACCGCATGCTAAGCACGCACGCTACCACTGAACCAACGAAGATTCAGTATAATGTTGCCAATAGCTGTATTCGTTTTCGATGCAGTAAGTTTCTGTTTAAGTACAGATAAGCTAAAAAACTAGATAAAAGCTGTTATTTTACATAAATAAATAGAAGTGCGGTGGGAATGTTACATGACAGAATATCTCTGTAAACATAAAGTCATTGTTATTGAAAATTTCTGTTTTTCTACAGTTTTTTTTACAGTCTATCATTGCGCATGCATGTGCATGTGCACACAGTGGAATGAAATGGATAAGTTTTTATCGGATGTGGTGTCAAATATTTCGAAAAATAAATCTTCTTAGAGGTTTAGTTATTTAGGCAAGGAATATTTCAGTGTAGAGTTTGTGAGAACTTGTTGAAACACTCTGTATACAAAATACTAGTACTTTTATTTGAGAATAACAATGATAATAGTGATAGTTAAACATGGCTACGTACAGTCTAGTCTAAAACGTTTAAAGTAGTAAAATTTTTTAAAACTTACCATCTTATTTTAATTGGAATTTCTTCACATTTTGAGCTTCATCGAATCCTCTTTATCACCTGGGAGTTAAAGGTAATCCATAATGCGCAAAACACATCCACGTTATCCAAAAGAATCTGTAAAATAATTCACACTAATGTCATTTCATATTTTTAAGAACATATCCATTGCCAGCATTTTGTTTTTATACTCTTCAAAATATTTCATTAAAATGTTTTAGATCCCCCAATCTGTAGGAATATTTGTAAGATTTTTAGGCCTTGTTAATTTCTTGCCGTACCTGCAGTTTTATTTGCTCTTTATGGGTTTAAATATTCATTATTAATAAAATACAAGAAATTTAAGTAGAGCTGAGTAAAGTACTTGAACTAAGCTCAATTTTAAAGAAATTATTAGAGACTAAATATATGTGACGGTAAAGGAAAAATGTAACCCTTGACTTTTCTATACTAGAAAATAAATCTAAATTAAGTTTTTTTTATTCCAGGAAACAACACCGTTTTGATTGTTAGTAAAGAACATCTTCACAGTTTTCTAATAAGCAAGACTTTTCTAAATGGGCCTATTTTTATACTTCATTATTATTTTTTAATACTTCACTTGTTTTTAAGTAGTTCTCTTCTTTATTCTCGAATTCCTAAGTTCAATTTAATGTTAAAATGCGTACCACTTAACTTGTTTATTATTATAAAATAATTTTCAACTAAATATGAGTAATTCAGTAATTTCGGCATCAGGTTTTATCAGATATATTATACAACCTGTTTGGAAACACTTCTATGCGTTAAATTTGATGATTTTAAAATCTACATAATTTGAGTGACTGAAGAGTAAAAAGTGGAACGTAATAAGAAACATTTTAGGGGATGCTTATTTTCACATTTCATAAAAATGAAATTTGTCATTTTGTGAAAAGAAACAAAATAGTAAAGTAAGTCAATTTACAAATCATTTTTTACAATTGATAAAATTTGTTTCGTTAAAGTAAAATGTACGATAGAGTATGTTAAAAAACAATCCTTTTTAGCATAATCAGTGAACAGGATTAATAAGAGTGTTTTACATTTGAGTTTATATTTCACAGTTTATGCCTTGTTGTAGTTAAAGCCTTGGATGAAGCTACGTTACTTTAGTATAATTTGCCCTACAAATGTGTTTTTATAAATAGATATTTGAGACTTCTTAGAGGATTAGATGAATTTTATTTTGATTTTTTGCAGTTACTTTGGTTTCATTAGATGAAGCAATGGGATAAGGTCATTTTAACTCCCTAAAACATTAAAAAACGAATTCTTAATCCCTCTACCCGCAAACTACCCCAAGACTTTAGAACTTTCTCACAACTAAACCAAGCGACAACATTATAAAATATCTACCAGCAGAGTAAGAAAAATTTAAAAGAGATGAAAAATAATTGAATAAATTAGCTACACATATGTATCTGCAAACTGGGAAACTGGGGAGAGAGGCAAGAGGTACCTCACCCCTTATTATATACATATAGGTTTTTAAGGGGTTATGGCGAATATTTTCTTTCAAACCATCAAAACTCCAGTTTTTGGTGCCAATTAAGTGGAGAAACTAACAATTATCCAGTAAGATTAAATAAATGGATTAAAACAGCTATCCGTAAACACTTTTCAAAATGTTTTAGGAGGGAAACCATCAATCCCCTACTTTGCCATTCTTTCACTTGACAACTTCTTAACTGACAACCTGACTTATTGAGGTTTAGGGATTTTGAGTTTTAGAGGTGAAGGGGGAAAAGCTTCCTGTTTTTTTATCAGATTCCTAGTTACCGAAACTCACCGAAGAAGAGGAATGATATTGAAATTTAAACCCTTACCTAACCAAGAATTAGTCAGTGGGGTCTTCCCCCCAAAGGTAACTCCTCCCAATTCGAATAGCCATCATCAACAGACGGCAGGATGTCAAGAATAGTACTAATAAACAGCTTAAATACCTATACTCTTCTAGCAACAGGGTAGGTTCTAAAACCCCCCCTACCCAATAGAAACCATTCTCCACCACTAACTTTGTACACTAACTTTGAGTGATGACTAATGAAAGTTACCAAAGAATGGCCAGTCTACAGTCACGTATCCACAAAAAAAAACTTCGTGGTGGAGTACTGGAAATTCAGGGGATATCAGGTGTGCTTAGTCACTTTCTACAGTTTAACGAAGATTTTCGAGTTCTCTGGACATATCCCCTTGGCTACGCCCCTCAGTAACAAAGGTTTTCGAGAATAGCTTGGACACTAACACCGCTAGTATTAAAGCTGGAGAGACTTTCACAATACCAAGGCTGAAAACACCTATATAATTTTTGAAAGCAATCCGAAATCCGTAAACCAAACCAAACGTATCCCTATTCTGAGCTTTGGATCCCAATTTCAAGGAACCGCGGGGGATCCTTTGTACTCCTCTCACTCTTTCCTCTGATGGGAGAGAGGAATTGAAGTTAAGCTTCTATACAGCACACAAAACCTCCTCCTGTCCTGTCACAATCCAGCCCGAGAAAGAAAGTCTACGAGAGGTGGAGGCAAGGGTGGGTGGATCCACTATCCTCACCACAAAAGGTTCTTGATGATGACTGGGAGACAGTAGCTGAATCGCGAGTAGACTTTCTGCGTATAGAAGAATAAGTTCCAATCCAAGTAGCACAATCCGTCCAATTTTTTTCAAGTATGTATGGCCAAGTTTCATTTTTACTTCTAGTTGCAATTACGAAAACTTGACACATTTGGTATGAGCTGTGCTACTTGGGAAACCCTATGATAGAAATTTCAGAAGCATTCGCATATTTGGGTAGGGCAGAAAAACGAAAGTACGAATTAGCAGCAAAAAAAGTAGCGTATTAGTACCAATTACAAACACGAAAAAATCCATGAATATTGAAAATCTACTTCATAGATCTACAAGGACTTATTCTACAAGGAATATTTTTGTGTTTATTACTTGTAATAATTATTTTTTAAGGATTAATGGACTGATGGGCCTGGTCTAGCTCCGCTAGACCCGGGGGATGAGAAACAACAACAACAGTTTTTAGAAATTTGACTTTCAAAATACTGTTTGAACTCATTTTGGAATATTAGGGAGCTCTAGATGACACTTGAAAAGAACAGCTTTGTTTACAGCACATAAATACGACGCAGAATATATAAATAATCTTCAACATTTAGATTTTAGAGAAGAAGGGGGTGATTCCCTGACCCCGCCTGCCACTGTGAAAAGGAAAGCAAGCCACATTGTGACACTGCCCATTCCATCTTCCGGAGGTCCAGGTACTGTCAAGTCGTCGTCCAAGCGAGACGGAAAAGATAAAAACTATCAAATTTTGGGGAAAGATGGATCAGGGTGGACCCACCACGAGCACAAAGGACTCCACCGGTTTCGGGTGTCCCACAGGTCTTATCTATTCTATGCGTGATATGCAAGTTACTGGATTGCAGCTGATTTCGGCTTTTGATATCGGATCGGGTCTAGTGGGGACAGTTACTGGCGGGAGAGTAGCTTAGAAAATTTGCTCTTGAAATTCGGGCTATGATCAGTGCCTCCCCTATTCTTTCTATTTAAAATCAAATTCGTATTGAAAATGAGACACTCTTCAAAAACGTTAATAACTAAGGACACGCAACAACAAGATTTTAAAACTAGTTAATTTCATTATTTTTAATTATTAGTTGTTATTATTAACAAACATTATTTTTGAAAGAGTTACTTTTGTCAAATTGGGAGGTTTTAATGGAATTAACAAGTCTGCAATCGCAGAACCAACGTGGGTAAAAGCGTATTTTAAGCGAAATGTGAAGGGACTAGAAACACACACACAATAAGAGATACAATTCCATTCTTTTTTGAAAACGTAGTAGTAGAAAAGTTTCGACAGATTTCTCTTAAACTCTCATGCTTATTTATCCAAAAACATCACATTTTTATAACTGTATTTAACGTTTTTTAAATGTCAACGTTTGGCTTCTCTAATGTAAAGGAGTGGTGCACACTCCTTTACACCGGGTATAATGTGCCAGGTATACATACACAAGATTGTGTTAGGATATAGCTAAATTCTTTCTTTTGTTCTTCGGTTTCTCACCCTTTTAGTTAAAGGGGGTTAGGAAGGAATGTTAAGACTTCTTTTATAAATTACCTTTGAATTTGAAATTAATGTTGGTCAGGCATCGTGGTGCCACAAAAATATCTAATGGACCAGCAGATCCTAGACCAGTAACTAATTGCTAGTATACTTCAAATAATCAACATTAAATGTCTAAAAACCTACTCACTAAATAAAATACTAGTTTATATAAAAAAATCTCCATTTGCGTTTTTAAATAAATTTAACCAATCAAGTAAATTTACTTTGTTTTACAAATTTTACACTTACTTCTTTTAAAGTGGTTATATTCACTGAACTTTTCCTCCTTTATAATTCTATACACGTCTATCAATCCCAGCTACTGGCATGCCAGCGGCTGGCCCTATGCGTGATCGGATGTGGGTTCTCCGCTGCCTAATTCGCGGACATCCGCCGATAGTAAAAAAAGACACGCAAAGCGCATGTTATTTGTATCACAATGTCCACCTCATTAAAATAATGCCAAATATAAAGTAATAACCATGGTTTATTATTTTCAAGAAATCTATTACTTTCGAGAATTACTATGTAAAAACGGTCGGAAATGTGATTGTGAAGGTATGAGTTCTTCAGTTACAATTCTGTTACTTATCCAGTTTAAAATCTCCAAGTTATTTTAGAAGCTAAATATTCAAGTATTTTAGAAGCTAAATATTCAAGTAGTATTGGCAAATTATTGTCGTTTCCATCTAATTAATTGTACTAATTAAACCGTTGGGTTTACTAGCTTTGGCTATCTTTCTTCATCTGTGGTGATAGAACTACCTTGGGAGTTTTTACTGGTTAGATAACGAAAATGCATTAGGTTTATGGACCTTTTTTTTAGGTGATGGACCAAAGATAAAAGCATGACCTTCGTGAGAATATAGTCAGGGCACTCAAGCATCATGGATTTTCATAACTGGAAAAAAATTATGATATCTCTTAAATTTATTGTAAAAAGTTTATAAGCAAGTTTCAGTATGCACTGAAGATTAAAAGGACATGGTACCTTTCTTTAAAATTTTTTTTTTTCATTCAAACTAATCTATATGCATTTGTCTATCATCTTAAAAAATTTAGAAGCTTTTTATTGAAAATTATCCAAGTTATGGCTAATTTTATGTTTGATCATATGCACTTCTCTATGGATATTGGAAACTTCAAGTCTGCTTTTCTCAGAACCCCGTTTTCGTCGTTTAAAATGCTAAGGCTTTTTATCTACTGCACCAAATATCTTGAAACTTTTTCTGGTTATTGTTGGAAGTTGGGTTTTTGGATATTCATGGTAGATTTTTAAAAAAATATTATTGAATTTTGATTTTCAGCATTTTTAGGGTTTTTTTGAAAGTGATGAAAGAAAAATAATATTTTTGCTTACTTAAAATAGTACAAACCCTTAACCGATACTAGCTTTTGTTGTATATAGATTGAGATACTTAAATACAAAATTTTATGAGTGTAAGTCAATTATTGTAGGAGGAGTAGCATTTTAAAAACACCTCTTAAATTTTAAGTTTTTCTAAAAAAAACTAATAAATTTTCAATTTTTTAGTAATTTCAACTTGAAATGTATCTAATGTAAGGCAAATATATATATTATTAGCAAAAAGTATCAAATAACAATGAATATAAAGATTTTAGCCAAAAAGGTACCATGTCCACTTAATCATTGGATTGCAATAGTCTCGATTCTTGCAGCGTAGTACTTGGGGCATACAGATCTGTTTAGATGTCATGATAAAACCACCTGTGATAGTTTTAGGGGGGAACTATGATTCTACAGCTGTCTCCTTTGTCTAAACTTTTCTATCTCTCTCTTAATGGTCTTAATTCACTTTTTCTAAAAAATGTGTATAAAAAACCAATTGTGAAATAAGTGAAATGTTTATATTTTCATTTAAGATTCAACCAAAATAAGAGTGAAAGGTATATTTCAAAAAATTAAACCTAAAAATTGCTTAGAAAAGAAAACTGCATATTATACACTTGGTTTTTCTGCCGCAAGGCCCATCAAGGCATACAAGTTTACCCTTACAAATCAGTGTTAATGTATCACAGTATATTTGATCACAGTATTGTTAGAGAGGAAAAAGGTATAAAATTTGGAAACAGTACATTAGGTAGTCAATCAGAGTATTTTGATAACAAATAAAAAACAATACCTTTTTTGTAAATATCATATAAACCCCTGAAAAAAAATCAAGAATGGAAATAAAATACAACTCTAGGCATTCTAGAATAAAATAAAGAGTGGTCCCTTCTAAGTCGTGTCACGTTCTGATCTAATAGTGCGACTTACTTCTTCCAGAAGAACACGTAAGAGAGTGTTATCTTTGTTATCAATCAACCGTCAGAAGGTCTTAACTGTACACGAATGACAACATCAGCATCGGTTTTTTAAGAATGAAATTTCAAATATTTCATGTTAAATTGTAAAATATGCATGGGGTGGATAAAAAAAATTGGTGTAAAAACTACATGACATACTACATGAAAAACTCAAAGTACCCTTTAGACGGGGTTAATCAGCATATCAACCCAAATACAGAGAGTTGGACGTTTTGGAAGTTTAACATAATCATAAAAATGAGACTATAACACCCAATACAGTGACGTATATAAGGGGGGAACGGGGACTCCGAAATCTCGGACTTAGTGTACCAAAACAGCAGCTTGTTTTTTAGGGTCAAATTTCCAAAAATTTTTATAGTAAGTTCGTAAAAATCCTAATCCTACTGTTGTTGTCGTGTGCCACTTGGAATACCCAAGACTAATCCTACTTAAAACTATAAGTCAAAAATTAGGACTAGGTGTACCAAAACCAAGTTTAAACCCTGTTTTAAGGGTGAAATTTCCACACATTTTCTGGTGGAGGGTCCCCAGATCTACTTTTCTACTTGAAACTCATTTATTTTCAACTTTCTTTTACATTAAGTTCATCCCAATGCAAATCCTATCCAAAATTATGAATCCAAAGTTCAGATAAGGTGTGTCAAAACTAGTTAAAACTAGTTTTTTAGAATCAAATTTTCAAAAATTTTGAAATTAAAGAGAGAGAGAGGAAATTCCTTCTATGTAGTATAGTATATTTGATACTTTGCATAGTGAAAACTCATCTACTTCAGAACAAGAATTAGTCACAGATATTTTTTAACAACCAAGGTACTCTAAACTTTTATTCATTTCTTGGAAGAGTGGTACAACCCCTATGTCCACCATTCGGACATTTTTCCGGTTTACCTGCATCCCACAGTACATTTGCTAATTCCTTAAACTGCTGCACACCCATTTAATTCATCCGGCAGACGTAGGCAGGGGCCAATCAGACGTGATCGGCTGCCGCATACCTGCATGCACCCCCCATCAATCTCCGCACGAGCCGTTATTAATAGTGTTCGTAATTGACGGCCCTCCCTCCCTCCCCCCTCAGGGGGCTTAATTAGAATGCCGGCGGGGGAGGAGCCTGCGTGCCGAATGCGAGGGTGCTCGGGCGGGTTCGGGTGCCGTTCGGAAGGATTCGGGAACGGTCGGAAGTCTATTGTGAGGCCCACGGTGGCGTATGCAGGGAAATAGGCGGGCCAGATGCAGCTTCCCGAAAAATGAGGTTTTTCATTTTATTTTTTGTAGCTTTTATCAAAAACTGGTTGTGTGTGTGTGTACAAAATGTAAACAAACCACCTGAGGATTATTCCTCTGTTTACAGAAGAAAAACAGTTTTGTCTTGCACATTTGAATTTTATGACCACGATTAGTTGGTTGGCATATTTTAGTATTTGGTAAATTCGTGTTCCGAAGCTGCATCAGGCCCATAGTGTAAGAACAGGGAAGTGTCTTATACGTACATCCCTGAAGAAGATTTTTTTTTGTTTAAAGAGGCACGTTTTTTAAGGGACACTACTATTCGTGACGAATCGAAATTAGTTTTTTTATATGAAAATACTTTTAAGAATCTGATCTAATCAACAGAATCTAATTCTAATCCTATCCAAACCAGGACCACTTGAAACAGACTACATTTTTTCTGTATAAAGTTATTTTCTGTAAATGATTTTGCAGTAATAATGAAAGCACAGACTTAGCTACGTGTAGACTAATTTAATTAAAGATGTTCCCTTAAAAAAAGAAACTCAAGAAATTTGAGTAAAAGTCCTACATAATTTGAAAACACAATGGAATAAAACCAATCTTTTTTGATGCTGCAAGCTCGGACTTTCAATTTAAATTTATACATCTAAAATCATTTTGAAGATTAAGAAAATGATTACAAGAATTTATAAACTAAAAACAATCTAATGATACGTTCTCAAATCATTACATTACATTATAAACTCCTTATCGCTTTATTATATAACTCAATAGAATTTTATATTCCAAGTTTAATCAATCCACTCACAACAACTCAAACCTGAAACGCCCCATAAATCAGGAATCTTCAGCACCCCAATTAAACAAGTTAAGTGCGACTTCTGTAGAAATCAGATTTACCCATTTCCTTAAATCAAATCACACTCTAATACTCCCACACAACCTGGAAGATACAAATTGATAAACATAACTTGGGAGCGATTCCATCTATTTTCATTTCTTCAAAATGCACGGCGAGTCGCATCGAAAGGGACGACGACGACAAATGCCCATTTTCGAAATTAGAGTTTAATTAAAAAGATTCCAGAACGTATCTATGGGGTGCCAGAACATCGGGATGGGATCCACCTTAAATGTTTTAATAGAGTTAGGTATTATGAATGTCCTTCTAAAACTTAACTAAGTTGTTTCCTATGCTTTTATTCACAGATCTGAACAGGAAAAAATATTGGGCACGTATATAATTTTCATGTTTTTAAACTTTTAAAGTTAGTAAAAGTAAGTTATGTATTTTTTTTAATTTTAAGCCCCAAAAAATATTTATGAACGAAAAGGTTGTGGCAAGTATAAATTTTTTTTATGTCCAATGGCAGGTAAGTGAATAGTTACGGATAACAGAGTTCATTGACCAACAGACACACCGTAATTAGTACTTTCTTCACGTTACCCAGTGGGCACCTGTGGACCGAAGCCACGGAGGTGAAGTACTGTTGCTCACGCCACACACACACATTCGCAGGCACAACCCCTTTTTACAGGGGGTCACATTCATTCATGCCGAACGGGGATTCGAACCCCAGACGTATGGCTTCGCACCAAGAAGAAATAACTCCAACAAAGTTATTTTCGCTAAAATCTATAAATTATTACAATATTCAGTTTTTTTATTATCAAAATCATGATTTTGTCAGTAATATTTGAAGAGACAAATCTGTCACACAAAATAGTTTTGAAATTTTTTATGCTTTTAAAAGTCATTTGAAACAAAAGTTTTTCTAAAGAGGTAGGTATAAGTAGTAAATTATAACTATGGTACATAAATAGTAACGAATGAAGTTTTGACTTAGGTAAAAAAATAATGCCTTTTTTCTAAATTTAACAATGAGTTACAGGATTATTGATAAACTAACAATTCTGTATAAATATATTCTATATTTTATAAAAAAATTTCTAAATTGCGTTAGAATACTTAGATTGTATGATTGAAATCATGGTTTTGTTAACATTTTTAAAGTTTATATTAGAAGCACATCAAAGAAACATAAATTTACATCTGAATTGGTCATAAAAGTATATTTTCAGAAAAAAACCCTTTGGTGCATAAAATTTTGACACGCATGTGCCATAACAAAGTATGGAAATATTTGACAATGGCTACTGTCTATTGTTTTATAGCATCGTGCGCGTTCATAGCCGAATGCATCTGAGACGAGGCAATTGACTATTCCGCCCCAAAAGGAGAACATACTCCTTAACCACGTAAGATGCAGTGGCAAAAACAAACTATTCAATGGAAAAGCATAACACAAAGTTTTCTCTAATATTTTAACTATTATATTTTTATTATTTATCACCTAGAGTCCTAGACATAAAATTAGACAAACATTTCTGAGAAAAGAAGAAATAAAAAGACAAAAGTATTATATTGCTATTTAAAAAAATCCTTATGAAACCGAGTTAAATACCCTTTAAGGCGGTTTCCTTTATAAAAATCCATTAGTTTATAACAGTAAAAATGTTTTGCAAAATAAATTTTAAAATTAGTCATATCCTACTGACACCCAGTGTTTCACATATAATCTGTAATTTTGTACTCCTAGCTGAAAACTAGATTATGAAAACTTATTAGAGGTGGTGTTCCTCAGGGTTCTATCTTAGGGCCATTATTATTTTTGATTTTCATTAATGATTTCTGTAAACTTGATTTGAATTGTGATATTATTACATTTGCTGATGATACGGTTTTGGTTTTCTCGGCGGTTAATTACTCTGAGCTGTTTAATAAAATTGAAGTTTGCCTACAAAAAGTTAATATTTGGTTTTATAATAATATGCTAAAGCTTAATGTTTTGAAAACTAAATTTATGATTTTTAACCTTAAAACTTCAGTGACTATAAGGGATTCCCTAAAAATCCATAAACCAAATTGTAATCGTGAGTGTAATGGTTCTTCTTCCTGTGATGTAATTAAGTGTGTTGATACAATTAAATATTTAGGTCTACATTTTGATACTAATTTAAAATGGAAATCCCATATAAACATCTTGTTAAACAAATTGCGTTTTATAAATTTGAAGCTGTTTAAATTAAAAGGTATAATTGACCATAAATTTCTAACAACAGTATATTTTGCTTGGGTACAATCAACAATAAATTATGGAATAACGTGCTTTGCATCTGATTATTACAATAATATTAAACCGCTTATTCAGTTACAAAAAAGATTTTATCTCACTTTATAATTCCCTGCCTAATAATATCTTAACAATCAGAGAACTGTATACTTTTCGTTTATTACTCTTTATATATAAAAATAAACATTTATATGAAGCCAAAAATATAACTTCTTATCTTAGAAACGCTAAAGGTAACTTGTATATCCCTAAATCTAGAAAAGAAATATTTCATAAATATCATGCCTTTTTGGGACCATACATATTTAATAAACTTGAAGAAACTCTTAAACTAACCAACAATATTCACAAATTTAAATCCGGTATTCATCTTTTTATCTCAGGACACTCAGATATTGAAGCTTTGTTCAAAATTCCTAAATAATAAGCGCAGCTCTTGCCACATGATAAAATCTTTTTTTAAAATTTAGGTTCCCTGGGCGAGCCTTTGGCTCTTTGGGATCCACATAATCAATTTTTTTGTTTTTCTATGTTTAAACAAAATGTCAATATATGTATATATTTCTCTTTGTGTTTTTTGTACAGTCTTTGTCTGTGTGTTCCATGTCTTATATATGTTTTGTCTTTTGTCCAATAAATTTGATTTGATTTGATTTGATTATAAAAACTACTTAAGTTACTAATTCATTAGTAAATCATACCTTCAACTATAATTAATCATAAAATATATTAATATACCATAGATACGTCAATCGAATTCTAAATGGCTTTGATAACTTTTGAAATAATTTTTAAGTACTAATAGGTACATTAAGATATTTTTTAGTTACATTTAAGATATTTCACAAAAAAAATTTTATAATGCTTAAATCATGCGAAAAAAGATATTTAGCTTAATATTACAACCTATCAACATTAAGTAGAATTTTACTTGAAAATGAACTAATTTATAAAACATAGAGAAAGTATTTTAGGAAACCCATTTTATTTAGGAGAATATTAAGAGTGTAACCAAAAGAAAATGCTTTTAAATCTTTCCATCAAGCATCAGTATATTATTAACCTAACAGTGTCAAAACTGACTGTAATTTAAAATTTAATAAGAAAGTTTGTGTACACTGGATGTACAAAAAGGAGAAACCATTTAAATATTAAAGAATGAAAAAGAATGCAGAAGAATCCACTCTTTTAAAAACCAAAACAACATTAAAATCCTCCTTGGAATATAAACTTTCAAAATTAATATTTCAAATCACTTAAACAAGAGAATAAACACTTTATATCACATTATGTTTGCTCTTGTGTAAATACGTTAATAAAAGTTCATTTTAAGTGATTCCCTGAGTTACTTATGTTTTGTCAGGATTGAGGTACACACACAAAAGTAACTGAGTATCACAAGAAACATGAAATAAATTCGTAGTTTTAAAAGTAAGAAGCTTATAATAAAAAGAAGCACTTTAAATGAAAAATGCAATGAAAAGTACCTGAAAAGGTGTACTTTTATTTAAAAGGATTTAAGTTTCCTACAGATTTATTTCGATTCAATCCATGAGATTTGTTTAAAATGCTATTTGTGATCAAGATTGATTTTATCTTTCTTGTTAATCTTGCTATCATTTTGTTTCCATATCTGTTACATAATACTTAAAAAAATTCTTTAGTAAAAATTTAGTTTTGAAACAGGTTTCTTTTAAATATTTAAACACAGGGTTTTTCAGCAAGTCCGCCCAAACTATCCACAGAAAGATTCTTTGCATTAAGTATGTACTAAAACAAATGCTCAAGGAACTATTCCTCTTCGACTGTTTTTATTTTTCGAAAAAAATGTGACGTCATATCAAATAAAAACTACATTATTTCATTCCACAGCTAGAACATGCATGCATGATTGTCATTTTTGACTTCTTGGTGCTTAAATATATCCAAATAATCATGTTCAAGAAAGTGTTCACATTTTTCTAAGTATTTTTAACATAAACCGTATATGGCATCGTACTTTTTCAGTTGGAATTTTTCCGAAAACTGAGCATTATTATAGATCTGTAGGCATTTTTTGTAAACTCTACGCAAAGAATACGATTGTGTGCAGAGTTTGGGTGTACTTGTTGAAGCTTAGAACTTAAATAAACTTCATTATATTTTCAACCACAATATCTAAACCCCTTACAAACTTAATACTTCAAGGACAACGTAATATTTCTTCAAACCAAATAGGGTACCGTTGCATTTTTAATAAATAGCAAATAAACAACATAAAAATAATACACGAAGCCAAAATACAGGTTTCTAGAAACAAAAGAACCGAGATCAATAAATGGTGTCAAGAACGAAATCCTCTTGGAGAAGTTGATTAGCTGAGTTGAGATGCTTGAGTGCTCTTCAAACGATAAGGGTCTATTAAAAAGTCAAGGAGAAAAAATCGCAGTCGACAGAAAAAAAATCCCAAGAAGTCAAAGTTGAAATCGCTTTAGCAAAAATTACTTTTTTTTCTATTGAACCCATTTTTTCTTTCTAAGTCAATAAAGCTCAAAAATAATAGAATTCGGAACAAATCAGTCGAAGTATCAAATAAAATATTTGAGGATTGACTTTGATAATGAACCTACATTTATTTAAACTGACTGGTTTGGTTGTTTAATAAGCTATTTGAAGTTAAAATTAGTTTCCTTGATGTTTGTTATTTTTAAAATTTAAAACTTTTTGGTGGTTTCTTAAAAAAAATTTTTGTTAAGAAAACATAGGAAGTAAATCAAGCCCAAGCCAATATAAACAGAATAAATTTGTAATTTATTCTGTTTATAAAATTAATAAAGAAATCATAAAATTAAAATGAAATCTTAAATATAAGCAGAATCTTTAACATAAAATTTTATACTAGTTGTTGTAGTGTTCATATTATCATATTATAATTCTGGACTCCCTATAACATTTTAGAGTTTTCTCTCTATTAAAGCACTCTTCACTACAAATAATATGTATATTTTTATTTGTAAGGATAAGGTTTTTAGGCATTCTTCTTAAATTGAATACTTCAGAAACAGATATTTTCGAAGCTAAATTTGTATTATTCTTATCAAATACTACTAAATTTTTCTATCACAAATCAAGCACTAACTAAAAATCCTTCTTTCGTAAAAACTCATATTTTTAAAAATCAGAATATACCTCTTCTTTCATATTAAACTCCAAGAGAAAGCGTTTAAGAAATGAAGATTTTGTTTATTGAACAATTATTACATATTTAAACATTTTTAACAAACATTATTAACACATAATATTGTCTATTTTTAAAATGTTATCGATAAAATTCATATAGATTCTGAATATCTTAATTTCGATTTGAGAGTAATGACGAATTACCAGATACTTGCCCAGTTTCACATTTTTTTGGTTGGTTAAGAATTAAATAAAGTATGTTTTATTAATTTATGGATTATTGGATATTTTTTATCCTATTTTAAAATATCCAGTTTTAACCCTCATACCTAAAGGAAAAGAAAACCTTTGGGACGTTGCGTCTGCGTTTCTGTGTCAAATAGAATTCTGATAAAAAATATGACACTGTAAAGATTGATGATATTTAAAATTTTGAAACTATGCAGCAAAAACAATTCTATATTTTAAAGAACAAGTCAAGAGTAGAAAACAATCTAAGTAAGTAAAATCCACACCTAAGTTTAAAAGCGAAGGTGTCACCAACTATTGAAATCCAAACAAAACTGCTCATCCTAAGTTACCAAACACACAGTATTCTTCAGCCGAAACAATCGATCTGAAGGGAAACCGAAACCGCCGAAACGAACTTCTCAAGGACCGAAATCTTCTCTTCCAAAAGAGAGGGGGGCAAGGAATGGGGGTGGAGGAGAGATTACACCAGACGGTGGTCCTCTTTATTCCGTCCGCTTAAATTGAGTGAAGTGTGTGGTGACAATGGCTCATTCCCAGCCCCGCAGGTATTTTCTTACGGGATCCGCCATTGTCTGGGCCACGATAAAACCGACGACGTTTCGTAATGAATTTGCCGAAAACTCGATTTTAATTCAAGCGGTGCGGCTAATACGTGAAATATTTGCACGTGCTCTTTGATTATTTTACAACAGTGTTGTTTCGAATATTGTTTCCTTAGAGTATGACTTCTTGAGAAGAGGTACTAAGATACAATGCGCTCGTCAATGTAATATAGTTTGAAAAATCGTTGATGAGGGAGAAATTCACTTTAAGTACTTCAAGTATTATGTTTAAACAGTTGTGAAATTTTATTCGAAAATTAACACTTTTAAAGATTACTTTTATTAGTAGTTTTTCAGTGCTGCTTTGATTATTTATTGCTTCCTCGAGTCTGAGGAATGGATGACCAATTTACATCTATATTCACCACTAATTTGATTTAAGGTTAACCTAGAATCAAGCTTTTTTGACAACTGTGATTGGCTTAAAATTTGTTCTCTTTTTCAAATACTAATCAGAAGTTTAATTCCAGGTTAACCTTAAGTTAAGTTAGTGGTGAATTCAGCCGTTAGAAGTTTTTTTTTTTCAAGTTAACCTTAGGTTAGGAGGGAAGACGTGAAGGAGGCTGTTAGATATGAAATAGCAGAATCATAATCCCCCGTACTTTTTTCTTTTAGCTTAAAATTACAAATAGTTTAGAAATTGGGTGAAAAATAATTTTTTGGGGCATTTTTCCAGTTAACAAGGTACTACACATAAATATAGACAGGTATTTTTAAGATTTTATGTGAAAATTCAGCAAAAGTCGTTACTTCGCATTACCATTTATTGACTGAGTCTAAAGGAACTCAGTGTTTTTAAAATTCTAAAAATGCTTTAATGCTTACTACAACGTTTGAAAATTTTCAGTTTTTTGTACAGATTTTCGTTAACTATGCGTTCTGTACAGAATAACTCTTTCAAAGACACAGATTCTTCACAGAATCTGGAGAAAAAGGTAAGCATAGTTACCTAAGCTCAAATACATCAAATTTAGAAATCCAGCTACCGGTTAAGTCAGCAGCGCACCTATTAAGTTCGACCATCCTTAAACGGTAGATCAGAGCACAGAAAGCTTTAAACCAACCGTCTTGTCGGAGATAAAAACACTTGACAGCCAAGGCAGATTAGAATATTCAAGGATCAATACACATTTAAACGGAAAATAATTTTTCTGGTTCTAATCAGAATTAATAACGAGTCTAGTCTAGTCTGGATATTTTCCAACGCCTCTCTGGTGAGTCTGAGTTCTCCAGTTTTTATCACCGATATAAATTTAATTGTTCGGTTACAGAGAAGCCTCTCTTAAAAATTCTCCACGATATTTCATCGTGATTTATCCATCTAAAAATGAAGGGTTATACATAATGAGCTCAATCTGATGAATACTCTTAAGGTCTCTGAAAGACTGCTGAGTGAATATAAGGGGTTGTCCATTTAGGGGGTTGCATACATTCGCAAAGTGTGATAATTGTGAGTTAATAATCACATCAGAGGAACCTTTATTTTGTCCTCATGAAGAGATGATATGCACTGAAATGCAGATGAATCCATTCGAACTTAACCGGCTTATTATTCAAATAGGCCCCCAAAA
Source organism: Tetragnatha versicolor (assembly GCA_024610705.1). Lineage (NCBI taxonomy): Eukaryota > Metazoa > Arthropoda > Arachnida > Araneae > Tetragnathidae > Tetragnatha > Tetragnatha versicolor. The sequence continues at coordinate 2,447,821 of JANDEH010000020.1, forward strand.
TTTTGAAATTAAAAATGCCAAAATTTAAAACTTACCATCACGAATTAAAAAAAGAACTATTGAACCCAGTACAATTTCCCAACTTTATAAAACCTTGTACCTTTGGTCGAGTAATTTAAAGCTGTGGTTCAAAATTAAGGTGAATACAATCTTTCTGTCTCATTTTACATTTTCTTATTTTTCAGTATTAAATTCTTCCTTTTTCATCAGTATTAATTTCATATTTCTCTTTCATTCAGTTTCTTTAGTCTTTCTCTTTTTAAACTTTCATCTTCCCCTCTCCCACCCTTCTATTTCGCTTTTTTCTGGTTCCCTTCCTCATTCTTTACACTCTAATTTCCCCCTCTTTCATATCTTCTTCCTTTCCCTTTTTGTCTCTCTTTAAAAAGAAACGCTTAATTTAACAAATTAATTCAATTGAAACGATAGCTTTAAATACTAGAGGTTTGCGAATACTAAATATGCAAGATCGAGTCGTGATGTTATTACACTGAACTATAGTATGTTCATATAGAATAGGCGGCTGAGACCTACGGCCGTATTCACCGGTAACCTGACCGGCGGTCTGGTCAGGAAACCATGGTTACAGCCTCTGATTGGTGGAAAAATGATTCAATATTTTCCTTCCACCAATCAGAGGCTGTAACCATGGTTTCCGGACCTGACCGCCGGTCAGGTTACCGGTGAATACGGCCGCTAATGTATTAGAATCAGTTATTATTGTAATTATCATCGAAAAAATGTTATTGTGCAGTTTATTATTTATTGTTATCCTTTATTTATTGTTTTTCCTTTACTATTACTATTACTATTACTATTACTATTACTATTACTATTACTACTGTTACTGTTACTGTTACTGTTACTGTTACTGTTATTGTTATTGTTATTGTTATTGTTATTGTTATTGTTATTGTTATTGTTATTGTTATTATTATTATTATTATTATTATTATTATTATTATTATTATTATTATTATTATTATTATTATAATTTTATTGTGCAATAATTACTAGGCAGTCTAAACAGAAGTAGTTGAAATACTGAAAAATAATCGGCTACTGAGGTGCATGATGAGCGTTATTAGTCGTTAGTGAGCGTTTTTGCTCCTGTTTCACCCGCCTATTCTAAATGAACAGACTATAAACCGATAAAATTGGATCGAAACCCATTCAGAAACCAAAGTCTATTAGTTGCGACCCGCTTGGGAGCATCCTGAAATTCATTGTTGCAATTTATGAAAGACCCCCTTCATATAACAAACTCAGACTGACGAATGCCAATCGAAAGAATGCAGATAGATTCAAATGAGCGCCGTTTTGATAAATGCAATGGAAGAAGAACGGATTCTTTAATTTGGATGGAGCGTCAATCAGCCTGGCATCGATCCTCGCGTTTTAATAAAATAGCGGCCTGCTACGAAAATAGATCCGAAAGATGCGTTCGTAGGGAAAGAAACGAATAGAGGGGGCATGGAGTTCAATTCAAACCAATAACCAGATAGATGCATCGTTATAGAAATCGTATTAAAGATGTAAAAAACATGCGTCAACCAAGTAACACTTGTATCAACCTGTATTATTAAAACGCGTACTCTGTCCCGTTATCAGACTTTTGTTAACGGGAAGTATTTCTAAGGGCCTCCTTTTAAGTGTTCATTATATGTTAAATGTAGGTTTAAAAACATTTATAGAAAAGAGCAAGATCACAGCATTTTTCTTTCTTAATTTGTCTTTTCTTACATTACAGAGAGATTGGATTTTTTTCCTCAGTGTGTGATATACATCGATATTTCACCTTCAATTTTCAGTACGATATGTTCAATCTTTGATTGATGTATTATATCTCAACTAGGGGGCTATCGCCCCCTGCTCGCTATCGCTCTCCAACCCCCGGGAACTGCTGACGCAGTTCACCCGCTAAATATCACCTATCTCTTTTGAAAGCTTAATTTTCAAATATAAACAATTTTTAAAAAAATTAAATGATAAACTGAACAGTTAGGTAAACATCTAATTAAACATAATAATCCATAAATTTAAAATTATTTAGCAATATTTATAATTTTTGGTGTCCAAAAGAGTTAGGCGATTATTTAGCGGGAACTCTAACGGAATTGAACCTTAAAATGTTTAATTAGATCTATAACTGTTCAGTTTATCATTAAAAAATTTTTATATTTGAATATTAAGCTTTCAAAAGAGATTGGTGATATTTAGCGGGAAATTTAACGGAATTGAACCCCAACTAAATTTATTGGTGAAAATGTAGTTTTATAAGTAGTAAAATGCAGCAGGGAAACAGTAAATACAGTGTATGAAAAATATGTATACAGTGTTTATAAAATTCATGGTTACTGTTGCATTAGCCAAGAAAAACCACCATAAGCAGTAAATTTTTAGCAGATAAGTACTATCAACATGCATATAAAAATAATAATTTAACAGTAAATTAATAAAATGGTAACATTTAATCCCTCTTAACATCGGAAAAAAATTAAATCCAAAACAATGCACTCATTTTGTAAACAAATTTATTGTTGCCAACTGAGTAAAAGAAATACAACGAAATCTGGACGTCACGTAAGGGAATTATATATATAGATATGCGGGCTCTCCAATACTAAAGAACTTTCAAGGGTTTCCACCTCATGCCACCTCTAGTCCACCTCTTTCTCTATGGATGCATTTATTCAATTGGATTTGGAGAGGCAAACAGAGAGGAAATTGCGCGATCGCCATCGATCGCCAAGGGCAGCGCCAAATCAATCAGCTTTGGCGAAACGAATGAGGATGCATCTGTTTTTGGGTCCCTTTTCCTATTTTTTTCCCAAATCCAGTGTTTTTTTTTGTCCGGGGTTTCATAAAAGGGGATGGGGTCCTTCCTGAGCGCACTTCCTCTTTCGCTCTGGGTCATTGGCTTCTTCGGTTCCTGTGGGCTCTTTGAAAAATAGGTTGGGGATTTGGAAATTTCCAAATGCCAAGTTGTTCAAACTAGTCTGGACTGGAATGTTGGTAAGGCAGGCACACATATGCGTAATTTTCAACTCGCCAGTCAGCGTGCCAGTAAAGCTTTCCAGTTAGTGTTAGTGACTAGCATTGTGAAAACAGAAAATGGAGTGATAATCATTCTAGCTACTGAACCAATCCAACAAATATGAAGGTTTCTATTTACTGGCACGATTGTTATTGATAAAACCCTTGAGTGTAAATGTAATTTTTGTAAACTACACAAGAATGATCGTACTGACAGGTAAATGTAAATTATGTTTGTTCCATGTTTGCTAAACTTAAATCAAATCAAATTTTACTAATATATATACATATTTAAGGTCAAAACAAAAATATAAGGGAAAATGACAAAAATACACGTATGAGACACCAAGGAGTCAAATTGACTCTTACAGGTGACCGAAAATTATACATCAATGGGTTTTCAAGAAAAAGAAAAGAAAGAAAGAAAGAAAGGAAGAAAAGAATTTTAGAGGAATAATTAATAAAATACGAGTAATCTCAAGGTATGAATCTTATAATGATTATAAATGAAGGTGAGGTGCTGTATGGGTGAGCTTCAGATTATCTAATTTAGTGAGCATGTTTTAAAAATATTGTTCAATGTCAACTATTGAGTATACAAATAATTTTAAAAGATTTTTAAATTTCAGAGGAGATTTTTCTGATTTAATGTGATTAGGCAAGCTATTGAATAGTTTTGGGGATAAATAGGTGAAGTGTTTTTTAAAGATTTCTTTTCTAGCTTTAGGAATTAAATAAGGGCTATTAGAACGTAAGCTATAGTTTAAATTTCTGATTTTGGCAGTATTATGAGAGAAAAAATATACTGTTATTTTGAAGAAAAACAGGTAAACAACCAGTACATTAAATGTTTCTCAGTCCAGTGAAAAATTCAACAAAACTACCAACGTCTTCAAGAGGGCCGGGCCTGTATATATAAAAGTGTGATGTGAATGAGGCTCTACTTTTTCCAATTCATGCACCGTGCTGGTTTCAGCTTTCCCGGTGTTTATTTAAAATCCACAGCCTCAGCACTTGTGCATATTAGATGGCCAAAAAAACTTTATGAAAACAATAATTTAGATTTTAACTGGTGACCAAACGCAACAGTTTTGTGTCACGTCTTCTAAAAACCGAAGGAAAAAATCTTCCAACTTTCAAGCTCAAGCTTAATGAGGTATTCTCACGTCTTGAGATTAAATTTTATTAAAATAGAAGATAAAAAAAACATGAAGAATGACGTTTACATCAAGTATTTTCGTAGCCTAGTTTCTGAGATATAATTTTTTTCAATTTCGTTTTTTGTTTGGGAACGAAAACACTTTCGAATCACAAATCATGTGAGGTCACATCCAATAGAAGCCCGTTTTCTGATCACGTGAAAACAGTAAACACAATGGTTTTCATGCGCTGTGATGTCACATCCAATAAAAGCCCGTTTTCTGATAACTTGACTTTTCTGGCGTTTTGGCAAAAATAAAATTGAATTTTAAATTATATAAAACACATTTTTGAACTTAAAAATCTGAAATTTGGGAGTTTTAAGCCATAATGTATCAAAAAAGTATAAAATCAAGCAAATACCTCACTCATGCAAATACCTCATTTAAGGCTTACAAAGTTTAGGAACTATATAAATTTTTAGATGAACGAAATTTCGAAAACATCCTGTACCTACTCTCTCTGTCATCCTTTTAATTTACCTTAAAAATAATTCCCAAACGACCAGCTCAGAATGACATTGGCATAAGTCAACCTAGTTTTGAGTATAATTGAAGGTTTTCTGTAACTGCACCCGTGTTCCTATGGAGAAGACATTCTGAGGAGACTTCTTACAGGCCAGTTACTGTACTTCAGACTTAAACAACCACCATTGGACATAAAATACCAGACGAGAAACCCGAATTCACGTCATCTCGAATTTTGGACTTGGGCCGGTATAGTTCTAAGGATTCTGTGGGGAGAGAGGACTTCTAATCCTTCTCCTAAGACGCACACCCAGCCATTAAGAGACCTGCTCTCGACACTCTGGCCAGAGACGCTTAACTCGCCATTTGGGCCAAACGAATGGCCGAGACTCTGAAGACGACTGGGCGTTTCGCCTTCTTGGGTTAAGTCCCTGGATATGCCCGGGCATGCATCATCTGCCCCTCGTTACTGAGGGGTTGGTCATGAACCCCATTCGGATGATGAGGGGTGGTGATAATTAATAATAATTCTTTCCTTTTCTTCCCCTCTTGCCTCCAGGTTGATTCAAAAATCCGTTTCATAGCCTTCACAGTAACGTTGTGGATGAAAGCTAGTGTACTGTACAGCTATTGTAAAATGGTCGTAATGAATCTATTGAGGTGGTCAGAAAAAATGCTGGCAATGTCAGAAAAAAGTTCCAAGAAATTCTCTATAGTATTTCAAGATACATTTAAAGCTGAAACTTTGTTCTTCATTTGGGCATTGAAATAAAACAAATTTTTATTTTTTGTGCATTTTTAAAAAATTCGAATTTATCTTCATTTAACTTCATTGCATTATATTATTTTTTCTAATTATCATTTTATTCTTCTCCACCCCTCTCATTTCTCTCCCGAACAAATCACTTTCTTTTTTTTCACGAATCACTTTTTCAAAATACCACCCACCAGCATAAAATTAGTGTTTCAAACTGTAACCCTGAGTTATGAATGATAATATTATCTTGTATATCAATAGTATTATATTTATAAAAAAATAATTTAACAACTTATATTAAATTATTAAATATTTAGAAAGAAATTAATTGAGAAATTTCTCTTACTACAGGGGAAAATCATGTTCCCAAAGCTATCAAGGGCAGCTTCCCCCCCTAAATCCAATTCTTAGCCCTAAATACCAATTTAAAATAGGTAGGTGACTAACTGGAAGCATTTTCTTTTAATTTTCCATTTCAATTCATAATTCTTTGAGTTATACACATTTGTAACACTCTAGTATTATTCGTGCTCATGTTTTATCTTTCGATATAATTCAAAATTGATACAAAGCGAATAATTTTGCATTACGTGAGAAGGTCTATAGGAAATCTCAAACGTGAACCTCCTGGTACAGAACGAACAAATCGAATTAATATCGACCGAAACGGGAACAAGCACCCCTATCGGCGTCTGGCTGAAACCATTCTGATTTCCATGAATCGGATCCCTCCATCCACAGAGTTTCACATCCTCAGCATCGACCTCCGACTATTTCAACTGCTCTTTTTTTTTCATAAAAAATGTAAAAGGGTCACAAAATTTCCACTTCTCAAAGATATTGGTTTAGTTTCAAATTCGAATAAACGAGACATCTCCAATTCAATTTCTCCCTTTCTCTCATGTTAAATAATTCCTTTTAGTTATTTATAATAAAAAGTTTATTATGCCCTTATTTACTGTAAAAAATACATACGTCTAAAATGCTAAATAGCAGAGAGATACACTGAAGAGTGGAGTGTTTAAAGAGCAAATAAGATATGCTGAAGAGCAAAGTGATGATGAAGAGTAGAAAGTGGTTACGTGTGAGTGAACCCGGTGTGGGGTGGTAAAGTCCGATATTATTGCTATCACAGAGGTTCCCAAAATGGAACAAGCAAAAATCATTATTACTATTTGTTGAGAAGTGGCTTATAATTAAAATGCATTTCTTAAAATGATTGATCATCATAAGTTTTTGTAAAATAGTACAGGGTGATTGATCCATCCACCCTCTTTGAGTTTTATCCCGGTGAATTAGGGTGATACTGGGTTCGGTGGAAGTCCATGAATTAAGATGTTTTAACGGCTATTCGAACTATACTGCCCTATGTGGTACTTTTCCGTTATTTTACCTGCAAAAATTTCCAAGCTGTTTTAGATAACTAAAGATTAGAAATATGACAGAAATTGTTATAACCAACCGATTTACAATTACAATCTAATCAACAGACACAAAATAAGGTCTGACGAGGAAAAGTGTGTAAATATTTAAAAAACCACTTCCTTTAGACTAAGATTTTTTTCTCATTTTCTTTAGACATTTAGAGACATTTTTATTTTATCTTGTTATTCTGATAGATGGCAACAGTAAAACTTTAGTTAGATTTGAATACATAGAACCTAAAGATTTTGGCAACTTTTAGGAGATAGAGAGATTGCAGAATAGTATCCCTTACACCTACGTCAACTCACTTCAGTCCCCATCGACCCTCCTTAGTCGATATCGACCACTTTGAGAATCCCTAATACAACCCCAGCCATCCCCGTAATATATGGAGGGCCCCCCATTATGCCCCTCCACCCATCACAGGGGACCGCGCGCGCCGTACATTAGCCTTAATTTCCCTGCTGCACACACACCGAAGCCATACACATTCCCTCCGTCAGAGATACGGTCGCAGCGGCTAAATTCATTCCGGAGGCCATGCGACTGCCATTCACAAAAGGGAAATTTTAATAAGATAATTTCTGATACGGGATCTGTCCCTTCATTATCCGTCCTGGGGAAGTCTTAAACGAGATATACCTTCTCTGTTCTTTCAATACCCCCCTCTACCCAGAATTTATGAATGGGACCGTGCTGTAACGATGCGAGCTGGAATGGAGACCAATACGGTTAAAGTGAGTGGGTTAAACGGTTAAATGATCGGAGAATCAAAATTTACGGGATCGCGTTTCGCTTAGATCAACACAGGGTCGACATTTCGGTCTTTTACATCTCCGTCCGATACTAATAAAATACCCCCTTAGACATTCATGTCTTGTCGGTCGCTCTGAATGTCCATGCAAGCTTTCCTTCGAATTGTTTTTCCCTCCAGAGTAGGCACTATACAGCAAAAAAAACTTTGCATTAATCATAACGTTACTGTAAAACCCATTTTCCAGTCATAATAGATGATATGCAAGGAAAACAACACATTGAAAAAGTGTTATACCTAAAAAACATCAATTTTGTGGGAAAGGGGGGCGTTTAAATATTAGGCAAGCATTTAAGGGGTGGAGGGTAAGTGAAAGAAGGGAGAATACTGAATACTATAGTCGAGATTATTATTCAAGAAAGCTGAATACTATAACGTATTTTGGGTCAAAATAATTCTTCCAAGAAGGTGTTCTGATTCTTACTATACGTGGGTAAGTTTTTGTTTACTTGTTACAAGACAATTCATCTCTTAGGTTGCTGCCACTATTGAACCTGCAAAATTTCCCGATATACAGGGTGTTTCAAAAGGTATTAGGCAATTTTTGAGGGGGTGTAGAATGAGTACACAGAGAAGAGGAGTCACAAGTGGCGTTGCAAACGCACCCCTGAGGGGCTAGAGAGTGCAAAAAAAATGTTTGAATCAATGAAAGACGGATTGTTGTGGGCACAGTTGGGTTAGAAATAAAATTCCAGTGCCAATTTTCCTGCCTTAACTTATTTATATGTGACAATTATAAAATTTTACTATCTCCTTTTAAAGATGACACTTTAAAGACTGATGTTTTACACAAGCTTATTGTACTCCTACAGTTTGTCCGCAAGAATCTCTCTTTCGTTGTTTCTGATAATTTTTGTTCCCACTCTAGCACCTCAGGATGGAGACCCCCTTTCAAGGGTGACTTTGAATAGAACTTTGTATAATCAACCCCCTCTCATTTTTCCCATCAGTTTTGAATCCCCCTGTATACATCGAAACATGATCTGCAAATCATAACCTCAGCCAACATTGACCTTCGACATCCCACCTGATGACTCCGTGCTTTTTGTGGCGTTAATCCCGGGACTTATTTATCGACTCCTGTCACTAAACGCCACCTCATTACCAGAGAGCGCGGACTCAGCGACCAGAGAGAGGAGGAAATGACAGGGTCCCAATATGTCAGCCGGCCGCAAGACAGACTGCCCCCCAATCAGACCCAAATTAGCGAAGAACGTGCCCTAATGAAGGCCGAGCGCCCCTCTTATCGAGGGGAGAGAGAGAATATCTCGGACACACAATCCGAGATGGATATTGTCCGGTTCCTCCCCCCTCCACCTTGTCGTTGTTATCGAGCGACGGACGTTGCCATGGAGGAAGCGTGGAGGCGGGGAGCACTAGACCCTGCGTTAGGCCAACAGCATTGAACCGACTGAGGAGAGCCTTTGCTATATGCTGAACCTCTCTTTAGCGGTTATCTTCATGTGTCACAAAAAGAGTCCCAGATGTCTAGAAGTTAGGCTCAATTTTGAAAATCTGCTATAGTGTGCTACAATATGAAAGCTAACGCATTTAGAATATTCTTTAAAGACCAAAAGCATTACACTTTTTTATAAATAGCACGTTAAAAAATCATAACTGGAAAGGTAATTTTATTTCAACCTTCACAACCAATTGCCCACAACAACTAATCGTTAATTGCTTCTGGGAATTTTTCCCTCACTCTAGCAGCTCAGGAATGCGATTGTGACCTCACTTTCTTTCCTGATTATGAATTGTCTTGAAATATTCTACACCCCTTAATGCTTAGCAACGACCTTCTGAAAAACACCCTATATCCACTCTTGAATAATTTTAAAAAATCTCTACGGTCTACGATTTTGTTGGGAAATGTGTGCTCTAAAAATTTGGTACCCCTCTTCCACAGTATAATTCAACCTTACTTTATACAGTTTAACTTGAAAATCGAAGTGACCCGAAAAAAATTCATTCGAGATAACAAGGAAAATAAAAGAATTACCTTCCTGATTTAATACCCATTAGAAAATTAAAAAATTTTCTAACTGAACTATGGAATAAGAATATAATAGATGTGTGAAATAGCCCATTTGCAATTTGAAAATTTCGAGAGGCAAAATATTTCTTTTGAGATAACGATGGTATGCTGAAATATGATACGTTTGTAATGGATAATTGCAGCACCTCTTAAAATTCTAAATATTTAATTTTAATTTATTAAAAATTATCTCCTGATTCCAAAAATACATTTTCCTACATTTACATACATTTTCATTTTATATAAAATATATTATTTCACCTATATGAGTTAATCTCACCTCCTCGGTGATTCAAAAGAAAATGTCTTCCCTTTTTTGTATTCTTTTATTCTTTGTTTAAATTGTAATAAAGTTGTTGTTTGTTAAAATACGCTTGTCCTTTCCCACAAACTTTTTTTAAGGTAATTATGACATATTTTAATACAGAAAGCTCCTAACATGTGTCTCTTGGAAATGTGGGAAACACCATTTTCATCGAAACACTAGGCTGTAAAAAAACTAGAGTTCAGTCTTCCCAGTCTTTCAAAGCGGGATGATAGTAACAAGCGGGAGCAAGGCACATTTTTAACGTCACAAGCTGTTTCATCTCAGACCGAAAATAAGCTATTTTTAATTGAAAATAACTTAAAATTTAGGGCTTTGAAAGGTATAAATTAAAATGTTTTTTGGAGGTTTTAAGCCATTCTGAACACATTAAGATTTCAAAAAAATTACTTCAATTATCCATTATATCATGTTGCTAACTTCACTCGGTTACTCTCCATGTTTGCCACGAGTAGGATTCACCCGTCGGACAGTCTATCTCCAAACACGTCCCCATCCCATACCAGAGAGAGAGAAAGAGAGAGAGAGAGAGAGAGAGAGAGAGAAGGAGTGTTTGTCGTCTAATTGCAGAGACCTATCTCTCTCGCTCGTCCGGCCAGATGATGCCGATTGATGTGTGTTTGGAGAGAGGATTGCAGAGAAGGAGGAGATAAAACCGATTGGCCGGTGGTGTTGTAATGGGAGGGTATATAACTCGGCTATGGGCTTGATTGGCTTTTTTATTTAAATGAGGGTGCTTGGATTTCAATTTTCCACATATTGTTGTTTGCACTCTTCTCCGATTAAGTGGGATCAACATCTCATTTCGGTTGCTACTTTGTCCGAATTTCGTGCAGGAGATGTTGAAGCGCGTGTTCTCAAAACTTTATTATTGCTCGACTTACATCTGGAAATGTTCCACAGTTTTAGATTCTGTAGTTTAAATTTTGCAACTTCAAGTACGGCTTAAGATATTTTATGTTTTTAGATGTAGAAGTGGTTTGATATTTTAAGTGTCCATATGAAGTTTCTGGGGTTCAGCGTTGGGCTAGCCACTCGGCCTGGACACAAGCTAAGTAATTAGCACCCCAGGCCCAAAGGCTAATGAAACGGAGATGGGCACCGCCGGACAGGCCACTAGGCCTGGGCAGATTTGATTGATTTTTGATTTGATATGAAGTTTCTAAGTTTTGGTTCTAAGGCAAAGCGCGCACTAGAGACTTCTGTAGCGGCGCGAGAGCAATGCATTTCTATGGCGAGATTCTTGGCAATCGGCCAAGAGTCTCGTCTCCTAATGCGCGCGCTCTAGCTTCTTGCAATAGCCAGGGTGATAATTTTGTCTCAGTTGCCGTGACAAAAGTATCTAGTGCGCGCTTAGCCTTAAAGCTTTGTTTTAAAAAAATTAGAAATACTATAGGTAATGTATTTTTACAGGATTATGGAATACATATCTCTGTATTCTAAGTAGAATAGCTTCAGGAAGATTTTACATTTTACTTATAAATTTACTTTTGGAAATTTTTGACGAAAAAAATGCAATTTCTTTCATTAAAATTTATAGACTTATTTCAGAGCTTAAAGGTTTCATGTGTTATGCTTAGGGGTCATTCCATGTGAAATCAACCAAAAATTCTCAATTTTCAACCTGACCTTCTCCGATTTTAACAAAATTTTCAGTGATTGATCTCTTCTATGATATAAATGAGAAAATGTTTTTATTATTCAATTTTATCAGTAATTTTTTTAAATCTTTGAAAAGAAGAAGGAAATGCAATTTTTCGCTGTTTAATGTATTATAACTCCAGTTATATTTGTGCGAAAAAAATCTATTACCACTTGTTTTAAAGATAATTTTGCAAGATTTAATTTGATATAGAGTTTGACTGTCAATGAAATAAATTTACTTTCATTGTTTTATAAATAAAAACGCTTTTAAAAAACAATGTTGTTATCCTTCAATTTCTTTGAAAATTATACATATATTTAGCAACGTTATAAGTTATGATATCTGAAATTTACAGAATGGAACCGCCACGGGATCTGCAAAAAGAGTTGTTTTTTATCACTTTTACTCACCACTTTTTAAGTTTTAGTGGCCAAAAACTGGGTTCTGTGCCATGTTTGGTCAACTCTTTTTGCTATAACTCCTGATCACGTGGCGGTCCCACTCTGTAAATTTCAGATATCATAGTTTATAACGTTGCTAAACATATATGATTTTCAAAGAAATGGAAGGATACCAACATTGGGTTTTTAAAAGCTTTTTTATTTAAAAAATCATGAAAGTAAATTTTTGTCATGGATATAGTCAAACTTTATATCAAGTTAAAGCTTACAAAATTATCTTTAAAACGAAGGGTGAAAGATTTTTCTTGGACAAATATAACTGGAGTTATAATACATTAAAGTGCGAAAAATTGCATTCTCTTCCTTTTTTTCAAAAATTTTTAATAAAAAATTACAGATAAAGTTGAATAATGAAAACATTTTATCATTTATATTATAGAAGGGAACAATTCCTGAAAGTTTCATTATAATCTGAGATGGTCAGGTTGAGTGCCATGTTGATTTCACATGGAATGACCCTTAGGCATATAAAGGCAACTTTTCATAAAAGCACGACCTAAATAACCTTGATAGTTTTTGAGATATTGAAAGTGTATCAATGTTCCCCTTGTATAAAATTGCCCATTTTACCTTATGTGATGAAAATTATCTAAAGATTAAATGCCACTATCACTCCAACTCAAAAATATCGCTACTACTTAATTAAATTACGTATGTAACTAAATGTTCTTTAACTAATTACTTAAAGAATTAAAGGTAACCTGAAGGCATAAGATTAATGAAGGCGTATTCAAAATTTGGTAAACCATTCTTGAACTATTTAAATAACTCTTAAAGTAATGAAATAATCGCGCTTATCATATTGCTACCTTAGCCTTGGCAAGGAACCGAAATTCGACATGCTCTGTTAAAATGAAAAATATTTACATTATAAATTTTGGCACCCTTTATCTGTCACTCTGATATTCGTCAAATTTTGATTCCTCGCCAAGGCTGATAAGTAACGATATAACTGTGGAAACAACTTCTCAAAGTTTTTTAATACTATTAATCTGGATTTTTTGTACTTTGTGATGCCAGAACTTTATGTTAAAGGAATATCTCTAATATAGAGGGTACTTTAAAATGAGAATCCTATTAATTAGGCTTCTGGTATTTAATTAAGAGGTCCTTGTAAACAATAGCAGAACAGAACGCGAGCATCAAAACTACAGCAAACAAGCCGACAAACAATACGACTCAAAACTGACTCTCCATTTCCGAGGAGTTTTCTTAAAGAGCACTCTTGCGATTTCCAACCATCATTCAACCTCCAAACAATGTCCGAACATGAATGGACAACCAGACACGACAATACCGACAGAGCCCAGCTGCCGAAGAATCAGTGACCAATATGCTCCCTCCAGCGTCCATTGGCAAAAGACAACGCCAAAGCCTCTCCTCACAAAGCCTCTGCTATAAATGCTGCTGCTGAATTACCAAAGCACCGCTGACGGTTAATTTATGCCGGACAATTCATACGCAGGGATTCTGCTGGGCATAAATCCGCTGCACCTACCTGAATTTATGCCTGCATTTCCATAGCGCTGCTGGCCTCGATCTCTTAATGAAGAAATTGATTGGCGCCTGATGCCGTTGCATCAGTTAGTTGTGACTAGTGTTACTACACTGATTTTTCCTGTAGGTGGGTCCGAGATCGATTGTCGGAACTGGTGTTAGTAGGTACAATGATTTTTCGTGTGAGTTGGTGCGATACACAATCGATTGGTGAAGGAGAGGACTTGTGAATTGTAGTTAGTATTGGTTTTGGAGATAATATACTAATATGAACCTGTTTCTATGGGGGAAGTGTCATCGACGAATGTAAATTTCAAAGTTAAACAGTTGTTGACATTGAAACATTTACAAACCTGTGGATTTAATTTTACAAATTTTAATTAACTCTATATTTAGCTAATATTTATGAACATGAGTCTTGAATAAATTCAAAGAGAGGTATCATAAAATTTAACCACATTTCTGGGATATTTTTATCGCAAACATTATTTTACGTTAAATAAAATTTATTAATCCAAAGTTTTATTTTATTTAGCACTTATTACAATGAGGGATTGGACGTTTATTTAAGACTCATTAAAATTATAAATATTTTAATTTAATTTGTTGTTTTAAACTTTTGAAGCTAACTAATGTAGATTTTTATAAATTTAATAATCCTTTAATTGAAAATGAAATATTTTTCCATTTGACTAAAAATGTATAAAAACCAATACATAGTCACTAATTACGTAAAACACACTATAATAAAAATAGCAAATTAGAATAATATCTTGAAATAACTTTAATCCTTTTAGTGCTACATAGCATTTTTAAATCGATGCAACCAGAGATAATTTTAGCGCCTTTAAGAGCGTATTTCACGCATTGAAAATTGGAAATACGCTTTAAAAAACTTGCCAAGAGTATTTTCACCACGCTTTGAATTTTCAACAAAGGCTTAGCTTAAAAAATGCATGTAGAAAACCGAAAACTAATATCTTTTTTTCTACTCAAAACACCAACTTTTATATTTTCCACTAATTGTTTGTTAGGATTGTTTTGTTTTTATTTGTTTTAATTTTTTTAAAATTTGTTTAACATTTTCTACAAATATTTAACATATTCTTTAATTGTTAAAAACTAAATAGCACACTCATTTTTTCCATTTAATTTTTTGTCCTTTAAAAAATAAGTATTCTTGTTGAAAATTTGTATCTGTTGTAGTTCATGTTATTTCTGTGTTTTACTCCTCCTAAAAAAGACAAGAAGTGTTTTTACTCCTCTAAAAAAATCCTAGGAATAACACTGGATGCAACATTTTATATTGGAATAGTACTTTCTTCGATTCTATCTTAATTTGAATAAGTATATTACTAAATCCTTTTTAATTATCACGTTGGTTAATTTTAATTTATTATTGTATACAATTAATATGGAATGTTTTTTATGTATCCCTTATATCAGAGGTTCTCAAACTGTGTGCCGCGGCACCCTGGGGTGCCGCGAGGGTATGCCAGGGGTGCCGCAACAATAACCAAGAAAAGTTGCAAAAAATTACGAAATTTTAATTATGGAACAAATCTTCTTATCTGTTTATGGGGGGAGAAAAACAATTTTTCTCTCTTTTTTTCCTTTTATTCTGAAATGAAAAAAAGTATGGAAAGGCGTAAATGGGGGCCGAGAGTGCCCTGACCCACCGAAACTCAGACTTGGTCTACCAAAACCCTGATCCTGATTTTTAATCCTGATGAAAATCCCTGATTTTTAGCATAAATTTCTGGGGGAGAACCCACCTAACTCCCTTTCGTACTCAATATCTAAAAATATATACCCGAAATTCGGAGTAGGTGTAAACCAAAAACAAGGTAAGCCCTGTTTTTAGGATTAAATTTACAAATATTTTTGGGGATGACCTCCACATCTTCTTTTTTACTTGGAACTTTATTACTCACAACTTTTTTATATTATACTAAGTTCATCAAAATGCAAATCCTGCCAAAAATTTAAATCTAAATTTGAGAATAGGTGTGCTAAAACTACTTAAAAACCTGTCTTTTAAAGTCAACTTTCCAAAAAATTTCTGGAGGAGGACCCCCAGACCCCCTTTCATACTTCGAGCTTTATTACAACCTTTCTTATATAAAAATATTTTATATCACAAATTGTACCTAAAAAAAGAAATTACATTGGATCAACTTAATACAAAGGGAAGTGTTGAGGGCTAATTTTAGGCCCCTCCTGAAATAAATTTCATAATACACTGCTGGAGACTTCTTATATGGATACCTTTTTTTTTCCCAAAAAATTTTAACCTTTTTTTGGGGGGGTGCCCCAAATTTTTTTTAGCTTTCTAGGGGTGCCGTGGCTGAAAAAGTTTGAGAACCCCTGCCTTATATCAAGACTGTACTAGGAATATCGAGATATTGTAACAATAAGTTCTTTGTATACCTAATACTGTATATTAAATTGACAACATGTTAAATTTTGATAAAAGACAGTCTATAGAATAAATTAAACCACAGAACATGCATACAATTTGAAAAGATTCAATCCTACGAACTATTTCAAGCGATAAATGTGAAACATTTATTCTTTAAATATGTTCTCAAACGTCGCGATATATTTTGTCCACAATCCTTTCTACATGACGTATTTCAAAATAAAAACGGACGAAATAAGAAGTTGACATGGAGAGGGAATATACTATACCTATACTACAATAATCGGAGCTGCATAAAGGAATAAAGTAAATATAACTTAGAATATCCTTATGCTTAAGTTAAGAGAATCGGTGTTGTGAAAGAGTGTCTGCTTAGGAATCATTGATCCACATATTCGAGGAAATAATCTTATATAAAACACAGTAACGAGAATATAGCAACAATGATGTTGAAATTGATTCTCCTATAAGCTACTTTCGCCGTCTAATATATTATCGTTATTTATTCTTATGGTAAGGTTGATGTTTAGATAGTTCTTGATCTAAGTGTTTATTTAATGTTATCTGGAAATGTTTAAGGGTTTATTTTAAGACTGGAATTTACTCCACATACAAAAAAATGGTATAATTGAGAGTTTACTTTTTAAATAAAAAGTTTCATAGAATGTTGTTAAAATAATCTCCATGGAAATGAGGATGCGAAATCAAATGATGATCATATTGTAGCTTTTAAGAAAGTTGATCAACAAACCAAAAACTATTGTTAATATTCAAAACCATTTCCTGTGGAAATATTGGATTTTTTCTTAAAAATTGCAGGAATATGTTTTATTTATTAAATTTTACCAAAGATATAATAAAATCCATGAAAATGTGATCAATTAAGGGTTCTAATTGATCATTTTAAGTGATTTTTGGAAGAATATTTTTTTAACATTTTGTGTTTTTTATGGGAATCATGTGGTAAATGCAGAAATCGGTCAGAATTTAAAATGCTTGATTCGACAACTTTCACTCATCAAAATAAAGTAGGAAATGTATTAAAAATTTTAAAGAAAAAATCTCCATCTCCACCCTTGCAAGGCCGGGCATATCAGCTACTAGTTTATTTATAAAAATAAAAATAAATATATTTTTTATTTATTCATCTTGCTTAAGTTTTAAGATTATGAATACAACAAGAATAACATAGTATTCTTTTATTTCATAATCACGTGTAAAATTATGACTCCGTGTCTTTTTCTGCATACTTATCATTTTTAGATTTGTCAGAACCGGAATGAATAATACTACCCACACACCATCAAAACAAAAATTCTCAACGAAGTATATCAAAATGGAAAGAATTCCTGAAACAAAACCCTCGAAACTAAAGCTACAAAAAAAATCCCACCGGAATCAATCAAAAGAACCGTACAAAAAAAAGAAAGGTATACAAAAAGAGGACAAAGCTGAGTCTCCTGGGGGTCCCACCAGAGAGAAGAAGAAGAACGAAAATTCGTCTCCTGTCATCTGCTGTCTCCCTCACCTGCCGCGGCTCGTCAGACGTAAATGCTCTCCCCTGTCCTCCGATCAGAGAGAATGGGCAGTATTAAACAGTCAGAAGATGAATAGTACAAAAATTGTTACAACTTAGGTTTAAAAAGAAATTTTACGTTTAAAAATTACAGGAGAGACTGTTGCACCAAAAAGAGAGTTGAACCTGCAGACACTTAATTTTAAATTCCAAAATAAATGGAAAATTCAATTGGTAGTGTATATTGTATGTAAACAGATGCTATCTAGTTCCTAACGTGAAATTAGCTCTTTGTAGTAAGTAAATGTTATAAATTTACTGTTTTTTAGATGCTCAAAGTTACTTTTAGTGCACATCCCTTCATAAATCCTTTTCTTGAACTCTGATTAATATATGATTAAAAGGTATATATGTGGGGTGTGAATCTTCGAGATATTATTTCTGTTGCTGATGATATTTTTAGGAAGTCATTTGAACATTTTAAGATAAGTGCAAAATTAAAATAATCCCATTAAGGTATTTTTTAAAGTTGCCATGTCCACACAGTTAGAAGTTTCGTTATTTTCAAATTGGTGATAAAGTGACGACATCTGTTTTTAATGGTTTTAAAAAAAATTTATAGTAATGCTGGCTGTAACCGAGTTTCTGTATATTAAACTCCCCCCATGACATAAATAAAATACATTAACATGCAAGGGGACACAGAGGGACTAGATTTCAATACGGGTAATAGAACGAGGGGTCACAGATTTAAATTGAACAAGGCAAATTTTAATCGGGATTGTAGGAAGTATTATTTTTTAACTGGGTAGTGGACAGATGGAATGGGTTACCTGAAACGATTATCAACTCAAGTGGGGTAAACAAATTCAAGAATAAAATTGACAGATACTGGGAATCGGGTGGTTTGAGTTAAATGGACCGGACCAACCTTGTTGGGAGCTTGCCTGTAATTGGTCGACTTAATTTGTATTTGTATTTTTATTTGTATTAAGCATCGTAAATCAATGAAAGTGTGTTTTGTGAATAATATTTTTTTCAGATGAAATTAAGATTAGAATGATTAGAATAAAACAAGTCATAACTTTGTTAAGGAAGTCACAATAAGTTATAATAAGTTAGAACCCAATTATACCAAATAAAAACAAGTTAAATATCAATCAACGAAAATGAACTTCATCCATGAAAATTTTTCAAAACCAGAGAGTGTCCTTGAGAAACCAAGATCACAACCTTGACTCCCAAAAGATCCTCGTGACCACGAGAAAGAGATGAAGAGGGGGAGTGATGACTCTCCACCCCCCCTCATAATGATCTCTCGGCTCTCAAAACCGGAAGTAAGTCGCAATAAAAGCGCCGCCCGTGTTTATGCGAGGATTCCAAGAGCAAACGATAATGTTGGGCACATTGTTGCAGTAATGAGTTGATTAGCACCGTCCCCCCCTTCCCAAAAGAATCTGTGTCACCGAGACTGAATTAAGTGTCCCCGAGACGGGCGTCTTTTTGGTCGATCTCTTGATCTCGAATATTGCGAGTGATCGGATCGTTCAAAAAGTGATAAAAGTCGAGTTACGATTGTTCAGGGGGTGCTTAGTTTTATTAGGAGCGTTCGCAAGAAAATTCATTGCTGATTAAAGCGTTAATTCGACGGCAACAATGTGCAATCTTTTGTATCCACGGACTTACAAGAGTAGATTGTAAACAGATGCTTGAATAATTGAGAGTTGAAGGGACCACCAAAAAAGCTTTTAAACTTCGAATTTAACGTATAGTAAAATTCAATTATTCGGAAATAAAAGGAGTAAGAGAAATTATCGAATCATCTATCAGGAAAACGTGGTGATTTGATACACCTAAATTCAAATCCATATTTTAAATTGAAAATGTGAATTATTTGGATTTGATCTGTAACACTACTATCATATGCCGGTAACAAACACCTTTTAAATTTCTACCAAAGACGTTTTTATGTTTTCTTAAGTTTTAGTTTTGCATAATAATAATTTGGGTTAGCTAGATTAGTGAAACTAACTTCAATTTAGATATCAAAATTTTATGTGACTTGGTAAAGAATGTATTAATAGAGTTCATTTAAATGATTATTTACACTCTAAAAGTACTTTACTTTTAAAGTAAACGTTAAGTAAGTTTTGAGTCCAGTGCATTGTAAATACATTATAAGCAGAAAAAGTTAAATCATTACTGATGATACCCAAAGCTTGTTAAATTCTACTGAAATAATTAACCAAAGACATTAACGATAGAAAACTTACCACAACTGAGATAGTAGTGAAATATTTGCCATCCATAATTTGTAGAGCACTTAATTGTTCTATAAGGAAAACATTCAGTGTTATTATTTAAAAAAATAACATAACATAATAAATAGCATTATAAAAGCACTTCGTAACAGTAAAATATCGTAATCTATAATAATAAAAGAGCTTTACGGTTCATTCATTCATTCATTCATTCATTCATCGATTCACCTATCAACGCACAGCAAAATCTACCGGGGCTAAAGAGTCGAAACTTGGTGTGGGGGTAGACTTTACGGTGTATGCGCGCACTAAGAAGGGATTTTTCGAAATTCTTTTTTTCTGACCCACAGGGGTGCTTGAAGTGTTTTCTACGTTTTTGAACCTAGCACCGTCCCAAATGACCCTAGATCTTCGTAACTTTGCAGGAAGGTACCTAGCCACAATATCTAGAAAGGCATTTTTCGAATTTTCGATATTCGAATTTTAAGGGGTCTAAAAATTTCAAAAACCCGATTTTACTGAGCATAAACAAAGTTTTACATTTTAGAAGAAAAACATACTAATAATTTGTTATTTCGAAGCGACCGGTTGGTATTATCTTCTTAAGAATATTTTAAAGAAAGGAATTTCTGGATTTTTCGATATTTCATCCTGGAGGGGGTGCACGGGGGTTTGAATATTTACTCCGGTTTTTAGTTTTTGCTTTCTATCGCCCACCTTATTAATGCGATTGGTATGAAATTTAAGCATGCTGTTCCTCACACAATCGGGAAGGTTTTCAAAAAAGAATTTTTGAATTCAAACCATTCTAAGCTGCCTTTTTCGGCCCTTTTCTAAATTCTTATGCGTAGCTTCAATGTTAAATTGATAACGGTTATTGCTCCTTCCAAGTGACGCAAAACCTCTATTGTTAGAAATATTTATTTAAAAATATTTTATAGCGAGTAGAATTTAAAAAAAAATCTGATAAAGAAATAATTTGTGATAAAATAAATTTGTACAATAAATTAAAACTATTTAACCGAAAATTTTTAACTTTTTTCCATTCAATAGAAATTTAAAATAGCAATATTTCATCAGAAGCATTTTAGATAGTTGATATCAATAATTCAAATGATGTCTACTTTTATTTCATGTTTGAAGACGATTTCTTAAATGAATGAGTTGGTAATAAATCAACCAAGGGGGGTTCAGGGGGTCTCCCCCTGACCTTTTTTTTAAATTTTAATTTTAAATTTTTTTTTGTTCTGTTTTAGATTTCAGCAAAGTATTTTTTATTTGTTTTGAATTTTATGAAAACAGCGGGATGAAGGGGGGTTGATAAATATTAAGTAGGGTAGAAAGTAATCCTTATTTATTTAATCACTCAATTTGAAAATCCTTTTTTTCCCGAGCAACGGCGGGTATATCAGCTAGTCAAACATAAAATAACAGAAATCAATATCAGTAATTATCCGTGTTTTTTGTTGGTTGATGATGTACCTTTTTTTAGATTAGTTAGTTTATTAGCAGAGTTTGAATAACACTTTTGATGGAAATGTTATGAACTTAGCCAAAACCTTTCCCATAGTTAGGATTGTATGTTTTTATATATTTGTTAACAAAGTTTTTTACGTTATTCTAACTTAACACAAATAGACAATTTGTATAAAAAGCAATAATTGAACAGTTAGGGAACAAAATAAAAACAGAAGACTGTAAATTGCAAAAGAATAGAAGGGAAAACCACTTATTTCATATAGATGGAAAATTTATATGCTTGACATAGAAAAGCATCCTAAATTTAAAAATTTACAAATTTTTAGAAGCTTCGTTTTATTTATTCAAAAATTTAACCTGCCTCAGTAAAAAAAATGCGTTTTGAATTAATGCTGGAATTACTGCCATAAAAATATATTAAACCCACTAAAAATAGCTAAGCAAAACAAAGTAATTAGAAAAACTTAGTACACACCTACTAAATCATGCCATTAAAAAATAAAACTTTCCCTAAATGATTGATAAAAACTGAGAGAAAACTAACTACCAAAGAAAGAAATTTCAGCCCCTCCCCCACACAAAGAAAAAAAGAATTAATTAAATTAATCTTCAATTGTTACAAGAAGATTGTTATATTTACTCAAAAGGGAGCCTCCAGTGCAAAGTGTATAAGACGAAGATAATACATTGGAGAAACCCATTCTCTTTAATCAAAGAGAGAGATGGTCTTTTATGTTTAAGGGTTCTTTTAAAAATCAAATTCACGGAAGCTCAATAAAACGGGTTTCGTTCAATTTCTTCCGTGATCTTTTGCTCTTTGAGGGGATGTATGAGGCTGTATCGATCCGACAGTTCCTTGCTCATTCATGGCTCACAAAAGACTGGTTGCAATATATAAACTTCCTTTAAATAAATATTTCCTCTTTCTATAGAGAGGTAAAAATGAAAAGTTTTCTTCTTCCGAATAAATTTTCTGTAGGCTGAAATTGGAAGGGAGCTTTAATGCTTCATGGCAATATGAGAAAAGCCTGAGATTATCTTGTTATGAGCCAAACTTCGCGACACAGACAGCATCATAAAGTAATAATAAAATTTTAAAGGAGATTAATTAACTGTTCAATTTAGTCCAAGAAAGTTAGCTCAAAAAAAAGGTTGAGGTGGAACTAATTGTAAAAGAAAGTTTGATGGGTGATTCTTATAGGAAATTTTCCGTAGAAAACGATGGTGAAACGTAAACCAAAATTAACCTCGTCCTTTAGCCAATATGGTGGATTTTCCAAAATGGCGGACAATCGTTTTTAACTTATAACTTCCTAAAAAATGTTAATAAAATTATGATTTCTGCAGTAAATGATTAGAATTTAGTAGGAAAAACAATGGGGAGCTGTTTTTTTCTCTTACGATTTGTCATTTATCCAATATGGCGGATTTTCCAAAATGGCGTCCACTAATGTTTATAATAAAAAAAATTATGATTATAAATTCGTAATTTTTTCAGGATATGGTAAGAATTAAGTCATAATAATATTCATATCAATTTCCTTTCCTCAATGTATCAAATATGGCGGATTTTTCAAAATGGCGGACAATCGTGTTTTACTAATATGCTAAAATTCGTTAATAAAATAAAACTTTTGCTGTAAATTATTAGAATTTAGTAGCAAACATAATGTGGAACTATTTTTTGTCTTTTACGATAAGCCATTTATCCAATATGGCGGATTTTCCAAAATGGCGTCAACTAATGTTTATAATACATAAATTCTGATGATCAATTCATAATTCTTACAGGATATGGTTAGAATTAAGTCATAATAATATTGATAAAAATTCCCTCCCCCTCAATGTATCAAATGTGGCGGATTTTCCAAAATGGCGGCCACATATTTAGAGCCATTTTATTTTAAACGTTTTTACATATAAATAAATTTTATTTTGGCATAACATAAATATTTATATATTAAATTACCTATAAAATAGTATAGTAACCAAGATTTTGCGATACATAGAAATAATTTCCAAAAAGGCGGCCCCATATTTCAAACTTAGTGGTAAATGGTAATTTTTGAATTTCTACCTACCTTTAACATTATTTACCAGTAAACTTTAGTAAAATAGAAGTATTCTGCTTATATTTTACCTAATAACATTTAATATTTATAATTATTAAGAAAAAAAATTAAAAATAAAAAGGCTCTTAATAAGTGGCCGCCATTTTGGAAAATCCGCCATATTTGATACATTGAGGGGGAGGAAACTTTTATCAATATTATTATGACTTAATTCTAACCGTATCCTGTAAAAATTACGAATTAATTATCATTATTTATTTTAAACATTAGGTGGACGCCATTTTGGAAAATCCGCCATATTGGATAAATGGCTTATCGTAAGAGACAAAAAACAGTTCCACATTATTTTTGCTACTAAATTCTAATAATTTACAGCAAAAGTTTTATTTTATTAACGAATTTTAGCATATTAGTAAAACACGATTGTCCGCCATTTTGAAAAATCCGCCATATTTGATACAATGAGGAAAGGAAATTGATATGAATATTATTATGACTTAATTCTTACCATATCCTGAAAAAATTACGAATTTATAATCATAATTTTTTTTATTATAAACATTAGTGGACGCCATTTTGGAAAATCCGCCATATTGGATAAATGACAAATCGTAAGAGAAAAAAACAGCTCCCCATTGTTTTTGCTACTAAATTCTAATCATTTACTGCAGAAATCATAATTTTATTAACATTTTTTAGGAAGTTATAAGTTAAAAAAGATTGTCCGCCATTTTGGAAAATCCGCCATATTGGCTAAAGGACGAGGTTAATTTTGGTTTACGTTTCACCATCCTTTTCTACGGAAAATTTCCTATAAGAATCACTCTTCAAACTTTCTTTTACAATTTGTTCCACCTCAACCCTTAACTTTCTTGGACTAATTACTTCATAATGTTTTATGAGTTAAATATGAGTTGAAAATCATTATTTTCTATTCAGATTCCGAAAATTTTTAATACAGATCTTAAACAATAAACCTGACTATAGTAACCA
This sequence comes from Tetragnatha versicolor, assembly GCA_024610705.1. Lineage (NCBI taxonomy): Eukaryota > Metazoa > Arthropoda > Arachnida > Araneae > Tetragnathidae > Tetragnatha > Tetragnatha versicolor. Next base: position 2,472,226 of record JANDEH010000020.1, read on the forward strand.
TAACAAGAATTCTCTATCTTCGCTCTATCATTGATATCAATCATACTTAAAAATTAATTTTTTTTCTTGAAAATAACCGTTATAGTATTCAATTTATATAAGTATTCAAATAATTAAAAGAATGCAGACTGTGCTCATAAATAAAATCAAGTTCTCATTGAAATTTATCATCAATATTAACTTTTATATCCAATTTTAACTTCTATACTTTGATACGAAGTTATGTCGAACTTTTTAAAAACAAATTCAAATTATTCCGTGTATCAACCGAAAGTTAACCAAAGCCCACGAGCACTTCTGGAGTATACAACTATATTGAAGAAATCTTCTGGAATTTTGTGACGTCACAGTTGAACTCGTCTATAGATTTGACTAATTATAGTATAAATAAAATACGAACTATTTTCTAATATATTAACTCAAAAACTTTTCAAAGAAATTATATCACATGAAATGGCAGTGAATAAAGCAAGTTTTTGTATTGACTTATTCAGAACTTTTTAAACATTTTATAGGCTTTATAAAAACATCACTTTAGAGATAAATTCCTCCACCCTTATATAGTTTATTTCATTTTACTATCCAGAAGTGTTGTTTAATGTTAATTCGTTGGTTTATTGAGCGCACTGGATAGATTCCAAACACGATATTAAAAAACAAACACAGAAGCCCTACTTAACTTTCAAGTGCAACTTAAAGAAAGAGAGAAAAAAAATAATAAAAGCAACCCTACAGAGACCTCATTAAACGAAAAGAGAAAGAACGCGCCAACCCTCATTCATTCAAGTTCGATTAAAACGTAAACTTTGTTAAGGTTAAGCGAAGCCAACTTCTCCCAAAGAAAACCCACAGCCATCTTGAAATTGAAAGGGAAACAGATTCTTCAATGTCAAAAGAATTTTATTCAAGAAACCGTTTTAAAAGCGGCTCGAGGCGGTTCGGGTACCCCCTTCTTTTTTTTATCTCTGGGAACGGAGTCCTATGCAGATGCTCGAAATAAAATTTTATATTGAAAAAACATTTGCATAGACCCTCTTTTAGTTGTGTAGTGCTTTTTTTTGCTTGTAGGTTTTGTGTAATGGAGTTTCGGTGCTTCAGCATTTTATCCAGGCTTCCTCTCAAGTTGTGGTTTTTGATGGAATTAAATGCGTTTTCACTTGCGAAGTTCCCAAAAACATCTTATTATGTGAGGATCTAGTGGGAATGTCTGAATGCGCTAGTCTACATCTGCTAGCGTGTCTTGTCTTATGAGAGTTCAGAAAGAAAAAATTAAATTTTAAAACACACACACACACACTGTTTATGACGGGGGAATATATACTAAAAACATCTCTAAAATAAAATGTGTATGTAAAGGAGGTACTTCAGAATTTGTAATTACGTTAATTATATATATTTTCTGTTTTATGTGAATTCAGAAAAAAGACAGATAGTCAAGGATTTTGGCTATGAATATCAACTTAAAAGTGCATTTGATGAATCCAAGATATTAAGATACACAGGATGTGTGTTTCATAGATTTATTTACAATTATATAGCTACAAATTGACTCCATAGAATTAAATTTTTTTCTTTCACATTTTTTATTAAAAATTTGTTTTTACACAAAGCTTTATTTCAACTTTTATACTTTAAACCTAACTTTTTAAAAAAATTATTTTCACTTCACTGAGTAGATGATACAGAGATATATCTTAACGAATATGAACTCAAAGAATTGTTCATTTTTAAAATATTTTTCGACAGTAAAATGTATTCCTGAATGTTAACTAATTTTAATGTATATTTTAACTTTCTTATATATTAAAAGTAAATGGCTTTCAAAATCAACTCCTTAAACAATTAAATTCCACTTTAAATTGCAATGTTGTGAAAAATTAAAAACTTTAAAAAAATCTCTCTAACTTAAGTTTGTTGCGCATATTGTAAGAAAATTTCAACATTTATCGTCTTCATCCCTGCAATAAAATACAATTTAACACACAAAAATTATAGGTATTATACCTAAATTATATGTAGTTTTCTCAATGTATATAGTAAGAAACAAAACAGTTTTTAGAAGCTGTAATTATATGTTAAGTTATTAAATTTCACAAATATGAAACACTAAAAAACTCAACTGTGAAAATAATCAAGAAAAATATGACTGAAACCTTTCTCATTTCTACTTAAAATAACTTTGTTGGTTGTTTCTGTTAAGAACTTTTTAGTATGAAGATTATATGAAAAAAAAACAATATTTTACAGTAAAAAAAGCCCAGCGATTCTTTTCTTTCTGCTCCTTATAAATTGCATTTAATTGAAGGAATATAATAACAAAGGTCAACGAAGAATCTCAATGTAACAAAACTGTTGCAACTTAGTTCAAATACAAAACAAGTAAAGGAAAATATGTTAAATTAATTTTAAAAATTTCATGAGTCCTAAAATTTCAGAAATGAGTTTATTTGCTATTACCATAACCGAAAATAACCGGATGCATTTGTGAATAAAACACAATGGTTTTATATTAACTTATATTTGGTTTTAAATAATGGAAAAGTAAAAAAAATGAAGAAAGGATTGATGTAAAAGGAAAGAATTCCTTCACCTCACAGCTATCGGAAGAAAACTACATCATTTTCCAAATGCAACGGCACGATTATCAAAGGAGGTAGTGTCACTAACTAAAGCACTCATTTGAGAGCTTCAGTTTGTTAAAAAAACACTCTTCAAGAGTAGTTCTTTCGTCATTCCAGTAGTTAACACACAGATAAAGGTGCATTTAAACTAACCATGCCCCAAGAGAGAATGATACATTCTCATGACAATGTAGATAAGTAATCGTAGTCATAATGCGATATTTTTTCCCTCCCTCAAAATTTCACAGATACAAAGGGAGAATTCCGTGTTCCATCCATTCGCCCCTCGAAAAAACTCTTTTGTAGATCCGCCATTACATTTGATTTGTTTAGAATGACACTGGTGTGAGTCAACCTAAGATTTGAATGAAGGTTTTCAGTATTTGCATCTGTGATGTTCCAATGCAAAGGCATGTTTTTGGCGGCTCTTACAGGACAATTATTGAACTTTCGTCTTAGATCACTATTACATAAATAAAGGATCTAAAAAGAAACCCATATCCATTCTTATTTCAAATTTTGGAACTTTGGACTTATCCCACTGTCAATCTAAGCAGTTCATTTATCCCTTCCGTTTGTTCCATTCTTCCCAGGCATCCATTATTTTCTTATGTGCTTCGCTTTTCATGAATCAGGTAATTTATTGTAATAATTTGGGGTTATTTATATCGTTTCTATTAAAAAAAGTTTGTAGCGAGTTGAGAAGTATGTGTTCTTCAGATGGGATATGCGAAACACGGAAAGATGGATTCGTGCTTCGGTGATACGAAACAGAACATTTCTACCTTGAAGTAAAATAGTAGTAAACTATTATGATAAGTTGAACTAATAATATACGAGCACTATAAGGCAGTCCCTAAAGCGTAGAAAACTATGACTAATAACATTGAATGGTGATTTTAGAAGGCTGCCAGAAAGTAAATATATTTTTAAAATAAACGGGTGAAAAGAATTGAAGAATAAATTCGTTTTTATAATTTTTTTAGAACTTAGTTTTAAGTGGATGCTATTTATCCTTCACATTTGACGTTTAGGTGTGTAGCGAAAAGAATCTTGTGCAAATGTTAACATCAATTGAAAAACAACGTTTATTTTTACACAATTTATAAATTTTTTTTTTATTTTTTATTTTAAAAAAAAAATTTATAAATTGTGTAAAAATAAACGTTGTTTTTCAATTGATGTTTAGGTGTGTGTTTGAATAAGGTAAAAGTTTTTTAGTTTAAACCACGGCTAGAGTTTAGTTTAAACCATTGGAATGAATGCAAGGATGTTTGTCAAACAAATAAACATTCCTTTCATAAAGAAAAATTAGGCAGTGATTCTGTATATCGAGGTTTTAGGTGTGCTTACTCTAAATATCATATCTAAATAACGTTTAAGAGCGTAAATTATAATCAATATTTTAGGCTAAGCGAGCACTAGATACTTTTGTCATGGCGACTGAGACAAAATTATCACCCTGGCTATTGCAAGAAACTAGAGCGCGCGCATTAGGCGACGAGACTCTTGGCCGATTGCCAAGAACCTCGCCATAGAAATTCATTGCTCTTGAGTGACCTAGTGTTATAAGTCGCCGTGACAGAAGTCTACACTATGTACTTGACAACTTATGTGATTCCGCTCATAAATTTCTTTTCTTTTGACTTCTTCAAGTCAAAATATCATTAGTATTTTTCAAAATTTTACATAGGAAAGGCTCAGAAACATAAATAACCACTGAAATTCATCTAAATTCCACTAAACAAGAAAAAAATAAAAAATTCTTATCAGAAACATCTGCAAGCCGGCGATGGTGATATCCAACGACAAGCATGGATTCGCGTCCCCCCCATTTAACTGTTTTCTTTCTATTTTTCTTACAATCAAAGCAAAGAGACATAACAGTGCAACTATGATCTTATACCGAGTTTCAAAAAAAAGAAATTGACCTTCGAAACGAAACTTGAAATTGAGCGTTTTTTAGGGAATATGGACAAATTTTGATAACATTAAGCGGAGTGTTGATCCATAGTTGATCACAATAAACGATGTATTTTACATTAAATTAAATAGGAATGATCGGGACCTGTTGATTTTGATAACATTATCCGATTGATAGCATTAACAGTGATCACATTAAGCGGACTCGACTGTACTAACTTTCAAAAATGATTTTATGTTTGAATAATCAGCAAAATGTATCTTTATATAACTCCAAGCTGGCAGAAGATATGTTTAAATAATTTTACTTTCCCATTAAAAAAGAAAAAAATATTAACCTTGGTTCCACCAGGTTACACCAACTTAAATATCGAATTAATTAATATTGAGGTTAATATAAATGTTAATTAAACTCAAAACAAAACTCAAATAATGCAAATACGTATATCATGAAAAATGGTGAGAGGATAATCGAATTAATACAATTATCCAGTGGTAGTTTTAGTAGCTATACTTTCTCATCATTAGTATAAAAAATTTTCGGTACAAATGAAGTTAAGATTTCAATTATTTTTTATTCTTTTCGTAAGATTTGGGATTTAAAATAAATTGATGCAAAAAATAGTCATTTAATTTCTAAAAGTCGTTTTACATTAAATATGTAATAAAATAAACAAATGTCGCATCAAAGAAATAAATCTAAGAACTATTCTCTGACAAATTTATCGAAGGATTTTTCACAAAATAAATAATTAAATACTCTTAAAATTCTTTAGCAAGATATACGTTTTATAATTTTCAATCGAAAATAATATCAACTTCTTATTAAATAAAATCAAAAATCAGTATAAACGGTTTGGGTTTGTATGGTTTTAAAAGATGTTAACACTATCCTTTACTTTCAAAACTTTTACAATCAGTAAAAAACATAAAGAAATATGTAGAAAAACCGACAATAATTTTAATTTAAACATTACCATTCCAAATCCATTTACTATAACTAGTTACCAGTTTTACTTAATACATTTTAGTATAAATACATTGCATGATATATTGTAACTCTATAATTAAATTTAATTCAAGTTCCAACAATATTATTGAAAACAAGAAATATTATAACGTAGTATGTTTTTACTGTACAATTTCAATAACTCAAAATAACCCCCTTCAGAGCCATACAAAGACCATTAGATTCCATCTACCATTAAATTTTTTTAAACTTAATTAAAGTTACATTAATTTAAAACAACTCAAAGATAACCTAGACAATAATCTATAATACATATTGAATATACAAATTATTATTTTTTTTCTTTCTAATTACTAAATTAATATCGAGATAGGCTTTTTTGTGTTTAGAAAATATTTTATTCCAAAATATGTTTTTAACTATTTATATTTAATTACAGACATCTTCATAAATGTATGTAAAAACACATGGAATGGATAACTGCAGTCAAATTTTTTTAATCCTAATGTGTTCAGAATGGCTTAAAACCTCCAAAAACATTTTAATTTACCTTTCAAAGCCCTAAATTTTAAGTTATTTTCAATTAAAAATAGCTTATTTTCTGTCTGAGCTGAAACAGCTTGTGACGTCAATTTTGCCTTGTTCCCGCTTGTTGTTATTATACCACTTTGAAAGACTGGAAAGACTGAGCTCTAGTTTTTTTACAGCCTATTGTTTCCCTTATTTCCAGGAAGCACATGTGACGTCACATTGTTAGGAGCTTTCTGTATTAAAATATGTCATAATTTCCTTAAAAAAAGTTGTGGGAAAAAACAAGCGTATTTTTGAAATCAGGAGATAATTTTTAATAAATTAAAATTGAATATTTAGAATTTTAAGCGATGCTGTAATTTTCCATTTAAATATACCGACCTAATTGAATAATATTGATATTTGAAAGTTGGTGTGAGAACTAGATAACAATAAATGTAATTTACGTTAAAATATTAACACAAGTTATAGTTAATCATTCATATATGCTTCATTTAATATAGCAGATAGCTTATATAAAAGATCCATAGAACATTTGCTTTAAATAAACATTTCACACTAATGATCCTTCATTGGCAAAAGAGAAAAATCTTTTGAAAAAATTTAAGCAATTTAGTAATAAATTTATATATTAAATTACATCTACATTAAAGGAAATTAGTATTTGAATACTATTTCAAATATTTATCAACAAAATTTACCAAAATGATCAATTACGGGTTATTTTTCATGGGTTGGTTTTAGGATATTTTTCATCACAGTTAAGGGGACTCAGTACCTCCAAATCGGTCAAAATAACAAATTAAGGATTTTGCTCTCAAATCGATGTTTATACTCATAAATTGATTCTGCAAATTTCATAGTGATGCGCAAATTCTAAGCTAAAAAATTTTGATTGAGCACAGTTACCATACATTTTTTTAAATAAATATTTTTCAAAACTACTTTTTTAGCACTTAAAACCCTAAGGGTTTTTTTCTACTGGACTATTTAACTTGAAACTCTGTATATATATGTTAACCATAGTGTTTTCTATAAAGTAATTCATTCCAATTAGGGATTCAGAGTATAATATATACAGGGTGTTTCAAAATTGCGTTGCATGGCTTTTATTTGGAACCAACGCCTCCTAGGGTCATGGAAGTAAGGTCTACCCCTATGTAAGTGACCCTGGAGAATCCATTGAGATGACTTACAGGGCCCCTAGCGGCGATATTAAAAAGTTAAAAAATTAATTTAAAAACTAAAGGAGATAGAGCAAAAACCTCAGTGAGAGTATTGTTGCCAACGTCATGAAGAACTCACTGAAAGAAAATTCATGAAAATATCTTGAATATTCGCTGAGATATTAGCATGTGAAAATAGCACTTTTTCAGGGGTCAAAAAAGAAAAAGTTCGCTTATTTGCAAATTTTTTTGATTTTTTGATTAAATTTTGTGTTCTTTCAACTAAAAAAACACATAACTACACAATAACACTGAAAAATTTGGAAATATGCGAACTTTTTATTTTTTGACCCCTGAAAAAGTGCTATTTTCTCACATGCTAATATCTCTGCGAACATTCAAGATATTTTGATCAAATTTTTTTCAGAGAGTTCTTCATGACGTTGGCAACAATACTCTCACTGAAGTTTTTGCTCTATCTCCTTTAGTTTTTAAATTAATTTTTCTAACTTTTTAATTTCGCCGCTAGGTGCGCTGTAAGTCCTCTCAATGGATTCTCCAGGCTCACTTACCAAGGGGTAGACCTTACTTCCGTGACCCTAGGAGGCGTTGGTTCCAAATAAAAGCCGTGCAACGCAATTTTGAAACACCCTGTATAATGTCTTAAAGTGAAAAATGTGTTTATTTTCATGATATTTTTGAGGTGTTTGGAGAAAATTTGTTTTCATTAAAAACTATTACAAGTATCACAAATATGAATGCATAGTTCCATGGACAATAACATAGATTACGTTGGGGTAAAACATCATACCAAAATTATCATAATTCCGGTAGGTTCACAAAAACTTCTGGTGTTCCCCAAGGTTCTAACCTTGGACCCTTACTCTTCATTTTATTTATTAATGATATCTGTAATGTATTTAAAAACTCTGAATATTTATTTTTTGCTGATGATTTAAAAATTATGAAACCTGTAAAAACTACTGTTGATGCCTTAAATTTACAACTTGATCTAAATAATCTACATCAATGGTGTGCAATTAAAAGCTTAGATCTCAATATAGCTAAATGCTCGGTTATTTCTTATGCTCGCTTATCCAATCCTCTTATGTATATATGTATCAGATAAATAGTTCAATTCTAAATCGTGTAAATACTATTACAGATCTGGGTGTCATTTTTCAATCTAATCTTGATTTTTCTTCTCATATTGACAGTATGGTTTCTAAAGCATATAGAAAACTTGGATACTTAAAACTCAAAACTTTTAATTTTCTAATGAATGAACTTTAATAATTCTTTATTATTCATTGATACGTTCAACCCTAGAATATTGCAATATAATATGGAATCCCCATTACAATAACAAAATGATTTATATTGAAAGATTTCAAAATAATTTCCTTCGTTATCTTTTTTATAAAAAAAACAATTATTACCCTCATGATATTTCTTCTTCTAGTCTTGCTAAGTCCTTTAATATTCCATCTTTGAAATCTCGTAGGGATCTGTCTTGTTTATTATTCTTTTATAAAATTCTTAATAATTTATTTGATTGTCCAGACATTTTGTGTTTAATTCAGTTTTCTGTAAATAATTATAATTTACGCAAAAAATATCTTTTCGCCAGTCCATTTTCTAAATTTAATTATATTGCCAATTCTCCTATTAATAGATTTTACATGATTTTCAACATGCAATGTAATGAAATTGATATTTTTTCGGTGTCTTTTAGTGCTTTTAAAAGATTATGTGAAAGTGTTTTATGCAATTAATATTTCTTGGTTTTTTTTCTCCCTTTCACCACTGTAAATGTAAATGGATTTATCTGTTGTGTGTGTAAATATTTAAATAAATAAATAAATAAAATAATTGAAAAAGAAGTAGCGTTTTAAAACTTGGTTAAAATTCTTGAAAATTTCGAAATTTCTCAAAAACTGCTTTTTTAAAAATAGATTTTTTGCTTGGATTATAATTAAATGGTCATTACAAGTGTTTTGACGTTAAAGAACTTCAAAAAATTTGTAAATTAAAGAAAATAAAAATTTGGGTACTGAGTCCCCTTAAAATGATTTCAATAAAAAAATTTGATACTCTATAATCAAATTAGAATTATTACATTCCTTTGAATGAAAATCCCAATGGCTTAGAGTTAGAGCAAAAATCTATGTATTTCTATTCTTTTAAAACTAAGATTAAACTGTAAGATTAAATTTAATTTAAAATATTTTTATTTAATAAACTATAATAAGTAGTTGCTTTAATAACACCACATACTGCTGTTTTGATTTTTCCGATGAACTCAACTAAATCATCAGACAAAATTAAGAGAGGTTTGAATCTTAATGACTCTAGAGTAAAAGAGCTTATTTTTAAAATTTAATTACGGAATAAAAATTCACTTTTTAATGCAATGAGTGATAGTTATCTGTCTTCCGCTACATTAAGTGGATGATACCAATCTGTATCACCAACGAAATATTTAAGGTATCACACAACGGGTCAAGATGGAGAGCAAACACGTTCTCCACTAACATGTATGAAAATTTCTTTATCAATAATAGAGATGAATAGCCCCTCCCAATCTGCATGCTAGACTAACGAAGTTAGTAACCGCTTAGCGAGCGAAGCGAGTAAGATTGCGAAGCAATCTTAGGGGAACTGCATCAGCAGTTCCCGGGGGTTGGTGAGCGATAGCGAGCAGGGGGCGGTAGCCCCCTAGTTATTTATATTTTAAAGTTATTTTTTAGAAAAGCGAATTAGGTTATTCATAAACAATATTTTTATTGATGATTATTTTTCAAAGTTATTACAATTTACAAAGCTATTACAATCAACATAATATATTATGTTGATTGTATAAAGGAATAAGTTTTAAAAAGGAATTTTCAAAATAATATAATCAAATTTAACAAAAGGTATTTAAGAAATATTTTCAAGATTTCTATAGTTATAATAATTTGAGGGAAATTAATTATACTTTGCGTAGATCGTGAAACCTTTTTAACTGCACAGAATGACTGAGTGAATGCAGTTTTAGAAATAAATTATAATCTTGTTTTGTTTATTTTGTTGAGTTCACAGTAATCGGATTATTTTTGTGCATTCTCCATGAAAGTGAAAATCAGTATCGTGCTAATAGGTTGAAGCTTCAACATAAGAACAATGGATTAAAAAAAAGTTCAAGATATTCAAAGGTGAGTTTTCAAATATTGTTTAAAATGGTACATGCTTCTTTCTGTTGTGTACGTGCAATATTAGTTTCTGGTTGTTTGCTCGGTTTAAAAAAATTGATTGTTCTGATGAAAGTTTCGTCGGTCTGAAACCTGGATTGTTATCACGTGGAAAATATCTTTGTAGATTTTAGATTTTTGTGTTTCAGTAGTTTTGTTAAAAGAAACTAAAACACGAACTATCATTCCTAGCGTCTAGTCAAAATGTTTACCCTGCAAATATAAGTCTAATAAAAGTGTGAAATTAGGCAACACTTTTATTAGAACGATAAGTAAACTCAATATAAAACAGTTGTAATCAAAAGCGTTTTGGTTGTATTGTGATTGTGATATGTGAGAAAAATATAGTGTTTTAAAAATGGTTACTAAAATTTCAGAGTCATGGGTTCTTATATGTGTTTAGATCCAAAATTCAGAACACGTTTCTGGGTATTACACATTTTTAACTCTTCCCAAATATATTTAAAACATTACTACAACACATTGTTCTACCTGACAACACAACAAAAGTGTTAATTTGAAGACAAAAAAGTGTTCTTAAATGTGTTTAGTTTTCTGTTAAGCGTTTTCATTGCAGTCTTTTCATTGAGAACGCTCAAAACACATATAAGAACACTTTGTTTTACCCTCAAATTAACGCTTTTGTATGTTCTGCAAATGCTTGAAACGCTTTTACATACTAAACACATTGTTGACATAATTGAATCGCCAGTTTGGAAAAGGGAAAGTCCAAAGAATGACAAATTGACTTTTTGTGCTCAAAATTGGAGGGCTCAGAATTAAAATGGACCAAGTCCACTTTTTGTCATTTTTGAGTTAGCAACGCTATAACATGCACCAACTATGTAAAATTTCAGTGCAATAATGAACCAAGTCCTGATAATATCCGCTTGGCAGCAGCAAGTTCTATTGCGTTAACAAGTAATTTTCCTATGAAGCTTTAACTTTAAACGTCTATAGCTCAAAAGTAGCTAAAGTGGACTTGGTTCACTTCTATTCTGAACCCTCCAATTATCTCCAAGCTTTGTTCTACACTTAAGTGAAAAGAGGGGAATATAACTACCCCCTATAGGATGATATACCTTGAATTTGCGAGTCCATTAATTGCATTTTTTAATTAAATTTGGAATTAAAATTAATTTGTCTTTATTTTCTTATTTTTTGTGCTACAAACTAAGCCAAAATAAAATTTGCTTTTAACTTAAAAGCGTCTTTAACTTTTTTTATCTATGGAATATTTGATTCCATTCATATCACTTGCACCATTGTAACTGCCTTAATAACTCAGTTTCATAATAATTTTGAATTTTATTTGCCTTAGTCTTTCTATTTCTCACTTTTGTGATGTGAACTAAGATGAAATAAAGTTTAAATGTCAATTTAAGTGATTTTTAAGATTTTTCTTCAGTTGAAATTTCATAAGGTTGAAAAAGGGAATAAGTCCATCAACTTTTTTGTACTGTAAATTTTTTTGAAATTTTGATTTTATTTTTTTATGATTGCTTTGTTTTCTAAACAGGGACCTGAATTTTCAGTAAAAATTCGGTGTTATACAATGAAAACTCCATTACTTATACAGTTTTATTTTATTTTCTTAAAATTTGGGTTTTGGACTTATTATTCCCTTTTTAAAACGGACGATACAATGATGAACACTTCTAATCAAAAGCGTTTTGATTGCATCCCGCTTGTGTTGAGTTTGTGTTGTGTGGGAAGAAAGATGGCGTTCTAAAAGTGTTCTAGAGACAGAAAAAGTGTTCTATAGTTTGGTTACGATCAAAATTTAAGAACGCTTTCAGACTCTTAGCATGTTTTACAACCTTATTTTTAGAGAACACATTCCTGGAACAAATATCCAATACTTTATCAATATCCAATTATCACAACACAATAAGGTGATAAAATTTTCTTCCTGACAACACAACCGAAGAGACATTATTTGGGGACAAAAGAGAGCTCTTAAATGTGTTTATAATGTTTTTATTTTTGCGTAGAGCGTTTATAGTGTAGCTATATAACACACTTTCGCCATTTATTGTACTTTTTTTAATGTTCGGAATATGTTTCAATCCAAAAATATGTTCTAAAAATAGTGTTGTAAAATATGTTTGGATGAAAATGTGTTCCTATCGTAGCGTTTATAATCTGAATGTGTTGAAACATTATAAGAACACATTTGATGTCTCTGTAATTTGTAGCTACACTTTACGACTTTATCGTTTTCTCACAAAACACACTTAAAAAACTTTTGATTATAAGTTACATAACGGTGAAAAAGGTTCACGGATTTGCAGCGTTGGTTTTTTAAGGTTCTGAAATTATTTCAACGTAAACATCAATTTGGTAAAATGGATGATACAGTAATTAATCAAAATTTATCCTTAAATTATAAAAAATACCAAAATCCTCTCAAACAACATCTAACAAACCACCTTTTGAGTTGTATTAAATGCCAAATACAAGAACCAGACACAAATACCACAGCATTAACTCCAACACATAATAAAAGCCTCTCAATGGATCCCAGCACAACAATGTCCAAAAGAGGAGAATGCATTAAACCTAATGGATTTCTTCCAAGATATTTCCGCCCCTAACACAACATTCCCACACGAATAAAAAAGCTGCTGAACCTTCTTCAAGTTCAAGAAAAGCTCTATTTGCTTCGACTATTACAAAGCACCCGTTGTTGACTGACTCCCCTACCGAAAAATTTCAATGGGAAAGAAGGGCAGGCGTTCTTTTTTTTGTTAATCCTCCCTGCCCTCTATAGGAGAAGAAAACCTTACTAGGGTTACCAAACGTCCTTGTTAAGGGAAAAATTTTATGTTTTAAGAGTCCAAAGTTGTTTATGTTAAATGTTATTGTTTTCGTTCAATATTTCAAGTAAATTTTCAATTCGGATAAGTTGTAAAAATTTAAGTTATAAAATTATCAAGGTTTTGAGCAGTTAATCAACAGTGGCATTTTTTTTAATCCATCACCTGTTTCCTATTAAGGTTGGAACTTTTACAACACTTAAAAATACCCCTGAATCAAGAAATTTAAACAACATTGGAATGTCTTTTAAAAAAAACTAGTAAAAAGTATTTTTTCTAAACCTAAAATATTAATTAAGTTTGTGACTGATGTCATGGCATCATAGCAGTTTTGTTTCATTCCTTCGACCTTTTGATTATATCTCTGAATAAATATGAAAATACATTTGAGCCCATATGTGATCAAAATGATCATGTTTTAATTTCCCCTTTCAATTTTATGTGTCTAGTGGATACTTATATTTGGAATAACAAAGCATATTTATAATTAAATTTTTTTTCTTGGATCTGTAAGAAAAACTTGAAAATAATTTTGGTGCAATAAAAACTTATTCATGAATCAGAAGCCACTTTTTTTACTTTAGTTATTTTATTGCTCTTATCAAATTTTTCCTTGTTTGATAACTTTTAATTTTCCTTTCTATGACCCAAAATGTATTAAATTCTAATAGCGCAACTTTGGAAAATTTGAATACATCGTATTCAAAACCATTTAGATAATCTAAATTTTACTATTCTTTGTCCTTGAACTTCCTATTAAAACAATATTATACTCTTTATAATTATACTCGCTTCCACGCTTTGGATTTTCTGAATTCTTTAAATTAGATAGTTGCTTGCCTGAGATTGCTTTGCACAAGTTCTTTCGTCAATGATGAATACTCGAGTATAACATTTTATAAAACGAATCTATGTAACTGAAAAATTCTTCGCTGATTGTCTCATGAGCAATTAATTACTTACATATCAGATGCATTTCAAGGTCAAAAGTCCCCCATTTTCACCTATTTCAGATTAAAAATTCACGCACATTTCCACACTTTTTACGCCACAACACATATACTGGAGGGTAAGAGAAGAGAAGAGAGGAGAAATAAAGCGTCTTCCCTCCACCCCCAGTTAGAAAATGGAACGCTCCAGCAGCGCCGAGGCAACCAACCTCCTGTAAAAAGAGAGAACTCGGTTTTTGGAGGAGAGGAGAGCGGGCAAACCCGTACGTTTGCTCAGAGCAAAAACAGATGTCTTCGCTTAGCGGCCGGGACGTTTCAGGAGAGAAATAAACGGATAAATATGCATGGCATATACGGGACCCGCTTTGGACGAAAATGGGATTATTCTGAGCGAATTTCTTTGCACATGTGCGAGCTTTCAGCGTGTTCCAACAAAAATATAGTAGTAGTTTGTTTGTGCGATGTGAGGATTTTAGGGACAGTGTTTCTTCTGGGGATGGTATTTGTTTGGTCGATTTAAGTGCAGATATTTAGCCTAATGTTGACTGAGTTATCCCTTGCGGTTGTTTAGTCGTTTAAAAATCTTGCATGCAAGACGTTCTGGTCATAGTTTTTTTTGAGCGGTTGAGTAGGGCTACATAAAATATATATTTTTGGATGAACTTGGAAAAATAATGATTAGAACGCTTTTGAGGATAAAAACTTCCTTTAATTTATTATTTTAGTGAAGTTTGGATCACTCGACGGTATTCAATTAATTCAAAGTCTTGACTGATTCAAAAATTTTCTCACTGTCCTTTGAACTTCCTTTTGACTCAATTAATTTTTTAATTCGGAATTTTGGATAATTAGAGCGTTTTAGGTGTTCTATACAGCTTTAAATTACCTAAGTTGGACTGCATTTCGAAAAACTTTTTTTTTAGGGATTGAGTATCATAATAGTCAACAGTGGAAAAATTTGTACACCTATGATTTGATAACCTATATATTTTATTTTCTGTACTAACATTTCCTTAAGACTATGGAACTTATTTGGTATAGTTTTTTATAAAGAGGATAATTTTTTCATATAATTCAAACACTTTCTTTTTAAGCTTTACATGATATTAATTAAAATATTTCTTGCCATTTGAGATGCTTTGGTTTTAACGATTATACAAGTTAAAATTTTGTAGGTTCTTAATTTTAAAAAATTAAGCTTAAATCTTTTTTGAACTCTCATTAGAAATCAAGAAACACGCCAATTAATCCAATAGGGTTTCTCAAAGGGTCAATTAAAAAATTTAATTAGTAAATTTCTCTCTTAGAAAATCCTGGATGTCCTCCTTATTCCTGTATATTATTATATATAATTCGATATTGAATCAAAAACATCTTATTTAAATTCTACGTATTTGAATGATGAATTTATACTCGAATTTAAAAATGGTAATATTAAAAATCAAAATACCATTTTCTCTCTATAATATTGCTAAAAAGTAAAAAATATATCTATCGAGAATATTTGAAATCTTTGATCTTTAATTTAATACACATAACTACAAAGGGCCAATGTAAATAATATGCATTCCTACTGAAATAAATAATGTTCTATACACCTCAGACAATTGAAATTAGAATAATAATTATGATGATTATTTTAAAATTAGCAAGTCATTTAAAACTAACAATCAATCATATTGAAGAAAAGTTCCTGCATTTAAAGAAATATTAACTTTAGGAGATATTTAGAAATTATCTCCTCATAATGCATACAAATACAAGATTTATAAATAGTTCTTACAGAGGTAGTTCGCTGAAAAGTATGAAAAGGCACAATAATGTAGCTAGTATCTCTGTATAAATAAAAGGCTAACGGGCGATGTATGTGTGTGTGTGGGTATGTATGTGGGTATGTCCGGGGTAATCTCTTGAAATAGCCCACGGACCGAAACCAAACTCGACGTATAGACGTATTCCGAGTCGGGGAGTAACTTGGGATAGTTTTCCAAGCTCCAAAATCGAATAATTACGAGTAATTAGCGAATTTATAGTCGAAAACGCTTATTTTTCCATTTCTCTACCAGAGTAGATCCGTTTGACTACCTATTGCGAACGAGATGAAAACTTTAAAAAATAAATATATTTCAATACGAAAAACTGGATATTTGCGCATTTAAAAAGGATATTAGTTATGAAAACGCGAAAATAAACTCAAATAATTTATTTTCAAACGTTATTTTCTTCTGCTTCAAGATATTTTCGTTTAAAATAAAAATATTTATGGAAAAGTGTAAATTTTCTTCATGGAAAACGACTTAAAAATAAAACATTGTTTCAAATGAAGCGGTTCACTAGACTTTTCAATTTACTAGATCTTTTATTATTGTTTCAAATTTGTTACTTTTGTTCACTAGACTCATTAATTTACTAGGAAACATTGCCGAGAACACCGGGAAAAGGAAAATTACCGGGAACATCGGGATAGGAAAAAAAAAGTACCGGGATTACCGGGACATAAAAATTACCTCGATCAGCGGGATAGGAAAATTATCGGGAACATCGGGATAGGAAAATTATCGGGAACATCGGGATAGGAAAATTATCGGGAACATCGGGATAGGAAAATTATCGGGAACATCGGGATAAGGAAAATGATCGGGAACATCGGGATAAGGAAAATGATCGGGAACATCGGGATATGAAAAATTACCGGGAACATCGGGATAGGAAAATTATCGGGAACATCGGGATAGGAAAATTATCGGGAACATCGGGATAGGAAAATTATCGGGAACATCGGGATAGGAAAATTATCGGGAACATCGGGATAAGGAAAATGATCGGGAACATCGGGATAAGGAAAATAACCGGGAACATCGGGATATGAAAAATTATCGGGAACACCGGGATAGGAAAAAGGCGTCTGGGATACCGGGATGATTGGTAATTGCTGATTTAAAAATTATAAATATATTTTGAGAAAATTTTATTTAAAAAATTTATACACTCCACCCGTGCAAGGCCGGGCATATCAGCTAGTCTCTGTATAAATAAAAGGCTAACGGGCGATGTGTGTATGTATGTATGTATGTATGTATGTATGTATGTATGTATGTATGTATGTATGTATGTATGTATGTATGTATGTATGTATGTATGTATGTATGTATGTATGTATGTATGTATGTATGTCCGGGGTAATCTCTTGAAATAGGCCACGGACCGAAACCAAACTCGACGTATAGACGTATTCCGAGTCGGGGAGTAACTTGGGATAGTTTTCAAAGCTTTAAAATCGAATAATTACGAGTAATTAGCGAATTTATAGCCGAAAACGCTTATTTCTCCATTTCTCTACTAGAGTAGATCTGCTCGACTCACTATTGTAAACGAGATTAAAACCTCAAAAATTAAATATTTTAACAGGAAAAACTCTATAATTGTCCATTTAAAAACGATATAAGTTGTGAAAACGCTAAAATAAATTCAAATAATTTATTTTCAAACGTTACTTTCCTTTATTTCAAGATTTTTTTCCTTGAAAAATTTAAATATTTATGGAAAAGTGAAAAATTTTTTTCATGGAAAACGACTTGATAATAAAACATTGTTTCCAATGAAGCGGTTCACTAGACTTTTAAATTTACTAGATCTTTTATTTTTGTTTCAAATTTGTTATTTTTGTTCACTAGACTCTTTAATTTACTAGGAAACATTGCCGAGAATACCGGGAAAAGAAAAATTACCGGGAACATCGGGATAGGAAAAAAAAGTACCGGGATTACCGGGACATAAAAATTACCTCGATCAGCGGGATAGGAAAATTATCGGGAACATCGGGATAAGGAAAATGATCGGGAACATCGGGATAAGGAAAATAACCGGGAACATCGGGATATGAAAAATTACCGGGAACACCGGGATAGGAAAAAGGCGTCTGGGATACC
Organism: Tetragnatha versicolor; assembly: GCA_024610705.1. Taxonomy (NCBI): domain Eukaryota; kingdom Metazoa; phylum Arthropoda; class Arachnida; order Araneae; family Tetragnathidae; genus Tetragnatha; species Tetragnatha versicolor. Next base: position 2,490,368 of record JANDEH010000020.1, read on the forward strand.
GGGATGATTGGTAATTGCTGATTTAAAAATTATAAATATATTTTTAAAAAATTTAATTTTAAAAAAAATATATACACTCCACCCGTGCAAGGCCGGGCATATCCGCTAGTACATAATAAATTTAGTAAAAATAAACACTTACGATCATAACATGCAAAATCTATCGGTAGTTAATTGTTAGCCGTGTAAGTTTTTAATAAAATGTATATTGTAGGTATGTATTAAAGTTAATAGTATGTATTAAAGTATTAGTATGTAATGTATTAAAGTTTTATAGGAAATTTGGAACAAATATGCTTTGCATTTTGTTCCAATGCAAGTTTTAATATGGCCTTATTTCAAAATAATTTAGGTATGTAACAAAAAAACCTTTTCACAAAAATAGTTGTATTAAATGTATGAAAATTTAATTAGGTTCTGAATCAAACTATGAAATTATTTTTCACAAAGCATTACCTAAAATAAAAATAAAATTTTTTACTTATTCCATTCTATGCATAGAATAGTTTCTAAGTTCATTACTTAATAGTTTTAACTCGAAGGCTAACAGCTACATACATCAGATATCGATTTAACATAGTATTTATAAATCCATTAATAATAATAGCACAAGATAGCTACAATAAGACAAAAATAGGCAGCCTTCTTTTTTCACCCATTTCAATGTTGCATGATTCACTTAACTACCTAGTTTTCATTTTTGCTCTTTCTCTACTAGTCTGGGAGAGTAAAGGAAAGTAAAATAAAAACTAACCTTAATTGATTCGCAGATTCGTCGAAAGGCTTTTGGCAACAGTCGGGAAGTCGGAGTTTATTCGAATGTCAAGGGATCATTCATAAATTAAATTACAACTTTGAATAGGGCATATTTATCGGAGTCAACATGTAAGAAAATATCTCAATGTAAACAAATATGTCATTTTATAAAATTTAGAAACATTCAAGCAAGGTACAAGATTTTTTTTATACAAAATTAAATATCTTGTTAAATTGTTTTGAAATTTAAATTATTAATTTAAATAGATATATATCCTTAAATAATTATTCTTTAAGTTCCCTCGTAAGAAAATTTTAGTTCTATGGATAAATAATCATATTTATAGTAATAGTTGGTATGAAGCAATTAATTTACTTAGAATTATAGTAGGACAATTCTTTGTCTGTCTTATGATCCATGATTATGCTTGAATAGTTGAATTCTTTTTCAGTTTTTTATTCTTGTAATATTTCTTGTGTTAAGAAGTAAAATACATTTGAAAAGAATAAGGGGCCGTTCAAATATTACGAAAACACTTTTTTGGTCATTTTTAACCCCCCTTCCCCCTTGTCAGCAAATGTAAGCAAACCCCAAACCCCCCCACCATAATTACGTAAGAAACTGCCGGACCCCCCCTCCGAAATTTTGACATCACTTTTAGTAGGTAGTTTTTTTTCTCTTTTAAAAATAAGGGGACATACAAGAAGCGGTATTTTTTGGGTGTAAACCTAAGGGTTCAAAAATAAGCCCAAGCACTACGTTTAAGGGTTAAAATTTCAAAATGATTTGGGGGTTTCCCCTAGAAAAAAAATTAATTTTTTTGTAAAATTTATTTTTGGTTGAGTTTTGAAATTATTTATGCAAGAAACAAGATGTTTTCGAAAATGCAGTATCTTACGTTTGCATCATTCATACCTCCCCCTCCCCCCTTGTCAGGAAAAATAAGCAAAGTTTTTGGGGTTTTTTTCAATAAAACCCTGAAAAAACCCATATAAAACTGGATTTTTCGGAAAAAGTGTGGGTTTTTTCAAAATTAAGTGGTTTTCTCCTATAATGTAAGTGGGTTTTTTTTCAAATTTTATTGAGTTCTTTCTATGTTAAATGTGTTCTGTCAAAATAATGTCAGTTTTTCCATAGTTAAGTGGGTTTTTTCAAAGTTTTTATACTTTGAAAAAACCCACTGAAATTGTAAAAACACCCCTTATTTAATGAAACCTGGTTTAAATTTTGAAAAAACCCACTAAAATTTAAAAAATATCCTAAACTTTGAAAAAACCCACTGAAATTTAAAAAATCTTCCTTATTTTTTATATCTAGTTTGAACTTTGAACGTCCTAAATTTTGAAAAAACCCATTCAATAATGAAAAAACCCACTGAGAATGAAAGAACTTATTTAACTTTTTAAAAAACTCCCTGAAATTGAAAATACACCATTTAATTTTTAAAACCTACACTGCAAAAAATTTCACAGTAGTTTTACAGCAAAAAATGCTGGCGATATGGGTGCCAGCCATTTTTGCAGTGATTTTACAGCAATTTTGTAATTTTTGACTTTAACAGCAATTTTGTAAATTAACAGCAATTCTGTACTTTTGCAGCGATTTTGTAATTTTACAGATTTTTGTGTTAACATTACAGCGATACTGTAATTATTCCGCAGAAAAACTAGAATGCTATGTGCATCTCAGATATGTCTTGTTCTTTCATGTTTCTACAAGTACTCAAAATGTGGCATATTATGAACCACGGGAGGTACCGATCTACGAAGGTTATACTTCCTAGTTTTAGAATCATCAGTAGGTTCTTACACTTCATCTAAATAATTTGACTCTTTTAGTGGTGAGCGTGAAAACAAAACAAACATTGGTTTCCTGTCCGCAAGGATTCAGAAACGTTTCAGAAATGAAAACCAGAATTTCCAGGAAAGTGTTAAACTGCTGCAAAAACTCATAAAAAAGCAGGAACGTTACTGGAATTTATGTGGAACTATACATAATTTGGGCTGTTATTTTATAACTATTTTGTTTATATGTACTAAGCAACATTTTCATTGCTAGTTTGACATGCCTTTAAAAAAAACTACCTATTAAATCTCCTTCTTTTTGTTCCATAACGTAAAAATTCATCCAAATGTTTCTATAGAGGGGCTTTTAATTTCATTAATTTTATATAGTGATTATACAAAATTCTTACCAAATTATTAACTTAAGACATAGGTTAATGTTATACAGATTACAGATTAGAGTACTATATTATCCTGTAAAGGTAATGTCACATTTAAAAGCATTCAATAAACAAGAATTTCATTTTCTTTTAATATCACTAGTCGACAAAATTAAACTTTTTTTGCCTAACAAAAACGAGATTAGGTGTATCTGACTAATATCAGGGCGTAGAATTCAGAAATAGTTGTAAAAAAGCTGCAGCACGTAGAGTTTTTTTGTTACATTATATGGCACCAGTATTGTAAGAAACGGACAAAAGCGTTGAAATCCCTCACTTTTAAACAGGAAATCTCATTATTTTACCATAAAATACTATCATAATTGAGATTATATATATGTTTCAGACAAAATAAAACTAAAAACCATTAAACATTCATAAAATACGATGCAATTTTATCAATTTTTTTCTCTTAAGTGGCGTGAAATTTCTTTTTTTAATAAACCAAGAGCTGTCTCCCAAAATCTCTATTTCTCAATGACCTATCTATTGAATTTATTTCCTAAGGTAATCTTTACCCTTGTTTATGATTAACTACAGTGAGATTTTACGGAAAAAAAATTCAAATGTTATGTAAAATTTGAATTTTGAGTGATGTTCAACATCCTATGGGTTGGTAAGACTAAAGAGAACCTTCTATTGGGTATAAAACATTTTGATCATTCTTATTTTCTAAAAATCATCTTACCACTCTCCTAAAAACTATTTCCAAGCTGATAATGTTTTTTTATTAAACTTTTCTTCAAAATAAGGGTCATGAATCCTTTTTTAATTAGAGGTTTTTACTGACTTTGAGTTTGCCTTCACTAAATGGCAAAAAAAGTCATTTAAAAAACTTTTTGAAATGTTTTTTCTGTATTTGTCATTGATATAACAATAACCAAGATAATTTGAATGTCCTCCCACACAATAGGGATAGTAATTTGTATAGAACTACTGTTGTCTCATATACACATAAAAAGTGCCACATTCTAACTTATGCAACACACGTGAAGAGCCCAGATTTCATTTCAGTCACCTATTTGGATCCAAATGAGTGGAATAAAACCTTTTTTGCACTTTTTCTGCTAAATATTACCCTTAAATGGCAATTTAAGCCTTAACTAAGTTTAGCAAAACGTATTGTACATAAATGTGCAAAATCTACCCCGAAAACTCGTCATTTTCAAAATGAACTGCAATATAAACACATGAACACACTTTTAAGAGAATGTCTAAATACTAAGATACTGGAAATAAATTAATTGGATGGGAGTGCAGGGTTTCTAATAGACAAAAATGGCGCTTAAAACGCAAAAATTAAGAAAAAATCAGAAAATCAAAATTTTTTGTTACAAAAAAATAGGACGTGGTGGAACTTTTTTACTTGCATATATTTGAATAACTATATGAATTAGCAACAAAAATAGTAATTTGGTTGTTGTTAGAAAACCACTGTCGACTAGTGTATTTATTTTGATGACAGATATCACAAGGAAAACTACCAGGAAAATTACTATGTATATTTAATTTAAACTAATGCAGGTGGCGCTTCAAATTTACAGCTAAAAAGGCAGTTTTTTGACTGTGTACCAGCAAACGTGTTTAATATTACCAGCAGTTTTTGCTGTTAAATTTTTCGTTTTTTTTTTGCAATGTGTATCTGGTCACTAGCACGGCGGTTGCCAGTAAATTAGAGCAGGTGGCGCTTCGAATTTACAGTTAAAAGGGCAGTTTTTTGAGATTACAGCAAATGCGTAAAATATTAACAGCAGTTTTTGCTGTTAAATTTTCCGTTATTTTTTGCAGTGTAGTTTAAATTTTGAAAAAACCCATCAAAATTTTAAAAATACCCTAAACTTTGAAAAAAAAACACATTAAGTTTTGAAGGAACTGCCAAAATCTTGATTTTTCTTGAAAAAACCCAAAAATGTGTTAAAAATGTGGGTTTTTCACATGGGTTTTTTTGAAAAAACCCATTGGGTCCAACCCAATTGGGTCCAATCCAGCCAACCCTGCCTCCCCCTTTAGGTGCTTACGTAATATTTGAACGGTCCCTAATGTGAGTTAGTCAAGAAAGTACTTCGTATGTTAGGTTTTACATAATAAGCAAGTTTCTTCTTTACTTAAAGTATCACATCAAATATATTAGGAATTCACTAACACAAATTTTCGTAAGATTTCAATAAGTAATTTTGACTGTTTTTACTTGTTTAGAACAACAAAAGTGTCATCACAATATCTAGATGAGTGGTCACTTGAATGGACACTTTGGAAGACAAAATAAACGAACTCAAAGATCCCAGTCCTAATTTATGACTTTCCCCTTTGCCTAATTTTATTCAACTGTTTATGGCCGTCTCACTCTTCCACGAGGGAAAGGAAAACGAAAAAAAAGCACCTTAATTAAAGAGCATTCACAGATTCGAGAAATTCCTCAAAACGCATAGATCGATTATTTTATTTTTTTTACTCTCCTCTTCCTTTTTGACACTCAAAGAGTAAAAGAACACAACAAACAGCGTCTTAATCCGCGTGGCATGGATTTTAATTATGTCAAATAATGTGCATCAGAACAAACTGTTTGGCCGTTATTATTATCTCGCAATTTAAACGGATTTCAAATGGAAATTGTTGACATTGCATTAATTAAATAAACGACTTGGTAATACGTTTTTTTGCGCGGCGCCATCCGCAGAGCAAGAATCAACTACTGCAGCAACAAAAAGAATCATTGCGCTCATTATTGGAAACGTATCGGAGCATCTCGGTTTGTTATAAATATGTATTTAATTTATGTAATTGTGTTGTGTGCGATCCTCTTTGTCAACGTGTGAACTGATGGAATGAGATTGGGCAAACGGTAAGAGTTTTTTTTCTCAAAGGTATTTAAGTTTGTTCTGTGATCGTAACATATTGCGTAAAATCAAATACCAAATAAGACTATCGATTTTTGAAAAGACTGAATTTTTATTTCTCTGTATATTGGAAGTAATTCTGATTTTTACTATCGAATAATCAAGAAAATTTATTCTCGTACTGTTGCGGTAGTGTGGAACATCTTCAAAATGGCAGATGTTAAAACGATTGATGTTTTAAATACCATTGAAAAATCTTTTAGAACTCTATGTTTTATTTAATCTCTACATACTATCTGATAATATAAAAATTGCCTTTTATTTTGTTATAGAATCTGCGCTTTATATAACTTGCATTTTTCGCTAACGTGATAATATAGGCTGTTGTTTTAATAGTATCAAGCCACTTACGATAGAATTTATCGAGCTAAAAAAAGAAATGTGATCTGACTTTTAAAAATAATATTAATAATAAATATATTAAATAAATAATAAGAGATAATAATAAGTTTATAATAACTTATAAATAATAATAAGTTTTAATTTATCAATAATTTTAGTAACGAAACTTAATTGGTTGAATTCATTGCTTTTTCGCAATGGCACAAGAGGTTTTTTTACACTCACACCACAATTACAATAACTTAAAAGCAGAAAATGATTTCTCTTTGCAATAGCTCTCTAAAATGATTAAAATTTGGCAAGTTTGATTATTTGATTTGATACGTACTTTTCTATTATAGCGATAGAATTTATTTAAGCTTTCATCTTTAAGTTTTCGTAGGGGAAAGTACCCCAAAACAGGATAGCTTATCTATTCTTCGCTTTATTTCGCATTGTGTTCAAGGTACATTCCAAAGTGAGACGTCATTAAAAAGTATACACCTTTTCCAACTACTTAAAATTCCTTTTTCACATTTGTTCAATAATATTTATGTGAAAAATACTGGTTTCACAAAGTCTTGCACGATCCCGTTTTACCCTGCCAAGGGTGGGTAAAAAGGGATAGGGATTTGTATGTTATTAGAATTTTGCTTATTTTACTTTTGATTTAGTTTTTAGAACAAAAATAGGCTACGTTTTTATAGGAAGAAACTTTTTAATTGTAAATTTGAAAAATTACAAAACACAGAAATCGCAAAAATATTCTAGCTATTTCTAGATGTAGTTCGCTGATAATTGCGAGGCATCTTGTATTCTGAAATCAAAATAAATTATTAGCTTTTTAAAAATTGCCAAAGAAAATATGGTCAAAGTTTAGTTGTGATTAGCTTATGTTTTTATAATATTATAGTGCGCACAACGTTTGATTTTCTGGTTTATCTCTGTATAAGCCGCCCCTAAAAAAGATTTTTAAAAAACTCCACTTTTTTTTTTCTGACTTACAGTTTTAACCTATAACTAAATTTTGTACATACCTCAGGCCAATTATTTGTACCCCAAAAGTAAAGTAAATTATTTTATTTCGAAAATATAATTATTTAAAATTAAAATAAATTAATTAGTAAATTAATTACAGTAATTAATTACAGTTAATTAACAGTAACAAAAGAGTTGGATCAAAAACATAGTGTAGACATATTTTACATCGATTTTCAAAAGGCATTTGATAAGGTTCCACACGAGGCATTGCTACTCAAATTGGAAAAATTGGGTATCAGAGGTAAAACACTATTGTGGATTAGGAATTGGTTGATAGGTAGGAAACAGAGAGTGCAAGTCAAGGGTAAATATTCTCAGTGGGCAGAGGTCATGAGTGGGGTGCCACAGGGGTCAGTATTGGGGCCAATTCTCTTTATAATATTCATTAATGATATTAGTCAGGACATTAGGAACAAAATCAGCATATTTGCTGATGACTTAAAAATTTGGGGGAGGGTAGATACTCAGGAGCAGGTACAAAATTTACAAAGGGATCTAGATATCATATCACAATGGGCTGAAAAATGGAGTATGTCCTTTAACATAAGGAAATGTCAGGTACTTCATATGGGTCGGGGGAATGGTAGGGCAGAATTTTATCTGCAAGGGGACAAAGTTAAAGAAGGTAATATGATCAAAGATTTAGGGGTGATAGTAAATGAGGACTTTAAATGGGTTCATCAGTGTTCATCTGCTAGTAAAAAGGCTAATAGGATATTGGGATACATTAAAAAACTGTTTCTTCAAGGTCCGAGGATATTATTTTGCCACTATACAGAGGCTTGGTGAGACCTCATCTAGAGTATGCTGTTCAGTTTTGGTCTCCATACTTAAAAAAAGATATTGATACAATAGAAAGGGTTCAGCATAGGGCTACTAAAATGGTCAAGGGTATATCCAGTTTAAGTTATGAGGGAAGATTAAAGAAGCTAAATATGTTCACTCTAGAGAGAAGAAGGATTAGAGGGGATTTGATTCAACTATTTAAAATGGTAAAGCAAGGGGACACAGAGGGACTAGATTTCAATACGGGTAATAGAACAAGGGGTCACAATTTCAAATTGAATAAAGTAAAATTTAAGACGGATTGTAGAAAGCATTATTTCTTTAATAGGGTAGTGGATAGATGGAATGCGTTGCCTGAAACAATCGTAAATTCAAGTGGGGTAAACGAGTTCAAGGGGAAAATTGACAGATACTGGGATTCTGGTAGTTTGGGTTAAAAAGACTGGACCAACCTTGCTGGGCTTACGCCTGTAGTTGGTCGACTTAATTTGTATTTGTATTTGTATTTGTATTTCAATTAAAATAACCTAAACACGTTGCCAAAACATTAATGGAAATGGTCGGGTAAAACGGGACACATCAAAATTGTATCCCGTTTTGGGCACCCCAAAAGTGTCCCGTTTTGCCCAACCTTGATACTTTTGACAACATAAATGACTGACCCCTGAACCGTCACTCACTAGCAATATTTAAATACATGAAATTGTTGTTAAAAGAGCTATGAACAAAACACAGTACTTTACGGAATTGTTCCGAAGGACGGAGAAGCACAAGGATAGTTGTTCTGCAGTCGAAAAAAAGTACAAAGTTAGTAAAAATCTCACTTGAAAACTTTGAAAAAATATTTCTTTGCGAAACAAGTGGCTAGCGTTGAGAGATCAACTGAGAATGCTGTCATGGCGGTCGGGAACCATTTTAGCCTGTCTCCTGCGAGATAGCACCGCCGGTTAAGCTCCGAGGCTCAATATCCAGTTTTGCCCGCCTATCCCGTTTTGGGCAACTCTCCTCTACTTAAATTTTTGAGGTGTGTACCTTAACAATTTAAATTCTAAGGTAGTAGTGGTTTGCTCCCTTTGATAATTATTTATTGATTATTGGAACAATAAAAATTGAGTTTATCATCTAAGAGAATAGGTTTTTCACATACATAGTAACATTCTGGAACTATGCATAATAGCTTTAAAATTGATTTGAAAGGTTTTGTGTTAACTAGGTAAAAAGTTTAGAAATCATAGAAATCCATAAAGTTTTATACTGTAACTGTTATAAAACTTCGCTCCTGTGAGAAATAATTAAGATAATTATAACTTATTAGGCATTAATCAATTTTGAATGTGAAATAATTAAGGAAATAGTTGGAAAACGTAAAAGAGAACTCCGTTTACGAGTAGTAGCAACCCTTTATTATCGTTTTCCAGTTAAAACTTCTTAAGGTTAATCAGATTTTAATGATGAACTTTTAATAAATTTTTCGTGTATTTTAATAGATTAGTTGTTTGTTTCAGTCATGCATGGGATTTCAACTTAAGGCTCCTTACAACATCTAGTAAGTAAATATTTATAGTATAATAGTGGGTAGGGGATCAGAATTGGATTACCCATGCAATTGAGCGTGTCTCAAATGTCTCCTGATCCGGGAGGGAAAAAAATTCCTGGAGAGGATCCATCTCCAGAATCCCGTTGACGTTTCATTTCGATAGCATCTCCTCTTACTTATTTCACTACATTTGCATAATCGAATGCCTCGGGAGTGTGTTCCGTCCAAAATAGGCAAAAAATAAAAGGAAGGCGGACGAAAGCCCGGCTATTAAGCCGGCGCAAAAAGAAACGCCACGTTAATAAATCAACGTCACGCGGACGCCATTCCTCAAAATCGGAAAAGATTGAACGTGGCGTCGTCATTCAATTCGGGAGTCGAGGGAAAAACGGGAGTTTTTTTCCCTTACAGACGAGAGAAAAATGCAGCATGGCCGCTTTGTGTGTTGCGTGCAAGATCCTTTTCGAAAAGTAATTGCTGCTTGGCGAGAGAAACATTTAAACTCGCAATTTCGTTCACTGTTATTTTTATCTATCGATTGCTTTTTTTCTTCTTTGTTTGGTGAATTAGGAGAACGCGTGTTCTTTTTTTTTGTTTTGGAATGAATTCTCTCTCCCTTTCTCGCCATTTCTCATGGAGATGAATGTCTTGGAGGATATCTGGGTCAGAATGTCAGAAGTTTGTGTGGAAGAATGAAAGTGACAGTTGTTTCTTTTTTTCTTTTGACAATTTTTGCGTCAAAGTGAGAATGCTTTGTTACTTTTCCTTCAGTTTGCTTTACTAAAATAAGAAAGTTACAATACTACGAACTCTGTTTACTTTGACAAATATCAATATTTGTATAGTGACATGATCGTAGGAACATAAAAGGGTTAAATAACCCAATAATTAAAAGTTCGTCGCTAATAATAGTTAATAACACCATATCCCTTTCAAGCTGGGTCACTAATTTCTTTTTTAGTTTGAGGTCGATGAAAATACCCACTTTATCTTCCAATTAGGACCGAATTACTTATAATGAGTTACATTTATCTACTACGAGATCTCAATATACAAACCAGTTCACAAATTAAACAAAACTTATCTGGCATAGTTTTGCCAAATCTACACTGAAATTTTTTTACATTAACTGTTGTATAAAAACACAACCTTACATTATCAAAATTGTTAATGTACAGGGGTATAAGAAATAAATTATTTAGAGGGGTCACCGAATTGATACATGGGACTCGAAGTTCAAGAAAAACAGTTGAAATAACTTTTGGTTTTACATAAAAATGAAACTTGATTCAACTTTTTTTAACCTTGCAGATATTTCAATAACTATAAAAGTAATAATTTGTCATTTATAGTGCTATCAAGCACATACTTTACATAATAATAATAATTATTATTATTGTCCGCAATATTGCTAAAACATTGAATTCACATGAATTTATCGCACACGTCAGCCACAAAGGATTTCGCCAATCGTTTCCCCTGCATCAAGACACCAACCAAGGAGCATCTGTCCTAAAAGGAACTCCCGAAAATTACCGCGACCCATAACTCTTCCTGCCGTTGACAGTCTCCCCCCCCGAGGACGCCTCTTTTTTTAATGAGTAGGGGTTAATGAGGCGCGGAGGAACAAAATGAGGAACGCTAATGCAATTAAGGCGACCCTAAGATGAAGTGGGTATTTTTTCCTGCTTGTGTGTCGTACTGAGCAAAGCGTACGCTTCGTGTGGGAGAAGAAATGGGAAGGGGGATCTATGGAATCTTTCTCAAAAAGTGCTATTTGTAGGGATGAATGAAAAAAAAAATGAGTGGCCTTGAAAGTGGGTGCCATTAAGGTTGCAATGTCAAGGTTAAAGTGTTGATATTGATGTTGTTCAGTTGTTTTGCTGTTCTATTGGTGGCGAAAAATTACTATACAGTGGGGCCTCGCATATTCGCGGTTGAGCAATGTTACCCCCCGCTTATTGGTGGATTTCGATCTCGAAGTTTTTTAGCAATGAAACTTGTATATTTGACGATAAAGATATAATTGTTCGATTCCGGTATTTATTATGTAAAACCATTTTGAAAAATGTGACTTCCTCTACTAAGCAAGTTTTCTAACTTGCCTAACTTTCTACCCTTTTGGTATTTACTACAAATTATTTACAGTTATAACAGTAATATATACAATAAAAGAATGAAGGCTTTCACGGCCGGCCATATGATTAAAGATGAGTATTTCGGGCTGTTGTGCTGTGGTCTAGGCGAGTAATATATACAGTTAAAACTACTTTTTACATGAACCTGTTTTAATAGTTTTATGTAATAAATGACGGAATCGATACATTCTATCTGTTATATTATCATATATGCGCGTTATAAACTGGGTTCGTTATTCGCGGATTTCGCGTATTCGAGGTATGTTTTGGAACGTAACTACCGTGAATAACGAGGGAACACTATATTATACAGGGTGTTTCAAAATTGCGTTGCACGGCTTTTATTCGGAACCAACGCCTCCTAGGGTCATGGATGTAAGGTCTACCCCTAGGGAAGTCAGCCTGGAGAACCCATTGAGATGACTTACAGCGCCCCTAGCGGCGAAATTAAAAAATTAAAAAAATTAATTCAAAAACTAAAGGAGATAGAGCAAAAACCTCAGTGATAGTATTGTTGCCAACGTCATGAAGAACTCACTAAAACAAAATTCATGAAAATATCTTGAATATTCGCCGAGATATTAGCATGTGAAAATTGCACTTTTTCAGGGGTCAAAAAAGAAAAAGTTCACATATTTGCAAATTTTTTTTGATTTTTTGATTAAATTTTGTGTTCATTCAATTAAAAAACACAAAACTACACAATAACACTGAAAATTTTGTAAATATGTGAATTTTTTCTTTTTTGACCCCTGAAAAAGTGCTATTTTCACATCTAATATCTCCGCGAATATTAAAGATATTTTGATCAAATTTTTTTCTGTGAGTTCTTCATGACGTTGGCAACAATACTCTCACTGAGGTTTTTGCTCTATCTCCTTTAGTTTTTAAATTAATTTTTTAACTTTTTATTTTCACCGCTAGGGGCGCTATAAGTCATCTCAATGGGTTTTCCAGGCTTACTTACCTAGGGGTAGACCTTACTTTCATTACCCTAGGAGGCGTTGGTTCCGAATAAAAGCAGTGCAACGCAATTTTGAAACACCCTGTAGATAGAGAACACAACTAGATAAGGCCAAAAACCCTACGGCCGCCGATCCTCTTTTTGTAACCCGATATAAACTTTGAAATTGAAAAAAATTGAAAACTGAATTAAAAAAGGTTAAATTTCTTATTAATCTTTAAGATTAAAACAATCTAATGGAAAATGGAATTGATTTTGAAAATGTTAGCACAATTGAGAAGACCAGCTTAAAAGATAGTTAATAAAAATCTGTAGTCGTTCGTCCAAAATATAGATTTCATTGAAATTATAGTACACAAACTTGCAAAGAGCGTTTCGAATATACCATGTGATCCGACTTTCTCAGTGTTTCAATTTTCTCAATAAACTGACCAAGAAATAGTAAATGTATCAATATATAGAATCATAGGATATGAGTAATAAAGTATATCTTTGCTAATTTACTTATAGATAGTTTTTCGTTAAAGAAATTAATTAATTCTACAAAAAATATAAAACTATAGGGTATCAGAACCTAATTCTTAACTCTCTTTTAGCTTACACAATTTTCTTGCAAAAACCTTCATGAAAAACTGTTATGAATCTTTGACTACACTTTAATTATAAAGAAAAATCACGTTCTAGAAATTCGATATCAGGTTGTGCTGGAAACCATAGACCAATTTTGAAAAATCAAGGTGTATGGTTGCATCGAATGCACCGTGTGCTAAGAAATGGGGCCATTTTGAAAAGAGAGAAAATGGATAAAATTCATAGAAATATCTATAATTTGATCTGATAGTGTGCTTCTTAACCTACCCGAACCAGTTGTAGTCATCGTTCAATACGATGCCTTTGTTTTTGCCTTCGTTGATGTATATGATGAGGGTAATATTTCTCTATTTTTTACTACATTGAAGTACCTTTTTACTATGTTTTTGAATGAATAACACGGTAGGGGTCAGCGGCATTGTTTCCAATTACGTGTGTAGTACAGAGAAAGAATTTAATAGTAAATTTTTTAAATTTACAGCAATGCTTAAAAAATCAATGTTTTTCATTGATAGTAAGTAAACATGATCTGTAAATTATTGCTTTAAATGTAATTCATATTTTATTATAGAAAATGTATTGCGTATTGTCATTTGAAAGATATTTTTTAAGCACAAACACGTTATGGAACTAACTAATAGTTATGGAACTTATGAAATTTGAAATACAAAATAAAATTTTTAAAATATAGCAATTTTTAATTTACTTAGATTTCATTCTTATCATTTATTAACTACTAATTCGTAAATTAGTTCATTATAAACGTTTTAATATAGGATTTTACTCGAAAATCACTCTTTTATAGAATTAATATTCCAATGCAATTTGGCCATGATAGATAAAAAAACCTTGTTGATAGTTATAAAATTACATTAATTTACTGCTTTGAGTGAAATATTACAAAATCTTAACATAATTACTACACTAAAACATATTTTTGTCATAAACTTAGAGTTTTATAGAAGTTTGTTAGGAATGAATAATAATCCTATCCTTTTTTCTGATTACAGGTACAAGCCTTATTCCATTCACTTAGAAATGAATTTTTTATTCTATAGATGTGGTATCTCCATATGAATTTCTTAAAACGGATATACTAAAACAAATATTACCCGATAAAATTCGCTTGTAATGATACAATTATTTAAAAATTTTGCTATATCGTATTCAATATTCCTAAGTCCAAATATACTAAGTATATACTAACTAAATTTCGAAATTTCTCTTCTAGATGAAATCCTATATAGTCTGGGAACAAAAAATATCAATGAAACCTTTTCTTAGTAATCATATTTTTTAGTGAAGAGGATGTTTTATACTAAGATTTTATACCTTTTTTTTGCTTAAACGATAGTTGAATCGTCAGTTAGAAGACGGGAATAAGTCCAAAAACCAAGTTTTGAGAAAATCGAAAAACTGTATAAGTAATGGAATTTTCATTGTATAACCACCAAATTTTTACTGGAAATTTAGAACCCTATTTAAAAAACAGAGCAATCACCAAAACAAAAGTTAATACACTAAACATATTTTACGGTTAAAACAAGTTGATGGACTTATTCCCTTCTTGCAACTTATAAAATTTTTCTGAAGAAAAATCCTAAAAAAATCCCTTAAATTGACATTTAAATATATTTCTTCTTAGTTCACACCACAAAAAGGAGAAATAAGAAGAATAAGACAAATAAAATTCAAATTTATGATGAAACTGAGTCCTTAAAACAGTATCAATGGAGTAAGTGAATATGAATGGAGGCAAACATTCCCTGTATAAAAAAAAGTTTAAAAATACTTAAATTAAGAGAAAATTTTAATTTTATTTAGTTTGCAGTATAAATAATAGGAAAAGAAAGAAAAATTAACTTTAATTCCAACTAAAATTAAAAAATGCTATGAAAGAACATCGATTTTGCAAATTCAAAGGGCTATATCTGCTAATAAGGGATAGATATTTTTACCCTCTTTTCACTCATGTGCACTGCAAAATATTTCACAGTAATTTTACAGCAAAAAATGCTGGCAATATGGGTTCCAGCCAATTTTGCAGTGATTTTACAGCAATTTTGTAATTTTTGACTTTAGCAGCAATTTTGTAAATTAACATCAATTTTGTAAATTTAACATCAATTCTGTATTTTTACAGCAATTTTGTAATTTTACATTTTTTTGTGTTAAAATTACAGCGATACTGTAATTGAATCGTCAGTTTGAAGAAGGGAATAAGTCCAAAAATCAAGTTTTGAGAAAATCGAAAAAAAACTGTATAAGTAATGGAATTTTCATTGTATAACAGGCAAATTTTTACTGGAAGTTCAGAGCCCTATTTAGAAAACAGAACAATCATCAAAACAAATATAAGTGTATTCAAAAATATTTTACAGCCAAAATAAGTTGATGGACTTATTCCCTTCTTTCACCTTATGAAATTTTTCTGATGAAAAAATCTTTAAAAACCCTTAAAATCACATTTAAATTATATTTCTCCTTAGTTTACACCACAAAAGGGTGAAATGAAAAGAATAAGACAAATGAAATTCAAAATTATAGTGAAACTGGGTTATTAAAGCAGTATCAATGGAGTGAGTGAATATGAATGGAGTCAAACATTCCCTACATAAAAAAAATTTGAAAAACATTGAAATTAAGAGAAAATTTTATTTTAGCTTAGTTTACAGCACAAAGAATATGAGGAGAAAGAAAAATTAACTTTAATTCCAAATTACCTTAAAAAATACAATGAATGGACATCGATTTCACAACTTCAAGGGGCGATATCTCCCTATAGGTGTTAGTTATTGTTTCCCTCTTTTCCCCCATGTGTAGAGCAAAGCTTAGAAGTTGTTTTGAGCAAAAAAAAGTCAATTTGTCATTTTTTGGACTTATTCCCTTCTTCAAACTGACGATTCAATTATTCCGCAGAAAAACTAGAAAGGTATGTGCATCTCAGATATGTCTTGTTCTTTCACGTTTCTACAAGTACTCAAATTTCAAAATGTGGCATATTATGAACCACGGGAGGTACCGATCTACCAAGGTTATACTTCCTTGTTTTAGAATAATCAGTTGGTTCTTACACCTCATCTAAATAATTTTACTCTTTTAGAGGTGAGCGTGAAAACCAAAACAAACATTGATTTTCCAGGAAAGTGTTAAACTGCTGTAAAAAATCATAAAAAGCAGGAACGTTACTGGAAATTATGCGGAACTATACATAATTTGGGCTGTTATTTTATAACTATTTTGTTTATATGTATTAAGCAACATTTTCGTTGCTAGTTTGAAATTTCTTTAAAAAGAACTACCTGTTATATCTCCTGCCATATATCTCTGTGTTCCATAACGTGAAAATTACTCAAAATGTTGCTATAGAGGTGCTGAATGATTTAGGTCTTAAGATTGGTATTGTTGAGGAATTTGAATTCAATTCATTTTCATTTCATTTAATTTTAGTGATTATACAAAATTCTTACCAAATAAATAACTTAAGACATAGGTTAATGTTATACAGATTATAGTACTATTATCCTGTAAAGGTAATGTCACTTTTAAAAGCATTCAATAAACAAGAATTTCATTTTCTTTTAATATTTATTTTAATGACCAATTAAAGAATTACAGATATTACAAGGAAAACTACCAGGAAAATTACTATGTATATTTAATTTAAACTAATGCAGGTGGCGCTTCAAATTTACAGCTAAAAAGTCAGTTTAACAGTTTATATAAATTTTTCGTTTTTATTTGCAGTGTGTATCTGGTCACTAGCACGGCAGTTGCCAGTAAACTATAGCAGGTGGCGCTTCAAATTTACAGCTAAAAAGTCAGTTTAACAGTTTATATAAATTTTTCGTTTTTATTTGCAGTGTGTATCTGGTCACTAGCACGGCAGTTGCCAGTAAACTATAGCAGGTGGCGCTTCGAATTTACAGCTAAAAAGGCAGTTTTTTCAGTTTACAGCAATTGCGTAAAATATTAACAGCAGTTTTTGCTGTTAAATTTTCCGGGTTTTTTTTGCAGTGTGTAGAACAAAGCTTGGAGATGTTTATAAGCACAGAAAGTCGAATTGTCATTTTTTGGACTTATTCCTTTCTTCTAACTGACGATTCAATAATGTTTTTTAAGTTTCGAGTAATATTTAACAAGTAGATTTTATTTTGTTCAGTAAAAAATGCTACAAATTGCACTCTTAATGCTATAAAAATAACTATGTTAATTAAATTTCCAGAAAATTATGAAACTAGAATAATTTACTTCATTAAAAATGTATTTCCAAACCGTAACATATTTTTTAATCTTCATACATTCTTTTCAACACAAATTTAAGATTTTGAACAAGTTCATTTTTAAACAGTTTTATTCAGTTAAAACACATAAGTTTTTATTCTATATACAAGTAACATTTTCATGCGAATATCTCTAAATGCGTGTTACTAAGTGTTAGAGTCAACAACCAAAGGTCCTATAAATATATGTTCATATTGATAAAACTAAAATATTTCGCAGATTGCTGTTAAAATACACCAAAATATCAACACGCAACAAACCTCAACGTTGTTTGAACACAAAATCGCCATTCATTTACTAAAACCGTCATCTGAAACTTCTTCCTAAGCGACCCGATTTATTAATCGCCAACACCTCCAGATCAAAGTTCGCGAGAAAAGAAAAGGTTCGAACCACCCCCTGGCCGCGTGCCAACCGTCCGAAAAGTCGTCTGAGAGATCCCATTGTCTCTCTCTTTTGAATAAGTAACGACGAGGCTTCCCTTCAGAGGTCTCATAATTCTCTTAAGATGCCGGATTTACTTAAAACACATGATTATGCAAATTTAAAACGCGACTTTGTCGTAATTGGAAGGCCTTTTAAGAGGACCATTTGGGGGGATTAGCACAAAAAGTTAGTAGTTTCTCGGGCAGGGGGTCCATCTTAAGAGAATTTCCTTGTTTGAATGAACGTTGGATAATGGGGTACCTTGTGTTTGAGGGTAACTTTCATTATAGTAAATAAAGTTATGTAGTACTATTGTGTAAAATGTTAATATTTCTTTATTTTGCACAAATTGACTTGCTTATAATGGCATTTCTGATTGACAAGTAAATACGATGTGTATAGGACTTTTTAAATTAGGAAATATATTGTTAATGAAAAATTTGTGTTATGTGTGGGGGTGGCAGCCCCCCCCCAACAACCATGAACTTTTTACAGTTCTTCTGATGTTAAAACTCAAAATTTTATTTTCTGTTTGAGTACTTTTTTTATTGAGTTTTCCTGCAAAAGAGTATTGAAGTAGCTAATATTAATACAAATATTATACAAATAGCATACAAAATCACTAACTTACTGATTCTATCTCGATTTTCAATCTCAATTTTTATATCAATGTCCAGCTCACAACACGATTTTTATATGTCCGCTCATAACACGCAACCAAGTATTTTATATCCCATATTGTGTCGAAATAGAACACATTTTTAACATTTTAAAACACATTCCGAACCCTATCACAGCACAATAAGGTGTTACTATAGTTACACCTTATTTATTACTTATAGTAAGAATAATTTGAAAATGTCATTATAAGGAATTAAGATAAAAAGTAAAATTTATTATATTATACCTTATGGTATTGGATTTGCGGTGTGAGTAGGGTGCAAGTCATTTTTTTAATTACACTGTAAAAAATGTTGGGCCGTGTTGCACCAAAATCTGGTATTTATTGGTTGGCTACAAAAAATGGCTCATAATTTTACCATATGATGGTGCTATCACTAGCACCAGAAATCAGAAAGAGGTTGCACCATAAGACAAAACACCAAAGAGGGTGTTTTTAAGGCACTCATTATTAGAGAGGGGTTGCACCATAATAAGGTGTACTTTTTGCTGTTTTTTTTGGAAATTTTAATAAAATAATAATCACTGGGGACAGAACCCACAAACAGCCGCATGCTAGGCAAGCACGCTACCACTGCTCCAGCGGAGACTCAGTAAATTTAAAACTTAATATAATACCATTTTCCTTTGTGACGCATGCGAAAAAAACTGCGGAGTGCAAACACAACTAAACAGCGGTCCCAGTAAAGAGCATTTTTACCAAACTTTGGTGCAACCGATTGCAACATAAAAGTATTTTTCATACTTCCAATTTTTGGTACAATCTAGCTTTTTCATTGCACCAAAGTTTCGGGAAATTAAAAACTTTGCACCAAATATTGGTTTTACATTAACCCAGATTTTTTACAGTGTACAAGCACTTTCTGAATCAAATTTTTCCCTAGTTATTTATGTTTACTTTTTTAATTTAAAGCCATGAAAACAAATCCCTATAAAAATTAATTAAAGCTCAATTTTCAATACAAAATTTGAACTAAAATTCCATGAAACGACTTTTTATATTTGTAAGGCTAGAAACAAACTGAGTTAATATAGTACTTATTTAAATAATGAAGACACTATTTGAAAATAAATTTGCATTTAAGTCAATAAATGAATTTTTAAATCTATCAGAAAAATCTTATATCCTGCATTAAAAATTTTATAAAAGGTTGTAACTACTACTTTTTAACTGCATTAACTTGCAAGTTAAATAGAAGGAAATTAAATAAAAACACATAGACCTTTTTTTCCAGAGTAACTAAATTTTCAATTCTTTTATAATTACTGATATTTTAGACTTATACATCTTTAAATTATAAATACTTATAAACAAGTCTGATTTATGGAGCATTTTTAATGTTTATCAAAATAAAGAGACGAGTCATAAAAGAATAATAAAAAACCATGTTTTTTAACATTTAGGATTAGTAACTATTGAAAATATATCCTTGCCCATAAAATTTACTGGGACTAAGTACATTAAAAGGACGAACGGTACAGTACGATTAAGTAAGTGTAAAGGTAAAGAAAATTGGTGTAAGATAACACACATATAGGTCATTTTTGTTTTTAAAAAAAAATAAATTGATAAATGTGCTGAACCAACAGTTTTTGATTTTTTCTCTTCTATTTAATTAGTATTTATAACTATTATAAGATATTCATAAGTGATGAGATTAAACTTGCATTGACTTTTAATTTGTCTTATGTTGGGGAGACTGTTGTATCTTCGGACACTTAAATTTAAAATTGAAAAATAATCAGAAATCTTAATTGGTGGTCAATTTTGTGTAAACATGGGATATTTTTTTGTAAACGTGAAATCAGCTCTTTGAATTAAAATGTCAAGTACATATACTAATTTTACTGTTTTAGGATAATCTAAGTTACTTTAAGTGCATCACTTCATAAATATTTGTCTTGCCCTTTAATGACGATAGGATTAAATGGGATAATCATCAGATCTCAATATGTTTATTTTTATAGAATTTTTAAGGTCAAAATATACCTTAAGATGATCCTGCAGACACGTTCTTGATGTGTCTATAGGTAATCGGTGTGTTTGAATCAAGTATTTTAATGTGAATATATTTTAATGAAAGTTAAAATACTTCTGTATGGCTATGCATTGATCTGTGCTTATGTTCTTGTCATTTTTAGAGAGAAAAATAAAATGTTTTGTGATCTAAGTTTGGTTTCGATATTTTGATTTTACTTTACATTTAAATTAAAATAAAAAAACGGTAGCACTCTACTATCACATTCATGTATGATCAAGAAAATTTTAAAATTTTACCGAAGAAATTTCAGGACAATAATTACTACTCAAACTGTTTTGTCAAACAAAGCCTCCATTGCATGTTTGGGTTTTAAAAGGTACTAATTTTGATCAGTAAAATGATCAGATAAATCAAAATGATCAGTGAAACTATATATTCTTAATTTCGATTTGAAAATTCCATAATATTTATGTATTTTGGTGAGACATCAAAACATGTATCAATCTAGTTCATTTAAATGATTTTAAAATGTTCATTTTCAACTTTTTTCAAATAAAACTTTACTTTTTACGCGCATCTATAGGTACAACCGGGTCTATCCGTGTGAACAGCTTATTGTAACAAAGGACACAAATTTTATTAATTTATTTAAATTTATTAAACAATCCTACTTCCATAATTTGAGCAAGTAAAAAATTTTACCCTAGCTTCACAGGTTTGGATTATAGGTTGGACAATGATCTAAATATGGATTTATCTATATGGATTTATATAATATGGATTTATCTTTAGATAAATGGATTTGTCTTTAAAAAATTAAAACATGAATTTTTAGTCATGAAGGTACAACAGTCTCCTCCCCCTAAGTGGTTTTTTAATCTTTTTAATAAAAATCTGACATCTTAACAAACGCTGGTTATACACCACCTGACTATATAAATTCCGAAATTTTTCTTAGAAACTTAATATTAGTTACTTTGTTTAAGAAGTTCATTTTTGAAAAGAAAACCATGTAAGGAAGATACTCCCTAAATTCTATTTTATCTAAATTTGAAGGAGAGAGGTGCTATTAGCTGTTAATGCACAAAAATAGCATTAAGTTATTAAACATGACGTTCTTTGTCCTTTTTGCATTGTGTATTGAAAACCAATATAAATTTTTCAGTGTACTACCATAATTTTCACGTAAGTAGTAATTTCTATTTATAATGATACTTTTTTATGAATCTTTCGTATAAAACTCGTTTTATGAAGATGATTTTCTAGAATATCAACCTGAAATTTTAAAAGCTTTTGTGTGAAAGGGAATAAGCAAATAATAAAAGATGAATTCTTTGTAAAAGGGAATAATTTGTAAATATTTAGCGTTGTTTTACGTTTGGTTTGATGATATTTATTTAGTAACAGTCATGTCATACATATATTTAATTATTTATCAAGCAGTAATATTTTGTTACTCATTACTTTTCTCAATTGATTACTTTTTCAGTTTTTGTCATGAAATGACAGTTGAAGACTTTTTAAAGTATGGCATCATAGCTCTATTTTTTGTATCATCAAGTATTTGTAGCAAGTTCATAGCTTCATTTGTTTGGATAAAAATCTACTAAAACTTTAGTGAAATTTCCTTATTATCTTAAAATGGCAGAAATATAGAGAAATTAAAGATTAGTTAAAATACAGATATTTCACTAAAAAACTGGTTATTTTAGCAGTAAATTTACGAACCACTAAACTCTACAGTAAACATTTGATTAACATTTTATAACACTGTTAACTATATCAACTGATACAAACTAAAATACTAATGTATTCCCACAATATTTAGAAAGACTTATGGGACTGTTTTATTGTTTTCAATATTAGAAGTCTATATATCTGAACTATTATGCATAATTTAACATCTTTCTATATTTTGTTCATTAAGAAATAAATTTAGAGTAAATGTATTAAATAAATATAAATACATCTTTTTAAATAACTTTTTTTAGAATGAAATATATATGTTACCGCCAAAGCCCGAAGTTCGGCCAATTCGCGAAGAAGCCACGATGTTGAATTTTGAAAATTTATTGAATTGATTGGAAATCTATTCAACTCGTTAAACTAATGTGATGTTTATTTCTGAAGTTTTTATATTTCACATTGGTTGAATATTACGTATGAGTATTTTTGCATAGATTGAACATGACCTACCTATGATAGTGACCTATGACTTGGTATCATTGAAGTTATAATACACAGTTCTCGTTTATCCTGTTTCAAAATAACGGAGTTATTTTATATTTGGGTATAGATACTCATTTTGATCATACTTAAAAATGAAATTCGATTTACATTTTACTCATTTTTCACACATCAAAAACCCATAAGGAAACTATAAAAAAATTTTCTACATACAACCTATTTCTATTCTAAAATTCAAACATAGCAAACACATTAGTTGCGACGTCCATTACTAAAATGAAAGCTAATAGCAATTTTCTTACTACATTGATTTGAGTTATGAAATAGCATATAGCATATATCCGGAAGCTTATCGTTGAATTATTTTTGTCAATTATCTTATATTGCTATCTGTAAAATTTGTGTCATTACATAAAATTAATAATAATAACTCCTAATAATAATAACTCCCTAATAATGCTTATGATCAATTATTTTAGATCTAATTCATTCAGGTAACCTAAAGCTTTGTTACATAGTAACGGGAATGTGACTATACAATGTGGAGATTAAATTCTGATTACTAGCTACGATTGTAAATGGGAATTGTTCATCCGACTATATCGATTCAAAATTAAAATATTAAACAGGGTGTATCACATTGTTTAAACATACAAAATCTCGTGTTCAGATAAATAATGCGAGAGTTTGCGTGAGTAGAAACCAAACAAATACAAACAAGTATTGTTCTAATACCAAATTTAAATTGAAACGTTATGAAAACAAAAAGACTGAAAACTTGGTCTAAACGTGCAGTTACGGTTGGGATTACTGAATAGAACTGAAGCTACTTACTGAGAAATAAATAAAAGACAACAATTAACGACAAACTGTGCCAGCGAATTTTGAGTAAAATTTGATGGATAGTATTAAAATTGTGTTCTCAAAACATTATTAAGGCAGTTTAAATAACTAATATAATATATTAGTTATTTATACATTAGTAATCATATTTATATATCATTTATTCATATTTATATATCATTTATTCATATTTATATATCATTTATTCATATTTATATATCACTGATTTATACATCAGTAATTTATATATTAGTTATTTTACATATTATGTAAAAATTACCCTAATTTTATAAGAAATATTTTTAAAAATAGCAATTTATACTAAAATTTGGACACCTCTATAGGTAAATATATAAAAGTTTTTTTTGAAAATTCTTGAAATCACATGTTCCTTAGATAAATACCTGTGCATTGACCTAAAAGCTAAGCAAAATTTTGAAAATTAAAGGAGCTATGCTATTTATCGTAAAATGAACTCTTTTTTAGATATTTTTTAAACAAATTTTACGATAAATAGCATAGCTCCCTTAATTTTCAAAATTTTGCTTAGCTTTTAGGTCAATGCACAGGTATTTATCTAAGGAACATGTGATTTCAAGAATTTTCAAAAAACTTTTATATATTTACCTATAGAGGTGTTGGCGTAATTTTAAATTTCCGCCAAATTTTAGTATAAATTGCTATTTTTAAAAATATTTTTTATAAAATTAGGGTAATTTTTACATATATTAGTTATTTAAACTACATTGGTTCAGAAAAAATATATAAATAAGTTACATATAATGTTTTTTAAAAAAACTTCTCCCAACGTAGGCAGTCGCCTTAAAGGAAGAATTGAAATTTTGTGTAGTTTAATATTAAGTCTATATTTTTTGAAACTTTAATGAGTTCATTACCCCCAAAATGTTGAAGAAAATTTGACTAGTGGGAAACTAAAATTTAAACTATAAGTATTAAAACTTTGAAGCTAATTTTCAGGGTTTATTAATGCAAAAAAATATATATAAATTAGTCCATTTTCTAATATAAAGGTAAATTAAGTTATTGGGATATGTAATAATATTTTACAATTTTAGTGAAAACATTGATAAACCAGTATAAAATATGTTTCATTTACCGAAAGAATATCAAAAATTAGTAACATTGCTTTTACCTTAACTTTCGATACTGTTAAACTACTTAAACGATTTTAAATTTTGTCTAAACCAAAATAGCTATGCATCTCATTCAGTTTTAATTATGTTATCATTAATTATTTAAAAATACACATTAATTAATAATCTTATCTTAACTATTTCTACACCAAATTATTGTACATAATATAGATAGATCATAATATATTATATATCATTGACAGGTATTTTTATAAGTATTTGAATCTCGCAGGTTTTTAGTATTGTAAATTTTTCTTATTAAGAGTTGACAAATCATTCGAACATTCTTTAAAATTCAAATCAAATTTGTTTGAAATAATAAAAAAGTATTTTAAAGTATTTTGTGTGGTTTTGTGTTGATATTGTAGTATGAAATGGATGGTTAATAACGTTGACTAATCGTCTATGACGTTCTATAACCATAATAGGGAAACGTTTGAGATTTTTAGTTTATTTAAATAAAGAGTATTAATTGAAGTTACCCTTTCTAGCAATGCTATCTCCCTCTTTCTTATTGAAGGCGTTTTTCGGAAAAAGTATTGAAAATAAGATGTAATATTTTTTTTTAAAATTTATAAAAGAGAAAGAATTTGTAATGTTTTAATAGTTTATTAGTATAATAAATTCCATATAAAATTCAAAAAGTTATGAAGAGAGAGGATTACATATGAAATCCGTATGATAACAATAAAACATGCATTTTGTTTGCACATTTGCAGTCTTATATGTTCATGTCCTTTTATTTATATTATAGAATAAATTCTGAAAAACTTTTATACCAATTATACATATAGTAGAAAGCCAGGAAGGACTAAAAGAACCTTTTTCTTAGTTGTTTGTATAATAAAACAAACGAACGGTTTTACAATATTATAGTAAATGTACATACTTAATACTTGAATAAAAAAATGTAATATTATTTTCGTTTGATATAAAATTTGAAACGCAAAAAATTATGCAATAGTTTGAAAGTAATACTTTTTTAATTAAAATCCTTCAATTCAATATTATTTTTACTTTAATGAAGTTAATAAAAAATAAGCACTAGAGCAGAACTATTATATTGCCCTAAATTTTAAAACTGAAAGAAACTAATTCGGATAAATAAAGATAAAAATAACGGAAAATTCTTTAAAAGAATAGTTTTTATTGAAACAAGTAGAAATAAAATACTTTCTTTGGTTTTACATGGTGTTAATGTTTATAATGCTAAAACCAATGTTTATAAAAATAAATTACCAAATGTTAATACATTTTAAAATTAACTAGTTTTACTCTCTAAACTGTATTGAAATTAATAGTGTCTTTTTACGCAGTATTTTCTTTGAGATATTTTGTTCTGGACAAATTTAAGAATGTAATGCTAACATGATTGTATCAAAACAAAAGCATACATACAGGTCCATGTGAAATAAATGAGTAAAAAATACTTCGTTCAATACGAGTGTTTGAGTAGATTAAAATGATAGTTTTAAAAATATCGAGCTTTTTCATAAGTATGCATAGTTTATGTAACAATGGAACTTTTATCATTTGCTTAGTGTTACTAACATTTTTTGTGTTCTAAAGTAAAAGTTTCACAGGTATGTATTTGGGTACAACATAAAAAGACAAAGCATCAAATATTATTGTTGTTATCGGTTATATTGTGTTTTCGTGTTTTCTTTAATTTATCAACATAGATGTATTATTTTTATAGTGCTTTGAATAAAAAAATATTATAGTAGTCCTGCCTGTTAATTCTCTTATCCCTCTAAAAAAGGAACTTTTGAACTTTTCTCTTATTAGAACAGTCCTGGTATAGTTAAATCTTACGATCCCTAAATAGTTATATTTTAGTTATGAAAACTATAATTCTTAACTGGCTTATTTTCGAATAATTTAAAAATTTAACACTTTTAGAAGTTTTGCAATGTGTGTCTTATGTAAGTGTTTAATATAATATATTACTCTCTACCTAGATAAATCCTTACAACATAATTTTACAGAGTTTGGAGTTATCTACACTTATACCAATAAACCCTTCTAGTTTATGAGATACCATAGTAATTGTGTTTTATATAAATCTTTGTCATTATTACGGGAGGATAAAGAGGAGTACGAAATATACGCTATATGGTTTTGCATGCATCAGTATGGTATCAGTTAGAATTTAATGCTAAAAAATCGCGTTATTTGTAATAGTTACGTGTAGTAACCTCATGGGAAATATTTTAAAATTTTATGTAGATAAAAAACTGAATTTAATTGTACAATCAAACTTAAATTGCTATGCTAAATATAGACTCGCATATTGTCATAATAATAATATTCGTGGCATAATAGTACCTTAGTTTGAATTAATAATTTTAAAAGATTAAAAAAATGATCATTTGGTTTTAATATTTGGTTGTCTAGCATAAAATCCATTTTTCCTTGTTATTTACATGACACACGAGTGAGAAAATGTACTCTGATGAATAAGGTCTTATTTAGTGATTAATGATCAAAGTATTTGATCAACCCCTCTCATAAAGAGGCTCAAATTAATGTGTAATAACTCTGCTTCCACACATTCTCATTTAAAATTTTCAAGAATAATAGTGATAGATAGTAAAAAAACACATAAATACCTTTCACAGTGGATCACAAACACAAAATTTCACCATATAATATCCATAATGCTAACCATCAGAAGTAGTGGGCTCACAACACCAGGGAACGGAAAACTAGTGTAGGGTCGACAATTCGTTTCCGTACGGTACGAAAAAAAGAGGGGAGGATTTCGGGGGTCCCAGCTGCTTCCTTCCTAACTTTTGTTCGCGCGCCCGAGGGGTCGTTGGCCGGGACAGACGATTGCCTTTTGCTCCCTCAAGACGTCCCTTTTCAGAAGGGGTTGTTGGCGTTAACCCGTTCGCGTTTTTTTTCCGAAGGGGGTGCAGATGATGATGAAGTCTACAATGGGCCGGCACACGCCGGAAGTGCGATGCGGTCAACAAGTTCATTCTCCTGGGGTTCTTACCCCCTTTCGAGGGTGGAAGAAGAACACGCGAACGATTTTTTTTATTGGGAAGGGGTTACGTAATGAGATAAATGTTCTCAGGGTTATCTCAGGGTTATATCAAAGGGGGAGGGGAGGTCTTGGGGGTTAACCCCCCTTGAAGTTAATTTTATATTTTTCGTAGATTTTTCAATTGAAAATTCGTATGGCCACGGGTCCAAGAATAGGTCTGTGTCATTCAATCTGACTTTTCAACTATTTATTGTTCATGAAATTAAGAGAAATTATAAGTAATTGAATAAAAGAAAAAAATACCACACTTCAATGTATGTATTTCATTAAACTCTTGAAAGCTGCCTCCCTATTTATTAGTAAAACAAATATTTCAACACTTTCTTCAGTCAAGGTCTATTTCAAACCTTAAAGATTCATCAGATATAGGTATTTTTAATTAAATTGTCTGTCAGTCTTTTAAAATTTTAGAACCACTCAAGACCAAAAAAAGGAAATACAAAAAGGTCAATGTCATACACCAATGTTTAAAAATCGTTTCATAATTTTTGAAACTGCAAAAAATAATGTAAAATCGGTTTTCATTTGGGGAGCAAGCAGAAAGAAACAGTCTCAATTTAAATATATTAATTACCTATTATATAAAGCTTCCAAATAAAGGTTCATGTAAATTCTAAGAATATATTTCAACATAATGTTTTAAATAACATATATGGCATTAAAATAAATATGCATTAAGGAACTAAACAGAATTCCATAAAGCTCTCAAATAAAAAGAGACCAAACAACTTTCATAACGAGATTAACTTTCAATTTTTCCCTAAAAGTATCTGAGCATTAAAAGATATTTCGAAAGAACATTTAACTAATCTTTGAACGAGGAAAAACTTTTACGTTTCTTCTACCACTTTAAATCTATTACTAGCTATCTGAAATATAAACATTTATCTAAGTTGTGCGAGGGAGTTAAAAATGTGCTATTCTGGGCTTTTTTTACATGCGTTAATACAATTATTCTAGCTTGCATTTTTGTAGGAATGCTGCATGCATTGTTAAAATGTACTTAATTTAGAGAATATTCGTTTGGTACGTTTTTCTGTTACTTTTGAGATTTAGTAGCATTAAAGCACAAGAAACCTTTAGGGAACAATAGGGAGGAAACGGACAACAGTTACCCGTAGGGTACTTATAAACTCTTTTTGTGAAAGAAAATCTATTGGATGGGATTTTCAGTTTTATAATCAATAAAATTCCCTTTTAATAGTTCTCTTGATTTTATTTTAATAGTAAATGTAAGCTCTCTCTAAACCCCTACGACTAGGGAATTTCGATTAGTTTTTGACATACTTTTGACTAAACTTTTTTTAAATATTTTCATCTTTTTTTATCTCAAGTATCTCTTGATATACTGTCATTTTAAACCTTTTTCGTATTTTTAGGAGCAAAAAATGGCTTTAACGGTTTTAATTTCGGTTCCCGGAATAAATAAAAATTTATTTAAAATATTAAACAAAACACACAAATATCATTATCATAAATATCAAATTTGTTAAAAAGTATTCTAGGTTTTTTTTTCACATTAGAAAACCACCCCATGTCACATTTGCCCATAAGAAAGAATTCAGCTGGATAGTGATTATTTAATTTAACTAATTAAGCTAAGAGATGAAGTAGAACATTTTTTTTGAAAAAACATTCATTGGAGTGAACTAATTGAAACGACTAACATAAGGAATAATAAATTACAAATTGTGTGAAAAAAGTTACCCAGCAAGAAATTTCAACATAAAACTTTAAAAATATAAACAGGTTTCACATGTGACAAAAAGGATTTTAAGTTCAAAATATATATTATTTAGAAATTAATCATCACAAATAATCATTAAAAATAATGATCACCAGAGATGATTAAAACGTGTTTTTTTTCTTTCCAGGGCGCCAAATGCGATGATCTGTTTTTAATTAAAAAAAACTCTGCCTGAAATTTAAAAGTAGAGTACAAAAACTTTGATCCGAATTCTGGGGTTTTCCCCGTCCCTATAATTATCAATTTCAAATCCTACGCGCGTGCGTATTATTAAAACTAAAAACTTACCTTTTTCTGAAAGAGATAATCTACAAGAATCTCGACCTAATGATTTCAAATTTTGAAAGCAAAACACACACACACAACTGAGATATTCTTTTTTTCAGTTGTATTATTTTACTGGTGATAATTGTTCAAAGGAGTGTGATTTCAGAAGGAACATTTTTACGCCCTAAAAACACGTTTATCAAAAATCTGTTATATACTATCTGTTTTTCAAGATGCTTAACAAAGATCCTTTATGTGAAGTTTCAAAGGTCCACAAACACGGAAAAAATTTAAAACTCTCGGTGGGAGCTCAGTGAAAACAAATTTAACTAAAAACAACTGTTAAAATAAACTGTTCTTGTTAAATAATATTCATAAATAGAAACTAATTGAGACAAACATAATGGAATTATTAAGCAAAAAATATATATGCATGCAAAACTAGTAATGAAGTATCTAATAGAAAGTTTGCAATTATATTGAACCCTGAGAAGCGAATCCAAAGTAATTTTCTTTGTAAACCTGCAGGCTTTTAAAGCAGGTTTAGATTCACATTTTTAACTTTAAACTTTTTATTTCACTGATTAAGTCTTCCGCAGAGAATGACGAAACGTCAGATTTTTATCAGTATGGACAACGGCCTTGTTCTCCAGACAGTTTTATGAACAATACTTTTTCTTTGCTTTAGAAAATCTGCAGTTTTTCATAACCGATAAAAAGTCTTAAAGTTGGTTGCAAAATTGCTGTGTAGAATGACATTATAATTACATGCTGAAAGTCTTCAAAGTCCTATCTACAATAACTTAACAATATCTACAATATCTAAAATAACTGCAGACAGGTACGAAAACTAAACTTGAGGTAGACATGTTTTGAAGCAATTTGCAGATTTTTTTTGGTTGGGTTGACCTATTAATTCGTTACAGTATTTTACCTGGAACCCCGATTCTGAAACTGTGCATTAACTCTGCATTAATCTTACGGTAACTCCTCCTAATGTGGATGAATAAAGTAAAAGATTTAACGTAATCCGACATTAACTCCTCATTTCCTTCTGAAGAATCAAACCAGTTCACTGCCATTGACTCAAATCGAATTATACGGCTACAGAACACTAACTAAACTACCCTTTGATAGAGGAATCAATATACCAGTCAGCACCCTGTGTAAATAATTCCTCTGGAAAGAGACTAAGCAAATATTGTTGTAAATAAACTCCGTATATACAAATACACTTAGGAATTGAAGGAATAAACACTTTTATAAAAGGCTGCATACGTTTCGCTGTGTATAGCCCTAAACGCCCGACGTTCTTATTTAGTCCTACAGAATATTTGGGACTTCCAGGATTGAAAGGGAGTTTCCATAGTATATGTCTCGGTGTCCCTAACACAAATAATGCCCACATAAAATGATAGTTAGTTTATCCTGAGTAAAATATTGGTATGTTGAAAAATCCAACTCTATACCGGGAGATAACATAACTGCTCTTTTCAGTGTGGAAGGAACCACCTTAAATAAATTTTACTACTGAATAGGAAAAACTGGTATTGGCTGCAAAACGTACAGTAGCGGATTTCTAAATAGGCTAGCTAGGCTATAGCCTACGGCGGCAAATTTTAGTAGGCGGCAAATTTTCGACAGCAGAATTTTTTTCTGTATAAAAAAGAGAAGAGAAAGGAAACACTAAACATAAGCTCTGGAAGGAGGGAGAACGTCCTTTCAGAAAAGCAATTATGTGATGGTTTACAAGGAACTGTTCTCTTTACCCAACGGGTCTCAAAATGAGCCAAAACTACTTTAATGGGCAATTTCCAAAAAAATTTCTGGGGGAGAATCCCCAACTTCCCTCTCAAATTTTTGTATCTGTTGTACAGTGTTTTTCCCTTGAAAATTACGCCTCTTGCAAGAAACTTTTCCCTTTTGGTGCTCTTTCCATAAAGTTTGAAAAGTAGATAAACACAAGTTCCGGGGAAATTTCCAAAAATAATTTTCTGGGGGAGGACCTCTGGCCCCCGTTCGACGTTTTTATAACTTTCCCTCCCAGAAAATTATGTGGTTTTCAAGGAACTGTAAGGGTCTCAAATTGAGCTGAAACACTACTTTAAAAGGCTGGTTTTCAACATTTTTCTGTTGGTGACCCCCAGACCTCCCTTTTTACTTCGAGTTCACATTGTAAATTGTAACATTTCGTTTAAAATATTACTTTTAAGTGATCTAACACTTCAGGTATCAATACACTCCGGACCTTAAGAAGAGGTTTAATCAGACC
Source organism: Tetragnatha versicolor (assembly GCA_024610705.1). Taxonomy (NCBI): domain Eukaryota; kingdom Metazoa; phylum Arthropoda; class Arachnida; order Araneae; family Tetragnathidae; genus Tetragnatha; species Tetragnatha versicolor. Next base: position 2,522,519 of record JANDEH010000020.1, read on the forward strand.
GCCCCCCCCCCAAAAAAAAGAAAAATAAGAAGCCAAAAGTCAACTCATGGCGTGTACCAAAATCTTTGCCCTCCCCCAGTAGCGAATCCAGAAGGGGGTGCAGCCCCACCAGGAATAAGACATTCACGTTTTTGGTAATAGCAATAAAGCCAAAAAAGAAATTTCAACACGTTGCGGACATTCGGTGGTGTTACCTAAAGGGTTTCAAAATGAATCGGAACCATAATTTTAAGGGTAAAAAATCCAAAATTTTTCTGGAGGAAGACCTCCAAACCCCCTCGAAATTTTGGAATCTAATATAAGTACTGTTTTTCCTTGTAACTTTAGGGATTTACAACAAGTGATCCTCTTTGATGTAACCTAAAGTGTCTCAACATGAGTTAAAATGCCACTTTCAGGGACAAAATTCAAAAATTTTTCTGGAATAGGAACCCCTAAGCCCCCTAGAAATATTCCAATTCATAATACTATAAACTTTTTTCCTTGAAAATTCTGCCGCTTACAATGAGTCTCTCTCTCTTCTCTCTCTCTTGGGGGGGACTCTTTGGGGGGGAATCTAAAAGGCTTCAAAATGAGCTAAAACACTATTTTGAGGGGCAAATTTTCAAAATGTTTCAGGGGTAGGACCCCCAACCCCCTCTTTCATTTGGAGTTAACATTTTTACACAATTTTAAAATTTAGTGCACCAAAATTAAAACCTTACGAAGTCATCTCACCTATAACTTAGTATTAGACCTCAGAAAAGATGTTGTGTAACCCCTCTAAACAAAAATCTGGATACGGCACTCGCAGGGCAGCCCCCTCCCCCTTTCAGTTGCTTACATTAATATTTGAACAGCCCATAATAGCAATTAATTTATTTGTGAAACTCAGCCCCCCCAGGCAAAAATCCTGGATTCGCCACTACCTCCCCCAATCCAAAAACTGAAATGACGCCCCTGTTTAGTTTTGTAAGTATAGTTATAGCATATAGGCGGCAAATTTTGGTTCAGCCTATAGGCGGCACATTTGGAAATCCGCCACTGAAAACGTAAGTGGAAACATAGTTTGAAATGCAGTGTTATGATTTTGTTTGTATCGTTTAATCGTTGTAAAATCTTTATAAAAACATCCACATAATTGAAGGGGTAAGTGTAAGAAGGAGGTATGAGATGTTTTCAAAACATAGTAGTAGTCAACCGAAAAAATTTCATGAAAACATTTTAAAAATTCGCGGTGTTGTTAGCTTGTGAAACAGTTTTTCAGTCCACAAAAGAAATACTTAAAAAATTTGCAAGTTTTTCAGTTTTGCTACAGTAGTTAGTAGTTTTGTGGGGTTTTTTTAGTATAAGATAAGGATAAAATTTAATCTAAACATAAAAGAACTTGTGTGTATATCTAACATACTTTTGAAACATCCTGTATGTAAAAAGCATTAAATTTCTTTTTCTATAGTGTTATTGGAATAAACAGAACATTACTTAAAACTTTCGAAAAACAAATTGAGAAAGACAGCGGATTTAGTCCTCCAAGTCCAAACTATCACCATCGATAGTATGTAATTGAATGTTTTCTGTAACAGCTTCTGCACAGTTCCTAATGGGAAGCCACTGTGGAAACACACGAAATGAAGTAATCTTAAAGGATATATACATCCCTGCCTGAGTATCTAAAAGTATTGGTATTTTTTGACTAAGACCACTATTATTCGGAGAAGCTGAAATGGTGAACTCGCTAGCATATTTATAAGCTGTGTTAGGAACAGTTATACAGCACGTATCCTTTTGCAACTCTGTCAGAGAATATCGCCCATAGCCAATAAATTTTTAACGCAACTTTGTCAGGTTTGAGCTCTGAACACCACTGCTTCGATGCACGAGTGGAATATTTAAGCGTCGGACTTCAGTTGTTCTAAAAGTTTTTTCAATAGCTTTGTTGAGTTTTTTAAAGTGCATTTATTGAATTCTTCCTAAAAGGTAGAGCTAATAGTCCAAGACCTGGCTACAAGAAAGTTCACAACGTAGTTCAGAAAATTATATATTTTGAAGTACTATATCCTTCTAGAGAAGCAAAATTCTGTTGGTCAGCCTGTGTAAAGCGGTTAAGTTATCGAATAGCAGCTAATTGAAAATCGAATTTTCGGCCTTTTTTCATAAATTCTGAAATAGCAACAAAACGGTGAGATTTTCGAAGAAACATATTAGTATATGTTTGGTTAATGAATAAATTGCTTACATTTTAATACAAAGTTTAATTGTGTAGCCCAGATAGTTTTTAAGATATTTAACTTCAAAGTTCTGAAAATTTTCAACTTTTTCTCTTTGTCCAATAGTTGTAACCGAAGAAAACTGGAATTTTAAAGTCGAATATTTCAAAAACTATTCAAGCGAGCTAAGTATTCTTGGCCTTCAAATGTAAGTTATCCATTCAATAAAAACCTTTATTTATTTATATTTATATTTTATAAACAACAAACAAAGTAGTAAAGAAAATATTATATCACCTGGGAACATGTAAATAATAAATATATGATTAAGTATTTTACCGTTTGCTTGGCTAAATTGTTTGGAGCAACGTATTGGTCTAAGAGCTGGATGCAAATTTTGGGAATGATAAGGTGCACGAGATATTACACCTGGAACAGATTCGATTGATGATGGGAAAACTTATGTCACCAACGCCAGAAGGCGGAGTGGAAGCTTTCAGTGTGAAAGGGGGGGTCGAACATGCAAACAGCGCGCGGTCCCTAGCGACAGAGATTTTGAGGAAATCGGTTGAAAATTTGCACAGTTTAAGGAGAGTGTGAATAAAAGATAATGTAGCATTCTCAAAAGTATAAGTTGTGTTTTAAGGGTCGTAGAGAACTAAACGAATTTTCGAATGTTTATATGAATGATCTGTACGGCCGACGAGGTGCAAGGTTGGACATAGGCTTAATGTATTGAAGAATGTTAGTAAAAGTTAGGGTAACACTCCCAGAAGACTAAGTGGAAGACAAAGGGTGGCCAGAAGTCACCAAAGGTGCAGAAAAATCTTAAAACCCGAATCATTCGGAAACTTCTGGCTGTTTGCATATGTAAAGCTGACATATAGAACAAACTATATGCAAACAGCCAGAAGTCTAAGTGGAAGCGTTCTGGACATATTCAGGCGCGAAGTACAAAACCGAATAAAAGCGCGCGGTCCCTAGCGACAGAGATTTTGAGGAAATCGGTTGAAAATTTGCACAGTTTTAGGAGAGTGTGAATAAAAGATAATGTAGCATTCTCAACAGTATAAGTTGTGTTTTAAGGGTTGTAGGAAACTAACGAATTTTCCTATGTTTATATATAACAAATGACTTATAACATATAACTTTTCTCTTGCAACAATGACTAATAATACACTAAAAACCACGCTAACAATGACTTTATATTTATTAGCGTATTATTAGTCATTGTTGCAAGAGAATTGCTTTTATTCAGTTTTTTACTTCGCGCCTGAATATCTCCCGAACGCTTCCACTTAGACTTCTGGCTGTTTGCATATAGTTTGTTCTATATGTCAGCTATACATATGCTAACAGGCAAAAGTTTCCGAATGATTTGGGTTTTAAGATTTTTCTGCACCTTTAGTGACTTCTGGCCACCCTTTGTCTTCCACTTAGTCTTCTGGGAGTGTTACCCTAACTTTTACTAACATTCTTCAATACATTAAGCCTATGTCCAGCCTTGCACCTCATCGGCCGTACAGATCATTCATATAAACATTCGAAAATTCGTTTAGTTCTCTACGACCCTTAAAACACAACTTATACTTTTGAGAATGCTACATTATCTTTTATTCACACTCTCCTTAAACTGTGCAAATTTTCAACCGATTTCCTCAAAATCTCTGTCGCTAGGGACCGCGCGCTGTTTGCATGTTCGACCCCCCCTTTCACACTAAAAGCTTCCACTCCGCCTTCTGGCATTGGTGACATAAGTTTTCCCATCATCAATCGAATCTGTTCCAGGTGAAATATCTCGTGCACCTTATCATTCCCAAAATTTGCATCCAGCTCTCAGGCTATATGTTTGCTCACTTTGGGCATTTTTTCAATTTCCTTTGTTTAGTTTCATATAAAAGATAATATTTTCGAAATTAAATATAATTACATGTTTTTATTGAATGGATAACCTACATTTTAAGCCCAAGTTTACTTACATAGACCGCTTAAATAGTTTTTGAAATATTCGACTTTAAAATTCCAGTATTCTTTGGTTACAACAATGCGTTTTGAGGAAATTTCATTGTTGGACAAATAGAAAAGGTTGAAAAATTTCACATCTTTGAAGTTAAATATCTAAAAAACTAATTGGGCTACACAATTAAACTTTTGCTGTAAATGTAGGCAATTTATTCAGTAACAAAACATGTAAATATATGTTTATTCGAAAATATCACCGTTTGGTTGCTATTTTTAAATTTAGGAAAAAAGGCCGAAAATTCTATTTTCAATTAGCTGCCATTCGATAACGCAACCGCACAGGCTGACCATGACCAACATAATTTGACTTCCCTCTAGAAGGGTACTTCAAAATGTATAATTTTCAGATCCATGTCTTTCCGGTTGAACTCTCATGTAGCTAGGTCTTGGACTATAAGTTTGACGTTAAGATCTCTACTAGTTGGATATTTTCAGAACTCTATCACAGCACAATAAGGTTTTAAAGTGTTCTACGTGACAACACAACAAAAGTGTTGTTAACTTGAGGACAAAAAAGTATTTTTATTCTGAAAATGTAAGCTTAAGTCCATTAACTGTGCCGCTGAAACTGACGGTTGACGGGCTTGTACGTAAGAACCAAAACTTCTATTATAGGGTGGGTTGGGTGGGGTAAAGTGGGTCTTGAAGTAAAATGGGTCAGTTTTAATTAACTCGATATCAATCAATTTTACATTGAATTATTTTCACTCATTTTGTTGTTATAATCTTTTATCTGTTGGCAACATTTTCCGATTGTCAAAAATTTAGATTTATGAATTCGAGATCTGAAAAATATATAATTTGAACGGTAAATGGTGTTGTCGAAAAACAGGGTTTACCAACTTCCAAATATTTATAATATTGCAATAAATTGCAGCAGACTTTTGTGATATTTTTCCATAAAAGAAAGTCTGAGAGACATTTCAAGCCAATCAGCTCAGAATAACAAAATATTTTATCTTTTATAACAATATTTTGTACTTGGGGTAAAATGGATCATAGTTTGGAGGACTTCTGTATAAAGTAAAAACAAAGGTCTTTAACTTATTAAAGGTTTTTAACCTTCAAATATAAATTGAACCATCAAACAAGTTTATTTTTCTCCAAATGAAATATTTTAATTACTACATTTGAACAATGTGCATTAACTTCGGACGTTTACAATTCCATTAAAGTACAACTTAAGCAAATTTCTTCAGATAAAAACGGCTTAGCCTATTGCCTTTCTTCTTATTTTCATGTATATTTAGTAATAAATATATTTTTGACATCTTTTTGCAAAGAGACCCATTTTACCCCACGTTGGGGTTTGGGGTAAAATAGGTCATTACTTTTGATGCTAAGTTTAACCAACTTATAAATAAAAAATATTTGATAAAATTAGATGAAAATGTTCTAAAGGATTGTAATTTCAAGATCCAATTGAAAGAAATCATTAAAAAGTAATAGTTTTGATGAAATAAAAACTTGTAAAATGTGAAAGTACCTAAAAAGTGACCCATTTTACCCCAACCCACCCTACCAAACAAATTTCGCGAATGCTACTTCCACCACATGTTTTACCAAGCTAAGCATCAATCGAACTATGGTTTATTTAAAAGTTTTACAGAATGGATCAGTCAAATGATCAATTTGGATGAAAAATTTGGATCAGTCAAATGATCAATTTAATCAGCATCATCAATTAAACTATTAACCTTCAATTTCGATTTGAAAATTCCATGTTATTATTTATGTTTTTTGGTAAGAAATCTAAACCCTTTTTAATAAAACTCCTTTAAATGATCATTTACACTCTGAAAGTAATTTACTTTAAGATATCAATTGACAATTTATTACATGCGAGCAGTTGTTGATTATAAGGTAATCCATCAATAAATAAAATTTATTTTTAACTGTTTTTCAACTTAAACTTAACTTTTTTTCGCGTTTCAATAGGTATAAGTGGATCTGTTCGAAAGAAGAACAGCTTTTTGTACATAATGACGCAAATTTTATCAATTTCTTAAAAATTATTAAAAATGCAATTTTCAAAATTTAATCTAATGAAGAGTATCTATTACCCTATTCGCAAAGGTAGGACTTATAGGTTGGGAACTTCAAATAGTCGAAATGGAATCTTAGCTGACATGAAATTAAAACATGAATTTCGTCCCGGTAGTACTAAAGATTGATCTTAGTTATCTTTTTATTGTAACCAATGTTAATGTCACAACAAAGTAACCCAATTTTCGGTTCAATAAGTAAGTCACTTGTTGCCCTTCATGGAGATCATTAGATATAGACGTAAATAATTTGAACTCGAAGTTTCAAAGTGACGATTGATTAATATCAATGTCTTAGTTATTTCTAAAAAAAAAGAGTAAGTAACGGTAAAGTTGAAACCAACCCTTAATTTCCTACTTTTGTTATTCCCCATCCATTTGGAAGCCTCTGCCACCGCCAGTGGCGGATCTACGGGGGGGGGCTTTCGGGCTGAAGCCCCCCCAAAGCGTCTAATATTTTACTAAGTTGGTCAAAACGCAAAAAATCTATATCCGAAATTCGGATGAGGCGTACCAAAACGAGTTGAAAAGTGGGGTTTTTGACTTAAATTTCCAAACATTTTCTGGGGGAGGACCCCCAGACCCCCCTTTTAATGGTTTGAGTAGGATAATTCACAACCTTTTCCGTATTTACCATTTACAAGAATGTTCAAATGGATTATGAAAATTCTTAGCCCCCCCCAAAACCAAATACTGGATCCGCCACTGGCCACCGCCCATATCATTTAAAAAAGACCCTATTTACAAACCCCCAAAATCCTCTTTTAGGAGGGGGATACTAATTATTATCACCAAAAGAGAAATTGAATACTTTAATACCTTTTTTACACTAGATAAATATCAATTTTCAATTCCATATAACTCAGCATTGTTCTTAATAACACCAATATTCAAATCCTACCTGTATAAGTGCCCTCTTAACAGAACACGTGGTGTGTGAGGGGGGCTTAGAAATAACTTTCAGCCCCTTCAGACAAAAGCCTAGTTTCGGACCTGTGTCTGTTAAATCAAGCCGAGCATGGCCGACCCAACCAAGATGGCCCGTTTTTTGCTCCCCCTTGGCTTCGATTTTCTTCTTGCGACGGCTAGTTCAGGCCTCCGCCGACAGATGGCGCGCTCCCACTTTTTTTCTTTCTCCTCTCCTCGTCAAAGAGGAGAAAAGAGAGCGCTCTCATTTCTCCGCTCCGAGGAGTAGCGGTCACTCCTCCTGGACAAGGGAGGAGATCGTTCGATTTTTCCCGGTCCGGAGATATCGTCCCGTCGACGATGTCTTTCCGTGGGGGGGAGGGAGACGGTGGTGATTGGATCGGCTTTCTTTGTTTACATTGCTCGTGGTTTTTTTTTCAGTAGGGTTCGCTGAGTCCTCAGAAGCTTCTTATTTTCACCTATTATTCCTTACAAAAGGTCTCCTAAGTTATTTATTTAAAGCTTTATTCATCTTGTATCTCTATATTGTTAGACGAGCGTCTTCTATTCGAAATCGAGAACAGTTTCCTTGAACTTCTAACAAAACTTTCCTTTTAATTTAAACTTTTTTCCTTTCTTAAGTTTTGAGTTATCAAAGTTCTCCTGCAGTAGTATACTACCTAGTATTTCTGTTTCTTAAAAATTAATTAGCAAAACCAATTTCTCTATAAACTCCAGATGCTATCAGTACGAAATTGCTGAAAGGAGATACTTTCCTGCTAAAGACAAGAAAATACATATTAATCTCAAGACATTTTATCACTTTTTGCCAGTTTTAAAACGATTTTACAGTAATTGAAACGATTTTACTATACAAGCTTGTTTATGGTACTCCTATTTAAGGGAATAATACTATATTTTAAAAATATATTAAATCATTTCCAAATATAGTTGTTAAAACAACTAATTAACAATCTTACATCGCGTTCACAATTTCTTTAAATTTTCTATAAATATTCCTTAAAGAAGATCCAAATGTAATCTTTCAACACTGTTTACAAAAATTGTTTCAGGGATGTTATTCTTACGTGGTTTACTTTCCCTTTTCTTAGATTATCCCCTACCTTATTCCCATTTTATTACATTTCTCTAACCAGAATGAAAATATTTTGATACACTACGTTCAATCATAGATATTTGAATTTTAGCCCCTAAACAGGGGTCCTATGGGGGAGCATATAAGAATTACGTCACTCGTTCATAGGGGAGTAGGGGGTTTGTGAAGTATGATTTGACAAGAGAAAGAAAAACGTTAGTGATATCACACGTTAAAACTTTTGTTGCAATGGTAATTGTTTACGCACGTTTAACTACAACTATAAGTTGTGATTTAGCAGTTCTAAGAGTTCCAACTCTCAAGTAACGAAAAAAGATAAGATTTTTGAATACCTTGGGGTTCAATTTTAAACCCCAAACATGTGACATCCCACCCCAGGGAAGTCAGTAAAACTAAATTGTGAAAAAAAAGTTTTTTAAAGTAGTGAAATGCTTTCAGATGCGTGATAATGTAAAGACTTAAATCAGGTATGGGCAACCTTTTTGAACCTACGGGCCGGACTCAAAGATTAAAATGACGTGGAGGGCCATAGAGTAGATAATAGGTATAATTTTGAAGAAAAAAAAGGCGTTTTTTTCTCAAAAAATAGTTATAATACTAAATTTAAACATTAATCTGGACTAGAATTATATTATTATAAGTATAATGCATATGTTAGATTAATCTCAGGGGTGTAAATAAAAATTCAATTTCGTGAGGGGCCCCAGATTATTCCTCAGCCCCTCCCATCTATATTTAATAGGTCTAATGTAGCACTACAGTACATTTTTGGGTAGAATGTGCGTCTTAAAGGATGTAGTAATAAAGTTCCAAAGGGGGGTGTGAGGGTCCTTCCCTGAAAACTTTTGGAGATTTGATTCCAAGAAACAGGTTTTTAACTAGATTTGGAACACCTAGTTCGAATGTTTTAGATTTGCATTTTTGGGTAGGATTTGTATTAAATTATTGTAAAATAGTTTTAAATTCTTAAATTCCAAGTCCTAAGGGGGGCTGGGGGATCCCCCAGAAAAGTTTTGGAAATTATACCTTAAAAAACAGGGTTTTAACTTGTTCTGGTACTAAAATCTAAAATGTTCGGCGGGCCGGGACAAATGGCATGGCGGGCCGGAGGTTGCCTATACGTGACTTAAATAAACTCAACGCTACTTGTTTTATAAAATATAACAGGATTTGGTTCTGTTGCCCCTATAGGCCAAACTTTTCGGGTATGCATATGAAACTTGACCAAAGAGCTGGAAAGGATTTAAGCAGCAGAACCCATACACATACCCGCATACACAGCACAATACACCAATCGCCAATCATGCCCTCACAGTAATTACCCTCGGCGCAATAATAACAAATATCCTGCCCGGGCAGAATATTATTAGAACTCTGTGCCGTCGGTTATGTTAATGGGGCGGCCGCCAATCGAACTCGGCATCGACCCCCAATTACGGCCCGAGTGATTTAGGTGCCGGGCGGCAGGGGTCGTTACGAGGCGGGCCCTGACTGGCTGCCACCCTGCTGACGTCACGGCCGCTTGGCGAGTGGGGTTGCAATAATTTGGCGACGCGGCGGGGGCGAGGGACCCGCTTTTGTGGAGTGATTGCATTATGTTGGGATGTTTTGTTTTGAGATGAGTGGTTTGGGAAAGAATTGGGGGGGAAGGGGGATTGGGTGGATAGTTTCTTAGAATGTATTTGCTGTGGTGGGACCCAGGAAAAAATGTTTGATTTCAAGAATCCAATTGTGTTTGGTTCAGTTCAAGGGCAAATTATGAATTGACAGGGTTATGAATTGACAGGTTCCCTTTAAATTTCAGAACTTTTAAAAAGCATGAAAACTTTTTATTCATAATAATGAGGACGGAAATATTATCACAAAAATTTGTCTAGCTTGGTCATCCCCATCCCACGAGATTTAGCTAAGCTAGACCGGGGATCGCCAATAAAAAATTTTTGTTTTGAATTTGTAATTTGAATGCCTTTGACCTGATTTTAAGGGTCATGTTTTAAAGAATTGTTATGGTGGAATCCCCAGACATCTCCCTTATCAACTTATGGAACAAACGATTTTCCACCAAAACTTAACGCGAAAGATAATTCAAAGGTTTCAATCCGCATTTAATATGTGTAATGTTTCCGGTGGAATAAATACTTATCAAACGGCTAAGAGGAATACCATCTTAGAGGAGGTGTTTAAAAAAATTGTAGATGTAGTTTTCTTTAAATTTTCTAATAAGACGAAGTTAATGAGCATGACACTAGCACCACCAGTCGTATTAATTAACAGTTACATAATTTCTGAAATATCTATCTTCAAATCAATACGTTTTATTAGTTAAACTTTTCAGCATTAACTAAAATAAACAAAAGTTTTAAGAATGGGGGATTATCTTTGTAAACAATTCGCAAATTACTGGTGAAAAGTTACCCAGTATTATGTCGAGTATGTGACCTTGAAATTTTAAAAGTATCAGTTAAGTATCTTTTCAATAAAGTGAAATTATTAGTGATGTTGGTTGAGGGGCATAAAAAGCTCTAATAAGTAAATACGTATTAATTGTTAAACTTAACTACTAAACAGTTATAATGAATGGGAATTTTAAAATCCTATTGGATTATTGAATGGATAATGATTATAAATTTTCCAAGTAAATTATTTTCATTCAATCATTGTTTTGTTGGACGAATTTCCAAAGCATTTGCTAACTCGTTTAAATAATTTTATCTGCCCTGACCAGTAGTAAATTCCAAGCTATTCGGGAAAAAAGGTTTTGAACATAAGGGAATTAGAATTATTTCTTAAGAAAGTTAGTTGAGATAGGTAAATGTCAACTAACAAGTTTCCAGCCTTTATTGCTGAACTTTTCCATTTTCATTTTAACTAGTTTATTTCAGAGTTTGTTCGAGTCCCTATTTCCACCCTTATAAACAAAACACCCTGCTTCTTATACCAAAATATATATAACGAACCATGGTAAATACTTTTATAACAAAAAAATCTAAATAACAAGAATACCCCTTCTCCAACAAATGGAAAAAAAACATCAGATGTCAAGTGTCACGAAAAGGGTCTCCTCCAATCCGAAACCCAGTTGTCAAACCCCCCTGATTACTGATGCGACATCAAACACGTCAAAACTCCACGATATTGATGCTCCGCAACACACAAATCCCGAGTAGTACTAGTAGCAGAGAGAGAGAGAAAAAAGAAGAGACCTGACCGACAATAACTGCCTCTAGCAGAAAGCAAAATCAATAGCCCATCCAAGAAGTTTCATTAAAATGACAGCGCGCCTAATTAATCGCCAATTGGCAGTCGCCGCGTTGGCGCTGCATCGCCGCGGCCTGCCACCCCTCCGCGCAATGGGCGCGCCCGCTGAGGCCGCCGCCATTGGCCGCCGCTGATGCAATCCTTCGTTTATAATATTAAAATTACGCTGCCACTCAACTCCACGGAGCGAAAGCGTACAGTCAGAACTCAAATAGACAGTGCATTGAACATCTGCTTTTGTTGAAGCAACGTGGCCCTCATCCCATCAATACAAGGGCATATCGTCAAGATACAAAATGCAAATGCTATCTAAAAAGGTGTTTAACCTTTTTCGGAGGGAGGTAAAAATAATTTTGGGCCATCCCTCTCAAAAAGCATTTAGGTAGCTATAGTAAATTTCTTAATCATTTGTTACCCACCCTAGACATATATTTCCGTACATCACACTGTGTCATATGCTATTATGAAAAGCTAATCTCTTTAGAAGGCGGCTTATTGCAAAATTTTTGTTTTGTGGAACACACGTTTTTAGTGTGGCAATAACCCGTTCCGAAAAAAAAGACAAGCTATAATTGAATCGTCAGTTTGAAGAAGGGAATAAGTCCAAAAAATGACAAATTGACTTTTTGTGCTCAAAACAATCTCCAAGCTCTGCCCTACACATGGGTGAAAAGAGGGGGAAAATAACTAACCCCTATAGGGAGATATCGCCCCTTGAAGTTGTGAAATCGATATCCATACAATGAAAATTCCATTTCTTTTTTTTCGATTTTCTCAAAACTTGATTTTTGGACTTATCCCCTTCTTCAAACTGACGATTCAATTGGTTGCATATCAATAAAGCTTGATTCTATTTTACAGTTTGAAAATATTTTTTTTAAATTACATTCCCGTTTATAGTTAGTTAAGCTATTTTTTGAAGACTTTTGAAAGTTAAGGATCCCATAGGCGGACCTGGAAACAGTTGTAACCTTCCCCCGAACCTAACAAAATTTCCTCAAACCTTATGTATTGCTCCTATGGAATTGGCAGGGGCTTCCCCCGAACCAAGTTCGTAGGTTCGGGCACTCTTTCCAGGTCCGCCCGCCCATAGGTCAAGGCCTCAAAGCAGTGGTGAAGCCATCAGGAAGATATTTTGGAGATAGATATTGGAATTTTGGGGAGATATGGAATCTTTTAGCAGATTTCTATGGTCAAAAGACCATATTTATTTTCGGAGGATATATTTCAAAATACCCCCCTTTCAACGCCCATGACCCGTTCCTATTTAACCTAACCTTAAATAGCTCGAATAATAAATAATCATAAAAAACATTAGATATTTATAGCGTTGCATTTTTACAAAAAATCTCCCAGCGATACTCTCACACAATACTTCCCATGTTAACGCATTCTTTTCGCCACGCGTCATGTCGGCGCGCATGACTACCATGCCGATGTTTCCTCTGTGTGTAGTCCCTCTATTCGCAAAAATAACGCCGCCGCTGCGTAATCTCAAAGGCGGGAAATTTACGGTTTGCGAATCTGCTGCTGCAGGAATTATCTAACGGTGGGAGGGGGGGTTAAAAAATGATTTCTCGGAGGATTCGAATCATTTTCGAATCAAGACGAAGACGCGGTAATCCGCTTGCTAGGGACTCGCTGAGGGGACCGGAAAAATCGCGATGCCCTCCTAATACAATCATGTACAGATACAGAAGTGTTTAAAGCCTCTGTATCGTTCACGTTTCGCTTCGAATATCATTTTATAGAAATTTTCAGGCGGAAACTAGAAGCATAATCTTTCGTCATCCCTCGACCGCAGTGGAAAAGTTGCTTTGAAACAAACCAAATGCAATTTACAATGGGCATGGGAGGGATACGGAGGGAGGGAATCTTGGTAATGGGATGTGTTATTGTGTCTGCACAGCTCATGAAAGGAAGTGCTGTTCTACATTTCAAAATTTGTTAAAATATTTTTCATTAATAGTCCCCAATAATACTACATAGAAAAGAATCCAGTCTGACATTTACAAATAAAGTTGAACCTGAACCCATGGGCAGATTAAGAAGGAAGACCTAGGGAGCAAGGTAAAGACTTTAAAAAAGGGTGATTCAGTACATACATTACTGCATATAGAAAACCTTCTTCATCATCATACTTTATACTCTTAAAAAGTTAGGGACATGGGTCCATCCACAACACCTGTAAATCCGTCCATGGTTGAACCCTACAAATGAACCCTGGATATAGTAAACTCTGTTTTATTGTCATTTTTTTTACCGGTGCCACACACAAAAACAACATATACAATATTAAACTAAATATGAAAACAAATAAAAATCAGTGTAATAGGGATAATTTTAGGAGTTGAACTTAAAAGTCTACTACTGATGTAGTTACCATAGCTCCAAAACGATTGTTACTAGTCTAGCTATTTTAATTGTAATACAGAATTGAATTTTTTTAAGTGGTTTATTTGAGCTTGGCATCCTTTTTAACTTTATTGAAAAATCCAAATAATAATCTTGACATATCCACATTTTCTCCTTGAACCTATTTAAGTTTTGGAAGTTACGACTGTGGGTTTCATTGAATGTATTTTAAAAGAGATTTTTCAACAGAGGAGGGTTGGATTCCAAAGGGAGATTTTACCTAGTATGCACTTGAACATTGTTTTGTAAAAGTTAATATTTTGTTCGAACGAACGATTTTTTTCAAGACGTTTCACTGTGTGAAATTTGGCCTGTGAAATAAAGAAAATACGCGTTACAATGCTTAATTGTAAATAGAAATACAAAATAACACCAGCATAAAAATTATGAAAAACTATTATGATAAATTATTCGAGCATCTTAAAAAACAACTTTAAAATGCGAATAACCAATTCTTTTCTTTAAAAACCGTCTTTAAATTTTCCCAATCTTTCACAATAAAAGTTCAGTTCAAGCCTTCCGCTTTAAGATAAATTCAGACTCAAACTATTCTCGACTTAAAGTTATCTGCACTACACAGCTTCTCCAGTGTTGTCCAACTGGACCGCGCTCGCCTACAACGTTAAATATTCAACAGGGGCTGGCCGAATGATCAATGAATGATTAAGTGAGGTGAAAGCGAACCACATTACACAGAGGGACAATAGTCCCTTAAAAATCTTGTTAACCTACATTTCAATTCTGTTTGGAAGTGTATTGAGTGAAAGCTTTGTGCAACAAGGTATGGGTTTAGGTAAAGTTAACTACTTGCGGTATTAGTCCTTTTATTGTGTAGTTAAATAAGTAAAGCATATTAAAATTATTTTAGCTGAAAAAAGATTTCATAATTTACTGATTATATTTTCCATTTATTTTCATCTATATTACGTTAGCACTTGTTTTTAAGGGATTTTAGGAAGGACTGCAGTCGAATCCCGCATAGGATAAGATAGAGTGAACTAGAAACTAATCGTTCTGTTGTAGTCCAGTTTTACAAGGTAGTAGGTGTTAATAATATTACGATACTGGTAGAGCATATGGTAGTACCATATATAATTAGAATTAATATTATCATCGTTTTAAAACAATAACATAATTACACAATAAATTCTTTTTAATAACAATAATTTCCATTTCAAAATAAATTAAATTTAATTCCTATCAGTAAATCGAATACCCTCAAGGAAAATAATATTTAAGAAACTTTTTTTAATTCTTTCATAAGATGGTTCTAAACCATGATTATTTAACTTGGTATTTTTAGAGCCAGTTGGTTCTACACCCACCATATTATCTCCATGTGAACTTATTTCATAATTGTTCATTTCAAGTAGGTTCCACTGTGGAGGTCGTTCAACTTTTACCTACTACCCACAGTATAAATAGGCAACTGCGCATTCCAAAAAGGGGGGAGGATACACACTACCACCCCATCCCAAAACCTGAAGAAGGGTTAAACAGCAGGGGAAGAGGGTTCAAAGGATGTTCGCTGAAAAAAAGTAACATTTTTTTCTTCTCCAGCTCGTGCCAAACGCGTGTCAACGACTTCCCCAACTTTTGCTAAAATGGAGTTAATCTGAATTTGAAATCTAAATTCTCCTTAAGAATAAATAACAGAAGTATTTAAAAAGAATTGGATACTTTCTAAAGACCGAATTTCTCAATTGATGTTAACTTATTTTGCATTCTTTTAGTTTTTGATTAATTTGTCGAATTTAAGATGTTCTGTTACTTTTATTATAACCTCAAGCATGTATTCTGACTTTTTCAAAGCTTATTTGCCATATAAGAATTAAACAAGTCAGGATGCTAGTCATGCTTTGATAGTAAGTTTAAAAATCATTTATTATTCGTTTAAATAAACACCCTTTTTTCTTTCACACAAAACTTTATGGAGTTATCCTTTTTTGTTTTTCAGTTCCTTTCTATATATAATTTTAATCTCTATCTATTCTAATTATCTTCTATTTTAGTTCATATATATTTTAGTAATCTTCTATTTTTATTCATTTATCTATAATAAATATCTTCTAATTTTATATGAATGTATGAAACGCCTGCATTCTGTAGAATGCCTAAGGCATTGTAACATTGCCTGTCGTTTTTAGTTTCGGCAGAATACAGGATGTTTCTGAAATGGTGCAACAAACTTTCAGGGATGATAGTACTCATCAAGACGAACAAGAATCGGTATAGAAAGAGGGGTCGCAAATGAGTTTCAAGAGGTGAAACCCTGGGTGAAAATCAGCCAAAAAACTTGCACATTTGTGCAGGAAGAGATACAATGGGCAATACCATCATTTTTTGAAAACAGAAAAAAATGCATTTTTCCAGTAAAGGAAATAGATCTAAATCCAAAAATCCACATGAAAAGTTTCAAAAAAAATTTAGTTAATTAAATATTTAAAATTAAAACCGCCAAGCCTGTCTTTGTTTAGGATAGAAGTACGTCACAACTGATTCATACAGACTTTAACGAGAAACCCAACAATGACTTTGATTTTTTTAAACAATTAAAGCATTTATTTGATTTTCCGGGATAGATGGCCGTGTTTGAATGGAATTCAATCCTCAGTGACAAAAAATCAACTCAGTGGCAGTTGATTTTTTGCCACTGAGGATGCTCTCCGAAGCTGAGAGCGAAACGTTTGGAAATTCCATTCAAACACGTCCATCTATCCCGGAAAATCAAATAAATGTATCTTCTGGTCGTGGAAGTTTTCATCAATTTAAATTAAAGCATTGTTTAAAATCAATGTATAGGATGGAAGTAAGTCACATTGGGAAATTGGACGATTTAACGCCCATTTTTAAAGTCAAACTTAGAAATTACATAAAAAAATAAATAATCATCGTATTTAAAAAATTTTTGCGTGTATATTCCGCTCTAGGGTACCTCTATCGAATAAAAAAATAAAAAATAAATAGTGGTATTGCCCATTGTTCGATTTAGTAATTTTTTACATCAAAATAATGAAACTCGTACTTGCAAAAAGTAATTTTAAGTTTTTTTAAGCAACTTCCTTTTCAGGAAGTTATCTTTTCGTGGCGAAAGATTTATTTCGATCAGTCTTCTTTTAAAATAGCGACCGGAATCGAACTATTATGTCTCTTCCTGCACAAATGTGCAAGTTTTTTTTTGCTGATTTTCACCCCTTAAAATTCATTTGCGCCCCCCCTTTCTATACTAATTCTTGCTCGTCTTGATGAGTACTATCATCCGCCCTGAAAGCTTGTTGCACCATTTCAGAAACACCCTGTATACAATGCCGGCTTTTTAAACTTTACCGGTAACATATTCACTTTTATTTGAGTTCTTGTCAATTTTAATGCAATTATTCTCTGTTTCTATCCTAATTTTTCCATCGAAATCTATACAAAACCGAAACGTGATTCAATGTTAATGTTATAATATCTCTAAAACAGCAAGATTTCTATATTATCACCCATTTGAACAAGTTCTACTGAGAAGAGGTCGTTAAACCTTCACCTAACAATCTGAATGAATTCTCTCCAATAATACTAGTACCGCATTCCAAAATGGAGGAAACACAGACCCCAACCTGAAGAGGGGGGGTCAGGATAGGATGGAACACCGCTTTTTTCTTTGCACCTCGTGCCTTGCGCGTGTCAATGACTTAACCGACCCTCTCTCTCTGAAAAAAAACTTAACCAAACGATTTCGAAAGGTTGGTTCTTTTTTATTCCTGGTGGGTTCATCAGAGGCCAGGGCAGAATTTTCATCTGGGGAAGTGGAATATCGTCAGAAAATACTTGGATTGTGTGTGGGGAGAATAGTGTGTGATGAATGGTTCTTTTCGAAGATGCGTGAATTTGGATTTCGCTTGTTGGTGTTTGAAGGTAAGCATTTTTGATATAAATTTGTGGCAGAGGGTGATTTCACAGTATTTTCACCATATTGCCCAGTCTATAACATGAAGTATCCTTTATGAACTACAAAATTGCTATGCTAATGTTCACAAAACATGAAAAACATTCATTATTTTTGGAACGTTTAGACTTATGCATATATTGGGTTGTCCCATAAGTTCTGTTACTTTTTACAGAGTTTCGTGTTTGAAAATTTATTATGAAAAACTGGTAACAGGTGGAGATTTCAAACAAAGGGGATTTTGATATATGTACATTTATGAACATAGTGTGTGGTTTTGGTAGTTCTCGTGATATTATTTCTATTCAAAATGGCGGTTTGAAAAAAAGACCAAAAACGACGATTTTCGCGTAAGTTTCGTCTTTTGTTTAAAAAACTCGGAAGAAAGCATAATTCATGGCTAAAAAAAGTTATACTGTATGTTTGAAATGTTTAGTTTAAGATGTCATAGTTTCAAGATAATTCGATAAGTTTAATTTAGGAAATTTTGGTCTCAAACATAACATCTTTGCAAGAAACTTACCTCAGTAATGTTAGTAATTTCGAAGAAATTTTCACGAAAAAAAGCATCAAAATCAATAAAAAAAGCTTAAGAAATACCCAAGTATTTAAAATATGCAATATATATTAAATTATATCTGAAATTAAGTTCAGAAAGTAGTGCGCAATATTCAAGCGCGCAACGTTTTAGCTTATCAGAATTACACTCGCTGAACTTATGCTAAGCGAACAAAGCAATTATTTGCTTCATACGAAAACACTACAATAAAAACAACTCGTTGGAATTTAGAAATAAATCAATTCAACGACATTATGAAAAGAGTCTTTCAATGTTTAAACCGTTGAAACAAGCATTATGGTTCAAAAAACATCTGCCTTTAATTTGCTTCATACCAGCTGCTTAGAAAAACAATAAGTGTGCTTTAAAAAACACGTGAAATTACCAATATATGAAGTTTTAAAGTCAAAATTTCCTACCTTAAACATCGAATCATCTTGAAACTATGACATCTTAATCTTAACATTTCAAATATGCAGCAAAACTTTTTTTAGCCATGAATTATGCGTTCTTCCTAGTTTTTCAAACAAATGAAAAAAATTACGCTAAAATCGTCGTTTTTGGTCTTTTTTTCAAACCCCCATTTTGAAAAGAAATAATATCACGAGAACTACCAAAATCACACACACCATGTTCATAAATATATATATCAAAATTCCCTTTGTTTGAAATCTCCACCTATTACCAGTTTTTCATAAGAAATTTTCAAAGACAAAACTTCGTAAAAAGTAACAGAACTTATGGGACAACCCAATATATAGGCTATAGAAAATTTTAGCAAAAGAGTATAAAATGCAGCTCATCTTCACTTAACCCAGGGGTCTCCAAACAGTGCCCCGCAAGGCCCTCTTATCCGGCCCGCGAGTACCCTTTCTATGTACAAAAAAATTACGGATATGTGGTGTACTAAAAGATCCAAGATCCCCTCCCACGAAATTCGGACAATAAAGGTACCGAAATGAGTTAAAACCCTGTTTATTAGGGTCAAATTTCCAAAAATTTTCTGGGGGTCTACCCCAGACCCCTCCTCTTTTTTGTACTTTGAACTCAATTAATCCCATTTTTCATGTTAAGTGAATCGAAATGAGAATCCTACCTAAAAATATGTTACGAAAGTACATTAAACCTATTAACTATGCATAAGATGGGCGGGGCTAAGGGAAATTTTTATGTGCGAACCTCCCCGGTGTAAAAATCTAACTTTAAGTCTGAAAGCGACCCTCCCGAAATAAATTTTTATATGCACCACTGAAAGTCAAGATGGTAAAAAACTATTTAATGATTACTATTTAAAGCTGTTTTATTTTTAACGATTCAGTAGATATACGTGAACGTATTTTAAATTTTAAAGTCTCAAAAGCGTGTTTTTTCTCTTTGCAACAAATAATAATTGAGCTTTAATAGTAAGGTTGTTTGTTCTTTTATTTTATAACCTAATTGTGAATCCCCATTAGAACTACCCACGATCCACCACTGGTTTTGATTCTTTTTTATTTGGACCTCGAGTATGTAGTCGCCCCTCCTAAAAAATTGTTGTTTAATAGTTAATGCACCCCCGGGCTGAAAAGTTTGGAGACCTTTGACTTAACCGAACTAGTTGAGACCGGACCTCGGGCGGTATATCAAAAATTCTGTAAAAATTAGATCCTTAAAATTAGATCCTTTTAAAATAGTCGTCAGATGAATACAATTCAAACATGTAGAAAATATCCAGATGTGTTAGTTTCAATCATGTTTCTAAACACACAGAGTAAAATAAAAATGCAACGTAAATAAAAAAAAACTTTATTGAAACATACGTCGGATAACTGATGTTGAGGTTAAAATAGTTTTGGACATGCACGGTTCTACATTGCAAATTCGCGAAACACAAGCAAAACCTAGTAAAAACTTGTAAACACAATATAAACACTTCCTATTATAGAATCGTTTTGATCGTATTCTGAATGTGCTGTGATTATGTTGTGTGAAAAAAGATAGTGTTGCCCAAGATGTTTATTTTTATGTGGAGCGTTTGAAAGGTAGCTTTTACTCATTTTTTAAATCTATTCTGAAAAAAGTGTAATGGAATAATTAATGGTAGAACTATCATGAAAAGGAACACATTCGAAATTTCCTTAAAAAGAGGAGATAAGTTTTCCATTATTTGAAGACATCTTCAGTCTGTATATATTCATAGGATGGGAATCCTTAGTAATCTAAAGTTTTTAATAACAAACAATCAGTACCTAAATAGTTTTATATCAGATCTGTAGTGTCGACGATATGTCGTCACCATCCGGTGCTTAGTTTAGTTTTTCCAAGCTTAGTTTTACTTAGTTTTTGAAAATGAAGAGTCAATGGAAGTTATGGCTAGAAATATTGAATGATTCATAGCTATCTTAAGGCTACACTGTTAAAACAACAGTCTCAAAATTGAGTAAAAATTACTCAAATTTGAGTACATCACATACTCAAAAAGGCTCCGATCCAAATTTACTCAAATTTGAAACATGGGTAATACTCATTTCTGAAACCATGCACTTACTCAAAAATGAGTATGAAAGTATCGTTTTTGAATAAGTACATGTACTCATTTCTGAATACATGCACTTGCTCAAAAATGAACTATGTGTCATTTTTGAGTACATGCATGTATTCATTTCTGAAAACATGCACTTACTCAAAAATGAGTATGGGAGTATCATTTTTGAATAAGTACATGTACTCATTTCTGAATACATGCACTTACTCAAAATTGAGTGTGTGAGTATCATTTTTGAGTTAAGTGTAAGCTTCAAAAGTGAGAAAAAAATTAATTTTTAAGTTCTCCTTTTTTGAGTATGTTTATATTAAAGAATGAATACTTTACTTGCTTATTTATTGCCTACTTCTTTACCATACTTAAGAACAAGAATAATCAGTCTTTCTTTTTTAATGGCATTTAAATTAAATATAAATGTTCTATAGGTATAATTTTAATCTTAATTTGCCAGTCAACTGAAACTTCTGGCTACAAAAATACGTATGTTATATAAATGCAAGCTAAAATAAAAAAAATTTAATATCAAAATTTTTTATTTCATATTTATACAAATGGTACAAACATCAGTCCACAATGGTATTTTTACAAATGGTACAAACATCAGTCAATAATGGTATTCTTACAAATAGTACAAATATCAGTCTACAATGGTATTCTTACAAATTGTATAAACATTTGTCCACAAATAAACTTAGAGTTTAAGAAAACAAGAATGACACACAATAAAGATACCTTGTTTTCAATAAAACGCCTCGGCAAGAAGCATAATCAAGCTCATACAAATTTTTACAAGGTATCGCTACCAGACCAACGATATGTTCCCATTATCTTCAATAGGGATTCTTTCAAATATGTATGGAGAAAGAAAAACAATGATTTTTTTGGCCAACTAAAAACAAAGAACTGGCTTGCCAACAAAACAGTTTATCAGTTCAGTTAGCGTCATCACTGATCGCTAAAATGTTTTATTCAACTAATTGAACACTGAAGTTTTACAATAATATAGCTTCTAAGATAAATAACTTTATCAAACAAGAACAAAACAAAACTACCTTTAAATTTAATTTTAAAAAATTTTCATTGTTAGAGCAGGGCTTGTATCGTAGAGAAATAAACATTGATGTGTTATTCAAATCATAAGTTCTAATATGCAATGGAACAAAATTATATAAATCTTTCATATTAATTACATCAACAGTTCCAGTGGAACGTATTACATAAGAATTAAAGTGGTTATCAAAACCTAAAGATTCAAACATTTCACAAACTAAAAAGACACTATCCTTATAAACAAACATTTGTTGAGTTTTACCAGATTTAAATTTTTCATCAGTACAAGATACATGCACAACCATAGTTTTATAATTCATACTATATAATCCATTTTTATTTTGAAAAAAAAACATGGTAATTATTTAAATATTATTTCAATAGAACAAAATCGTTCCCAAATATTGCAAGGATTAAACCAAAATATTTAATGTGAGTGGTTATATTAAGGGGGCATCCATAAATTACGTGAGGTCAAAAAGGGGGGGGAGGGGTTTGGAAAAATCTCACCAAATCTCACCAAGGGGGGAGGGGGGGTCGGTGAAAAACTCACGTCAACTTTTTAAGTTCAAAATTAAACGATTTTTTTAAGTTTGAGAAAGGAATAATACCCACCAGATAAGATACTGTGGTGATTTTTAGGCGGAATAATGTTCTTTTCCTCAAAATGCAAACGAATTGGATAGAAAATTATTTTTAAAGGTTGTAGGTAAATCTCACTTGGGGGGGAGGGGGGGTCCAGCAAAATCTCACTAAATCTCACCAAGGGGGGAGGGGGTCCAGATTTTGGAAAAAACACCTCACGTAATTTATGGATGACCCCTAACTGTTGATAAAAAAACAATGCTTGATTTAATGATGTAATTAATTTCTAACATTGTTTACTACGAGTAATGTGGCGATAAACAAATTATCTAAAGAAAAAAGTTAAAACACTCAGTGTAAAATATAACATAGAAGGGTAGATACATACAGGTATAAATTGAATGAAATGGTCCAATGATTAATCTCCAGTTGATTTCACCTTTATGTACTTGGTACTTTTTTTGACACTTTTTCTAAATATTTCTTGGAGGAGTAAATAAGGTAGTAATATCAAAGCGCAGCATATTTCTAAAAGAGAGAAAAATACAATCAAATCATATTGAAGTGCGCAAAAACTTTTTTAAATAGAATTTATTGAAAGTATTAATTCTTAAATGCATGTATATCTCGTCAAAATTGATTTAACAAGTTAAAATAAACCAAACTCATTGGCGCAACAGCCCATCAGGGCCAAGGCCTACGATGCCCATGCTAGTTTAAAATACAAGCAAATAAATATATATAATGCTTACTTTCATTGCTTGGTTCATTAATGGTGAAATCTAATTTAAGTCTATTTGCAAAATCTTCAGCTGTCTTCCTTCCACAATGTCCGGCTTGTAGGATGATGGATCAGGAGACTATTCCGAATTCTGAACAGAGTCGATCACCTCGTACTTCATCAAATAGTAATTTAAACCCATTGTCAATCTATAAAAACATTAAAATTATTAAAAATATTCTCCCAAAAATACCTTAAAATGCTCAATTAGAGACCTTAATTAATCCTATTTCCATGATCTTATTATATTTTTGGTAAAATTTAATAAATAAAAGCTACAATATGAGCAGTATGATCATTTGATTTTGCATCCTTGTTTCCATGGAGATAATTTTAACAACAATGCTATTCCATGAAATTGTTTTTAATAAACTCAAATAAAAATATTTTATACTATACTTACCAGTTTTCCAATTTTTTGAAATATATTTTAGATTATTAATTAATTTATTATTAATTAGTTAATTAGTAGATTATTAGTTAGATTATTGAAGTTATTATTAATAACTTTATTAAAAGCAACAATATGATCATCATTTGATTTTGCATCCTCGTTTCCATGGAGATTATTTAAACAACAATGCTATTCCATAAAACTTTTTATTTAAAAATTAAACTCTCAAATTAAAATTCCAAATACGGTAACTGATAAAAACATGTAATAGAAAATTAGATAAAATGACAGTTCTAGATTCATTTTTAAACGATATTTTAGTTTAAATTGAGATCGAATCACTAGTTTGTTTACATTTAATTAAAATTTCTAGAAGAGACTACTTAGGCTAGTAGGCTTCGTGCAAAGTAAGCATGTGCTATGGTGATTTGGTCCATAGATATATCAATAGAGGTCAAATAGAAAAGTATTATTACTTCAAAATAACAAAAGTTTGTAACTTACCTTCAAAATTTTTAATGAAGCTTTCAAGTCTCCATTCTTCTCCTTTACAAATAAGTCCATGGTTATACAGAATCAAAGCACATCTATATATATTTTGATTTTGTTTTCAATGGCCGCTGTGGATAGTGACCAGACCAGTTTACATCACGGCTTTGAAGTGTTCTTCCGCGATGTGTTCTTCCACAATTATATAAAAATATAATTCGCTACATTTCATGTAACAAATTATTAATTAAAAAGACTCTTCGTTCAAAATCGTTTCTAATGAAATAATACGAATTATTTCAACTACTTAATTTGAATTTACTATATTTGACGATTGAAAAGTAATTTTTTGAAATATGAGTATATGGGGTAGTTCAAAATTGAATACATTGGGTACTCATTTTTGAAACAAAAAGCTTTAGATAAGAATGAGAACATCGATTTACTCAGATTTGAGTATTTCATTTTTTACAGTGTAAGCGCGCACTAGAGACTTCTGTCGCGGCGACTTATATTAGGTCACTCGAGCAATGCATTTCTATGGCGAGATAAGAGTCTCGTCGCCTAATGCGCGCGCTCTAGTTTCTTGCAATATCCAGGGTGATAATTTTGTCTCAGTCGCCGTGACAAAAGTCTCTAGTGCCCGCTTAGCCTAAAACTATTTCTTTGAGTGGTGGCTATAAATTTAGTAGTCTTTAGGGGATGTCCATAAATTACGTGAGGTCAAAAAGGGGGAGGGGGGTCCAGCATAATCTCACCTGGGGGGAGGGGGAGTCAATTAAAATCTCACGTCAACTTTTAATTTAGAAAATACACGTTTTTTCTTTAAATTTTTTAGCAAAACTTCTGGAAAAATGCGAAAATTAGTCAAAAAGTGATTGAAAAAATCTCACGAGAGGGGGAGGGGGGTCCAGCGAAATCTCACTAAATCTCACCAAGGGGGAGGGGGGGTCCAGAATTCGGAAAAAACACTTCACGTAATTTATGGATGTCCCCTTTAGTAGTAGCACGCATTCTTAGAATACTTATAAAATTTTTTTTCATAAGACCAGTAAAAATTTAGGACAAAAAGATGATTTTTTCTGAAAGTGTCTAGATACATTGCCCCCCCCAAAAAAATAATAATAATAAAAAGTTTTCCTCTTTTAACAGCAACCCTCAACTTTCCTCATAATTTTTTTCTAGTGAGTAGGCAACTAAGAAATAACTTAACTAAAAGTAAATATTCCTTGTTATTGTAACTTATGGAGAAGTTTTCATTGTGTGTTTGGTATTAAACCAAGTAATTCTCATATAGAAAATTTTTTTCATCATATGCGTAGACAATTTTTTATGTAGGCAATCTCCCAACCTGACTGTTACGGTGACAGTTAACATGACAACAGTTAACTTATTTTTTCAATAAAAGTTTGCAAAACAGTTTCACGACGAACAACCCCTAGGGGACTCTGGGTGTGTCCATCCCAATCCCCCAGGCTACCAATTCGTCCAGGTGGATCGTCCAAAGCAGCCCCAGGGTATGAAAAAAGGTGGAAGGAACCGTGTAACTGTACCTGAATTAAACAAATTAACGTGCATTTTAATTTATATAAGCTGAGTTTTATAATTCAACCTTGTGGTGACGTGAATGTTTTAAGTGATCGCTTTAATGGGTGGTTGGATTCGATGTAGACAACTTCCACTCACAATAGACCCAAATCTACCAACTAAGCCATCAGGGAACATTCCATTTGATTTATTTATTGCTCTGTGATCACGAAATATTTATATAAATCTTAAATTTACTTTAGGAAAAATAAACTCCCAAGGCTGGACTCGAAGTTGACCACTTTCATACTCTCACTATATGTCATACTCTATCAATTTATCAATTCGTTTTCACTGAGTTTGTCTTTATATGTGGTTCAATGTTTATTAAACTAAAATGAAAATGGAAAGTATTCACCAAAATGTTTGGATTTTTTGTTATCTCTATCCTTAGGTAACAATAAGAAAAATATTTATGTGATGTCTTTTCCGAAATTTAGTTGACTATAATTTCTAACCAAAAATTTCGTATTGGGAAAATATTAGTTTCTACTCATTTTTTAAGGTACCCTATACTAAAGGGACTCATCTTTTGAAATATTCTGATTTCAGCTATAGCTACCAACTGTATTAGGAAGTGAAATAAGTCAAAAGAAAAAGCAATGATAAGAAATAATAAAATTTTATTGAGAAACTACCTTTATACACACTTTTATAACAAACTTACGATTAAGAGCAAAATGATAACTAAGCACTGATTAAATTTTTTCTTTAAAGTTTGAAATCTAGATTAACAAAATTTAAAACATGTGCTTTCATGTATTTTTCTAAATTATGACCCGCTTTACTTTTAACAAGGAACTGTAGAACCCACTGAATTGCCCACTACCATTTAACACTAGAAGCTCCGGGGCGGTCATTTTGACCGTTTTGCGTTTTTAAAATGAATTCTCTTCAAAAGTATTTGAATATACATCTGGTTTTACGACTTTTCCTAACTCCTGCTGCTATTATTTCCATCCAAATTTGGTTTGGTTTGCATTAAGGGTTCCAGAGATATTGAAAGAACTACCTAAAACCCTCAAAAACAGTCATTTTGACCGTTGCGTATTTTACGCACTTTTTTCTACTTTATGGCTTATTATCTTTTATCCTTTGGTTCAAGGACGTACCTTAGGGGTTCCTCCACCAAATTAAAAATATTTTAGTGTTTTTCCTGTTAAAATCCTAATATACTTATTTATTTTATATCAAATCCCTTTGCTAAGCGCTTTATATTTCTCACTCCTGTTTTATCAATTTGAATGAAAGATTTATTTTTTCCTTCTTCGAAGGGTAAAATCATTCAATACTAAACTAATTTATTATGCTTCAAGATATTTTTTTGCTGTGGGTAAATCTAAATACATGGCTTATATCTGTCAAGATACATCGTTTTATAGTAAGCAAAGAGTTAATTTATTGAAACACACTTGGATAGTGTTATAAGAAACGTTTTGGAGCATACCAGAGTTCTAAGAAAATGATTCGACTAAAAAAAAAAAGAATTTAGGCGATATTATGCCGCTGACGAAATGGCTAAGAAACGCACAGTTAGTTGCCGGATCGGGATGAAAGCAGGTGATAAATTTTTGTATCTAAGTATAGTTACACTGCATATTTAGATTGTATATCAAAAGAAAATTAGTAAAATGATTGGTAAACATCAATTTGTCTTTTAATTAAGAGAAAATTAGGGGGATCTAAGGTCAATTACCTGTCATTATATAACACGCGTTAGTGACGTCATAAAGACGTCACCAGGGTCAAAATGCAAATTAATGACAGTACCAAGTTACTGATATATGCAAAACTTATTAAAAGTATGCGTTTGGTAAATGGCCTTTACCTTTTACAAAAGTTATTACATGTTTGTTAAATTGGTTTAAAATAATCGTTTTTGTGTATTTACTTCCAAAAAGTGATATTAAAGATATAAAAATGCTTTTAAATATTGTATAACTGATGTTATCAATGGTATCTACAAGCATATCATGCAATTTCTAGCTTTAAAGATTATTTTCACTAAGAAGAACCTAGGGGTCAAAATGACTGTTTATGAGGGTTCTAGGTATGAGGCACTTGCCGGAGCTTCTAGTGTTAAGGGAGTTATAACTGTTATCACTACATTGTTATTGTTCCTTTACATATAATTTTTTAATTAGTTTTTAAAGGAATAATAACTCCTTTAAAAGCTACAAATTCCGCAAACTGCCATAGAAATAAAATCACTGTTCCAGACCTCAATCGTAGGGTCTCATAATAACTTTGAATAACAGAGAAACAGATATGCTACAGAGTTGTCTAATCAATATTAATACGTATTTTTTTATTTTACATTTTTCACTACAATTGACAGGTGAGCGGAAGAAAGGGGATGTGACATTTTCAAGAATACGAATATGAATAAGGTACTTTTATAGATCTTTATATTTTTAGTATACAGACGCCATCTCTCTAAGACCCTTATTAACAGAAAATATCACTGTCAATGAATATGTCAGGTGTCTCTGTATGTGACCACTAAAGAAGTGAACAAAAAACTTAAAATCCTCATGTCTCAAACCAAGCTTTTTTTTAACCCTTCTTTCACTTTTCACAATTAGTAAATTCGATAGTTAACTTAAATTTATTGGTTCAGGAAATGCAACTTTTAATTTTATATCCAGCATTTTTGTTCATTTTTAATAATGATATTCCATAATATAGAGAAAGATCAAAGTTAATATTAAATTGTCAAAAATGCTACTTTCACGTGAATTAATAGTATATTTTTGTAGTTCAACATAAGAGTGAGAACACAATAATCTTTTTTGGAAAAATAAGGGAAACAGTTATATTTAAACAATTTTCAAGGGAATTAACACTTTGAGCGTTAAATGCTATGAATATGCTCTTTAGCGACTTAAAAATAAGTATGAACAAATCTTAATGTTCTTCAGATTTTATAAATAGGGGAGAAAAAAAATTTGTCACAGAGTCATTCGTTCTGGAGAAAATTTTTGAATTATAATTTTTCAGGAGGGAAATTTAAGGAAGCTAAATCTTTGCGAAAACACGGTTTGGGAATAAATAAAGGAAGGTAATAAACAATTTGGTTATGTCGAATTAATTTTGCTTTCTATTTATTCATTTGCATTTTGCTAATCTTAAGGTGTATTATATCAAGCGCAACTAAAAGGGTTTTTTGGAGTAAAATTAGCTATTTTGACAACTAGTAAACAAATGCACCAACTAATAAATACCTTCATCAATATAATAACTTTCTATACACGCATGTATATCCATATTTTCTCTCAAACTTTGTTTAGTTTTTAAAATATAAAACGAACAGTTAAGTTTCGTAAAATATATTTTTAGGAATTTCTTTTTAACCCTACAAAAAATTAATTTAATCAGATTTTAATCAGTGCTTTTTCATGCCAGTAATCAGTAATATTTAAAAAAATTTAACATACGATACAAATGAAGTCAAATAATCGCTCCTGTGTAGTTTAGTATATTTTTTGCCCCATCTGAAAAGAAAAAAGACGTATTTAACATAAAAAGTTGCAATATAAATAATAAAAGTTGCACGTATATAGTTCACAAATTTACTACAACCTTAGATGTATTTTAAAGATAATGAAAAAAAACTTAATAGAGGGGGATAAGGGGTAAGGAGAAACATTTTAATAAAAGGATTTGTGTGCGGACCTAAAACATACTTTATATTATATAAAAATTTTACCGTTTTAGAATAATTATTTCAGTGCTAAATTCCAGTTTGAAGATGATGCGGCCAACATAATCATAAAAAATTCAAGCCTTTTAAACTATTTCAATTTAGCTGTTTTTGCTATGAAATTATTTTGGAATTTTTAGTGAACTTTTTTAGATGTTAAAATGGTTACATAATTCACTTTTTGTTCTTTAATTTAGGGTTGTGGATCATTCTTAAAAATACCCCGTTTCTTATGAACCCATTTAAATAAAACTACGGGGTAGTAAGAAACACTAGCATTTTATCCCTGAAAATTTATTCGTCGTATTTTTCTCTTTATTATTTGAATATGGCACTGTTTTTATTTTATTTTTCAAGTTAGATAGGTAAATTCAATTAAGTTTGTAATTACTACTTCTGTATCATGAAAACGGTGCGATAGTTAGAAACACTTTTATACAACACTTTAATATTTATTAAAAATTTATAAGTACTTCTATAGAAATCTTATATAACATTTTCGTGACTCTCCGACCTGCTGTCTTTGTGACTCTGGACAACCAATGGACAGTTGCCATATCGACACGTGCCTTGCACTTAAAGATTTTAATTGTATAGTTCAAAAATATTGGGAAGCCAGAAGGCAAATGACTTAATTGTCAAAGCCTAGCATTGTAATAAATAAATAAATAAACATTTTCGTTTTAATTTAAGTTATGGTGATTAAAGTAGAATGTTAAGTTGTTTTTTATATTAAATTTCCGGAGCAATTAAATAAAAACAATATTAAAACACATCAGTGGGGTGGGCGGGGGAATAGTTTCCACGGTTTTTTTATAAACTTCTTGAACAATTTGAAACTGAAGGAAAGGAGTAGCGCTGAGTTCATAAAGAGAAAGTGGAACCAACCTGAAAAAGCTGAGTTTGGCCAAAAAAATTGAGTTTATTTTGGGGGAGAAAAACTTTTTAATCTTACAAAATGAAATAAGAGAAATACCATTTGATTTGTTTTGTAATGATTTTCAAATGTTTTACATAAAAATATAAGGTTGTTTAAAACTTTCAACTTGTAATTTGTTTAGCTTAATTTTTAACTGGGTATATATCGAAAGATTTTCAATGAAAGTTTTTGAAAATTACTGGGGTTATAAAATACTCTTTAGAGATTATATTAATATCTTCATTTGATTTTTAATTGTTTTAATTAGTAAATAAATAGCTTGCTTCTTATTATCCCTTGAGAGGTAACAAGATCCCTTTTACTAGCAAGTGCATCATTTTTTCAAAGAAAGCTGATAATGATATAAACATTCTGTAAAAAAAATAGGCTTCATAAACTTAAAAAATCCTGCGGAATTTTTCATGTTTCTTATTACCTCATTTCATTTGCTTCATCACTTTCCTCTCCTCATTTTCTTCTTTATCTAACGGGGTTTGGGATTCATAAAAAATTTTAACTGAAAGAATATTTAGTTTAAACCATTCTGAGAGAATAAAGTACAATTCTGAATGTCAGAATTTGTTGGGATCGGGCTCAATTCGTATAATTAAATAAAATGATAATTGAGGGAAAAAATAAAAAGAAATTCGAAAATTTACGTGTGAAATTTCTCAGAATACAGAATAGGTGTATCTGTTTACTATAGTAGTATACAGGGTGTTTTAAAAGTCTGTTTCACGGCTTTTATTTGGAACCATCGTTTCCTAGGGTCATTCGACGGCAAAAAGGACAAGTTCCAAACTGCGGTGGTTTTTCTAAAAATCCCTTTAGACTTCAGTAATATTCCATTCAAGAAGTTTTTACACTTAAAGCTTAACTGAAAGCATGTCTATATAGTAGAAAGTTATATTTTTATACTGGTGAAAGTTTAGGAAAGTAACACTTCGTAGCAATCTATGTATGATTCTGGGATTATAAAATTTTTAATGTAAAAATTAAAATTTACAACTAAAAAGTGCGACTGTTTTTCTTGATGCATCAGATATTCTAAGGCTAAGGCATCAATTTCACATCGAAATTTCTGGAGCCAGACAATTTATTATTAGGCCTGTGAGGCCCGGGATATTTTTACAGAGTATAACCCTTTATTGCTGTACTAAAGTATCGATTATGTTATAAAATTAGTTTTTATGATAAAGTTTAGCATGGTAGATCCCTTACAGCTTGTGTTATGCCTCGTTTTACAAATTTATCGAACCCTGCTTCCCGCAAGCCGCCTTCGTAGCACCGTTTGCGAACTATTCCTAAGAATTAAACGTTTCAACACCTCGACCTTCTACTCGAACAAAAAACAACGAGAACGATCTAAAATAAACACCAGACGAGAGAGAGAGAGATGAAAAAAGCGGAAAGAGAAGGGATGAATAAAGAAAAAACAAAACGTTTTCTTCCAACGGTGAGGTTACTCCTCTTCTTAAATGGGGTAATGGATAAATACTAATTACATTTTTGGATCACCACATCGGAGAGAGAGAGAGAAAAAAACGACGGAAATCAATTTCCACCTGTTGCTCCCTCAACAAAATAACAAACGATACGGCCGAAGAGCAAAAACCTGCACGGTGGCGGCGGCAGCACATAATAAGCGGTGCGCGGCGAAGAGAGAAGAGATAAGATCCCGACGAAATAAAACACAAATAATAAAGTGGTGACG
The DNA here is from genome assembly GCA_024610705.1 of Tetragnatha versicolor. Taxonomy (NCBI): domain Eukaryota; kingdom Metazoa; phylum Arthropoda; class Arachnida; order Araneae; family Tetragnathidae; genus Tetragnatha; species Tetragnatha versicolor. Next base: position 2,554,704 of record JANDEH010000020.1, read on the forward strand.
ATGATAAAAAATAAAGGCGAGAAGAAAAAATCGGAAGAAGAGAGAATGATACGTGGACACACACATACACACTTGACACCACAGGGCGGAGGCTACTACTACTACTGCCGCTGCGTTTTACAGAATCGAGTATCTTGGTGTTGTTGTTGTTGTTGTTGAAGCACTTTATAGAATCTTTCATTCATGTTTTATGCTGAGTTTTTTTTCTCGGCCAGGGCAGGGGCGAAAATGCAAATAGGAATGTGTAATCCTATTGGAAGCTGAAGGGAACGACCATATATTTGGAACGGTTGTTGCATTTTGCAGTAGATTTGGAACGCATCTTCTCTATTGTTATTCGACTTGCTGGTTTATTCTAAATCTAGTTTTAAAAGTCACAGACAAGGCGTATGAAGCGTTTTTATTGATCAAACTTTTTGGAATACTTCAAATTTATCTTCAAATTAAATAATACATATACCCCTTTAATACCTCAAAAACGTTGTACATTAATACATTTTTTTTCTATTGTTTATATTAGATATGCATTCATACGTACATTTTTCGATTCTGTGTTTTGTTCGTTCCTTTTTATGTTCCATGTGAAATTGCAATATAAAATAATAAACGTTATGTTATGTTATGTTATTTGAAAAAAAAATTTTCTTTTAGCCTGTATTAATATTATTTTAAACTTGATAATTTCCTTACATTTGAATTTAGCACCAAAATTATTTTAAGTTAATTTGACAATTTGGAGAGTACGCTATATATTAAGTGATATTACTCAGATAACACAGCCATTATAATTTATAATGATTACATCCTTAAAAGTAAAAGCTAGTTTTTTTATAGTACGTGGTACAACGTGGTAAAAGATTTCTTCATCAAAATCATTGAATGAATAGTAAAAGTACCAGTTGTTATTTGAATAAAATTTTTTAAAACTAGGGAGCTACCTCCCCCTACTCGCTATCGCTCACCAACCCCCGTAAACTGCTGACGCAGGACCTTTTGGAATCGCTTCGCAATTTCCATAAAATCCAACTCACTAAACTTGACACACTTTATAAAACAATTAAACAATTTGCAGAAAAAAGTCAGCCAACTTTCCAAAAATATGTCATCAAATCCCCGCCATAAATAAAAGTTAAAAGTTCCCCTCCTTTAAAAATTTGAATATATTAACCCTAACTTATAAAAAATTTAATCGAAATGTTTTTTTTAAATATTCAGCGTAATTATATTTAATCTATTGTTATAAAATTAACTATTTCTAATGGTTAATCAATATTCAGACCATACAAAAACCATTAGCTAATGAATATTTAAATTTAATATTAAAAAATAGCTCGTTAAAGTAGGTATACCTAGTGTTTATCATTCATATTTTTATTTAAACCCAGACTTGTTAAACAATACCGTTTAAACAATTGAACATAATAAGAGACAAAATCTACACATCACTCAATGTTTACAATTTTAATTTCGATTAAATCCAAATCAGACAAAAAATTATAAATATTAGACAAAAAGTGTGGAATTTTAGTATAAAATGGTGTATATGTAAGTTTTTAGAATACTTGTATCAGTCTTTGAATGATATTTTATTTAGAAAGTACTTTTTTAAATGGTGAAAAAACGTGTTTCACCTTAAAATATAGCGTCGATCGGTCGTTGTGATTGGATGCATAATAATTTGTTTGACAATACTTGCTTTGTAACTGCGACCTTATCCGTTTTCTAAAAAAATGGAAATATTTTAAAATTGAGAATTTTTTTGAAAAATCGAAGGGCCTACTCGGAAATCCGGAAAGAATCCGGACATTTTGATACCATATGTGTGTCATTCGGTTCAGTAATTAAAAAGCCTTTCTCTGGAAACCATTCACCAAAAACTTTTTTTTAGAATAGAGAGATACTACACAAAAACTTTCTATCATATTAGATACTTGGAGGGCTCAGAATTAAAATGGACCAAGTCCACTTTTTGGACAAGTCCACATACCACAGTATGTAAGGGTAATAGGTATATAATTTTATATCAAATTACATACCACAGTATGTGCTTCAATATCTCGAAACCAATAAAAGTTCGAAAATACTCTTCATATATCATTTTATTTGATATTATACATCTATTTCAAAAACTCGTCATTTTAAAATATTTTTTCGTTTATTCGTCATTTGAATATGGAAAACAATTTGTAATTGAAAGTTTTAAACACTCAGAATAAAATATTCTTATTTATATATATGACGGATTTGCAGATGTTTTAAAAAATGTTATAATCAATTTTACCCACTGCTTTGAGCTACCAAATCGTAAAATAAAAAAAACTGGATAGACGAGGAAATCTTAAAACTGATCAAAACTAAAGAAAAACTATATAAAAAACATAAAAAATATCCCTTTGATATAATTCACGAACATAATTATAAATCTTTACAAAAAGAACTGAAAATAAAAATAAAAAACGCAAAACATAATTATTTCTTGTCTGAATTCTTAAAGTGTAAAAATGTAAAAAGGCAATGGGAATTTGTGAATAAAATCACAAACTCTAATGCAAAAGACAAAATACCTTTATCTGAAAATAATGATTTGCTAGTGGAGAATATCAACCAATTTTTTATAAATATGGGATCAAATACTGTATACACTAATGATAGTAACCATGGAAAATATCTAACAAGTCAATCAAATTCTTTTTTTCTCGCCGAAACAAATGATCTAGAAACTGAAAAAATTATCAGATCATTGGACGACAGAAAATCCCCTGGTTATGATAGCATAACATCTCAAGCCCTTAAAATTGCTGCAAACCACCATATCTCTATCATCACAAAAATCATAAACCTATCCCTTTTAAGTGGTACTTTCCCTGCTTCCCTAAAAACAGCGTTAGTGGTACCTATCCATAAATCTGGTGACACAAATGATTTTGCTAATTACCGACCAATCTCTATTTTGCCGATTTTCTCCAAAGTTCTTGAAAAAATTGTACACGCCAGACTTTATGATTATTTAAAGACTTTCAATATAATATCTGATAATCAATTTGGGTTCTTGCCGGGTCTCAGTACTGAAAACGCGCTAATAGAATTTACTAAATATACATATAACAGTATAGATAAAAACAACAAAACAGCTGCAATTTTCCTAGACATCTCAAAAGCATTCGACAGTGTGAATCATGAAATTTTAATTAAAAAACTATCTTCAATCGGGGTTCGAGGCGGTGAACTAGATTGGTTCATTTCCTACCTAGCAAACCGAAAACAGTTCGTAAAATTGGGAAATTCTAAAAGTAGTCTATTAAACATAAAGTCTGGTGTACCACAAGGTTCAATCCTTGGACCTTTGCTTTTTATAATCTATATAAATGACTTCTGTAAACTAAAATTAAATGGTAAAATCATAACCTATGCAGATGATACTGTAATTCTATACTCATGTTCTAACTATAGTATACTACAAAATAACATAAATAAGGATCTTCTGACCATTAAACACTGGTTTATATCTAATAAATTAGCAATAAATGTAAATAAAACAAAATTTATCAATTTCAGTATCTACGGGCCTCCTGAGCATCTTCGTCTTTATTATCATGTAAATGACTGTATAGGTCTTAATTGTAATTGCCCCCCTCTTGAACAAGTATCTTCAATAAAATACCTTGGTTTAAATGTAGACTCAAACCTAAAATGGAAATCCCACGTTAATTGCCTTACAAATAAACTACGCTATATTTTACACAAACTTTACTTCATAAAAAAGATAATAAATAAGATCTTCTAGCTTCAACTTTACCACTCTTGGGTTAATTCAATAATAAGCTATGGTATTCTGGCCTGGGGTGGGGATTACTTACAAAATATAAATCCAGTAATTAAAATTCAAAATAAAATCATTAAATTTCTAAGCAGTAACAATCAGTTCCCTTTAATTGATCTTTACAAAAAACTTAACGTTTTACCAGTTCGTCACCTTTTTTTCTTTAAAACAATAGTTTATTTTACTAAGCAAGCAAACGAATCTGACCTACGAAATTTAACTTATAATTTACGTTCAAGAAACTTATATTTTGTACCTAAAGCAAAAAAAGAAATTCTTCATAAAAATTATGTTTATTTATCACCTAAGTTTTACAATATTTTACCCAATGACATAAAAACAGAAAAATCCCCTATTAAGTTTAAAAAATTACTAAAGCTTTTTATTTTTACAATAGAAAATATTGAAGAACTTTTTTAAAAAAAAGAACAAACGCTCTCTAATTTCCAATCTAGTCATTCTGAAGCTTGCCTTGCGATGCCACTATTCATTTTCTATGTGTAATGTCTGTATGTATTGTATATTTGTATGTTCAATCTATTTTTTTTAAAATACAATTCCTTTAGGTTGCCCTTATGGGTTTCTGACCCCTGGGCAACTCATATGTCTTCCTGTTTTTTTTTTCGTGTATGTGTTTGTTCCAACTGTAAAATGTTCATGTTGTGTACGTAACAAATAAAGAATTTGAATTGAATTTGAATTGAATTGAATTATTATTAATTATCCATCATTCTCTTCAACTAAAGATTAGTTTTACATTTGGGAAGTTATATTAGAGAGAAAGTAATGCTATCATCATGCATAGGACACTCTATTATACACATGAATTTTAAGTAAAAAACTGTTTAATATACTTTACAAATCCCATAACTGATTTATCAGGAAATTTAATGTTATATAATATTAACACTCACATGTTAGATCTAGCTTATTTTTTAAACCTCAAAAAAACTTAACAACATGTGTATATAATAATGACAGAGGAAAAAATGAAAACCACAACCTAAAAACAGAAAATTATTGATGTATGTTATATTGTGTGGTTAAATAGGCTGCATATTTAGCCAGTGATGGGAACCAGTGAAAAATAATGCACACTGGTTCACATTTTTCTCTTGTATTTAATATTGTTTCCCACAATGTGTTATGTGTTACATATATTTATATAATTTCTGTTATAAATTTGATTTGATTTGTTTGGAAAATAAAACGCACTGAAGGATAACTAAATCAATTAAAAAATGTCAATCAATCATCAATTATAATGAACGACAACAATTTAATTGTTTGTACATAAATTTTTATAAAAATAATCATGTTGCTTGCTTATGTAAAGCCAGTCATATTCTAATAAATTTAGTTTAAATGGGGTTTTAGTAGTATGTATGATATTGTAATGATATTGAATAACATTAAAAAAATTCGCCAAGCATTAAAAATATTCGAAAAATTCTAAATTACTGAATTTTGTTTGGTTTATTTATATTATAAATCCTGTTAGATTACTTGATTATCAATTACAGTAGGTACAATCAAAGCTTATAAAAACGACGATCGTAAATTAACAATATTATGTTTTCCCTTAAATAAATTGATGAAATTAAAATATAGATGTGTTTATATCAAAGTGGACAAAATGTATAAAATAATTATATACTAAAAAGTATAGCTAATTCCTAACTGAATGAAAATAAAAAAATGAATGAATATAAAAATATTAAAATATTCATATATTGCATGGTTATTTAAAATTTTCACCCAGGTAAATTAATGACAACATTTATTTAAACAGCATTTGTAAATACTACTCTAAAAATGTCAAAGTTAATGTGTGTTAACATTATATACAAAAAATTTAACAAAGCTTCAAAGTAACCAAAACGTTACAAAGCAATATTTTAAAAACTATAATTTTAAGTTAACCCATGAAAAAAAGTAAATTTATAGGTAAATTCATAACATAATAGGATGTATTAAAAATATATCTTTAGTTGAAGCTAAATTATCATTGAATAACAGATAAAAAATATTTTACCATCTTTTGTTCTTTGTAACAATGTCATTCATCTATATCTATAAAATCCAAATACCATTCATTCATAACACTCATCACGAAATCTCCAAAACTGCCGGACCGATAGTCTTAAAATTCGACAGAGACCTTCCTCTCAGCCATTAGAAGCGCACTAAGAAACGATTTTAAAATCGAACGACTCCTTCCCAGCTTTTCGGCGCTTTTTAGACTCCGTTTTACCCATTGAAATAGCATTGTGCATTGTTGAAATGCATAAATTGCAGTGTTTACTTCTCTATCATGAGGCGGCGTCTTGCCTCACTTGATAAAATATAATTTGAAAACATTTTAAAATTTACAATTAAATTTAAGAAAAACAGTGTGAATATCTGTATTAAAATATTATAACAGCTATCAGAAAACCGAAATAAATTGAAATATTAATTAACTTCCTTTAAAATTTTAATTTTCTTAAAAATAAATATATTTATGGAATAGAAAGAATTGAAAAGTTTCCATGGAAACAGAGCTAAAATTGCATTGCTACATAGCGGACATGGCTTACCAGACCATAATCACTAGATTTTTATTGTAACTAGCAATCAGTTTTTACTTTTTCAAAGTAGCTTTTAAAGAAGTTGGTTAGTATATTAACAAGACAGGCTTTTAATAGTTTTTTTCCTTGATAACTTTTTATCTAGGGATTTTTGAAACTTATTTATTTTGAAATAGAATTTTTGCAGAATTTTAAAAGGATAGTGGGAATACTTTTAGTCCAAGAAAGTTAGCTCAAAAAAGGGGTTGAGGTGGAACAAATTGTAAAAGAAAGTTTGATGGGTGATTCTTATAGGAAATCTTCCGTAGAAAACGATGGTGAAACGTATACCAAAATTAACCTCGTCCTTTAGCCAATATGGCGGATTTTCCAAAATGGCGGACAATCGTTTTTAACTTATAACTTCCTAAAAAATGTAAATAAAATTATAAATTTTGCAGTAAATGATTAGAATTTAGTAGCAAAAACAATGGGCCACTGTTTTTTTTTCTTACGATTTGTCATTTATCCAATATGGCGGATTTTCCAAAATGGCGTCCACCTAATGTTTAAAATAAATAAATTGTGATAGTTAATTCGTAATTTTTTCAGGATATGGTAAGAATTGAGTCATAATAATATTCATATAAATTTCCTTTCCTCAATGTATCAAATATGGCGGATTTTCCAAAATGGCGGACAATCGTGTTTTACTAATATGCTAAAATTCGTTAATAAAATAAAACTTTTGCTGTAAATTATTAGAATTTAGTAGCAAAAATAATGTGGAACTGTTTTTTGTCTCTTACGATGAGTCATTTATCCAATATGGCGGATTTTCCAAAATGGCGTCCACCTAATGTTTAAAATAAATAAATTGTGATAATTAATTCGTAATTTTTACAGGATATGGTAAGAATTAAGTCATAATAATATTCATATCAGTTTCCTCCCCCTCAATGTATCAAATATGGCGGATTTTCCAAAATGGTGGCCACATATTTAGAGCCTTTTTATTTTTAACGTTTTTACATATAAATAAATTTTATTTTGGCATAACATAAGTATTTATATATTAAATTACCTATAAAATAGTATATTAACCAAGATTTTGCGATACATAGAAATAATTTCAAAAAAGACGGCCCCATATTTCAAACTTAGTGGTAAATGGTAATTTTTGAATTTCTACCTACCTTAAACATTATTTACCAGTAAATTTTAGTAAAATATAAGTATTCTGCTTATATTTTACCAAATAACATTTAATATTTCTAATTATTAAGAAAAAAAATTAAAAATTAAAAAGGCTCTAAATAAGTGGCCGCCATTTTGGAAAAATCCGCCATATTTGATACATTGAGGGGTAGGAAACTGATATGAATATTATTATGACTTAATGTTTACCATATCCTGTAAAAATTACGAATTAATTATCATAATTTATTTGTTTTAAACATAAGGTGGACGCCATTTTGGAAAATCCGCCATATTGGATAAATGACTTATCGTAAGAGACAAAAAACAGTTCCACATTATTTTTGCTACTAAATTCTAATAATTTACAGCAAAAGTTTTATTTTATTAACGAATTTTAGCATATTAGTAAAACACGATTGTCCGCCATTTTGAAAAATCCGCCATATTTGATACATTGAGGAAAGGAAATTTATATGAATATTATTATGACTTAATTCTTACCATATCCTGAAAAAATTACGAATTTATCATCATAATTTTTTTTATTATAAACATTAGTGGACGCCATTTTGGAAAATCCGCCATATTGGATAAATGACAAATCGTAAGAGAAAAAAACAGTGTCCCATTGTTTTTGCTACTAAATTCTAATCATTTACTGCAAAATTTATAATTTTATTAACATTTTTTAGGAAGTTATAAGTTAAAAACGATTGTCCGCCATTTTGGAAAATCCGCCATATTGGCTAAAGGACGAGGTTAATTTTGGTATACGTTCCACCATCGTTTTCTACGGAAAATTTCCTATAAGAATCACCCATCAAACTTTCTTTTACAATTTGTTCCACCTCAACCCTTAACTTTCTTGGACTATTTATGAAAATCCGTTTGAAGATTTTAATCACTGGATTTCAAATGACAGATATTATTTAAATTGGATTGTTTTTATCACATAGAAAGGATAAATGCTTAATAGACAAAAAACCGGGATGGAATGAGATATCACAGTTGAAACTGAGATAAGAAAAAGGCACCGGGAATACCGGGAGGAAAATTATTGGGAACACCGGGATATGAAAAAGTACCGGAACACCGGAAAATGAAAATTATCGGGAAAACCGGGATATAAAAGTTATCGGGAACACCGAAATATGAAAAGGTATCGGGAACACTGGAATATGAAAAGGTACCAGGAACACCGGGATATGAAAAGGTGCAGAGAACACTGGGATATGATAAATTACCGGCAACACAGTTATACAAAAAGGTACCAGTAACACCGGGATATAAAAAAGTACCGGGAACAGCGGGATATGAAAAGGTGCCAGGAAAACCGGGATACAAAAATTATCGGGATCACCGGGATATGAAAATTATCGGGAACACCGGGATATGAAAAAAGTACCGGGGACATCGGGATGATAGGTGATACGAAAAATTGGACATACCTATAACTTGAGAGAATTTAAAAAAAAAGGAATAAATGCACTCCTCCCGTGCAAGGCCGGGCAAATCAGCTAGTTAATGTATACATTAATGAATGACATTAACAATACATAATAATGAATGTACAACCTTCTTCTAAAACGAAATCAACTATTTTAATTTTGTAAGTAAACTTCAATATTAAATTGGCGTTAAACGTAAGTTAAATATTCAACTTCAAGTTAACCAATAGGAATAATTTTTCAAAACATTAACCTTTAACATAATTTCATCTCTTTTAATGAAGAAATTATAAGTAAAATTAAGTTTGAAATAAACCATCACTTCATCACTTAACGATTTCAAAGTTTTAGTTTGTGGTTAAAAGAAATTTTAGAGCTAAAAATGTACTAAAACAAACTTAAATTTTTAAATGCCACTAAATTAAAAATTAATTTTAAAAATTAATTTTTTTAATTTAATTAAATTTTAAAAAAAATTTCAAGTAGTACAATAACATTTTATAGCAGTTAAATTGCATTAGTACTTCGATTGGGAAATAAGAGGTTACCAACTGAAACAATTAGGGCAAACTCTTTTTTGCATTTTTAATTTTAAAAAGAGAGCTTACTTTGACTTATAAATTGGGAGCGTTGGTGTAGTTAAATAGATGAAATAAAAGGTTAGCAATAACGGTATCTTAATGAAGAAATAGGTTTCAATGTCATTTTTTTTTCTTTTTGCCTTTAATAATCACAAAAATAACTAAAATTGCTGGCAGGAACAACTTTCTACTCCTATTGAGTAAATAAAATAATATTTCATAATTAATTTAAACATTATTATTAAACTACTAACTTTTTTTTCATATTTTATGTAAGTTACAAAGATGTAGCGTAAAAGGCGATATTTTTTTAGGTATTTTTTTCTTTAACAAATTTTTCTTAACTCTTCTGGGAGTTAATTTAATAAGATACGATTTTAAAAATAACGAGCATCGCAAGAAAAGCAAAGAGTAATTATTTTAACCATTCCATATGACTATAGAAATGTAGTAATATTACTACATCAATGCGTTTGATCTATTGATAACTTTAAATAACCAGACAACCGAGGGTGAAAAGAGATACAAGGACTCATATATAAACATGATACAATAAACTAGACATAAAATTCAGATTCCTCGCTTCCATGTTAGTACGGAAAGAGCATTACGCGTCAAAAACCAACTTTAACTAGGGAATATTTCTTTCCACTAAAATAATACCGATTATACAAAGGCAACCAACCGCTGCGAATTTAATGCGCTGCTCTACCAATAAAAACGAAGAGGCACTCCTAAAAGAATATGTAATGCCCATAAAGGCCTTTTCTTAAGACAGAAATTTATGTCATAATGGTTCGAATAGAGTAGTCATTGTATCTGAAAACATAGAGCTCGAATACAGGGTTCTTTTTAGAGTATATTGACATCTGACTTCTGATATTTTCAAAGCAATGGGGTACACATACATGAATGCCATAACAAAGTTAGTATAATTTTGAAAAAGTGCTTTGTTGTGGATTTTATGGTGCTAGGACAATTTATACATTTAGCTATACCAAAAAAATCCAGTTACTAAGAATAGTTGGGTATATTAGAAAAGTATCAAAAGTTACAGGAATTTACTTTTCTACCGAATATGAAATTTTCAAACGGAATTATAATTGATTTTTACATTAAAATTGAACGAATATGAGTCCTATGCCTTAAAATGTGTATTATTAATTTTTAAAAGTGATTCATCCAAAAATTAAGCGCAATTATTGGTAGCTATGGTTATTGTACGATTTAAAAATTAACTATATTGATATTTTTATAGTTAGCATATTGGTTGATTTGTTATTAAAAACAAAAATTCTAGTTACATATGCAATGACTTATTTTTGCGTTTTTAAAAAATAATTAAGAAAAAAACACTTTTTAATGTTTTTGCACAAGTAGAATTACACATTTTATTATTATTTACAAAGACACAGATACTTTGTAAATAACAAACGAGGTGGTTTTCACTTGCAACCCTCGGCATTCAAAATAATGTTATTCTACAGCGGAGGATCTCAACTTTGAAGACACTGCGACCCACAAAAAACAACATGAAATCTGTAATTTTTAAATATCTTTCATTATATTAGTTGTAAATACGAATACTTTTCATCCTTCTTTCTCAAATTTATTAGAACTATTAAACTATTCAGATAAAAAGAAATTGAACTACTACTTCATTTTTTTTAAAGTTAAAAACTGAAAATATAAGTTACTACATAATGATCATTCAGTTAGTTAACAAAAAATATTTAATTTTTGTGCTATTAAATTGCTTTAACTGATTAAGCTAATTCCACACCGTTGCAGTATTTGATCTTTTGGATGTTTTAAGTTGTTTAGGAACTTCTGAAGTTACAAAATTGTTTTTACTGTTTGTTATTAAGAGGTTGGAAACTTCTGTAAATTGAAAATTTGTGTAAAAAACAATTAAAGTTTTATTAAACACTGTTATAACGAGTGCCCAGATTTCGCGATCGGTCCCATCGTGCGCGCGGATTCGACTCATGTAACTGATTACCTACTCCGTTATTGTATTCGCATGCCTTCTTAACGGTTCATCATAGTACCACGAGAGTGTGAAGAGTCAATACAAGAGCTATCTCTGATCGCCTCTGTTGGGCTGCTAATAGCCAGATCGGAAACAAAGAAGAGGAGCTATCAGCGGTCATCAAACAGGTGCGGACGGAACAAACCCTTCATTAGGGCCCGAAACAAAGCGTTCTAAAGCGGTGTGGCACGACTGCGGATATAAAGACCTACTCTCCATTGAGGGGTACGCGAATCATTCCAACAGTTGAGATCACAGTTGTTTAGATTGAGTTATGCTCAAAAGGGAAAAGGAGATATTGAAATTTTTGAGTCGAAGATGAATAACTATATTCATTCTATGCCGAGTTCTTATATTTTATCATACTGCTTATTCTACAGCATAACCTTGTGCACCAAAGATAAGCCGAGAAATGAAAATACATATCATATAAATAACAAAATTGCTTAGAATTATTTGAAGGACCTAAAAAAAATATGACAATAGCTTTTTTTTAAACAATTTCATAACAAAGGATTGGTCTACGCAGGTGTTTGAATGCACCGGAATCATCTCAGCAAAACTGAAAGCAGTGCACTGGTGAATCAGACACGGATAAGCGAGGGTTTATTTTTAAATTTTTCTTTTCAAATGAGTGTAACTGAGAAGACAAAAAAAACATATGCCAATAGAATCCAAAGAAAGTGAAACTCGTAACAAAATATTTTATGGTTAGTAAAAACAAGAGAAATTATCCAATCAAACACAAATTATACTTTAGCATTATTGTACACTGCGAACGCTCCAAACGAAAATAAACATAGTTATGAACCCTTTTTTGTAAATTACTTTAATTGTGTTGTTAGGTAGAAAACTTTAATACCTTATTGTTGTGATAGTGTTATGAATGCTTGAAAAATGTAAAAATCTGTCCCATCCAGAAATAGGGTCATGTGGGGTAAAATGCACATAGGGATTTTAACAGTTTGTATTTATAAAATTTAATGTTGCTGATTTAAAAAAAATCAGCATGCCAAAGAACATTAAATTTTATAAACTAAACTAAACTCATTGGCGCAACAGCCCTAGTGGGCCAGTGACCCTAGGGCTTACAGCCCTAGTGACCGTGAGGCCCTGGGGTGCAAGGTGTTAGGCATGTGTCCCGGTTAGGTGGTCATTCTAAGGCCAGACCCCAGTGTTTAGTTCCCAAGCACGCTTGGTCATCATTTTATCGACCCACTGAAGGAATGAAAGGCTGAGTGGACCATGCCCAGCCCGGGAATTGAACCCGGGGCCTGTGGCGTGGAAGCGCGAAGCACTATACTACTGAGCAACTGGGGCTAATTTTATAAACACATACTGTTAAAATCCCTTTGTTCATTTTACCCCACCTAACCCTATGTTTAGAATTTAAAACTGTTTAAAAATTTGAATTTGATCAAAGGAGTGCAGCTGCCCACAAATAAATACTAGTTGGTAATTTTTTTGACTTCTTACAGATTTCATCTCACCCCCCCCCCCAAAAAAAATATCTGCAAAATTGGTTCAAAAAAGCGTCTAAATTGCGTTTAAAGTGCATTTTTCTTACAGAAGTCTGCTGTTGTTTTGTAATAATGAAACTTTAAATCCTTTCAACACGTATGTCTGCTGTTTTTCTGCAGCAATTTTAAAACCACTCTACACATTTCAGCAATCTTAAAAAAACTAAAAATTTTCTAAAGAAAACTACAAATTTTTAAAAGGAAACTGTAGACAAAGTGTTCCAATTCCCTTCAATTTTCAAAGCAATTTTTGCTGATATTTTTTGGTTGGGCAGACCGTGATAGCTTAGAACTAAGTTTGTGCCCTGGTAGCACTTCTCATTTTTAAGGACTTCCGATTAAAATAGTTTTTCTTATTGCATACGTTTGGAGTCATTTATAATGTTAATTGGTTTAAGAGCAACTGTGCACGAAACTACCGAATAAATAAAATTCAAGCAGAATTTATAAAATAGTCTTTTCTATTTTAGAGAAAAATTAGACAAAATTCAAACATTTCACGTACTTTATTCAAATATATTAAATGTTAACCATAAATATTTTTGTTCAACTTATAAGTAAATGGTTCAAGAATGTAATGGATTAAAATCCTTATTGTAAATTCAATTGTTGTAAAGAATATTTGTCATTAAAACATCAAATTTAAAGGTTTTTTTATGAAAAATATCTTATTGATGTTTAAAATAGCCCTTACTTTAACAAATACATCAAGAGTTACTATACCAAAATATTGATTCATTTACACTCAAACACAATGTATTATTAAGTAATTATAAAATATTTTAAAGTAAATATTAATTTTAACAAGAGTTTATTGGTGTAGCGATGCATTAAAAACTAAAACAAATAAATTCATGAAAATGATATTTAATTTTTTAATCAAAGGTTTTTTGTATAAATCGTTTAAATACTATATTAACTTTTCTCAGTATAGACTAGAAAAGAACATAGTTATTTCAAAAAAATTGCCCATTTTTTCGAGTTAAAATTATCAAACAGACGGTTTTCCAAATATAGACTTTTTGGCTTAACTTTGGCTTTCATGTAATGTATTTCATTCGCATGCCATCAACTTGCAAAAGTTAGGGGTGAAACTTTGAAAACATGATATCCTCAGAAAATCATTAGCTCCGTGAAACCTGCAATGCAGATATCTTTCGTGGACCAAAGAGAAATTTCTCTCTTGCGGAACTGAATTATTCTGAGATTTATCAAAAACGTGCTTATGATTTCAAATATTTTGATGTCAGAAACAGTGATATTAAATTCTATGTCATTTAAAGAATATATTAATCATTATAAATGAAAATCTTCACGGATAAAGCACAAGTCTAAAAATACTGCAGTGAGCCAGTTTTGGTTGAAATAACCAACAAATACTGATTCTTTTATAAATAAAATAAGAATCAACACACGAAGACAATTTTTTCCAAATTATGTAACTTAAATTTCTCTGATAATATTCTTAATAAAATAAATTTTAAGTGACAGAAACACACAAATGTATCATTGAGTAGTAGAATATGAAAAAAGTTAATAGATAAAACTTTACATATTACTAAGAAAAAACATAAAAAATACAAACATGAATATAGCAAAACATGTAATTAAACTTAAAATAATTTAAACACTATCCAAAATATCAAAAGACTTTGTAAGCAAGAAAATAATCAAGTTTTATAAACTTTGAAGCCTTGTGTGTGTATAGAATTATCCAAGGAATTTTGGGTTTCCATTCTATCCCAAACTATTTCCTCTATGAAAGAAATCTCTGTTTCGGTATACTTTTCCACCCCTGGCAACTAATCGAATGAACAATGCGCGAAGGAATATTTTCTTGATATTTATCTACAAGTTTTCAAACTACGCAGATTTTTTTAACCCAAAACGATTTCTAGCGAAAGAATGGTTAAGGTTGATTTTCTTTACTCAACATAGAAACTGTTTATCTAGGGTTTTTTTGCTAGTAAATGCCGCCAGTGTACAATAAATTTTACTTAAGGTTAAAGATTGTAGTTATTTATTTTTATTTTAGAAATGTAATTTTAGGGAGAAAATAAAGTTTCCATCGAATATTTTTAATTGTAGTGATTTTAGTATTTTTTCCAAATATTTTAAAAGCATTTGTTTTAATTAAATGTCTTAATGCCTAATAATAACAGCCTATCCCAAAACCTAATATTGGTTAAATTATTACTTAGAAAACATTCTATACTTGTAAATAACTTTAACATAGTTAGAAGGAAGAGATAAGTTTCAAAATTCATATAACACACGTAAATTAGTAACAAGTAAAATGATAGGGAAAAAAGTTGTTGTGTTATTTGTTCTGTACTATGCTTTGAGATTCAGGTATTAAAGAATAAAATCGACTGATCTTCTTATACATATTATAATACATTTAGGATGTGTAAAGTTGCATTTTATTTTCATCTATACGTTGGGGTTTTGCTTAAAAATATTCATAAATTATATTAAGTATTATGGGGTTTTAAAACTAGAAAATGACATAAATAGTAAGCATAATAGGAATTTGTCGTATCTGGGAAAACATTTTAATTTTTTATGAACTTAACTGACTTTCTATAAACTGCAAACATCTCAGTTAAAAATAACTTCATTTATGAAATATCATTACCAATTTCCTAATTATTTTCTTCAATCTTATAATTTATAAATATCTTAACTATTTTTAGAATTAAAACACTACAGATATTACCAGTTAAATCACTTAAATATCCGTACCAATGCATCAAGCTACATTTTAACCTGACAAGTAATTATGATAGTTTAATTTTGTTGTTAAGCTTAATGTACTATAAAAGAATAATAGTTTCTTATACTCCAGTCATTTTCTAGCAATCAATGTTTTATCCGCCAATAAAATGGTTCATAATCCAAGATGGTGTGTGGGGATTATGGAATACTAGGTCCATTCTGATGTAACATCTGAAATTTACTTCATGCCATCAACTAAACTAAAGGACGGGAAAACAAAAATGCTGAATCTACTTAAAAAAGATCCTTTTGTAACAGAAAATTCTTCAATGATCAACGAGGAGAAATTTGGATTCAATGCATTAGCTGTTCTCTATTGGCTTCTAGACTCAAAAATAGAATAAATAGGCGCAAAAACATAACTATTTGAACATAATTTTTTTAAATATTGTTTTCATAGATGAAAGTATGCTCTCTGAAATCTAATCAATTTTTCAATGGTTGTAAACAAGTATTCCATATTACCCGACACACTATTCCATATTACCCTACACTTCTTTTATATACTTAATATACTCATTTCTGAAAATGTACATACTCAAAAATTAAACATCTTGAGCTTGAACTCAAAAATGAGCTCACGATGTTTCATTTTTGAGTATGCACATTTCAGAATGAGTATATTCATGTGTTCAGATTTGAGTACTTATTGGATCGGAGCCTTTTTGAGTACTTTTTACTCAATTTTGATACAATTGTTTTAACAGTGTACATTTTTTAATGACAACAAAATATCTCATGTTTTATTCCACTATTGACACTTCATTGCCATTAGATAAAGTATGTGCTTAAAATGATATTATATAGGTTTTTAGTTAAAACCAGTAGAGTCATTCTTAAAGATATAAATGATATTCCATATTACCCTCCACTCCTCACCTTTAAGGCGTCACGGTGAAACCTAATTTCATGCAAAGTAAACTATAGTATTATTTCTCATCAGCATTGGCATTATTTATTTTGGGATATAATTTTTAACCATGGATCAATATTGATATCTATTCAATCATTGGTATTTTAATCCCATTGGATATCAAACGCAATTCAGCATCTTCCATTTTGCATCCAAAGGAAGTTGAATAACCCTTCTGTGCACATTAAGAGTGAGACCTCCACTAAAAACCCCATCTAGCGAAATTAGCTTTGTTGCGAGCAGATGGAATCGTTCTAAGGTCGTTCGAAAAACCAAAGGGGTTCTCTCAGGTTTTTTTTTCATCGGAGGGATGTCGCGTGCTCGGCACACGACCCCTGGCGGACAAAAACGAGTTCAAGAAACGCGGCGGCAGGAAGGAGGAGGAGGCCCCGCGAAGAAAGGGAAAGTTTGTGAACGATGGAACAAAAAACTATTTTTTCGAATGCGGCAGTCGAGAGGGTTCGATGCAGGAATAGTGGCTAAAGACAGACGAAATGAGACTGTACAAAACAGGCAGTTTTAAGAACGTTTCAGAAAAAGACGATTCAGAAAATGAATTATGCAAGATGCAATGCAAATTATGTTTTTTCAATGTTATATGCCTATAGACCAAGAGACCCAGTATCCCAGTAATCACAAGACACTGAAAACGCTCTACACAAAAATACATATATGAAACCCTTTTTTGTCATAAAATTAAGAATAATTAAGCTGTATTGTTAGGTAGAACACTTTAACACCTTAATGCGCTGTGATAATAATGTTGGGACTGTGTTCAGCTGAAATGTTTGTAAAGTTTTAGAATTGTGTTATAAAAGTTGTAAAATATGTTTAGAATCTGAAAATTTGTTGTTAAATTTGGATCCAAATACTACAAGAACACATTTTCAAGTCTTAGTAATTTTTCCCCAACACCTTTTTCAGCACTGCCTTTGCATTCCCCCCCCAAAATAATAATAAGTCAATGGTCCAAGAAACCAGTTACCAAAAATTTCACTTTCTATGCTACTTATTCCTTTCTCATTTCATTTTCTATGTATTTCCAATGTTCCTTCCTACTTATTCCTTCCTCATGTCCTCATAATACTTTTTAAAAAGTGTTAAAAATTTTTGTGAACTGAAATATTAACTGTGATATTTGGGACATTTCAAGATAACGATCACAGATAGTATATTCCCTAGCATATTTTCTTTGTTACATAAATTTGATTTTTTTCCCACGCTAATGGTATTTAACATGTTTTATTAACGTTAGTATAAAAACGTTCACAAAAAGTTTGATATTTATAGAAAACATTACATTTATAAATACTGTACTAAACTGTTTCCAGCTACTACACGGTATTCTAGAAATACTCTGAAACGTTTTATTTACATTTTAGTAAATATAAAATTTTTAACACAAAATTAAAACCCAAATTAAGGTTTTTTAAATTGGAAGCATTGGTCTAAATTACTGAGTTAATAAATTAAATATATGGAGGCGAAATAAAATTTAAAGTTTTTTTAATTAATCCTATGGACGACAATAGGTTATATTTTGTTTGTGGGGTTGTCTTTAGGGTCGAAAACTAACAAATACTTTTATTTTCAGAAGTGTCGTAATGAAGATTTTTAAAATACGTGGTGCATTATGAAATTTTTTATGAAGATCATTATTACACTAAAAATGGCATAATCCCATAAGAGACAAATTTTAACAGGAAATTTTAGTTTGATAGTGAAGAATATTAAAAACTAAGAGACTAAAATATATTAATAACATTATATTGCGTTTGTGTTAAATGTAGAAATTTTAGGAAAAATTTTTTTAAGGGATACTTAGAAGTAAATCGTGTACAAAACAAAAAGTGATAGTAAAAAATTGAGCAATTCCCTCATAAAAGAATGTTGTGTTTCAAGAGTTTAACTACCAAAGAGAAATTTAAAACAGTGTGACATTAGTTGTTACTCATTCGAAAACATTAATCACACAATTAGTAAAATAGTGCAATATTTTTGAAACGTAAGATACACAAAGAAATGCGAGTTGGGAATCATTCGTTTAAAATTTTTTAACACATGAATAAACCAAAAAAAAAAAAAAAAAATATATATATATATATATATATATATATAACTAAAAGTGTTTTACCTACTTATTTAAAAGTTATCCTCCAAAGCTTCATTCTGTAAATATACAACAGCAATAATATAATCTTCATATCTGGAAAAAGAAACAAGATGTTAAGGAAGAAATAAAATTATTTAAGTTTACATTTTCTCATTCAGATAAAAGTATGCGCTCTTATTGTTCAACTATTTTTATAAATTTTGGTTTTCAATCTTGGGCCCCCCCAATTTATTGTTCATTCATTAATTTAAGTAGTTTTTGGGTAGTTTGAAGGAAATAATTAAGTAAAAGAATTCAATTAAAATTATTGTTTTCTTTAAAGAAATCGTTTAAGTCACCTTAAGCTCTTATAACAAATTATAATCGTAGTCATTTTATCTAATAAAGTTTTACAATAGAAATTCGTTTGAAATACTAGCACATTGACAGTTCTTGCTATAGAAAAAAAACAAAGTGTTTTGACAACAAAACAAAAACAACAAAACAAAAAACAAACAAACTGAAGCAATAAAATCTATGTCATGCAGTTTTAAATTTTTATTTTAATTCTGCTTACATGTTGGTCATATGTTCTCAATAACACGAAAATCCTTCTATTTAATGTACAGTCATGGAAAAAAATCGACTCAGACCCTATATCTCCGGAACTGCTTGTGATATAAAGACAAATAAGGTATCATTTTTCATGATTTGAAGTATTCTATGTACAGAAAATTTTTTAGTTTTTAGGGGGTCGTCTGCATATTAAACGAAGCACCAACTTTCGTTTTTCCTATGGGCAACATCAAAGATTATTCCAGATTCTGAAAGAGCACTCCCTAAAACCCCCAAAACCAGTTTTCATGTAATTTGGTCCCCAAATAAAGCCAGGAGGGGGGTTGAAGTTCGTCGAATTTACGTTGAAATCTCGATTTTTACTTTGAATTCTCGATTTTCATCCTTTCAAACATCAACCCCGCAGGATCAAAATCGAGAATTCTACGTAAAAAACGAGATTTTAACGTGAATTCGACGAACTTCAACCCCCCCTCCTGGCTTTATTTGGGGACCAAATTACATGAAAACTGGTTTTGGGGGTTTTAGGGGGTGCTCTTTCAGAATCTGGAATAATCTTTATGTTGCCCATAGGAAAAACGAAAGTTGGTGCTTCGTTTAATATGCAGACGACCCCCTAAAAACTTGAAAAATTTTCTGTACATAGAATACTTCAAATCATGAAATATGATACTTTATTTGTCTTTATATCACAAGCCGTTCCGGAGATATAGGGTCTGAGTCGATTTTTTTCCAGTATTGTAACATAAAAAGTACGTGATACCGCTTTAAGCTATTAGTGAGCGATAATAATCGAACTACGTTATATAGATCAATCTACTACTTCCTGGTTCAAACTTAAAAACAAAACCATTTAATTAACACGTATTTTTGTAGCAATACTTTCTGAATTATAATATACAGGATGTTTTCCCAGCTGTGACATGCATTTCAATTACCTCAAAAATAAACATTTAGATCTATTATAGGTGGAGAAGGGTCAAAGCAATTTCAACAAGATGAGTTCAATGCGATTTACGAGAATGAATGTGGTACAAGTACCTACATATGAAGTTGATTAATCCTGTATAAACCTTTAATAACTGATTATCATACTTTGTTTTCAAAAATTTATTAAAAGTTAAAAATATCAAGACAAAAACGCAATTCAGTGAATATCTTCATGGCATTTTTTTGTAATTTTTATTTCTGTGGTTTACACGTTTTAAGAAGATGCTAAACGTCAAGAGAAAAAAAATTTTAAAACACATCATCAATATATTTGCTATTAAATTTTCAAATTTTCTCTGGATTTTTAAATTATTCATTACAATTCATTCAGTTATGAAGTAATTTATAGTTTACTTTTTTACCGGATGCAAACTAAAATTCCGTATAGAAAACATTTTCTAAAATATGTCAGCTTTTATTTTAGTCACACAATTATTTTAGTTCAGACAAAAGTAATTCAAAATTTTTTAAATCTTAGCTTTACCATTTTATTTTCAATTTATATGAAGACAATGCATGCCATTATTGCAATTTAGCAATAGAAATAGAAAAAACCATCCGCAAATAAGATAGTTAAAATCACATTTTGAACATGTTTACAATGTCATATAAGTGCTTCCAACAGAATTTAATTATTTCTAAACAAAAAGGGATATACAAATACAAATACAAATTAAGTCGACCAACTACAGGCGTAAGCCCAGCAAGGTTGGTCTAGTTTTTTTAACCCAAACTACCGGAATCCTAGTATCTGTCAATTTTCCTCTTGAACTCGTTTACCCCACTTGAATTTACAATTGTTTCAGGCAACGTATCCCACTATCCACTACCCTATTAAAAAAATAATGCCCCTTTCTACAATCCGTCTTAAATTTTACTTTATTCAATTTGAAATTGTGACCCCTTGTTCTATTACCCGTATTCCCCATTCAATTATTAAGTAACAGTAATACAACAATGCAGTTAACATTGTTGATCGATAGTTTAAAAATAAAGAAAATGATCGATTTACAAAATCGATATTGAAGAACTTATACTCGCGAACAATAAGAACTTAAGAACAGTCCCTTTTTTAATTCTCCGCTCCCTCAAACACGTTCTTTTATTACAACAAGAAGTGATATTTACAAAAGCCAACAAACGAACGGGCTCTTATAATTCCCAACCTTCTGATATTCAATTACAGCTCCGGCACAAAGAACACACAAATACATATACGTGCGCGTGTACTTTTCACAAAAGAATTTTTCTTCTCTGTCTTCTCGAGAAATAAATAAAGGAGTAAAAATCTCAGAGTTTAATCAAATTGAAAAAGTTGAAAGTAATCAGGCGAAAGAAAAAATTACGGAGGCTCCTCGGGATAGAGGGAAAAAAAGTTGAAGAAAAAAGAACGATTCCGCGTGACGTTCCTTTCAGAAGTTCTTTTCATTAAAACAAAGCCCGGGACGAACAGTGACCCAAATTTTTAGGGAAAAGCTGCCTCTAGAAATATTAGTTTGGAATGCTCGAATTGTAGTTAAGAAAGATATAGATATTGCCTGAATCGTCATGTATTTCAGTTTCTCCATGTATAAAAAACGAGGACTTAATATACTTATGCGCGGGCTTTGATGCATTTATTTTTCTACTAATTTAAACAAGTATTTTGATATCGATATTTATATCGGTTCCTATAGCATGTATAAAAGAGAATTCTGTATAATACATGGGAGTTACATCACTGATAAATTATTTCTTTTAATTTAGAAATCTTAGCTTTTTGAATCGGCATCTGTCTCAGTTTCTTGTACAAACCAGAATGTTTTTTATACTGTGGGAGATTTATTATATTTAGTAGTATTAAATTTTGTTCAATCATATAAATGCACATACATTTTATCAACATGTATCTCTGTTATGCCCAACAATTTTAAACTAAAACACTATTGGTACATTAATATGGTGCATAATATTTTATACACGTTCCCAAAGAATACCATTCTCAATCATAAGCATAGCATATCTCAATTTTACATCAATTATTTTTATATTGATTCCTAAGCTAAACATAATTTAAATTAAAAATTTGGAATTGCTCTTTAAAATGTCATTTTAACGGGATAATTTTTGTGAACATAAATTTAAAAAATAATAAAACTGGAATAAAGCAATTTGTAACACAAAGCCTAAAACTAAAGGTTAAAAGGATATAAAAATTAATTCACTGATACCTACTCTACAAAAACACAAAAAAGTAATAGCTATAAAAATAACATTTGAATACGAAAACTTCGAACAAAACCATTACTGTAAATTCTATAATAATAATAATAATAATAATGCGATTGATTTTTATAAAATTGCATTTGTATAAGTGAATTTATGGTATAAAAATTTTAAAATTTGGTTTTAAACTATCCCTTTAAAACAACTGTACAACAAAGATAAAGGAAATAATAAAATTCATATACTTTCAAAAGCCACAATAATACTATATGTCCTACTAAGGCAAAGAATGCTTCATAGTTTTTTTAAAAATGTTTAAATTTTGCATTCTTCCATTTAAAATTTAGTTTATAAATTTCGGTGAAATTTTTAAACACGAAAGCATAGTCACTTTTTACCAGGTTTACAGAACGTAATACTTTTCGAAGCAAAATTCATCATGAAAAGAATTAAGTTATAACATTTAAAATATATTTCGAGATAGCTAAAAACGTCGAAAAAATAAATACTTCCCTTTTACAAAATACTTATGTGTGCTTTTATCTACAATTATATGCTATTTACGTACCATTACGAGAGATAAAGATAAACTTTATCGCAGTGTCTATAAAAATAAAGTTACAAAGCTTTCCATAAGGAATAATGGTGCTTTTTACTTTCACAAAAGATTTTACCTGACATAAGTTTTGTATTTGAATATTTAATTTCTATTTCTGAATACTTCCATGAATTGTCTGTCTAAAAACAAAGGAAAACCCTTGTTAGCATGGGTTATGTACGATTCTAATAATGAAATATTATGTATTTTTCTCAATAGAAAAAATGCGGCATATAAAACAAAGCTTACAAAGTATGAGGTAAAGAATAATGCCTAAAAATAAAGGAGTAAATTAACCAACTCATTTTATACACGATAAAATGAATTTTATAAATATAATATTTTAGGAAAATAAATAAAATTCTATAACTACATAAAGGATAATAACTATTACTCATATTTAAATTTTTACTGTAAATCTTAGTTTTGAACCTACATTCAATAACATTGTATAATTATTTTATCAAGTTCACAAATTTTAAACTTTTGCTTTAACTTTAACTATTAATTTTTATAATTATTGGATAAATAATATTTAGTCTATCCACCCTACATTTTAAATGTGAAACAGATTCTAATCTATAGTATTTTAGAGTATATAAATTTTTCAACCTTTTCCCTAATATTTTTACATAAAAATATGCTTTGAAATTAAATAAAAATAACAGAATTAACACTATTTCTTTGTGTGAAGTGTTATCTTGAATAAAACTTAATAAAAACGTTTTGACAAAAAAATCAGGGTAATTTAACATGGCTGACTATAAACAAATAGTAAACAAAATTTACTATATTATAACTTAATAATTTTTTTAATTGAGAATGCATTCTGCATTTTTTATCATTGTTTGGTCATTTCTAAGATTTTTATTAAATAAAATTTAATAATAATAATAATTCACAGAAGCCAGGTAAAAAATACAAGGACAATAAAAATTGCACATTTATGCAAATAATATTTATGATGAAAAACTATTGACTCTATTTAATTTTATTTTAAAAGGTTGATTTAATTATAACTATTTGGTATTCGTGTTCTTTATTTTACGGATTCATTGCATATTTATATTTTTCGTAAGTTGAAGATTAAATATTAATACCTAATATTAATATTAAATATTGTAAATAAAATTTTTAGAATTAAATATAGTTAAATAATGTTGAGATAGTTTTTCCCTTTCATGTATTTAAATATTAAGTAGTACCTTTTACTAAAGAAAGAAATAATTCATAGTACAATTACTTCATTGAATGTTAAAAATTCCTTTTTTAAAATAGCTATATTTAAAATTCTTTAATTGGCACTTGAATCACTTAAAACCTTTTAGTGATTCAAGTAAAACTACAAAAGAGTGACAATTTTAAAGGTAAAAAACACATTACTAATCATACACCTTTAGTTTTTTTGTCGTAATGCTCAAAAAAATTTTTGATGAAAACGAGGAAATTATATGAAACATTATAATTAAAGAAACCGCAAACTTTCTCTTCGACCAGTTTTTGTTTGTTTTAGAACACACGATGAATGAAACAGTTTTATTGAAACAAGTCCCTTCTGAACATTGAAAACGACCAAGTTACAAATGATTATTATTAAACAAAAAAAACATACTGAAATATCCTTAAACTGTTGCTGTTATTATTATGTGTTATACTTTAAACCTATTGAATATAATTTTTTAACGGTGTTTCGCAGTAGTTTTTAAGTTACTCATAAACGAAAAGGCAGTATATATTAGGCTAAAGTCTTAAATTGAAATTCTTTTAAATTAAATAAAAAAAACATTATAAAGTTAATTTTAACTTTCAAATACTATTTTATTATGCAAGCTATATTATACAAACTTTCATGATCAACTAATTTCAAGTCATCAAACGTAATACCAATAACATACGTAATACCAATAGGCTATATCTAGTATTAAATGGCATCATGAGAAAGATCATGCCAGGAAAAAATATTTTTAATAAATAATGAAGGAAATAATATTAACGATAAATAATTAACATAAAAAGTTTTTGATCCAACTGATAATTTGGACTAATGTAGTGTTACCATAAGTTCACTACAATTTATTGTAATCCGTTCAACATCCTCACACAACATGAAAAAATTATAAACACACAAATAGTAACACTAGAACTTGACTTCACGAAAAATTATACTATCAACTCTAAATACCTTTTGGAAGGAAAATACTGAAATCTATCCTGCATCATCTCGTGAATAAATTCTAGCCCCACATTGCATAACACACCACCCGTGGTCTATGAAATCTAATTATAGCTATATGCTTTCACTTCCATTGTACTTAATAAAGCAGACAATTCATTTCTGAATCCACTAAAAGAAACAACAGTACTATCCTTATTTTAAAGAGAAAATAAAGATACTTCTGTAATTTAATTCAGCTTCTTCCAGGGTTGGCTGGATTGGACCCAATTGGGTTGGACCCAATGGGTTTATTCAAAAAAACCCATTTGAAAAAACCCACTTTTTGGACCCAGTTTTGGGTTTTTTCAAGAAAAATCAAGATTTCGGCAGTTCTTTCAAAATTTAATGTGTTTTTTCAAAATTTAGGATAATTTTAAAATTTTAATGGTTTTTTTTTCAAAATTTAAACTAGGTTTTAAAAATTAAGTGGTGTGTTTTCAATTTCAGGGAGTTTTTTTAAAGTTAAATTAAGTTCTTTCATTTATTCAGTGGGTTTTTTCATTATTGAATGGGGTTTTTCAAAATTTAGAACGTTTAAAGTTTAAATTAGATATAAAAATAAAGAAGTTTTTTTTCATTTTCAGTGGGTTTTTTCAAAGTTAAGGATATTTTTTAAATTTTAGTGGGTTTTTTTTCAAATTTTAAACCAGGTTTCAGTAAATAAGGGGTGTTTTACAATTCAGTGGGTTTTTTCAAAGTATAAAACTTAGAAAAAACCCACTTAACTATGGAAAAACTGACATTATTTTGACAGAACACATTTAACATAGAAAGAACTCACTAAAATTTGAAAAAACCCACCTACTTTATAAGAGAAAACCACTTAATTTTGAAAAAACCCACACTTTTTCCGAAAAAACCCAGTTTTATATGGGTTTTTTCAGGGTTTTATTGAAAAAACCCGAAAAAACCCAACCCACTTGCCAACCCTGGCTTCTTCACACTTCAAATACTCAGCTCATTCAAAAAAATATTAAATTCTTATGTGTGAACTAATCATCAATAAACACATCAAATATTCAATCCAAATTATTCATCGCATAAACCAACTGCAATCCAACTCACACATCATCTTTACATGTCTCATAAATCACATTTTTATAACCAAATCCTACTTGAATTGACAACTCAATATTTTTTACTTAAGAACACTGATATCTAATCTACACCTTGAAAGGTGAAGTAGGACAACATTTTCACACAATGATAAATATTTTAACACATTAAATTGTATACCTGAACTGGCACAACACACATTTCCTGAAGTAACCAATGGAACCTAAATCTAGCCCCTCCTGTTTGGCTGCTTATTCGCATAATTTCAAACTTTTTAACACATTATCAGATAATTCACAATTCACATATTTACTACCTGAACTATATATGTCATCAACATCTAGAAGTAAAAATTACTGATGTCCAATGCAACATATTTACGTGTTACTTATTTCACCTAATTCACTAAACTTCAAACTTTTGAAGACGTTATCACATATATCATATCTGTACCACAAAACCTTAAAATTTTAAACTCCTAAATCAAATTATCCTAATAACCACATCCACATCCTACCTAAACTGAATTGAAGCAAAACTCCCTGATCTATCCGATTTCGCTTCCTAAATCGCCAATACTGTAAATCGTTCTCAAAATATCAAACTTCTGAACACACAATCACAAAAATCACTCTTCCTGCCTTAACAACAATCCATTCCAAATTAAATCAAATGAAATGAAACATACTCTCTCAACTTATTTACAAAATTCCATACTTTTGAGCACATTATAACTGTAAATCACAGTTATCCTAATAACCATATCCTACCTGAACTGAAGTTAACATCCTGAAATAAAAAAATCACCGATATATCCAATCATGCATCCTTCCACGTCAAATATTTCAGCTGATTCACAAAATATCTAACTTTTGAACAAATTATATTAACAACTCTATCACATCCTACCTATTCGGCTTCACAGCATCTAATTCACAAACTTCTGAACACACATAAATCACATAATCCTTATAACCACATCCTATTAAAACTGACTGATATAAATCTGATTTCGCTTTCTTAAACGTCAAGTACTGTAACTCGTTCACTAAACCTCTAACTTCCGAACACACCAGCACCGTAAATTACTTCCTACCTCAACATCAAACCATTTCACAAGCTCGAACACATTATCACTTTAAATCACAGTTATCCTAATATCCTACCTGAGCTGATTTAATAACCTAAAATAAAAATCTCTGATATATCCAATCCTGATGCACATCTTCACACGTCAGAATGAATTCACGCAATATCAAACTCTTGAACACATTATCTTAACAACAATCGCATCACAGCACTTTCCAGCACCTACTAATTCACAAACTTCTGAACACACATAAATCACGTTATCCTACTAATAACCACGTCCTACCTCCACATCAATCTAATGCAGCGAAATGAAACAAGCTCTCTCGTCTAATCCATCTCGTCGGCACCTCGGTCCCCATTCCCTTGAAGAAGAAGAAGCCAGAGAAAGGGAAAGGGGCCCGAACAGGTTTCCCGGAGGGGGGCGTCAAGGCCACACCTGCACAACAACAGAGTCGTCGTCGCACCTGGCGGGCCCCCAGGAATGCCACCGCGGACACAACACCGAGTGCCTGCGGACAGTGTAGAAATGTCCACGCTAGGTTCTTTATCCAAGGGCCCGGTTTAGAAAATCTTGCCTGGTAGGCACAGCACGAAGAAAGGGGTCCCCGTGTCCAATGTACAACTAATTGCATTGCAATAATTAGTATTACGCGTATTAGCTTGTCTGCCATTTCAAAGATGTTTCGAAAGAGGGTGCTAAAACCGTAACTTTTGGCAAATCAAACCGAAAATAATGCAGCTCAAGACTAACGGCCATATTCTCCACCACTAACCTGACCGGCGGTTAAACGGCACAGTCAAACTTTTTGATTCGGTAACGGTAATTAAAGAAGGAAAAAACTTTCCCACCAATAAGATATTTGAATATGCCGGTTAACCGTCGGTCAGGTTAGCGGTGAATATGGTCGTTAGTCTTAATAAATATAATAAATGAATGAAATTACAAGAATGTGATAGAAAGAAAAATGGACGATAGGTTAATGTTATACTATGATCATTTAGAATAGGCGCCTGAGGAGTAATGTATTAGAAGCAGTTAATTATCATCGAAAAAATTTTCTTGTGCAATGACAAGGCAGCCTAAGCAGAAGTACAGGGCCGTGTTAAGGGAGGGGCGAAGGGGGCACCCGCCCTGGGCGCCGTATTCAGGTATTCAAAAGGGGCGCCAAATTTGTGCTCGAACTTTTTTTGCAATTTATTATTTTAGTATTTTGCAATTTAAAATTATTTTAGTATTGGACGGGATAGGTAGATTCTTCAATACTTTCGAACGGAACCACGATGAACGTGTTCAAGGGGCGCCAAATTTGTGCCCGAACATTTTTTTGCAATAAAAATTATATTTGGGAGGGGGCGCAAAAAAAGCCAGGGGAGCGACAAAAAAGCCATCCGCCCCGGGCGCGATTTTTCCTCAACACGGCCCTGCAGAAGTAGTTAAAATACTGTAAAAGAATCAGTCACTGAAATTGTGTGATAAGCGTTATTAGGCGTTTTTGATCCTGTTTCAGGAGCCTATTCTAAATGAGCAGGGTATAATACTTTAAGAACAAAAATATAGATTAAATAAATTAAAGTATGCAACCACTGAACGACTTCTTCAGGGGTGCAGCATTCAGCAGCCGCATACTGTTTAACCTTTCTGTATGGAGTAGTTCCACAAATGCAGAACCACCCCATCTGCACCCTACTAGGTTACCCCGAAACCAATGTTGGAGAAAAAAAAATTAAACAGATCTAAAAACAACATACTTATCTAAAATTACGCAGAACAATAAAATACAGTTTCTGGGTTAGCATTATAATATGCTTCTCCCACAATCAAATCTACAAAAAATTCTTACATCTCTTGTTCCTGTATAAGCTGTATTTTTTAAGCTTTTTTTTATTTTTGAAACAAAACATTTGCACAAGTAACTTATTAACCGATGTACTACACCCCTAAACAAGGGTAGCACCAGATCCCCTTGTTAAAGCGCACGACGGACCATGCGCTATAATAATTTCTTTATCTGACTCTTGCATGTTTATAGTTTGGTTTTACTCGTAATGAATACGAAAAAGGAACAATCAACATCACAGCACCAAAAACATCAAAAAACCAACATATAGCCCCAGCAAAGACATTAAGAAAAAGTACCCGAGAAACTGTAGTACAAACCATTAGAAAATTAAGGAAATATATAATAAGACTGCGCAAAAGCTACTATAGTCCCAACTGAAATATGCAATACAAGAATAGATATCATTTTTGTAAATACAGTAAATTAATTTTGAAATTTCCACTCTGTCGCGCAGTCTTATTTGGAAATTCTTTACTCTTTTTGGAAACTCCAAAAAACATTTAGATTTACCTTTCAAAGCCATAAATTTTAAGTTATTTTCAATTAAAAATAGCTTATATTCTGTCTGAGCTAAAAAAGCTTGTGACGTCAAATGTGCCTTGTTTACAATCATTTGAAATACTGAGCTCTAGTTTTTTATAGCATATTGTTTCGATGAAAACGGTGTTTCCCACATTTCCAAGAGACACATGTGACGTCACACTGTTAGGCGCTTTCTGTAATTAAATATTTCATAGTTAACTGAAAAATTATGTGGGAAAAGACAAGCATATTTTTGGAATCAGGAGATGATTTTTAATAATATAAAATTGAATATTCATAATTTTCTATTTAAATTCAAAGGTTCACGAGTCATTGTTCATTTTCAGTGTTAATTAATTTTTTAATACATATGAAAAATTTTTCATACATTCCTAAATTATTTAAATACGTAGTTTAAATTTTTAATTATATAAAAATAAATGCCCGCACACTTTGCGTTTTTAATTGCATGAAAATCACAGCCCTATTGATAACTGTTTTAGAAACCGAGTTTACTCTTTTTTCGTTCCCATATCTGTATTATAAAATTATACAAAATTATCAACTCACTTTAAAAATTTAGGTATTTCAAAAAGATCCCTATTTGAAGATGTTACCGCATAACTCAAAAAAGTAAAAAAGTAGAGCTGCATTTGAATGATTATACTTAATAGTGAAAAGTGAAAAGGTAGGTATAAATATAAAAAGTTAATTACTTCGAACTCTCTCATGCTGTTTTTAGTGTCCTTAGGCAAGGAAGACCTTAATAGAAAAAAATTTAATTTCTTCAAACTTGAAGATTTTTTATTCTATTATCTATATGTATTGATAAGTTATCAACTCACTACGAAAATTTAAGTTTAAAAAGAGAGATTCCCTCTTAAAGATATTACCACAACACTTATATGAAAGCTATAAAAGGTATAAAGTTGAACAGGAAAGTTCATTAATGGAAAAATTAGATATGTTTATTATAAAGTTATATATTTTATTACTTTAATGTTGTAAAGTGTTACCAGTTGAAATTCTTCGGTTAAAAATCTTCTCCTAGTAAAAACTCATAACTTAAGTAAGTACAAATATTCCAGACAATGAAAACCAATTTTTTTGTTTTACGGAGATAAAATATGTAAAACACGGTCTCATTGAAATCAGAGTGTTTAATATTTGCCAACAATCGGTCACCCAACTCTTTTCAAAGTGACAAATAATAAATTGAATAGAATTCATATTTACTTTTCCCATATTAGAGAAAAACCAATTACAGTTTTTCGAAATCCCTATAATTGAAAACGCTACAGTAATTTAAATCAAAAACTCACAGATATATAAAAAATTGTTTTATAGAAAATTTAAGGCGAACATGAGAGAAAGAAATGGGTAACAAAAAGTTCAAAATTTATCTCCAAAGCGAATTATTTCGGAATGAAATATTAAACAATATATTCATTTGTAAACACGGGGTAATTTAAAATGTACACCGTCATATATTTATCATTAATATATTTGCAAAAGTCTAAGAGCACACAGTACAGTTTATCGAAACGTAATTATAGTTGAAAATATCCAAGTTTATACTGCTTTTAAATTAGATGTGTTTTCTAGGAAATCCAGGTTTATATGTTACATCGGTCAGCATTAAAAAAGATATTTACGATGTAATATAAGGATTTCAATTGTGGATATCACACTACTACATTGTATGAAGGTATAGTGCAGTATGTTTTCAGAGAAATCTTGCAATTATTTTTCTTTTATTGGAATTTACGTAAGTGTCTGTTTGGTAATATTCAAACCAAAGACCTAAGAAAACTGTTTTGCGGTGTAGGAAATACCACATGTTATCCTTTTACACGTATAATAATTTCAAACATTATATTAGGCATTTTTATAAATAGTATTATATAACCTTAGGGTAGATTATTTGATACTGATATGGGTATATTATTATATATTTCTGTTGAAAAATACATGTAAAATAGATTTTATCTGTATTAAAAATTGAGTTTTATGTTCACTTGTTAATTTAGTCTGTTATATTCGTCTCCCCTCATATAATATCCCTTTCAACCACAACTTAATTAAACTTCAAATATTTATATTTCATTACATTTGTCAAGCTAAAGCTAAAAAAACCTGTGCAAGCACTAAAAATTAAATAGTTTGTAAAAACAAAGATTTCACGTTATTACAGAACTTAATATGCATCTAAAACTTCCATTAGTAAAAAAATTATTCATTGAATAATAACATATTTATGTATTTTAAGAATGTGTAGGGCAAGTTACTATATCTTAATCATTCTGGCTCATTAAGAAAGTATTTCTTTAGCTATGAAAATTTCTTTTATATGAGACGTATTTTTCTATTAGCAAAAATATAAGAATGTGAATTTTTTTCAGAGACGAAAATGAAAAGAAATACTTTTGAGAACACCAAAAAACAAGATAAACAGAAGATTCAAACACAGACGAGAGAAAAATAATCGTTATAGCTACTTGTGTTTTCTAACTTTGTTTTAAAATAAAAAGGAAAAAAACAAATTTGTTTTTTTAATTGCTGATGAAAAAAGATTTATTGTATAGGAAAATGTACATAAAGTTAATAAACAAATTAATATTATTTAGAGTAGGTACTTCTTAAAGT
Source organism: Tetragnatha versicolor (assembly GCA_024610705.1). NCBI lineage: Eukaryota > Metazoa > Arthropoda > Arachnida > Araneae > Tetragnathidae > Tetragnatha > Tetragnatha versicolor. The sequence continues at coordinate 2,587,378 of JANDEH010000020.1, forward strand.
GTAAGTAATTCACACACAAAAACAATGATTAAGGGGAAGCGAGGCTATTTGATACATTTAAAATTATCACCCATTTTCTGAGTAGAAAAAATAATTTATTCATATACTTTTTTTAAATTGCTTAGTTTTATGAAACCTATTTTTAAAAATATAAGCCTGATGAAAATTAAAATATATAGAAAAAGTCAATTTTGTATTAATTTTGTATCAAAAAGTCAATTTTGTATCAATGCGTCCCCCCATTTGGGGCAGTTGGATAAAAATGACAAAGGGATACGCATTCATGCTTATGGCAAATGAATACATTAACTCATTAACATACTCAAAAATAGTAATTAATTACAAAAATTTCGAAAATAATAAATATTCTTGTATTGAGATATTATAAAAAGATTCTCATTAACTTTTTTGATTATTGGTCACAAATTTTTCATTAAAAATTCAGGAATAAAAAAAATTCCAAGAATTAAACAAATGGTCATTTTTAACAAATCTCTAATTCAGGAAATCGATGCAATTTTCATGGGTAGAGTTGTCCCTAAATTAAGTGAATAAAATTCAAAGTTAACGTTGTCAAAAATCATTTAGAAATTTAAAAATGCTGAGCTAATTAACTGTTAAGTGTTTGGTCATTTATTGTACTTTTTGGTTTTAGTTTTAACAAATATTTTTGAAAATGCCATTCTTTGTTACCTATATAAAATTGTTAAGAACTTCTCGGATGTTATAAAGTTCTCGATTTTATAATCCACTTCAACTATTCACTCACTAATATTCCGAGTATATGCGGAGTACGTGCTCGTTAAATCTGTGGGTCCGAAAGTCCTGTGGTCCGTCATGGTGCAGTTCACCACGGGTCCAAGTGTCTGGAGACTATTTCCCTCCCCTTCAGACACATGGCAAAATTGTGGAGGTGGTGATAGATAGTGGCAGCATCTATCATCTCATGAGGCAGAAGTCGGACTCCTGCCATTTATGGGCCTCACTTTCTCAGGAGCCGCACCCCCTTTGCCTTGAATCCTTGTGGAGCTTGGGTATTCCAAGTGGCACACGACAACAACAACAACTCACTAATATTGGTCTGCCAATACGAAATGTTAGTTTAACAAAAAGTAGGTGCAAAATACAAATTCTTTTATCATTTTCTTTAATCTACGCGCTTTCAATTTTAAGAATATCTAATGAGTATTAGTTCCTTAAAGAGAGCTATCTCGTTTTTATTAGGATTTTAAATATACCGTATTAGGATTACATGTCATTTTTACAACGCTGGGTAAATAATTCAACCTTTCTAATAAATAGCGTCTTGATTGCATTGTGATTATGTTATGTGAGAAACAGATTGTGGTGTAAAAGTGTTACAAAAAAATTCAGAGAGAGAAAATGTGTTCTTATATATTGTTTAGTTTTAATTTTAAGAACATATTCAGATTCAAAACGTATTTTACAACAATATTTTTAGAAAACGTTTCTTACACTTTTCAAAGATATTTCCAGACAACTATCACAGTTAAAGTGTTCTACCTAACAACACAAAAAGTATGTTGTAAAAAAAGGGTTAATAAATGTGCTTTTTATTATGTGCTTTTTTGTATGGAGCGTTTTCAGTTTATAGAAATATGATATAGAAACAGGGTGTATAAGAAATTTTATATTCCAATACTCAAGTAGTAGTCAGTTAACCCTTTATTTACCGCATTATGATTCGCTGCAATTTTTTTCGTGCAAATACTTTTTTTGAGTCACTAAATTGAAAATTAAGGGATATACATAAATAAAGTAATCATCTTTGGAAAATTGAATCCTCTAGATCCAATTACTTAAATTGATACTTTTGGGTACTGTCAGTACATGGAGTGCTAAAATATTCTCACAGTACAAGAAAAACAGCTTTTTTTATCGCAATAATAAGTCTTAAAAAATAATACACTTAACTTTTGACTTTAACTACTTTTTTGCGGGAATAAAAATGACAATCATGTGAATCCGATAGAAATGGCAGCTAATTTTACATCTTCAGTTAAATCTATTCGCATTTCCCGCTAAAATATCATCATAGAACCTTCGCTGCTTTTTATCCTGGAAGAGGATAACTGAAAGAGTGTTCCTGTGCAAATTATCGTCAATATATTCGCAAGGATGGTTATTCTATGTAATTTTAAAGTTGGCGGTACTTGTAAGTACCGTCGGTAAATAAAGGGTTAAAACACTAAAAGAATTTTATACTATATGCTAATTGAAAAGAACACAGGGTGTTCAGCATACGATTTTATACTCTTATTTCCTTGTATTAGAACAAAAAGTTGTCTAGACGCTCAATTTTAAGTTTAATTAAAACTTACAATTTTCCAAAAAAAATTCCGAGAAAGTTTGAAGCAAAACTATATTAAGAGGAGGAGCTTTAATTTTTTAAAAAAAGTTTTTCAATGGTATAGCAAAACGAGGGGAAAGTATCTAAGTCGATTTAAAAACACGCTTTTGGTTGTAAGCTATACTTTTATCAAAAATATTCACTAAATACATTTTACGTATTTGATATAGAAATATAGATCCTCTTACTGATAGTTTCGAACTCGATATTTCAATAAAGAAAAAAGTAAATAAAAGCATTTTATACAGGTGCAAGTTCAGAGTTGCGTATGCTTGGCGATTTTTGGCTGTTTAGCGGCACATTTAGAAGCCAAATGACTCTTTTAACATGAGTTAGGGTTACCATATTAGTCATCTTTAACGCTAAAAACTTGGCGCATACGCAAGTCTGAACTTGCGCCTAAAAACCTATCATTTACAACACCATAATCAATTGGCTTGGGTTTTTTTTCTTTAGGCAACAATTTTCAAGTCGTGTGGTACTAATCTAATTTGACAGTCTTTGAAATGATTCTAGACATTAATTTGAATGATAAATGAAAATTCTTAATCTTTAGATAAATGTAATGCTTTGAAAAATGACCTTGGAAAACGGTCACTAGATGTTATTGAATAATTACCTTAACCATTAATCCTGTGTGATGATTTTTTCCTTCTTAATAACAATTTGTCAAATCTATAACATATACGCAATACGAATATAATGTTAATGTGTTTGTTATGGTTTGTTTTAAATAAACGGAATAAATAACATATGTTTAGTCGCATCCATTTTTGATGAGGTTAAGAAGGGGGGAAATTTTAACACTTTTCTGAATTTAATTATCTAAAAAAATGGTCTTAGAGAGATAGATAACTTTATGAATGATATAGCATATCACCATATCTTGAACTTCTACATCCTTGAAACTTTGACATGAAAAACACAATAATGTTTAACCCGATTTGAGCACTCGAAAATCTTATGGAGTCATATCCTCTTTACTTCTATACAGTATTTTTGTGAATTATTAACTAAGGCACAATTGTTATTGTACCATTTTTAAATACATTTTATAGTCAAGATAAACGTAGTAGTTATACCCAGTGACATGGTTTGATAGTACGTATGCATACAATTTATTTTAGGTTTTTATTTATATTTTTTAGTTTTTTTATTTATATTTTTAGTTATTTTATTTATTTTTTTAGTTATTTTATTTATATTTTTTCTTTCTTTTTTCTTTTGTGTGTTTGCAATTGTAGTTGTAAATTGTTAGTTTGTAAAATTTGTAAATATAATCAATGCACTGAAACGCTAAGAACAAAATAAACATTCTATAAAAACATTTATGAACGCTTTTTGTTGTCAAATTAACAACACTTAAGTTGTGTTGTTAGTGAGAGACACTGCTAATCAAAAGCGTTTCTAAAAAGTGACTAAAAAGTGTTGTTAGTGAATCGAAACGCTTTTGATTATTAGAGAAGTGTTTTGTTCATCAACGTGTTTACCTAAGGGGACATCCATAAATTACGTGAGGTGTTTTTTTCAAAATCTGGCCCCCCTCTCCCCTTGGTGAGATTTAGTGAGATTTTGCTGGACCCCCCCCCTCCCCCCAAGTGAGATTTACCTACAACCTTTAAAAATAATTTTCTAACCAATTCGTTTGCATTTTGTGCTTCACAGCACCTAAAACTTTTCCATTATTAATGATGTGGGGGAAAAGGACATTATTCCGCATAAAAATCACCACAGTATCTTATCTGTGGCTATTATTCATTTCTTATTCATTTCAACTTAAAAAATCGTTTAATTTCTAACTTAAAAAGTTGACGTGAGATTTTAATCGACCCCCCTCCCCCCTTGGTGAGATTTGGTGAGATTTTTCCAAACCCCTCCCCCCCCCCTTTTTGACCTCACGTAATTTATGGATGTCTCCTAACGTTGCAGAAGTGCTTCACGCATATTTTCCGAGTGTTCTATGATATTTAATAAATACTGTTTTAACCATTCCATAGATTTTAAAAAAAAATCTTTCTTATAGTTCAGATAAGTCCTTAGAATAAAATTTATGATATCCCATTAAATTAAACAATGGGTATATTTGTAAAATTTTATTTAATTTTGAAATTTCTTTTGTGCGAAATCATTTCTATTATTACGACAAGCACAGTTTTTAAGAGAAAACAATCTAAAGGAAATACTTCAATTATCAATGTTAAACCCAAGTTAAGGTGAAAAAGGGGCGTGAGAGAAAATCATATGTAAATGTTGTTATATTAACTGTATAGGGAGCAGAAAAGGTAAAAGAACCAGTGGTTGACAGTTTTGCAAAAGTGTAAAAGTAACCAAGAGAGAGAGAGAAATATGCATTAGAAATGGGCCAAAAGGTTAATGTCATAGCGACCAATTAAAATTGGGCTCAGCTAAATTCTTCCCCCACTTCCCATTGTTGCCTTACTTAAAGCATCTTGTTGAAATGTAACTACTATAAATTCCTATTAGTTAATAATTCTGGGTCGAAAAGCACGAATTTCTTTCCTTTATAAGTCAAAATATGAACTTTTTGAAAGTTATGAAAATTTATTTACTGATAAAGTTATGGTATTTTACCATAACTTAGTTTCTTCTACCTTTATAAAACCTCTGGATCATGATTTATTTCAACCTTAGTCTTATTTACATGATGTTACCAGTGGCTGGCATTTGGTCGGACATTAGGAAAGTAATTAGCAAGCATTGACCCCCTCATTCCTACATCAGTACCAGCGCTCTGACACACTGTAAGTTTATACAATGAAATTTTGATTCAAAAGAGAAGCCACATCTAGAAAACAAGAAAAAACTCGCAATGCAGTTTAAAACAAGTCCAACTAACCCTTTCCTCAGACCTACCAGAGACACTCTCAGAATTTCCATACCAAAAATAAAGAAAAAAAAACACTCAAAGAACCCTAATTAGCAACAACAACAACACTCTAGAAAGGAAGTCGCCTGTTATTGTTTAGAGCCCCACTTCCGGAGCGGGAAAAAAAAGGGGCAAAACAAGGGGGACACTTGCGGCAGGGGAGGAGAGAAAAAAAGTGGAGAAAAAACCTCCTGGATCCGTGCCAAAATGGGGATAGCAGCTGGAAAAGTCATTCAGTTCACTCACGGCCTTCCCTCCTTTGGGTCAACAGGATCGGTTTAAACTAATTTAACAGTGGGGCTATTTTGGTTCTACACAGGCCGCATCAAACAAAAAAGACAGACAAACCTTTTTTTTTTAAGGTGGGGAAGATATTTTTTCCGAAAACTCTCCATTAGATCAATTTGGGGTTATTAAATGGTGGGATGATTTCAGGAAGCTTGAATGCTTTGTCTGAAAAGGTGATGTGGTAAAAATTAATAGAAGAGTGCGTTCACAGGTCGTTTTTATGTATATCTCATTTTTGTTGGATGAGAGCTAAAAAAATTCTAAGCTCCTTCCAGGGATATATATATGAGGGAGGGAAGCCCCCCTGAAACTCATATACTTGGTGTTTGGCCCAGGACTAGTGACTTTTTTTCATCCCAGTTCCAAATGTGATACCTCATTCCATCCCGATTTTTTGCCTATTAAACATTTATCCTTTCTATGTGATAGAAACAATCCAATTGAAATCGTCGCAGTCATTTGAAATCTAGTGTTTAAAATTTTAAACAGAATTTTCATGAAGTATTCCCGCTTATCCTTTTAAAATTCCGCAAAAATTCAATTTCAAAATAAAACAAATTTCAAAACTCCCTGGATAAAAAGTTACGGAGCATTTTCAATCACATGACTCGGACCTAGCAACGGCCTTAGCAACAGATTGTTTGACCTATAGCAGTTAACAGTTAAAAGAAAAAACTGACTGGTCATGAAATGCTTCTATTGGAGCATTTGCAATCACATGACAGCAGCAGATACCGCCGCACCTAGCAACGGCCTTATAGCAACAGACTGTTTTACCTACAGCAAGGAAGAAAATAAATGGTCGTGACGTCACCTGAAGCACTCTATATTGTCTAACTTTATACCTAAAAATTCAAAATATCTCACCTCTTAAGTCAACTATGCAAAATTGGAAATTAACTAATTTTTTTTTATTAACTGAATTTTTGTTAAAACCTGTGAACCACCACTGTAAGGACCAAACACTGGGTGTACTACAATGAGTTAACTCATTTTAAGGTTAAAGACTTAAGGTTTTTAAGTTGTCTTTTAGTGTCAAATTTCCAAACATTTTGGGGGGAACCCCAAGACCCCCTTTTATGTTGCTTGAAACTCTATTACTCTATTTTTTTTAATTAATCACTTCATCAAGATGTAAGTCATGCCTAAAAATGTATTAAAACACTAAATTGAAACTATTAAATATGCATTGGTCAGGCTTAGGAATATTTTTGGGTCCTCTCTCTCGGTGCAAAAGTCTAATAGAGGCTTAATTTTTTTGACGATATTTGGGACCCTCCTGAAATAAATTTCTATAATCGCAACTAGCCCCTTCCATTTGTATCCCACCTTCACACCCACTCTCATAAAAATATTGTCGTTATACAAGATATAGAATAAAAAGTTATTAGTGTTACCCCAATTTTTACACCTCAAAGTAGAGTTTCTTAAGCCTTTGTGACTACGTTGGGCTGTAAATAAATAAATTTGAAGGCAGGTAATTAAATTAATTAAAGAGGATGATTAAGTTAAAGTTACCTATTTTTTAAATAACCGCTTTAAACTAATTCTGAAATAAATCACTTAATTTTCAGTTTTTCAAAAGGTTTCAATAATCAAAAAATTACGAAAAAATTATCTTTTTTAAATCTATCTCCTAATGAAGTGAATTTTTGCCACAAAATTAATAGAATTGTCTTGAGTCCAAAAAATCTAAATAGAATGCGTTTTGCTCTTTTTTGTAGAGAAATTTATATAACAGTCCGTCCGTACCAAAAAGGTTCATCGTAGAATCTCTTAAAGTACTTATAAACTGAGTTTACAATTTACTTGTTCCCGTAAGATAAAAGTTTTAATGAATATTAACAATAATAATTAGAAAATAGGCTTCAGAAACTATCTTACAATCAGGCGCGGATTCAGGGGGTGGCACTCTGGAAAGTGCCCCCCTTGGAGACCCAAAAAGGTTCTCAAAATGAGTGAAAATCCAACTTTTACAGGTCGAATTTCAAAAAATGTTCTGGAAGTGGACCCCCATACCCCAACTTAGTATCAAAATGGGATCTTCAGTGTTAATTTTTAGGATAGCCCCTAAATTTTGACATTTTAGGTCAAAAAGTAAAGGTAATAATGTTTAAAAGTGACCCCTTAGACTCAAAACGTTTCTAAAAATGAGTTAAAACCCTACTTTTACGCATCAAATTTCAATTTTTTTCTGAGGGAGGACCCCCTTACCCCCAATGGTACCACAAGGGGATCTCGTCTGTGGAAAAGTGCCCCCCCTTGGAGCCGTGCTGGATTCTGCTTACAATACGTTAAGATATTTTTCTGATTAATAAAAAATATATCAGTTAATCTTAGTAGATTTTGATTATACATTACAGTGTAAAAATACTTTCCTTGAAAACATTTTGTTGAAACCACTCCGCAACTGGAGTTATTCTCCTCCTGAATTCTTCACTAAAACACTTAAATTTTGAACATAATCCCTTTTTTGAATGTCTGAATGAAGTCACAACTGCGGTCGTAAACTTGAAAAATTATCCAGAGTCAATCGTAGGCTTCAAAGTGTTTTTACTAAATTAACATCATTGCATATTCGGTTTTCAAAATCATCCCTCAGTCAAATAGAGTGGAATTGAAATAAAAACTCTTTTAAGTAAAGTTGCGTAGTTCACAGTACGTTTTGTTAGATTCATTCATAAAGAAAGGATGCATTATTACTATGAGTTAACAAAACATTAAACGCAATTAGGTTAGCAACCGTGAGTGAGATCAAATGAAATTGTAACGTGAGGGAAATAAAAACAATATTATAAGGTGATTAAAACTTCCACGACCTGAAGAGTAACTATTTATTTCATTTTCCGGGATGGATGAAAAATTCCAATCGGCACGACCATCCATCCCGGAAAATTGAATAAATAAAAACAATATTTTTCATTCATTAACTCATAGGTTCTAACAGATAAAATTACAAGCATCAACAAGTATAAAACAATGACGCCTCTATCTGGTAGAAGACTAATAAATTAAAAATGATCTAATATTTAAGTATTAATGCAGGTATTCTATTCTTCCCTCTATCTCCTCCAACCTCAATCTCCCATACAGATATTTGATGTCAGGGAACACAACAAAATAAATAACAAATTTAATCCAAAAGCTTAAAATAGTAATTGTACAGAAGTGTTATCCTTTCTTGGAAACAGCCAGTTACATTCGCCACAAATGAACGGAAGAAATAATCCGTTACGTTACATCTGTAGATCAAATCACATGTGGATAAGGTATTCTCAAAGTTTGCTGTACGCCAATAATATGGACTCGACAAATTTATCTCTCGCCTCTGGACTTCGATATTTGAGGTGAGATTAAAACACTGATAAAAACTCGTAAAGTTCTGCGTGTACGGGAATGATTAAATATTTGCTCTTTCCGTTCTGATGGAAGGAGTTCCAAGAAATGTTAGTTTGAATTAACACACGGGCAAAACATGGAGACTAAACAAGAGATGTAAATCTTCATTATTTCAATTCTTGACGCACGTAAACGAGGAAACCTTATATAACAGTTGCACAAGCAACCATACAACAGTGAACTTTACAACAGTCACCAATGAAATCATACATTCACAAGGACAGTTTTTGAATTTTAGCTCAATAATTTTTCCGTTATAGCTGGTGTAATTTATTTAAAAGAGGCCAAATCCATTAAAAATAACAAAATCTAATTTTAGAGGTTGTCCCAAAATAAGTTTCCACCCCTTTAATTTTTAAACCCCAATAGATATAGTTATAAAAGTAATGTCTCGGTATAGTTAAGTGACCATGTGCTATCCGATGCGACAACTTTCAACGCCCCCTATCAGAAATAAAAGGAGTTATAGTTTTTATTCTAAAGACTTTCAGATATTTGCTAAATTTGTCAATTACCATGTGTAGAGCAGCAGCGATTAAGTAGAAAAAGACAGCCTGTGCAGAGAAAAAGTCAAGAATAGAACCTCTTAATTCTTTCCTTTAATAAATTATCTGATATTATTATTTGGATCGAAAATTTTAAAGTCCTCATTTTTTGCCTCTGAAAATTTTTAGTAACCCTTTTACAACATTACCTTTTTCGCACAATTACAACTCAATCAATTTAATTAAAAGTGTTTATTATTGTGTATGTGTTTACTTTCACCTCACTTAACGTTGCAAATATGTTTCACGAATTTGCAGTGTAATATGGCATTATATTTATGACATGGAAAGCCTTTATGTAAGGTCTTGAACGCATATCACTTGTTTTGTGCCATAGCCTCACAATTCGAATATAATACACCTTCAATATTAGGGTACCTCGAGTTATTTAAAAGCTGAGGTTCCAATTTAGCTCTTAAATTACTCGAGATACCGCTATACTGATTTGCTAGTTGTGACGCTATCGAACGAAACATGCGATGCAGTACACCATTACTCCAACCTAAATATCCCAAATTACGGCCTTAACAATAAACAGGCGACCTTCTCAACAACAACGAGCGGTGGAAAGCTCCCTATAATAATACCTGCCGCCAGGTAAGATCTTGACAAGCGAGGGGTCATGGGTCAGCGACCACTGGTCAGATCATGAGTGATGAGTGTGGGGAGTCTCGCGGAAACGGTGGGAATGACTGCGATGATGGAGAATGGCCGTTGTCGGCACTGCTAGTGGAAATTTCGGACGTTGTTCGGGTAGTAAAGTGAGGGTTGCCACTATGGATTGATCAGCAGATTTGGAATCAATGCCAACACTTGTTCAGGCCCGTAACTAGACATTTGTTTTTGGAGGGGAAGTTAAACAAGAAAAATATTTATTAAGGAAGACAAACACTATTTAGGGACTATTTCCACACACACAACATTATTTTTCTAGATCGTAAAAATGTAGTATTCAAACCTTCACTGGCAAATGCGCAAAACACTTTTGCTACACTAAGGGCCGGATGCAACTCCGTTTCGTTACGTTCTTAAGAACCGTATTTCACCGTCATCCACCGTACAACGGTAACGTCAGGTCAGGAGCAGGCGTCGGCCGTTTCATCCGCTGCCGTTTTTCTCTGATTGGTTGAAATGCCCGATGACGTATCTCCATTTATTTATTCCAACCAATCAGCGGCAAGCTGGGCAAATGACTAAAGAAAACGATAGTTGAGTTGTTTGGAAGTAGGATTCGACCAGCTTCAACCGTCAACCAAATCGTCGTAAAACGGAGTTGCATATGGCCCTAAGTAAACAATAATTAACATTTCTAATCGAAAACGTTTCAATTGTATTACACAATTGGGTTAAGAATGTGAGAGTAAAACATAGTGCTGTAAAAGTGCAGATGAATGTTTGCACAGAAAATGCGCTTATAAAGTATTGCGATTCAAATTTAAGAATACTTTCAGATCTTAAACGTATTTAACAACACTATTTTTAAAACACATTCACTTTTAGATAGAACACAATTCAACACCTTTCAAGCATATTCAGAACACTAACCACACATTAATTTGATAAAGTGTTCTGCCAAACAACACAACCGAAGTGTTGTTAGTTTGGGGACAAAAAATGGTTTTAAATGTGTTTATTTTTGTGTAAAGCGTTTTCTGTGATGTTTTAAGTTTTGGGCTCTAATCTAGGTTCTATGTCCCAAAAGAAGGTTCTTTCGTGACCCCATAGCCCTTAGCAATAGTAAATTCAGCTCCAGCACCTCAAGATCGTAAGTTTTTTTAGGGGGTTTAATTTTGTACACTAGGACCTGTTGAGTGACACCCGGGACCCGGGGAGGACCATCTTATAAAAGTTAAAGTTCAGGATGGTAACCTTTGGGTTATATTTTGTGTACAGCCTTGGTGAAGCATTCATTAGCTCGATGTTAGAAGAGCGATCGGGGAATACCGCATTCAGAAAATTTCACCCTTGAAAACAGAGAACTTACTCATATTTGATCTCCATCAAGGAGTAAAAATAATTTTCAAATTAGCCTAAATAAAAAATACTGACCGATACCGTTTAAATTTCATGGTTCCCCTCATTCTCATTATGCATATGAAATGTATATGGGCCGCTAATGTTATAATAGTTGAGAACCACTGCTTTAGTATAACTTTCTCAAGGCCGGATCCCGTATCAAGGGGGGATTCAACCCCCTGCTACATTTCCCTGAAAATTTAAACTAAATTTTAAAAATTCGACAGATTATTAGGAGCAATTCTTTTCTGGTGTCACTCAAAGGGTCCCAAATACCCAAAAATGTGTATAAACCTGTAAACCCTGCTTTTTAGGGTCATATTTCAAATCTTTGCTTGGGGTATTATCCGAAAAACTTTGACAATATGTAGACTAAGGGGCAAATTAGGTAAAGTAAGAGGTACACGTAAGAGGAGAGGAGGGCAGGAGGCTATAGTAAACCATTTGGGGTCAAACCCCCTCCCTTGAAGGCCCTGGGATTGAAAACCACTGCTTCAGTCATCAGTACATCCCTCTCAATTTTCGATCTCCTTCCTTCAGTGAAACCCGTTTTCCCGACTTAACAATAATCTCAACTCTCATTGTCTTTACTAATGACATCCATATTGGTTTCTGAGGAAAGGGACCTCCACACCCATTAGGCCTCGCAACTAACCCTAACCATCAGTAGTAACGAACCCGGTCTGTACAATTTCCGGCCCCTTTTGTGTTTAATCAATGCTCCCGCACAAAAACAATAAGTGACATCTGAATTATTCCGAGTCTTGAGAAGAGTTGAGCTGTATTTTCCCTGCGAATTCCGTCCGATTTCCGCAATTTGGTGTAACGCGCAATTTTCTCTCTCGCAGACTGCTTCGCTTCCGGAATTTCCCGGATAGATAGATAGGAATATTTCGATGGCACTTTTGCCAGGGAACAGTTTTAAAAGAGGAGAGAGAAAGAGAGAAGGGGTAAAACCATCCATAATAAAGGACGCAGGGGGGATGAAGATGCCGGAGGAAGAACACTCGGGATGTTCTGAGGGGGCGTACATAAAGTGAATCACAAGTGTAGGACCGTGTTCAGATGGTTCACCCTCCTCGAAATCGCTAGTGTTTTCCTTTAAATTTACGTGACGTTCAACACTCTTAAAACGACAGTTTCAAAAATGTGAAAAAATTACTCAAATCTGAGTATGGCACGCACTCAAACAGGCTCCGATCCAAATTTACTCAAATTTGAATACATGCATGTACTCATTTTTGAAAATGAACAGATACTCAAAAATGAACATCATGTACTAATTTTTTAATTCGTCCATAACATTTTTATAAAAGGGTGCAATGTGTTACAGTTATGATGACCATATAGCCACGTTACTATGACGTGGGAAATAGACCAATAAGTTTAGTGTGACGTCACAACGTTATGTAACATGTTATCACGCCAACTTAACGTTGCTTTTGATATATTCCAATTATTTTTCCAATTTTCAAATATAAACTAAAAATAAGCATAATTTGAGTGGTGACAATTAAATTGTTTCAAACTGAGTATGTCTGGTGTTTCAAAATTGAAAGCATTGATTGGTCATATTAAATTTGAGACAAAAAGTTCCATACCAAAATGAGAACATCGATTTACTCAAATTAGAAAAATTTTCATTTCTCTCAGTGAAGGAGATAACTTACTTTTTATTTTTTTACCCAAATGTCCAAAAATTTAAGAGAAAACACACATTCGAACCACGTTAAATCACATCCTGAACCACCAAAATTTTCAGTTTTAAAAATAATTTAATATTATTTACTTACATTGTATATAACAGAGGACGTTTGAGAGATACGCATTAAACGCTCCACACAAAAACGCTCTACATTTGGAACACTTTTTTGTCCCTAAATTCACAATTAGAGTTCAAAATATGTTTGAAAAGTGTTAGAAATGTTTTAAAAATGGTGTTGTCAAATATTTTTAGAATCAGAAAGTGCTCACTTAAATTTTCTAACTCAACACAATCTCCATATTGGGTTCACTTAGCAATTCATAAGTGTTTCACGCAATTTCACAATGGTTTTTATATTATACAAGAAACATCCCGATTAATTCGATTTTTTATAGTTGTTATGATGTGAAATAGGTTTAACGACAATAATTAACAACATATTGTTGAAACGTATCAAATTTCAATCAAAATGGTTGCGCACTAACTTATATATGGAGAAAAGTCGCATGAAATGGCGGTAACAGATCACAACAACATTATAAAAATACCTGAATACAAATATTTGATTTTTATGCGCATCTAAAAACTTCAAAAGTAATTTATTACATACTAAGTAATTGAATCGTCAGTTTGAAGAGGGGAATAAGTCCAAAAACCAAGTTTTGAGAAAATCGAAAAAAACTGTATAAGTAATTGAATTTTCATTGTATAACCACCAAATTTTTACTAGAAGTTCAGAACCCTATTTAAAAAACAGTGAAATCATCAAAACAAATATAAGTATATTCAAAAATATTTTACAGTCAAAATAAGTGGATGGACTTATCCCCTTCTTCCACCTTATGAAATTTTTCTGATGAAAAAATCTTTAAAAAAACCCTTAAATTCACATTTAAATTATATTTCTCCTTAGTATACACCACAAAAGGGTGAAATAAAAAGAATAAGACCAATACAATTCAAAATTATTGTGTAACTGGGTTAATGTTAAAGCAGTATCAATGGAGTGAGTGAATATCAAACATTCCCTGCTTAAAAAAAGTTTGAAAAAATTTAAATTAAGAGAAAAGTTTTATTATAACTTAGTTTACAGCGCAAAGAATATGAAAAGAAAGACAAATTAACTTTAATTCCAAATTAACTTAAAAAATACAATAAATGGACATCGATTTCACAACTTCAAGGGGCGATATCTCCCTATAGGGGTTAGTTATTTTCCCCCTCTTTTCACCCATGTGTAGAGCAAAGCTTGGAGATTGTTTTGACCACAAAAAGTCAATTTGTAATTTTTGGACTTATTCCCTTCTTCAAACTGAAGATTCAATTACAAACGTGTTTTTTTTCTGGACCTCGATAAAATTTTCAAATGTGTGCGGACCGGACCTCACATAAAATTACTTATTACCCCGGCTGTAGGAGATTTTGGGGGAATTATATTTTCTATACAAGATCAACAATTTCCCCCAAGGACGACCGAGAATTTTGTCTTCCTCTTGTGTGTAATTTTAAGTTTTGGATCAATTATGGGGTAATATTGCGTTTTCTGGTAGGGATTATAGTATCTTTTTTTAAATTTAAAAAAATTCTTGAGAAATATATCTTTGTATACCGTATACCCCCAAAGATTTAATTCTTAGCACAAAATAAAACCTAGTTCATGTTCCACCCAGGTTTGACTAATACAGGGAGCACCAGTATTTTACTGTAAACAGTTCGGTATTTTTACTATAAAAGATTTACAAGCAAAGGGTTACAAGCGGTGATATTCCGTTTGGCGCTGATTGCATCATTATTGGTGACTTTTATCGCTTGCGCCGGGATTCTGGAGTAGTACCAAAAGATTTATTTTTGACTCTATATTTCACATTTATTTTAAACTTTATTTTGAAATAAAATTAGACAACATTTTCAAATTATAAAAAAATACAAAAAATGAAAAAGTGACGACCGACAGCATGTTTGTAAACTACAAACTTGATACATAAAAGGAAGAAAGCACATCATGAATCCATACAGTCTACTCATTGAAGCTTAATTCGCTACTTTAAAAATTCGAATTCGACTTATACTACCTGAATTTTTTATGAAATCATTTTCTCTCGAGAATTTGATCCCCAGCTGGATCTTAATCGTTCCATGTTCCCCTATTTATTTATCTCTTCTAACTTTTTGAACGACCCCCTAAAAAGACCGAGGGAATGCCATAAGGATGAGGAGGGGGAAATAAGAAGAAAAGCAGTGCTATTTAGAGACGCGGGGTGGCAGCACGGGAAAAGACACAAAGCGGGGGAGGAGGCTCGGAGAAAGTAACGGAAGAGCGAAGGGGGCGGTTTTAGAGGGAGTTCCACCCACATAGCCGTCCCTTATTGGCCGGAGGGCGGTTGGGAGGAGCGGCGGTCGTAACACGTGTGTTGCCGCCTGGGGTGAAGGCGCAGTAGGCTTTCTTCTCCCAGCAGGGGGAATTTTTCAGGGGGGCTTAGGGACTTTTCCATTCTTTGGAGAATGCCCCCTCCCTCTTTTAAACAACAGAGGAGGGGCGGGAGGGAGACATAAAGGGCGCAGTCTCATTCGCTGGGAAACTTAATTTCGAAATATTCAAATGAGCAAAGACCAGAGAGAGGAAAAACACATTCACGAGATAAGTCTCTGGCCCCAACAATGACAGGGTGCTGTACAGGAGGGGTACAGCAGAGGCACGATGATAATAATAACACCGAGGAGGATCGATACCCGGGGCACTAGTAAATAGATCCTCTCTAGAAATCGGATTTCTAATTGCGATCAAGGGGGTGGGAAGGCCTGCTTCGCTCGGGAGAGCAGGATTAAAAAGCCGCTCTATCGATATGACGATTTGATTTCCAGAACTAAGTTCTTTTTTGAATCTTCGAATTCTGAAACGGCACTATCAAAGAGTGGAGAAGGGGAGCTATGCAGACACTTGAGGGCGTATTCACAAGACCTTCATCAGGGTTTAACCTAGACAAGACGTAACGGCGGTCACGGTCATGGTCCATAGAATACATTGGGTGTGATACAGGGCCAAAAGGGAGTTCAGTGATATAACCCCATATCCCCTAGAAACCACAGTACAGGGCCCTGCCTTAACCAAGGAGGAATTATAGCAGTGTTTCTTATCCTTTTCTCGCTCCACGCCCCCCTTGAGTAGCTCCTATTAACAAAGAAGTTCTCATGCTCCATCACAGGAACACTTAAGTTTCGTTTTATTCTTGTTTTCTATCTTTTTTTCTTTTTAACTTCATTATATTTTGTGGTGTAGCCAGAGCCCAGAGGGCTTGGGCAAATTTAGGTGTTGGACCCTTGGGGGGCTCTGGAAACCCTGAAATCCCTTATAAAACGGAATTTTCTGAAAAAGTTCGGGGGGCAGTGCCCCCATGTCCCCCTTAAATCAGTGGCGGATCCAGGGGGTGGCACTCTGGACAGTGCCCCCTTGGGAACCCAAATAGGTTCTCAAAATGAGTATAAACCCTAATTTTACAGGTCTAATTTCAAAATTTTTTCTGGGGGAGGACTCCCATCCCCCCATCAGAACCACAAGGGGATTTCAGTGATAATTTTATGGAAATCTCCAATATTTTGATATTTTGGGTCAAGAAGTAAAGGTAATAGTGTTGAAAAGTAACCCCCTTAGTCTCAAAACGTTTCTAAAAATGAGTTAAAACCCCATTTTTACACGTCAAATTACAATTTTTTTCCGGGGGAGGACTCCTATACCCCCAATGGTACCACAAGTTGATCTTGTCTGAAAAAGTACCCCCCATGGAGCCGTGCTGGATCCGTGCCTGCCTTAATCCGCCCATACCAGACCGGTTTTCTATCCCGGATGCACCCTTAGGTTCTATTGGCAAGGGTCCGAAAATAAAGTGAAGCACTAACTTTAAAATTCAAACTTCCCAAGATCCATGAGTGCAGTCTGAAAGATCTCCAAACAAAGGTGAATCCAGGGGGAAGGTCTCCCTAAAAATAAAATAATTTTTCCCATTTTAGTAAAAATTCCTTCACTAACTTGTAAACCATAGCAATAGAAGTGTTTTGAACCCTCGGTCCCCTAGACAAAAATTTTGGAATCCTTTCTGTTACCGGTCCTAGCAACTTCTTATTTTTTACATATATGTTTACAACTGAAATTTCAAAAATTCAATGCGACGAAAAGTAAAACCCATAAAAATGGCGAAAAAAAATTAAAGCACTTTTTTGTTGGATGGCCACTTTGTAACCCGATTAGTTAGATCAACTCCGTTCTGGGTTGAAGAGAAGAGGGGGGACATTTTGACCCCTTGACCTTGAGGAGGGGAGAGTAGAAAGGGAATCTTGGAAGGAGGGGGAACTGGCAAGGAACAGTCGTGTAGGATTACAAGGACGTTGCTCCGGAAGGGGAGTCGTTTCGCTTCCAAAAAAATAAATAAAAGAGCGAGGAGAAATATTAACCACTTTTTCCGATTGGTATAGAGTTTTGTTTCTTCAAAGTATTGATGGATAATTAAAAAGAAATATTTTAAAGAAAATGGACTAGCTAATTTATAATTAAATACATTAGTAGGGGGACTGGTCTATAGAGAATGATAGATGGAAATTAATAGAGAATGACAGAGACAAAAACTGAAAGATATGAAGAAAATAAGTAGTATAAAAGATACGTTCACAGCCGGAATTATAACGTTAAACATTTTATTCTGGACGCAGTCAGTCCTGAAGATGTTTACCGCAGTTGTGGACGAAAGGTCGACCTGTAAACCTTTCAACACTCGACCACGGCCTTATAGCCCGAATAAAATGTTTAATCCTAAAATAAGTAGTGCGAAAAATTGTCTAAATGAGACAGTATGGGAGAGAAAGATATACTACACTACTTGCAAGAGTAAAGGAAAGACAAGTAAAAAATAAGACAGAGAGAGAGAGAGAGAGGAGAAAATATAAAAAGAGAGAGGCTCCTAACTATTAATTCTATGCATACATTATTATTTTAATGACAGAGCACAACACACACTGACCGAGGTCTCTATGCATACAATAAATTTAACTTTTTTGAAAATTAGAGATGATTTTTGACCTTGGTACATTATCATTCCACGTCAGAATGGGGATTCTTAATCCTCCAGTAAATCTTAAAGAAATCTTGGGTTTCAACTCGGTTTTTTGGTAATCCGGTAAAATTTATGTATTTAGAAAATTCTAAAAATTTGTAATTGCCCCCCATGTTCCAAAAAACTGTCCTTTTTAAGGCGTATGCCCCACGGTGAGAAAGACTGGTCTATGCTATGATATCTTCCTACGATATCCCCTATGCCTATATTATGATATGCTCCTGGCTCCTCTGATCACTGGTATCCAGTGACTGGCTGCGAATAAATTGGATCTCACCAGAAACCCTTATAAGGAATCAAGGCTCGCCAGGAAAAAAACCCAGACGACCACTGCAATGGCTTCACTCCGACTCGTCACAACTGCCAAATTCGATTAATTTCCTCCACCACCACTGATTGGACGCACATTAGCACGGGGCGGAGTTCGAAAGAAATCCCTGACATCTCCAGACATTCCGCACTGTTCGAAATAAACCACGTTCGAATTAGACGTTCGGCCAGACGGTTGTCCCCGCGGAAACCCTACGCGTCCATCAGGACTAGTCTTCCACACACCGAGAGACGATTTTTGAACAAAAAGTCGTATTTTCTCTGCTTCCAATTTCAGAAATCCGAAAGGCGTCTGGAATTTCCAAGTAGATAAAATTATTAACTCGTTTAGAAGGACTGTTGTAATCCACCACAGGGAACAGCGGTTTGTCAAAACAGAGGAGAAGATTTCTAGTAATTGTTTGATATACAGGGTGAATCATGAAACAAACGAAACTTTACGGGGTTATACCACAGGGCTGTGTAACCAGATTTTTGTTTCGGGGGCAGGGGTTAGCTTAACGTTATTTCTAAAAGTACCCCTTAACAAATAATGAAAAAAATACAAAATACCTACGCTCTCTAGTCTCAAGAGTGGGTTTGTGGGCCCGATTTCTGTGTGATTCTGAATTGTCTTAGAATAGTCTACTACCCCAGAATCACCCTGGAGAACTAATGAAATATCGAATGCGATAGCAAACAGAAAATCCACCCAAAGGGTCCTAAATATACAAATATAAATAAGTTAAAATTCTACTGTTTTAAGGTATCCGCCTACCTTTGAGACCATTTTTTTTGAAATACTTGATTTACAAATTTTATTTTTTAATTTTTAGTTTAAATTTACATCAAAACCTTGATCAATGCTAAAAAAACAAAATTAATTATATTACTTTCTAAAATATGGGGTAATTAGTGCACTGTTAAAAAAAGTAGTTCAACCTTTCACCAAAAACTTTCAACCTTTCACCATAAACTGGTTCAAATTTAGCTGCAACCAAGGTTTGGTAACAGGTTTCACCAAGTTTTACTAGTTAAAATACCAAAAATTGGTGCTTGCACTAGTGAAAAACCGAAAACTTGGTGAAACCTGTTACCAAACCTTGGTTGCAGCTAAATTTGAACCAGTTTATGGTGAAAGGTTGAACTAATTTTTTAACAGTGTGTAAAATTTAAGTGAATTTTTATAAAACCCCTCTCACTCTTGCCCAAAAACTATTACCCCTATATAAATTTCCTTTGGACACAAGTATCCTATAAGACTTATCTTTAGGATGGACTATTTTCTAAGACATATTTTGAAAAGTAATTGTTTTACAGCATAAAATGTAAAGGTAAATGAAAAATTTTAAAATTTCTACTACCATTTAACAAAAAAACATCAATAAAAA
This sequence comes from Tetragnatha versicolor, assembly GCA_024610705.1. Lineage (NCBI taxonomy): Eukaryota > Metazoa > Arthropoda > Arachnida > Araneae > Tetragnathidae > Tetragnatha > Tetragnatha versicolor. Next base: position 2,607,391 of record JANDEH010000020.1, read on the forward strand.
CAAAAATAATAAACTTACATAAAAATCTGAGGTCCATCTGGTTAATAACAGTATGATTAATATACTGTTAAAATTTGGAGTGAATATCTTGGATAGTTTTTGAGTAATCATGTAAATAGTGGAGGGTTTTTATGCAAAATTTAGACCTATAAAAGTCTTGTAAAAAGCCAAATTGCATGGGGGAGGTTAGGAATAATTTTAAGAACTTCCTGAAACAAAAGTCTTGTTTCGGCCCAGCTACACACACCAATCCTAATGCAAAGTGGAAAACGGAGATCCCCCTTCATGGACAAAATGCGATATGTGAAATTTCCAAGTCTAAAAGCAACTGTTGAGAACATCACGAGAAGGTTTCTTTGATATGAATACGGAAGAGGGGCGAACAGAACCTCAGGAGGGAATTTCTTGATCCCCTTTGGGAGGGGCTCTTTTAAGGGGAAGAAATCCCCATCATAATGGCAACCGTAGCGCATAATGTGAAGACTCTTTATAAAAAAAGAATAAGTTTATTTACCTACTTATGATACGAATTGAAGCGGCTTACAGAGTAACCAACTTTCTTGTCAACATTGATATACTTATTGTCCGAGAGCTGGCAACGTGAAAAAAAATTATTTATATGCGGTTTAAATCAGATATATATTTAACTTCATAGTTCTTATATCAGCTTTTCACCTTACACAGCGAAAGTTAAGCTGAGCAAAACCTGGGGGCCCAGCGTCGGGCTAGCCACTCGGCCTGGACACTAGCTAAGTAAATTAACACCCAAGACCCAAAAGCTAATGAAACGGAAATAGGCACCGCCTGATAGTCCACTAGGCCTGGACAGAATTTTATTTCGAGTATGTATTCACCGTTTTCTTTCTATTACACTATTTATTAGGATACGTCAATAATCATCAGGAAAGTCCTGATTTCAAAAAGCTACCATTCATTGACGCAACCACTTGGTACAGGCTGACCGATCGAGTTTTATTTCCGAAGAAAGTTTACTTCAAAATAAAAATAAGTTCTATATTTACCTCTTTCCAGTTGAATATCTTTATATAACCAGCCCTAGGACTAAATTACTACAACGATCAGGGCCCGATTTAGAATATTTACACAATACGCAGAGATTCCCTCCCAATTGATGTGGTATGATCTCGATCCCTCAAAACTTTTCGAATATTTGAAAATTTATTTTATTTTTAGACTTTTTAGTACTTAAAGAATCAAGAAATCCTTTAGAGCCAGGGAATACTTAGCCTTTCGGTATAAACTAAAGACCTAACCAGCAATACTTCATGTTTACTTCTTAATAAACTGGTTTGAACTACCAAAAAAATAAAACGATAGAATAATGATTAAAAAATGGTAGAAAAGTATTATTCTGAAATGAATTAATAAGGAGCTCTACAATCCCAGGGGATGGGAGAGGCACGCCCCCTTTAATACTTTTTAGACGATTATTTTTGTCAAACAGTTTTCGTTACTTGCTGCAACTGCCTGCAAGTTATAGATATTTATTTTTTGTAAGGGACACGCCGAAATCTAATTACTGTATATATCCATCTGGACTTTATTGAGGAATCCATATTTTTCAATGACACTGTTTATCAGGGGCATATGAGAGGGCGAGGGGGTTCTACCAAGACCCTCTATATAAAGGCCTTCCAACTCAGCCGTGCAACGTCATAACTTTCACTCATCATTGACGTCACTCCATAGACTTAACAAAGCAATTTTCACTCACGTTTGACGTCATCTTCCGGAGTTGGGTGGCCATGTATATAGAGGGTCTTGGTTCTATACGAATTTTGGAATAGGGGCGAACATAAAAATTTTAATATTCTGAAAATTATTATTTTCGCACACGAAATAACTAAAGCATATAGGGGAGAGTCGGACAAAACAGGGATTTGGGCTTTATTCATTGATTTGGAGTGATATCTAGAGAAGACCTCGAGAACTATTTCCAGGCATTCACCGTGACAACTTCCAGCAGGCAGAAGTTTTACAAACAAACTCATTTTGCAGAGGAAATCATTTTTAAGTTTCATGCGAAAATGCTTAGTTTACACCAGTGGTGCCCAACCTTTTTTTCCCCGAGGTCCAATTTGCTTTTGAAGATTTATCTCGCGGGCCACACAAACACTTTTAAGGATTTTTCTAAACATGAAGAAAAATTACAAACCCCGTTTTCAATGAGAAGTTTGCATCTGTTTGGAGGATACTAGTTCCTGTAAATTCGGCTCCAAATTTGTAACACTTATCCTTAAAACTGAATTAGATGATTATCTGTTTCGTATCGTAATGTCTCTTGATATTGTGTTCTTTAAACACTGCCACAGTCACCATGTCTCCTTACATACAGATTATTTTCTCGCTGAATTAAGAAATATGAATTTGTCCACTTTTCTTGAAAGTTTCGGCATTTGGAGTGAATCTTCAACTTTTTACGATCGTACATCTTCTACAAAAAGTTTGGTTCTACAAACATTTTTAGGGGACATCCATAAATTACGTGAGGTCAAAAAGGGGGAAAGGGGTTTGAAAAAATCTCACCATATCTCACCAAGGAGGGGTCGACTAAAATCTCACGTCAACTTTTTAAGTTAGAAATTAAACGATTTTTTTAAGTATGAGAAAGGAATAATACCCACAGATAAGATACTGTGGCGAATTTTAGGCGGAATTATGTCCTTTTCCCCCACATCATTAATAATGGAAAAGTTTTAGGTGCTGTGAAGCAAAAAATGCAAACGAACAGGATAGAAAATTATTTTTAAAGGTTGTAGGTAAATGTCACGTGGGGGGAGGGGGGGGTCCAGCAAAATCTCACTAAATCTCACCAAGGGGGGGTCCATATTTTGGAAAAAAACACCTCACGTAATTTATGGATGTCCCCTTATAAACTGAATTCAAATAGCTAACTGATACTGAAAAATATTTATCCAATGGCAAATTCCCCGTGTATAGAAAAAACTAAAACAGAGAAGTAAACAAATTACTACCGAATGTTGAAGAATTCCTTTTTTATCTTCTTTTTTTAGATGGAAGTGCAATAATGTCTCGCACTTCGTGGTTTTCTTGGAAGATTTCTGAAAGGGGTTTTTGTTTTTAATATTTAACGAGTCCGCGGGCCACCTGGATCAGCCTCGCGGGCCACATTTGGCCCGCGGGCCGTAGGTTGGGCACCACTGGTTTACACAAATACATGGTTTTGAGAGTTTGAGTTGAGATGGTTTTTTCCCTGCCGAGAAAATAACATACCGAAGCGATAACGAAATCCTCTGAGAAAAGTAGTAATTTCTTCTCGTGATTCTGGTTGCTTATTTTCAATACCTCATCCACGCTAGCCCCGCATTGGCGAACATTACTAGTAGCGCTGCCAACTAGCGCTTTGGCGATTTATTTCTGCCGGCAACCTCTTCGCGCATGTTTGAGCAATGGCGGCGGCGACTGTGTTGATGTTGACAGCAGTGGTTGTTTATTTTTATTGCGGAAAAATGCATGCAAGCAAATTCACTTTCAGAAATGGAAGGAATTATAAAATACGAAGATCGTTCGTGTAAAATCATATCTTGGTCAGGACGCAGACAACTTGGATCTAAGAAAGTCTTGTCCTAAAGAAAGCTCGGGAAGTTTCCATGCATATGGTAATTTAAATTGTTGTTTCGTGTTTGTTTGAAGTATTTGACCATTTGATTTTGACAGAAAATGGAGGGTTTTATGCTTTTTGATTGTTATGTCCTTTGATTTTAAACTTTAAGATAGTACCATGCACAAATGCCCTTAAAAACTAATTTAAAGAGGCTAACAAATGCAATTTTTAATTATTTACTTAGAATTAACTTGGTAACAGCTTTAGAAAGAGTTCTCCATCTGCCATCTTTAACCCACAGCTTTAATGATGGCTACTAAGCACTGAGGAAGCTGTGGTTACTTATGGCAACTGAAGGACTTTATAAAACTGTTCCAAAACTTGTTATGATAAGCATTGGTGTAAATTACTTAACTATTAAATCCCCCTACTACATCTATAGATCTTGGAAAATATTAGACAGATCACACACATGCATGTGCATTACCATAGTTGTAAGCTGTTTTGTTTGGAACCAGTATCTTAAATTGTCAAAGCTTGTGTATCCCAACATTAGCTTATCGCTGTTGTCATTTTAAGTCTCGGTATTTGTTTATACACCAAACTATCGCTTAATAATTTCGTACTAAAATAGTGCTTTTCGAGCGTAAGTAGTGGTAGGTATATACAACATCACAATATTCCTTAGATGAAATATTTTAAATATATTGAGATTAATTTTGACCCCCATAAATATATTTCTTCATCGATCAACAGAAAATTTTTTCAATCTTCAACAATCAAAAAGTTTTTAAGATGATCTTCAATCCTAAAAAATTGTTTTGAAGCCAGGAAATTGGGTCATTGCTAATACTAACAACTTTGGGTCTTGGAGCAAAATTTGGTTCTTCTGTATTATCCTGCGGTATTCAAAAATGTTATCAAAAGCCAAAAATGTTATGTTCTATTTCTGTGTTGCTGAATAGTCAATGGACATTAGTATACCCAAAATTCTAAAATTGATGGTATGGTGCATAATCAAAACATGGGATTGAAAACTCCTATCAGCTGATGTTGAGATACTTACCGAACATGTTGTGACACAGGCAACGCCCACTTATTCCCAATAGAGTATACACCCGACTATGGCTTTTAAGCCTGCTTTTATTTCATGTTTATATGAAGTCTCTCTTGGCGCATTATGATCAAAATTGATTCATGCGCCATAAAACAATAACCAAACCAAACCCACTTACTCCATCTACCAGTATATTAAGGTCGATGGCTACACTCGTTAAATTATTTGTGGGATAAAACAATCTGAACATACAATTTTTTTAGTACTGGTAACTATAACAAACGGTTATGTTTGAAACATGTATAAAACAAAGCAAAAAGAACCCTTGTTTAAAACACGTATATTTTTTAGCAAGTTGCTCCCATTATTTAGGCAACAAACTCACCATTTTCAAGTGTGGATCACTTGGAGCTTAAAAAGATGGTGTCAAGTATAAGGCTTGGTTGGGTACAAACCACCAAATCGCCACGACATATGCAGTGTACATTACTTGTTAAAGAGTACGATGCTGTGAAAAAAACTTACAAAAATCATTTAAATGAATGAACTGTTTGTGGTGTATTTAAAAGTATAGCTTTATTAATCTAATTTCAATTATTAAAGAAACAAGTTTTTTCCAACCCTGTTATAACATAGGGGTCAAGAGTCATTGTGTGATGGTCATGATCAGATAACATACATTTTAAAGTAAGTAAAGGAAAGTTTAATGATGTGAGGGACTGAGGGTTGTAAGATGTCTAGTGGCAGAGCTGCAGCACCCCCCGACCTGGAAAAAGTGCCTGGAAAAGTGCCCCTGGTTCGGGGGAAGCCCCTGCCAGCTCCATTGGAGCAATACATAAGGTTTGGGGAAATTTTATTAAGTTCGGGGGAAGATTACAACCTTTTCCAGGTCTGAGCACCCCCAACAAAAACTCCCCCAAATTCTATTTTTATTAGCTTTAAAATATTTAAAAAATGACCGTCTTCCCTTTCTCGTTATCCTTTTTAATTTATAATTAACTGCTGTGCTAAGTATAATTATTCTCTCCCGTTGAACATTCCACCGTCTCGCCAACAGATTTCTTTACGGGTTGACAGCACCCGGATCCTAATTTATTTATAACTGGAGAAACTGTTAATGATTTATTAATTATATAGTTATATTCTCAGCTTTTTTAAGTTAATTTTTTGTACTTTGAGTTATTCAAGTGAAGTATCTATGGGTATAGAGTTGTGAATCAGCATTTTCTGTACTTGAATGTACTTATAGCATATGTAATTATGTATTGATACTTTTAATTTATATTTATTACTCTGTCATTAGACAATTTAACATTTTTACAAGGCAAATTTTATTAAAGTAAAGAAATGTGTTAGTATAAACTTGCACTGATAACATGCTAAAAAAAAATAAGGCTTTGTGTGTTTTTGTTTTGTTATATTCAATTCTTTACTGTATAATTAATTGATATTGTTATGGTTGGATAATTTAACAACTAATATCTAATTGTAATCTAATCAACATTGTTACATTTTCAGCTGTCAACAGAGGTGAATATTGAGTTAGATATTTTCACTTTCAGAGCATTGAAAGCCTAAAAAGAGGCTGTCGAGATAAACTAAATGATGTTTCTCGTTGATGACCACTCTACTCAATGTGGCACCAATGAAAAATATCATTTGGTTGGTTATAGATGTAATCTTAAATGAAGACCAAGTATCTTGATGTTTAAGCAACTACTGCAGCATTGAATTGTTCTACACCTTAGTGTGCAACTCAAGCTCTTGGTGCAGGAACTAACACAGCTTCTCCTGTTGAAAAACTGACACCCCAACAGCCTAACTTAAATAATTTTACGAAGATAAGTAAAGTTATTTCAAGACAAATTGAGACAGAGGTATGATTAGCTATCAATTTAGAATGAGACAGAGGTATGATTAGCTATCAATTTAGAATTAATGTTGTTTATAGCATAAACTACCTATTTTTTTTTTAATTTTAATGTCTCGGGAAAGTTTTGTCTGGAATTACTTATAATTTCATATTTAAGAAACTATAGCTTCTTAGAAACTTGCTGTTAAAAATAAATTTTATGAAGTTAGTTACTTTTCCAGAAACAGAATATCAAAAATGCTTTTCTGTCAACAAGTGACTTTGTATTGCAAAAGGGTATTAGTTTATTCTAGACAGATCCCTAGCTTTTACTTCACGTTTTAAATGTTTTTACTGTGTAGTTTTCAATCCTATGATTATTCATGTCTATTGCATGCATAAAAATCTCCTGAAGTATTATTTATTTGAATGGGATATTCAATTTTCCTTATACTTCTTAATTATCTTCTTATTCTTATTATTGAGTTGCCCATATTAGAAATGATGGGCTTTAAGAAATTAAAAATAATGGATAATTTTATTGTGTTCATAACAAAATTATTTAGATAATAAAAGGTATTATTTCCTTATAAAAATAGATAAATCTAATTATAAGCCTGGTGTGTTTCATTTAATAATTATTTCATGTTATCTTAGTTTTTTTCATTCAGTAAAATTTAAAATGTTTGAAAAAACCTGTCACTACGTAAGAGAAAAACCTGAGTAAACAGATAGCTATAGGAGGTGTTTCAGTACACAAATCGTGATAAGACACTATAACATACATGGGTTTAACAAATTAAACACATTTCTAAATTTAAGTACGTAATTGCACTCAAAATTCAGACAAAGCATTGGGAACTATCTTTTTTTACTTTGAGCCAGGGTCAAGTAAAGATGTATGCAGTCTAGAAAAGATGACAAGGTTTATTCTGAGCTGAACCCCAGAATTATTATTTAAAAGAACATATAGGTTGCAACTGCGACAAATTTAATGTGCGATTGATCCTTCCCAACAGCCTAAAATTTACAAGAAGGCACAGCTCACAGGTTTGATAGTCTCCCACTGGGATTACTTTTGGACTAATTAAACCTGCTTAAAATCCATATTTATACCATTCTTCAAATGTTAAATACCTAGTTGTTATTTCACTGTAACAAATATTGTATAAATTGGTTTCTGATTAAATATTTTTTGTGAAGATTTTTTTCTATTAAAATTAATAATCGTGATTTTTGAATTCTTACAGACACATTCCAAATGGTGTTTACTTTTGGTTGACCATTGACTAGTTCTAGTGGCAACAATTGTAAATGCTTTTTAGGAAAAATTCATGACTACGACTACCAGCTGGCTGTCCTGCAGTAAGCACTGTACTCAAACGGAAGAAGGATGTTGAAACATTGAAAAGAACAGGGATGATGCTAAAATCCCATTAATTTTCTACAAGATAGGAGTTGAACCTAAGTGCATGATTATATTTTGTCAGTGACAATGTTTCCCATGTTGTAAACAGGGGGTCTGTGAGAAAAATTTTAAAAATTCAAAATTATTTAAAAATGCTTCTTCTTTTCAGTTACTATCTAAGGAAATTTGCAATAACAATATTGCATAGGAAAATTCTTAAAATTTGAAATAGTTCCCCAGTTTGAGTGTGCTCTACACTTTGAATCACTGATTGGAATTATTTTAAATCTTATTTGAATAATTGACAAATTTTGCATCAGCAACACATTTGAGTGTGACCCATGTTTTTTACTTCTCCTCTCCTTTTGTAGGTTCTTTACTATATGGTTTGCTAATAAAATTTTACAGCCAACTTCACTTCACATTTGTTGACACAAAAAAATAAATTCTAATCTGGAATAAAAGTTTAAGTTTGTCATGTCTGTTACAGCATATTTTGGTCTAAAAGTATTTACACACAATTAAGTTAACCTTCCCACTAAATAGCACCATGCTCTTTTGGACACTAAGAAGTAGAAATATTGCTAAATCTTATTAATTTGATTTTTATTGATAAACTAAAGTTTTTGATCTAACGAAACATATTAATCCACTGAAATTATTAAGCACCAGTAATTTTTTTAATTAGTATTATTTGCCCCAGAAATAAAAAATAATTTGGATGTGTAAAGTAGCTTACTAATGCAAGGCCGCTTGTATATAAATCTTTGAAAGTTTTTTATTTTCTAGTTATATTTAAAAGGCTGTTTTGAATGTTTTAATAATATAGTACATTATTGACATCTTATGCAATATTTTATATTTAATGATTATTCCCCAATTGAACTTACTTTATAAAGTGACATATTACAAGTAACACATAGGAACATAAATATATTAAAAACAACTCTCTAGTTAATGATATATTTTAATATTGGCAATTTATTCAACACATATGGCACACTTTTGCCAGGCTGATCTTAAAAGAACCTATTTTTATAATGTTAGCTATTTCTGAAAATGTACATAGACACTTCATAATTTTTTTGTAAATAAACTGGTATTCTTGATCGGTGTTAATAGTACACTGATATACAAAACTAAGTTTCTAAACAGATTCTTTCTTTTTATACTTATTCCCTCATTTTGAGCTCTATTATTCTGATTAATATGATAGGTTGTACAACAAAAACTAACACAAGTCTAAAAACCTTGCTTGTGCAAAAATTCGGTTAAAAATGTCTACAATTGCATTAATTTTAGTATTTGATTATTTCAAAAATTAAATACTTAACTAGCTAATAATTAAGTGTGTGCAATAAATAATATTTAGGGCAATAAGTAATATACAGTTCAATATATAAAATATAGCCCAATAAATAATAAGTATGTGCAAATAAGTCAATTATAGGCACTTCCTTGACAAACCCTTTAACAAGAAAAAGAAATAATATTCTATTCTAATTTTAATATTTATTTCAACACTCTAGCCAAAGTATGTGAATAAATTTGATACTACATATAAAACAAATGAATCTGCAATGCATCTATCATACTATTAAATTATGGAGTTCATATTATTTTAATTACATTTTTCAGTGATTTTAAAAGAGGACCTAAGTTTTTAAGACTTCCTTAGTTATTTTAGGAGAAAAGTAATCTGCATTACATCATATATTTTAAATAACTTAATGAATGATTCATAGTATCAGGGTAAATATATGTTCATTATCTTGCTTTAAATTATGATGGTAAATCTCTATAAATCTTAAACGTACACGAAAATCTTGGACCTGGACTGTGTGAAAAAACAAAAGTATTTTATTTATTTTATTCATCCAAATAACACAGCATAAACTATAGGTAAAAAACTAATTATGTGCGAAAACAAATTATGATTACTTCACTCGCTTCCGCGATCTATAATCGAGCATCAAACGCAATATCTCTAAAGGCGGCCATTGAGTTCGTTTGTTTACGTTGAGGAGAAGCGAAGCGAGTGCTTTTTTCGCCAAAGTTTCCTAGAATGGCGAGTTATCTTTCGCTCGCCAATGCGGGGCTAGCGTGGATGATGTATTGAAAATACGCATTCTGGTTACGATATGATTTTATAACAATCGATACTAAAAAATCGTCGTGATTTCAATGTTTAAATAGTATTCAAGTTAAGTTCAAGGATTCGGGGAAGGGACCAATAAAAAAACTTTGAATTAAACACGTACACGAGTTGCCCGAATCGCAGTAACAAAGGTTTTTTCTATGTAATAAATAATTGAAAACACAGATTTTTCAAAGTTCCCTGCTTCGTCTCATATTATCTCTGATTTTCTAAGATGTTGAATTAATCGCAAGCATAACTACAAGTCCCTCTAATGTCTAACGCAAGAAAGAAAATACCTTTCTAAGCCACAGAAGAGGCTCATAGAGATTCAAACATCAATAAGATTATACTAGAACTAGGTTGATTGAATTTATTATTTTGAATATTAATTAATTTGTTTTCCTGAAAGGCCTAAAACCTAATAAATAAACTCCTAAAGGGTCATAAAATTTCCGAAAATTTTCTAGAACCCCCAACTCCCATTTTGTGCTCGGAACTCACATATCTTTAAAACTTTTACATCAAGTGCATTTCTATAAATCTCAGTCCTAGATTTAAATGTAGAAATAGTTTCTTTACCCTCTGCTATAAAGTTGGTAATTTTATAGGTATACTCAATTTCTATAAAGAATATTTAGACACCCCCTCTAACCTCTATATATATATTTCTATACACACTGTAAAAAAATCCTGGAACGTTCATTGGAAAAACTGAGCAGCTGGTTGACAATTAACGCTTCTATAAAATAACAATAATACCAATATTACCTATTGGTATTTCTACGAAACGTTTTTAAATTTTGCTGCAACTTGTCTTTTAATTTCCAACCAGCTGCCCGCAGGGGGCAGAAAATATCTAACAGACCAATTTTTCCCCAGAACACTATTTACTTTGTACAAAATTTCCCCAAGATATGTCTTCACATTTCATCTAAATTTAACCCAAAATGTCCCATATTTTCATTCCAGTTTATGTTACTACTACTTAAGAATATAGTTTTTCATTACAAAACTTCTGTGAGGTTCAATAATTACTGAATAATCCATAAGTTTTAGTTCTTAGGGACTTTATATCTTTTTATATGCATGTCATCTTAGCTCCAAGCTTATATGCATGTCACCTTAGCTAAAAATGTCTTAAAATATTAATTATATAAACTTTCAAATTTGAGCCACAGTAAAACTTTATTGTCTTTAACTTAAATTTTTTAAGTCAAAACATTGATAAGATTAAAAAAATTTTAATAAGAATCACCGATTCTGTCACAGAAACGATGTTTTTCCTGCATATCAATCAAAACACAAGGAAAAGCCAATTTTCAGGTATTAATCAAGGAATCATGATTTTTCGGCATAGTTCCGTAGTTTTCCATCTGAAAGCCCGTAATTCCGTTGCTTTCACCTAATTTTTTCGTAAAACTTGGAGGGTATGATATTGTCAACAGCCAAAATATTTGTTACTAATAACAACTTGGATTTGTAGAGTTTTTTCTTCATAAACTTGGGCAAAAATTTCCCCAAAACCTTGTTCGGGCTTTCGGACATATTCAGCACCCCTGCGTGCCCAGTTTTTCCATGAAACATTCCAGGATTTTTTACAGAGTATAGTCGCACTAGGTTGGGAAGAAGTCTACAGTATTTTTCCGTTATATAAAAAAACTTAATCTTATCTCTCGTTATTTATTAGCCACCAAGCCACCACTTGTCGCAATGCGGATACATAGGTGGAGGAGGTCATCGCAGTAGCTTTCACTTCATCAGTAACCTGAGAAGAGAGGTTAGATGATGATACCTTCTCTCTCTACTTGACATCAAGGGGGAGTAAACACATTTCTGGAGACAGAGTGGACGGATTCGGTTACCAACGGGAAAAAGGGAGCTTTTGAGGTCATGACGAAGACGAATTTCGTCCTTGACTATACACTTTTCTTGAGACGAGTCATTGTTGTTGTACAGAGGTATTCACACACAAGCTAACGAACTCCAATTAGTCCCTATTATATGTTTTAGATTTGCCTGTGCGAGGTTTTTATATAAATTGTAAATTTTCTAAAGAATATTTGAGGGCTGAATTCGAAAATCTGGTCGAAATTTTCCAAAAGCTTACAGAAAATTAAATATTTTGATTTAAAAACTGATAAAAATGAATGTGACTTAAAACACGATCTTACGTCACAGGTTATGAAGTTGAGTTTATTTAAATAACGAGTGAAAGTCTCGTGCTGATTTCATCACGTACGTGTCACAGCTTTTACTTTTTTTTGGTTTTTTTCTCATCTTAGCCCCTTTTTTAATTAATCCTCATGAAAATAGCTTTATTAAGGGCCATACTTCCATGCGGTAAACGAAGATCATAACCTGTGACGTCACAACTTGTTTTCGCGCCATTCAAAAAAGACGATTTTTAATCCACCTTTTCTAATTGAAAAAATTGTCAAATCAAGCTGGAATTTCGCTCATAGGCCTAATTTTGCATGGAGTATCGATTAAAAGAATAATAAAAAATCGGGCAAATTCATCATTGTCACAGAAACTTTTTACAGACGTGATGACATCGGACAAACTTTTTGGGCAAACAGATTTGGTTCTAAGAACTCAACATTTATTTATCTGAATTTTTTTGGCGTGAGGCTTATACAAAATGTTCCTAAATAGTGAAAATTAATAATTGAAGGGTTTGGTGGATGAAGGGGTTATGTGACATTTTTTGAAAATACGATCTAATTCAATGGATGAAATAGTTAGGCGCAGAAGTGTTACGTAGCAAAGTCTGAATATTTCAAAACAGCTAGAAACAAAAATATGAAAAAGATGAAGGGGCTATGTAACATTTTCATGCTAAATCCATAGAGGATGAAGGGGCAATGTAACATTTTCATGCTAAATCCATAGAGGATAAAGGGGCTATGTAACATTTTTATGCTAAAGTCATAGAGGATGAAAGGGCTATGTGCCCTTAACTCCTGTAAATCCTAACTTAACTTCATACAAGTAACAACATGGTCCTGTAAATCATAACTACATGGTTACTACATGGCCGAACTAGAGTTTCTTTGGTAAACTTATGTCTGAAAAAATTGAAATCATGCAAAATAAAATGAAATCTGGTGCAAGTGCTCCTCAACCTGATAAAATGAGTAGACATAATGTGAAACCCAACAAAACTAGTGAAGATGTCAAAGTTTCTGTTATAGATATAGAACATATTTCGAATGTTTTTATTTACATCTTGCTTCATTCATTCGTTAGATAATTTACAGATTTAAAAAAGTTTGTGGATGAAGGGGTTATGTACACAAAATATATAAAAATACATAGTATGGATCTGTAAGTAAATGTAAGTAAATAAAATGTGTAAGTAATGTAATATATAAGTAATATGTAATGTAATATGTAAGTAAATAAAACTTGGTACATTAAATAATAGATGTCATTAGACTAATTTCATACTCTCACTTAACGACAAAACCAAAAAACGAAAAAATTGCTACATGAAAACTTTGAACCTAAATTACTCGAAACTAGGATTTTGTAACATAACCCCTTCATCTCCCAAGCCCTTCAATTCTGAGTCAAAAACACTTTTGGTTAAAAGACAAAAATACGCCATGACAGACATGACATGGCGTATGACATGACATGGCGTATGACATGACATGGCGTATGACATGACATGGCGTAGACACGCGTTTGAAGAACCCCTCATTACTCAATTTCTCTGATTCGGCATAGAGGAAAGAGGGGCAATTTGATACAGCAAAATTCAAATTAATTTTTTGAGTAGGAAAAAATTACTTATTCAGATACATTTTTTTCTAATTGGGGCAGTTGGATACAGTGATTAATTTGCTCAAAATAGTAATTAATAACAAATAGTTTGGAAAATAATAAACGTTATTTTATCAAGAGATATCCTAAGACCTTTTACGTTAGCGTTTTTTGAATATAAATAACAAATTTTCCATTCAACATTCAAGGATAATAAAAAAATCTAAAATTTAACAAATGGTTTTTCTAACAAATATCTAATTAGGGAAATAGGATGGTAATTTTCATAGCTATAGTTGGTCCTGAATTAGTTGAAGAAAATTCAAAGGTATATCTTTGTGGAAAATCATCCATATATTTAAAAAAATACGACACTAATTAACTGGTTAGTTTTTAGGCATAGTACTACTTAGTCACTGGTTTTTTTATAAATACAGTTCTTTGTTACCTGTAAAAGTGATAAGTATTCTCAGATGTTTCAGAGTCCCTGATTCCATCGCTTGATCATGTATTTATCAACTGCATTTTCTTTTAGAAAGTTTAAGCATAGATAGAATGCAAGCAGTTTCCACTTAATAAAACCCAAAACTCAAAAATTGACATAAACATTCTTCACTCTAGATCTAACTTTACCTTTAACTGATTTTTTTAAATTGCTGAGATATATTTATCTCCTAACGCAAAATATGGGAACTTTTATATGTATCAATGTTTCCCAAGAGTATATCAAAGTATCAAATGGGGCAAATTGATACACATCCAAGTGTATCAATTTTACCCCATTTGTTGTTTTTGAACAAAAACCTTTATTTAAATAAAATTGGTAAAGGTTATTTAAAGTTTAAGTATACCCCCTATTGGTAACAAGTATAAACTTGATTTTTGAATTTACAGATCTATCTGTATTCCGAGTAGAATATAGCTTCAGAAAGATTATACATTTTACTTAAAAAATTTACTTTTGTCCTTTGAATCCTAAGAAATTTACTTTTGGAAATTTTTGACAAAAAAATTAAGTTTCTTTTACTTAATTTATAGACTTGTTAGAGAGCTTAACAGTTTCATATATAATGCTTGGGCTAAAGGCAACTTTTCGTAAAAACACGATCAAAATAATCTTGATAGTTTTTGAGATATTGAAAGAGTATCAATGTGTAATTCTTGTATACCCTTGTAAGAGTATCAAATTGCCCCCGTTTCACCATATTCTATGTCCATGGAATTTAAATTTATACAGGTCTGTAAAAATAACTGAAAAATTGACACAAATTTGTAATGGTGTGACAGACATGTGCAAAAGCATCAAGTTCGCTTTGCTGATTTTCTTTCAATAACTATTATTTTTTAGTTTCCTTATTACCGATTTAAAAGTAATCGCAAGTTTACAATGTTTCTTAACAATCTTAGTAGCATTTTATTTTATTAAAACTACACTGTAAAAAAACTGTAGAAAAACAGAAATTTCAATAACAGTGACTTTATGTTGAAAGAAGTTTTTTAGCTTATCTGTACTTAAACAGAAACTTACTGCATTGAAAACCAATACAGCTATTGGCAACGTTATACTGAATCTTCAGTGGTGGCGTGCGTGCTTAGCATGCGGTAGGTCGCGGGTTCTATCCCCGGATATCAATTAGTTAAAATTAAAAAAACTCTACTAAAATAAGTGCATGCGCACAAGCAGAAAATTACTGAGAGGCAACAGAAAAATCTGTAGCCCACTTGACAGAAAGTTCCTTTTTACAGCATCTACCTGTAGGTTACAGCTTTTTTCTGTTTACAGGATTTTTCAACTTACAGATTTTTTCTGGCAACTTTTGCTGCCAGAAATTTTCTTTTTTTTTGCAGGATTATTTTTTACAGTGTACATAAAAACTAATTGTAACTTACGTAATCAAAACTCAATCGAGCCACCTTACTTGGCTGTAAAAGTCCATTACCAAATCCTGGTACCAACGGAAAGTAAAAAAATAAATTCGGTTTGCTTAGTAAATTAGCAAAATTATTGTCGAATTCACTAATTCAGAAAATAAAATGCAAATAATTTAGAAGGAAACTGATCCAATCAATTATGAAAAAATATTGGCAGATATTACAACTGTGATAGACTTGGAAAATGTCATGACATACTTTGGAAAGACAGAGAGAAAAACTTAAATAAATTTAAAATTTATATCCTGAACTGCTTTTTATGATACAAAGAAAGGGAAAACGAAGTGTCAAATTTTTAATAAAGTACATTTAATTTTAAAATTAAAAAAAATGTTTTTTTATTACAGACATGAGAAAAACATTTAGCTTGTGTATTTGATAGTCCTATAAAAACCAAAAATGTTTCTTCTCAAAAATTTGGTGTTGCTTAGAAGGCAATGAATCATTCTGTTATGGTTGTAGATAAATTAAAATGAATTCATTGCTTCACAGTGTTTTAAAATCCATCAAAATTAGGCTAGTTTAAACTGCTATTTCGTTTTTTAAGTTCGTAAAAAATAATTAACCATAAAAACTGTATGTACTCAAAAAATATATCTTATTTGGTTGTTTTTATTAAATTTGGTGTAAGTCCATCAATTAAAACTAAAAAAAATAGTTGAAATTTTAAAAACAGTTCTCATGTCAACTTTTGCGTGGAATTAGCCCATATTTAATTGAGATAAAATTAAAATCACATTACTGTTATTAAATAGCACCATAAAAAAGCGAAAGAGCTCTACCTAACAATGGTGTCAGTAGTCCATGTGAACTCTTAAACTGAAACGAGTACTTCTCTTAAAATAATTCGATAAATTGCTTTATTGAAAAAGGTACAAAATGAATATACTTTAAATTCTTAAAAAATGAAATTATTTCAATTATGAATTATGTAAAAGAATTTTACAAAATAAAAGAACCAGATAATTATTATGTATTATGGGATGGTTTTAAGGCCTTATGCGCCAGACTGGCGTAAAAAGAATTATGATGATGATGGGATGGTTTTTTTGTGTAAAATTCCTTATTTATACTATTTAATCATCATATTTTTTTAGCTTTATAAAGATTATTATGTTTAATTTATGTCTGCCACCATCATTTTTGTAAATACGAGTTACGTTCTTTAGTTTATGCAAACTCAAAATTTAATATCTTTAGAATGAACTTCTAACTACCATCACCAAATTAATTTACCAATGTAACATACCAATTCTTTTAGAGATAAATTTAAAATTATTTAAGTTCTTATACTTTTGTATATCTTTTCTTTTCAAAAATCAAAAACTCTCCTGTTTTTACTCTCTTCACAAAATAGCAGACATTTTTCCAAATTATAAAGGTTGTGTTATATGTGTTATATGTGTTGTTTTTTACAGATACTCAAAAGTTTACGTTGGATTATTTTTTGATATGGCGATCTTAGACCTCATACTGGTTTTTCAAGGAATTAATAATCTATCAAATAATTGTATTCCATCGTAAAAATTAATAAAATGTAACTTGTTGAAAATAGATTTGGTTAAAATTAACAAAATTAGTTTTCTTTTGCCAAAAAAATGTTTTTATGATAAATCAAGGGTGGCCAAAACGTGGTGTATTGGATCAAAAATAGTGGCACAACAATCAGTTAAATAATTAATAAATAGTACCAATTGATTCTATATTAAATTGAAACTGATGTCTCTCAGTTTAAAAATAATGATTTTAAGTCAACTTCAATGCTTGAAGATCACAGTGATTGTGCTGAGAATAGCAGAAATTTGTTTAACTGTAAATTTGTATATTGAAAGAATTGAAAATAGTCTAAGACTTTTGGAACCAGTTTTCAGAACTTTGGTAAAGAAGGAAACCCTTTCGCGCCTTTAGAACCAGTTTTTGTTTTAAACAATGTATGAGTGACATACAAATACTACAAGGCCCCGAGGGGGTTTGATGTTTACAAGTTTTGATAACTATTCATAAACTGTTTTTAGACGTACAAAGAGCTATTCTCTCAGGTGTCAATTAAAAGGTCCCTAAGATCCAAAAATTAGTTACAAAGCCACATCTATAGGTCAAATTACTCCGGGGGTCCAGATTCCAGGCCAAGAAATTTTCCAAGACTTTTATTTGTTTAGAAATCAGTACTTAAAATTATAAAATTTAATGTTCGGGATAAGTTTTCACAGTTTCAAATTTGTGACAAGGAATAGTGGAGGGGCTTTTAAATGGGAAAGCTTGTGACATAAAAGAAAATTGTTGTTAATATCCCTTACTAACAATAAACATTGAACTTAATACGATATAAGTGCTTGGCCATCCTTGTGATAAATCTTTTATTTTCTTATTTCAAAAAGTGTTTTAAAATATCGGCATTTCAGATTTTCAATACAAGGTATCAAAAATGCATATTACAATATAAAAATTATTCTGCATCACAATATAGTTGCCATTTAAACATTTCTAACCCTTTCAACTGTTTAATTATTTTAGTCCTTTCCCTTTTTAAAAAAAGGGAAATTTATTAGACGAATTAAACCAGAAGTTGACTATACACCCCGAACACTTCAAGTGTGTATATTCTAATAGACCCTCTATTTAGATGGCCTACAGCTAGGACATGTGACGTCAAACGTAGGGCGATATCGGTCAATTTGCTGTTTACTAAGCAGACGCAAATGTTGAAAATTCGTTGAATTTTTTTCATGTGGGGCTAAATTTAGTTTACTTTTAGTTGCAGTAATGTAAATTTGACATATTTGGTATGAGCTGTGCTTTCGGTATTTAGCAGAGAAAATCACTTTCGAGTTTGAAGACGTTCTAAAGAAATGTTGAATTGAAATTGAAAGTGAAAAGGAGATGGTTTTCTCTGCTAATTGCAGGCAGAATTTAATGAAATTTTGTTTTCAGGGGTTTCGAAGGGTGCTCGCTCTAAATATGTAATGACAATTCAATCGTCTGTTTGAAGAAGGGAATGAGTCCAAAAACCAAGTTTTGAGAAAATCGGGAGGAAAAAACTTTATAAGTAATAGAAGTATTTTCATTGTATAACCACAAAATTTTTACTGGAAATTCAGAACACTATTTAGAAAACAGAGCAATAACCAAAGAAAATATAAGTACATGAAAAAATATACGGTTAAAAAGTTGATGGACTTATTCCCAACCTTATGAAATTTTATCTGAAGAAAGATTTAAAAAACTCGTTAAATTGACATTTAAATTACATTTCTTCTTAGTTCCCACCACAAAAGGGAGAAATAAGAAGAATAGGACAAATAAAATTCAAAATTATAATGAAACCGAGTCTTTAAAGCAGTATCAATGGAGTAAGTGAAAATGAATGAAGTCAAACATTCCCTGCATAAAAAAGTTTGTGTGTGTGAAAATACTTTTAAATTAAGAGCAAATTTTATTTTGGCTCAGTTTACAGTATAAATATTAGGACAAGAAAGACAAATTAGCTTTATAATTCCAAACTAAATTAAAAAATACAATTGGACAATTCCCGCATTTTTTTATTCGAAAGAGATCGATGAAAAAGTAATTTTGGCACAAAAATTTTTTAATTACCGTGTTTAGTTATTTTTTAATTTAATTTCAAAGTTTGTCTTTTTAAAAAGGCACTAAAACAGCTGCTTCGTCACAAACAGTTGTGTGACATCAGTGGGCATGAATAACAATACGATCATCCAATCCGGCAATTCTTGATGTTAGTTTGTGCCCAGTTACGTCACGCCTGTTTCGACGGCAACTCAAATTTAGCTATTTTATTGTTCAATATCTAATTAAAGAAATTATTTTTGAAACTTTTAAAGCTGATTTTTGAAAGTAAAACCATTTTCTTTACTAGAAATATTGCTTTTTATCCAATTTTTAAAAATGCGGGAATTGCCCAGCTCGTATATCAGGATAAAACTATTTTCAGTTGAGTCTTAAGGATAGACGAGATTAAATTTTTCAAAGAAGACAGAAATAAAGACAGAAATTTCAACCAAAGATCCAATAGCGTTTACTATGCACGAGTGCTTACTCTTTATTTCCCCATTGAATTAAAGATCAAAAATATTAAAAATCTTTCATCTGTTGTTCTTGTATGAATGCACCACAAAGAGTACTAAATAAAAAGCAAATTTTACTGTCAAATGTGTTCATATTCTTAAAATATTTATCAATCCAATCTAAACTATTTAATTAGACGAGCATAGTTTTTCATAAAAAAGTGCATATTTTTATAACTACTTTTAAATCTTAGGAAGTAAGAGAAACGCTATGTTTTCGTAACTTAAACGAATTAAAATATTTCCATCAAAGTGATACATAACCATAAGGACGTTTAATGAATGATGATGATAATTTAAATGAATGGCTTAGAAAGAAACAGCTGAGGTCCATTGAGATTAATTTTGAAAAATTTTAAATTTCAGTAAGCGTCTGCATTTCCTATTGGGAAAGTTCTTTTGGGGGATGCTCTAAAACAGTGTTTCCCAACCTTTTTCGGTCCATGCCCCACCAAAGCCTTTCTAAATTTTCCATGCCCCCTGTCTCAGTGGCATGTATAGAAATATATTTTGAGAAGTAGCAAAAATTATTTTTAGCCCCTCCCTCCTATGTATATTTAATAAGTCTAATGAAGCTTTTCAGAATATTTTTAGGTAGAATTTGCATGCTAAAGAATTATATAAAGTTATGAGTTATTAAGTTCTAAATACCAAGGGGGGCCTGGGGGGCCTCCCCCAGCAAATTTTAGGAAATTTGATTCTAGGAAGCAGGTTTTTAACTAGTTTGGTACCCCGAGTTGGGAAACTTTGGATATAAATTGTTAGGTAAGATTTGCATTTTGATGAACCTAATGTAAATAAAGTTTCAGATATCTTGGGTCATCCCCCAGAAAAGGTTTGGAAATTAGATTCTAAAAACAGGGTTTCAACTTGGTTTGATACATACTGGTCCAGATTTCAGACATACATTCTCAGATAGGATAAATAAGATCAGAATTTGATTAACTTCTTTTTAAAAAGGTTTTTTTTAACTTTTACCCTGGATTGGCTCCACCTGGGGGGCAATTTGGTTGAAAATTTTCAAATTGCCCCCCTAGAAAATGATATTGGGCGTGCACCCCACGTTGGAAACCCCTGCTCTAAAAGGTAAATTATTTCTTTATTGACAACTACCAACAACCGAAATTAAGATTCTAAAGAGAAACCGAAACCCATACAAACTTAAAATTTTGCCCTTAGGGGTCTGTCCATCAGACTTTCTAGAAAAGGTCCCCTTTCTTTGAAAATCTAGTACTACTCATAATTTAAGAGGTGGAAAAAAGGTATGCGACACTTTCAAAAATAAGTTAGTTACTTATATGGTAGTGGATGAATGGGGTACGTTTAGTTAAGGTTTAGACCTATACATTTTAGTCCAGACATCTCTCCAAGACCAATTTTAACAGATATTTTAGTATCATGAAAGAGGGATATGACCACAAAAGATACGAACAAAACATTTAAAGCCAAATAGTATCTCGAAATAAAGTAAGTGTTTCTTACCCCTCTCCTTCTTCCACTCGCCCTTTCAATTTTGCAAAATCGAATTTGTAAGGCGTTAAAATGCCTTTGTTCTGATGGCAGAGTTTTTTGCGAAAATAGAACCCTGTTTTGGTTTGATGATACGTATTACAAAAATTTATAAAGAATAGCATGCGAAATTGCGATAAAAGCACAAAAAGAATCAGTTTTTAAAGAGGGGAAATATTGCGAAGGTTCATTTTTCAGCTGAAATATTTTGTGAAGGGTCTATTAGTGAACCCAAATATCTTGCAAACAGGCGGTTGACTTATGGCACTCTCGTTCTGAGCGGCTCAGTAACTGAAAAAACAAAAATCGCACCAACTCACCGAAACAGTTCGCATCCGATGGAGTCTAATTATAATTTCCACGCAATTACAGGGAACTCGATGACCAATCCCCGATTTCTATTCGAATCTGCACTAGATCGCACGCGCACCAAGACTGCACGCGGCCCACGACTCTCGGGAGAAAAAAAAAGACCGGAAGAAACGAAGGGGGTGATGCAAAGGGTGCAACAAGGACAGGGGACCGGAGAAAGTGCACCTTTGTGGGCGACTTCCTTGCAAAAAGGGAAAGTGAGGTTTTTTTTCTCTGTTTCCCTGATGGAAAGGATTAAAAGCGAGCGCGCGTGAAGGTAAAAAAACGATTTTCCGATTTCCGCAGGCTGGAGTGACATTGGGGCGTCAAGGTTAGAATAAAAAAAACGGGACGATTTTTTTACCTCATATCCGGCAGGAATTGAAATTTCTTGAATTAACCTTCACCATTTTTCGGAAAAGTCATTCCCATACGTAGTAACTGAAAGTATGGTAAACTAAAGGCTTCCTTACCATATTTTTCAGGGACCAGTATGAACATCAACAATATTGGCCAATGTCGTGGTTATCGACTAGCGTCGGATATTTAATGGGATTTTGATTAGTAAAAACAAGGAAAGAAAACATTCTAAACAACACTCTTCTTATTCATCAGCACTACACCCTAAGTGCAGGACAAGGCTTTCTCAATCTAATACTATTTGAATGAAATAACCTTTAAAAAGTACAATTTGATTTTTTGCACCTTTTCTAATAATTAATGTCGGTGAAACTATATTGGCCAACGAAAACCAATATTGGGCGATGTTGTCAATATTGGCATATACTTCAGAGGAGTCTTAAACAAAGGCATTGACAGAAAGATAACCAATGTTTTTGTACGACTGGGGGAAGATTGTATACATGTTTAGTCTGGTTTATTTTATTGACACAATGAACTTCACTTTCAGCAGTTTTTTTGCAGACGAGATTACTCAAGGTTTATTTACTTTGTAATAACGACAGAAATGCATAACAAGAAGGTTCTAATAAATAGTTAACACAGATGTTAAGGGGACACATGACATAAAATTCATCAAATTTTCGATTTTCCAATTTTGCTTTTAAAAAAAGTATGTAATTTTACCTTTCCAAAAACATATAATATGTGTAGTTTTGAAATATGAAAAGCCGTCAAAAAACGCGTTTACTTTTGTATTTGTAACATTTTTTGTAAGCCTTTAAAACTTTAATTCCATTTTTCTCAGTTTCAATTTTTTTGATGTTTTGGTACACTTTTAAAAAAAATCTATTATAGTTAGAGATTCCAAATTTTCCCTACATTTAAACCTTACTAATTTCTAAAATAATACCCTCTGAATAACCAATCAGAGTTTTACTTCAATAGAAAAAAGGTTTTTTATGTCTTAAATTTGATGGATTTTTGAAACCTAAATTTAAAATTTTTTTAAATTAAATGTTGTGTAGATAAAACAAAAGGATGCTTATTATTATCTATCAACTTATAATCTATAGCTGGTCCAAATTTTAAAGTAAAATGTGCAGTAGCTTTTTTTAAATGTATCGTAGAAACTAAGTTCATTTTAACTATAAATTTAAGTATTAAAATATTTAATTTTTTTATTTTTCTGGCGTTATATATGAACTACAATATCTTGAATGCTTTCTGTAAAAATTTTAAAGATGGGAATGCATTTTTAATTATATTTCTGAAAGAAATTGGTAAAGCTAAATTTCACGTATTTTGGCTGTCGAGATGTCTTGTGTCCCCTTGAGATGCTGAAACCTACCTTATCTGCAATCCAGAAAATTTTTTATGCAAATTCTGCATACCAAATGCTTCTTATAGTTAAAAAACTCTACATTAGAAATGTAGAATCTCCGTTCATTATTAAACCAGTTTTATATCGGGATTCACAACTTTAACTAATATTCCAATAAAAACATTTTTTTCGCATGTAATTACCTTCACTAAATTTTGGCACTAATACCCTAATTCCAATGCGAAAAACCACTTTATAGCAAAGGGCTTCGTCTGTCGGCAAAAATGCTTCACTTAACTAGTGCTTAACTGCCGTAAAACGATGCTGAAGGAAAAAACAGTTTTACAGGACACTTAAAAATGAGGGGAAAATAAATTTAACGAGAATGAGGTATTCTCGCATTTTGAGATAAAATTTCTATAAAATAGTAGATTAAAAAACCATGAAGAATGAAGTTCATATTAAATATTTTCGTAGCCTAGTTTCTGAGGTATAAATTTTTGAAATTTCGTTTTTTGTTTGGGTGCAAAAACACTTTTGAATCACAAATCATGCGCTGTGAGGTCACATCTAATAGACGCCCGTTTTCTGATAACGTGACTTTTCTGGCGTTTTGACAAAAATAAAATTGAATTTCAAATTATTTAAAACACATTTTTTAATTTAAAAATCAGAAAATTGAGAGTTTTAAACCATATTGTATCAAAAAATATAAAATCAAGCAAATCCCTCACTCATGCAAATACCTCATTCAGTTGGTCGGAAATTATGTTTAGCCACATACAACATATATTACAATCATGGTTGAACATCTAATAAAAGAAGTACACCTGATCTCTAATACCATTTACCATTATAATGTTGAGTCTCGTAAAATATTGTAAGGTAAAGTGTGGCCATTTGATACACCAAAAAATTTTTAGAATAGAAAAATAGACTTATTTTGATGCTTTTTTAATAAATATATCTGAGAATGTTTCAATTTTATGAAACCAATTAGAAAAAATATAAGATTAATCAAAATTAAAATGTAACGATATTTGCAAAAAAAATCAGTTTTGTATCAATATGCCCCACCAATGGGGCGGTTGGATACATTACATGGGGCATTTTGATACAGTGATCAAATTGCTATTCATTTTCTTTTATAAATGCACATATCTTCAATGCAAGCAGTTTCAAATCTCAAACACTTAAAAACCCTAAGACTCAAAAGTTGACATAAATATCTTTCACTGTAGATCTAACTTACCCTTAACTGATTTTGTTTTTTAAATTGCTGAGAGATATTTATCTCCCTTCCCAAAATATTGGAACTTTTATGTGTATCAATGTGCCCTACATCCAAGTGTATCAATTTGCCCCATTTGTTGTTTTTGAACCAAAACCTTTATTTAAAAAAATAGACAAAGGTTATTTGAAATTTAACGATACCCCTCTGTTGGTAAAAAGGATAAACTTGTTCTTTTAATTTAGAGATCTCTATATTCCAAGTATAATAACTTCAAGACGATTTTCCATTTTACATAGAAATTTACATTTGGAAAATGTTGAACAAAAAAAATTTAGTTTCCTTCACTTAAATTTATAGACTTATTACAGAGCTCAATGGTTTCATATGTAATGCTTAAGCATATAAAGGCAACTTTTCGTAAAAACACGACCTAAATAACCTTGAAAGTTTTTGAGTTATTACAGGTGTATCAAAGTGCCCCCTTGTATCAAAAAGTCCCGTTTTCCTTTATCTTAGATATTTTAAATTTTCAATAATTTTTCACGTTGCTATTTTCTACGAAGTAGAGTCAGGAGGTGGAACAGTGAGGAGAAGAAACAAACACTATTATCTCTTTGTAAATGAAATTGCTGAGTTTTTTTTATTTGAAGCATAGATATAGAGGTATTTAAACATGGCGTCAATGTGCCATTTTATTGGATGGATCAAGTTACATGAAAGTTGCTTGCTCTAAATGCACCTTATCCATTATCTAAAAATGTAAATGTAAATACGTAGTTCAAAAAATCTAAGTGCTTAGTAATTCAAAAAATTTTTTGGTTATTTTAGGATTAGCCGGGGGCAAATCTTCACCCGAATTTAGATTATTATATAAAAATGGTGGAAAATGTTCAAACATTGAAATAAAGAACAATTTAAATATATCAACTAGAAGTGTTGGTTTTAATTCTTTAAATGTTTTAATATGAAATATGTAAAATGTTTCCAATAAAATCTTATTTACAAGATTCTCTAACCTGGCTAATCGTCAGTACCCTTTTTTTAGATTTAGAGAGACAATCATAAAAATAGAGTGTCGTCGTGTAAAACTCTATTCAGTACAGGATTCCACAGAACATATAATTTATTTGCTCAGTGAAAGCTCTAAGCGATATTTGAATATTGATTATGAGTCAGTTATACGTAAAGAGTATTATTTAATAATATAAATTTATTCGTTTCCTCACATTATAGCTTCTTAAATTCGAACAAAAGCACCGAAAATTTCAGACATTTGCACTTACTAGATTTAAAATAAAAATTATCACACATATCTTTTCTTCCTTTACATTTATTTCTTTTTAAAAACTCTTTATGACATTCGGCTTTTAACAGAAAAGCATAAGTTGATTTCTGCAAGATAAATAAATAGAAGTATCAATCAAGAACTTAGTTTATAAACCTTATTGGTTAAATATTAATCCTGTCTATTGCAAACTATTTTAAAATTAAAAATTTATGAAAATATTAATAATTGATGAAGTTTTTACTCTAGAATCTACAATATCCTATTTCAGAAAAAAAGATTTTGTTAGATTTAGATTCCTAAAAGAGATCTATATATAATATTCTATTCCCCTTAACACCAAATAAAATAAAGGCCCAACTTACAGGATTCCAGAGGGTCAAAATAATATTTACTATTGCATTGCATACATCGGGGATGTGCGATGTAAATTATCATTAGGGGGGGTTGAAAACCCTTTCTTCTAGGGAATCTCTTTCTCGAGCTTCCTGTATTTTTTATATTACATGTACAGAACTAGTGTTTTTTGAGGGCCAAATAACATTTCTAAAAGAAGATGATCTGGGTGCACCATAAAGACGTTCCTTTGTAAGGTAGATTTAAACACATCGATTAGATCATATCCTAAGTACCTTATGCGAATTACCTAGGAAAAAGGGTTTTCATACCCCTCAAGTAAATTTCGAGGCGGATGATATCGTATAAGCATCATAAACTGGGAGCCTTGACTGTAACTGACCACCACTTGAAACTGGATTATCAACTATCGTTGAAACTGGATTGAGTGATAGAAAGGGGTTTAAAATTCCTTCGCACACCCAAGCAGCTAAAAGAATTGTGAAGGAAGTCATAGTTTCCCTTCGTGTTTGTGGGTTCAGAAATAGGGATGTATTAATTAAATCCAGATTATTGGACAGGAAATTCCTTCCCAAGTTAGAAACAAATGGAATTTCTCAGGTGCTTCTTCATAAACAGAGTGATAAAAATGTATGTATGTAATATAAGTAAGTGCATGTATCCCTTAATACTTAATATAAAAATACTTGGTAATTATGTAAAATAAGTGTTATTTTATTTGTAATTTTTAATACTGTCCTTTTTTTTGTTAGTTTTACTTGTCCTTTGTAGTTAGAATTTTCACTCTGTACCAAAAAAAATTGTCTTAAAAAAGGATAAATCCAATAATTTCCATTTAATTAGAATAGCTAGAAATATTAGTAAACATATGAAAGTTAAATTATTATGTACTGTTATCTGATGATCTTGATCATTTTTATGGATAAATTTCTTTTATTAAATTCATATCATAGGAGTTTAAAAAATATTAGTGCAAACGACAAAATTAGTACTATTTTTCTAATTATACAGGGCGTTTCGGGTAAAACAAAATCATTTTCAAAATCAATTCATAACAACTAAAATCATTTGTACAGGGCACAAAATATGTTAAAAAATAAAATACTTATCAAAATGACAAAAACTACAACTTTCTAGAGTCGATAGAACTACAGTAGAGCCCCGATTATCCGCGGAATTGGGTGGCAAGGGTACCGCGGATAGTGAAAATCGCGGATAACCCGAAAAAAGACTAAAAATGAGGTGAAAACACGAAAAAAAAATATTTAAGCATAAAAACTATGTTTTATTGTACAAAAAACAGGATATGTAAAACTTTTAAATATGTACAGTACAACAGAAACCTTTGCTCTACATTTAAAATCTCTCTAATCTCAGCTAAAATTTGCTCTAATCATTAAAAATATTTTTTCTTGGCCCTCGCGGATAATCCGCACCGCGGATCATCCGCTCGCGGATAATCGGGGTTCTACTGTAGTTCTTATAAACCTATCTCCTGGCATTCATACCGATGACTTTTCGTGATGCCCTCTGTGTTACTAATTTTATACAACGTTCGACTGTTTGTGTGTGACATGGGAATCTGTCAAAGTTCCAGTCATTATCATAGACTATATCTCCTGATCGGTAAATCTTCGTAGTATAGGTGGGGAGAAAGAGAAGCAGTATTCCAGCTAATCTAGTCTACGTATGTTCTATATATGGTCAATATGGTCTGTAGCTTGGAAATTAGGTTTGAGGGGGATGGAAACTCCTAACTGACTTTCTTTTAAAAGCTGAATATCTAGCCTTAATTTTTCTTCTAAACCAAACTCCCTCATATACTATGATCCCTTTTATCTATACAGTTTATGTTTAATACAGTTTATGTTATAATACTGATAAATAATCCAACAGAGGAACATAAGATTCTTTCAAACTACCAAAAGAAGTTAATAATCAGTAAAGGACTACATTTTGTTACAAATCAAACTATGCACCATCAGGAAAAATAAATTTTTAATTCAATCGAAAAATGCGATTTTTGAAGAAAAAAAAGACGAAATGCGAAGTGTAACCTTATATTGTAAAATACCATCTTTCTTTCCATTAAATATATTTTTTCTTAAAATTTTTCTTCTAATTTATGCCTTTAGATACTTTTTATAGAAGTTATTTGATTTAATTTGATTTTTTAAGAGTTATGAAAATAGCATATTTTTTGAAATTTTAGGACCAATGTACTAAGGCAATTTTTAGCCGATTTTAAAAATTTTTGTTGCATTTTACTTCTCTACTCAAGAGGCAAGTTTTCCGTGGTATAGCGTTTCAAAATATGAAATAAGTTTTTATTTCGGCGAGAGATAGTGATGCGGTTTGTTGTGCAACGAGCGAGCTCCGATCGCGAAGCGAACTGTAAAAAATGTTTTAACTGTTAAGGGGGTTACTGAGTGATAGATAGAAAGGTAGTATAGTGATAAAAAATTTTTTTTCACAATTTTTTTTGTTTCATACGAAATATGTGGATTTCTGGTAAAAATGTGTAATTTTAGATGTTATTATACTACCAATTAATTGTAAAATACCACCTTTTTTCAATTAAATGTGTTTTCTCCACATTTTTATTCTATTATATGCCTTTAGATACTTTTTATAAAAGTTATTTGATTTAATTTGATTTTTTTTTGAAAAGTAATGAAAATAGCCTATTTTTTCCAACTTTAGGTGCAATGCGCTATTGCAATTTTTAAGCGATTTTAAAAATTTTTTTTGCATTTTATTTCTCCACCCCAGAGGCAAGTTTTCCGCGGTATAGCGTTTCAAAATAAAATAAAAAGTTTTTTTCGGCCCACCCTACTACACAGGCCACATGAAACAAAAAAGACAGACAAACCTTTTTTTTAAGGTGGGGAAGAGATTTTTTCCGAAAACTCTCCATTAGATCAATTTGGGGTTATTAAATGGTGGGATGATTTCAGGAAGCTTGAATGCTTTGTCTGAAGTACTATATCATGGTAACTTTAGTAATGCAAGAAAAACAACTTCACGAATATCTCGTATTGTTATAAAAATTATTACTTCTAAACGAAGAGTAGTAAAAATATAAAACCAACTGCAAACTATAAGGTATGGTAGTAGATTATCCTAGAAAAATTATGAACTTTATATAAAAATTTTATCTTGGAGGTTTTGGTCAATTTATTGAAAAATGAGGCAATTTCCAAAACTTTGACCCGATTCCGGGGGACCTAAACATTTTTTGATCGGGCTGAAATTTTTCATGGTGAATATGTGGCCCCTAAGGAAACTTTTTTTTAGTATGCCTTTTAGAATTTCGAAAAAAAGTTTTTCGTGATACGCCCTACTGTCTAGTATGCATTATCTGGAAATCTCAACTAGCATGCCGACTAGCAAGCAACGTATAATATTGAACCCAATTCAAAATTTACCCGATACCAGTAGAATGATGCTATTCCGTCTTAAGACTAACAGAAATGGAAGAGAAAAGTCATTTACCCGGTAAATAGTAGGTTCATCAAATGATAACCTTTTTAAGCGTAAAAGGTAACTTTTTAATACTTCCGCAATGGCGATCATTCTAGTAAATAGAAATCTTCATACTATTTGAATTGTCAGTTTTAAAAAAGGTTATAAATCCAAAAATCAAATTTTGAGGAAACCGAATAAAAACTGTATTAGTAATGGAAATTTCATTTCAAAACCACCAAATTTTTGTTGGAAATTCAAGAAACTATTTATAATATACAGAGAATTCCATCGAAAACAAATATAAGTATAAACTCAAAAATATTGTACAATTGAAAAAGTTTGCAGCAAGACTATCTTACAATGGAGTCCAAAATTCACTCAATAAGAAAAGTTAAAACTCTTTTAAATTAAATATAGTATTTTAGTTTTGGCTTAGTTTACAGCACAGCTATGAATAAGAAAAGAAATATAAAATAACTTAAATTTGAAATTAAATAAAAAATACAATGAATGGACATCGATTTCGCCTAATTCAAGGGGCTATATCTGCGTATAGAGGTCCCTCGTTTCTTTCAAGTGTAAAGGATGCTTGGATATTTTTTTAGCATGTAGAGATTTTTCTAACCCCCTCCTCCCCTTCGGAACCCTTACGTAATTAATGAATGGCCCCCAAGCATCTCGTGACTGGAAAGCTCTACGTCTACTTACACGTTTATATTACACTCTAACTAACATACTAAAGTGTATATTACATTAACATTATATTATGGTTAACATTTATGAATAAAATTACGAATAATACATATAAATAAAAACTAATAAGGTGACTTAGTTCATTTCTATTTGTGTCCCCTCAAACGGAAAAGGTTTTTTTATACTTCATATTTTCCATGGTTTTATTGCTTATTTAATTATGGTGCTATCATTTGGGGTGGTGAATATAAATCCAATCTTCTATCAATTATCTCAATCCCAAAACAAAATATTTAAAATTCTAAACCCCCAACCCTATCCAAATAATTTTAGAACCCTTAGATTACTTCTATTTCAACACAATGGATATTTCCGTATTATACTTCACCTTTTTCAACATAAATCTTTATGTAACTATGGGAAAAGAATTTACAGTATAGATCAACTGAAACTTATCAGATTCCTAAATTTTCCAAAGATAAATGTTCCAAAAGTTTCAATTATCTTGCACCTAAATAATATAACAGTTTACCTTTAAATTTAACCACTATTAACAAATACACCACTTTTAAAAGAAATTTATTTAACTTCGTAATTAATATCGACGACCCGGATTTATATTTTTCCCTCAATAAGGAAGTTGCATGTGTCAGATTTTCAAAAACAAACAAGTGTTCCGTATGGTTTTTTGTATGGTAAAATGAAATATCTAGTCAGTTTTTCAAAAAAATGTACAGGTAATTAAATATTTTAATTTAAAAGTCGAGAAAAAAAACACGTGACTGAAAACGTTTATTGTTTAAACTATAAGATGACGTCAACAATAATACCATCAACTCCATTGCTTTACAACAATGTTTAGTATAAGATGACGTCACATCCAAACTCTTGGCGTTTTTGCGCGCTTTTAAAAAGGGGATTTTTGTTAATTTTTTTGACAATCAAAAAATTTCTCAATCGGCCTCAAATTTTGGGTAGTTGCTTATTCTTGCAAGAGGAATCGATTAAAAAAATAAAAAAAAATCATGCAACTTCCTCATTAAAGCAAACTAGTTCTATTCACATTTTTTCCAGCTTACTGCCATTATTTATTTATCCGTTTCTTAAGCTGTTATAATTTTCTTTTTCATTTTTTATTCAAATGATGTAAAATTTATTTCTCTGTCGCCTGAACGGGATCTTGTTAATTTTCCCCTTGGCGTCAAATACATTTTTTCCTTTGCGTCTTGTAAAAAAAATTTTGTGGTAAATAAACTTATTATTATTATTATTAACTTTAGCGAATATTACAATCTGGACTTAGAAAGTAGTCTTAGGACTCACTTTTGGTCATTTGGGGGACACCGGAAGGGGACCGTTCCTTGCTCGCTGTATAATTTTTCAAGAAAAAAACAGTGCATTAACAGGCATAAATTTCGGGAGAGGTTTGACACTAAAAAACCTAGTGAACCACTAGTCTACTCAAATAAAAAAAACACTAATTTCTTTAAAGTTGCCTCAAATGTGTTATTGGGCCACTTTACTCTCAAATATCGAGTACGATATACGTCACCGTATTAAATAACCATTCACCCCGAGAGGAAATTATTTCCACAAAAACGTTGTTTCCTCTCTGGATACAAATATTTACACAGCAAAGAAGAAGAAGACACCTCCACCCACCCACCCTCCACCTGCGGAACGAAAATAAGAGCATCGCGTGTCTGGGGGACGGAGAACACCGCAGACTACCCCGCCGATGACCGAGACGGTGGAAAAAAATCAGGTGAGAGAGAGAAAAGAACAACAGCAAAATAGGTTGGGATTTGCAAAAAGAAGAAGAAGAGTCCAAGGTCAGGGAGAGAGATAGAAAGAAGAGAGAGATGGATCGTGAATGATGAGAAGAAAAAAGGTCAACGGGAGGAGAGAGGAAAAAAAGGATATTACACGAAAATCGATCGGAACCGTAGGGGTGGAATATGTAGGGGGCGTTTTTGTGAACCAACAAAGGGGGGTGACAAGAACCCGTAACTAAAGCCCTGGATGAAGCTACGTTGCTTTGCTATCCAGGGCTTTACCCGTAACATGGGAAGTTTAGCTTAGTTAGGCGAAGGCTTCTCTCCCTCTCCTACTCCGTCTCTTTCCTTTCTCCCTTAAGGTTCATTCAGACATCAATTTTTGTGTTCATCTTGGAGGAATCCTCCGAAGCGAAAAGTTGACTTTTCACTATTTGAGGTGTTTGCAGCAACAACGAGTTATTCCGAAAATCCAAATTCATCTCAGAAGACGCCACCTTGGCGGCAGCTAGCGTAAGTTGCGAAGTTTTAGGGCCATGCATGTATAACCACTACTTAATAGTTCTCTTTTTCTCTCCCTTTCCTACCACCAGGTCCAGTCTAATCTTTCCTTTCTCCCTTAGGGCCTCCGCATACTCGATCTGGATTCGAGCCGAAACTGGAAAACCATAAATCACTGAACCCGACACGCGTCCCTCTCTAGCGTTCGCAATAGAAGAGAGCGGGGTTGTTTACCCAATAGGGTGTATCGAAAAAAACTTTTTTTTGATTTTGATGATGCCTTAGTGCGGAAAAGTTGTCTAAGGTGTCAGAGAGTACCTGTGAATTTTTTCAGAATTTTCGGATAATATCTTGAGGTGCCGCCAAGGCCCTGAAGGTCCCCATGTTAATTCTATGGAGCGCGCAAGCCAAGTAGGCCGAAAATTGGTTTTTCGCCCCTCATTTCTACCCTAATCACACGACGAATGTCTTCACTTGAGTTATGGACCCTATATGATCTAGGCTATCCGATAAAACTCGAATAATAGCCTAAATGTCTATATTACGGTTTTTTGTATGCTCCAATTTCGTCGAAAATCGCGTATTTCCTCGTTCAAATCAGAGCCTACAATCAACATAATATAGAGATTTAGGCTATTACTCAAGTTTTGCCGGAA
Source organism: Tetragnatha versicolor (assembly GCA_024610705.1). NCBI lineage: Eukaryota > Metazoa > Arthropoda > Arachnida > Araneae > Tetragnathidae > Tetragnatha > Tetragnatha versicolor. Next base: position 2,640,768 of record JANDEH010000020.1, read on the forward strand.
AGCCTAGATCATATAGGGTCCATAACTCGAGTGAAGACATTCGTCGTGTGATTAGGGTAGAAATGAGGGGCGAAAAACCAATTTTCGGCCTTCTTGGCTTGCGCGCTCCATTGGATTAACATGGGGACCTTCAGGGCCTTGGCGGCACCTCAAGATATTATCCGAAAATTCTGAAAAAATTCACAGGTACTCTCTGACACCTTAGACAACTTTTCCGCACTAAGGCATCATTAAAATCAAAAAAAAGTTTTTTTCGATACACCCTATTACCCAAGTGTCAAGAATGTCAAACATGATACTTAACTATCTCATCCCCTCTTTCTTGCATTGGAAAGGCTCGGAGGGGGAACGCGTGCAGAGCAGGTGCGGGTTCGGGTGATTTGTAGTTTTCCAGCCCAGCCAAAATCCAGATCGAGTATGCGGAGGGCCGTAAGGTTCAGTCACACATCACTTTTTGTGTTCATTTTGGAAGAATCACCCAAAGCGAAAAGTGGCGTTTCACAATTTACTACTTCATTTTTCTACGAAAACTAAAGATTCATAGGAGTGAATCACACGCGATAAACTGTGAAAGTGAATAAGTGTGAATGAGCCTTTATTCTCTATAAGGGTACGCTCCTTTGTCCTATTCCGAGAAAGTGTGATGAGCTGAACTGATACCGTACAGGCGTATTTGTACCCTTAGGCAACGGTCACCCTGAGAGCAAGACAAGGCGTATCGCAGGCACGATCTAACTTCTCCGCCACAAAGGGTGCATCTAAAGTTTTATCACCCCGACGACCGTCAATCCATAGTTCCTCCATCTCTTTGTACGAGCATTCGGGGGAGATGATGGCAATCGCTGTAACGCTCGTGTACGCTGATTGACGGTCTTCGGGGTAATAAAACTTTAGATGCACACAAAAGGGCAACGGCAAACCCAAGTAAGCGGGGCCATAAAGCAGGCCATCGTAAAAGTGTAGACGAGCCCTTATTGCGTGCATCTAAACTTTTATGACCGCCTCAACAACGCTCCTTTGGGCAGCATCTCTTTGTGTGGTTAGGGGGTTGGAGGGGAACTCTTTTGTTCGCTAATTGACCTTACCTAACCACACAAAGAAATGGGGGAGATATCCACTGCCCAAAGCAGCGTTGTCGAGGCGGTCATAAAAGTTAAGATGCACGCATAATCTTCCTCTCTCAACTTCCTTCGATCCCTCTTTCTCTGTCATGCATCAGTCTTTTCTTTCTCACTTTCTTGTCTATGTCACCCTCTTTCACCCCTTTCTCACTCTATCTCTTTCCCTCCAAACAAAGGCACTGTATATTTGGACGGCCATTTTTCAACTAAACTCTACTCTAATTTCCACGGCTCGGCGTTTCATTGGTTCCATCACTAAGCGCCGAGACTGCTACGTAATCACGATACCTACAGCGCAAGCGCCACCGGCCGTTTTGGCCGTCCAAATATACACTTTGCCAAACAAATACCTACGCTTCACATGAACCCTGCTTAATCGATTAAGACATTTTCGACTGGTTCCAACTGAACCAGTATTTACGAAAGAAAACTGCTATTTTAGTAACAGATGGAGGGAATAAAATCGGCAAGGATATCTAGTTTCTTGAATGACTTAGGCTATCTCAACTGGAGCAATTTCGTGATCATACACTTCAGCCCGCCCTCTTTGGCAAAGTATGATGACCACGGTGGTCACAATGGGAACAAATGTCCAAAGCGCCCTCTACACATATTAACTCTATGATAGAACATTGATTGATGGGTGGGGGGCGTGGTCTGCACTCAGTCGGGGCCAGAAAGAGAGAGAGCTCTGCATGCATGTAGAAGAGTGCTCTGAACATCTGCTCCCACTGTAGCGAGCGTGGCCGTCGGCCAGTAGCGATTAATACAGAAGTTTATTTCAGGGCATTAGCTACAAGAGCCTCGATACTAACAAATTATATATCTTAAAATCATGACAAATAATACAAAAAAGATGTCCATTAAAAATTAACGATTGTCTCTAAACAGTTCATCATCATCATCATTTTAATCAACCCCATCCCAAAATAAAAGCAGTTATACGGTGCTGAATAATCTCCCCAAAATTTTCGTATGAACATCGGCAGGCCTGTAGTAGACTCTTTTTTGCAGAAGGGTGGGTTGTCCCCAATATTATTTCTTTTCTATTATTCCTCCCATTACATAAAACGTTAAATCCTTTTTAGAAAATTTCTTGTAAAGATTTCCCGCACAGATGAACTAGAAAGAGCTAGCGAATGAGGTCGAGGCAGAGCAGAGAGCGATACTCAGAAACCCAACCGTCAATAAGATCACCATATTTATTTTTTGCTCCCCACCATGTGGGCACGCATGAATACGATACCAAGCGCGCTCTGTGAGTAGTGCACCTTATGGTGCACTGCCATTGGCGGAGGACGCTCTTAAAGCGGCGGAAGGGGCCGAAGCGGCCGCAGAAGGGCTCCGAGGAGAGCCGAAAGATGCCGAGGAAGCGATCGGGATTCGTTGTGACAGTGATTGATCTCCGCGGGCGCCCATTAATCGAAACGCTGCGAGGAAAAGTGAATTGGGGTCATAACTAAATACGACTTAACCGTTGATTATCTTTAACGGAAGGTTGGTGAGATCGGCCCTCATAATGTTTTCCATGTCGATGTTTAGCGTATAGGATATTTAGCACCAAGGAAAGAGTAGGTTCCTCTTCCTTGAGTTAAATATTATCATTATACATCGCCCCAAAAGAAATCATTTTAAAATGTGGTCCAAAAACATGGGAGCATTGGTGAACCTTGAGGGTGCAAACTGAAAAACTTGGGGGTGCAAGCTGTCCCTGATGGCTTTGAAAACATGATTTTCCCCTATAAAAATGGAATTTTCTCAATAAGTTGGGAGTACATTGCACCCCCTTAAATCCGCCCATGTCCAAAAAAGGAGTGTTCTGACTTATTTTTTGGACATTAGGGCACATCTGAAGAGGTTTGGTCATTGTAGGTACTCTTTAGAATCTTTAGATTTTAAAAGGAAAAAACAGGATAAAAATAGACTAACATTTAAAAACATAAAAGCATAAGTCTAGCATAAAAGCATTTAAATTACCCGTGAGTGTTTTAAAAAAAGTATTTATTTTATTTAAAACAGTGATTTTTTTATAAATTTTATTATGTATTATTATTTTTTACGGTTATAATACTAACTGTACACTGAAGGAAAGCACTTTTTCTAGATTAAAAAGACATCTTTATCAACTCTTTTCTTTAACTTAAAAAAAGGAGAAGAAAAAATGCAATGCAAAGGACGTGGGGAGCAAGGAGCATCATTCATCCTTATCCAGATGCGTTACTCTGCGCAAATCTGTTAAATTGTACCGCCATCTATCGGGACAAAAAACAGTTATCTACTATGTCTCGCAATGACGGTTCATAGTTTAATTTTTTGAAATTTAATATTTTTTCTTTTCTAATTCTGAAACTGGAAGAATAATTTGTTTCTTTCCCAATTCTGATACTGAGAGAGTAATTTGTTTTTCGTCACATAAACCAGAAACACATACAAAATGTCAATAAATTTATTAATATTTTAAATTGATATCTAATCTAATCCTTATTAAATTTTAAACATTTCGAAAATATCATTAATTGTTTTTTTTAAATATTTTTTTAATAAACCGATCTTAAATTTGCTTATACAGAGAAAATACGCATGCATTTTTTTAAATGTTTTAAAGTAAAAATGACAAAAAGAAAAATATAAATAGTGTTAGCCCCATTTTATAACAAACTATTAGATATATTTTAATTTAAAGACAATATTTTAATAAATTTGAAATATTTTGACTCCTTCGACCTGTAAATAGGGGCATCCAGACCCTAGGGAGAGAGCTTTGGCCCAGAATCACTCAAAAAAGTAGCTTCAGAACACTTTTTGCATGTCACTAAAAGTAGGGGAGAGTGGGGCACCCTGGGACACTTTTTATTAAAATATTTTTCTAATTTTTTTATGCAATGATATTTTTTCAAACACAGCTAATATACTTAATATAATCCTTTGCGCATAAGAAAACAATTCCCATCTTCATAATAATAAATTTAAAAAACCTCTTTTAATGTCCCAAGGTGCCCCACCAGTGCAGTGGCCCACCTTTGGACACTTTCAATAATAGCACAATAATTATTTTTTTTAATTTGAAAAAAACAAAAATATCACAAATAATGAAAATATATGTTCAATAATTACAAATTAGACATTTAACTTATTTATAATTTCAAATTTTTCTCCGATTACATCATTTTTGTCATGGCATAATCAGATTTTTTGCTTACTTTTAGAAACATTTTTGAATTACAACCCTCTTTATTTTTAAATTGTTTAATTCTTTTAGTAAAAATAGTTTTTATCACTCATGAGATGTTTGGGTAGTTGAGTTAATAATTAATAGTAATAATAGTTGTAATAATAGAGTTACAAAAGTACCAAAGGGGTCTGGGTTGAAAATTTGACCTTAAATTAACATGGTTTTAATTCTTTTTGGTGAATAAATGCCATATTATACAGTGTAAAACTCATTTTCAGAACCTTATTTGGGTCCAAAAGGGGGGGGAGCATTGTACAGAACGCCTCCTCCTTGGTACAGAACTTGGTGCAGAACGCCTCCTCTACTTATGGTAGTATATTTGCTAACATGGGCAGAAGGTAGATAGTAGAATTCACAAACTTCCTGCGGGGTTATACCCTGATTGATAACGGTTGGAGTTCGAAAAAATGGTGACAAGGAACATAAATTCATTTTTATCGTATTATTATAATGTATGTGAAAAATCAAATTTCTGTGTTTAATTTAATTGATTATACTGGGGGCGAACTCGCGGCAGAATAAAAAAACCCTTGCATAATATAGCACAAGCAATAAGATATGGTGAGATGTCCAAATTAGAATCTTCAAATCCTCATTGATCAGTAGTATATATTTTATAGTTTAAACACACGACCTCTTGTACTTCTTTCAAGACCGACCTATTGTTCTTTCCACCTCTTTCCTCTTTCGTGAGAGGATGAGGTTACGTAAGATTCCGCGCGTGATTTTTATATAAGAAAACAAAACACAGCCTTGGTCTCATGACGACATCAATCCATTTAGAAATTCAGTGACCAATCAGTTGCTCATAATTTTGTTGATAAACCATAAAGTGGGCGTGTCTAGTGTTCCCGCGCATGATCTGTGGCCTGACCGACTCCATGAGCTGACTCCTGATTCATATGAGTTGATATGAGCCAGCACAGCTCATAGTAAAATGTAAACATTCAACAATTCTAAAGTCGAAATGTCCATCTCGAAATTTATATATATTTACATTTCCGAATTGAATAAGTTTTTAGGTGAGTACTGTGATGATAAATACGAAATAGAAACGAACATCAAATGTGTTTTTGGTTTTTCAGAACTATTTAAATGTATTTCTTGATGATGTAATTATAAACTTAGTGCTAAAGCTGTTTTCTATTTATAATTTCCTTTTCTATTACGCCTTTATTTTACATAACCAAAGCACGTAAGCCATTCCAATTCTTTTATCGATTCTGCGTGTATGTATAGTTATGTAACACTCGTCTGTTCACGGTCTAAACTTGTTATGCCCTGTGTTATGAAAGCTATGTGTTTTGTGTGATCAAATCATGCAATTTAATCACATTCATGGGCGTAGTCAAGGGGGGGGGGCAGGGAGGGGCAGCTGCCCCCCTAAGTCCCGAGTAATTAACTTTTACTTTACTTTTAGTGAAGTTAAAACCTAGTATTTTAGGGTCAAATTTTCTAAATATTTCTGGGGGAGGGCCCCCAGGCCCCCCTTTCGTATTTGAACCTTTATTATTCAAACTTTTCTGTAATAAGTTCAGTAAAATAAAAATTCTACCTAAAAATGTATGACCAAATTTGGGTTTACGTGTTACCAAAAAACAATTTAAAACCATGTTCTTAGGGGCATATTTCCAAAAATTTTCTGGGGGAGGACCCCCAGTTAAAACTTGACGGGTCTCTCTCATGGGGCTTTAAAATTGATTTCTACAAACATAAAAAAGTCGACCTTGCTTGCCCCCCCCAAGTTGAACCCTGGCTACGCCCATGATCACATTAAAAATGTATCTTACAGTGTTGTAAATCGTATGTTTGATTATGTAAATAGAAGATAAGCCACTTGTGTGTTTCGTGCTGTATTGTAGAAAACCGACGAATCTAGTTAAATTTGCTGTTTTAAATTTGAAAAATTGGTATGATATGTTTTTCGTATGTGAAGGAAGATAAGGAAGAGTTTCTTGTTTTTAGAGCGTCTTTTTCTAATTTTATTTGCTTATGAAATCTAGACTTATTATTAAGGTGTTTAGTTTTGGAAAAGAAAATTTTATTCAAGTAGTGGTAAACAATACACTTAAGGAAACTCGTAAAATGAAAATTTTATGAACTAAATGCTAATGGTATATTGTGTGGAAATATGTAGGTATAAAAACTTGTATTTCAAGTACATTTTACGCTTTGATTTTCTATTTTTAGATTATGGTCATATAAGCAAGGTTGTTAAAGTTACTTTGAAATAGTATTTGAGTACAAATACAAGTATTTCAGAAAAAGTAACTACAGTGGCGGATTTCCAAATGTGCCGCCTATAGGCTGAACCAAAATTTGCCGCCTATATGCTTTACTTACTAAACTAGACAGGGGTGTCATTTTATTTTTTGGTTGGGGGGTCATAGATTTTAAAGGGGTTTGGTACACGCCGTGGCAGGACTTTTGGTTTCTTATTTTTTGGGGGGGTGCGGTCTAACTGAACGTCTTCTTAAGGTCCCGACTCCCGAGTGTATTTATACCTGAAGTTTTAGATCACTTAAAAGCAATGTTTTACACGAAATATTACAATGTAAGCTCGAAATAAAGATGGGCGGTCTGGGGTGACCCCCAGAAAATTTTTTGAAAACTTGCTTCTTAAAGAAGTGTTTCAGCTCATTTTGAGAACCTTACAAAGGGCCGTAACTAGACTCTTTTCAGGGGGGGTGGCAAGAAATTTCCTTGAAACTTTATTTCGATTTTGTTAATGACCTAGGTAAGAAGACAGCGGCGGATCCAAGATTTGGTATTGGGGGGCTGAAAAATTTCAATATTAAAATCGTCTTCTAATACAATAGAAGGGGGTCTGAGGGTCCTCCCCCAGAAAAGGTTTGGAAATTTAAGTATAAAAAGCAGATTTTCAACTCGTTTTGGTACACCTAATCCGGATGTTGGACATACATTTTCAAGAATTTAATTTACATTTTGGTACGAATTTTGTATTTTCAACGAACTTTTTACAGAAGAGTGGTAAATAATAGGGTTCGAAATTCCAAAGGGGGGTCTGGGGGTCCTCCCCCATAAAATTTCTGGCAATTTGACCCTAAAAACATGATTTTAACTCGTTTTAGAGTTGCTTTTCCCTTTAATACCCCCAAGTTCCCACTTCCCCTCCTTCTCACACTCACAGTTAGTTCTTATCACTTTTGGGTAGGGGGCTTAAGTCCCCTCCTAGCCCCCTGGATCTGCTAGTGTTAAGAGTAGAACTCCTAACTCACGGCCCCTTTATGATTTCACTCAATTTTAGACTAACCCGAAGAGGACCACTCCTAATATTTTCATGTCACAATATTTTCAAGGAACGACTTTTATAATAGATTTCAAAACATCATGGGGATTGGGGGTTCTCCCCAAGAAAATTTTAAATTTTGAACCTTAAAAGTAGGGGTTTTATGCATTTTAAGGCTAATTTTTAAGGAAAAACAGTAAGTAAAAATTGATGTCAAAATTTCGGAAGGGGGGGTCCCCCCACTGGATACGGCCCTACCCTTACAGTTCCTTGAAAACCACAGAATTTTCTGGGGGAAAAAGTTTTAACTTCAAACGGGGGCCAGAGGTCCTCCCCCAGAAAACATTTTTGGAAATTCCCCCCAAACTTGTGTTTATCTACTTCTAAACTCTATGGAGAGGAGAGAACACCAAAAGGGAAAAGCTTCTTGTAGGCAGCATAATTTTCAAGGGGATAACACTGGTTAACGGATATCAAAATTTGAGAGGGGAGTGTGGGGGTTCTCCCCCAGACATTTTTTAAAAATTGTCTATTAAAGTTAACGTTTAAGCTCATTTTGAAACCATTTGGGTAACATAGAGAACAGTTCCTTGTAAACTACAGAATTGCTCTTTTGAAAGGACGTTCTCGTCTGAGCTTATGTTTAGTGTTTCATTTCTCCTCTTCTTTTTTATTAAAAAAAATTATGCCGTCAAAAATTTGCCGCCTACTAAAATTTGCGGCCGTAGGCTATAGCCTAGCTAGCCTATTTAGAAATCCGCTACTGAGTAACTAAGTATTAAGTACAAATACCCGAAAAAAGTAACTAAATAGAGTACAAATAGAGTACATGAAAAGTATTTAAGATTACCTTCAGTTACTTCACCCGCAAATTTTAAAATTAAAATTATTTAAAAAATAAAATTTAATCGAATAAATTAAAAAAAAATTAATAAATAATTAAATTAAATTAAATATTTTAATCAATTTATAAATTTAAACTAATACAATTCATTTTAAAATTAATTTTAATTAATAAAATTTATTTTAATTATTTTTAAAAAATTTAAATATAATTTTAATAAAATAAAATTTTAATACTTAAATTAAAACTTAATTGAGAGAATGATGTTTTCTCAACTGGAAGAAGGTGGAAGCAACCGATATTCCAAATTTTTTAATTTTTCGACTGCTTAATAAGTTAATTATTTAAACCATAATATTAAAATAAAAGGAAATGTAATTATAAATTGTTAACGTAAGGTGCTAAAGTAAATTTCTAAAGTTTTTAAAAAAGAAGTTACATTTAACTCAAAATAGGTTACTTTTACTTTACTTTAAAAACTTAAAAGTTTGAAAAGATAATGGTCTCTCCTTTCATCATTATCAATTTTTTAATAAAATAATTATTTTCATTAGCTAGTAAAAAAAAGTATTTCATTTTCTTTCGCTACTCTTTCTTTGGAAATTTAATTTAATTTAAAAATTGAAGCATTTATATTATTAATACTTTTGTCTTAAATGTTTTAATATTTACACATATTCTCTACATATTATTGTAAAATTGGCCTGACAAAGAGGCCTGGTAAAGAGCACTAAAATAGTCTATACACATGTATCACTACAAACTATTTTACATCTTTATATCTGTACTACTTTATCTGTACTACAAACTTTTTTTCATAAAAATTCAATTTGCTTAAAATTTAAATTTTTAAAAAGATTTTTTTGTTTGAAAAATTTAATAATTTTTTATATGGTTTGTTATCAAATAATGTCAAAATATTTTCATAAATAAGAAATCACTTAACTTAACTGGTGACTTAATCACCAATAATTGGTGATTAATAAAAAACACAATTATACAAAAAAAACACCTCGAAGAATGACCTTGACAAATGCCTCAAAAGTTTTTAACAGGAGTTTTAAAAAAGTCGATTTTTAAGCCCAAAAAATTGAAAAATTAAATTTTTTTACTTGTCCCATTTTTGCCAATTTTAGTGTGTCATTATTTATGTCATTTCTAAGGACAAAACAGGTGAATTTACTTCGGTTTTAATTTCTTCGATTATCAAATTTTTGAAATTAATCTTTTAATTGATATTTTGCCTTCTTTTTCAATTCAAATGGAATATTCATATTTAGCAGAAAATTATTTCGGTCTATTTTAAAAAATGAAAAATAAGTTAAATATAGTCTGTAACTATTTTATTACTTTTAGTTTTTCTTCAAGAAAGTGAGGAAGAAAGAATGTTATAATTAACTTTTAAGTGAATTTTTTTATAGAATCTTGTAAGAATATACTACATAAAAGGCTTGAATGAAAAGCTTATGTAAGGATTGAATGAAAGGATTTAAACTCTTTTGGGCAAAAGTGAAAGAAGTTTTAAGCTACATGTCAAACAAATATCAAAACATAAAAATCAATTGTAATTATCTAGATAAAAATATAAAGAAAACATAAATCATCAATCCCCTCATTACTTTTTTAAAAAAAATTATGAAAAAACCCTACCTCTTTTTGGGACATTATATTTTCTAACAAACAATGTTAATCCAGGGAGCAGGAACGGAATGGGACGATTCGGCGCGAGACAGAGAAAATATTCGTCTAGTTTTTTGATGATTTTGAAAAGTTCTATTTAATTTCTCAAGCCGAATCGTCCCCGCACCGAAACACATAGCACCGCATGGTCCACGTACCAAAACCCAAAACGACCGCGTCGAATAGTAGTAGACTGATGAGTAGGAAATCGGAGAGCACAACAAAACAGCGACTGAAAGACGACTTCTCGTAAAATGTGATCTACCGGTAAAAATGTCCCCCCTTCCTTTGGAATGAAAACAAGAAACTACTAACCAATTAGTGGCCATAAAACGGTGTCATATCGGCTATTCAATCTCCTGCAGGGCCACCCAGAGAAATGACGTCACTTTCAATTATCATCGTCAATACAAGGGGGCTATAAATATTCTCATAGAGGACTGTCAGCGTGGCGAGCCCCACCGCCGACTCGCCGTCTGCGAGGGGGCAAGGGGGTCAAATTCGAATCACCCGCCGAGGTCGCTTTTTCCCCTCGGACTTTGCGGAAAGCAGGAAAATGTGTTTGTTTTCTCCTCCAATGTTTGGATTGAGTTTTTTTTAATTCTGGGCTTAGAAAATAACTGAAGTACAGCATAGATACTTAAGTACCAAAGATTTAAGTTACTTTTAAATTATTGTAGTTAAATACCAGTTCGATACTAAAAAAGTAACGGATGTAACTAAATACTTTCAAAGTATTTAAAAAGTATTTCCGTTACTAAGTATTTAAATACTTAACAACCTTGCATATAAGTAATGCTTGTCTGTCTCTTTTGTAGATGTATATGATAGAATTTGATGCCATTTTAACCACTTTTAAAATTTTAATATAAACCCTAAATTATTCCATCACATGAATGTAAAAAATGAATTTATGATTAGTTCTGTATTTTAAAGATTTTTTTGTTCATTTATTATTAATACTTTTTCAGATTGACTGTTGGTTAAGATACAACCATGAGTCTTGAAGATTGGATTTACTTGGCCTTACTGATATCATCAGTATCATTTGGTTTTTTTATTCGAAAAATAAGGAACTTCAAAAGTAAACAGTTGTTATGTACAGTTTTAGGTTTTGCTCTGCTCATCACTATATCAGGGATCCATGTTGTTTATCCTATAGTTCTTACTGTAATCAATGCTGCTATAGTTCTTCGTGTTGACAAAAGGTTTGTATACCAATCAGTTTGCAAATTTTTCAGTGCTTTTTCGGTTAATCTGTTAATGAGATGTATCAACATGTAATAGCTTTTGGTATATAAATGCATATTAGCCCATTGACCTTACTGCAGGAATCTAAGCGTTGCCAAATATAAAAGGCCAAAATCAGAATATTACATTTAGTTAATTGATTTAACCAATAAACTTAAAATAAAACCTACATAGTAAAGGCAGAAACGTTTTGCAAAAAATTACGTTGCCAAACTGAGGTGTTGGTTTACACGTGGATCTCAAGATTATTATTTTTCTGGCTATCGTGATGAATCTTTTGAAGAAATATTTGTAGGTGGTTATGCTTGTTAATTTATTATAGGCAGACAGAATGGGCTTTCTTTTTGTCATTGTGGTGTTAGTCGTAGCATTTCAATAAACCTATTGCATTTCAAAAGAGCATCTTCTCTAATGATCAGTTTTTGATGGCACTGATTTAATTAATAATTACCAATTTGTGTTTCTTCCTTCAGGTACTGTCATGTTGTGAGTTTTGTGTTTTGTTTCTCCTACCTAATGCTGCTAAGAACGCTTGAATACTTGGGTGCTCCCTCTCCCCCTGAAATGACCTACACTGCTGTGATGATAATGGTTTTAAAGGTATGTATTTCCTTGCATTGTGTCAAAAGAAACAGGATATGATTTCAACCATTTTAAATTTCATCATCAAAGCTATATGAACAGTTGGTACTGGTTCCATGGTAGTTGGTGCCATAAACAGTTTTCTTCCATTTTAAAATTTTAAGCTGTTCTTTATCATTTATTTTTTAATTATTTTGTATTCTTTAATTCTTCCTTCCTTAAAAAAGTTTTTTTCCTATTTTTTGTCTTAAAAGTGCAATTTTACCTTATGCCTTTTCTTAAATAAGTTTATTTATGACAACATTTCCTTTTCTAGAAAAAAATATGGTAGATTTTCCTTGTAACAGCTTAATCCTTAATATCCATTGCTTTAAAATTCGAATTGATTATGAAAATTTTAAATAAATATATTACAGTAAAATCCTGTTTTAACAAACTTCACGGGTTCGTAAAATTTCTTTGTTGTAACAGAAATTTAGTTGTTGTAATGGTATTTCGATGATTCAAATAGAAATGGTTGGGGACTTTCGTAATAACATTATTTTTTTCACTGTAATATACTTAAAAGAAAAGTGGCTTTATTTTGATATTGAAAGGTGGGTAATAGTTGCTGTGAAGAAAGCATTTAGAAGTTACACATTATAAATTTAGTATTTACATTGCATGATAGATTAATTTTGTTTTCAAAATATTGTTTGCTGCTTTTATTAACATTTTGCACCTTCCCAAAACACTTGGCACTTGCACCCTGAAAAAAAAATTAGAAATCCCAAACAGTTTTATTAACTGTAAATACACTGGGTGGAATTTCAAACTTTTTGGTGCTGATTTTAAAAGTTTCAACTGTTAATACAACTGTTTTTGTTAATACAGTAAAGCACCGTTTATACGTCTTTCAAGGGACCGACGTTAAACGGCGTATAAATGAAAAGACGTATAATTGAAAACAATTTTGATTATTTGACTTAATTGGGACTTAGCGAAAACGACGTATAAATGTAAAAGACGTATAAATGAGAGACGTATAAACGGTGCTTTACTGTACTTCTTTATAAATGAATTTCATATCTTGTTAATTATTTTTTAGATGGTTGGTTTAGCATATGAGGTGAACATTCATCACTTAAAAATTTCATCTGTGGATGAAGAAGACAAATTAAAAGAACAGTATACAAGAATAAACCCATCATTTTTTGATGTCATTCAGTATTCTTTTTGTTATGCTGGAATCTTAGTTGGTAAGTTTTGTTTTGAGTGTATACTTATTATTAAAACAAGAACTCCATTTTTTGTAAGTTTGCCGTCTTAAACCTTGATAGAGCGACCCCTTCTTGAACCAACGATATCGTCGGCTTACAAGCAAAAGGCACTAAATCATTTTTGGGGAATTTTTTTAAAGTGGTAGAATATCGCCAAGGAATGAGCGGAGCCTTGGACCATTCCCCAAATCTCGCAACCTGTAAGGTGATCAATTGGCATGGTACAAAAGAAAGCGTTTGTCTATTGCCAAATTTGGCAAAACGTCGTACAAAGTATTGGAGCCAGAAGTGACTTAGTGCCTTTCGCTTGTAAGCCAACGATATATAGTCAGTCTAACTAAATGATGTTAGAACGAATAGAATTTTTGCGATAGTAAAATAATTGATATTTTTAATACTAGTCGTTGTAACGTAGGAGCCGCTATATTAAGGAAGATTGTTACAAAGAGGTTCTGATGTATTATCATCAGTGGCGGCTCGTAGATAAAATTATTGGGGGTGCTGCTCCTGCAGCACCAAGTTTAAACATATTTTAAGCGATACAATGCAAAAAAAACCTAAAAAAAACAAAGGATAGGGAGCAATTTTCTTCACTACGATTTTCTCCTCATAAGACAGTAAGGAAAATATAAGCTTTGAAGTTCACTTTCAGTCACAGAGACAGAAATCAATTCTTGGGGATGCAATTCCATACTACCCTATTTCTATACTAAACAAAAATGTCGATACCAAATAGAAGATATTGGCAATATAGAATTTCAGCTTTCCTAATCAGCGACAACAAAAACATGAAACCATAGTTAGAACTACCGATTGATACTAGTTACAATTTAACTATATATGGGTATGATTTATTTCATTGAAAGGTCTTCTTTAATTTCAGGTCCTTATTATAAGTTCAGAACGTACTATGATTTTTTGCACAAGCCTTATTCCACCGATGTATCACATTGGGATTTTCTAAAGAAAAGAATAATTGTTATTCCCTTATACTCTTGTTTGTATCTTATCACAGACTACTTCTTCCCTCTTTCTGTAAGTATTTGTATATTGGTAAGGTCTCACGTAGAAAGTTAAATTATTTAATTCTTGTAATTTTAAGTCTGAAATAAAAAATTCAGACATTATCAACAGTTTAACTGTTTTATTCATACTTCTTATGTAAAAAGCACAACTTCAGCTATGTTGCTGGTCAAAATTTGCCATCTTAACTTAACACAGGCCAGGGAAATAATTATTAACTGGTTCTTGCCCGATTTCTCTGAGCAAAAAATCAATGTAAATTTATTTCTTTTTTTGTGAGATTGAGTAAAGTTACAGGTATTTAATAATACGGAAAAAATTATCACAAAAATGTGTGTAGAATTACATAGCTGCCAAGTACTCCTATTTTATCGGAGTTACTCCTATTTTTGGTTCCTTCTCCGATAATCCAATTTTTCCTTAAAAACTATAATTTCTTTAAAAATGCTTATTTTAAAATCGTAAAAGACAAGCGAAATAAAAGAATAGTGCCATTTAAAAAACAATTTATCATTCAAAGAACATGTCATTAAAAGTAAGATTAGTGAAATATATGAATTCAATATTACATTTTCTTTTTTAAGTTTAATTTTTCCAGAGAGCATTAATTTCTAGTATGGTAAGGGCAAAAACCATCATTAATATTTAAATAGTTTTGGACGTAGTTGTAACTTGGATTTTGTTGGATGATTTTGTTTTCATCAACTTTAAGACTTCATCTACTTCATAGACTTTGTTTTATGTTTTTATCTAAATTATTTGTGCTTTATTATTCTACTATGAACTAAAAAAGCAGCTTAAATTTTAAATCATGACTGTATAAAAAAGGTGGGGGAGCTTCCATGTGTAGTCTATGAAAGTACTCCTATTTTTCCATCATCAGGTTGGCAGCTATGAATTACTGTCCAAATTATTGCATTGTAAGTTTTAATGACATTATTATACTTACCATTACAGAATTGGATTTGCCTTTCAACAACTTCAACTTTTTGTAAAAGGTCCTGTTTTTGTGACTACCTATTTTATTAATTAATTTAGCTATGAAGTGCCGACTGCTGTAGACAGATTCAAAATACAATAAATAAAACAAGAATTTTTTCCTGGATCATAGGAAAATATTGTTAGAAGTTAAGATGAGTTTTATCATTATTACACCAGTATCACTGTACTTCTTTTTTTCACAGCTTGCCTCATCTAAAGAAATCTGGCATTTACCCTTTTTGTACAGAGTTTTCTACATGTGGCCTTGGTTCTTCAGTTTTCGGATGAGAATTTATGTGGCTTTTGTGCTTGGAGAATGCATCTGCATAAATCTAGGTCTTGGTGCTTATCCAGAAATAGGATCATCTCGACCCGGTGCAGGGCCCACAAACTTCAAAGTCTTACATGAAGTGTGAGTTTTTCTATTTAGTTTCAGAATTTGCTTTTGCATAAGTTAATATGCATCATGCTGTACCCAGTAATGATAACCGCATAAATACCCCTTTTTTAACTACACAAAAAATGGGTTTTTAAGAGGATAGTTCCTTTTAAGAAAAAATTATGATACAAGAAGTTATTATTTGTTAAATTACAATTTTTCTTCATATTGTTTTTAATATTTTATTCTTTCTAGTTAACTTAATGTATTAAATTATGAAGATGTAATCAAAAACATATTTTGTAATTTCAGTGAAACTGAGAAGAAATCTAAAGATCTGACCTACAATTTTGAGACTATCAGGTGTATGGATGAGTTTGCCAGTGAATTCCGACCTTCTATACGGGAAGGTATAAGACATTGGAACATGACAGTCCAGTATTGGCTTGCAATCTACATCTATAGAAAAACTGCAGCTTCCAAACCTGTAAAGTAAGGAAAAAAACTTTTGCAAGAAAGTCTCGATAAATGTAAATTACAGTAGAATCTCGATTATGTCTCCTTTGGGACAAGGGGATGATCAAGACGCTAAAAGAGTTGGATATTCAGGGGAGAATGAAACTAAAAACAAATAATTTACACAGCTTAAAGTGGTGTAATAAATCAAATTTAAATTATGTTTTTACTAACAAACATTTCAGGCTCTGAAAGTTTATTTACAGATCAACTATATTTCAAATTAAAGTTCCTCCCCTTAGCCAAGTTTTTTATTTATGATTTTGCTCACAACACGTTGTCATTTTTATCAGTTTTTCAAAATCTTACAATTTTCAATCACAACTGTACTGTATAGAAATGAATGAATGATTTGTGGTGGGTTGGCTACAAAAGCCTTAGCTCTGTGACCATTGGTCTATAATGTGTAAAAATACACTATAATTTTAGAAATTAATGGAATAAAAACAATCAATAAAGCTGACAGATGAATTGAGGCCCCTAGTTTCAAAATCGGACATATCCATTTTGACACAGCTTTGATAAAAGAGTCGACCATTTGATGACCGTGAATCGATCGCCAAATGGAAGACTAGTTGCCGCTATATCACGGCCGGTCTCCTTTCCGGCCGCCATGTTTTACCACGACTCAAATAAAGATTAACCCAAGTAAAAGGATGTTATAACAAGTTTTTACGATTTCAGTATATCCCGCTGGATCTGCGGTATGGTGCACGCTCTGCATGCGGGAGATACAAATTTCAATCCCCGGTAACTGTTTTTTTAATTTAAAAATAAGAACAAAATTATATTTCGTAACGCACTTAAGTGTTATCATTTGAGTGGGTGTAAAACATGGTGGCCGGAACGGGCGACCAGCCGTGATATAGCATGATACCGTAATATTCCATTTGGCAACCGCGTCGACTCTTACCGAAGCTGTGCCAAAATGGATATGTCCGGTTTTGAAACTAGGGGCCTCAATTGTCAAATAACCTGATGAGGCGTCAGTTAATCAAAGGTCAGATACAATTGAGGCTCTACTGTATTTGTAATCTGTCTCACCTGAATTTATAGAAACCTACTTGCTTCTTAATAGCATATATTTTTCGTAAAATTTAATATTACTATCAATTCAATTTTACACTTTAGACTAGACTTTATGAATGCATGAGAAATATAGATAAGCCGGATAAATTTCAATTTTAAAACCAAGTATCAATGGACGTTGAAATTCTTTTTATACAAATGATTGGGCCTCTTTTCCCCTGTGGCTTAAGATTTAGACCAGTGAAGTTTTAACCATTAGCAAACTTATTACTTTATCACTGTGTTTGGTTTCTGTATAATGGTGTTTTTCTTTTTAGGATGATAGCAACTATGTTTGTCAGTTCCATTTGGCATGGAGTTCGTCCAGGTTATTATCTATCACTTTTAGGTACTCCACCATTACTGATTTCAGAAATTGAAGTTGAGAAGGCTTTCAGAAAAAATGCGTCTGATACACAGAAAAAAGTCTTTGACTATGTGTGGTATGTTGTGAAAATGCTGTCTATATCTTACATGGGAGTAGCCTTTATATTGTTGGATATAAAAGCTATCCTTCATTATTGGAGTTCTATATACTATTTCGGACACATTTTTACGGTTTGCATGTTTGTAATAGCTTTTATTAAAAACAGTTATTCTAAAAAGATGTTAAAGAAAGAAAAAGAACTTTCTTCTGAGCTTATGGATTCCAAAGTTTCTTAATCATGCCACTAAATGAAATAGTTTTCATTACAATTCAACTGATCTATGAGTTATTTCAAACTGAAAAGATTTTTAACTCATGCAATCGGTCTTGCATGCCTTTTATTAAATTGTTTACTACTACTTTTACCTTACAGAGATTTTATTGCTTTATATATATATTATGAAATAAGAGGGAACATTTAACATTGAAATTATTTATATATGAAATCCAACCGAAAATTTTCACATTTTATTGAAAATGGTACTTTTAAATGCCTATGAAGTTTTGAAAAATCTTTCATTTGTTTGACTAATTGCAATTTCTAGTCTGAAACTTGCACTGCCTCTTGTGTTTTTTATTACCAATTTTAATCATAATTTATAAATGGTTGGTTTTTATGTGTATGAAATACTTGGGAGGGAGCAGTACAAGTAATCAAGTGATATTGTTGCAGATTTTTACATTATAAAATGAGATAATGTAAATTTCTTTATAAGTTGTTATTGTCAGAACTAGAACTCAAATGACTCACTAAGGGGTGTAGTTTTTGCTATGAATATTTTTGGTGCAGTTGTTAGACATTTGCTTCTTTGCAGTGAAGCACATATTTTGAAATGCAATAAGTCTTAGCTTTCCTTTTCACTTAAGCATCTCAGAGCTTGCTTTTTTAAAATTTCCAGTACAAAGCTATTGAAAGTAGTATCGATCACTTCTTTTGTTAGTATTTTAACTACCTATCACAGTACAAATATTTGCAATTAAATCAACTACATATTTTACATGCTGTACATTTTTATCTATTAAGCCAGCTTTAACTTAATATTAGCATTATTAACTTCTAATGCAACTTCAGTGCTCATGTTTTTGCAAAGCAGACAATTACAGAATTTTTTTCTTTTACCTTTTGCGTCTTTGGAATTGAGTTTGTTTAAATTAACTGATTAAGTTGTTAATTTAAATGTTTGATATTATTTACAATTGTCTATCAGTTGTTTTCTTTTGCTATAGTGTGTTGTAAAATCATTATTCATTTTCATTTTTTATGGATCCATTACAATTTGAGGAGGTGACAGAATCTTAATTTCAATACTTAATTTTGATAAGCTGGATTTTGCACATGAACTCAATGTAATGTTTTTATGTTAATTTAAATATTGTTATGTTTTACTTTTGCTTATAAATACTGTGTGTTAGTACAAATCTTTCTATAAAGTTTATACGGCCATGCAGATTTTAGTTAAATCCTTTGAACAGGTTAATTGCATTTAAATAAATTCCAATCTTAACTTGAGTTTTAAATATCTTGTAGTTTTCTATTTTATATTTGTTATTAACTTGAAAATTATAACTGATTGGTTCAAAGCACCCTTTTGTGTTAGAATATTACTTATTATTATTTTGTATTAGAAAATTTCTCTTTCAACTCAAAAACTTCTTTGTCCCTTATTAAATTAATTTAATCTCTTTTATACCTAGTTATATTATAATTTATTGATCACTCAAACTTATTTTGTGGTCTCTTCAGTTTTGAAATATCTAAGACAACCTTTTTTAACTTTTTAATACCTTTTTCCCAAAATGTTTTCTTTGGTTTGAAAAAAGTGCTATTTATTCAGTTTTTATATTAAGATCTCACATTAATGTCTTTATTAGCTTTCCCTATGTTTGGTTAAATTTGACTAAAACCTCCCCTTTGTTTTCATTAAACTGAATATAAGCTGTGGGAAAATTATAGCATTTTGTTTATAAGGTTTGCTTACATAAATATTTTAAGGTATAAAATTGTTTTAATTAAAAATGATAAAAAGCAGTCTAGTTTTGCATATTGTTTTGCAAGAAGAGTTATTTGATACACATACATCTACAGTTAGAATTGTTTTATTAAATTCTAACAATAGAGAAAAGTTGATATTCTAACAGTATTTGTTTTTGTAATTTTTAGTTTACAGTTTTGATACTTAAGGCTATTTAGGAAAGATGTGTATTAGGGTGGCCCACTTTTCTATGGGAAAAAATAAAGTGTTATGAAATTGCAACGGCACCCCCTAATTTTTTTTGACCTACAAGAAAAAACTATTAAGGCAAAGTTTGGGATCTTTACCTTAATTAGAACGCGATGACCAAGAGGAGTGAAAAAGTCCAAATTCGAAGATTTTTATACAAAACAACTAAAAAACCAAAGATCAAACCCTCTCATTTTGTTCATGATTTTTTATAAAAAACTACTAACGTTATAGATACAATGTTCCAGGTTTTGTTTTATTATCATCTTTATTTTGGTTGTAGTAATTTTTTAATATTCAAAGAACTAACTCTAAGCTAATAACTCTAGAACTATACAACTTAAAAACCTGAAATTAGTCCCATTTGTTTGTAAATTTTTTGTCTCGGATTTAATGGGCATCATGACCATCATTTTTAAAAAGTTTTTTTTAATTTAAAAAAGTGAAAAAAATTTACTGAAAAATGTTTTTGAAAAAATATTAAAAGCCTTTTAACTCTTAAAATAAACATTACTTCTAAATTTCAAGTTAATAAAATAAAATCATGTATAAAAAATAAAAATATTTGAAATTTAGGCAAGTCCCTAAAGTTTCCCTAAAATTATACAGCAAGAGCGATTCACTCATGGAAAATTCATAAACTTGTTTAAGGGTGCCCATATGACTTAAAACATGCAAAAAAATGTCACACAAATGTTGTTTTGTATAAAAATATTCCAATTTGGATTTTTTCACCCCTTTTGGTCATTGACTACTATTTCGAATACAGAGTTGAAATTTTGGCTGTGAGCTTCTATTAGCTAGTAGTAGAGTGTTAAGTAGAGGGTGCCCAGAACTCTATCTGAAAAAAAAATTTTGGGCCACCCTAATGTGTATGCATGGGGGCAATGCCTCTCACCTTTTTGAGAAAATTTCATTTTATAATGAAAATCATATTTCTAAAGCCATCAGGGGCAGCTTGCCCCCCTCAAGTTTTCAAGCTTACCCCCAGCCTCCCCCAAATAAATCCACCTATGCTTGCGTGGTCTGGGATTTCAAGTTTATACCAAATTATACTAAGGCTGAGTGTCAAAATAATCATTGTATTTCACAAGCAAAGAGCTAAAGACTGGTTGAAAATGTTTCATTACTAAAACATTTTAGGTATCATCTGGTAGATTTTTCATGAGACCATAAACTGATGCTTTTTGATTGGGTGTAACTAGACCTAAGATTCTGCTTGTAGAATGGTTGTTAAATCATCAATCAAATGGTTGGTACAAAAGCCTGTATCAAATAATTATTTAAACTTGGTTAGAACGAGGGCTCAAACATAGTAAGCAAAGGTTAGTAGTCATCTGTATTACTTAGATTTTTATTACTTTTGGGTAGTGAACATACCTTTGTATCCTTTACTTTAGTTGCTGTTTAGTATCTAATAATGCTTAAAACATTTGCTTTAAAATCCTGAAAGAACTTTTTTCAAATGACTTTTCAATTAATACTTTTTTCCATGGAAGAGATTCAAAACGATCTTCCAAAAAATTTTGAGTACCAATTCAAAGATACATTCATTATTCATACACAAGTTTTTCCCAGTGATATACATTATTTTTAAACTGTTACTTTGAAAATTTGAAATTTGTAAGCTATTAAAATCTGACTTCAGTGTCGGTGTCCATTTTTCTATTTGTGAACTTTCTGTGCTTGTTGGAAGACGTGTGCTATACTCAGTGTGCCACTTTTGCACTGATCCATTGTAATCAATATTTGATGTGAGAATTGAAGACAGCTACGTTTTCATTCCATTGTTGTTTGTTGAAACTTACTCTTTCAAGTGCTCATCTGCTGTCCAATATATGTGCGCTATGATGGCTACTATTGAATATCATTTGTTGTGTTTGACCCAAGACATTTACTTACTTGATAGTTGATACCCAAAAGTACCTAAAGAACCATTTAGAAATCAGCGGGTCCTGTAAGTGTATCACAATGCGACAAGGGGGGGCAGTTCAGACTTTGTGACATCGAACCATAAAAAAAAACTTTATCTAACTGCTTTTAAAATGTTAAAAGATTAGTTTCTTTCATTGTTTGGTTTGATTTAACAGTTAGCGCATCAATTCCGAAGTAATAACATAAGTGCACAGAAATAAAAAATTACCAGTCACTGCGGAGCTGCATTAGAGTGCTTGTGCACTTATCTTGTATCTTGTTAATGCTTCTGCTTTTGAGATCATTCGCAAAACAAAACATTAATGTTTTGTTTTAAGGAGCAAAATAATACGTCGGGTTTCTATAACCTTTTAGCAGTTATTTGCTATTTAAGAATACTGTTTGTTTCTAAATGTCAGTATTATAAAAAAACTGCATGTTTTTCATCTATTTATTCCAAACTGATTATTTCCAACTCCATAGTTGAAAATTTTCCCATTGCAGGACAGAAATATGTTAATTCTTCAAGACATAAAGTAAAAAGAAAATAACATGGGAAATTAGGAGTAATAATAACATTTTTTTTAATAGAAGGTTTAATCCATTTTTGTTCCCTGGAAATTTCTGATTTTCACTAATCAAGGCTATAAAAATTTGGACACCCCTGACTGAAATGTTGTTAATGTTATTTCAAAGAAATTGGTGTTTTGATTGTACTTTTTAAGTTTTTGTTGCTGTTTAAATTGTGATGTTAGTTGAAGAAGTAGTTGTGCATTAACTTTCTAATGGCACATATTTTTCGCTTTTGAAAAATGTTATTAACAATTGATTTCTTTCCATAGCATTTTTATTTGTTTTTCTGTTATAATGATGTTTTTATAATAAGAAAATAAAAAATATTCTTCCTAATTCTTTAAATCTTTTTCTAGAAGAGTCTTTTTCTTTAGTCTTTTAGAAGAGTCTTTCTTTAAGTCTAAATCACCGTATTATAGAAAATTGTTACCTAGAAAAATCATCTTCTATATATTTTCCTTTATGTATAAGGGCTCGTATTGTATGCAAGGATAGGATTGATATTTAGATATATAGAATATTGTCCCTTAAGAAGCAACATGTGTTAAACGACTTGTTAAAATTGAGAATTCTTGTAAATGATTTAAGAGTTGCCAAGAATAGTGAGAAATATAGCCAATCCCACCAACCCTAACAATCACTTAAAACTGATAAGGACATGGGCGTATCCAGGGTTGAACTTAGGGGGGGGGCAAGCAGGGTCGATTTTTTTATGTTTGTAGAGATAAATTTTAAAGCCCCGTGAGAGAGACCCGTTAAGTTTTAACAGGGGGTCTGGGGGTCCTCCCCAGAAAATGTTTGGAAATATGCCCCTAAGACCATGGTTTTAAATTGTTTTTTGGTACACGTAAACCCAAATTTGGACATACATTTTTAGGTAGAATTTTGATTTTAATGAACTTATTACAAAAAAGTTCTAATAATAAAGGTTTAAATATTAAATGGGGGTCTGGGGGTCCTCCCCCAGAAAAATTTAGAAAATTTGACCCTGAAATACTGAGTTTAAACTTCACTAACAGTAGAGAAAGTTAATTACTTTTGACTCAGGGGGGGGGGCAGCTGCCCCTCCCTGCCCCCCCTTGGCTACGCCCATGGATAAGGAACAGAATAATACTCCAACCTAACGCTGTAGCTTATTTGAGATTTTCTTTATAAATAATTTAACTACTAAAGCTTTTTCAACACTTGCTCAATTTACAGACACGTTCAAAAATATATGTCTCAGGAGCGTAACGAGCCGTGCTAAATGCGCATGCGTCAAAAAGAAAGAACATATTTTAATAAGTTTCAAAGTTACTGAAGTCCCGCTGGAGCAGTGGTAGCGTGCCTGCATAGCATGCGGCAGTTCCTGGGTTCAATCCCCAGTTGTTATTTTATTGTATTTTCCAAAAATAAGTCCAAACGCATGCACATTTAGCACGGCTCGTTACGCTCCTGAGACAAACATAATCAAAAGAGGTAAGACATGCCAACACACTACTTGTGCAGAGCTACCCTTCCTTTGTGCTGTCCATGTTGATTTCTATGGTAAATGAATTACCATTAGAGGTCTTGACGATTGCACTTGCAGGGGTTGATCCAGACAAAAATTCGGGCCCTTTTGCTGCCCCTTCACAAAAATAAATTCATAAAAACACCTGTTTCATGAAATTCAAATTAGCTTTAGTGATAATTTGCAAGAAAACATTCACAAAATATTTGAATTTTTCACGATTTTTCTTGGTTTGTGAGTCAATTTTACTTTTACGCACTCATCCTGCTAACTATCACTGCTTCAATTTTTCTCACAAAAACTATTTCTTTTTCATAAAAAACATTTCATTTTCACAAAAAACAATGAAATGGGCCCCAAAATATAAAACCTGGATCTACCCCTGACTTGTGCATCAGGGCCTGATTTAGAAAATTTTCTGCAGTAAGCACACGGCACAAGAAGGGACCCCATATTTTATGTTAATCATAAAAAAATTATAACATCAAATCATGATTGGTAGCTTTATATATTAGCTTGTTGACTTTTTCAAAGGTGTCACCAAAATGTGTGCCTCAACATTGTTCGTTTAGAATTTAATTTTACATTTTTGAAGAAAATGTATTGGAACACTGCATTCGAAAAAATATGAAAATTTATTTTTATTCTTAATTTTTTTAAAGATCTTTTGGGCCCCTAGGTCAGGGTCTCACAAGCTTAATAGTAATGAGACCAGTTTTTTTTTCTATCTAAAAAGCAGGACATAACTGACAAGGGCAGGTCATAATTTTTTTTAGATTTTCAATATCTCTCTTGAAATAGTGATGGACTGACTTTTTGCTGCGTAAAAAAATTTTTATAAAGGGGGACTAAAAACTAATAAAACTATAAAAAACTAATCACCCAAAATTCAATAGGATCCTCCCGTTGAACCATAAAAGAGCACCCTGAATGCATAGGGGAGAGTGTTGTACCTACGGACAGTTGTACCTTCAGCCACCTCATTTTAAAAATCGGAAAAAAATGTAAGTTTGAATTTGTGGTCGATTTTGAATGTAAACAGATGCTATCTAGTCGCTAACGTGAAATCAGCTCTTTAAAATATTATTTAAATTTTCTATAATAAAAATACTGTTTTTAGGTGCTGAAAGTTTTTTTTAGTGCATCACTACATTAACTCTTTTCTTCCCCTATGATTATGATATGATAAAATGGGATACATGGGGGAATCCCCGAGATTTTGACTTTTTATTTTTGATATTAGAAATTGTCCGATTCCAATTCTTTTATTTTTTATAGAACTTTGAATGCAAAAGCACCTGATGTTGTACCTTCGGACACCATAAGTGCTGTACCTACGGACACGTTCTTGTGGGTGTCTGTAGCTAATCGGCGTTTCAGAATCAGGTTTCATTTAACTGAATACATTTTAATAAATGTTCAATTAATTCTAAATGGTAATCTATTTGTCAGCGATTATTTTCAAGTGAATTTTAGATGAAAAATCAAATATTTTGTGATCTAAACTACTTTTTTAAATTTATGATTCTACTTGGAATTTAATGTAAAATATGGTGAAAAATCCTAAGCACCCTATCGCACTTAAGTATGATGAATAAAAAAACTTGAAATTTCCACTGAAGAAGATTTACCACCAAATTATTATTGTTATTACCACCAAATGCTTGCACAACTAAGTGTTGATCGAATTGGTTTTTTTGGGATCAGTGAAGTTGTCAGATCAATCAGCATGATTGATGAAACTATTATCTTAAATTCTGATCCGAAAATACCATGTGATTTTTGTGTTTTTGGTAAAAAATCAAGACTTTATCATTCAACTTCGTTTTAATGATCATTTACGATCTAAAACTACATTACTTTAAAAAATCTATTTTCAATTTTAAAAAGGCTTGAAATAGGTTATTAAAAGGTAATGCATCAATAAAAATGTAAATTCTTAGCTTTTTTCAACTAAAATTTCCCTTTTTAAGGGTGTCCACAGGTACAACTGGGTCTGTCCATAGGTACAACAGGTTGTTGTACCTTTGGACATAAATTTTTCCATGTTATTATAAATGATTAAAAATCCAATTTTCAAGATTTTGGCTAGTAAAAAATATCTCTGTACTCACAAAGGTTAGGACTTAGGTTGTGGGCACTTTAAATGGTCAAAATGTGATTTTACCCGTCTTAGAAAAATCCAAACGTGATTTTTGTCCAGAGGTACAACACTCTCCCCTATGCTTAATGCTTCTGTAATATTATACTTCATTAAATCAATTGCTTTTAAATTTTGAAATAATGACAAATAAATGAGTAATAACTAATACCTCATTTACCAGGCTACCAATAAAGAAATTTTAAAGGATTAACTCCCAATAAAATAGAAACAAATATCTTTCTTTACATTTTCTCATTCGATTAAACTTAGTCAGAAAAGCAGGACAGATAAGATAGGCAAAAAGTGAGACCAGTGGTGTACATAAACTAAAACTTTTATCCATCCCCACCGTCAGACCTTCGGCCCCTCGGCTAGATTTTTGCCCCTGGGAAGATGAGTCACCCAAAAGTCCCCTCAAGCCTCTCCAGCTCATCATGCATTTATATTTAGTTAAAAGATGTGTTGTAGAACATTTTTTTTTGGTAAAACTAGTTGTTTCTGTTTTAGTTTGTGCTTGATAAAGGAATCGAAGAACAGGGGGTCTGCACCACAGTGTAGGCTTTTGGGGTGCGGCCCTCTATCATCATACGATGGTACAGTAGAACCCCGATTATCCGCGAGCGGATGATCCGCGGTGCGGATTATCCAAGAAGGCCAAGAAAAAATTTTTTAATGATGAGAGCAAATTTTAGATGAGAAAAGAGGGATTTTAGATGTAAAGAAAAGGTTTCTGATGCACTGTACATATTTTAAAAGTTTTACATATGTTTTTTGTGCAATAGAACATAGTTTTTATGCTGAAATATTTTTTTCGTGTTTCCACCTCATTTTTAGTCTCCCTTGCCACCCTCTTTACCTCTTTACTCTG
Organism: Tetragnatha versicolor; assembly: GCA_024610705.1. Lineage (NCBI taxonomy): Eukaryota > Metazoa > Arthropoda > Arachnida > Araneae > Tetragnathidae > Tetragnatha > Tetragnatha versicolor. The sequence continues at coordinate 2,667,593 of JANDEH010000020.1, forward strand.
TGTGTTGCCTCCTACTACCCTTACCAATCAACCAACCAACCAACTTAGTTCCTGTTATCAAGTAGCTCAACTCAACTTTGATCTAAATCTCATTGTTTTGAACGCCATATTGTATTTATGTGTTACCGCCGCTAAACATTAGAAGAATGACTGACGCAGAACTAACTTCGATGAAGAAAAAATTAGGTGAATTGCGGGTGATTGATCTAAGATCAGAACTTGAAAAACGCGGTCTTGATAAAAATGGGGTCAAAACAGCTTTGATTGAAAGATTATCAAAAGTGAGTATATTCGTGAAACCTCCATTGGAAAAATTTTTACGTAATAGTTTTGTTCTTATGAAATACTTACCTATGCTAAATTAAACGCCAAAATTTAGTTTGCAAGAGTAGCTTAAGTTTTTGAAAACTGCTATCTTTAGTTACACTTTCCAGGACGCACCGGTCAGTCGCTTAGCCCATTGGATAAATTTTTAGGAGGGGCAAATTTTCTCGGGTGGTTTATATCGATCCCATGGGTATACGTATATGTTTGTTTTGTGGAATACAAACATTCTGATAACGATTAAGACAGTGGCATAGATGGGGATTGGGAGCAGGATATCTATTAATATTGCTTTTAGATGTTAAATATGTATTTTATGTATTAAACTAGTTGCTCTCGATATATCGGGTATTGAAAAAAAAATACCGAGCCAAGTACTTAAAGTGGCGATAGAATACGGGATTCTGTAAAGTCAGATTTATCAAAAAATTGACATTTAACCCTCTCGCCACCCTGGGCCTCATATGAGGCTCCTACTTATGAGCTCAATTTTGGTATGATGTAAACACGCAAATTAATTTTCTTTTCATCAGTGACTTCACTGATTCATTTAGATCACGTAATGAGACTTCTACATGGTTTCTGAATTCGTTCCTAAATGGCAGCGAGGTGATTTATACCTCAATATAATACATTTTAAGCTGTGATGCTTGTGAAGAGAAAATACTAGCTAGATACTAGCTTCTGTAAAACATTTTTTATAGGTGGGTAGATATTTTCTTATTTCGTAATCTTCTAATATTATGACCATGTATTTTAATAAGTTCTAAACCAAGTATTTTCTGTTAAAATGAAAAAAAATATGGCCTCATATGAGGCTCATAAAAATAACTAGGAAGGAGTGCACACAAGAAAAAAAAATTTTTCTAGACAAATTATAGGGGCATTTTGGATGTATTGAGAAGAAGAAAAAAAGTTTTTTCACTTTTTTGATGTTCTGGTGCCGAGAGGGTTAAAGGTGATTAAAAATCAAATCTTTTAATTTAATGGTTTTAATTATTGAATTCTCTCTAAACTTGAACTTAAATGCTGAAGTTAAACGTATTATACGTTGCAAAAGATTATTTATTAATTTCCTTTAAAATGAAACATTATTTCAATGAGTAACTAAAGATACACATAAGTTATCTGTTTTTCACTGGTAAAAGGTGGCTTGTGTGGATTTTAATTGATAAAACCAATTTGTCTTATTTGTCAGTCATAAAAACCAGTTGGTTTCTTTACTAAAAATTAATAAAAACCGTTGATTTCCGTAATCAGATTAATTATCTCAATCATTTATCCAATTTCAATTAACATTAGTTGCTTACATTTCACTTTTATTTATTTAAAAAATTAAATGTTCTCTTTCTAAAGAAATTTCTTAAGTTCATAAATTAATCCACATATAATTAAGATAAATAATTTGATTATTTCAACCATTTATCCAAGATAAATTAAGACTGATATTTATTCACTACAATAAATTAGGTATTCAAATTGGAATATTTTAAAAACAAAAATTATTTTTAAAACAAATTAATTTAATTTTAATTAACTAATTAAATTAATTGAAATATACAAATCATTTATCAATTATAAACAACCCCTGAAATAAATGTCTCATCTGCAACTCAGTTTCAAACATCAATACTAAAATAACTTATTCTGGAAAAAAAATTCTAAAAAAACTTGGTTTAAACCAAATAAATCCGTTTTTTTGGGGGGGGGTGAAAAAAACCTGTTTTTTTTTCAACCTTGTGACTTAATAGGGGTTTTAGAAGATATTTGGGCCCCTCCCGAAATAAATTTTGATTCAATTCCGTTAAGAGTCCCTGCTAAATATCACCTATCACTTTTGAACACTTAATTTTCAGGTACTTTCGTATTAGCCCGTCCATCGTTTTCGCCAACTTTGCCAAAACCCGCCAAAATACGGGATTTCATCAGAATTGCCGAAAAACACATTTTTTAACATCAGAAACATCTTTATAACATCAGAAAATAAAAAATAAAAGCTTCATGTGGTTGGGGGGGGCGGTAGCCCCCCCCCCAAACCCCCCCTGCCCTAACTATAACCAAACTTGTTGTGGGGGAATCAGAAACAGTAAGGATTCAGAAAAAGGGGAATCTGTATTCTTGGATGTACCAAAACTACGGATATCACTCGGTAAGAGCATAAAAATAATTTTTTTAGCACTAACTTACTTGCAAAATGGTCGATCCTACCACCAACGATCCTTTGTCGATCCTACCACCGGCGATTCAAACCCGGCGATCCTTTGTCGATCCTACCACCGGCGTGCATACGCAAAACATTGAAAGATTCTGGGGCTCGGCAAAATGGCGCAACAAAGTTCACCGTGGAACGACACGAAAGCATTTAGACTCCTACCTTTCAGATGCAGTCTTCGTTCTTACCTTGTAAACACTGTTGAATTTACGTTCAAAACAACTTGCGCGGGACGCACACATTATTTCACCCATGGGCGTACCGATTGAAATTGCGCGCGCATGCGCCAGCGATTGGAACTAGCGCGATTTCGCTACGTTTTCCAGGGTTACCAGAATCAACAGTGTTGCGAGGTTTACCAGACTTGGCGACTTATCGCCCCTGTTGGCAATGGACGGGCTAATACGAATGTACCAATTTTCAAATACAAACAATTTTTTTTAAATTTTTAATGATAAACTAAACAGTTATACATCTAATTAAATATATTAATCCACGAAGCAATATTTAAACTTTTTGGTGTCCAAAAGAGATAGGCCATATTTAGAGGGAACTCTAACGGAAATGAACCTAAATTTCCATATATGCCACTGTCTCTGTATTTACATATATAGCTCTTTTTATATATTTAAAGCTAAATATTGCGAGTATCTGAAGTAACAAATTCTCAAAATGCTTTGCAGGCAGCTTTCTTCTTATTCTGACGTCTACAGTGAACAAAATGAAGATCTCTTGTACAGATAGTAAAATTTTTATAAATTTTGAAAAATCAATTTAATTTCAAAGCATTATTTTGATTGAAGAAAGCAGAATTAACCTTGGGGGATTCTTGAATTCTAATAAAGCTTTATGTTATGAAATAGGTACGTTTTACTCACAAAGTTCCAAAACTCTAATCAATTCTAAAATCAAATTCTAAAAGTTCTTCAGTGTTGCTGCTGTTAACATTCATCAAGTTATTGTTCTTTTTATCAGAATTGTATACCACACATACTATTTTTTCTGTGTTGAGGAATTATATGTATCTTTTAATATATACAGTAGAACCTCTTCTTAACCCTCCAATATAGTGAGTGACCCCTGGGTTTGCCTTAAAAACCTTTAAAAGTGCTTACTTTTTGTATTCGTTTATAAAGTGATTAAAAAGTATAGTACTTATTTTTTTATTGTGGTTCCCAGTTTTTTTTCTGAAAACACTATGTGAAGTTCTTCCCCGGTGGCAGCCCGGCGGGTTGCCGGAAGTTAAAAAAAATACTTTTTCGATGTTCTGTTTTGTTCTTATTGTCTGTTTTGTTGTTATTTTGGGGTTGTTTTTCATTGGAGTTTGGAGCGAGAGGTCGCGTGTGCGACGGGAGGTGTAAATTTATCAGCTTACTTATTAAATCTTACTATTAATTACCAAGGTCTGGTTTATTTAAAACAACGAACCCAACAGTGGCGCAGTCGACAGGATTAAAGAGTTTAGCTTCAACGACGAATTTCCGATGGAAAACGAAAAAGGTTTCGAAAGGAGTTCCGAGCTATTGAAGACGTTGGATTTGTGGGTATAGTTTTGAATTATAGTGTTGAAATTTAATGATTCTTGATTTTGGTATGGTGAGGGTTTTGGGGAGTGTGTCTCGAATTAATATGGAACTGGATGATGATTAGTGTGATGAGTAGTTTCGTTTTCGGTGAATTGGATATGGTGATTTCGTTTTGGTTCGTTCGAGTTTTTTTTCAGTGAGTGTTGTCATTCTAAAATTAGATCGAGGTCGGTTTTTTTGTTATCGAGGGAGTTTGCTGTTCTTTTGTTGGTTGATTCTTTTTTGAGTGCGTTTTTTTTTCGACTGAATTATTCGAGGGTCTGCAGAATGGTGTTTGCTTGGCTACAAGGGAATAGGATAGAGGATGTGAGGAATTTAGCTGTAGAATATGGAGGAAATCCTGGGGTAGAGTTGGGGATCCCAGAGTTGGGAAAAATAATGTTGGAGAGTAGTCTTTTCGATGAGGAAGACGCAAAAGAAATTTTAAGGGTTATCATCGAAGAGAGGGAGGAAAGAGAAGAAAGAGGGAGAAAGGAAGATGCAGAAGAGGAAATCGAAGAAAGTAGGTGGCAAGATGAAATCAAGGAAAGAAGGAGAAAAGAAGAAATCGAAGAAAGAAGGTGGCAAGATGAAATCAAGGAAAGAAGGAGAAAAGAAGAAATCGAAGAAAGAAGGTGGCAAGATGAAATCAAGGAGAAAAGAAGAAATCGAAGAAAGAAGGTGGCAAGATGAAATCAAGGAAAGAAGAAGAAATCGAAGAAAGAAGGTGGCAAGAAGAAAATAAGGAGAGATGGTTGGAATTGGAGAGATTGGAGTGTGAAGTGCAGAAAAGGAAGAAGGAGAGACTGTTGGAATTGGAGAAGTGGAGGATTGTACCACAAGAAGAGGAGCCAGATACCCATTACTTCCAAGATAAGAACTTTCCACCAGCAAACAAGACCAGTATCCACCGTCAGGAAGCCGACCGAAGAAGGGGATCGTTCAGATGCTTCGAGTGTCAGGAGGAAGGACATTTGAGAAGGAATTGTCCGAAGTTTAGACGCTCGTGCAGAACAAACGGGACGGTCTGGACGGGACGGAAAGATCTTGACAGAATTTATGTGAATGTGGAAAATTCACGTTTGGAAAAGACAGTAGACGATGTGGAAAGGGTACTTCAGAAGGCAGTGTTTGAAACGGGGAAATCAGTGGAGACAAAGCTGGTCAACCCTGGAGACTATCAGATATTGAAGGAAAAGGAAATTAAATATCTGGGAGATGAAGGACCGGTGAAAGACGATAGTATGTTAAATCTGGAAGAGAGGATTCTTGAGGAAATGGACGAACCTGTTCGACATTTAGAGGATGACGATGATATATTAGGCGTTGAATTCATCCAGTGGGATCAGATTGAAGTGGAGGTAGAAGAAGAAAATAGAACTTCGGAAGAGAAGGTAGTCGAAGATAAGCGCTTGGATGAAGAAAGAGAAAATGAAGTTCCTGACGAGAATGGAATTGACGTTGCAGAAGAGTCTCTGGAGGTAGAGACGGGAAACGAAGTTTCCAGAGAGAAGGAAACTTATGCTGGAGAAGCTGTATGTGGAAATCAAGGTTCGGAAGGAGAGGACGTGGATGAAGAATCTACGGAAAAAATGGAGGAAACTGAGGACTCTGGATCTGAGGATGAGGCTAAAAAGGATGATGTCAGTTCTGAAGTAGGGAAGCCTGCTAAGAAGCGTCGAAGGCGACCTGCGAAGTCTAAAGCTAAAGTTACCCCTGCCAAGCGACGAGGCAAAGCTGCTGCTTTCAAGTATGCCGAGGATCCTGGCTCGGAAGAGGAGATGGATGAAGCTCCTATAAAGAAGGGTCGAGAAGCGGAGAAGAAAGCCCCTGCAACTTTTATGAGACGTGTTGGCCGTCAGAAGAAACCGACCAAGTACACTGAAGACTGTGGCTCCGAAGTCGAAGAAGGCCAGGCCCCTGAGAAAGAAGACTACGAGCCTGAAATGAAGGCTGACACTAAGGAGAACCCTATGTTGGACTTTCAAACTGAACTGTTGGGTTCGTTGTTTTAAATAAACCAGACCTTGGTAATTAATAGTAAGATTTAATAAGTAAGCTGATAAATTTACACCTCCCGTCGCACACGCGACCTCTCGCTCCAAACTCCAATGAAAAACAACCCCAAAATAACAACAAAACAGACAATAAGAACAAAACAGAACATCGAAAAAGTATTTTTTCTAACTTCCGGCAACCCGCCGGGCTGCCACCAGGGAAGAACTTCACACACTAGTTATTAAAAAATGCTTATTTGTTGAGTAAATATTCCTTTATGGATTGAAAAAGAAGGTTACAAAAATTGGCTTGCTGAAAATGCCAAAAATAAAGAAAAAATGTGCAAAAACTCTTGGTCACCTTGTACCATTTAAACACTTTTTTCTGCAGTCATTAATTATACAATGTTAATATGTAAGCTCATTAATGTTATTCCTAATTGAGAGACAAAAATATACTCCAATATTCTTGAAATCTCATTGAAAACATATTATTGGCAGTTTAAAATGTGTACAAGTATTTTTAAAACTTCTTAAAAATCCTTAAAAAGTGCTTAATTTTACTCTTCAAACTTTTGTCCGAACCCTGTAATAACAGTCTGATTTATGTGGATTTAAATCCTGGGTTGAACCTAGTATTTCGACTGCTTCGAAAAGACATTGATTTCAATCCTAGTTGATTGTCATGTCAAGGGAGATCAACACATCTTACCCATGATATTTAAAAAACCCCTTTAATCTGGGTTTTTTGGTTTGCGCTCATAAACATGGCTATGTCATCTTATTCAGGGCTTGATTTAAGGTGGTATGGCAATGAGGAATTTGCCCGATTTTTTATTATTCTTTTAATTGATACTCCATGCAAAAATAGGCCTATGTGCGAAATTCCAGCTTGATTTGACAATTTTTTCAATTAGAAAAAGTGGATTAAAAATAGTGTTTTTAACTGCGCGAAAACGAGTTGTGACGTCACAGGTTATGATCTTCGTTTACCGCATAGAAGTATGGCCCTATTTTCTTGATGATTGATTAAATAAGAGGCTAAGATTAGAAAAAAACTTAAAAAGTAAAAGCTGTGACACGCACGCAATGAAATCAGCACGAGTCTTTCACTCGTTATTTAAAAAAACTCAACTTCATAACCTGTGACGTAAGATCGCGTTTTAAGTCACATGTACTTTTATCAGTTTTTAAATCAAAATATTTAATTTTCTGTAAGCTATTGCAAAATTTCAACTAGATTTTCGAATTCAGCCCTTAAAATCCTTTATAAAATTCACAATTTATATAAAAACCTCGCATAGGCAAATTCCTTATTAAGTACACTCCCTCTTGGAATGGAAACCCCTTAAAGCTTCCCTACTTTGAAGTAGTCCATCTATCCAACATCTGCTGGATATATGGACAACAACTTCTGGAAGGTTCAAAAACTTCTCTGTTCCAGCAAATTTCTAGAAAATCAAGGCCTGGTAATAATTTGTTAAATGACTTTCTGATATATAGACTGTTTATTCTGAAAGGGTTGCTCTATCTAGGCACTACTGTGATAATTAGATTTAAAAGCTTCTTTTTGTATGGAAGGGTTTTGGGCTTGACAAAATAGTTGTAATGCAAATACACTTTATTGTTTATTAATATAAACTAATTTTTTTAGGCCATACAAGATGAGGGTCAAGATCCAGGAGAATATTTGTTTGACGTTGGTGTTGAAAAGCCTGCAACAAAAACACCTGTTAAAAGATCTAGCAGTGAGTGTCACCATAGATTCTGTTTTTAACAGTATATACTGTCTATATGACTAAGTTGAAGGGACGAGTAAAGAATTAGTTTCCAACATAACAAGGAAGGCCTCGAAAGCTTAATGTGGTTATATAGTGTCGTGATAAAACACTAGAGAGACATTAAACACTTTTCAGGTTTCTCCCATTATGATTATGCTTAAAAGGTAGCAATCCATCAGTACTACCTATTAAGTATCATAATGAATTACAAAGAAAAGTCACTAAAATTACTAACAAACAGCATCATATACAAAAATGTAAAATGGTTCCCTTTAAATCAGTGGTTCCCAACCTGGCGGCGATCGCCCCCGGGTAGGCGATTTGGGTTATCAGAGGGGAGATGAGTGGGGATGATGAGTATTCAAAGGGGGAAAATAAAATTACTGCTACTGACAGACAGTATTCAGACAACAAGTTAAACCCCTGTTTCTATGGGTCAAATTTCCAAAACTTTTCTGGGGGAGGGCCTCCAAGCCCCTCTTTTGTACTTGGAACTTAAATTTTCAAAACTTCTTTATAACTAGTTCATCCAAATCCTACAAATATGTCCAAAATTTGGAATAGGTGTGTACCATAACTAGTTTTATCATAAGTGTTTTTTGAGTCTTATTTCTAAAAATTTTCTGGGGGAGGACCCCCGGACATAAAAATGCTTTATTATTTACTCAGAGATGCCAACCATTCCGAATTTTGCGGAATCATTCCGCATTTTGGCCCCCGAATTCCGCAATTACAGATAAAGCTAGAAAAACTACAGAAACTACGCTGCTTATATTTTAAAGACAATTTATTAAATTTTTCTTCTTGATTCTCTGTTTTTAGCCTTCAATCCTTACAATACATATTTTTTTACTTAGAATTGTGAATAAAAACGATAACGCTAGTCGGGCTAGTAACTGATGAGATGGGCAATAAGAAGGGATAATCAATCGGAATTCGGAATATTCTAATCTGCATGGATGATTGATTCATGGGGAGAAAAAAGGCCTTTTCTCAAATATTTGTGTTTTCAGGACTTTTATAAGGAGGTATTGGTCGGCAAGCCACGCGTCACGCTGGGTTTTTTTTATTGTTGGTGGGGGCGATTACGGATGAGCGTTGTCTCAGGTTGGCAACCCTGTTTACTCTTTACTTCATTCAAGTTAAAGTTAGACATACAATGAGAATGAAAAGGGGGCGTAAGATGTTAGTCAACCTCTAGAAAAGGGCGATGAGCCACAAAAGCTTGGGGACCACTGCTTTAAATGGACAGTTAGTGTCCTTTATTTTGTTCTTTTTAAATGTTGGTTCTGTGTTAATGTTATTGTTGATACTAGTAAATCAAAAAGCTACCTAACAGTTTCACATTCTGTAGCAGACTGTTTGGTTAGCTTAAGACTAAAACAAACTTAATATTTTCTACTTTTAAGATAATCTCAATTAATGACTATGTTTCTGCCTAACAGAAAAGTAACCTTTATAAAAAAAACTTGTTTATCATAACCTTAAACTCTTTGCAATCTCTTCTTCAGGAAAAGCAAAAGAAGGTGACTCTGAGGCAAAAGAGAGTGACTCTGAAGTCAATGAGTGTTCTGAAGCCAAAGAAAGTGATTCTGAAGTCGCAGAAGCTAAAGAGAGTGATTCCGAAATATACGAGGAAGTCACAGAAGCCAATGATAGCAATTCGGAAGTGAAGGAAAACAGTTATGAAGAAAAAGAGAGCTCTGAAACGAAGAAGGATGATTCTGAAGTTTTGGATTGCTCAGAATTGAAAGATGAGGATGATGAAGAAAATGAGTGTTTAGAAGAAGTGATTGAGGAAGAAGAGGAAGAGGTGAGTTTGATTTTTTATTATTTTTAAATTTAATAGCACAGAGTTTCTCTTTTACCTTCAGAAGGGAGAATTTCATCTTGTCAGCAGAAGTAAAACTTCTTTTAGGGTATCATCCATGGAAGTTTATGCTTTTGAACTATTCTGGAAGTCAGTTGTTTTTTCTTTACCTGGATTATTAGTTTAACTAAAATCAAATCCATGAGGAGTTTAATGGATGTATTGTTAAATGTCGTCCTTTTTTTTAATAAGTATATCTAATAAGTTGTAGTTATTAGGTAAATAGTGGTTTTTAGTTGAGGAAAATTCAATCCCTGTGTTAGGTATTTAAGCTTTTAAAAAATAAGGAAATATGGATACTTTTTACAAACCTTATCTTTTTTATTATCTTGTATATAACATCGATTAAATTTTCAGAACATTATTTGATATAAATGGCAGTAACAATATTTGATGTAAAGTGTTAGACCAACTGTCGCAGTGCTAAGCAGGGGCCGCGCTAACCATTCGCCAAATGCGAGTAAATCGCGAAAATGGCGAGAAAAAAGTAATTTTGGCGAAAAGTACTGGCGAATACTTTTTCCGTTTTAGTGAACTTCCAAAAGTAATCGATAACACAATCTACTGAACATAATTAAAAAATAATCATAATTTTATGTTATTAAGATTCTCAGGTTCTAATACTCCTTTAATATTTAAATACTCCATTGAAAATTTCGACGATTAAAAAAGATTGCGAAAAAAAAGAATTTTGTTTAACGAGCTGCCTCATATTGGAAAGCATTGCATTTATTTCTGAGGGAGCATTATTATTATTTAAGTACTTGTTGATAATAAAAAAATAATCGATCTTGAGCAAAAAGCTTGCTGTATAGATTGTTATCTTAATGATTTAGAATTTTTTTACATAATTAATGAGCCGATTGACTTGGATTTAAAAAGTATCTTTTTAACTGATTTTGAGAATCGAAACCTGTCTAGTAGATAAGCGATAAATACAGCGTCATCTATATGATGACGCTGTATTTATTAGCTGTTTTATGTAATGAAGCTACGTTAATACCGGTTTTACCCGATATGCCGGCGCCAGCCACAGACTGCCCGCGAACGCTTTAATTTTTGGATGGAGTAACTTAAAAAAATCATGCAATTAGATTTTACTCAAAAAAATATGGCTAATAGCTAATAAATTTGGCTAGTAAATTTATGATTTGGCTAATTCACTGGCGAATGTTTTGAAAACCTTAGCGCGGCCCCTGCTAAGGCTCTTGTAGCCACTCCACCACAAATCATTATCTAAACAATGTTTAAGTTCTTCACAAATTCAGTTGTAAATTCTGTTTCACAACAGTTCAGATACTTAAAAATTACCTAAGCAGCTTTTGATGTCTTTCAAGTTTGATTGTGCTATTTTTAATTCCATGATTTATCAAATAAATAAGGGCATAAAAATTACGATTTTATCACACATTTTCCTTCTAGGGTGAGGGTGAAGAAGAGGAAGAAAATATGGGTAAGTTTCTCTTATAATGCTTATATTATTTACAATAAAATTAAATATACAGTTTAAAACTTAAGAGCCCTGTCTTAAACGTAAAATCTAAGTGCTTTGAAAGTTTAACATTAGTTTAAGTTATAAACTCGTTTGGTTATCCTATCAGTTTGAAATGGGATGTATAAGGGTAATTGATGACTATTTAATAACACTACCATTGAATTTTGACACTAGAAATTAGCGAAGAAGATACCAAGGATGTTGAGAAGAAAAATACAACGGATTCTGAAGCAGAGAAAAATGCTCAGCTAAACGGAAGCAATCCCGATGATATTGCAGCCATTAAGAGCTCCATGAATTCGCCTCCAAAGCCTGAAACTGCTCCCGTCGTAGCACCACTCACTGTGGATGACATCTTGAAAATGGACATTGCATCGAAAATGCGCGCAACAGACAACGATTCGCTCATCGTACATCCGGACGACACCCAGAGTGACATGGACACTTCTGTGAACGAGCGGGACTCCGTGAATAACGATGCGACGGCTGAAGAGTCAATGGAAGCTGAGGATTCTGATAAGAAGGTTGCTGACTCGTCCATCAAGGCACCAGATTTGTCATCAAAGACTGCAGAAGTATCTTCAAAAGTTTCAGAAACTTCATCAAAGACTGCAGAAGCATCCTCTAAAGTTGCAGAGACGTCATCAAAGACTGCAGAAGCATCTTCAAAAGTTGCAGAGACGTCATCAAAGACTGCAGAAGCATCCTCAAAAGTTGCAGAGACATCATCAAAGGTTGAGGATGCAAAGAAAGATGTGAAAGTGAAGGAAGGCGCGAAAGCAAAGGAATCGTCTGAAAAAGACACTAAGACTACAAATGGTGTTAAGAACGATAATGATAAGTCTTCAGAGACTGTTAATGCCAGCACCGAAAATAAAGTGGAAACATCTCATCCTGCTAACAAGCCCAAGAGGTTCGTTTTTTAAATCAGAATACATTTTTTAGTTCACGCTTCAAATTGTTTGTATGTGTCCTTTAGCTTTCAAAGTATTTCCAACATTTTGTGTGTTTTAAATACTGTACTCAGCAAATGTGTTCTTGTTTTGAATCTAAATTGCAGTATCTACTGTTGTGGGGATTCTGGTTCATTCAAACTCTCAATTGTTTGGAATGTCTGGTTTTGATTTTTTCACGCAAAATTTTTCTGTTGGGTTTCTTTGGACTTGGCTAAAACTCTGAAGAATGTGCTTAGTCATTTCTAAGTTACTGAAAGTTTTTTTTCTTCAACTTTGATAGAGCATTGGTACTGCAGAAGGTTTTGCAACTAGTATATCTTTTTAGTTTGAGTAATTCACCCCCATGAAACTTCCAAACATTTATTTCCTATGGGTTATTTTAGATCTCCATAAGCCTGATATATATTCCTTCTTGAATTTTTTGGATTGCATGATTCAGTCTCTAGTCAGATTCTGTTTTACATTTAAAATGAATACTATTAAAATTAGTACTTATACTGAAGTATATACAATATTTTGAAGTATTTGGTTTCTAATTAGTTGGTTGCACTGGTCTGCTTCATGAGATTTGGACTTAAAAAATTGGTTTGTAAATTCTTTCAATTAGGTTCTTTTAATATCAGCTTTTGTTTTATTTCTAAAAGCTAAATAAATTATTGTTTTCTTGCTTACTAAGTGATATATAAAATAATTGTGCTTATAGATGCTTTAAACAAATACATAGAATTGTTTTAAGGTAGAATGGATCAAAGGATGAAAATTTGCTTTTAATTATCTTCTTGAATTAGAGATTTGGTCTAAATTTATGGATAAATCCATGCTATATTTTTATTTTTTATTGTATTTCTCTGGTATTTGTTTATTTATCTATTTTTTTTTGGGGGGGGGTGAGATTAAGTACATAGTTTTTTGTTCATTGAATTGACTTGATTTCCATTATGGGAGGTCCAATTCTAAAAGATGCTTGTGTGCAGTTTATGAAATAGGTCTACGTAAGGAATAAATAGAAAAATAAGTTATATAAGGAAGTTGTTAAAATGGAAGTTAATTTTTTTACTTTAAAGTTGAACCCATCTTGGTTTTCTATTCTAGATTATGGAGTAAAATAAATTTTAGTTATTGAACATTTAATTGTATTATTAGCTACCTGCATTACCATTTTACTAATCTTTTAAACTATTCCTTTTGAAATAGCGTCGAGAAGAAAAATAAAGAAGCCCCATCTGAAAAAGGTTTGTTTTTGCAATTTTCTTTATTTATTATTTTTAATAGTCTTAGAGTTAATGTGGGCTTGTGGTTTTTAAAAAAGAACATATGTCAATAGGATTTTAATTTCTTGCCACTTAAGTAGTAATTTCTTACTACTTCTGGTAATTTAGTCTGGAATTCTGGTCTTAGTAGGAAAGTCTGGTAATTTACTTCATTCTCTTTCTAAGTACTGTCTTCCTTTACTAACACCTGCTTATAACTGGCAACAATTCTGGGTACCTTTTTTATCTTTTTAAGTCTTATCTATTTAAAATAATAATAATGAATAAGTATTTCCTGTGTTTTATAAGGTTAAAATTTAAAGCTAGAAATGCCATAACTTTTTTTAAAGGTTCCAATGTTAAAAGAGTTACTGCCAGTGGGAAAAACTTGTGGGTCAGTGGATTGGCTGAAAAGACCAGAGCTAATGATTTGAAGACTCTTTTCAATAAGTTTGGAAAGGTAAGTTGGAAATTTTCATTTTTGCAAGTTTAAGGAGGTTATATATTTGGTTTCTTAAATAGGCTACACAGATTGCAACAAAACTATGTAGCTGCTACATAATAACTTCCTTCCAAAATAGGGTTGGAATAAATGTTAACTTAATGTTAATACAGTGATAATAAAACAATATTTTTAATAAATAGTTTTAATCCACTTCTGACCTGTAATATTTCAAACTTTCTTGGCCTCATTATCAAAATGTTTATAGCTGATGCAAATGCTCATTAGCTTTGTTTAAAATAACATTTGGATTGAAGAAACGGGGAAAAGCATTATCTTTAAAAAAAACTGAAAGCCAATGTAAAGGAAAGTCTGGTCTGATTTCTAAAAGAAGGGGTCCTTTAATGGACCCTTTACCAGGCATGAGTTTCTTCCTCAGAATCATGATCCGCTTTTTCCATTTTATTTGCTTTTAGTTCTATTTTGGTTATTTTTATGCAGATTACTTAAAACATACATGTGATTTTTCCACCAATTGGCGGAAATCCGCATTCTTGCATTATGTATTTTTTTTTCTTAGAAGTGCAAATCGTCACCTTAGAATCAAAAACTACTATCTCTGAAAATTCACGCAGCTTAGTCGTTCATTCTGCTCGTTTTGTTGGCGGTTTTGGCGTTGTTAAAGGGTTGCTGCTATCCATTGTTAATTCACTTCAGTCCTAGAAAGGGAAAATATTGAAACTTTAAATCTTAATAATTCTAAAACTAATTCGAATTTTTTAAAAAACGAAACGACAATATTTTTGTAAAAAATAATTGTTGTGGTTAAAATATTGTACTTCTTCCATGATTAGTTTTTCTTTTATAACGAAAAAAGAGTTCCAATTATTTCATTGGCTGCTGCGAAACGAGCTAGATTCAATGTTAATCTTGGCGGTCTGATATCGTAAGCAGGTTGCCATATCAGGAACAATATTTTCTTCATCTTAAAATCAAATAATACTGCCTTCTGGTCTGATTCGGAAATATTCGGAATTGCAAGCGAGAAAGCTCATTTCATTGGTTCGTAAGCCTGACATCATCGAGCTGGCAAAGTGCCAAACCAATCAAATGAGCGCCTGCAACGATCTGAAGTATTTATTATTATTTTTTGATTTAGTGGTATTTAATTGGTGGATTTTTTATGGGTAGTGGTTTGAATTGGCGTCTGATTTTAAGTAGCCAAGGATTGGGATCCCCGAAGTTTGCCGAACGGAGATAGTAGTGTTTGATTCTAAGGTGAAGAAATAAAAATGATAGTTGATGAGTTTACCATCAATGCGTAATAAGGGCTCTGCAAATCTGCTGTTTGTATTTTATAGATACACGCGACTGTTCAAGGAAGTTTTTAGTATTTTTGATCTATTTTTTAGTAATTATAAAATTTTGTTTTTGTGTTTTGGTCCTAAACATTGTAACTTAATGTATTTTCAGTTATTTTCATATTATGAAGCTTCAGTAATAGTTCAGCCAAAATACCCGTAATTGATTTCTTCACATCTTTCAGTTACTTCATATTTCTCTGTTATGTTGTTTTAGTGTAGGGTCATTCCATGTGAAATCAACCAATTAAAATGCAATTTTTGCAGGTGATGTCTCAGATTTTCTTGAAATTTACAATATGTGTTGTACACACTTAGTGTTGTAAAACTGTGAAGTTTCAGATTTTTCTGATGATTTTTTCAAGAGATATGGCCTTTCAAAACTTCAAAATTTTCAGTTTTCTGGAATTTTAGGTAATTTTCAAATAGCTGTATCTCATCAGCTATTCATGCTAAAGACATGAAATTTGTTTTAAATTATTCAGTATTGTATGATGTTTCATAATATATTAACCCTAACAAAGATATAGATTTTTAAAATTTAAATTTTTTTAAATTTTTCAAAAAAATTTAAATATTTAAAAATAGGTATAATTGATTTTCTTTTTAAAAATATATTATTTCAAACACACTTTCAGCAACATATGGGTCAAATTTCAAGATGGTATCTTTATGGGTTCAGAGAGAAAAAAAATGTTTTCTACCATAATGTGCTCTTATATTTGGGAAAAAACACATATTTTGAGCTAGTAAAGAGCATTTTACCTACAAATACTACCAATTTATTTAGGAATATTGATATTTATGCATAATTTACACTTACTTTCATTTTGAAATATTTAAATTTTAAAATTTTAATTTTTTTTAAACTTAAATTTTGAAAAATGAAATTTATTTCTAATTAAAATTAGTTAATTTATAAGAAAATGTTCAACATAATACAATTACTTTACCTTGTAGCAAAGGATTGTAAGAAGTTCTAAAATTTTAAAAAGTAGAAGATTAAGATGGAAGAGCTCTAAATAAAATTCATTGTCCGAAATGAAACCATAAAAAGCAATCATACAATAATTTTGTCTGAAAAATCTTATTTAATAACGTATAGGTATAAAATTACAAATTATGTACACCTATTACTACATAATTAAGTTCTTAAATTCTTCTTATGAATTACACAAGTTCAGATTTTAGAAAAATTTTACAACAGACTTTTGCAAAATCTCAGGAACTTGATATATTCTTCCCCTTGCAGTTTTTGGATGTAAATTACACAATGTAAAGATTTTAGGCACAGTCAAAATATTTGGTTTTCTTGGATAAGAAAATGATGGTGTTGGTCCACAGGGATGTAAAAAAGAAATTTCAACTTCTTCTGACTGGTCTTTTGACATAACACATCCCATCCACCATTCATTCTCACAGGCAACATACCCAACAATCTCTTCAAATGGAACATCTTCCTCACAAGAACTTGCTTTAATCACATGCATGTGATGTGTATCAGAAAAGGAGAACAGTCTTGTTAGTATTTTTTCTGTATTCAAAGGTATAAAATCTGGTATTGTTGTGTTCAATCAACTGTTATGGCTTTTTCGAATCTTGTTTTTAATGACTTTCCTTCTTCAATATACTCGATATTGCTGACATAAAAAAGGAGATGGATGGTAAATTTTTTACTGAGCATTGAAAAGAAATTAGGATTGGAGGAAACAGAAGCTGTTATAATTTTAGACTTAGCTGAGAATTATTCATTTGTTTTACAAGATGGTTTTACACAAGGCTTCCACTGGAACAATGCTATGGCAATAGTTCAATTTGTTTATTTTAAAGAAATTGATTTTGCCACAGGGGATTTACTAAAAACTCATAAAAGTTTTGTTTTCATATCAGACTGTTTGAAGAAGAAAAGTCATTAAAAACAAGATTAGCCATAACAATTGTTGGAACACAACAATACCGTGCTTTTATACCTTTGAATAAAGAATAAATACTAACAAGACTGTTCTCCTTTTCCGATACACATCACTTGGGTATGTTTAATTTGCAATTTTATACCTATACATTACTAAATAAGATTTCTCAGACAAAATTATTGTATGATTGCTTTTTACGGTTTCATTTCTGACAATGAATTTTATTTAGAGCTCTTCCATCTTAATCTTCTACTTTTTAAAATTTTAGAACTTCTTACAATCCTTTGATACTAGATAAAGTAATAGTATTATGTTGAACATTTTCTTATAAATTGTCTAATTTTAATTGGAAATAAATTTCATTTTTCAAAATTTAAATTTAAAAAAAAATTAAGTTTTAAAAAATTAAAATTTTATAAATTTAAATATTTCAAAATGAAAGTAAGTGTAAATTATGCATAAATATCAATATTCCTAAATAAATTGGTAGTATTTGTTGGTAAAATGCTCTTTACTAGCTCAAAATATGTGTTTTTTTCCAAATAGAAGAGCACATTATGGTAGAAAACATTTTTTTCTCTCTGAACCCATGAAGATACCATCTTGAAATTTGGCCCATATGTTGCTAAAAGTGTGTTTAAAATAATATATTTTAAAAAAGAAAATCAATTATACCTATTTTTAAATATTTAAATTTTTTTGAAAAATTTAAAAAATTTTAAATTTTAAAAATCTATATCTTTGTTAGGGTTAATATATTATGAAACATCATACAATACTGAATAATTTAAAACAAATTTCATGTCTTTAGCATGAATAGCTGTTGAGATACAGCTATTTGAAAATTACCTAAAATTCCAGAAAACTGAAAATTTTGAAGTTTTGAAAGGCCATATCTCTTGAAAAAATCATCAGAAAAATCTGAAACTTCACAGTTTTACAACACTAAGTGTGTACAACACATATTGTAAATTTCAAGAAAATCTGAAGACATGAGGTTTTGACCATTGGTTGATTTCACATGGAATGACCCTGTATTAAAATTACTTTTTTTTCTGCTCTTTTTGAAATAATATTGATTTAAATGAAATGTACTCAGTAACTATATACTGATTCCAACTTTGTTTTTAAATTATGTGAGATATGCGTGCCCTTTCATGTTGGTATAGAGGGCTGCCTCCTGGAAGGTTGATGTTCAAGCAGTGGAAACCTTTTCCAAAATACAAGCCTAATTTGTGCTGTATTTTAAAACCTAATGTTTTCTTCCATAGGTCTCTGGTGCAAAAATAGTGACAAATGCCAAGACTCCCGGTGCTCGCTGCTATGGGTTCATTACTATGGCCAGTAATGAGGCAGCCCTGTTGTGCATTGAGAAATTGAACCGGACTGAACTTCATGGAAGAATCATTACAGTGGAAAAGGTAAGCCTCTGGTATTTTACTTGGATAGTAGGGGAGAGTGGGGCACCTAAGGACACTTCACTTTTCAGACGCAGTTTTATAGTTATGAACTCGTGCCTGTAGTCGGAATATGTATATCGGAATATCGATGTTCCATATGACCATCCATATGAAAAAATATATCACACCTTATGCGGCCGCTGATGTGGGAATGTAATAGATTTTTGTTCAGTCCCCTTAAAAAACATTTAATATTATACGGTGATGTAAAAAATTTTGATTCCGGGCCCATAAAAGTCAATACATCAAACATCTCTGTTTGAATATCGGAATATCAATGTTCTATATGATCCTCCATATGTGGCTGCCAATGCGAGGATGTAATAGTTTTTTATTCAGTCCCCTTATAAGCCACTTAATATTATACAGTGATGAAAAAATTTTGATTCCGGGCCGTTAAAAGTCAATGTAAAGAAACTCATCGATGTTTGAATATCGGAATACTGATGTTTCATATGACCCCATATATTCATTGTCTAAAGAAATTTAAAAAATAATTTAATAAAAAGTATCCCAATGTGCCCCACTCTCCCCTACACCTACTGTAACATCAAGGTTGATATTTCTTTTTTTTCAACCGATTTGAGTCATTCTTAGTAGCATTTCCTAACTGCGTTTTGTGAAGCATTCTCTAGTGTTCAGTAATAAATATAAAACACCCAATCTGTGGTAGATCTACGGACATAGGCAGATTTATGGGGGAGAATAATGAGGATCCCCCAAACTTTTTGAGGAAATTCCATTTTTATAAGGGGAAATCATGCTTTCAAAGCTGTAAAGAACAACTTGCCCCCCCAAGGTTTCTCCCCAGAGACCACCACCTAAATCTGCCCTTGTCTATGGGGAGGGGGCTATTGAAGTATCCCCCCACCCCCTTAACAGATGGCAGGTTCACTGGGCATACATTGTGGGATATCACAAAATCCCCAATTGTAGGGTAAAAGAGGGGTAAACCCCACTACTTTCAAAGGACAAATTTAAAAAAAAATTGCCAGAGGCCCCAGACCTTTATTTTTACTGGAAACTAAAAAAACTTACGCATTAAGAGGACCAGGATACAGGGTTTTATCAAAATTTTCTAAAATCTTGACCTTAACTAGAAAGAGCAAAATTTTGTCCAATTAAAAAATTAGTGAAGGGTTGCAGTATTAAAACAATCTCTTTTATGAAGAGTCCAGTACCACTATTGGTTCTGAGTTTGATTACATAGTAGCTATGTCATTCTGAAAGAAACTCTTTGCCTTTGCCACCATAGCTATGATCAAGTTGTGTTTACAGTTGTAGTTAAAGCATTTCCAATCGTTCTGTGAATTGTTCTGTATCATGGGCGTGCTTAAGTTTTATTGAAAAATACCTTCGGAATAAGAGGTTTTTTAAATCTGTTAACTTCCGAATTTTGTGGCACTCTGGAATAAGGGATTCTGAATATTAAGTTTCTTAATTTATTAGTTTTCCGGGATTTCGAGTTGAAGTCAGTAGCACTCCTGGGTTTAGTGCACTGCATTCTTTTAATGCTTTACTCTTCAAAAAGTATTGGTTTTATGGTTTGACTTTTGAAATGCTCATTTTACATTCTGATTTTATTGGAGATTTTGTTCCATCTTTTTTAGACAACGAGGGAACCGACTGGTTCGATTAAGCGAGCTCAGTTGCAGGCCATCCAGAGCAAGGCCCCTGCCAAAAAGCCCGAAAAGACTGAAGAAGTAAAAGACAGCAAGAATAAAAAAGAAACTGTTGTTGATGGTAAGTAAGGCGTTTTCCTTGTTTAGCAACAAAGCTTTGCCTGTTCGTGAATCCGTAGCATGGCTCTTTTTGTTTTATTAGTTTTAAAAATTTTACTTGATATAAAAAATAGGTTACTTATACTTATGCTGCAAGATGTTTTTAAAAAAAATTTATCTCCAACCAGGGAGAATATACAGCTAGGCCAATTTTAGTACCGCTTATCGGCACCTTCACAAAAATTATTTTTAATCATATGTGGATTGCTTATAGTTAATTGGGTACTCAAATTGCTATAAAACTGATGAAATAAGTAATTTAATGCTGATTTCATTAATTTTGCAGTTTCCATTAAAAATAGTTATTATTATATATGTTTATTTTTTTCACAAAAATGGGGGTTAAGTTTAAAATCCTGGATTGGTCCCTGCTAACTGTGATAAAATCTGTTATCCTTTTAATTTTAGGAGTGTAAAATTAGGCTATTTTAATAAATGAATATTAAGTTGTAATAAAGGATAAGTGCAATCTAATATAGCTAGTTATAATTGTTTGTATTATAAAGGCAGTGTTAGTAAAACCTTAAAATGAAATTGGAGTGGCAGGGGTAGATCCGGGTTTTATATTTTGGGGCCCATTTCATTATTTTTTGTGAAGAATGAAATGTTTTTTGTGAAAAATTGTTAGCAGATGAGTGCGTTAAAAGTAAAATTCACAAACCCAGAAAATCCCGAAAAATTCAAATATTTTTTGAATGTTTCCTTGCAAATTATCACTGAAGCAAATTTGAATTTCATGAAAGGGGTGTTTTTATGAATTTTTGGGAAGGGGCAGCAAAGGGCCCCAATTTTTGCCCTGTGTGGAAAGTTAGTCTCACCCTCATCACTGGTATACAGAAATTGCTGCAGTCAGTGGCAGAAGTGAAGAATAGAATCTCTCTCCATCCTGACACTCTGATGTTATTAGATTGTTTTTCAAAGCTTGTCCTTCTTGAGTTTTTCCTTTTGATCCTATTCATATTTTTTTTAACATGTTTTAAATTTTGTAAATGTTATTGTCAGAAGTACTGTGTGATTGCAACTCCACCTTAGGATCACTTTACACTCAACTCTATCTATCAAATGTAGTGATCCTTAATTTATAAAATAATTGTTTTGAATTAAATTTTTGAAGAACTAAGATGCATAGATGCCGACCATTTTGAAATTTTGCGGGAAAACACATTTTGGCCTGGAATTACGGATAGAGCTAGAAAAACTATGTAAATTACTTTTTGTAGATAAAGTATCAAAATTTTCTTAATTCTGTGATTTCAGCTTCAATCCTTTCTAAACATATTTTTTGCTTAGAAGTTTGAATGAAAATAACAACTGATGAGTAATGAAGGTATCTTTAAGCATGCCTCAAATCTGCATTGATGATTCATTTTTATTATGATATGATTTATGTTTAAATTATTTCAGATAAAAAAGAAAAAGTTGCCGCTGAAAAGCCTGAGAAAACAGATGCAAAACCCGTAGATAAGTCTAAAAGTGAGAAACCTAAAGACAAGAAAGATGATAAAGCTGTTGATAAAGATAAAGCAACTGAAAAAGATAAGGATGGAAAGGATAAAGACGGAAAAGATAAAGATGGAAAAGAAAAAGAAAGCGAAAAGAAAAAAGAAGGAACTGATGGTGTGTTGTCAATTTTCCTATTTTGTTCTTATGATTTAAGCATTTAAAATTCCCTCAATCCCTTACAATCCTTTATTATTATTTTTTTAAATTAGTTTTTGGAGACAGAAAAAGAGGTATAGCAGGGGAGTGGGTACTTTCAGTTTATTTTTTATGATTGGAGTTGGTTTTACTTCCTTCAATAACTCATCATTACTTTAGGATATAACTTGGTTGAAATGTTAGCTAGTTAAATCTTCATTTAATTTCAATCATTTTTATTGTAATACTTAGTTGAGTTCTTAAGTCATAAAAGAAAATATCTTAGTTATTAGTTCTTATTTTTGAACTTTAAAAGGTCGGTGTTTTAAAGACTAGCATAACCAAATTTAAGTAAACAATCATTATTTTAATAATTTTAATTTAATTAACCTTTTCTCCGTCACTATGCATGTCATACATCTAACGCGAAGTTGCCCATTTTAGTAACAATCACATATCAGAAATCTCTGCGCTGTGGGTTTTTTCTTTGTTGTAGTTGTTCCAATGCACTTTCATAGCTTTTTCACCATTCAATAACAAAATCAAAGAATGGAAGGGGCACAGGAGGCTGGTCTGGAGATTTACAAGTCATAAAACTCACAGGCTTTCCATTAAAGTTCTTGTGACTGTTCCTTGTTTGCTTATACCCTGAAATTCAATAACCCCCCTCCCAGGAGTTCCTGGAAATTTTGTAGAAAGATGTTCTGGACCCCTATCAATTGTCTGAGTAAAGTTCAGCAAAGGGGGCCATTTTCTAATGCTTCTAATGTATTGCAAGAAAAACTTCAGAACAGTAAATAGAGCATAAATTATATTCAAAATTTTTTTGGGCAGATAATTATCTTAAACACCTCAGAAAGTAAAAAACATTTATTATCCATAAATTGATGACGTTTTATTAAAAGAAACTGCAAAAAAGTGTAATGGTTAGGAAGGTGCATTGGTGGTAAAAACTGGAGATCAGTAAGAGGAATTGTCAAATGTTTTGAACTCTTGTAAAATGGGAAAAAATTGCCCGGGGATAAAAATTTTTGCACTTCTCAGTGTCATTATAATACTTATTTTAATTTTGGGAAATAAAAAAATTGAAATATTTGGGTAAGAAATTGAAAAATCCAAGAAGTGGTTTGGAAGTTTGCAATAAGCTTTAACTAAGTAAATTTTATTGGAATCATTCGAAGTTTAAAATTTTATGTATCACTCTCATGGATGAAACTCAGATACATAGTATTTACTCTAATGGTAATTTTTAGACGAAAAGAGAGGCGTGAAGAGACGTGCCAGCAGCCGAGAAAGCGACCGCCGGAGCCACCGGTCGAGAGACAAGTCCAGAGACGAGAAGCGGAGAGACCGGAGGTCGAGGAGCAAGTCGAGGTCACGAAGCCGCGACCGAGTGGGCGGCTACCAGCGCGGCTACTATAGGAGACCCTATGGTAGGGGATTCGGAGTCAGGCGGCCTTTTGTCAATAGGAATTATGATGTGAGTATTAGTGATTTTTAATTGCATTGAGGTAAAAATTGTAGTTGAATGCATTCTAAGCAGTCCTATATCTGGAGGGAGCCATTTTGTGGGTGCTCCTGGCCCGTAACTGTACTTAACTATCTGCGGGGGGGTCAAAATATTTTCCAAGGTCCCTCCTCAAGCTTATGTTGTAGAGGTAAAGTAGTGTTTTGGAGCTCCTATCAGTTAAATTGAATTTGAATCTTGGTGTAGTACTTAATCCTACCATTTTGTGTATAGGTAATATGGTTTAGCATAGAGAAGGCGTTTTGTTGGTTTTTTTGCTCCATGATTTTTCTTAATTTGAACCTTAAATTTTGTGCTTTTACAAACATTGGTTTTATAATTTGTCATTATTTTATCATCAGTCATTTGTTAAAGGGGATATACACCCTCCTTTCTGGGAATTGACCACTGTCTTTGGGTAAAATCTTCAAAACATTATCTAGCAGTCTTAAGACATTGCAAGTGGTGTAAGCATGAGGCCAAAACTGGTCCATGATCATGGGATGTCACACTTATGAAACTTAAACTTGTTTTTTTTTAACATTTGGGGAATAAGTGTAATTCTCATGTTTTATTGTTAATCCTTGGTAAAGTCAAAAGTGAGTTTTCCCTTTTACTAATATCTGAGCATTCATTGAAATGTTAATAAGGCATGACTTTGATAGTTTTGTGGCTTGTTAATTAAGGTAGTACATTGTTCTCTTCGTGCATTATTATGTGCATTCTTGTGAGTGTGGTTGTTTTACTTTCCTCTAATAGTTTTTATGCTTGTTTGCTCATTGGCCTATCTTTTCAGATGGGTAATCGCTTTAATCGAGACCATTCTCGAGATAGAGATCTGGACCGATTTCCTGACTATGAGAGAGAAAGGCAAAGAGATATTGAGAGGAAAAATAGGGAAGAATCTTTAAGGCTGGAAAGAGAAAGAGAGAGGCTAAGGTAAAGATAATCACATTTTAGAACAGAATTAGAAATACTAATCAATAGAAATACTTATTTAAAAAACTGCAAACAATCAAATTTACTTAGCTACTCTTAATAAAATTATACTCTTAATCTAATTCATGACCTGTTTTTATAACCCGCAAATCATTTTTTTAGAATTGAAAGAGAAAAGCTGGAACGAGAAAGAGCAGAAGTGTTGAGGCTCGAAAGAGAAAAGCAAAGGTTTGAAAGGGAAAGATTGGAAAGAGAAAAGGCTGAACTTCGAAAGAGGATGTCGTAAGTTTATTATTCTCGTAGTTAAAGAAGTCTCAAATTTTATTAACACCTAGTCAGGGCAGTATTTAGGCAATGAGACACAAAATTTCCTTTCGGCATAAAAAGGAGAGAATTTCGGCTTGAAAGGAGATAAAAGTTGAAAAAATTCTAAGAAACTATTACTTTTGACTCCACTTAACATGATGGGTTTGGTTGTGTTAGCCTTAAAACCATACTGATACAGCCCTAATTTTTTTAACCAAGTCTAATCTTTTATCTTTAACTCCCATGTTTTCTAACAAATACCACTCATAATATTCTAAATTTCAGTAAGCAAAAACGCCTGAAAACCAACCAAAAAGCAGAGACAACTGCAAAGCTTGGTACTTGGACTCTAGGTCCCCCCCTCATTATTATCTTTCTAGTCTGAGAATCCAATGTTTTTTTATCTGGAGTCTAATTTTCTGGGGGGGGGAAGAAGACAATTGCTTGTACAAAGCTGCCAACAGTTCCGTATTTGTTTAAAAAGCATCGCTGTTGCAGAACTAACCAAACACTTCCTTTCAGCTTCAACGATTTCGACCGAGACCGGGGCAGCAGCAGCTTCAGCGACCGCCGATCGGACCGCTTCGAGCGCTCGAAGGGCGGCGACGTGTCCCCCACGTTCGGCGGCAGCTCCAGCCGCAGCAGAGAGGGGCGGCGGGAGCAGGACGACCGAGCGCCATTCCGCAGCCGCCGCGACGACAGGGGTAAGTGTTATGAAAAGAGTGTTAAATATGTTATTACCTTAGGCTCACCATGCTTGTTAGAGAGTAGAGAGTTGGAGTCAACCAGCAGAGAAGACCACACTAGGTTTGGATTCAAAATGGAGGAAGGGGTGGTTTTGTTTAGCAAAGTTACTTGCTTGTTTGGAAAGTAAATATTCCTAGTCAGTTTTAGGTTTTCCTAAGTTCAATTAGGGATGTGAGCTGAAGTGGTATATGTGACATCATCACTTCCTGATAGGATCTTGATCTGGTGATGTCACATCTACCACATGTATAAAGTGTGAGCTCTTGCTGTTTATTTTACTTCTGCTATTTCTTCCACCTTGTGAGAAATTCATTTTTTGGAAGTTAATTTAGGCATGGCCTATAAGTTACTCTCCACCCTCCACCTCCAGTGTTGATTGATTTTCTCTGCCCTGTTGGCATAGATTAGAGTGTGGTACAAGAATGTTGTTGTGAATACAAAAGTAACTATTTTTGTTCCGATTTGGTTTAACTTGACTATGTTTCACTCATGCATCCCACAGACATTACTCTGCTAATTTCAGATTATTTAAGGTAGAAATTTAATATCGGTAAGGAGTCAGTTTATACGCTTTGAATGAAGCCGAGAAACTTAGTTTTTAAATTTTCGAAGTGTCTATTTGGACGGCCCAAACGGCCTGTGGCGCATGCGCTGTAGGCCTCGTGGTTACGTAGCAGTCTTGGCGCTTAGTGATAGAACCAATGGAACACCGGGCCGTGGAAATTAGAGTAGAGTTTAGTTGAAAAAAGGCTGTCCAAATAGACAGTGCCTTAAATTTTGTTAAAAAATATCTTCGAAGTACACGAACCGCCTTTCAAAGTTTGTTTTTGGAATCCACCAGTCTGTTTAAAAACCTCCTGTACTCAACATTCATCTTTTATTTTAGATAACTGGAAGAGTGGTGGTGGCAAGGGCGGCAGCAGCAGCCGCGACCGTAGCTTTGACCGCACCGACAGGACCTTTGACCGACCTGGACGCAGCAGCTCCTCCTTTGATCGCCCCCACCCCTGGGAGAGCGGCTCCTCGGCGGAACAGGCCGCCGGGGCTACCATCACTTCTTCGCAGTGGGCGCCCATCAACAAGACGGCAGAGAGCTGGGCCCGTATCGACCAGCCGCCCACGGAACGTTGGGGCGACCGCGGGCAACAGAGCCTCAGCATCCCGCCTTCCATTCTCCCCCCGAACCAGATCAACTTGTTTGGCGGAGCACCCGGCGCCGACATGATCAACCCCTTGCCGGGGCACTTCCCTGACCGCTTCAACACCACCATTATGCGACGGTTTTAACTCGGTCAATTATTGTTTTTATTAGAAAGATGTGTACAGTTTTTCTGTGTTCTCAATCACTTTGTTTAACTGTTAAGAGGGCAATTTTTGTGTTTTTCTTGTAGAAAAGAACCCGTTTCTTTTTACTTGCTTATTATTTTTGACTTGTCCAATGATCATTCTGCCCAGTCATCATCAATTCAGTTCTGATTTCATGATTTATTCATTATTTTGAGACTTGCACTTATTTTGTGATGTCTTGTTGGAAATAAATATTTGGAAAAAATTTTAATTTTTGAATCGAACTGATTTTCAACTTTTTTAAACCCAAGATTCCTTACTAAGACAATTATTAAATAGTGGAACACATACACTAAATCATTAACATATGGAAAGACCTTGTAAGTACTAAACAGGGTTAAAATTATAGTTGCCTCGGGATTAACAAAAATCCAGGCTAAGTTGGTCAGTTTTCTTTAAACTTTAAATATTTTTCCTTAGGTTTTTTTCTGAAATGTAAAAAGGTGGATTCTTATAACTTTGAAACATTCCCCTTACCAAAATTTAGAAATTTTCTTGTTTTACGACCTAAGAATCCTTTTAACTATTTACTTGGGTCAGAGTGACACAACCCGCATACTTTCCCAAAAAGATTTTCATGGTCCTCGTTCCCCTCATAACTCATTGAAACTCCATAGATTATAATCTACTCATCAGTTTTGTTTCAGAAATTTATTAAAAACTTTATTTACTGGTCAAATTTTCAAAAAAAATTAGGACAGAACCCACCAAACCCCCAATTTGACTTTAAATATAAAAGGGAACCTTATAGTAAGCCGCATATATGCCAAGGGAAGGGCATACATGTGATTTTTCCGCCAATTTGCTTAACAAAGTTTAAATCCGACACTTCGATTTGCAAAACTGAAATTGGGTAATTCCACGGTAATGTAACATCAGTCACACATATATTCTCCCTTATTTCATACAAGATAACCTCCTCCTGCCTAAAAACTGGTGGGTTAGTACTAACCCACCAATTCTACTTTCTTATTTTCCAATCGCTTTACACTGAAAACTGACCGCTAGAGTGGCCTAGTACTAAATTTTAAGAAAAATCTAAATAAAATTTTAAAAATATTGAAGTAATAGGAAAATTAGTTAAGATTTAAGCTAAAAAACATGAATCTGGCATATCGAATTCGAGATCTCGGGCTAAACCCTGTCTTGGGTCATGCGCCATAAAAACCCAACCAACCTAGATCTCGGGAAGTAGAAGCCGATGGACCCCCTGTACTTAAAATGAAGAAAAATTTAGGTGCTATCGATTTTTTTTAAATATTTTCCGCCAATTTTTTGTCTGTGTAATCACATGTATGGAAGGGACCAATCTGCCCAAAAAATAGTACTAGTTTGTATTGTAATTTAAAATAAATATGCAGGCACATAAGAAAAAATTTAACAAATTATAGTTAATTTTGATTTTTATCATATAACTTAATTTAATCAAACAGGGTTCCCACGGTCCTTGAATTTTTAAGGCTAAGTCTAGGTACTTGAAAGTGTCCTGGAAAAATGAGTCTCTCGGCCACTAATCCAACATAATTTTTTACAGATCTGTCTTTGTTTTTTCTAGAAATTTTCTTTAACCCGGTGGGACTCGCGCTTCCGGGCGAACGTTGAGACTCGCGGGGATTATGGATGGATGGATTTTTCCCTCTTTTCTAATGGTTAAAAATATTCTTTTTCAATCGAAACCATAAATTTTTAGACATTAAAACTTAACTGATTAAGAAAACTTGTAAGAACAAACAACTGTCCACAGGGCTCGATCTCAAAAGAGAAATGAACGGTATCCTCGTGTGGGGTATTCAAAATGTTTATCCCCAAAACTCTACGTCTACTTCCAACCTTTGTCTCCTAACACTCAAACTTTGGTATTTTTTCTTCGAAAACTTGTTATCTCAATACACTTTCCTAGCTCCTTCCTCATTCAATACAAAAGCAAAGAATGTAAGGGGTGGGGTACAGTGGTCTGGTGAATTACAAGTAATAAAACTGTCACGGGGACCAGTATTGAAAGTACTAGCACCTGTGTCTTCCTTTTCTTTGTACTAAAATGCAATAGAACCCCCTGAGAATTTCTTGAAATTTGTTTACCAATGTTTTGGGCCCTTATCAGTGGGTTGTATTGAAGGCGGAGTACAAAAGAACGGATGCGCAGCACTAACGAAAAGACTCGCAGGGGTCATTCCATTACCCCAAAAGCTAACAAAATGCGTCTGGGGGGCGGAAAAATAAACTGAATTTCACGAAACTACTCAGACATGTAGATAAGGGTCATAAACCCAGCTACTGAGAAGTAAAGAATCCCCAGGTGTTTAGTGTTCCTTTAAATTGAATGTTAGTGCATAGCTGCCAACTTTTCAGAAACAGAAATCGGAACACTATCCACGACACATTTTGAATAAACGTTTTTAAAAGGGTATATGGTATAATTATAAAAAGGCTTGGCAATTCACAAAACGTTTAACTTCATTTTTTTAACCAAAGAGTAACTCACAATTTCAATAATCAATTAAAAATAAGCATGCATATATGAATGAGGATAAAGTACCCATACACTGTATGCAAAGACGATTCTCGCTCGCTGAGCAATTAGAATCGGTCGAAAAGGAAAGATTCACCAAGGAAGGAGTAAAACAATGAAAAATTGGAACTTTTTGGGCTAAAATCGTATTATATTGGAACAACAGCGGAAATTCGGAACAAATACGATTTAATAGGAACGGTTGGCAGCTATGTTAGTGTGAGCTTGGGGTTATAAAATGACCCCACGAGTCCCAACAGGTTAAAACTCTACACTCATCATGAACATAACCCGCAGCCAGTTATACAAACTGCTGCATACATGTGATTCTTCCGCCAATTGGCAGAAATCCGCCAACTTGCTTAGCAAAATTAAAATCTAACAATTAGATTTGCAAAATTGAAGTTCCACTTTCTTATTTTCCAATCGTGTTTTTACTGAAAACTCTAGCCGCGAGTGTTGTACAGTAATAAGTTTTAAGTAAAATTGAAATAATATGAAAATTAGTTGATTTAAGCTAAAAAAATATGACTAGCATATTGAATCGAAGATCTCGGGAAGTAGAAGCCAATTGACCCCCTCTTAAAATGAAGGAAAATTTAGGTGTCATCGAATTTTTTTAATATTTTCCGCCAATTTATTGTAAGAATGATCACATGTATGCTGCTGGTGAAGTCGACTTCTCCTCTTGTTCTGATCGTATGCAGGAAAAACGACTTGTCACGAGCCAGTGTGATAAAGGTCTTTCAGAAGAACATTTTTTTTTGCAATATTCGTCGGTATTTTTTTAAGGGAGTATGTGAAACGATTCCTCAACATTAAAGCAATATGCTTCTTACTTAAGTCTAATTTTTATCTCACTGCAAGCTTTTGTTGGAATTATAGATTCCAAATTTTACATTACTTAAAATGATACATAGAAGGGCTATTCCATATGAACAGGGACATGATCAAGAAAAATGAAAAATAAAATAAAATTTTCTAATTATTTTAGGAAATAATTATGCAGTATTGATCTAATTGTTTTGCATTGCTTAAATTTTGTGTAAAATTATTTTTATCGGAATGTCAGCATTTAAAGTCAATATTTAGAAATATTTGTTTTTAAGGAGGGGAGTTAGTACCTTTTCACCTTCAAAAAATCGATTTTTCAATTTTTATTTTAAAAAATTATTTGAACTATTATGAACATTTTAAAACAAACTCCATCCAAATCGGTGCATAATTAAGCTCTCAGTGACCAAAAAAACACAATTCTAAACAGTGACGTGCTTCCTCTTTCTCGCGCTTTAACCTTCGTTTTCTCATTTTCATATTTTTGGACTTTCCCACAAGATTAAAAAAAACCTAATGAACCAATTGTTTTAAAACTTGGTATGGTTGTTCTTTATGCTGATCTTAACTCTATGAACTAAGGATTTGTGTATTGGAGCTGTTTTTTCATTTATGGGTCATTAAAGAGTAAAATATTTTGAAATTTCTTATTTTTTTAAATCTGATTTTTTTAAAAATACTAAAACTTATAATATTATATATTCCTTAGTTCACAGAGAAGAGACATTAATATAGATTAGTTTGGTGCAAAAATTTAGGTTTTATACTGCTTCTCTCAAAATTTATTTTGCGGGAAAGTCGAGTACATGCATTTCAAATAGTAGGAAATGTTGGCAAATTATGCTTACTTTTCAAAAATTTGGTGGGTTATTTTAAAAATATGATTGCATGTTTTAAAAATTTGTACAATTATCTACTCACTGCATTAATAGTATGCAAAAATATACAAAACTTAATTATTTATGACAAATCGAACAAGGTATGTTTTTTCAAGCATCGCGAGGTCTGAAAGGTACTAACTCCCCTTAATTTGTTAATGAAAAATGTATAAGGTAAATGTGGGTATAGTGGACACTGTACCAATAGTGGCCACATAGCTGATTAATTTTAAATAAAACGAGTTAGAGGCATCAAACAGCGTCAAAATTCATAGGTATAGTAGATTGTACAATCAAGTAAGCTGGTAAATTATCACCGATACCACAGATCAGCATGGGAAGGATATTTAAATATTTGAAAATAACAACATCGGCCGAGTGACTGAAATTTGATTTCACTTATTGAATGGCGTAAAGAAACGAGTATTTCGGAACTGATTTTTTTGTATTTATTACCGTTTGATTGACTTTTAAATTTATATTAAGATAAAGAAGAGTGTATAAAATGATACTGAATAAAATTTATTTGAAAATTTTGACTTTACGAGGATTTATGGGGGTGGCCACTTTACCAACACATAATCATAGATTTTCCAATAGTGGCCACTGCAATGGCTTCTAAAAGAAACATAAATAATATTAATTTGAATCAGTTTTTCTTCATTAACTGTTGATAGCGCTTTAAAATGAGTGTTGTATTAATTTGGTTTCATTCTGGCTTTGGGAAGCAAGGTTTCTAAAGCATTGAATTACATGCTAAATTCCTCTCAAATCAGCTACAGCGTAGGCTTTGGGCTCGAACCTATCAAGTATTTTATTAAATAAAGCTAATTTTATTTAATCTAAAATACATTTCGTTGTGAAGGGAGATTTAATTCGAACTAAACGACTATACCAAGAAAAACCCTCAATTTCATGCATAAACCCCTCATATAGGCCGAAAAAGAGGTGTCCACTATTGATGCAAGAGGTGTCCACCATAGATACAACAGCTACATCAAGGTGGCCACTATAGATGCAATTTGGAGTACTTTTTAAAAATTAATTAAAAATACTTTACCCAATCTAATTAAAATTTTTAGAAGATCCAATTAACCTAAAAATAGGATGATAACCGTTTCCAAGCAAATAGGTTGGTATTTATTAAGAATTTAAGCAAAAATTTTCCTTAGTGTCCACTATACCCACATTTACCTTAGTTTATTTAGAAAATTAAAAATAAATTAATTAGTTTTTACAACTTTTTTGTTAAATATACTCAAACTTTATAGTAAAAATGAAATAAAGTGTTTTAATCAATTTAATTATATTTATATTCATGAATAACTGAACGCTTATACACATGTAGCGTGAGTTACGAACAGCTCTCTATATTTTATTTTATTTCCGATTTTCTTAAGCATTCCCAGTAAAACTGTTTGCTATTTTAGAATAAAGGAAGTATATTCAAACACCTGACAAGCATATAGAATTATTGAAACACTATTTAAGCAGAAAAACAAATTTGAATTTTATACTCATAAATCCATGTCTTTTTCTTGTAGCGTGAGTTACGACTCTATTTTAATTAATATTTAAAAAACTAAAATTCTTAAAAGATTCGCAATACTTATTTTAAATTATTAACATAAATTTCAATATGTATACTTTTATTATAAAGAAAATAATAGTTATTTCTATATTTAAAAATTATTTGAAATTGCAATTTTGAAAAAAATGTAGCGTGAGTTACGGTGGAATTGCCCAAAAGCATTTCATTAGAACTATAAATTAAAAATTTTGTTAATTTTATCATTTTCAAACTACCAGGCAGTTTTGTCAATTTAGGTGCATTATTATAAAAATATCTTCAGGTTTATTTAAAATTGTAAACTGCATTGTCCAAAAAATAGTCAAAACATTACTATTTAGGGCCCAATTTCTAAAAACTTCCTTGTTTAATATCATTCTGCTTTAAAAGACTGAGCTCTTGTTTTTTACAGCCTTGTGTTTCCATGAAAATGGCATTTCCCACATTTCCAAGAGGTGACAGGTCACTCTGTTAGGAGCTTTCTGTAATAAAATATCTCATAATTAACTGAAAAGAAGCATATTTTTGGAATCGGGAGATAATTTTTAATAAATTAAAATTGAATATTTAGAATTTTAAGAGATGCTGCAATTCTCCATTTAATAAAGTATAGTATTTAGTTGGAGTAGGTCTTTTTGGAAACAATACCAATTGCTCAAGAGGGATTATAATTTTTAAATATCTGCAAAAAAGGTCCTTGAAAAATTTTGTTGAGGTCCTTGAAAAGTCCTTGATTTTCAATGCTTTCAAAGAGTGGGAACCCTGTCAAAGCAAATGAATAGTCTGTATGGTAGTACCTGTAACAAATTCTAGTTAGGCTGGAAACTGGTTTCTCAACCTGAGTTGCTAAGATTCGGTCACCGTAGCGTAGCCTTCTACAGCCAAGTTAGGGTGAAACAGACTATAAAGGACTGAAATTTCAGAACATAGACACTTGAAATTTTAGTGTCAACCTTTTCATCTGAGATAGTTACTCAGGGAGGTTAAGCTACAATTAGGAAACATTAGTGATCCTTCATGATTGAGAAAAATCTAACTACATTAGGTATATTTAATGCAGGTCCTAGGAAACATGCTATTCCCTAATGCCTCAGTAAACAATTGATCATTTGAAAAATTATGAAAATGCTATGACTATTGTAAACCTCCAAATGACCTACTGTAAATCTGCAAATTAGTAACTATCTTGAACTCGTATCAAGCGAGTCAGAGAAAAAAGAAATAGTTACTTGACCATTTTATAATCAATTTATTTTTTAGGGTTGATTCTTTCATCATCAGTTTCCAAAACCACTATTTTAAAATTTGCATCTTTTTCGGAAATGTAACTGACATTACTCCGAACTGGTTTAACTTAAACTTGTAGAACAAAATCTATTTTACTCATGAAGATACAGCCTTTGTTATGTCTAGTACAAATTTAAAGTGAAATGCGTCCTAAGTATTGAAAATCAGCCTTAATGTAGAACTTAAAAATTGGTTATTTCTCTATTTTTAAAGGCTTAGTATTCCCAAAAGATTTATTGTATTTTCCAGATGTTTTTTGTAGAAAATGTATTTGGGACACATTTTACCTAAGTTTTTATTATACATAACAAAGGCTGTATCTTTCTTTTTAAGAAAATGGCTTAAATCTTAGATGGCTGATATCAAAATTTAGAAATAGATAAAAATTTCAAAATAGTGTCATTGGACTTCTAATGATGGAAGAATCAACCAACAAAAAATTATTAAATGATCCACCTCTGGATCACTTGATATGGATTCAGAAGAAAAGAAATTTAAAAGGTCTAAAACACCTAGGAATATTAACATAACACCTAGATAAATAAAATACATGTTTTTATGGGTGATAATAAAAAACAGGGTAAAATAGTTTAGGGACTCCTTCGTAAGACAGAATACAAAAAAAATTAATGAAGTAAAAACATCTCATATTTTATAAAATTTATTTAGAAAGGTGAATGAATTTACACTATATTACAATTGTAATGAGGAAAATTTCTGTGCAGTGTGTAGTAAAAATAACATATATTCAGCAACCTCTTAGTTTGATTGCCTATGTTGACACATTTAAATAAATTAATTATTACATACATAATGTTGAAAACTCAACAGAGAGAAAGGATTATTCTAAACTCCCAAAATATTTCAAGATTCATTTTAATTAAGACTTACAAAAAGCACTGTGGGAAATGAAGATACTGAAAGGTGATTTAATAAGTACTGATCACCAAAAGCAATTGTAGCAAACGGTTGGTAAAACTGGAATGTTAATTCTAAGGTACAAAAGCACAAGCTACACGGTTTGGCACAGTGTAAACTAGTGATGGAAAAGATCGGATACAAAATACACTTCCTTCAGTAGTATTTGACATTTTGCTTACTCGCATCCAAACCTACCTTCCATAAAACTATAAATAACAAACCCTTGAAATGCAAATAATTTGCCTCTTCCCATTTTTTCAAGCAAGCTAAACTAACTGCTGAAATATGCAGACCAGTCTACAAAATTATTAGATAATTTCTCACCTTCATTTTTATCTTATCTAATGTAATTTATTAAAAAAAAAGATAGCTACATCCACTTATTGTTTTGAAAGTAATCGTACCTACTTGAATAAATTGTATAAATAACATTGATCCAAAAATCAACCCACTTCATGTATAAGAAAGGATGATTCAAAAAGACCGGAGCAATAAACTATTTCCATGAATAATGCCTATGAATTATACTTCCAAAGTCAGAAAAAAATTAAGTTTCTGCATTTCTTATATAGATTCTTTGTCAAAGGTGTAATCAAACAAAATATTGAGAGGGGGAAACTAACAAACATTTGGAGACAGTTAAAAATTGGTCAATTAGAGGGGGAAATTTACCTCCTATTACCATGAGAGGGCTGCATTCAAAAACAAGAGTCTAGTACCAGTCTGCTTGCAAAGTAATATTTTCAGAGAGAGGAGTCTTTAATATTTTGAACATTTTTGGTGAGGGAAGGATGAGTCATTTACATGGTGTAAGGTTACGGCAGTATTGTAAAAAATATCCAAAGAAAGCATACATTTCTTTTGCCCCTGCCTATTTTTTACTCGAGTTTTATGTAACAGTAAAACTGGATGCCAGCAAATTTCTTTAAAAATAGTGTTTCTCCTCATTTTTTGATATTCTGCCCCTTTTTTTAATTTTCCCCTAACGCTTTGCTACCCCAAGGAGGGGTTTCAAAGAAAATCTTCTTAAAAAAGACAAACTTTTGTTTGTTACCAAGAGAATCAACTAGAACAAGTCCATAACCTAGAAGCGGGTTGGGAATCCTGAGATGAGGAATACTCCCCCAAAAATGTTAATCAGCTACAGTGCACACAAAAGGATCCAGCAGGCCACTTGTTGGAAACCCTGATGTAATTAAATAGCAACTTGTTTTTTTTTCAATTTTAAGTATAAAGGCAATACTTCATTGGAGATAAAATATATATTGGTCCAATCTTGTTGAGTCCCTGTTTACCAATGTATTGAATACCAATAGCTAATTATACCAATAGCTTTTGATACATAAAAAAGATTTATCCATCACTAGTAGAGAAACCAAAACAATACACTTGTTGAGTAGATAGTTTTTGCAATGCACAATACTACTTCCTAAGTACATTAAAAGAGAACATCTCCCAATCCAAAGGAACCTAAATATATAGAATATGCAGCATTATCAGCCAATACAACACCAGGCTGAAATTTCTAGATACTAATGCGATATTGCAGTTTAACAGGCCTGTAACAAGAGCTTTAAATAGGCAGTTGATGTTATCTAATACAATTTTTTTTAAACTTACAAATCTATAGTTTTGGAATAATTATTCTACAAGCAGAAGGTAGAAATAATGAAATCCGAAGTGAAGAAAAAAAAATGTTACCCAGACCTTTTCTTTGGCCATTTCACCTTCAGCTTTTGACCTTATAAATAAAAAAGCTAACACTACAGCTGAAGTCCAATTAAATCCTACATACATGCCAAAGGTTGTTTTATGCCACCCTGCAAAAAGCGTAAACTGAACAAGAAATTGAGGTAACAACAACAACAACTCCATTTCTTCACTAACACTTCATTTTTACATATAGCCTTTGCATTCACTACTAAATCTTCAGAAATCTCATCTTTTTAAAGTAGTTAAAGCAAAGTTTTAATAGAATGATAATTAATAATGTGCATTAATATTTTACAAAATTTGACTTTCAAAAATGAATACAAAATCATGCATTAGTTAAAAAAATATATTTCTATTTAAATGGGGCTTGCATAGTTTTAAATAAACTTACTTTAGCTCTGGGGTCAAGGATTGGTTAGGATCGAATAGCCTAACTCCCCATGGGAGACAAATTTTTCCTTTCTAAAAGTTTCTAGTGACTTTCAAAGATGGCAACAAATGACATTTTAAGTAGCACCTAGTCACAAAATATTGCATAACTGATTTCTAACTATTACAATGTTGCATTACTCCTAATTTCTATGCATCCTCAAGCACTGCCTAGTCTTTTCCCATAGATATGTTATAAAAATGGATTCATACAATGAATTCATGTACCAAAATCACTAAAAGATTTGGTGACAACTTACTTGTGTGCCATCAGTATTAGCACCAACTAGTGGCCTGATAAGCTAAATCAGAAAGTACACATCAAGATAGAACATCTTAGATGTATCCCAAGATGAAGATATTCATCAATTGAAAAGATACATTTTCCAAGCAATAGGAATCGTACAGACATCTTCCATGCAAAAAAATGGGAACATCGTGAAATCAATAGTGAAAAGCAAGGAATTCATATTACAACTATCTTAAAAATGGGTTCTTAATAAAAGACAAATCAGCAGTTTGCCATGAAGCTATCATTTTCTTATCTTTAAGTTGTAAGTATTGCCAAATTTAATCCAATTGACTCGAGAAAGTAGATACTCGTGGATAGAACAATCCAACTAGAGCTGTGTTGACATGATCTACACAATGGTTTTTTTGAAATCTGACCATATGTTTAAATGCTTGAACTGAATTTTAGATATTTGGGACCTTTTGGATGACACCTGAGAGGATTGCTCTTTGTATGCAGCAGAAAACTGCCTATCAGTAAAAACAGTATGAATAATCAAAACTTAGTGGAGGTTAAATCTTACCTCCCCTTGTATTTTTACAATTACCCTATGGTATTTTTACACTGTTAAAAAAATACAGGTTTTTAAAGACATGAAACGAAATTTCTTCTTTACCAAATCCTGAACACGACTTTTAAACAATTTCAATTTTTAAAATTAATTCGATACATTTAATTAAGTTTCTGCTGTTCTCGGAATATTCACTCTGATCTTAAAGCACTGTTATTAGGAGTAGTTATTTAATTAGAGTGGAATTGATACTATTTATTTAATTAGTTAACTGACTGATGCACCACTATTATTCACCCAATGCACCATGAGCCACAATTTGGCCACCCCTGCTTTAAACCATTTGGTTGGTCTAATTGAAAAATGGCAAGATAGCATTGCATTTCATTTGACCTGCGAAGATGGCATGTCAAGTCCACACGCCACCTTGGTCAGTCAAAATAAGTTTACCAGTGGTTAGATGTCAACTTCTAGATGAGTGATTTTTAAAACTACCACAAATAAAAAATTAAGGATTTATCTACTAAGACAGAAATCATTTCTATTCAAAATAAATCGAGGAGTAACCTAATACCCTGCTCCTATATTTTCTCAATAATTAAGAATCAGCTCAGTTAGAAGGATCATAATTATAATAAGGAATATATAACAAGGGTTTTTTTTCCTAAAAACATACTATTAGCACAAGACTTTTTTACCTGAAGTGCTCCATGATAAAACATTAGCTATAATGTAACCAGTCAGTAATTAGTACAAGATACACAACTGACAAAATGTCATTTCAGTTTGAAAATGCCCAGACATTGTAGAGGTTAAATCTGATTTCACATTTTCCAAGATGTAAAACGGATTGTATAGTAAAAAGTATGTGCTTGTCAACAGAAATGAGAAAATCAATACTTCTAGTTATCATTTGATAGTTTTCAAACACTGAATTGATGATTGATTTATGTTCAGTACAACTTGGATAACTCAAAGCTGCAGACTACAAAAAAAAATCTTTAACTAGTAATTCCAGATTCACAAAATGATTACTTTCCAACTTAACGGCAACATTTTCTATCAAGGAATGGTTTAATTCTGTTCTGAATACATGGTTTACACCATAGGTGTCTAAACTATGACCGTTTGAGGGCCACATTGCAACGAAAAAAATTTGCTGGGCCGCACATGCAATATTTTTTCAACAAATTGAAATAAAAATTTACTCTATGTAGTTTTATTAAAATAAATTAACTTCGTTTTATTATGATTTTTTATAATTTTAATTAGATATGTATAGTTATATATATAATTTAAATTTGTAAAAGCTTCGTTTAATTTAGTTTGGATTCCATAAAGAGAGAAATAATTCACACACACAAATTAATGATAATGAGATGGATAAATTTGCTTTTGTTGAACAAGCAAATTGATATAGGGTTCAATAGACTAGGTTGCAATTCTTAATGCATTTTCAAGATGTTTGTTCACAATAATATAGGTACTATACTGCCAAAAGCTGAAGACTTTAATAAAGCATGATGGTGAAAATTAGGATATTTATCGCGGGGTAGGAAATCTTTATAAAACTCCATTAAAGAAACATTCGCAAATTTTTCTTTCAGTTGAATGTCATTTTGCAGCTCAATGCATTCTATTTGAAGGTAATTTATCTTCTAGAGAAAATGGGTAAAAATACGTTGAAATGATCTTTATTTTTTCGAAAATCT
Source organism: Tetragnatha versicolor (assembly GCA_024610705.1). Lineage (NCBI taxonomy): Eukaryota > Metazoa > Arthropoda > Arachnida > Araneae > Tetragnathidae > Tetragnatha > Tetragnatha versicolor. The sequence goes on from JANDEH010000020.1 coordinate 2,707,140, forward strand.
TGAAATCTACTTTCAAACTCTTGAATAAAATCACAAATTAATGCAGCATATATTTTGTGCAATTCACAGGCTTATGTGCAGCCAAAGTATTGTAATGTGTCAAATATTTTACTTTTATTTGATTGTGCCAAAATGTCAACTTTCTTTCAGACGCTGTTATTGTCTGGATTCTGGAACATATCATTAATAAATTGATTTTTTCCCTTGAAGTTTCAAACTTAAACCATTCAAATGTTCTGTTAAGTCTACTAAAAAAGCTAAATCTAAAACCCAATCTTCGTCTTTAAATTCAGTCACAGGGGGGGTTCCCCTTTTGTTTACATAAATATTTTTATTCCAGTTCGAATCGATTTATAGGAAAAATATTGTAAATATTTATTTTTTAAAAATAAAAATGTGCAAATTTAAATATTTTCATAATCTGCGTTTGGGCCACATTTCAAAGGCTTTTGGGCCGCATGCGGCCCGTGGGCCGCACTTTTGACAAGCATGGTTTACACAAAAACATGATAAAGGTTTATTCTGAAACTGTCTTGGACAAGTTATGTTTCTTTTGAGATTCTGATGATGTTATAACAATGAATGGCAAAAAATCTATTTTTTCAAACTCTGTGAGAGAAAACCTTTGAATTATCCATAATTTTTTACACTGATTTTATAGAGTTCAAGATACTACCAATAGAAAGCTTTGAAATATCCATGACTGCAAATTAGACCCTCCAAGTTGCACTGTACTTGGTACCCAAAAGTATTGATTTTACACATCACTAAGATTAACACCTAAACCATGTGACACACAAACACTTAATGAACAAAATGAAGGTTACTTGTGAAAAAGCATCTTCAGGATAAAATATTGTTGGAATATGAAAAAATAATTGAACACTACATAGAAACACTCACGGAATGTGAAAATTCACATACTGACTTGTAGAACCTTCTCTATGAATGTAAAACAAGATATCTATAATCTATATACAGTATAGTAAATATAAGCTTATGTAAGGGAGTGAGAAATCTTTTTTTGATTGTCTATATCCTAGATATACAAGAAAACATTGTGAAAGTACCTTGAGTGTTGTTGATAGCTATTCAATAGTCTTTTACAACCAAACAGTTTTTCTAAGAAAGGGGAAATCACTACCTTCACATACAACATAACAGAAACTGAAAAGGTAGTAAAATAATGAAATAAATACAAGACATCTATATGAAAAGTGTTCAGCACAGTACAGTTTAAATACATAAAATGCCAACTTCATTTAAACACAACACTTTCTTAAAAAATTGGATTCACAAACTAATGTTTGAATTTAAGTTATTTTTAAAAAAACAAAATCTAAAACACTTTGAAAAATGCTTAAGTTGGGGAATTAATAGTTATTTTTTTAACACACAGTAGAACTTTCAAAGTTGATTTACATTAAACATCTCATGATTTTTTTATTACATTAAGTACAAATCGGTACTTTAAAACAAGTACATTTTATTCAGCTCTAAGTTAGTCGCTTTTATTACTGAGATTGCTTAAGAAAAATTAAACTTATTTAAGTATTACAATACAGAGTTTAAGTCTAAAACCTGAGGTTAAAATCAATAACAAAGCTATTCTATCATTTTCAAGGAAAATGTAAATTCCAAAGAGAAAATGCTTAACAAGGCCCTTTTATTTTTAAAAGTAAAATATAATCTCAATGTTGTGTTCATTAAATATTGAAAAAGCAGATGGTTTTAATGAGTCAAGAGCTATGACTATAGAAAAACAGCAGTATGCACAACAAACATTTATGAAGGGAATCAAAGTGCGTAAGGTAAAAAGTCAGTGGACGAATTGGCAAGGTAGCACCAGATAATGATGTCACAATTATTTAAGCAAAATACTTCTAATAAAACCTTTTAGTAAACATTGAAATAATACATTTTAACAGTTTGGGCTAGTTCCATCGGTGTAAAATTGAATGCACAATAAATACAAGAAGCATATCTATACAGTTAATAAAGGGTGTAGTCAAGTATTAATAGGTATACAATTCATATGGATACTAGACCATATCCATCCCTAAACCTAAATGTAAAAAACTATCAAATTACCTATGTTTAACTTTTTTTTCAGTGAATGCAATGTAATACTAAATCTAGTTATATTATATTAAAAATCTAAATATTTTTTACACATAGGTAAAAACTACATGTTATGTTATGAACATATTTTAAACTGGAGAAATTTAAAAAATATTGCATTCAAAGATTTTAATTGAAATGAACAATTTAGAGTACTATAGCTTATTATTTAAATTATTTTTATAGATATTAAATAAAACAATTATCTAACAGCACTATAAATCAGTACAAGAAAATTGTTTTAATTTTGCAGTGAAAAATACAATCAATCCTAAATAGAACACTTAATTGACCACATAATTTAATCTTTTTCTACTTTTGCACCGATATAAAACACTGGACACAATGACATGAAAAAGCATGTGCATCATTGCTGATATAGTAACAGTCACAAAGGCGAAATCTGAGTTAATACGTTTTGTTCAAAGGTGTGCCAGAAGCTTGTAACAAACTGTAGTATTTCAAAACCCCTTTATTGAACAATTTTAAAATCTAAATATAAAAGCTTAGAAAAGTAGAAGGGGAAAGTAGTTTTTATGAATTCAATTTTTTTTGTTCTAAATAGTATTGAAAATTTTTTATAAAATAAATTGACAAATTGATCTCTGAATTTCATTTATACATTTGTTTTAAGTTAATTATCCTTTAAAGCTCATAATGATATTAGAAAATTGAATAATCTATATTATAAAATTTTTTTAAACTCCGTCAGTATTGAAAATAATAAACAAAACTTAAGACACATCTAAAATGTTTTAAAACGTGGAGAATTCTATTCAATTAGTTCTGAATTCTAGTTAACTTCCTGAGGTGAATAATTGTAAATTTATACTGTGAATAGTTATTAATTTAAAATAAAGTAATCATATTATAGAAAGTATTTCTTAAAAAAATAACCCTTTCTTTTTACAAGGAAGAAAATATTGTCTCAATGAAATCAAGCTTGTTAATTAAGAGTGCAAGCTAGAATTGTCTAGAACAAGACATAATACAAGGAATAACAGTAATTTCAAATACTTGAGTTTTGTAAGTTTATGGGGGTGGTTTCGGGGGAAGGGTGAAATAGTAATAACAAAAGAAAATACCTACATTTAAAAAGATATGATAATTTTTGTAGAATTAAATCAAATGTAAAAAAACACTTCCAATTCAAGGTAAATCAATCAAGAGTAGGAATCTTTCAGAAGAAAATTTACATAGCACTAAAATATTATAGAGAAATCATTAAACTGTTTCATAAATGGAATTGATCGAAGTATTTTGTATGAGGTACTTAAGGTCAGTTATCTATCTTAAAATTAAATCTTGTAAAACAGCATACTATACACAGGTAAATGAGGCATTTGATACAAAACGTAATACTATTAAAAACAAAAAATGTGTTTATCATACATTTACTTTTTTCTTAAGATTAAATTAACTAGACACCAATAATTAAAAACAAATAGTTATAGCAAACTAGCTAAAGAACAAAAATTTCATTCAACAAAAAACAAATTACTTTCAAAACTGAAATGTCATGGTGGTATTAGTTAAAACTTAGAACAAATGACTGGAATGCAAAGAAAATTTTACTATGTTAAGAAACAGATAATCAAGTTGAAATTATATGTATCATAACATAGCAAGTTTTCTACCGATTGAATTTGTAGTTAGGTCTTTTATGGCTTGAAGAATTCGTTTGATGTGGCCAACTTTAGTCACTCCAAGTTCCTAAAAGGGAAAGAAAATGTCTAAATATTTCCATACATGTGATTACCCTGACAAATTGGCGGAATTGGCTTAAATATTAACTAGTTTTCATATTACAATATTTTTTCGATTTTACTTAAAATTTATTACTAGGCAACACTCGGCCAGAGTTTTCAGCAAAAACGATTTGGGGAAAATAAGAATGTGGAATTATACTTTTGCAAATCAAATTGTGGGATTTTAATTTTGCTAACAAATTGGCGGAGGAATCACATGTATGATTTCATGAGCTATGGCAGTGGCGTAGATATAAATTAAAACCCTACTATTTAGATTGTTTGCTTTCTTGGCAGTACAGCTACTTCTCGGACATGTTCAGTAAAGGCAAAGAAAATTTCTCATTCTACCATTCAACAATAAGAGTTATTACAAAGTATCCAAGTCATTCCGAAAGAAATATTTTCTGTCCTCATAGCTATGATTTAGGAAAATACCTTCAGTAAAAAAATTTATTAACCTTGATAGAGACCAGGGTTTTCAACCTGCCCAGAAACCCAAAAAAGCTAGGTGGGGTTTTTTAATAAAACCCACTTAAAGACCCCAATAAAACCCAGCCCTAATACTACGTTCACACATGAAAAGATAAGCTTACTTAACTTAAGTTAGAACTTAAGCTCCCTTAACTTGAGCTCTCTTATTTTTTAAGTGTTCACACACAGACAGCTTTTTAAGCAAGCTTAAATCATATTTTATTGATGATGGCAACGATTATCGTTCGTTATCGATATTTTGTAATTGTAAACAAACACAAAATGGCGCTGTCCGGTCCTAAGCACGATGCGGAAGGAGGATTTAATGGCAATTTTAAGTAGCAATTCAATAATGATGAACGCCCTGCTTGAAAGAAGGAGGTTGAGAAAGATAATTATGCAATATTTAAAAGAAAATCCATCCACGCCGAGGACTTGGATCCTTCCCCGACCCAGTGAATTCTACGAACACGCTGTTCTCGCTTTCTTGATTCTTCGTTTGGCTTGATTGATTGAAAAGTGGTGGATGGTTCCAGAGCGACCGCTAGGTAGCGACACTGTAGAACTAACTTAGTTAGTTTGGGGAACCGTCTTAGATAAGATAGTTTCTTTTGGCTAAGCAACCTTAAGTCTGAGACAGATCGTTCAGACATGCATGACATAAGATAGCTTAGCACTTAAGGTACCTTATCTTTTCATGTGTGAACGTAGTATTAGTGTTGTTTTTTGTGTTTTTTTAAATTGGGTAAAATTTCATTGAAAACAGCATGAACAAGTCTTTAAATGATGCAAATTTCTCAAACTATAATATTTGAAGAGAAATATATTAAAAAACTCTTATTATTGCAGAATAATAATGGGCAAGTTAAATGAAGGGCATCAAAACTCACACCCAAGTAGTTTTTTTTTTCGTTTTTTAAAGTATCAAATTTTGTTACCTTAAATCTTTTGCTATTTCTTATAAATATGAATCCTAAAAACCTGAGTTTTTTCAGACCCTGATTAGAGACCCATTTTGGAAACCTCAATAATGGTTGTTTTGACAAAAGGATACTACTATCACAAATAAAGCTACTCCTACAAAGAAAAAATTGGTAATTTTATTACCAGTCGCTATAAAGAGGTTCTAGTGCAGCGTTTCTCAAACTGTGATCCGCGGACCCCCAGGGGTCTGCAGCGCCTTCCTATAGCCTACAGGAAGGCACTGCAGACCCCAGTGATCCCTATAGGCTATAGGGCAGTGTTTCCCAACCTTTTTCGGTCCATGCCCCACCAAAGCCCTTCTAAATTTTCCATGCCCCCCGGACTCAGTGGCATATATATAAATATATTTTGAGAGGGAGCCAAAATTATTTCTTAGACCCCCTCCTATGTATATTTAATAAGTCTAATGAAGCTTTTCAGAACATTTTTAGGTAGAATTTGCATGCTAAAGAACTAAATCAAGTAATTAAGTTAATTAATGAGTAATTAAGTTCCAAGTATAAAGGGGGTCTGGGGGTCCTCCCCCAGTAAATTTTGGGAAATTTTACTCTCGGAAGCAGGTTTTTAACTATTTTGGTCCCCTAATTGGGAAATTTTGCATATAAATGTTTAGGTAAGATTTGCATTTTGATGAACCTAATGTAAAAAAAATTTCAAATATAAGCGTTCTAAAAACAAAGAGATTTTGGGTCATCCCCCAGAAAAGGTTTGGAAATTAGACTCTAAAAACAGGGTTTCAACTTGGTTTTGATACATACTGGTCCAGATTTCAGTCATAAATTCTCAGAAAGGATAATAGGAACATATTTTGATAAACTTCTTTTTAAAAGTTTTTTTATTTTCCCCCTGGATTGGCCCCACCTGGGGGGCAATTTGGTTGAAAATTTTCAAATTGCCCCCCTAGAAAATGATATTGCCCCCCCGTGGGGCGTGTGCCCCACGTTGGGAAACACTGCTATAGGGGGTCAGCAAGTTACCATGGGAAACACTCTAGTTACCTTTGAGTGTTCCCCAAAGAGTAAAGTGGCAAATTTCAAACAATTTTCTGGGGAGGAAGGACCTCCAGGCTGGGCCCGACTTACAAGTTGGGGGCCCAGAGCAAAAGACTGGAGGCTCCAGCCCCCTTGAAAGTTTGACTTCAATTTAAAATTTTTTTCTTTGAAAATTCTGTGGTTCACAAGGAACTGACCCTTTTCACCCTTTGGGTGTTACCAAAAATGTGTCAAAATGAGCTAAAACACTACTTTTTGAGTCAAATTTTCAAAATTTCAATGGGAGGAAACTCCTCATTACTTGGAGTGATTGTAAAATTTTAACATAACGGGTAACTTAACATAATTTTAATCCTACTTTTAAGTAATCGAATACTCAACTCATAGGTGAGGAAGTACCTTTGGAATAACGTTGAGCCAAACTCCCCCTCGAAACAAATGTCTGGGTGCACATCAGGTTGTACAAAATCTTGGGGGGCCGCGATGCCTGGCTGTTACATAAAAGGGGGCCGCGGGGATTGAAAGCTTAAGAATCGATGTTCTAGTGCAGGGGTGGCCAACCCAAATGATGTTGAGGGTCACTTAAGAAAAACACAATACTCTCATGGGCCGCATATAAAATTTTAGGATATTAGGTGCACAGAATGACAGTGAAGTAAATTGAATTAGGTATTTAAATTAGGGAGTTTCTCAAATATTTTGCTTAGTTTGACAGATTCATAAATAAAATATTCATTTAAATTTACCTTCAGGATCAACCCCAAGAATACCTTCTGTAGTATATCCATAGGAACGAAACAGGTGCCGTTAAAAAACACTTGGAATCACTCGAAACTAAGGAGCCTGTGACCCTTATAGAAATTTATTTCGGAAGGACCCAAATTTTATCTGAAAATTGCAACTAGATTTTTGCACCGCGAAGAGTACACCCAAATCTTCCTCTGATGCCCCCATGCATATTTAATAGGTTCAATGCATAAATTAAAATATATTTTTATGTAGGATTCGCACCTGGCTGAACTTAATATCCTAAAAAAGTTGTGAACAATACAATTCTTAGTACAAAAGGGGGTCTGGGGGTCCTTCCCCAGAAATTTTTTGGGAAATTCGACTCTAATTAACAGGTTTTAATGCGTTTTGATACACTTTGTCTGTCCAAATTTCAGGGAGCCTTAACTTGCCTTAAAACTTTTAACTAAAAATATTCTTGCAGGCCGCAAAATTATTTCAAACGGGCCGCGGGTTGGCCATGCCTGTTCTAGTGTATTCTAGATAACAAGTTTTTTACTGTCCTCCAAATAGTTGCTTATCTTTAAAGGGCTGGGAAAAAAAGTACACACCTTCAGATCTCTCCTCTCCAAATGCAGCAGCTCCGGCCCTTGGATGTCGTGGCTGACGAAATTCTCGCGGTACTCCGCCATCTGGATGGACTCGAGCCAGAGCGCCACCTCCGCCGTGCCCCAGGCGGCGGCAGGCGGCTCGTCGGGGGGCGTGCCGCAGCGCTCGCAGCCGCTGCAACCGCCGCTCGATGACTCGGCAGTGGCGGGCGGCGGTTTGCTCTTGGCTGGCTTCAGGAACCTCAGCTTGAACAGGCCCCTGTAGTGCTTCTTCTGTTGCTGCTCCACAGGCTAAGTGAGGGTGGTCACATATAACATTGTGTCCAAAATCAAGGGGGTTTTTGATAGTGTGACAAAGTTTATAAAGTTCTGCCTCTCGAGACTGCATGCAGATGGTTCAGTGCTCCATGCTATGGGCTACTTCTAGCCAAAAAAACAAAAACGACACACTAGGCACCCGAAGACTAATTTCCATGCCTTGTTCAACACAAAATACTACTAAGTACAGCGCACTTAAAAAAACTAAGAGCAACTTTAGACTAGTCTAATTTCAAAATCTATTGTAACCAAGATTTAAAGACTGTTCTTTTAATGGAGCCCTAAAAATTCATCTACTTATTGAGGAGGTTCCCATAATGGACAAATAAGTCTCCACATAATATTATAACTACACGCAAATCAAGAAAAATATTTTTTACTTCATAATAAGGAAGTTGCATGTGTCAGATTTTCAAAAACAAACAAGTGTTCCGTATGGTTTTTTGTACGGTAAAATGAAATATCTAATCAATTTTTCAAAAAAAAAATGCAAAAGTAATTATACCATCAACTCCATTGCTTTCCAACAATGTTTATCGTACGATGATGTCACATTCCAAACTCTTGGCGTTTTCGCACGCTTTTAAAAAGGGGATTTTTATTTTTTTTTTTGCCAATCAAAAAATTTCTCGATCGTCCTCAAATTTTGGGTAGTTGCTTATTTTTGCAAGAATCGATTAAAAAAACTTTTTAAAAATCATGCAACTTCCTCATTCTTATGTAAATGCAACAAATGTTCAAATGCTGATTTAAATACTTTTTGATGTGTTTATTAATTTACATATAAGAATATATTCTTAACAAATTTAAAAAAATCTAATGACAGAAAAAATTTTGCCAATCGATATTAAAATAAAATCCCGATTCTTAGAAAGCTTTAATAAGAAAAGTTATGTATAAGTGTAAATTTTAATTAAAAAGCTGTTGTACTCATTGATTTTAAGTACTAACTATATTTATTTTTGAAAACCATACTTTCAATCGAGTATTCGACTTGCAAATATCCAGAAATCAGTATCAAAAGTAGATGCTATTTTTTATAGTCCCAATAATAGAACAGTGCCAATTAAAGACTACATTTTTTTCTATTTAGTAAAAATTCAGACAAAATTAAAAATACTTAACACATTTATTTATTTAAAATGCTATTGAAGCATGCTGTACAATACTAAAATATAAGTTTATTAAGTAACTAACATGCTTCTATCAGAATGAAACATGCACTTTATGATAAAAAGTAAAAAAGTATTGACTAGGTATGAAATATGCAAGATAATATCACAGAAAAGTGTCCTTTAGACTTCATACAAACTAGTACATAGTTTCCAAAAAAATATATATATATTGTTATAAAATTAGAAAAGTAAACATTCTAAAAACACAGTAACCATTATTCACACAGATTATTTTAAGACTAACTTCTACAAAAATTACACCAATTAAAACTTTGAAATGAAAGTTGTAATCTATTTACTTCTTCAGAATGAAAATAGACCCATCCTTGGTTTTCAGAGCAGTTTTTCAGTTCTTTTTGCATTAGGTTGCAAATGGATACAAGTTTTTCTTCCAATTCACTCTCTCCTTGCTGAAATTGAGAATAACTAGAACTCTAAGAAAAATAAGATTCATACCCATAGACCAGGATTTAGTTTGTTAATTTGTCTCAGAGCTTGATTCTGGGTTTTTTTTATTTTAGGTTAAATATTGTGCTTCAGAACAGATATGCTAGGTAAATGAAATATTCAGAAGTATAAAAGCCAATTTAGTCAAATATATATTTCTTTCTGTTATTTTATTTACACCTCATTTTTGTTCTTTGAAATTAATAGGACCTGATTATTATTCAAAAAAAATTTATTAAAGGCATAACGTTTTGTGACAAGGGATTAACATTGTAATTATTAATACTATTGTAAAACATTTGACCACTACTTGTGTCTGAAATTAAGCCTGGCCAAGAGACAACTATTTTACTCCATGAAACTTAGCGAGATTACATTTTAGTACAAGGAGAAGAATTTGGCACTTTATAAAAAATGTTTTATTTAATATTTAAAATTTTATAAAACTTCAAGATTTAAAAGAACTCACCAAAGAAACATCATTGAATGCAATGAATGCATTCCATTTGAGAAAAACCATGCATTTAATAAATTAAAAACAAGTATTATTGCAACCTTAATTAGATTTACCCAAGGCTAAAAATTTAAGCTAATAAAAATTTAAAAATCAAGCACAGTTGAAAAGAAAGGATCTTGAACTCAAAGAATTCCTTACTCTGAACAAAATTTTTTTAGCCATTCAAAATTGTAACATCTTAAGCTAAGATTAATACTTACAAAAACATCACTCTTTTCTTTGAGAAATGTATGTACATCCTGAAGTAAATGACGCACAGAAAAGACAAGATCTGTCAAAATTTGACGTGTGATAGCCTGAAAATACACCAAAAATTTCTTAAAATTAATGAAGAAATATGATCATAAATAGGATATACTTAATACGTTAAAAAATTAAAACAGAATTCAAACAGTTTAACGTGCAAGTATTTAAAGCTGTAAAACATTCTTCAAACAAACATTGCAATGTAATGCATACTAGTTAATTGACAGCATATAATTTGTTGCAATAATTCAATACTAAATGGATTTGCTCCAATTTTTTTCAGATTTCAGCCAAACACATAACGGATACACATATTGGACAGTTTGGTGTCTATGTTTGGGAATTACTTTTAAAACTCAATGGTAATCTAGGTATATTTTCATAATTAAACTACAGTAGAACTCCAATTATCCAAATCAATTGGGACTGCACCCTATTGAGATGATAAAAAATTCTCAGATAATTGATTTTTTCCCTGAAAAAAGGGTTTATTTGAATAAACCACGGTATGTTTGTTAAAAGTGAGAGGAAAACCTACATTTCCAAGAGATTTTTGGTGCTTTCTCACATCAGGGACGAAAATTCGTCGTACCACTCAATGAACAATGCTGCAGTCAACCAAGCGCCTTATATTGGTTTTTATGAAAGAGGGGACGCTTTTTACAGTTTTAAGTGCTCTTTGGCTTTTTGACTTCTCATGACAGTATATTTCTGTCGTAATTTTTTTCTGAAATTCTGAAAACGATTCGGATAATCAGCGATTCGGATAGTTGGAGTTCTACTGTACTTAACCCTACAGTGCATACTGTTGCCATTTGGCAACACGACATTTTTCCCCATTTTCTACTCGAACTTCCATTTCCAAACGACAACACCAGTCAATAAGTACAATAAGTATAACATTTCATTGTATTAGCACTTTAGATTGCCAGTAAATGGCAGCAGGGGTACTATTTTGAGACATTTGTTAGTAGCTAGTGAGACGAAAGTCAAGACACAGAAAACGCCAAAATAAAAGGACCATATAAATTAAAATAAATAAATTTTCCAGCTTGAAAAGAAATTGTTTTGGAAAGATAAGTTGTTTTTTTATATTTTTAGATCATTTGGTTTTATTTCACTTCACAATTAATTTCACAAGGGACACAAATTAATTTCACAAGGACAAAGTTTTTGTCAATTAAAAGTAGAAAAAAATTAAATTAATTTTTTTAGTATTTTTTACTAATTTACACCATAATAGAAGACACATAAATGATTTTCAAGTGAATTTAAAAAATCATGCATTATAGGGTTAAATGTGAAGAAAAAGCTAATCAATAACTGGATGCATCATAACTTTTCTTTTGTGTAGATTTAAGGGCACATATATACAGGGCAGTAAAGATTATAAAAGTAAACAGATGCATTGAACTGTGTCTATTTGTAACAAGTTTTTTTAAATTGCATATGAACTAAAACATATGCAACATCTTTTCCAATGACAACACAACTATAAAGTTTCTTTACCCCTTCTACAAGTTTCCCACTCGGATACAGCTTTTCAACATAGCTGGCAACTTGAGCAGCCGATGGCATCAGATCCTCTTCCACTTTTGAAAGGGACATGGCAGTCATTTTAAGGCTGAAACAATAAAAAAATAGTGGGTGAAAAGATCATTGATATGCAACAACAATATGCTTAACATCATGCAACAGCTTTAACCATTAGTTTAATTTTAAAGTCAATATTTATACATTACTTTTATTCAACAAATGCCAAGCCCCTAAGCAACCAAAACACAATAAATTAACTTAGAAATTCAACTTTAATTTCTTTAGGCAACCTACTTTTTATATAGTTACTTTCATATTGTGATTATTTTGTTTTTGTTTAAACTTACAACACTTCTTAATAAACATTAGACACTCAAATTACTTACTCAAAAGAGAAGATAATTGAGCAATCTTTAGATAATTATGTCTGCCATTATTTTTGCAATAAGAGCAGGTACCATCATTCATCTTAAGGGGTTAAAATGACCCATCAAAATATTCTAGGTCTGTTAGACATGTGAAAGCAATTAAAGGTTAACTGAATAAATATGACTGAACATTTAAAACTAAATAAACTTTTTCACTGAAAAGTCAAATTTTTTTTTCTAAACTAGTAACAAGCTGACATGAATTAAAATTTTGTAAACCACAAGTAAATACCTTCGAATAAGACTTAAGGCGACTTCAGTAAAGTTGCAAATTAATTGTGCTTCTTCATCACTAAGTGGGCTCAATGGCATGGACCTGTTTGAATTTCTTTTATCATGCAACATTTTTGAAGTGGATTCTAAATGCTGCAATTGGATATCAACACTTTAGAAAACATCCAAAAATAAATACAAAAATATTAAAATTATGAAATTTTAAGCCTTGAATAAAAGCGAGAGAAATGAAAAGAAATTAAATAGCAAAAAGGAACAGACTAATGAAAAGCTGTTGAAGTGGGCTTATTTTTGCTGCATGCATTTCAATATATACCTAGGCAGTTGCAATCAAACAATCTTTTAATGTTTCAATTTGCAATTTGTTTAATTTCATATTTTAATTAACCATTAATAAACTTGTTTATTTATTCAAGTGGAATATAAATGTATATTTAATACAGAGACTACAACCTCCAAAAAAATTTTCCAGAGTACCGTAATGAACCTTTTATCCGGATATCTAAAATCCGAAATCTTCCTCCACTGGGTAGGTTTTCTATCTTTTAGAGGTAGCTTAATTTTTGTCATGAAAATATTTTTTATTTTTCTCACAAGTGGTGGTTCCAATGAGTTCGCAAAGTCAGGATTTTAGATTACCGTGCAATACTATCTGAAAAGGGATTGGATATTATACAATTTTTCAAGAATGGGGGTTGATTATAGGAAGAGAAAGCCAATTTCAAATGGTTAATCCAATCAATTTCATTTTAAAAGGAATTTAAGCACCCAGTCATTAGCAGCGATATGCTTGTTTCTTATTCAGAGCTACGTTAAGTCTGCATTGTTTCCCCTTCTACATCGGTGTTAGGAAGATTTCCGTAATCCGTTGTGTGAAAACAACAACCATAGAAACTACAGAGAATTCGTAGTACTTGAAGTCTCTGTTGATAGTGTTGCTTTGTCAATTTAAATCCCTCAGCTTCAAAACAAATGAAAATGCTTAAGTAACAAAAGGAGAGATCCAATCAATAGGGCATTTGAGAGGAAACTTAAAACAGTTAAGAAAATGCGTACCTTGTTTCTACACAGCACTTGGGTTTGGTTTTTGTGTATGATGCAGATGTAACCTGGAGGCTGAATCCATGCCTCTCCGTCCACTTGAACAGGGACCCCCTCGTCCCCCTTGATGATGATTTTCACAGATCTACACTGAAAAAGGGAGCAACAGGTGGATGAAAATCAGTACTGATACTATTTTACAACACAAGGTTAGCCCTAAAGTCAGGCCCTGATTACTGCCCAGGCCTTGGGCCCATGAATTTAGGGAGCCCCTAAATCTGGCTTAAATCTAGAAGTGGGTTCAAACGCCAAGCGAAGAAGTAGCGCCTAAGTATCAAGTGAAGTTGGCAACTAAAAATTCGCCAAGAGGCGCAAACCCGAACCCATTTCTAGATTTCTACCCCAAATCTTCCGAAAACCAAAAACTGTGTCCATAAAACTATAGTTAAACTTTTATAACTTTGTGCTATACATAAATATGCTGTGCTGTACTGAAATTCTATACAAAACAAAAGTTTCCCTTTTCCCCTCTTAAGTGTGACAATTTATAAACTTAATTTAAATTTTCTTATTATTTATCTTTTGTCGTGAAAGGGGCTCCCTAAAGTATCCGGGCTTTAGGACCCAACTTGTCATAATCAGGCCCTGCATGAAGTCCCTTAGAAAAGGGGGACTGTAGGAAAAGCGAGCAACGAGAATGAAGATCCAGTCGGCCATGACAGTGTCTGAAGCAATCAGAAAAACCGCCCATTTTTGTGGCTTTCCCTTGCAACACCATCTGTCGGAAGGTCTGTCGGTTCAATTCCATTATCGTTCCCGCTAAATATTGCCATGTTTTTTAACGCTATTATATTACTCACCGAAAAAGTCGTTCTTGACTCTTTTGCAGCAGTGCTGTAAATCCTCCATTAGGGGAAATTTGTCAGATAGAAAAATCTTTTTCAACAATTTTTACATTAAAATTTATTGCCTGCTTCAGATATTGGAAGATAGCCTTTACTCAATAATTACCAATTCATATAAAAAAACCCAACAACATTGTATTTATTGGTTAAAACTGAGCAGTTAATATTACATATTAGGCATAGGAGTTACATTATAACTGGTATGCATTAAATTTACCATCCAAAGCATGGTTAAAGTTCAGTCTATAGATTTTTAAGCATCCATAACTCGAACAAAATTTTCTATTATACTTAAATACAGAAATTATGTAAGCCTACCACATATAAATTGGGGGACATTTTCATTTGGATTGGGGGAAATATCAGAAATTCCACAAATTAAGTTTAATTAGTTCCAAAATAAAAAAATAGATTACTTAAAATAAATTATTGTAACCAAGCCAAAGCAGCCTGTTTGTATTTGTCTAGTTTCAAGAAAAATATATTCAAAGTTAGTGAGAATAGTTGTTTTTAGATATGCATAACCAAGTTCTTTGCTTTAAACAAATCTATTAGGAATAACAATGGTTGGCTCTGGCATGCTGTGCAGCATCAATAAGTGACTCAAAAAATGCACTTTGGTGTAAATGACCAAAAAAGCCAAATTGGTAGTTTTGGCAAAGCTGCATTGATATCACACAAGAATTAGAAGGGTATTTACTTGGGCTATCCTGTGGTGTTGTAAATTTATGACTCTAGAGGCAGCCATTTGTACAGTTCCATAGACAGCTACTACTTCTAGAACTTTGTCATCAAAAGCAGGAGCAACAAATACCTGGGAAGACAATAAGGATGGAAGAGTGAGAAAGAGAATTATCTCATTACTTTAAGATATTTTAAAGTCCAACAAATATTACTTCCTACTCCTAAAATAGCATACCAATGAAAAAAACCGCTGTATAATAAAGAAAAAAGGTAACAAGTTGACAGTCGTTCAAGAAAAATTAAAAAACATCTTAAGTGATCAAAGGCAAGAAAAATATTAGTATATTCAGCATGCTTTATTAACAATCATCATTTCAATTCACTCTTAAATATCAATAAATTTAAATTTTCATTTATTTTGATTGCAAGCTTTGCAGCTATTGGATAAAATAGTTTATTTGCAAATTAATTCTGTTGGAAAGGATAAAAAAAACAATAAAACTCATCTAACTGCACTAAACTTTTAAAGAGTTGCAAAAACTGTTTGACAATTTTGATCACCTGCACCTCTTCATCAAATCTAATCTCTTAAAATTGAATTTTAATTGATTCAAACTAAAACTTACTTCATCTTCTTTAGTACCACCCCAGAAGTTAGATCCACCACCATAACTGTTACATAAATAAGAAAACATGTCAAAACGGACTGAAAATTTTTTTAAGGAAATGCACAGGATAGAATTATTACAGCTTAATGCAAGCACCTGTTTATGTTCAACACAACAATCCCTTGCAAGGATGGCAAAGGTATCTGTTTACCGTCACATTCCAGCTGAATCCGTTGCTCCAAGTTTTTATAAGTTTGGTGGAGTAACTCTTTGCCACCAAGTACTCCATACCACATCAAGTTACGGGTGCGTGATCTGAAACAGGATATTATTTGAACAAATTTGTTTTGTAGCACCATGCTTAAGTAACCCTCAAATCGATAGGACAAGAGATTTAAACTGTTTTTAGGCCAGAGGTAACTAAATTTTGAAAATTTGGGATATTGCACCCCACATTTAACGAACAGTACTTATTGCTCCCTTATTTTTTTACTCAAGGTAAGTTGATAATATTAAAGGCTTACAGCATGTTTGTAAAAATTTTAATAAGATGTTGGACAAATTAAAAATATTTTCACAACCCATAAAAAACTGACTGGCGACCCAGTTTTGGAACCTGTCTAAGGCTAATGAACTTAAAAATTCAATCTAATTTAGAGCACAAGTCATGAGCTCATGAGTTTGGGCATGGTTGAATGCTAAACATTTACCAAGTTAGACATATGATTAAACCTTTCCCTTACATTTGAGTCAATTTCTTCAAAATTACATTGCTAATAATATTTCTGAAATTACATTTCGCTAATAATATTTCTGAAATTACATTTCGCTAATAATATTTCTGAAATTACATTTTGCTAATAATGTTTCTGAAATTACATTGCTAATAATATTTTTGTTGGTTCTTTCCATGCCACAATGATAGACGGTTTGATTTGTTTCCTGCACCTATATTTCTAGAAATCTGCCCTGATTAATGGAAGTTTAAATTATTTTGATGAAATATTATAAAATTGTGTATATGTCAAGGGCAAAGTGATTAATTGGGCATTATTAATAATGCCAGAGTGGAGGCGGGCAAAGTGATAAATTTCACTGATAAATGCCATTGAATTTATCACATTGCCCTCCTCCACTTCGGGCATTATTAATAATGCCTGATTTATCACATTGACTGCAACAAATACACTAATTTATTAGGCTATTAAAGCTTTAAAAACAGAAAAGTAAATTTTTAAAATTGCATCTTTAAATAGGCAAAGTATTTCACTTAAGATTAACAGTTTTGATAACACTTTCAGTTTTAATACTCAACTAAGAAATTTACTATAGCACAGCTAAATACCTGCACTTTTCAGGATGTTCTTCTCTTTTGTTATGGAACTCTAGAGTGATTTTCGCATCTACTCCAATACCAAAATAGTTATTCATAACACACCTTTCATCATAACCTTCCCTAAAATGAGTTTAAAAATAAATGTTAATATACACTGGAACTCTGAAAATTTTAGATGCAGATACTTCCAAATACATATTATAAATACAACTTATGTTGGGATACTGTAAAGTACAGTTTTACCAGCTGTAGATAAAGCTTTAATACAACTTTACTTGTAATAATACTTAAATAATTATTTTTGAGTTTCCAATAAGTAGATTCTTGGATTGTTATCTATGTTTAATAAACAAGGCAAACACTTCAGTTTCAGGGCATATTGCAGCATTTTAAAGAGATTTTATAATGTGAAATTTTGTAGAAAAACTGTATAAAGATAAATACTTCCAGATCAAAAATCAGACAGATGGTGGACAAACTCACAGAGAGATTTCCTCCACATCCATTAAAGGAGACGCAGCAGCGCACAAGGCATCGGTGCAGGGCAGCAGGGCTTTTTCGATGGAAATATCCTTGTTTGATTCCGACCACTGGGGAATGGACGTCAGAGGGTTGATTATGGGAAACTCGCGGTCCACATGCAGGCTTTCTGGCACAGCACTCTTCTCCGGGTAGGAACCAAAAGGGATATCGGCACCTAGGCCGCTCGGGGAATTGCCAGCGCCCAGAGGCTTTAGAATGGCACCACTGCTGATTCGACGTGTAGCGGTAGGAGATTGAGCACTATCACCTGAGAAGAAATTTAAAAAATCAGAATAACCATCTCTACTGTACAAACTTGAAGTTACGGACAGAGAAGTTAGCTATGCATGTTATGGGCAGTGGCAGATCTATGGGGGGGGCTATAGCCCCCCCTTAGGACTTACGTTCACACTAGATAAAATGGAAATTTTTCAAAAAAAATTGTTTTTTTTTTACATTTCAAACTGTCCAAAACTCCTAAACATTAGCTCCTTCTAAGATTTTTTTCTTAGGACATTTTTATAGCACCTGCGTTTTTGTAGAATCAATGCCCACATTAGGGGAAAGTGGGTTTTTGCTTCTTGTATTTTTATAGAATCAATTCACTAATATTTAAGGAGTTTATTAAGAGTTTTAGCCCCTGCAAAGCATTTAGCCCCCTGTATGTTTGTTGATTTGAGTTGCAATTTAAAGTATTCAATGATCTTTAGCCCCTATGAAACATTACCATATTTCATGATCTTTAGCCCCCTACGAAATATTAGCCCCTGCAAAACTTTCAGCACCTGTGTTTTGTACATTAAAATAAGAATTTAGAGAGGCCAATGAGCTTTAGCCCCTACAAAGCATTAGTTTCCTTAAATTTTTATATTTTTGGTTCACAACTTGATGAGCTTGATTTAGCCCCCTCCAAGATAGGTGAGATTTAGCCCTCTCTGCTCTTTTATAAAAATGTAATTCATAGCTTCAAAAAAAAGGTTCCAATGAGCTTTAACTACAAAATCTTTAGCCCCCTACATTTTTATAGACTCGATTCACAATTTAAAGGGCCCAATGAGCTTTAGCTTTCTTGCGTTTTTATGTATTTTAATTTAAAAATCTTTAGCCCGTTAATGATTTATACTACTTATATTTTGCACATTCAATTCACAATTTAAAGAGGCTTCCGAGACCCCTTATAAAGAATTAGCCCGTTCACAATTTAATGAGCTTTAGCCCAAACACCAGCACTAACCCCCTCAAAAATTTTTAGCCTCTGCGCTTTTTATGTATAGATGCTTTTCCCAACATAAAGATTCCAATGAGCTTTAACCACTATAAAGCATAAGCCCCCTCCAAAATCTTCAGCCCTTTACATTTTTATACTAGATTCAATTCAAAATTTAAAGGGGCCTATGAGATTTAGTCCATCTCCAAGATCTTTATCATCTTCCACCTGGTTTTTACAAAACTTACTTTTTAAATGCTCCAATAGGGGTCTCTCTAGGATCTTTATAAGGTTGTTTTTTTAATTGGAATGATCCATTTCGCTTCAAAACAAATAGTTATAGCTACTTGTTTGCGGTACTTGTATGGATCTATTTTAAGAAATTATAAAGTAGACAGTAAAGTAAAAAAATAACAAAGTAAGTCAGGGGTTCAAACCGCCCCCCTTGAAATTATCATAACCATATTTACGTATATCCAATTTTTCTCTTCGAACAAAAAACATTCTTTTCGGGTGTCATTCAGAGGTTGCCAAATGACCAAAATTGAGTCAAAAAGCTACTTTTTCAGGTCAAATTTCAAAAAAATCAGACCCCCCTTTATGCTGGGGGCTAGATATTAATCGCTAAACTTTGAAATTAAATGCATGATAGTTACCTAAAACATAATTGAGAAAGATGGTTTGGAAAAATATAGGGCAGAAACTCTCCAAAACAAAAGTCGCGTTAAGGCCGTGTTGAGGCTAGTAGTAATAGTACGTATCTCTATTTCACCTTTCGATTAGGAGGGAATGAATAAAGGTACAATAAAAATCTAATAATTTTTTACCATCTGGCTCAATTCATCATAAAACGTTTGGTTGACACACCTATTAATTTTGATACAAATTTAACTATTCATTAATTTAATTACTAATAAATTAATTAGTTATATTTGATTAAACTAGTAAATATTAATAACTACCTTTATAATTTAAGACATTTTTTTAAATGACAAACGCATGGGAAGTAACAACTTCAATCTGATTATATGTTATTAGCCCCCCCCTTGCCCACGTTCTAGATCCGCCACTGGCTATGGGCAATGTGATAAATCCAGGTATTATTAATGTATGTGTATTTTGGACAAAGTGGACAATACTCATTTAGAAATGGCATCGAGTTTATCATATTGCCTGCCTCGGGCATTATTAATAATACCCGAATTATCACTTTGCCCGTAACATACATATTTATGAACAAAACATTTCTCACCAAAGGAAATGAACCAGTCAAGGTAACTAAGAAATTTGACACAAAAATATAAATTATGAAAACAATAAATAATTCCAAAAACATTGTAAAAATAGAAATAATACAAAAAAAAACAAGGGAAAATAAAACACACAAAACCCTACTGTTTTTGGTCCCAGTTGAACAAGCTACAGAAGAATCATCAAGCCCGATCTGGGCAGCAGGGAACCTTGATATGTTAGCCGTGGGCGATAACTGGAGCGCCAGCCTGACCGTCGGCTTCTCCTTGCTGGGCGACGAGAAGATTGACATGGAGGGGGAGAGGTGGGGGGATGGGCAGGGGGAGGAGTCTGCGCTCGCCCCTCCCTGGATGGTGGGCAGGGTGACTTGCAGAGTGTCCTTGAGGGAGGCTCCAATGCTCTGACCCATAGAGGAGCCCCACGGGTTCCAAAGGGACTCTGGCCGAGAGAGGCGTTCCTCGTCGGGGTTGACGGGTGTCGGGAGGTCACCGTCCGCTTTGTCCGAGTCGGGGGATGACTTGTTCTCCCTCTCCCTGGTTTCTGCGTTTTGCCCGTCAACAACTGGAATGGGGCGAAGGTGTTAAGAATTTGAGGGGGCAATTTCAGGAAATGGAAACTCAAGAGGAAGAATTTGTGATTAAATTATAATGCTACAGGTTGGCAAGAAAGCAATCCGTATAAAACTGTGATTAGGGCAACAGAGCAATAGCGTTTAAGAATTTTTAAATAAATATTAAGATTATTCTACAAATGTACTCATATGTTTGTTTTTATGAAATATGAAAATAGAAAATACAATTCCTTCATTACTGGTCAAATTTGCTTAATAAACAAAAAGCAATGGATAAACCTACAAAGTAAAAATTTCTTTAAAAAGAAAAGGTATTTCCTAGACATTCCTCAGTGGGTCTCGTTATAAGTAAGCATTAATTTTTTAAGCATTGTCCAATTATAATAAGGTTTGCAACTGGAAAAAAGGGATGCTTGGAAGCTCATCCCTTGAACCTTTAAAAATTCAATAAAGGTATAAATGACCTTTATCACCTTAAGAGGAACCCCTGTTAAAGACAATTACAAAATACAAGAAATATTTTATGTATTCTATTCATTAGGGTGTATCGAAAAAAACATTTTTTTGATTTTGATGATGCCTTAGTGCGGAAAAGTTGTCTAAGGTGGCAGAGAGTACCTGTGAATTTTTTTAGAATTTTTGGATAATATCTTGAGGTGCCGCCAAGGCCCTGAAGGTCCCCATGTTAATCCAATGGGGCGCGCCGCCAAAAAGGCCGAAAATTCGTTTTTCTGACCTCATTTCTGCCCTAATCACACGAGGAATGTCTTCCCTCGAATTATGGACCCAATATGATCTAGGCTATCCGACAAAACTTGAATAATAGCCTAAATATCTATATTACATTTTTTTGTATGCTCCAATTTCATCGAAAATCGCGTATTTCCTCGTTCAAATCAGAGCCCAAAATCAACATAATATAGAGATTTAGGCTATTATTCAAGTTTTGTCGGATAGCCTAGATCATATAGGGTCCATAACTCGAGTGAAGACATTCGTCGTGTGATTAGGGTAGAAATTAGGGTGGAACGAAAAAACGAATTTCGTCAAATCGTTTAGTGATAGGGCGCAAAATTTGCCTTAAGCCATCAGTATCAATAGTTAAAAATTTTAAAATGATCAAAAAATATCTTGAGGTGCCTCAAAGCCCTTAAAGTTTCGAAAAAATGCTGTTTTTTTTACAAAACAACAAAAAATCCAATGATAATATCATTACAATTTGTTCATTATTTTTTTATGAGGAACTACTATTATTCTCAATATAATATTCCAGGTTTCATTTTTTATCACCCCTTTTTTTTGGTAGAAATATTTTTTTAACGTCAAATAAATTTTGTAAAGTTGTTTTTCCTGCATTATTGAAACATCAATAACTCTAGAACTATCGAACCTAAAAACGTGAAATTGGATTCCTTTTGTCCGATATTTTTTTCTCTTCACAGTGGTATGCATCATTGACAATCCCCTCCCAAAAAAATTTAATTTAAAATAAAGTGTGAAAAAAATTTAATTTTTTTTATTTTTAATTTTTATTAATATTTTTTTAGTTTTTTATTTTTATTTGTCTATGATAAACATTTCTACTAAGTTTCAAGTTAAAAATCTAATTTAATCGTGCAGAAAAAATACAATTAATCGAAAGTTTAATAGGTTTTTAACACCCCTTATCAAAAAACAGAAAAAGAACGATTACACTTCCATATGAAAAAATTTCCTTGATGAAAATAGTCATCTCTTATAGATTTTGGGTCGCTGAATACGAAAATCACCATTAAAATTCTCAATTGACTCAGGATTTTCGGGGAACAGCCCCTCCCCTTTTTACGCCTTTCTACGACTTTATAACTTAAAATTCGATTTTCAGGGTTAAAAAGCATTGCTTTAGTCTTCAAATTGCCCCCCAGGGGACAAGATGGGTGCAAATTAATAAAATATGATAAATTTATAACAAATGGATAGGTTTAAGGGGTAATTACCCCCTAAAAATGCAAAAAATTAGCTAAACATTATAGAGGTTTTTATACGTTATTTTTTCATCTTATTTTTACGCAATTCAAGTTTGAAGGGTCCTAACCCTTCCCCAAAGACCTGCATTTGATGGCAATATGCACGAATGATTTTTACTAAAGGCGGTTGAGATGAGAGCGCCCCCAAAGCACCCATGGAAGGATTCAATGCCGCACTTGGAGTTAAACTGTGCTGTACAAAAAATGTGAAGCCACTAACTGAATTTCAGCTTATTCTTGTGTAAAATGATCTGTTGAATTCAAATATGACATCCATTTTCCTCCATCACCCTCAGTTTTTAAAGGGATGCCCCCTAATTGTTATCCACAGCCGTGCATCTATTAACATCTTGAAACATGGAATCCTCACTCCCTAAAACCGGTCAGTTTTTAAAGAACTGAAGAGTTTCTACTTAGGATAGACGCAAAATATAAGGAAAACGTCCATTTTTGTAATCTTTTCAAAATAATCAATATTAATTTCTGAGCTCGCGAGCGCCTTCACGATTCTGGAAGTCTTCCGAACTCTTCCGCGGGGGCTTCTGGGAGGCTAACACCTCAGCCGCTTTTAGTAAAAATTATTGCTGCATATTGTCATCCAATTTGGGTCCTTGGGGAAGGGTTAGGACCCTTCAAACGGGAATTGCGTAAAAAATAAGACGAAAAAATTGCGTATAGGAACCTCTATAATTTTTAGCTATTTTTTGTATTTTTAGGGGAGTAGCTACCCCTTAAACCTATCCATTTGTTATAAATTTATCATATTTCATTAATTTGAACATTTCTTGTTACCTGGGGAGCAATTTGAAGACTAAAACAATGCTTTTTGACCCTTAAAATCGAGTTTAAAGTTATAAAGTCGTCAAAAAACGTAAAAAGGGGGAGGGGCTGTTCCCCGAAAATCGTGAGTCAATTGAGAATTTTAATGGTAATTTTCGTATTCAGCGACCGAAAATCTATAAGAACTGACTATTTTCATCAAGGAAAAAATTTTGAAGGTCAACAATTATTGGTTGAATTATTGTAGCAGAACCATAACTACGTATAAAATTCCTAAGGTATAACAAGACAAAAACAGTAAAAGCTTTATCGTAATTGTTAAGAAATCATATTTAGTATATAGTTGGCAGACCCCTGAGAATCACTTAACTTTTAACTTATCGTAAACTACAATCTATAAGTAATTTTGATCAGTATTTAGTGAAAGTATTTAATGCTCTTAAAAGAAAACTTTTAACTGAAAATGATGTTTATTAATGAAGCACTTATAGCTGAAATTAACTAGAATTATACAATTTTTTAGTAATTTGTGATAATCTCAAAGCATTTCTTGATTGGTATTAAATTTTTACAGGTTAATAACTTTTTTCGGTTAAAACTTTTTTTAAATATTTTTTTTTTGGAAATTGTGAAAAAAAATTGAAGAAAGGTAACAAGAAGAAAGGAAACGAAACAAAGAGAATAAAATTATGAACAAAATGGGCTCCATTTCTTGTTTTTAAACTGAATAGTTACAGAGTTATGTCTCTTAGTAATGCAAGAAAAACAACTTTACAATATTTGCGTAACTCTATAAAAAATATTTCTCCCAAATGAAGGGCGATAAAAAAACGAACCTTGTGCCATTATATCTCTGATAGTAGTAGTTTCACATAAAAAAATCATGAAAAATATTTAAGTGTTTAATCTTTGGTTTTTTTGTTGTTTTGTAGAAAAAGTGACAATTTTTTGAAACTTCAAGGCTCTTGAGGCACCTCAAGATATTTTTTGATCAATTTCAGATTTTCACATATTGATACTGATATATTAAGGCAACTTTTCCGCACTATCACTAATTGAATATTCGAAAAAAGTTTTTTTTGCCCTTTTTCGTTCCACCCTAGTAGAAATGCGGGGCGAAAAACCAATTTTCGGTCTTCTTGGCTTGCG
Source organism: Tetragnatha versicolor (assembly GCA_024610705.1). Taxonomy (NCBI): domain Eukaryota; kingdom Metazoa; phylum Arthropoda; class Arachnida; order Araneae; family Tetragnathidae; genus Tetragnatha; species Tetragnatha versicolor. Next base: position 2,731,757 of record JANDEH010000020.1, read on the forward strand.
CGCTCCATTGGATTAACATGGGGACCTTCAGGGCCTTGGCGGCACCTCAAGATATTATCCGAAAATTCTGAAAAAATTCACAGGTACTCTCTGTCACCTTAGACAACTTTTCCACACTAAGGCATCATCAAAATCAAAAAAAGTTTTTTTCGATACACCCTACTATTCATTATATCAACATGCAGATTCTTTGCAGCTACTGAAATCTTAAAGATGCATCAAAATGTGTGAAATAACTCAAAGTCAGGGTTGGCAAAAAACCGGGTTTTTTTAAAAAAACCAAAAAAACCGGGTTTATTTGGTTTTTTTTGGTTTAAACCAGGTTTTTTTGGTTTAAACCAAGTTTTTTTAGAATTTTTTTTCAGAATAAGTTATTTTAGCAGTGATGTTTGAAATTGAGTTGTAAATGAGACATTTATTTCAGGGGTTGTTTATAATTGATAAATGATTTGTATATTTCAATTAATTAATTAAAATTAAATTAATTTGTTTTAAAAATAATTTTTGTTTTTAAAATATTCCAATTTGAATATCTAATATTATTGTAGTGAATAAAAATCAGTGTTAATTTATCTTGGATAAATGACTGAAATAATCAAATTATTTATCTTAATTATATATGGATTAATTTATGAACTTAAGAAATTTCTTTATAAAGAGAAAATTTTATTTTTTAAATAAATAAAAGGGAAATGTAAGCAACTAATGTTAATTGAAATTGGATAAATGATTGAGATAATTAATCCAATTACGGAAATTAACAGTTTTTTATTAATTTAGTAAAAAAACCCAACTGGTTTTTATCTGTTTATAAACAAACCAACTGGTTTTTAGTTTTTATCATTAAAGAAATCAACGGTTTTTATTAACCAACTGGTTTTTATGACTGACAAATAAGACAAATTGGTTTTATCAATTAATTAAAATCCAAGCCATATTTTATCAGTGAAAAACAGATAACTTTTGTGTATCTTTAGTTACTCTTTGAAATAATGCTTTATTTTAAAGGAAATTAATAAATGAACTATCTCTTGCAACATATAATAAGTTTAACTTAAGCATTTAAGGTTAAGATTAGAGAGAATTCAATAATTAAAACCATTAAATTAAAAGATTTCTGATTTTTAATCACCTTAAAATGTCAATTTTTTGATAAATCTGACCTTTTAATTTTTTGCAAAAGATTATACTTAATAACACTTTCTTTAAAAAATCCTGAAAATATTTTATAATTTCTAAAAAAACCAAGTGGTTTTTTTGGAAAAAAAACCACCATAAAAAAACCATGGTTTAAACCAATGGTTTAAACCAAATGGTTTAAACCGGCCAATAGTCCACTGAAAATAGAGTTGAACCTCGGACAAATTGCAATAAAAGGTTTCTCAACGGTTTTCACTTAGGAATGACCTCAATAACAACATACTAAAAATCGGCCAAAATCGGACGGGGGGAAATTTAATTTTTTTTAAATTTAAAAAAAATGGCCGAAAAAAAATTTCAAAAAATCAAATTATAAAAATAGAGACTTATGATACATTTTTATAGGCTATTTTTCAGTGCTGAATATGAATATACCATTTAAATTTTTTTTAAATTAAAATTTCAATTTTTAAAAATTAATTCAAAATTTGGAATGTCGAAAAAATTAAAACATCGCTCAAAACCACAAAATAATTGAAAAATAAATAATTTAAACGGTTTTCAATTAGAAATGACTTAAATAATAGCATACTAAAAATGGAAGAAAATCGGACAATAAAAAATTTAATTTTTTTCAAATTTTCAATTTTTTTGGACTCAAAAATTGACCTTTTTAAAAATTCTTGTTAAAAACGTTTGAGGCATTTACCAAGGTCATTTTTCCATGGATGTTGTAGGTATATACCTTTATAACATAAAAAAACCACAATTGGTGATTGAATAAATAGTTAATTAATTAATTTATAAAAATTAACGTTAAAAATACAGGTAAATTCTTTCAATCAAGTAATAAGGAAAATATTTAGACAATATTTGGTAATAAATCATTTTAAAAATAATTAATTTGAAAAAAGACAAAATATCTTTCAAAAAATTTAAATTTTAAATTAATTTAAAAAATTTAAATTTTTTAAAATTTTTAAATTTTGTAGTATATGCATGTAATACATGTCTCTAGGCTATATTTTAGTGCCGTATACGAATATCACGCCAACTTTTCAATAAAATTTAGTTTAAGTGTGGAAAAATTGAAGCATTTTTCTCAATAATTTTGTTTTTTATGCTTCAATTTTTCCACAGTTAATTTAAATTTTATTGAAAAGTTGGCGTGATATTCGTAAACAGCACTAAAATATAGCCTAGAGACATGTATCACATGCATATACTACAAAATTTAAAAATTTTAAAAAATTTAAATTTTTTAAATTAATTTAAAATTTAAATTTTTTGAAAGATATTTTGTCTTTTTTCAAATTAATTATTTTTAAAATGATTTATTACCAAATATTGTCTAAATATTTTCCTTATTCCTTGATTGAAAGAATTTACCTGTATTTTTAACGTTAATTTTTTTAAATTAATTAATTAACTATTGATTTAATCACCAATTGGGGTTTTTTTATGTTATAAAGGTATATACCTTCAACATCCATGGAAAAATGACCTTGGTAAAAGCCTCAAACGTTTTTAACAATAATTTTTAAAAAGGTCGATTTTTGAGGCCAAAAAAATTGAAAATTTGAAAAAAATTAAACTTTTTATTGTCCGATTTTCTTCCATTTTTAGTATGTTATTATTTAAGTCATTTCTAATTGAAAATCGTTTAAATTATTTATTTTTCAATTATTTTGTGGTTTTGAGCGATGTTTTAATTTTTTCGACATTCCAAATTTTGAATTAATTTTTAAAAATTGAAATTTTAATTTTTAAAAAATTTAAATGGTATATTCATATTCAGCACTGAAAAATAGCCTATAAAAATGTATCATAAGTCTCTATTTTTATAATTTGATTTTTTGAAATTTTTTTTCGGCCATTTTTTAAAAATTAAAAAAAAATTAAATTTCCCCCCGTCCGATTTTGGCCGATTTTTAGTATGTTGTTATTGAGGTCATTCCTAAGTGAAAACCGTTGAGAAACCTTTTATTGCAATTTGTCCGAGGTTCGGCCCTTTTTTTCGCTATTTTCAGTGGACTACAACCCTGCTCAAAGTAATAAATTAGTTTGTTTTTTAAAGACCGCAGCAGGTAAAACATACCAGTTTCAATGCAGTCGAAAATTTGCCACACTGCTTTCTTCAAGCTGTTTGTACGAGACATGAGAGCTTCCCGTTCAACAAATGGAACCTGAGAAATAGAATAAAAAATATTAAATACAAATTGCAAGTAGGGTTCGAAAAAAACATGTTTATTTTTGTTTTAAAGGTGTTTTTTTTGTTTAAAACATTATTTTTTACCCTCAACACTAAAAATGCTTCAGAAAACTACGTTTAAAAAATTATAGATTTTTAAATTGAAATTAGAATATAACAAAGCTATACATCTTAAAGAGCAATCAGTCTGTCCTTTCAAAAGATTTTTTAAAGTTTTCATCACAGAACCATGCTCTTTATCGAGCAATGTACCACCTATGTCATGGCAATTTAGTTGTTTGTTGCAAACAGGCCTGGTACTTGACCCACTTTTTCAACAGAACAAATTGGAAAGTTCGTTGCATAATAAAGCAAGCAATTTGCTAAAAAATACACGTGTTTTTAGCAATGTTTTTTAAAAACATGTTTAAAACAAGTATTTTAAACCTAACAACTCTGCTTGAAAGTGTAAACGAATTTAACAAAATTGTAATAGCATAAGAATAATAAACAATGAATAATTACAGTACATTTTTGATACGACTAAGAGATGCTTAAAAATTTCAAGATAAGGTTTTCAACATAACAAAAGATCCCTCAGAAATTTAGAAAATTACGAAATAGAGTTTATAATGTCATAAGAAGACATTATGTAGTAAAACGTCTAAACTCAGCTTTAATTTTATTAGTAACATATCTTTTTTTTAAAAACACAGTATTACATAGTTAAATACTACATCTCAATCTCAGAGCAGTCAATCTCATTTTTTTTTCATTAACCCATCTATTATTTTTGTTTTACTTTAAATAAATAACTGAAAATTAGATATTATTACCAAAACTAATTATACTGGAAAAATTCCCAATAATTGAACTGATTCCTACTAACATACTGAAACTAATACAATAGAGTAAAACACTATTTAGTTTTAAAGAGGATCTAACACAAAAAATTTTAATGATTGATCACTTTTGAATGCATCATAAAAGGTGAAATTTCAATTTGTCAAAAGAAAAAGTTTGACTACCTTTCTAGAATGACTCTGAGGCACTTCAACAACAGGAGGCGACGATTCAGGAGATTCAGCGGGCTTTTCTGGCTCATTTTGTTCATGCAGCAACTTAGAGGCCAGTTCATCGGCAGTCATGGAAATGAGCATTTTCCCCAATTTTTCCATTATCAGTTGGAACTAAAGCATGGAAAAAATTATTAAAAATATGGATAACAAACTTTTAAAATTTCAAACTTATTTATTGTTTTTTCAAAAAGCAATTTATTTAAATGTAAGGAATTTAGTGAAATACTTTTTAAATTAACAACCAATTTTATTGAAGATAATAAATTTTGGACAAGGTTTTTAGTATTCAACTTTTTTTTTAATTGTGTAGCACCACTAACAAATATTATTCAATTTAAGATGGCAAAATTTTCAGTTTATTATATGTACTTTTAACGAACAAATGTCATCAGATTATAGTTACTTTTTTATGGCAGATATCTTCATCAACATTTCCTGATTTTTCCTTCATTTTTGCAGTAACTCTGGCTAATAGTTTGTTTCCATTTTTTAGTAAAAAACTGTAAAAATGAAGTAAAAAAATTATAACAACCTTAGTCCAGTCAAAATAGACATTCAACATCGGAAAAATTCGCATAGAGCTGAAAATTGGTACAGACGTAGATGACATCATTATAAGTGATGTACCAAAAGTCCTCATCGATCCGATGTGTGCGATTTTTTTTATAACGGTTTTAATATCGCCTCGTTTCAACTTCGAACTCCTACGGGAAAACGGGCTGCGACAGTGGCGCCGCGCGCTACTGACTCGTAGGAGTAAGGAGTGCCGAGGAGAGAGAGATGGTGAAAAACAGCTCTTTTTTGAGATATTTGCTTAGGGATTTGAACGAAAGTGTCCATATTTTTGTGTAAAAGCGTTTTTAAGAGTTTAGGAACGTGGGAATAATGAAAGAGTGACATTTTAGTACTTCGCGTGGTGAATTTGTTATTTTTCCGAATCGTTTCAATACATAAAGTTTTAATAAGCTCGGCTCTAATTTATGTCCACCTTTAGGATGTGAAAGCGATTAAGATAGGGAGATCGTGAAAACAGCCTCCTTTTTTATATCGCCTTTGAAATGATTGTAAAGCCAAATCCTTTTGAGAAAATGTAGAATTTTCTCGAGTGTACATCTTGTGACATTTTACATGAATTACCACGGATGAAATGTCACTAATATATGCCTCGTTCCCATTATTCCTTTCTATACTAAAAGTAATCAAAGATTGCATACCTTGCTTAACAACAACGGTTTCATTTTCAGTTAAAAGTCCTCCACAAATGAAGCGAACTTGAGACATTTTTGGTAAATGAAGCAACAGGATTTTAAACACGTTCACAGCATGGAAATAGCCAATGCTACTAACTGCAAATGTGCATACGGTTTCAAAGAAAATTTTCGATAATTTGAATCATATGCCATGAAAATTAAAGGGCTTCCCGTGCGTTCGGTCCCCAAGTCGGGGGCAATTCCAAATTACTTCTGTCGGCACTTCCGTATAGACATAGCTGTCAATCAACTCTTAATCGGATCCATATAGCTTCTGTTTTTATTTGTGTTAGTATTCTTCTAAAGTGCGCTGCGTTTGTTTGTTATTTTTGAAACCCTGCTAGATGCGGAGCAAAATAGTTGGTGTAGTTTTCTAAAATAGTTTGAATTAATATCGGGTATAAATAATTATGTATTCTTGGGTACCTTACTAAATACATTAAAATGTAAAATTTTTCCAAAATTGACTGACTAAAATAGAAAAATTCAACTATTTTTAAACCAAAAGTATTAAAGAAAAACGTATATGGTTAGGAGCCAATTCACACTCAACTTGCACTTTCTTCAAAAAAACTTTTAAATACTATTTTTTATCAGTATAAAAATGGTTATTATAATTGTTACTAAAAAATTAGGTCCAAACGGCATACCACGTAAAAAAAGATGCCGTTATTTTCCCTAAAACTCAATTTTTTGAACTCCGGAAACTCAAATTCATTTAAAAAAAAGTAATTACTCATTCATGTTTTCCCTTGAGAATTCAATTTTCTATAAACTTACTACGAAATATTTCCCTTAAATTTTTGAAAGGGAAAGAAAACGAGAAGATATTTTTCCAATTTTGAACTCGAATAAATGAAATTTATGAGGCTGTATTCACGATTTCCCTATCTTCATCGCTTTCACATCCTAAAGGTGGACATACACTAGCGGAAATAAAAATCCCAACACCAAGAAGGAAAGGAGATATCAAAGTAAAATTTATTTCTATGATTGCACATAGTATTAATGTGAATTGATTAAAAAATCAGCCTTTCTGGATGTTAGGGGGCCGAGAAAATCGGTGAGGAGTGTTGTCTCCATAGGTGTCCATTACCGCCGTCACACGTCATGGTATTGAGTGACAGGGGATCTAAACGACTTTTGAGGGATTGGAGGTTCATGTTGCCTCCTCAGGTAGTCCAAATTCATATGGTGCACCAATGGACGTTGCATACCGGGCTAGGTGATTTCTCCTCATTGACCGGACTTGTTTTGTGGGTGTTGGTTCTAGAGAACGGGAAAGACGGGGTAAAAATGCAAACAAGGGAGTTAAGAAGAAAGCTTGGACATAGCATACAATATCTGGTTGTGCATGTTTCTCTTGAAATTTGTCCCCAGGACAGGTCTGAAGGTAAGGACGGTCTACCGGCTGCAAAATCTCAATGACGCAACTCTGGTTGGAAAAAGTACTGGTGAATCATACTCAGGAGTTGCAGAAATGGAATCCAATGCATCCCCACTCCGTTACTCTGCATCAACACTCCGTGGAACGATTAGAAAATCACTAGCTGAGTGCGCTCTCTCCATTGTGTCTTCAAACTCATACCCAACCGTCGTGGTGCTCCAAACCGAATCAGGATTCTCTCATAAACACAATATCAAGAAATTGGGATTTTCATTTCCTTATTTCGTGCACTATTGGAAACAGAAATGCCCATTTTCAGCCCCTTGTTTATAGACAAAGATGTAAGAAGCTATGCGGACCGAACGGACGATCCGCAGTACTGCAAACGACATCCATCCCACTGTCGCTTGTCCTCAGTATGATCTACCGGTATTTTGATCAACCAGAGCTGCTTCATTGAGGTTTTTTAACCGGTTGTTGGTCCTTACCTTCAGACCTGTCCTAGGGACAAATTTCAAGAGACAAATTCACAAACACATGTTTCATGCAATGTCCAAGCTTTCTTCTTAACCCCCTATGTTGCATTTTTACCCTGGCCAATCCGTTCGTAAGAACCAACACTCACAAAACATGTCCGGAGAAAGAGGAGAAATCACCTAGCCCGGTATGCAACGTCCGCTGGTGCACCATATGAATTTGGACTACCTGAGGAGGCAACATGGTCCTCCAATCCCTCAAAAGTCATTTAGAGCCCCTGTCACTCAATACCATGACGTGTGACGGTGGTAATGGACACCTATGGAGACAACACTTCTCACCGATTTTCTCGGCCCCCTAACATCCAGGAAGGCTGATTTTTTAAGCAGTTTACATTGATACTATGTTCAATCATAGAAATAAATTTGACTTTGTTATCTCCTTTCCTTCTTGGTGTTGGGATTTTTATTTCCGCTAGTGTAAATTAGAGCCGAGCTTATTAAAACTTTATGAATTGAAATTATTCGGAAAAAATAACAAATTCACCACGCGAAGTACTTAAATGTCACTCTTTCATTATTCCCACGTTCCTAAACTCTTAAAAACGCTTTTACACAAAAATATGGACACTTTCGTTCAAATCCCTAAGCAAATATCTTAAAAAAGAGCTGTTTTTCACCATCTCCCTCTCCTCGGCACTCCTTACTCCTACGAGTCAGTAGCGCGCGGCGCCACGGTCGCAGCCCGTTTTCCCGTAGGAGTTCGAAGTTGAAACGAGGCGATATTAAAACCGTTATAAAAAAAATCGCACACATCGGATCGATGAGGACTTTTGGTACATCACTTATAATGATGTCATCTACGTCTGTACCAATTTTCAGCTCTATGCGAATTTTTCCGAACTTTCGCCTTTTTTTCGTCTATTTTGACTGGACTACCTGTGCTACACCACAAACATCAGTAATCATGTAGTCAGGGTTGACACAAAATAGTATTCTTATAAAAGCTAGAAAGTAGGTATTTTTGGAATTTTTCAAGTTATTAAAAATCAATAAAAGATTACAGCAAAAAAGGGTTTGATCACTGTTAGTGATGTAAAGCGAGAATATTCTTGGAGAACTAGAATATTCTGAGAATATTCTCCAGGGGCGAGAATTTTGAGAATAATCGAGAATATTCTGTTTTTTGACAGATAAATGGAAATAAATGACAATATGTTTAATAATATGAAATGGCCATGTGGTATTAGTGTTAAAAACCTAAAAATAATAACTTTGATGAAACTTGCCCTTAAAAAGTCATCTTTAGTTTAGAGAGAATATTCTCTGAACTGTAATTTCATTATTTCGCATTATTTTTAATAAATAAGTAAATTTCATTGAGTAAAAAATATTTTTAAAGTATATTAGAAGTAAGTTTTAATGGAAGAAAATACTCTTATCAAAAAAGAGGATTCTAAATTCTTTCCATATAGTTGTTGAGAAAGCAATTGTAATACCAATAGCAATAGTTGTCAAACTAAAGGACCTTTTAAACCTGATATTTAGCTAATTTTGATATAACTTTATATAATTAATTTATCATGAGAATATTGATTCTCAAAGTGGGTTCAAAAAGTTCACTACTTTTTGCTTAAAAATAAAAATTATTTCTGAAAGAATAATTTGGCTAGATTTTTTGTTTGTATAATTTTAAATTCAGATTCATTTATATTTTCCCCTTCATGAGAATATTCTCAATAAAATTCGGTAAAAATAGCTATATGTTGTTGGGCTCTTGTGACGGGCACAGAATTGGTCAAGGTCCAAGCATAATTAATGGAACAATATCCAATTTCGAAATTAAGTTTTTCCAATACTTTAAAAATAAAAATATCAAAACTGAGGCATTGGTTGTACAGTATTAAATAAAAAAATTTTGACACTCCCCCACCGCAAAACTCCTCATGGGAAATTCCTGAAGTGTTTCATTTGAGGAAAAATCTATCATGAGAATATTCTCAAAATTACAATTCAATTTATTTCTTACTTATTAAGACCAGGGCCGTATTTAGGCACGTGCAACATGTGCTATAGCACAGGGTGGCGGCAGATTACACCAATTCATAATGCTACATACTATCAGTGGCGGATCCAGGGGTGGCACTCTGGAAAGTGCCCCCCGTTGGAGACCCAAAAAGGTTCTCAAAATGAGTAAAAACCCATCTTTTACAGGTCTATTTTCAAAATTTTTTCTGGGGGAGGACCCCCATATCCCCCATTAGTATCAAAATAGGGTATTCAGTGTTTATTTTTAGAAAATCTCCAAAATTTTGACTTTTTGGGTCAAAAAGTAAAGGTAATAGTGTTGAAAAGTGTCCCCCTTGGACTCAAAACGTTTCTAAAAATGAGTTAAACCTACTTTTGCAAGTTAAATTTTTAAAAATTTTCTGGGGTAGGACCATGCCCCATGCAGTTCCACAATGGAATCTTGCGTGACACTTTGAAAAAATCCCCGAAATTTTGTGTCAAAAGATAAAAGTGATGGACCCAAAAAGGTTCTCAAAATTATTTAAAACCCTACTTTTAAGGGTCAAATTTCAAAATTTCTTCTGGGGGAGGACCCCCATACCCCCCCAGTGGTACCACAAGGGGATTTTACATGATACTTTTAAAACAATCCTCAACAATTTGATATTTTGTGTCAAAAGGTAAAGACCCCTCCTTTAAGCAGTAGACTTTTAGAAGAAACAAGGGGGTATTTTCTTGAAACAGGAAATGAAATAGAGGGGCGGCAATAAATCAATACGCACAGGGTGGCAAAAACCTTAAATACGGGCCTGATTAAGACTAGTGTGTGTCCCTGAAATATATAGGATCTTCAAATTTTCACTCGTGTATAATTGCATCTCCTCATGTTTTCATGAGAATATTCTCCTTAGGATTCTACAAATTTATTTTCAGAAAAACATTTCTCTATGTACATAATTTTCTTCAAAAACACTCGGAAAATTTTTAGTTAATATAATACATCTTGGTTACTCTGCATTTACCTTTCAAACATGTTGTCTTTCATATTCAATAGTGATTTTAAAAACATTTTAAAATTAAATTTGACTTATTTTAATTTATGATAATCTTTAATATTCTTCTGATTTGAAGTTAATTATATACCTGCTAAAAATTTTTTCAAAAAAAATTATTTTAGTAGTTTCTAGGAGAATATTCTCAAGAATATTAGTAATTTTAAAAACATTTTAAATTTTATGATGGCTTCTAATTGTATAATCTTTAATATATAAGAATAATTGAAGTTAATATATACCTTCTAAAATTTTTTTTCCCAAAAAAACCTATTTTAGTAGCTTCTAAGAGAATATCCTCGAAAATTCTCCTCTTGGAGAATATTCTCAAGAATAAGTGAGAAATAAAAAAAATTGTAGGTGAATACTTAAAACAAAAACTATACACTAAAAATTGTTTTAAGCATACTAAGATTGAAACTAGCCTATAATGTTAAAAACAAATGAAGAAAAGAGTAATTAAATACTACAAATCAATAAATGACCCTTATACACAATATCCTTTACACATACTTTAATGATGAAATAACCAAATAGGGTTGGTCTGATTTGAAAACTGTGGCAATAATTCTGTCAACTGAATCATCATTATCACTGGAAGATGCAGGCGACAAGTCTTCTGTTTTCTACATAGACAAAAACAATGGATTTTAATAAGGCTAGCAAATTTATATCTTAATTTTGATTTACAGAATTTAGTTAACAATGAATTATTAAATCAGGTTAATCAATGAATTTAAATCAGAATTATTAAATCAGGTTTATTAAATAAGGTTTGAAGAAAACATCAAATTAAAGGCACTTTAAAAATTTAAAGGGTAAACAAAGAAAACGTTTTGCACCTAGAAAAAAATGGATAAAAATCAATGAATTGCAAAAAAAATTACCTGAATTGAACTTTTTCTTGCTGGAAACATTGATTTTTCATAAGTCATAATGCACCACCTATTAAAAAGAAACTTTAGTTATGGTAAAATAGTTAAGTTTTGTTTAAGAGGTGAGAGAAAATTAGTACATAACACTACTGAGATATTGAGAAATATTTGAAACTTTAAATCGGAAATCTATATTATAATAATAATACTAATAATAAGCTTTATTATCACATATAGCATATGTACAGAAAATAAGATATATATTCGTCACCAAGGGGACTTTGTCCCGTTCAGGTGACAGATAAATTTGAATATAAATAATGTAATAGGGTAAACTTTAACTTAATGAAAATAAATTTAAGATAAATATACATAAAAACACACACTGAAAAGCAATAGGAACTAAAAAGAAAACCTTAAAAATTGAAAACAAGGTTACAAAATTTAGTCGTACATGAGAAAACAAAAAAAAATTAAATTAAAATTTAATAACTGAAGGCATAATTTTAAATTTGAAAATTGAATAAAAAATGAAAAGGAAATAACATAGATTTAATAATAAACAGAGTTGGCAAAAGTCTGGTTATTAAAGTTATAGTTGCTTCGTTTTAAATTTGAAAATAATGGTCTATGTCGTCCAAATTTATTATGAAGGTAAATAGTTCACGTTTAAATGTTGAATACGTCTTTATGTTTTGAAGATAAGAAGGCACATGGTTATAGATTTTATGTCCTAAAAAGAAGAAATGCTTCCGAAATATTTCTTTAGAAAAACAAGGAATTTTATAAATTTCATTAGGTCTTCTTTGAGATACATTTAATTTTAATTCACATATTGATTTGTTTCGGTACAAAAAAAGTGCTACACGGAATAAGAAGTCATACTTAAAAGGTAGTAAGTTCAAATTTCTAAAACTATAAGCATGTGAATGATAGGGATTTAAAATTTTGAAACACTTGTTCTCGATCGAAATTAGTGGCAGTAAATTATATTTATAATCACCTCCCCAAATAATAATGCCATAATTTAACAGTGAGTAGAACCAAGAATAATAAAGTGTTTTTAAAAAACTTGCATCTATTTTATTTTTTAAGTGGTGAAATTTAACTAACACAAAACGTAATTTTTTACTTAGTTCATTTACATGAGTTTTCCACTTTAAGTTAGAGTCAATATGTAAACCTAGGTATTTAATTGTAGAGACGGATTTCAGAACGGGGCACTGACAGTTAGAATTATTTTTATTGCAATTGGAGGAATGAAATTTAATATTAAGATTTGTTTCAGACTGTATTAAGTTGAAATAAATATATTTTGTTTTATTTAAATTTAGGCATAGATCATTCGCAGTAAACTATATTCGCAGTATTACTATAGCAATGTATTAAAACAAATACACATTTACAGAAAATAATTTGAAAAACTCGTGAAACAACCTTTAAACAGTAAAACCTCATTGAGCGACTATCTTTACATCTATATTTTTTAATGTATATAATGTATGGGAATCAATAGTTTTGGAGCTATTTTTACCAATAACATAAACCCTCCTGAGTGACCAATTTTTCAATAATGGAAGGTGGTTGCTCAAGAAAGATTTTACCGTAATAAGAAAACACAATTTCTTCGTATTAATAAATCAACAATAAAAATCAACCACCCTTTCAAAAAAATTCTTTTAACCACATTACTTTGATTTTTTACAACCCAAGTGGCTAAAATGTACAGGGTGGGCTATAAGTTACCTTATTATTTTTTTACCTTATTATTTTTTTTTATTATATCGCAATGGGCTGAAAAATGGGGTATGTCCTTTAACATAAGTAAATGTCAGGTACTTCATATGGGTCGGGGTAATGGTAGGGCAGAATTTTCTCTGCAAGGGGACAAAGTTAAAGAAGGTAATATGATCAAAGATTTAGGGGTGATTGTAAATTCGGACTTTAAATGGGTTCAACAGTGTTCATCTGCTAGTAAAAAGGCTAATAGGATATTGGGTTACATTAAAAAAACTGTTTCTTCAAGGTCCGAGGATATTATTTTGCCACTATACAGAGGCTTAGTGAGACCTCATCTAGAGTATGCTGTTCAGTTTTGGTCTCCATACTTAAAAAAAGATATTGATTCAATTGAAAGGGTTCAGCATAGGGCTACTAAAATGGTCAAGGGTATATCCAGTTTAAGTTATGAGGGAAGATTAAAGAAGCTAAATATGTTCACTCTAGAGAAAAGAAGGATTAGAGGGGATTTGATTCAACTTTTTAAAATGGGAAAGCAAGGGGACACAGAGGGACTAGATTTCAATACGGGTAATAGAACAAGGGGTCACAATTTCAAATTGAATAAAGTAAAATTTAAGACGGAGTGTAGAAAGCATTTTTTTAATAGGGTAGTGGATAGATGGAATGCGTTGCCTGAAACAATTGTAAATTCAAGAGGGGTAAACGAGTTCAAGAGGAAAATTGACAGATACTGGGATTCCGGTAGTTTGAGTTAAAAAGACTGGACCAACCTTGCTGGGCTTACGCCTGTAGTTGGTCGACTTAATTTGTATTTGTATTTGTAAGTTAGTAGACCTTTGAAAATTCCATAAAAACCAGAAAAAAAAAACAGTCTTCACTCTCACCATCCTGAGGTCAAGGTTTTTTTAAGCCAATAAAAAAATAGTTCGAAAAAATGCTAATAGATGTCACCACTAGAAGGGATTTGGTAGTTAGAACCTTCCGGATTGGAACATTTAACTACTAGTCAAGTTAATGAAGTGAAGTGGAAAACTTTTAGGAAAATGTAGAAAAAGGGTATTTCTCTCAACAACTACTCATTACAACGATGATTTCGTTATGAATTAGGATTACCTGTTCTTATAACCCTCTCTTTTGCATATTTCCACTAATGTCGCTTATAGGCACATGATCTTAGGTGTACACTTTCCCAAAAGTTTTATACTATACTACATTATCTTGATTTCTTTCTAGCTAGTAGTTAAGTGTTCGAATTTGGAAGGTTCTAACTACCAAATCGATTCTAGTCTATTAGCATTATTTCGAACATCCTGTAATTTACAACATGCGAACACTAACCTCATAAGGTAGAAAATATTTTACCTATCCAAGCTCTTAACAGTTGCTTTCTCATAGTTTTCCAACATTTGTGGTAGCTGAGCGTCATCATTACAGGACGAGCCCCATCCCAGAACTCGAGCTAAATCATTCCCAGTCCCTAGAGGCAGCACACCAACTTGGCACTAAGATGGGAAGAACAAGCCAATTAGAATACCGATAGAATGCAATAATGTAAGAGCTAACCTTAGCCTTGGTTTTCAGAATGACGTTTAATCAGATGAATCTTCAATAGCATTTAGGTTTAATGAAACCTCAAAAAGATATTATTGGTAGATATGAAAAGCAGAATATTTATGTAATAGTGTAATGATCTCGAGAACTTCACCACTGAATCATAACAATTTTGTAAAGTAACACCATTTAGACATTTAAAAGCAGTGAATTTAGTGAAATTGGAGACAAAACAAATTCACACTTATTGAAATTTATTTTCTGTTCTCTTAAATATGCAAATTAGTATATTTTAGGACTCAAAAACAAATTCAATGATTGCAGTTTTTTTATCATGTCAGCTTTATAACTAAAACTTTCTCAGTACGCAAAAAACTTAATTTAAAGAAAATTGAGAAAAAAAAATTCAGGTTTTTTTAAGATAGTGATACCTTTGATTACCTTTAATCACATCAATTACAAACAAAAGGAAAATCAATCAAGTAAAAAGATCAACTCTTGACATTTTATGAATTTGTAACAGCACTTATGAGAATCTAACAAGCACACTAATATGTAATCTACAAGTAAAACAAACATCCAATTGAGAAACCCACGTACTTGTCTATGCATATTCAGCTTATCGATTTCAGTCAGCACCCAACTGACGCTCCCATCTCCACCGCAAACAAGAAGACGAAGGGGGTTGAAAGTTCGGAACATCTGCAAACTGAAAAATTTTCCTCAAATCATTAAAAAGAAAAGTAAATTCTAATGAAATAATTAGCCTAGTTTGTTTTATTGGTGAAAAATTGTGAAAGTAAACTAATATATACCTATTCATATTTTTTTACTAAAACTCTAAACGATAAAGGATTTTTATAGGAAGGATTTCAAAAAAAATTTTAATTAAGGGAATATTTACTCATAATGTAAACAATTTTGTAAGGGTTAAAACAAGTATTAAATTAAGTTTCTTTAGATTTTGAGTTGAACAGTAAATAAAACAAAAGTACAAACTTTGTTTTTACAGGCACCGCAGCCGATTTTTCGTAAAAAAAATAGGAAAAATAGGAGAAGTAAAGAAAAAATAGGAGGAAAAAAAGGATTATTTTTCTAAAAAAATAGGAGAATAAAATAAGTAAAAAAAAGATTTTTTAAAAAACGCTTTTATTGAAGTGTTCTAAAAGGTCAAAAATAATTTTTTCGGTTTGACAAATAATTTATTGGGAAGTAGAAAATAACTTTTTGGTAAGTAAAAAAAACTGATTTTCTAATCACTAAAAATAAAAGCGTGGGCGCTAGTAATTTTTTAAATTTAAATTTTTTTACAGGACAGTAACAGTAACATCCCTGACGAACGGGGATTCGAACCCCAGACGTACGGCTTTGCAGTTAGATGCTCTTACCACTAGGCCATTACGTCGGCATTTATGTATAACTTTATATAAATAAAAATACCTAATAGAGAATTTAAAGTGAATCCATCCCACTCAAAACTCATGAATCAGAAATTTGTAAATTTAACCTCATAGAACATAGTATAAAGAAGTTAGAATAAATAGTGAATTAAGAATTACTAGCGCCCACGCTTTTATTTTTAGTGATTAGAAAATCAGTTTTTTTTAAATACCAAAAAGTTATTTTCTACTTCCCAATAAATTATTTGTCAAACCGAAAAAATTATTTTTGACCTTTTAGAACACTTCAATAAAAGCGTTTTTTAAAAAATCTTTTTTTTACTTATTTTATTTTCTACTTTTTAGTCATGGTATTTTTTAACAAAAACTCACAAGAAAAAATGTATTTATTTCAACCATATTTAATGTTATGTTAGGATGGAATTTTAGTTTCATGAAAACAAAAATTTTTCACATATCTGACAAAGTAGAACAATCCTGACGACTCAGCAGGACAATCAACTCCAAAGTTAATTAAAATATATTTAATTTTGCTGGGTACGTTATAATAACAGAGCTGAGCGGGAAAAATACCTCGCACAAAGAATATACCTCGCTTCCGCTCAATCGCCGATGAAATCCATCGATATCAAAAAGATTCACAATAAAAAGAAAGCATTCAATAAAATAAAAAAAACAATCGTAAAAAACTCAGAATTAGAGTGTGTGTATCAAAGAGCAAACAGTACCATCCAGTCTTTTCAGTAGTCAATAAATTATAAAAGTACATATTTTTCTTCTATCGCCATTCCTCGGGATGGGACACCTATTTTCGGCGATTTCTCGCTCTTCTGGCGATTTCTTTCTCGCGGTTATTATCTTAAATCGCTAATTATCTTAATTGTTAATTGGAAAGTAAAAAATCACATTTTGAAGATTAAATATTGTAGTTATATACCTAGTTTATTATCTTACAGGTTTTGGGAGCCCTTGGCTTCAAGGAAGTGTCTCAAATATGAATTAAAAGGATAACTAAAAACACTCGTTAATTATCTAAATTACGGAGGTTTTGACTAGTTGATGATTGAATATTGCATTGTCATTGAGTTTCCACCACGGTGCAAAGTTTCAGAACTTTATATCGTTTGGAAGTGCCTGAAATATTATGTACAAGAATCCGGAAAGAAAAAAAGTGATTAATCGTCTATAATTATCATAATTACTGTGCAATTCTCGTTTTGACTTTTGAATATGATGAAGTTATGCCTTATAAACAATTGTGCACGGTTTAGGGAGAATAGACCCTTGGGAAAGGTCTCAAATTCTGGTTTTTCTGTTAATTAAAAATACTCGTTAATTAACTTAATCCTTTGGTTGTTTGACTAGATAATGGTTGGATATTGGAGTGTCATGAGGGTTACACCGATGTGTAAAGTTTCGGGGCCCTGACATATCGGGAAGTGCCCGAAAATCGAGTTTTAAAATTCCACCCTTAAAACGCCGCCAAAAGCAAGTAGAATAAAAGCGTTTAAAAAAGGAATATTTTTCTAAAAAATAGGAGAAAAAAGGAATATTTTTCTTAAATTAGAGTTAAACTAACACAACAGGGATGCCAACCTGTGGCGACGCCCATTTGTATTGAGTGCTCCCGCGATGCCGCAAAAAATCGATAATTTTTTTGCTCTTTTTTCGATTCTTCGCTTATAATTTCAAAAACTATAAATTTCTCGAAGATAATTTCAATTACAAAGTTAAAGTAAACCGAATTTCCTACAAAATACGCTTTTCAACTTTGACTTTCTGGTGAGTGGTTTTGATGCTAGAGCGCGCTGAAAAACATCCGATTTTTTGGCAATTCCGCAAAAAAAAGGAAAACGCGCGCTTCTACCCTCTACAAAATGAAAACTATTCAAGTTATTAACAAAAATTTTATACCACATTAAAGATAATTTAATTTATATAAATAACGTGCTTTCCATCATACTTTTTGAGAAGGGGAGGGAGTGAAGCAAAGATCGATAATAAAACTGTTGCGGCTCGCAGACCAAACGGACTTTTGCGGTTGTTATAATCTGCAATCTGCGCTTTATTTCCGGTATATTACCAATAAAATGGGTTGTTTTGGATGATTTGATGACTATGCATGCTTAAAAAATCAATTTTTAAATTTATTTATGAAATATTGGGTGTTTTAGACTAAATTTCAATAAATTTTTAAAATTCATATATGTATTAAATTATGGGAGTGCTTTAATGACCGAAATTTATCTGTCTTTTTGCATCGCTAAATCCGAATTTAAATTTTGAAAGTAATCTTCACATCAACAATTGCAAAAAATCTAAAATTTTTGTCTTTTTTTGTTTCGGTTTTTCATTGATTTCCTAAAACAATATTAATTTTACAAAAAATAGCATGAAGTCAAATTAAAGTACGTAAAATTTCCTATAAGATGCACTGGTTCACTTATATTTTGCAAGGAGCAGTGTAGTGTACGTTTTGAAAAGATATTTTTTTGCTTTTCTCCAAAAAAGTGATGAACGATTTCCCCCACTACAGCTCTAAATAAATTCTAGTTACCGACAAATAGCTTATACCAAATGAAAGAACATTTAATTTCCTACAAAATGCACTGCTTAATTTTATAATGAGAGGTATTGCCCCTAGAGCGGGCTGAATTAGAGCTGTTTCCTGACTTTACACAAAAACATGAAAATTGCTTTTCTTCAAAATGCTATAAAATGCACACTGCTCCTCATTCGTTTAGAAAATCGATGAAAAAACGAAAAAAAGAGCAAAAATTTTAAATTTTTTTGCAATTTTTGACATGAAGATGACTTTAAAAGTTAAAATAAACTTTAAATTCGGATTTGGCAATGCAAAGAACACATAAATTTGTTTATTAAAACACTCCCATAATTAAATATAGGAATTTAAAAAATTTATTGAAATTCCGCCTAAAACACCCAATATTTCATAAATAAATTTAAAAATTTATTTTTTAAGCATGCGTAGTTGCGTAGTCATCAATTTATCCAAAACAACCCTTTTTATTGGTAATATAACGGAAATAAAGCGCAGATTGCGGATTAACAACTGCAAAAGTCCGTCTGGTCTGCGAGCCACAACAGTTTTGTTATCGATCTTTGCTTCACTCCCTCTCCCCTTCTCAAACAATGATAATAGAAAGCACTTTATTTGTAGAAAATTAAATGCTCTTTCACGTGGTATAAAATTTTTGTTGATAACTTGAATAGTTTCATTTTGTAGAGGGTAGAAGCACGCGTTTTCCTTTTTTTTGCGGAAAGGCAAAAAAAACGATGTTTTTCAACGCGCTCTAGCGGAAAAACCACTCTTCAGAAAATCAAAGTTGATGAGCACATTTTGTAGAAAATTTTGTTTACTTTAACTTTTGCTTTTTTTGGACAGCTTTGCCTCAACGGGAGAGGAAGCTCCGCGACGGCCACGTTGCGTCCCGCTGGAAGGAAACGAATCATTCCATTTCGTATGCCAAAGCGCTGACAACGGACAGATAGCATTGACATCAATCCTTACCCAGAACAAAACAAACGAAGAAAGTCAATCCCAAGGGTTAAAAAAATAGGAAAAAAAGGAAGAAAATGCTGAAAAAAGGAGGAAAAATAAAATGGACCATAAAAATAGGAAAAAAGGAGCTTATGTGAAAAAAATAGGAAAAACAGGAGCGCTGTGGTGCCTGTTTTTATTAATTCAATATAATTTAAATCCTTTGATGTTAAAACCAGTTTGTTTTATATAGGTTTTTCAGCGTAGTATGGAGCTGTAGGTCAATAATGTCTATTAGGATTTGAAGTGAAAAATAAATTAAACTCTTGCAGAAACAGTGAATAAAGATTTGTGAAATTATCAGCATTTCTTCCACCACTTTTAAAATCAATAAAATGAATCCTGCAAAAATAAATATCAAATTTTTAAATTGCTTATAGTTTGGAAAATTATCGACTCTGTAGTTAATTCTAGGATTTATGTTTATTAATTCCTGGATTAACATATTTTATACTTATAAAATAGCGGCCAACATTTGAAAACATAAATTAGGGAGATTGCTCACAAAAATTAGGGAGATTTGTATGACATCTAACTTTGTTAGAAATATAGAACTTCTCTAAGACTTAAAAGTAAAAAAAACTTAATACAGAAACTTCCAACAGAAATACTACTTAAACTTTTTTATTACCTTTTACTATTAGTTTTATCAGAAAAACACTGAAAAAAAAGCTCGCCAACATCACTGGGGACGTTCAAATATTACGTAAGCACTTTTTTGGTCATTTTTAACCCCCCTCCCCCCTTGTCAGCAAAGATAAGCAAACCTCAACCCCCCCACCATAATTACGTAAGAAACTGCCCGACCCCCCCCCCGGAAATTTTGACTTTCCTTTTAGTAAGTACTGTTTTTTTTCCTTGAAAATTAGGTGACTTATACAAGAAGCTGTTCTTTTTGGGTGTAACCCTAAGGGTTCAAAAATTAGTCGAACACTACTTTTCGAGGTTAAAATTTCAAAATGTTTGGGTGGTCAATCCCCAGAAAAAAGTGCCCTCTTCAGATTTCCTAATTAAATTTTTTGTTAAATTTATTTTTGGTTGAGTTTTGAAATTATTTATGCAAGGAACAAGAGATTTTCGAAAAATGCACCATCTTACGTAATCATCACTCATATCCCCCTCCCCCCTTGTCAGCAAAAATAAGCAAAGAGCAAACCCCCCTCCCCCTTAGGTGCTTACGTAAGAAATTCGGGAGATTTAATACTTTTTCAGGATATCGGGAGATAGCAGTGAAATTCGGGAGTCTCCCAAAAAAATCGGGAGAGTCGGCCGCTATGTTATAATATATTATTAGTTATATTTTTTATTTTGTTGACAAAACACTGTCATAACTCCCCCATGCCAAGAGTTAGCATCCTTGCATTAGATAAAGTTGGTTGGAGAGACTCACCCCATCCGTGGCCCCCCATTCATGAGGTCGAACACTTGCGCGGGGTTGAGGAGCTGCTTGAAGCGCCGCAGGAACATGACGCCCTGGTTGTCACCCGACTTGGAGTTGACAAAGACGAGCAGCGGGCTGCAGCCGAGCGGGCAGCTCCCCTCCCACGACTCATCGTTGCCGATGCTGTGTAACGCTGTGGGCGGCACGATGGAGGCACGGCAAACGCCCAGAGGGCACTTCTCGGGGTACTGCGCCTTACACGACACGTGCACCTGAAAGAATCGATATGGATCCCTGGTTTATTCGAGCCGTCTCATCAACTAGTTTACAGGCTTTTCTCACTATTAAAAATGCAATGCAAAACTATTATAAAGCTGAATCTCCATTGCCGAAACACTAAATGTTGTATAGTGAGTAAAACCCTATTCAAGTATTTATTTTTGCATCTGAATTTGTAATTTAATTTTAATTTTTTGGAATTTAAAAATCTTTAGGAGTAATTTCGGCAATTTTAATCAACAGCAGATGTGAAATGTTCTGGTGTCGCATAGCTGCCAACCTGATGGAGGAAAAAATAGGAGTACTTTCATAGAATACACATGAAAGCTCACCCAAATTTTTTACAGTCACGATTTCAAATTTAAGCCGCTTTTTTAGTTCATAGTAGTAGAACTACGAAGCACAAATAATTTAGATAAAAACCTAAAACGAAGTCTGAAGAAACAAAAACAACATCCCCTTAGGGGTCATCCACGTGAGGTCCAAAAGGGGGGGAGGGGTCTGGAAAAATCTCACCAAGAGGGGAGGGGGGGTCAATTAAAATCTCACGTCAACTTTTTAAGTTAGAAATTATACGATTTTATTTCTTTTTTAAGTATGAGAAAGGAATATATGAGAAGGAAGGAAAATAATTATTTTTAATGGTTGTAGGTAAATCTCACGTGCGGGGGAGGGGGGGTCCAGCAAAATCTCACCAAGGGGGGTCCAGATTTTGGAAAAAACACCTCACGTAATTAATGGATGGCCCCTTAAAATAGATGAAAACAAATTCATCCATAAGTTGCGACTACAGGCGTCCAAAATTATTTATTTATCATAGCTCTTGCCCTTGCCATACCAGAAATTAATGCTTTCTGGAAAAATTAAACTTAAAAAAGAAAATGTAATGTTGAATTCATATATTTCACTCATCTTACTTTTAATAACATGTTCTTTAAATGGCACTATTCTTTTATTTTGCTTGTCTTTTACAATTTCAACATAAGTTTTTTTTTTTAAATCGAAAAATCGGAGTTTTTAAAGAAAAATCAGATTATCGGAGAAGGAACATAAAATAGGAGTAACTCCGATAAAATAGGAGTACTTGGCAGCTATGGGTGTGTATGTGTAATTAATTTATTATCAAGATCAATAATCAAAAGGACAGTAATTTAAAAACCTCAATACTATTAATTGCAATACAAAATTATATATGACTATACAAAAATATTAAAACAAGCACTTAATACAAAAAAACACTGAAAACTCATTTAAAACTTGGCAAGTGGTACTCACCAAAGCTCTACACCATAGGCACTTCCAGTCTTGAAGTTTCAACACACTCCCACACGTTTTATCACAGAGACTGCATTTTGCACTCACAGGTAAATTCCCTTCAAGCCACTGGTGAGGCATAGCTAAATTCTAGAGAAAAAGAATGAAAGTAAATATCCTTGTTTTTAAACTACCACTCACCTTCTTTTGCAAAAATTAAGCAATTAATCATGAAAAGGAAATCATAAAAAGAAAAAGTTTCTTACATCAAAATCTTAATGCAAACACATTTTTATAATCACACTTATAAATGTATTTTAACTCTTTAAAAAACTTCTTTCAGAGTAAATGATTAGATCTCACATGAATTAAGAGAGTTGATACAACATAATACTGGTGTTTGAATAATTCCAATCTTCAAATTAGTTTTCCAATGAGTGTCAAAAATTTGATGAAACAACAAAGTATCTCTATATCACATTCAAATTGAGACTTTTGTTATTAGATAGGTATCAACAGCAGGAATACTTTAACAGAATGTCTTAATCGATGGGATTGAAAAGTTCAGAGAGGAATGGTGCAATTTCAGTTATTTTTATGGTAAAATAGGGAAATTTCCCGACTTTTGGAGTGTGTGTGAATATAATTTAAAGAAGCCCTTTGCCTATGACCCTGCCAACAGCTTTAAAAATCCACATCCCCAACACTGAGTTTTAGAAAAAGAGTTGAATTTTTTAAAAATTTTTTGAGCAATTAAAATTTTCCTTGAAAAATTCAATTTTTTGAACAAATAGTCAGTCATGGAAACTGGGGGAGTACAACACACTATTACCTGCTTACCTAATAGAAAATATGTATCTATCCTGAAAGGGAGAAAACTTGTTTGAGAGAAAAACTACATAAAAAATCCTCAACCCTGCATGGATGTCTCTTTCCAAGTATAATTAAAACTACCTCAAAAGTGTTGCTTGAAATGCAATTCAATTCCTGTAATGTAATTCATTTCGAGAGGGAATTATACTGAAGTAATATCTGCTGATAATGTATTACAGGATTTTTGAATACTCACAATATCCTCATCTTCAATAATATCTTTGCCTACAGAAGATAAAGTGGTCCATTTACAATTGCTAGGAGCTTTTATTGCACAGCGTTTGTGGGCTTTGAATTTGCACACTATAAAGAAAGACAAATAAGAATATTTACCTTTCTTAAAAATATTGAAACAGCTGATGTTAACTTTATTGTTACCACAATGCCAAAACTGAAAATCTGCTTTTTTCCTGTTTTGAGGAAAACACATTCAAAGATTTTGAGAATAAGCATTTCTTTATTTTTATCAATCTGTTAACCATGATTTTAACATAATTCTATTAAGAATTATGATTGTCAGCACTGGCATATAGTGTAGAATCACACAGAAAATAAGTGCTTATTAAGCTTTACTTATTCTTTATGCACTTTCAAAAGTGCCCTTATGCAAAATATGACCCAAAAGAAAAAGCAGGTAGACGATTTGATGGGATTGTTAATGATATTATAAAAAAATAGCTAAATCAAAAAGGTCTTCTTAATTTTGGATACTTATAGCCTGACCATTTCACATACCAAAATAGATTTAAGGGTATTTAAGTGCTATAACAGCCTAAATAATTTTAAAAAAGAAATGCAGTATCAGGGGAAAGATGTTGATCTAATTAAGATAATGCAATAAAGTTCAATAATTCAGACACACTATTCAAATTTTCAATAAACTAACCTTCACAAGATAAACCAGTGGACCTAACACCAGGTAGAGCATCCCGGCACACATTGCAAAAGGTGGGTCGTGCGTGATTAGTTATGCACCAATTGTGCTGCCCAGATAGGAATTCCTGGCTTTCGGTACCCTAGTGGGGGAAAAAACCCTTAAGTATAATTATATTATCTAAATAAATATAGAAAATGTACAAGAAAACCTAAATGATTGTGACTTCAACATACCTCATAAAAATCTTTATTACTGACATTTTTAAAGGCAGTGATCCAATCTTCCATTTCTCGACGAGATTCAGAACAAAGGATTAATTTTCGGAATGGAGTTATCACCTATAAATATAAAATAAAATGCCATCATACCACACATTTTAAATAACTGAACTAAGACAATGAACACATTTAATGCTTAAATCTTGAAATGAGCATCTTAGGGGCTGTTTAAATATTACGTAAGCCCCTAAGGGGGGGTTTGCTCTTTGCTTATTTTTGCTGACAAGGGGGGAGGGGGGATATGAGTGATGCTCACGTAAGATGGTGCATTTTCGAAAATCTCTTGCTTCTTGCATAAATAATTTCAAAATTCAACCATAAATAAATGTTAAAAAAAATTTAATTAGGGAATCAGACGTAAGAACTTTTTTCTGGAGATGGACCACCCTAACATTTTGAAATTTTTAATCAACGACTTTTCAAAATTTAAAATATGATATTAAATGAAACCAGGTGCGGATCCAGCATGGGTCGAGGGGGGCACTTTTCCAGACAATCAACTTTACCTTTTGGTAAAAATGTCAAATTCTTGGGGATTTTCTAAAAGTATCATGCAAGATCCCCTTGTACCTCTGGGGCGATGGGGGCCTCCCCCAGAAAAATTTTGAAATTTGACTTGTAAAAGTAGAGTTTTAACTCATTTTTAGAAGCTTTTTGGGGTCAAGATGGGAATTTTCCAGACCATATAACCTTTATCTTTTGACAAAAAATTGAAAAAATTTTGAAATTCAACTGGTAAAAGTAAGGTTTTAACTCATTTTGAGAACATTTTTGTGTCCAAGGGAGGCGGCGCTGTCCATTCTTATTTTTTTACACCATTCTAATTTCTTTTAATGAAAAAAGTTTGTCCCATGGAACCCCTAAATTTTTTCGTGGAACCCCAGGGTTCCGCGGAACGCACTTTGGGAACCACTGCCTTAGGGTTACACCCAATAAGTACAGCTCCTTGTACGAGTCACCTAATTTTCAAGGATAAAACAGTACTTACTACAAGGGATGTCAAAATTTCGGGGGGGGGGGTCCAGCAGTGTCTTACGTAATTATGGTGGGGGGGTTGAGGTATGCTTATCTTTGCTGACAAGGGGGAGTGGGGTTAAAAATGACCAAAAAAGTGCTTACGTAATTTATGAACGGCCCCTTATAAGAATTTACCACTAAATAATATGACCAATAAGAATAAGTACTTCATGAATATAATAACCCATTACGAATGATAATTTGTATAAGTAGCAGTTAATATCAGTTCCTTAAAACTACTTTATTATACTCAATAAGTATTAACCTTTTCTCATGACATTTACAAAAAATTTTCTAACCCAAAACGAAGAACAATTTTAGTGAGCATACCTAACTAAAATTATGAATTTTAAAAAGAGCTTTATTTGTTATGAAAAAGAACAATCTTCAGAAAGTAATGGTGAATAAAATTTTGGAGTACATACCTCAAAGCTATGATTGACATTTTTAATACTACATTCGGCAATGCTTAAATCTGTAAGGTCCACTTCTTCAAAAATTTCAGACTAAAAAAGAAAGATCTCTGCATAAAAGAATTGTCTATTTATTAATAAATTTATCAGCTTATAAGTATTGATATGCAGAATCACCAGGAATAAGACTGGCAAATAAACCAGATGAATTATAAACAAAAAAACATTTGAATGATAAAAATTATGAATTTCCACGCCCAAAAAATATAATGAATTGTTAGAAATTGGTTATTTGCACTTTTATGACAAATGAATTTTTACATCTGAGTTTTATTTGTCTTATTTTTGAAAGAAAATTAACAGCTTTATAAGAATTTGTAAATTAAGTGAAATATGAAAATAAAAAAACATACTAAATATTCTTTTACAAGTATTATAATTTTGTTCTCTGAACATGAAATTATAACTTGATTGAAATAATTTTAATATATAACCAGACTTTTTTTTATTTTGGTGAAAATACTTGCAAGGTAAATTATGCTGAATCCTGAATATAAAAGCAAAGGAACTAAGAAAATTCCTTTTAGAAAGGCAGCACAAAAAATGCCTGATATTTAATATACTAGAAATACTTACTTTACTGTCTTTGGCAAAGTAAAGTTTACGAGGTTTGATTTTGAAGTATCTTCTTTTCCATCTCTAAAATGAACAAAACAAAATCCACTTCATTTCTAATAATTTCAACTCAAAATTATAAAAATTTAAATTTTTTTATGCAATGAAATTTTTCAAAAACTAGGTATACCTGAAAAGATCCTATTTGTTTCATTAAGTAACCCTCTTTAATACAAACCTAAAAGAAAAAATGAGTCAAATTTTAAATGATTTCCAGTTGCACAATTTTTAAACACAAAAAAATGAAGAACAATTTGATGATATGCTATAAAAAGTTTACCAAGAAGCAAGTAATAAAAATCCCTTAAGTTTTTTTTAAATTTGCAATTAGAATTTTTTAAATTTTACTATCTGTATTTTAATAACATAATTTTCCAATCTTCCCTCTAAAAGGTTAAGCAAAATTTTAAAAACGCTATTAAATGCAAATAAAATTAGTTAAAGAAAAATTTAATTCACCCGGAATAATATGAAGCCCCAAATGATGGAACAAAATCAACAATAAAGAGGGAACAGTTCACACGAGGTTTTCCTCAATGCAAAACATTGAAATAAAAATCGAAATCTACGATTTTTTTTAACAATTCCAATACTCACAGAAGACAACAGGGCCTCGTTGCGCACGTAACAACAATACATGATCGGAGACGAGCAACAGCCCATAATAATAATAAACGCAATTTCCTTCAGCCGTTTCAGTTCGCGAGGTTTTTCGCAATTTTCACTCGGAAACCATATGAGAAAAATGCAAAACCAGTTCCGACCGTCAATGAAAACGTATCGGAACCCACGTACACACACACCGCTGTCACATACTTTCCTTCCAATTCAAAAAAGAAGACGGCAGTCCCGCGATATCATCAACAAACAGGCAAGTACAAAGGTGATGAGACGAGGTTCAGAAATCTCAAAAGGCGGCGATAATGTTTGTGTTTGTCGTCAGAATAAAACAAAGAGTTGAAGCTGAAGGAAGTGAGAGCGGTCGGCAATGGGTGCCCTTCCAGAGAGTTGCGTAGGATTTTGGAGCAATAATTGGCGCCTTTATAATGAAAGGAAGGCTTTATGATTTTCTCTTGAATCACCTCTTTGCTTAAGCGCTCATTAAAAGTTGAATGTTCGTCCAGAACAGCGCCAACGCCGCAAGTTTTGTTTTTGCTGTTGTTCAAAAACCGGCGCGCGCGATTTCACAGCAGTTTCTACCTCATTTGGAAATTTATTTTGTAACCACAGGAAATTCGCATAAGAACCTCTCTACGATCGCATGATTTGATCGGAGGTTTCGATTTTATTGGAAAATGGAAAGCGCACTAAAGTTGCAACCGACCGTATGGGAAGAAATCCAGAAATTCCATCAATGGACGATCCTATACAACTTGGAAAGAGGACGTCATCATATCCCTATTACAATCATGTAAGTAGAAGGAAAAAAATAAATCAAAGCTCCTCAAATGTACTAGATCTGTTTTCCAACATTTCTGGTGGTAAGATAAGCTCCTCTGCAGTAAAAATCATCGGGAATGTTCTTAAAATATTGAAGAATGTAATTAATTTGTGGTATTAATACATACATATGAAATATTAAATCCTTTCATAGCTTCAAAAAACTAATTTTTAAATATTTTTAAAATTCGAAGTTATTTTTAATCTATGCATTTAAAGGGGAAAAGAACGTGCCCTCACCGAAATCCCCAAATCAGAGCATAGAGCGCCCGACAAGTCAAACCCAGAACAAAATCGCCTCCCTCTATAAAAAAATTCTACATGTGTGTGACACATGGATACAAGGTGAGGGAGGTTTAAAGCTTATTGTGACTTTCTGCTAAAAAAAACTATTCTTTCACTACTACTAACGAAGGAATTCATTCCAAAGCAATTTTCTTTAATAAAACTGAATTATAAATAAGTCACTGATTCCCAATTTAACAAAATAGTGCTATGAAATTCGAAGTTTCATAATACAAACAAGCCACCAACAAGAGGATGGAAGTAAAAAAAAGTTGGTCCCTTTCTAATTAACCCAATTTTTCAAAGGAATGACAATCTTTTTCTTAACTCAGCTTACTATTATTTCTTACTATGCATTCCATAAAACGAGCCTTGTTTAGTTTGAATCCGAGATCCTCGCTCTATATGTGTTCTAAAATCAAAGCCTTATTCTGGGTCCCATTGTTACATTATTTTAAAAAGATGAATCAAATCCCCCTAATCTTTTTTACAGACATGTAACCATGTATAAGTGCGACAGCACAAGGGGCTGTCCATAAACGATGTCACACTTCGAGGAAGGAGGGAGACGAAAAAAATAATTTTTAAGAGTAACAATTTTCGCTAACACAGACGTATAAACAACATTTTAATACAAATTATACAAATCCATTGGAATCTTTGAAATTATAAGAGCGGGGAATAAAAATGTAAATGGAGTGGTATGGATAAGTGTGACCAACCCAACGACTCCCCTATATTACATCACTTTAAATTTAAAACATAGGGGAGGGAGGGGTTCAAAAGTGTGTAGAGAAAAAGTGTGACATGTCAGCCCGCTATGAGGGAGGATCACTGAAATGTGAAAACCATGGTGAAAACGGGGGGAGGGGCGTAATTTGTGAATAACCCCTAAAGAGCTATGGTGGACTGCCGAAATTCAGACAAAGGAAAAAGCAGAAAAGCCAAACCTCCTCATGTTGAACTTTCAGATCGCGACTCATCCCAGTCAGCCGAAGAGCTCGTTTTCATCCCGACGACTGACCCAGCAAAGGTCATTTCCGGGATAAAGAACAATAGGTGAAAGTCAATCATTTCGAATTCGCACAAGAAGTAACGACGTCAAAACCAGAACCTTCTCATCTAAATGAAACGTAATTAACGGGAATAATTGGGCCGAAAAAAAGTATAGACGCGCGGTGGTCGGTTTCTGCTGGAAATAAGGCAAGAGTTACGAGAACTAGCGTTCCTTACAATAATGAGATTATTTATGGGCTGAGCGTGACTGAATGGGAAAATAAAACTGAGGAATGTCGGGTATCGTACGACTTTTACATCTCGATCAAGTCCATGAGAACTTCGAAAAAAGATGGGGAGAGAGTGCGTGGTTGAACTACATTTTCAGTTCGTAAAGTGCATTAAAGTTAGCTTCTCCCTTCAATATATTTTGATCATATGACGATCTATAACAGTGGTTCCTAAAAGTAGTGCGTGAAATAGCACAGAAACATAATTCCAATGAATAGAAAATTTGAGCGCGTTGAACGAGGAAGGATTGAATCGCATACCTGCCAACCGTTCCGATTAAATCGTATTTGTTCCGAATTTCCGCTGTTGTTCCGATAATACGATTTTAGCATAAAAAGTTCCGATTTTTCATTATTTTACTCCTTTCTTCGTGAATCTTTCCTTTTCGACCGATTCTAATTGCTCAGCGAGCGAGAATCGTCTTTGCATACGGCGTATGGGTACTTTATCCTCATTCATATATGCATGCTTATTTTTAATTGATTATTGAAATTGTGAGTTACTCTTTGGTTAAAAAAATGAAGTTAAACATTTTGTGAATTACAAGCCTTTTTATAATTATACCCCTTTAAAAACGTTTATTCAAAATGTGTCGTGGATAGTGTTCCGATTTCTGTTTCTGAAAAGTTGGCAGCTATGGAATCGTATCCGTCCGTGTCGATGCCTTTTAATTTGCGGGGGAACAGTGATCACTAAAATGTTAACAATACTTTCCCCTACTAAACACATTTAAAGTTAAATCAATATCCATGAAAAATAAACCATCGACATTTCTCAGGGTTCCGAAAATTTAGTTGTATCAAATATCATAACCAAAATTACTAGCTCTCGTGAGGTAAAATTTTGTAAAATTGGATTAAGTTAATTAGTTCAAATTTGATAAAGAGCAATATCGTAGGTCAATTTCAGGGTCACCATCCACATCCAACCAAATATCCAACAGTTAAAAATTGACAAACCGCACTACATCAACCATTATTAGGTACTAGAAAACATTTTTTTGGGGGGGAGAGGATAACTTATATGTTGATTCTTAAAGAAAATTTGTGTTTCGGGGGATGGTAAATCACAAAATCTCGCTTTGGCTAAGCCAAAGAGGAACAGAGAGCCCCAAAGCTTGTCCCCCCAAGGGTCTTCTTATAGATCCGCCCACGCGTGATACTACCAATTCGTCGTCGCAATATCGTCGTTGATTTCGAGAGCCATTTCCGTTGTGATATAATTTCAGAAGTCAAAGGATTCTTCTGTGTCAGGAAAACAAGGAAGTAGGAAAGAGGAGAGGCATCAGGTGCATCAACAGGAAAAGTACTGGGATGCCCAAGTCCAGAAAAACGAACGGATGATTCATTAAAATATGGTAAAAATCCCAAAGTATGAGTGTAACTTTTGGAAAATTTTGTATTAAGTTTAAACCAAGTCAGAAATAAGGAGCAATGAAGCGATTGAAAAGAATTGGAACAGAGGTTCTACCAGTTCCTCAAAATTTGAAGGTCTTTAAAGAATTTTAGTTTGATTTGACATTTCATTACAACATAACGAATTCACTTAAATGTTACTACAGGACAGGGATATAAAAACTCTTAAGTTAGAGGGAGGCATAATTATTAGATGATCTTCCAGATAGAATGGAAACTAGTCAACCCTTATATTGATAACAATGACACGGGTATACCCAGGGGGAGGGGCTATTACGGGTCTGTGCACCCCCCCAAGGCTAAACAATTTTCCCAGTTTTTAGTAAAAACATCTTTATCAATTTACATTAAATCTTCTTATTTTCACGAAAAAGACTAAATAAAATAAGTAAAAAAAAGATTTTTTAAAAAACGCTTTTATTGAAGTGTTCTAAAAAGGTCAAAAATAATTTATTCGGTTTGACAAATAATTTATTGGGAAATAGAAAATAACTTTTTGGTAAGTAAAAAATAACTGATTTTCTAATCACTAAAAATAAAAGCGTGGGCGCTAGTAATTTATATATATATTTTTTAATTTAAAACTTTATTTATTTTTTAAAATTTGTACAAATTCACCTGACGGTAAGGACCCGTATAGGAAAATTCAAGTACAGTAACACTAACATCTATGCCGAACGAGGATTCGAACCCCAAACGTACGGATTTGCAGTCAGATGCTCTAACCACTAGGCCATTACATCGGTATTTATGTGTAATTTTACATAAAAAAATACCTAATAAAGAACTTAAAGTGAATCCATCCCACCCAACCCTCACAAATGAGAAATTTGTAAATTTTACCCCATGGAACATAGAATAAAGAAGTTGGAATAAATAGTGAATGAAGAATTACTAGCGCCCACGCTTTTATTTTTAGTGATTAGAAAATCAGTTATTTTTTACTTACCAAAAAGTTATTTTCTATTTCCCAATAAATTATTTTTGACCTTTTAGAACACTTCAATAAAAGCGTTTTTTAAAAAATCTTTTTTTTTACTTATTTTATTTTTTACTTTTTAGTCATGGTATTTTTTTAAACAAACACTAAAAAAAATATTTATTTCAACCATATATAATCTTATGTTCAATCTTATAATTTTAGTTTTCTACTTATATGATGGCTTCGCGAACAACAATTCAGCGCTCTCGACGAAGAAAAAAATGGTCCCGCGACTCAATCCGAGCCGATCCCCCAATTTTGAGGGAGGGGTGACACACGAGAAACAACAAAGTTAATTAAAATCTATTTAATATTGCTAGGGGTACCGTTATAATTACAGAGCGGAGCGATTAACCGCGCATCCGCTCGCTCACCGATGAAATCCATCCATATCAAAAAGATTCACAAGAAAAAGAAAATGCATTCAATAAAATAAAAATAACCAATCGTAAGCCCAGACAAAAATAAAACTCAGAATTAGTGTATCAAGGAGCAAACAGTATTATCCACTCTTTTCAGTAGTCCATAAATTATAAAAGTAGTATATTTTCCTTCTCTCTCGGTTCCTCGGGATGGGGCACCAATTTTCGGCGATTTCTCGCTTTTCTGGCGATCGATTTCTTTCTCGCAGTTATTATCTTAAAAATCGCTAATTATCTTAATTGGAAGGTAAGAAATCACGTTTTGAAGATTGAATATTGTGGTCATATACCCTAATACAGGGGTCCCCAACCTTTTTGTACCTAAGAGCACATACCAGAATATCGGTCGAATGGCGGGCACCATTTATTTTTTCAAGATAAATTTATAGTTGATAGACATAGACCAAAAAAAATTAATTTTAAAAATTAATTTAACGTATGAATATAATAATTAATATTCTTTTGCAAAATAAATGATTACTAAATTGCTGATTAATTGCTAAATGATTAAAAATTTGCGTAGGATTTTATGGGATGGTGGAAAACTGAAATATTTTAATAAACTACTGAAATATTTTATCGTTGGACACAAGCAACGGGCGCACCTAGACCGATCGACGGGCGCCATGGTGCCCGCGGGCATAGGGTTGAGGACCCCTGCCCTAATATATTATCTTACAGGTTTTGGGAGCCATTGGCATAACGGAAGTGTCTCAAATTTGAATTAAACGGATAATTAAAACACTCGTTAATTACCTTAATTACGGAGGTTTTGACTAGTTGATTATTGAATATTGCATTGTCATCGAGTTTACACCATGGTGCAAAGTTTCAGAACTTTATATCGTTTGGAAGTGCCTGAAATTTTATGTACAAGATCTTGTAAAAAAAGTGATTAATAGTCTATAATTATCGTAATTACTGGGAAATTCTCGTTTTGACTTTTGAATATGATGAAGTTATGCCTTATACACGATACACCATTGTGCACGGTTTAGGGAGAATAGCCCCTTGGGAAAGGTCTCAAAATCTGGTTTTTCTGTTAATTAAAAATATTCGTTAATTAAATTAATCCTTTGGTTGTTTGACTAGATAATGGTTGGATATTGGAGTGTCATAAGGGTTACAACGATGTGTAAAGTTTCGGGGCCCTAACATATCGGAAAGTGCCCGAAAATCGAGTTTTAAAATTCCACCCGTAAAACGCCGCCAAAAGCAAGTAGAATAAAAGGGTTTGAAAAAAGTATTCATGATATGATAATTAAAGAAACAATTTATTCACCCTTTAAAAATTTGGAAGTCCGGGCTCCGGGCGATACAAACCTTCAATAAAATAAAATAACCTCAGTCCCTCTACAAAAAAAGTCTAGATTTGCTACTGAATATACTACATTTGCACAGCATTATTACCTATGATTATTACGGATATACAAAAAAACCGTTCAATGCAAAAACCATTCAATAAAAAACATTTATTACATGTGTAAAGCTAAGAGTTTTTTTTGTTTTTTTAACGCTTTTTGTCTGAATGGTTTTTTCGCGACACCATTATTTACTTGCAAAATAGTGCTATAAATTTCTGATTCACAAGCTTCTTGAATTTCTTAAGGAGCCGTTGATAAGACCGACCTAAATCTTTTTCGGAAGTTCCGATCCAAATAGATCGCTGAGAGTGATATATAAAAATTAGAATAACACGACACCATCAAGAAAAAAAGACGAGTAGGCAATAATAATTTTTTTTTGTCAACAAAGTAATTCGGGAAAACTATGAGCTGCAGAGAAAGAGAGGGCAGAGATCTAAAAATAACGCATTTTGATATTTTGGGATCATAAACTGATTTGGCTAGATTCCGTATACGTACGGATCTTTTCTTTGAGACAACTCTATGTTAGAGATAGATGAGATGAAAATTCACACTTGAGAAGTCAATATTGAATTTTGAACTTCATTTTTAGGGAGTAAATAAAAGGAATTTAAAAGGGACTAAATAGGTAGAAGATAAAATTCCTGGACTTTTCCAGGTTTTATAATAAAGAAATGAGATGAGATTATTGATAACTTTTTTCCAGGTTTTTTAGAAATTTTTTGGTGCAATGTTTGATAGTTTATAGTATGTAAGTACCAAAAAATTTAAGAGTAGTTTTTAAATATTTTATTATTTGATTCATATAATAACCATTTAAATTTTTATGAACTATTTATATAATGGATTGATCATTCATAACATAAGTCTCCAATAATTACATATAAATTCCCAGTCATACTCAACCTGCACCCCTTATATAACCTGGCAAACTTTTGAGAGTGGCCCAGTTATAGTGTGTCTAGTAATAGGTAATAGTACTTAATTTTTTTTGAATAAAAAAAGTTTTAAAATAATCAAAAATCATTCCACAAACTGTTTTTAAGGGTGAGGTTTTCAAAACATTTTCAGAGGAAGACACCTTGAACTTTATACAGTTCAACATTTCTCCTATACTATACTATATTATAAGATTCGGAATCATAGAATTTACGAACGTCTTAAGTGCTGGGTAATTATTATTATAAATAGCCTTATATTGAAAAGATGGTCTGGGGATTCCCCAGATATTTTCGGATATTCAATCCTTGAAAATTAGACCTTTTTTAAGGGTCCAATTTTCAAAAATGAAGGATTGGTGAAATGTAAAAAGTTTATTTCTTTGTAGTAAAGGAAAGTGGGAGCTAATAGGATGCAGGGCTAATGGGACAATATATTTTTTTGCCATATTGTAAATACTTTAGAAAAAATGTTTACATCACCTATTGGTAACAGGTCTAGCAAACATTTGCAGCATGAAATATCTGGCAGGTTTTTGCTGTGCAGGAAAAAGCTAAGTTTGTGTTCAATAAGCCAAGAGCAAATATTAAGTTTTGAGTTACTTGATTGAATTTTGTAAATTTTCAAGCATATTTTAATCTTGCTTAAAGGCATTTCAGATACTACTACAAACACTGCAGAATTAAAAAATATCATTGAAAAGTATTGAATTGCACATTTAATTAAAGAACACTATAGTTCTAGAATTGTAAATTTTCACACTGTGGGGGCTAATGGGCCACTGAATATTTCTTTAAAAAACGTTGTAGTGTTTCTTTGACTTAATTAGGTTGGATGTAAACAGAATTAAACAGTCATTAACATGGAAATCTAAAGAACTAAATCGTTTTTTGGACAAATTTTAATATTTCAGTGCTAGTCATATTTTTTAGCTTAAATATTAACTGGTTTTCATATTACTACTTCAATATTTTTTCGATTTTACCTAAAATTTATTACTAGACAACACTCGCGGCCAGAGTTTTAAGTAAAAAACTATATTGGAAAATCAAAAAGTGGTGTTCAGTTTGGAAAATTGAATTGTGGGACTTTAATTTTGCCAAGCAAATTGGGGGAGGAATCACATGTATGTATTTGACAAAATTTTAAACCTTAGATGACTACAATAACTTGGCCAGTTTTAGAGATACTGACAATATGGTACTGATTCTGTTAATTCTGTTATTTTGTTAAATTCTCAAGCTAACTTGGGTCCTTTATAGTTTTAAAGTTTTCCCACCTACATTAACTATTAAACTTTACCATGTTGATCTACTTGCTCTGGGGAAGAGGTTTCTAAATAAAAATAATTAAAAATCGAAGCATCCCAACAGCTTTTTTGGTCAATTTTAAGCTAAAAAACCCATATTTGATACCTAACTTCATAGCAAAACCATCAAATGTTGTAAATATGACAAGAGAAGATATAACATTAATTGTTGTAGGCAATTATCGACTGTTGTAAGTATAACATCGATAGTTGTATATTGAAATCAATTGTTATAGCATAAACATAAACATAAAAATTGCTCCTTTTTAAACGCTTTTATTCTACTTGCTTTTGGCGGCGTTTTACGGGAGGAATTTTAAAACTCGATTTTCGGGCACTTCCCGATATGGAAGGGCCCCGAAACTTTGAACATAGGTGTAAACCTCATGACACTCCAATATCCAACCATTCTCTAGTCAAACAACCAAAGGATTAAGTTAATTAACGAGTATTTTTAATTAACAGAAAAACCAGATTTTGAGACCTTTCCCAAGGGGCTATTCTCCCTAAACCATGCACAATGTTGTATAAGGCATAACTTCATCATATTCAAAAGTCAAAACGAGAATTGCCCAGTAATTACAATAATTATAGACGAATAATCACTTTTTTCTTTCTGGATGCTTGTACATAATATTTCAGGCACTTCCAAACGATATAAAGTTCTGAAACTTTGCACCGTGGTGGAAACTCGATGACAATGCAATATTCAATCATCAACTAGTCAAAACCTCCTTAATTAAGGTAATTAACGAGTGTTTTTAGTTATCCTTTTAATTCAAATTTGAGACACTTCCGTGAAGCCAATGGCTCCCAAAACCAGTAAGATAATATATTAGGTATATCATTGCAATATTTTATCTTCAAAACGTGATTTCTTACCTTCCAATTAACAATTAAGATAATTAGCGATTTAAGATAATAACCGCGAGAAAGAAATCGCCAGAAGAGCGAGAAATCGCCGAAAATTGGTGCCCATCGCGAGAGCAGAAAAATACGCTACTTTTATAATTTATGGACTACTGAAAAGCCTGAATGAAATGCTTTTTCTTTTTCTTGTGAATCTTTTTGATATGAACAGATTTTATCGGCGAGTGAGCGTGTTATATTTCACCATCATAATATTGTAGAAAACTAAAATTCCATTCTAACATCAGATTAAATATGGTTGAAATAAATACATTTTTTCTTGTGAGTTTTTGTTAAAAAAATACCATGACTAAAAAGTAGAAAATAAAAAAAGTAAAAAAAAGATTTTTTTAAAAAACGCTTTTATTGAAGTGTTCTAAAAGGTCAAAAATAATTATTTCGGTTTGACAAATAATTTATTGGGAAGTAGAAAATACCTTTTTGGTAAGTAAATAATAACTGATTTTCTAATTACTAAAAATA
Organism: Tetragnatha versicolor; assembly: GCA_024610705.1. Classification (NCBI taxonomy): domain Eukaryota; kingdom Metazoa; phylum Arthropoda; class Arachnida; order Araneae; family Tetragnathidae; genus Tetragnatha; species Tetragnatha versicolor. The sequence continues at coordinate 2,769,358 of JANDEH010000020.1, forward strand.
AAAGCGTGGGCGCTAGTAATTCTTCATTCACTATTTATTCTAACTTGTTTATTCTATGTTCTATGTAAAATTATACATAAATGCCGACGTATTGGCCTAGTGGTGAGCATCTGACTGCAAAGCCGTACGTCTGGGGTCCGAACCCTCGTTCGGCATAGATGTTAGTGTTACTGAACTTCAATTTACATATACGGGTCCTTACCTTCAGGTGAATTTGTACAAATTTTAAAAAATAAATAAACAAAATTTTAAATTAAAAAATATATATAAATTACTAGCGCCCACGCTTTTATTTTTAGTAATTAGAAAATCAGTTATTATTTACTTACCAAAAAGGTATTTTCTACTTCCCAATAAATTATTTGTCAAACCGAAATAATTATTTTTGACCTTTTAGAACACTTCAATAAAAGCGTTTTTTAAAAAAATCTTTTTTTTACTTTTTTTATTTTAACTATCTCCACATTTGGACTGGCAAAGCCCATCTGTAACCCACAAGAATATTTTTTTTAAATGGACTGGCGAAGCCCATCTGTAACACACCAGAAGATATTTATTAAAAAACTGAAACCTGGGCGAAGCCCGGGTCTAGCGTGTCAGTACTAGTTGGTTTTAAAAAACTAAACTTTCATTTAACATATTTTTGATATTGACGATAATTTTGAATTTTTGTAGGTCTTTATCACTTTTTTAAAATTTTAGGGTAAATTTTGTATGGATTGGGGGAAATCTTGGAAGTAAAAACTTCTTCAGCATCCATGTTCCCAACTACAGGTCTGTCAAAGATAATCTTAAATATTTTGGTGTCTTTTTTAGTGGTGGGTAAAGGAAAAGTACCATTATTAATGACACACTATGATAAATATGAAAGTAAAAATTCATGTTTTCTTGAATATGGATTTAGGATTAAATACAGTTAGGGGTTCAATTCCGTTAATGTTCCACCGCTAAATACTGCCATGCTCTTCTGCACACCAAATAGTAGAAATATTGCTAAATAATTTCAATGTCCTAGATTTAAATGTTTAGTTAGATCAATAATTGTTCAGTTTATCAATAAAAATTAAAAAATTAGTGGTTGATATTTGAATATGTGGCATTCAAAAGAGCTTGGTGATATTTTGCGGGAATGTTAACGGAATTGAACATAGTTAGGTAATATCCTTCAAATCTAACCCTCAGCTCAGATAATATGAAGTGATTATTAATATTTTTTAAAGATTATTTTTGAAACAGGTTTCCCTTATTTCTAGTTAAATTTCCAGAATAAAATTAGCATCAAAGCACAACCTTCCTACAGCACTTAACGGAATTTTTGGTTCTTACGTATTAACGCCACCGCAGCTACAGATTTGGTAGTTTTAATTAAGATTATAATTATGATATATTTATAAGATAAGATTATAAGGTTTTATTATTATTATTAGATTATAAGGTATTTTTAAGGCCAAATCTGTAGCTGTGGTGCCTTTAATACGTAGGTAAGTACCAAATTTTTAAACGCTAGTTATTAATAAAACAGATTTCTCATTTCTTAAACAAATTTTCATGAAAATTTCTAGGTGTGAGCAAAAATAAACACAATTTATCCAAACATTTTCAGTCTAATTAAAAATCTTTGATGGATCCACATTTTCCAGGCATTTTCTTTGATATGTGAAAGTTTTGATGATCTTTATCTAAGAAATATTAATATTATCGACTTTGATCAGCATAAACACAGCCAGAGAAATAATGTTGTAACCAAATACAAAAACTTAAATGTGATGATGTTTATAACATAATTAATTAAAAAAGATCTTTCTTAACACTCTGGTGTACAGAAATACATCCTTTTCCTAAATGTAGAACAAGAAAACCCAATTACTAAAAGACCAACTATGGAAAAGTAATGAAACATGTTTCTTTTGACACATAGATCATAAGGTATACTTGATTCTTAAAATCTTCGGGTAACTTTGTACCAATAAAGCATAAAACAAGCCGAAGATGGGTGATTTTAGGTACTTTTTTGGCAGTGGAAAGAAACAGTACTTTGTCATGGCTTGGCGTTGGAATGTTGACATTTTGACGATGGAGGGGCGTGGTGAGTTTGTTTGGGTTGTATGATGAATTTATGGTTGACAACTAACAAAACAGAAAGATTTGACGGCTGTCAAATATAAAGCGATATGACCTTTGTTCTTCGTACTTTTTTAACAGATTATAAGATCACTTCTCAAGACATTTCAAACATTTTTGCAAGTCCCGTCGTCCCAATGACATATTAAAATTCTTCCAACTCCAATAGAATATTATAGGGATTATAAAAAATCGAGGAGAAGGAGACTAGGCCCCACAGAAACATATTTATCCAATAAAAACAGGGAGGAAAGAACAATTTAAACAACATTCGAAGAAAAGTTTATGAAGCGATCCATGCATTGATGACAGAATATAATCACTTACTCCACTTTTGATGGCTTTTGAGGTAGATATTCTTCTCTGGAATGACTTAGTCGAACTCGGCTCTCCATCGCTTTCTGAGGATTCATCTGTAACAGCATCAGAGCTAAACTTTTCAGAAATGTTCGCCGCTGAACCTGACCCCGTCGCCATCTTCCATCCCTACTTTACCTAATGAATATTTCAATTTTTTATCGATAGATGGCTCTGTTTTGATTTTACTTTAAAATCATTACCATGCCAAAATTAAAAAAATAAATACATAAAAATTAACAATGTCGTTGTTTTTGTGATTAAATTTTGTATTTGGCTGAAAATGCAAGTAAATTCGGCGCAAGTTCAGAGTTGCACCTGCTTGGCGATTTTTGGCTGTTTAACGGCACATTTAGAAGCCAAATGACTCTTTTAACATGAGTTAGGGTTACCATATTAGTCATCTTTAACGCTAAAAACTTGGCGCAGGTGCAACTCTGAACTTGCGCCGTAAATTCATTTCATTGTTTGATTTCCAATCGCATTTTTTTCTAATGAAGTAATTTTTATAAATGAATCGAAACGTTGTCCATGAAAAATCTCAGATAATCCACTGACTACATCTTAGAAAGAAAGAATTAATCATTTTTGTTGTATAAATACTTTTCATGAAATTAGAAAATTCAAATTTCTTAACGGAGTTATCTGAGTTTCTGTCAGTTCGGTTGTTCAGTTTCTGTCTCAATGGTTTCTGTTTCGGCTGGTTTCAGTTTCACTTTTCAATGATTTTATCATCGTCTTTTTTCGTGCAGTTTTCACTTTAGAGGGATAGAGAATAGTTATAAGTTATTTGAAAAATTACAATTCGTTTTATTTTGATGCTTTTACTTTATTTATTTAGCTTTCAGTAAATAAATACAAAAATTCAGTTTTTGATTAACTTACTTTTGTTAATCGTCATCGTATGCAACGTTGAATAATGTTTACAGAAATGCTTGTTTCTTAAATATTAACGATTTTTCAGTGCGTAAGTATCTAAATTTTACTTCGAAAATTCATTTTTAAATTACTAATATAGTTTAGTTTTAAGTATAACCTATCCGTTGATTTTTTTCACTTTTGATTTCACTTTAAAAAATTGGCATTCTCGTTGGAAAAAATCATGTGTACATCCAAATATATCATACACATTTATTTTGTACTGTGTTTTTAATTGCGTGCGTGGCAAAATTTTTATTCGTTCAATTGTTGCAGCTCGTTTATCGTATATTGCGTATTCCGTTCCTGTGCCCTGTTTGATAGTGTGACTGGTTCACACACGGCGGACATCTTGTTTCTTAGCAGTTGTCATCGCGTCCTGCCTGTCGTGTTGTGTACATACAAACACGGAAAGGTGCTTTTTAGTGTGTTCTATGGAAATAGGCATGATGTCTGAAGAAATGCCTATCATGGGACCACCTTCCATTACTTGTTTGTACGGAAATTACAAGGATTCTTCCCCGGATTTTGTTCGTGAACGTGATTTGTGTTTAGAGTGTTTTGTAAAATGGAGCGAATCCGAGCAAACGGAGTTTGTGGAACTATTACTCACAAAAATGCTTCATCACCAGCACAGTCATGTGAGTTCATTTCTAAGACCAATGTTACGGCGAGATTTTATATCACTTTTACCTAAAAAAGGCTTAGATCATATCGCTGAAAATATATTGTCCTACTTAGATGCCAAATCGCTTTGCGCTGCTGAACTTGTATGTAAAGAATGGTATCAAGTGATTTCCGAAGGTATGTTATGGAAAAAACTAATTGAAAGATGTGTGCGAACAGATTCTTTATGGAGAGGTTTAATGGAAAGACGGGGATGGATTAAATATTTATTCAAACCCTTGCCTGGCGAACCTCATCCAGATCACATGTTTTACAGAAGACTGTACCCAAAAATTATTCAAGATATCGAAAATATTGAAACCAACTGGCGTTGTGGAAGACATACCCTGAAGAGAATTAACTGCCAGAGTGAAAATAGCAAAGGTGTGTATTGTGTCCAGTATGATGACAACAAAATAGTTAGCGGATTGCGAGATAATACCATCAAGATTTGGGATCGCAGTACTCTAGAGTGCATCCAAGTGTTGACTGGTCATACAGGGTCTGTGTTATGCTTGCAATATGATGAGAGAGTGATCATCAGTGGTTCTAGTGATTCTACCGTTCGAGTGTGGGACGTTAAAACTGGTGAACTCATCAACACTCTTATTCATCACTGTGAGGCTGTACTGCATCTTCGGTTCAACAATGGTATGATGGTCACTTGCTCCAAGGACCGATCTATAACTGTTTGGAACATGGTTTCTCCCTCAGAAATCACAATCCAACGGGTCCTCGTCGGTCACCGTGCTGCTGTGAATGTGGTAGATTTCGATGAGAAATACATAGTGTCTGCATCGGGTGATAGGACTATCAAAGTGTGGAATACATCCACTTGCGAGTTTGTCCGGACTCTAAATGGTCATAAGCGGGGAATCGCCTGTTTGCAGTACAGAGACAGGTTGGTAGTGAGCGGCAGTTCGGATAACACCATCAGACTGTGGGATATAGAAAGTGGTGCTTGCCTGCGGACTCTAGAGGGGCACAAGGAACTGGTGCGGTGCATCCAATTTGACAACAAAAGAATTGTCAGTGGAGCATACGATGGAAAAATCAAGGTGTGGGATCTAGCAGCAGCCCTGGACCCACGTGCACCGGCTGGTTCCTTGTGCTTGCGTACTTCGGTGGAGCATTCTGGCCGAGTCTTTCGGTTGCAGTTTGATGACTTTCAAATAGTTAGTAGCTCCCATGATGATACCATACTCATTTGGGATTTTTTAAACGGGACTCCTCCTGAAACTCCCGCCATGACGCTCCGGTCTCCGTCTCGTACCTACACTTATGTTTCCAAATAGTGTGCGTTGGTATTAAAATGTGTGTGCCTGGGTACACGTTTGAAAGAATTGGCACGGGGAAGTCTCCAAGAAATTACTGATATTATATTCAGGTTGCATTCTCTGGTAGAAGCTCTGAATGGAAGGAAGAAAGAGATGAAATGGTGTTTCAAGGACAGTTTTAGCCGTCTTTATTTTAAACTATAGTTCCTTTTAATAAGCAAGGGTCAGCAACTTTTTTACCATGTAAGGGCACTTAATTTTAAACTCTTTTTAGTATCTTTTATGGAAGATTTATTTTAATTGCCAATTTTAGAACAATGCATTGTTTTTGGTACTTTAAGAGCCGAAGTTTAGCATGTTCCAATTTGGCTAAAAAGGCTGGTGTTGCAATAAGGAAAATGATTTAACACTTTATTAAAAGACAGATATAGAGGCTCATCTCTGGAAGTGGGTTCGATCGCCAAGCGAAGTAGCGCCTAAGTATCAAAGTGAAGTTGGCGACAAAAAGTTTGCCAAGAGGCCCCAACTCAAACCCACTTCTAGAGTTTTGCCGATATATTACTCCCTTTTAAATTCCTCGAGTTTCGAAACGATGCCTAGACCTCTGAATACACTAAAAAATAAATTGTTTTTTAGTTTAAATTAGATTTATGCTTTTGGAGTAGTATTCACATGCTTTTAATGGAATCAAGTGTTGATAAAATTTGTTTCGTATTTTAACGCATTAGTGTAAGGTTGCTGACCTTTGATACTTTACAGTATCTTTGAGTAGAGAGCACCTCTGTGCTGGGTTACTATCATCAACTTTTTAGGAGTTTATGAAAATGTCTATTATTATTTATGAATTTATACATGGTGTGAGACGATTTTGATAGCATTTGTTTTCTGTGATTAACTTTTGAGTATATCCTAGACTGGCTTGTAATTTCTGGTACTGTAGTTATGTTAACAAATCTATACATAATTATTGTAACACTATTAATCATAGAGGGAAACACTGGTCCATTGTGCTTATAAGATTTTGACTTTATGATCAACGAATACTTATCAGCAGTGATTTAGGAATGAAATAGCTTGCTTAGTAGTATTAGTAAAAAGATTTAAGTCAATGTCTCTTCTGTGTATAAAATAATCCTCACATCTATTTTCTTGATGTGACTAGGTTTTATCACAATACAAGACCATTTAACTGCCAAGTTTTATTAATAACTCTTTTGGTTCATCAAACGGGTTATTTCCTATGCTTAATTTGGTTGCTTCCTTCTTAAAAGGAATGCGGTTTTAAAGTCACTAAGTACTTACTGTTTCCCTAAACAAAATTCTGTATGACTAAGATTTTACTTTTGGTTGTGTCTAGAATGATTTTTTACTTTATTTGTGTATTAGTCTAACAACCATGGCTGACTCGATATTATACAGGCTAATCTAGATTCAGAAATCATTAAAGTGATAGAGGGCAATAGCTGATTTCTGCAAAGCACACGTAATAAATATGGTACATTATAGGTATGATACAGGGCGATCCTAGCAGGAAAAGTTGTCAAATGTATCCTATAATTCAAGAAATGGTTAGATAGCCTGTATGAATCTAGCAAGCTGTATTCCAATATAAGGGTTCCCAACTGTTTTTACTGCTCATTATTTGCTAGCTGATAACAGAAGTTCTATTCTTGAAAAAATAAAATGTGTATAGTTGATAGTTTTCTCAACTTGGTGTCATTTTCAAAATTTTGATTCCTTTGCACTAATTTTCACTGGTGTATGGCTATTTACTAGACTAAAAGTCTATCATGCAAAAATGGTTTGGAACCTCGTCTTTCTGTACTTAAAATAAAGTGACGTATTCAACATTTGAACAAAAAATAGTTGACTACAGTTTTAAAAATTTTTCAACTGAACAAAATTTAAGGTTGTTTCCATGTGCATGCAATCTAACATTCACTGTCACACGTAGTTTGTCACCCATTCTTTATTTATTGCAGATTATATAAAATTTATTATACAGCTTCAATCACAAATTCTCTGTATTTAAATGTATGTAAAATAAAAATTTCTTATTTTATCAATTTTTGTGAGACTTTTTGACTAAGGGTTATTCTGGAATCTAAAGATAATTAAGCTGCAGAGAATGACTGCTCTGGCCTATGTCTATTGAAAACTTAGTTTGGGGACGTCCATAGATTACGTACATGGGCGGATTTAGATGGTGAACCCTGGGGGTGCGTACTGGAAACTTGGGGGCGCAAGCCGTCCCTGATGACTTTGAAAACATGATTTTCCCCTTTAAAAATGGAATTTTCTCAAAAAGTTGGGGGTGCGTTGCACCCCCTTAAATCCGCCCATGATTACGTAAGGTGCTTTCCAAAATTTTGGACCCCTCCCTCCCCCTTGGTGAGATTTTGCTTAACCCCTTACCCACTCAAATTCTCTATATAACTTCTTTGTAAACGTATATTTTCTAAACTAAAAGTTGATGCTAAGATTTAATTGACTCCCCCTTCTCGATCTCACATAATTTATGGATGTCCCATTTCTAGGAATTTATAACTTCAGCACTTGTGTTGTTTTTATAGAGAAGGAATTTTGGGTCCAGATGATACTAATGGTAAGGAACTTCTTTTCCCCCGAGATGTAAATAGGGGAGATGAGGGGGCTCACAAGACCCCCTTTAGTACTTGGAACTCTCAAGCAGCATAAATGTCCAATGCTTCATCCTGTTTTTGTCATGTTCAAGCCAAATTTCGTGAACTTCTAGTTGTATAGTTAAAAACTTGGTATGAGCTGCTAGGGCTGTTATTCACAATGGAGAACTGCAGCATCTCATAAAAAATATTGAATTTTAATTTATTAAGAATTCTCTCCTGATTCCAAAAATACGCTTGTCTTTTCCCAAACTTTTTTTAATGTAATTATGACGTATTTTAATATAGAAAGCTCCTAGCAATGTGACGTCACATGTGTCTCTTGGAAATGTGGGAAACACCGTTTTCATTGAAACACTAGGCTGTAAAAAAACTAGAGCGCAGTATTTCAAAGCGGGATGATAACAACAAGCGGGCGAGCAAGGCACATTTAACGTCACAAGCTGTTTCAGCTCAGACAGAAAAGAAGCTATTTTTTTTAATTGAAAATAACTTTAAATTTGGGCTTTGAAAGGTAAATTAAAAGGTTTTAAGCCATTCTGAACACATTAAGATTAAAAAGAAAATTTTACTGCAATTATCCATTTTTATGGTAAGCTCATCAATATGCTAAATCTACCTAAAAATGTGTTAAAAAGTTGCATGGACCTACCAAATATACATAAGAGGGTAAAAATAGTTTTGGGTCCTCTTTCCTGGGCTTTGCTCAGCTTGGAGCCTGATAGACTAAAGTTAATAGAGGATACCTTTTTTATTTACAGAATATGATGAATAAGCTTTATTTTAAGGTATGTTATTTTTTTAATAAAATTGAACCATCACGAAAACATAATTCCGTGAAAGTATTGTACAGAGTCAATAATGGAAGAAAGTTTTTATTCAATTAATTTGACAAATGTGTTTTTATATTTTATATACATAAATGCACTGTTTGTATACAATACAATCTTAAATCTAACTAAACCTTCAAAATATAATTATGTAATTGAGTTAATTGCACCAGTATTTCAAAACTAAAAGAAGATATTGTGTAAAAAGGAGTAGGAAAAGGGGGAAATAATTTTTATTACCAGCCTATGAAAATAACTTGAAAAATAATGATAAATAAATTCAAAAATTTGGAGCTTTGTTTAGCTTTTAGTTGGTTTCTTCAATTTTTTCTTGTTACTTCCACTGTCCTGGAAGAAACTTGGCCCTTCTTGAAAACCATGCTAATGTATGGAAATTTTGATTTGTCCTGTATTTTTTGATTGAAGCTCCTTGTATTTCCATAACAAGATGGAACATACTTAACTGTAATGCTTGGGTAGAATTATTGAAAATAAAAAAGTTTGTATTGTAGACGATATGTATGATACTTACGTAGTAGCCCATCAATAGTGCCACTGGATTCGAAAATGTTATCAAACCCCTATATTTGGGCTAATACTACTTAAGTACCAAATGTTTTAATGTCAAAATTAGAAGGACACTAGTAGAAATTAGCAAAAGTATTCTATTCTATAAAAATACTTAATAAATTTTTACTCTAGTATATAAATTAATAGCCTTATTACAAATCCATCCTCTCACTGAAAATTTCCAAAATCTAATTATAAATCCATTATCCCTGGGTGCCTTTTTCCAGTCCTAAGAACGGAATACCATCTTCCTAAAAATCCTGTCACAGAATGTCTTCAGTAAAATTGAAAACTGATTATATAGAGCAGTGAAATTCAGCACTAACCTTATATATTTTGCCCCCCCCCAAAAATGATGCTATGATCTTGATTTATTTTACGAACTTTTAGATTTTCTTTGAGAGGAATTTCTGATTTATTTGTGAAATAGAAGGCTCTCGTGACTTGTCATTGTCCTAACCGTAGGTATTTTTAGCAGAATAGCCCCAATCCTGCTTCATTTTCATATTTTTACAAAACCAACCTGGCAATGTGTTTTTGAGAATTCTTTCTACTTTTATTAAAAAATACTAGACTGGGTAAATTGATTAACTAAATAGTTCAGTCTTGTAATTTTGGTAGAGTGGCACCCATATCCATTAATTCAACCAATAATTCAAAATTTAATGTAAATTATCTTGTATTTAATGCATATGATGAGATGCTAAAATTTCAGTCATTTGCAAATCAATAACTAAGACTTAAATTTGGTCTATACACAGAGGATGAGTTCTGCCTTCAAAATCAAATGCAAGTTACTTTAAAAAAGTTTGCAAAACTTGGTAAACACAAAAATCCTTTATCTCTGATAAAACCTCATGATTTATATGATAAATACAGAAAAGGTTCACAGTTTATCTTCAAAGCTAGAGATTACAAATTATCTCGTAACATACACACTATGCATTCTACTTTCATTTTAGAGATTATTGTAAATAGCTGTATTTGTTAAATTAATAAATCTCTTACACACTTGATTGTAATAAAATTTAGAAGAATCTTAAATTAATTTTATAGTTACTTATTTCTTATACATCAAACGATAATCCTGCATGACATTTTCAAGCTTTCACTTAAATGTTTTAATACTATACTATACAGAATTATTTCACTTGCCCTTACTACTAAAATAGGGAAGTTTTTTTGGAGAGGAATTAAAAAACTTCAGTTTTTTGGATTTTGCAAGAAACTTTACCTGAAAACTAAAATGTTAGTTTTTAAGTACTTCATTTAATTTAATAGGAATGCTCTGAAAGGGTAAAACAAGAACCTAACTATTTATTGGATACTGTTTTAATAAAAATATCTTTATTAAATAGAACTTTGTTAGAGTGCCCCCTCATGGATCAACAAAGTACAGTCGCATAAAAAAAATTTTATTAAAAGTTAAAATAATTAGCACTATGATGGTAAAACTATACTTTTCTTACTGGTCATTGTTTTACTGTAGTATAAAGTTGAAAGATTTCCCTTTTAAGTTGGAAAACAGGATTTCAATTTTTTTTGTCATTTCATTGTGTTAATGATTTTTAATATTATTAATGGGGGGGTTAGTACTATTTCTCAAAGACATTTTGGGTTTAGGACAATTTATTTATCATAGATGTTTTAAGCATAACACATTTTTATTTTTTAGGGGTAATTTTAAAAGAAATGGCTGAAGTAGTTCCAGAAACAGTTATAGAAAATGAAGAAACCAAGAAAAAAAATGTGGTTTGTGTAAATTTATTTTTTGTAAACTTTTTTTATCTAGTCTTAGTTTTTTTATTAAGAATTGGATTGCTCAATGTTTGCTTCACCTTACTGTATCTGAAAAAGAAGGCATTAAAGAGTTGAAATGGCTTGGTTAGGTATTCGTGACAGTTTTGATGCTTATTGTTTTGATACTCTTAAAATTAAGGAAAATTTTATCATTGAATTGTAAATGCCCATCAGTGTTAGAATTGTTTGAAATATTGGACTCCTTAAACCCTGTGAGGTGGAAAGCGAAAAGGGACCTCTTGTCGGCAAAGTTGATTTCGAGAAAAAGCCAAAAAACCGGAAGACGGTAAAAACTATCGAATTTTTTTTATCTCTCGATTATCGATCCTTGGACCCTTTAGAACCAAATTTTAGCGTTTGGAATCTTTCCTTAACTCTGAAAAATAACGAGATGGTAGCATTTTGAAAGTTTAAGGTCAGGGGCGTGCCAACGTTTTTGAGAGTGGGGGGACGAAGCATTTTTTATAGGGCCATAACCAGAATGATGTGCCAAACTTTGTTAAAGTTTGAAAAGTAGGTTGTTTAGTTAATACTTTCACCTAGGCATCAAAGGGGGTCTGGGGGTCCTCCCCCTGAAAATTTTATGAAATTTAGCTTTAAAAACAAATTTTCTTCTCCTTTTTATACATTTGTTACCCTTTGAAACCCACCTAAAGACCACCCACTTCTTGTATTCCTTAGAATTTTCAAGGGATAAACACAAACAGTAGGTATATTATAACCATAATCTTTTTAAAATAGAATTGGAATCGCGTCAGTGTCGGATCCAGGATTTTTTTTATAGGGGGGGCTAAGAATTTTCAAAATAAAAATCGTCTTCTATTTACCTAAAGGTGGTCTGGGAAAATTTTTCTGATTTAAATCTGAAAAGCAGGTTTTCAACTCGTTTTGGTACTCCTAATCCGAATTTTGGACATACATTTTTAAGAATTTAATATACATTTTGGTAGAATTTTGACGAACTTATTTGAAAAAAAGTCGTAAATAATAGAGTTCCAAGTACTGGGGGTCTTCTCCCAGAAATTTTCTGAAAATTTGACCCTAAAAATAGGATTTTAACTCGTTTTGGAGTCGCTTTCCCCCGAGTATACACATCCCCTTTTTCTTACTGTTAGTTCTCATCTCATTCCTTTTGGGGGGGGGCTAAAGCTCCCAAGCCCCCGCTGGATCTGCCAGTGAATCACGTTACACAAATGTCAAGATTTTAAAATCTTATCTTCAAGTAAAAATGGAGGGGTATGGGGGTCTCCCCCATAAATATTTTGAAAACTTACCTTTAAAAGTAAAGTTTTAGCTCATTTTGAGACTTTATAAACCACATAATTTTCAAAGAAAAAATTATAAATAGACCCCAAATTTTCAATGAGGCTGGGGGTCCTTCCCCAGGAGAATTTTTAAAATAAGCAATTTTAAACTATAGTGTTTTGTCAAATGTAACCGAGCAGAAATAACTTGAAGACCAAAATTTTTGCAGGTTTCTGTGTCAAAATATATTTGAATTTTCAGCAGTAAAAAATTAAATTTTGGGTCTAAATTTGGAAAAAAAAAGCTATGAAACCCTAAAGTTTTTAAGAAATTTGTTTGACTAATTTTTACACTCAAAGTAATACGCATTTAAATAATATTAATGTCAAGAAAATTGTGCCCAGATTGGGTAATTAAAATTTTAAGCTAGAAGATGCAAATTGAAGATTTAAAACAGTTTAAAAAATAATGTCCTTCGCAATTGTTCAAGAAAATTGCCCAGATTGGGTAATTAAAATTTTAAGCTAGAAGATGCGAATTGAAGATTTAAAACAGTTTAAAAAATAATGTCCTTCGCAATTGTTAAAATTATTTATTACTTACAACTACAACAATAAACCTCGCCCCCTTACGTCAAACTGAGGGGGCGAGAATCTCCCTACCTACTTGACGGTCAGTTTCTGGAGAAAGTTGAAAAATTAAGCACATATAAGATGGATGATAATCATGGGCAGAAGAGGGCCCTAGGGTGGCAAGCTGTCCCTGAAGTGCTAGAAAACTTGATTTACCATTACAAAAATGAAAATTTCTCAAAAAGGTGGAGGCCTCCCCTATAACCCCCCATAAATCCGCTTATAAGGATAATAATGCCCGGTGCACAAGTTTAAAGTATTCATTACTTAAAATAATACTCGCCCCCTCACTTCATAAACCGAGGGGGCAAGAATATCCTCACCCACTTAATGGCCAGTTTCTGTTAAGAATTGAAAATATTATGCACATATATATCAGATGGATGCTAATAATGTGCTTTGAATAGTTTAAATTATTCATTATTTACAACAATATTCCTTGCCCCCTCACCTCATTAACTAAGGGCACTTATGACATGGGGGATGCTAATGCCTTTTGCAAAAGTTTAAATTCATTACAATAATATACCTTGCCCCCCCACCTTAAGGAGGCGAGGGGCAAGAATCTTTTTGGCCCGTTTTTGGGCCATCAAGTAGGGAGATTTTTGAATAATATCAAGAATATAAGACAATCTGATGGGTTGAATTAAAATAAGTTTCAAAAGTTTTTCGGATTAGATGGCTGAAAAAATTTCATGTAAAACTGGGGGGGGGCGAAATATAGTGTTCGCCCCCTCACTTTCAAAACTGCGGGGGCGAAAAACCCCCCTGCCCCCCCTGTTGGCACGTCCCTGTTTAAGGTCGTCTTTCGCGAAATCCACTTATTCTTTTAAAACTTTTAATTACTGGCGATTCGTCATTACTGGCGATCGTACTAGGATGATGATGGTCTTAAAATCTTCAAAATTCTGTACAGATCGAGAAAAAAATGATAACTCCATTTCGACGAACGCCGACAAGAGGTCCCTTTTCGCTTTCCGCCTCACCCCTTTTGAAATACATGTGGTCCAAGTTTAAGTAATACAAATGTTATAAAAAATTAATTTTTATGAATATATTGGAATTTTACTATAACTCTGATTAAAAATAGGTCTGTTGAGGAAATATGTTTTATTGGATTTATAAAAATATGAGGTACACAGCACAATTTTGGTAATTCAAACCTAAAAGGATTTGTTAAAAAGTTGACAATACTGTCTAAAACTTCAAATTAAAAAAGTAAAATATTCAGTAATTAAATTAGTATAAAATTTTCTCTTTTTAGGATTTTTCAGAAACATCTAATCACAGTGTAAGTAGTGAAATATTATTTAAATAGTTCTTGAAAAACAAATGATAAAATTCCATGGTTTGGATCAATAGTCATGGGACCCCTTCTATAATATGTGACAGTTTTTCTTGAACCTTATAATAGAACCAACCCTATGTATATAAAAATATTTAAAGGCATAAAATGAAAAAGCTGAAGGATTAAAAACTTAAGCATGGTCTTGAATTAGGGAAGTTGAAAGATCCAACAGTATAGTCTAAAACTCATTCATATTACTGATACCCCCAATGGATCAATGAGGAAAATCTACATTCAGTTAATTTGCAAAAGATTTTTGACTTCAGGTGTTCTTTTAGTGTGTGTGTTTTGTACGGTAAGAGTTTTGTGTTTTTATTTAACTATAGTTATATGAGGTATACATAAATAATGACTAATGGAGGCAGGATTAAATTGAAAGGTTTACAAGATTAGTCATTTAGGCATGTTTACTTTCTATTTTCAGCTTGAAGAAAAAAGCAAAGAAGAACTGATTAAAATAGTAGCTAAGCAGTTGAACTTGTTAAAGAAGGTCAAGGGTAAAAGTGATGGTACGATCTCTTTATTTATATTTCTCTGAAGCTTATTCAAAGGGTCTTGATAAATTTTGTGTTTTAAAATTTCTGTTCTATGCTTTTAGACCTCAGCAAAAGGTGTCAGGTACTGGAGGAAGAAAAGCAAGCTGCTTTGGAGAAGCAATCAACCACTATTGTAAACTTGCAGCTTCACATTGATAAGCTCGAAAAGGATTATAGTGATCTATCTGAGAAAAAAGTAATATTTGTGTGTAACTTGAAGTTTAATATCCTTTTTTGTCTAAATAAAGTTCATCATAAATTATTTAGAATAGCGACATGAAAAGCATTAAAATCTAAACTAAACTCATTGGTGCAACAGCTCTTGAGGGCCAAGGCCTTTGATACCCTTATTGGTTTTTGTGACTGGGGAGGTGTTAGGCAAGCATCAAGTTTAGGTGGTCAACCAAACATGAGACCTACTCTCTTTAGTTCCCCAGTATATTCCAAGCTGATTTAATCTTTCCCACTCCAGAGCATTAATATCTTGTTCTCAAAAATATTTATGTCTTTTGATAGTGTAAATCTAAATGGAATTTTGTTAGTGTTATCCCTGAGCTAACTCTTATTCCTATTCCGTTTTTAGAATAAAGTAGTAGAAGAAAAGAACAATGAACTTGATGAATTAAGATCTTTGCTGAGAGTCTTGGAGTCTGAAAAAGCTTCTGTTACTTCACTTTTAAATGAGAAAGATGAACAAATTCAGTGTTTAACTATGCAGCTGAGTACAGTCAAAAAAACCTGCCAGTTTTTACAAGCTGAATTAACCAAATTTCAAACAGAAAATCAGGTAAGCTGTTTTTTTTGTACTCTATTAACCTTCCTACCCCGCATGGGGTATGAGGCGACCCCAAAGGCACTTAGGCGTTTGATATCTCCAGTCGATTTTAGTTTTGGAGGTTTTCAATGCCAGTATTCTTTAAATACGTGAAGTTTTACAATGGGTAAAAATTTTGGGCTATAATTCAATTTTGAAGCAGCATGGAAGAAAGAGACACATATTCCCCCTCTGGGGTCTCCTCAGACCCCAGGAACGAATATGGTAAATTAATAACAATAAATGAAGATGTTTCATATTTTTGTCATATTGATACATCAAGGTTCCTTCTTTCGTTTTAGTTGTATAGAGATTTCTTGGAGGGTCACAATGTGTTTATATTTTGATTTTTGTTAGAGTATAAAGATTTGGAGAAAGCGCATTGAATTTCGCCTTATTTCTTAATTTTTTCTCATATTCTGAGAAAATGGGGTTTTTTTATAAATTTTTTTCCAGGAACTGATAGGGGAAGCAAAAAAAACCTTTAGACAACTGGGCACCACTATTTCCTGTGAATTGGTTCATTACAAAAAGTATATAAATTTATGGCATTTTCATTCGGTTTTCTTGGAAAAATAAGAATGTTTTCAAAGATTCAAGAGTATTTATTGAAGTTCAGAATGTTATTTCGAAGAAATATTAAAAGAAAATACTAATTTTTTGCATGGCAGTCTTAAATAATGTGGAGAAGCTTTCTTTCCAAACCTTCCTGAGCCGATCATTTTTCGCTTGGTTATTTGAATTTTAGAGATAGTCCGTATTTAAAATGTGATAAAATAATTGTACAAATTTATATATAGCTGCTAAACATACCTGCAACTTCAAATAAAAAAACAAAATAATCAAAAATCATTTTAAAAATAAACTAATAAATTATACCAGTGAAAAACCGGGGTTATCAAGTAGTTTACCCTTAAGCACTGTAATCATAAAATATTTTAAGTATATTACTGAATTGTCATTGTTCTTTCCTGTAATTTAATTTTTTAAGTTTCAGACGTTATAAATAAACTTACATCATACAGTTTTAAAAAGACAGAATCGCAAAAAAATGAACAAAAATCGAGAAATACAATAAAAACTTGACAAATTATTCAGAAGGATTATTTTTGAAGTAAATAATGATAATGTTTGCAATTTAAGATATAATTACCCTCTTAAATGCGTAAAAGACAAGTTTTAAGCATGGGGTCTAGATAGACCCCACGAGGGGAATATTTGACTATTTTTTCAAGAGGGTAGGAAGGTTAAGGTTTCTGATTTCCCAGTCTTTTTGTCTTCCCAGAAAATCATCATCAAATTTGCAAAATACTTCATATTTTTTCATCCATAAAAATACCCTGGTTCTGGGAAACAAATTAATTTTAAAATGTTTCATATTTGTTTTTCTTACCATGAAAATTAATCCCAAGTTCAAAGGAATGCATTAAATTTGAAAAAAAAAAGTTAAAATAGTAATAGTTATTCTAAGTCCTGAAAAAGTCCAGTCTAAAAGTAGTTCCAGGAAAAGTATTATACTTTATGAAAAGTACTTCATATTAACGATTTTTAACCATAAAAATCATTTCTAGATTCTGGGAAATTAGTGAACCTTTTGTAAAAAACATGCAAGTTTGTCTGTTTATACTTAGATTACCCTGAAAATGCATAAGAGTTCTAAAACTGGTAATTAAATACATAATGTATCTTCATTGAGGGAAGATGTTTTTTAAAGATGATACACAAAATAAAGTTATACACATTTTTTGTCTTCAGTCAATTCAATAAAGTGAAGTGTTCATTAGGGTGGAGTGAAACTAGCCAAAAATGACCAACTTTGGAAATTAAAAACGCCTGAGGTGGGAATAGGTGCCATTTACGATAAAACTTAAAAATTCAAAACTTGAGTTCGATCAATTAATATCTTCAGGTTCCACATTCACGTTAAAGTTTCGAAATTTCATCAAATTTTACGTAAAAATGGTTATAAATGGTTCCCACACAATTTTAGCTCCTTTTTCAAACCATAACTGGTTGATTTTATATTCTTAGGATGTCAAACAACATTTTAAGACCTTCTATGGACCTGGAATGGGGGGAATTTCTGATTTTTCAAGCCCGAAATAAGGTCGCATGCCATTAAAATAGTCTAGCGACCGAAAAACAAATTTTTGAATATCGGTACCAAATAGAGCTCAGAAGTTGCGTTTTACCCTCCTTATTCATGGAAAAATAATAAAAAAATTCGTAAAAAATAATTTAGGTGTGTTTTGGCCCTAGAATATGAAAAAATGGATCTTTTGCATAGCGTATAATGAGAAAAGTCTTAATTAATCAAATTAAAGTTTTAAATGTTGTAAAAGCTTATAGTTACCTTAGTTTAGTGTCTTAATAGTCAATAATACTTTTGAGTTTATTATTAAATTTTTAAAAATCAAGTTAACAGCCTAAAATTGCAAATTTGGATGAAAAAACTTAAAAATCCCAAAATTTATAAACTTTAAGTTCAAATATTTTATGTAGTCTGTAATACACACTCTTGTTTACATAAAATGCTTTTAAAACATTAAGGTTGATATTTTTACAGAAAACAGACGAAAAAAGCGTTATATTGCACTACAGGCATTTTATTCCAAACTTTAACCTGCACTACCACTTTTTGTAACAAGTCTTCAAATTTAAAGGTACGAAATATCAAATAAAATCTATGATTTGTTATACATAATAAGAAAAAATTTAGGATATATTTTAAGTAATTTTAATTCTCTGAACTGAAACAATAAATATAAATAAGTATAAAAATGAATTTTTCTCACATTTGATGATTCTAAGATGTATTACTTATCTACTTAGCTCAAATCACAATGCAATACTCTAGTAAATACTTTTTTTGACGATTAAAACACCAAATTAAGGCGACTGTAAGTTTCTATTACATTTAAAACTTTTATTTGATTAATTAAGACTTTCCCCATTATACGCTATGCAAAAGATCCATTTTTTCAAGTTCTAGGGCCAAAACACACCTAAATTATTTTTTACAAATTTTTTAATTATTTTTCCTTGAATATGGAGGGTAAAACGCAACTTTTGAGCTCTATTTGGTACCGATATTCAAAAATTTGTTTTTCGGTCGCTAGACTATTTTAATGGCATGTGCCCTTATTTCGGGCTTGAAAAATCGGAAATTCCCTCCATTCCAGGTCCATAGCAGGTCTTAAAATGTTGTTTGACATCCTAAGAATATAAACTCAACCAGTTATGGTTTGAAAAAGGAGCTAAAATTGTGTGGGAATTATTTATAACCATTTTTACGTAAAATTTGATGAAATTTCAAACTTTAACGTGAATGTGGAACCTGAAGATATTAATTGATCGAACTCAAGTTTTGAATTTTTAAGTTTTATCGTAAATGGCACCTATTCCCACCTCAGGCGTTTTAAATTTCCAAAAAAAAGTTTTTCGCTCCACCCTAGTGTTCATGATTTGTCTCTATATTATTTCAAAATGTGCAATCAATGATTGATCTTACTCAATACAATTTCTGATTTCAATCATTTTAATTATAAAAATAGAGAATGGATGTTTAAATTTTGATGCTTCTCATTTTCCAGGAATGCAAAAAAAGGAAAAATTTAACCATTTCCTGGGAAAGAAACCTATAGTAGTCTATTGCAGTTGTATTACATATAGTAGTATTCTCGGTTTAATATGTTCTCTGATGTTCTAGGAATGCAAAGCAGAAATCATAGTGTTGACGGAAGCTAGAAATAGTACTGTGGAGTCCCTCAAATCTCTTACTCTTAATTCAGAATCAAAATCTAGGGAATATGAAAATGTAGTCAAAGAAATGACTGAACTTAAGTGTAAATTGGAAGCATGCAAGAAAGAAAATGATTCCTCAGCATTTAAAATAGAAAATTTGACTGGTCAGATCAAGACACTTCAATTAGAAAACTCTGACCTTGCTCTCAAACTGAAAAGTAATGACAGTTCAATTAAATCAGATCCACCTTTTCCTGAGAGTGATTTTATTTTCTTGACATCAAATAACCAAAAACTAGTCTCAGAAAACAAGGAATTGAGAGAAAAATTGCTAGAACTTGAAAAAGGACCTACCTGTGTTGATGCTGATTCGAATGATAGATTTTTGAAAATAGAAAAGGAAAATGAGGAGTTAATTCAAAATCTATGCAAACTTGGAAGCAATAATACAGCATTGCAAAACACTAAGAAAGTACTGGAAGATGAAAATCATGAACTTAAAGAGGGACTGGAGCAAATGAAATCAGTTAAATTGAAATTTGAAGATGAGTTAAGTGTCTGTTTGAGAGAAAAAGAAAAACTGAACAATGAAATCAAAAGACTATCTAGTGCTCTCCTGGAACATGAAGAATACAAATATGGCTTTGAACACGCTTTGTTGTATGGTGCAGAGACTGAGCACCTGAACCAATCTCAATTGTACTCAAGATCCGATGCCAAACAAGAACCACCAAATACATCTGAAACACTACCTGAAAGTAATCAGCCAATCGAGATCTTCAATCCTCCTGTAGTCAATGATCCTGAAATGATGAGTGGTTTAGAATTTGGCTTATTGAGTGGAGGCACTATAACTGAAGCATGTGAAAGCTTTCCGGTAGAGGGTGCCAGCGCTGAACCAGTTAATGTTTCTGGAATGGAATTGGATGAGAAGGAATTTGAAAAAACACTGGCCGAAAACGATGAACTCTTGGAAAAAGTTGATCAGCTTACAAAGCAATGTACTGAATATGCCAGCCTTCTGCAGGAGACATTTAGTGAAAATGAGTCTTTGAAGCTGAAACTAGAAACTGTTGAAAGTGAAAAGAATGTACTGCTTGAAAGTTCGCAAAAAGACTTCATTGATGCTGGTTCTAACACTGAAAACCTAGTGAAGGAAGATCAGCTGTGTGAGAGTGATTTAGATGCAGAAAACGAAAAACTAAAAAAAGAAGTTGCTCAGTTGTTAACCGAAAATTCTGAATACCAAGAAAAGTTTTCAAAATTTATTTCTGAAATTGATGTTTTGAAAAGTAAAGCTGACCAATATACTGGAGAAATAGATGTGCTCGAAAAGCATAATTTGGAACTGAATGAAAAATTAGAAAAGAAATCTTCAGAGTTGGAGGAATTAAATTTTCAGCTCGAGTTACTTATCATCAGCATAAAGCAAGGGGTCAGGCAAAAAAATTCAGGAGCTCCCAAAAAATCTGAAAAGCCCTTGCAAGAAAACCTGACTTTGATTAAAAACCTCTTGGATGATCTAATAATAAAGTGTAATAACAGTGCTATACGAACAAAGTCATTAGAGTCCAACTTGGAAGAATTGATGTCTCAGAAAGAAGCTGCTGAGTATGAAATTCAACAGATAAAAGAACTCAACCAGTTTTTGGAAGATGAAGCCAGTGAGCTGCGGCTGGAACTAGAGCAGTTGAAATCTAATCAGGAATTGAACGAAGAAAAGTATTCTAATGTTATGTACGAGAGAAGCATTAAAGGTACGTCTGAGTTGTACAGCATAGATGAAATGGATGAAAAAACTGGTCAAGAGGAAAGACCTGAACAACCTGATAATGAAACACAATTAACCTCTGTTAATCCCGATAAAAATTCTGAAATACACTCGGCTGATTTTTCAGTTCAAGTGAATATTCAGTCTGAAGACAGTTATAAAAATAAGTTTGATTCACTGGTAAATGAAGAAAATGAACTAACAGATAGCTGCCAGAAGTCAGAATTTGAAAGTACCATCAAGAATCTTAGTTCCGAAATTTCCGCTCTGAAAAGTAGTCTAGAAGATAAGACTAATTTAGTAGAGAAAATCCACTGTCAGTTGGATTCAAAATTGGAGCAGATAGAAGCTCTGAATGTGGAAATGAAGGAGAGAGAAGATGATTTGAGAAACGGCCAAATCCTAATCTCCTCCCTCCAACAACAGTTACTCCAACACGAGCATAACAGTGTTTCATTAAAGGAAAGTTTCAAAAAAGCAAAGAGTATTATTCTAGAGTTGAATGCTGAAAAAAATCAGCTAAACTCATCTATTTCAACCTTTAAAGCACTTTCTGAAGAAGAAATGAAATCTATTAGGGATAATTTGCCCTCTGTGATAAATGAGTTTATTAAGTCTGTTAATCTTGATTGTGACAACTGCGCCCATTTAGTGAAGGTAAATACCTATGTGAGGAACTATTTATGTTCAGCATCCAGTGATATTGAAAAGATGTTGAAATCTCTGCTACTTGATAATAGCGCAGACTGTGCCATATCCGATTTCTTGAGGTTATTAGAGAGCAATACAAGAGATGAAAATTTGTATTATGACACTTTAGATGGCAAATGCTCAAACGATTGTTGCGCTCTGTCTGTTGATATCGATAACTTGAGAATTTTGAATCAAAAGTTTTTCTCTTTGTTGTACAATTTCTTGAAAAACACTTTTGAAAATTCAGCTGCTGAATTGAACGAATATAAAGTGAATATAATCCCAAGTCATAAAGCAACCATTACTGATCTAGAAAATCAATTACGTGAATATTTGAATAAAAATTCGTCCATGTCTGATAGTATCTCAGAACAAAAGCTGGAAACAAGCTCCAGTGAAGTAGCTGATGATGATTTGAAAAGCCAACTGGCTGACAAAGAAGTCAAAATGAACAAATTTAAGCAGATTGCTTTAAAGATGAAAAGAGAACTTATGGAATGTAAGAAAAAGGTTAGAAAATCACCTATATTAACAATAAAGTTTTATTCACTTTCAAAAACTTTTTGTACAATTAATTGAATTTACTTTTCTAGAATAGTGAACTTTCTTTGGAAAAGGATAAATATTTGTCCCAGCTGAAAGAAATGGAAAATCTTTCAACTGAACAGCTTCAGTATGCGCAGAATTATCAGGTTTGTATTGATTTATGAAAATGCTTTATAAACCCAAATGTTTTATTTTCTATAAATTAACATTTAATGAAGGAAAGTATTTGGGAGAAGAACAAAATATTAGTTAGTAAAAGTAATTGGTTGATAAAAAGTATGTTTTTTAAGAAAGATTATATTTGTGTCTAAAAATATCTTTTGTTTTCCAGAGTTTACAAAATGAGTATGATAAAATTCAAGATGAGCTGGAACTTCAAAAAGAGAATGCCAAAAAATTGGAGGGAGATTTTTCATCTACTCTTCATGAACTTAATGCTCTGAAAGAAAAGGTTTCAGAGTTGGAAGCTCAGTTACTGAAGTCTAAACAAATGCTTGATACTGCTACATTAGCTAAACAAGCAAGTAGTATTTTAACTTTTAAAAAATAGTATTTTTCTGCAAATTCAATGTATAAATCAGGCCTGCACAACTTTTATTGAGACGCTGGCCAAATTTTCTCGTCTTAAAAACATAAAACAATGAATAAAATATTATAACTTATAAATTTGTATATTTTCAAAAAGTGTGCTTATCCAGGCCTTGGGTGATATTTCTTTCATTGCTTGTATACTTCATAAATTGAATTAAATTAATTTGTCTTCTAATCAATCCATTTTTTTAAAAAAAGTTGGTTCTCTTAAAGTAGTTTTTTAAATTAATTTTCCCTTTAAATGAAACTTGAAGATCTTTCCATGTACACCTCAGAATTTCTAAGAAATTTTTAAATAATAGTGATCAGTATTTCAGGGCTTCCCTCTTTTGATTCAGCCCCGAGTCAGAATCATTTATTTTTATTTTGATAGAATTTTGTACTAAACGCATTAAATTCATAAAATCAATAAATTCATTAAATCATCATTGGTGATATTAGAAAAATGCTTCTATATATACCAAATTTGTACTTAAAATGTCTTTTTCTTAAAGTAAAAGGAAAAGTAAAAAAGTAAAGTAAAAAGAATTCAGTTAGTTTGGAATAATAGGAAATTTTTCATTGGAGTTTTGCTTTTTAGGAAAAGGAGCAGCTGAATGTTGATTTAGAGAGCAAGCTAATAGTAGCTGAAAGTAAAATTCAAGAGAAAGCTATGAAGGTTGAAGAACTTGAAGCCTCTATCAAAGATAAAATTGATAGTATGAGTGCTGTAACTGAAGAAAATAACAATTTAAAAAGACAGCTTGAGATATCACTGAAAGTAGGTATCTTTTTCACAAACTCAATTTTATGTTCACGTTAATAATTTGTTGTTTAAGACTATGGAATTGTCCCCTCTTAGAGGGCTTATAATAACATACATGATAAAGTGTATGTAGTTAATCTTATCAGTCTAATCTCATATATCCAATGGCACTTTAACAAATATTACTGAATAGTAAAAGAAATTGAACTATCAACTAACAAGTGGGCAGCAATGATTCGGTTGTTTTTATAGCTGTTGGTAAATCCATCTATAATTATAGCACAAAATTATTTTCATGAATCAAAATTTTTATAAAATATTTTATTTATCCTTCCAAATATATATTCTCCAGTTCTATTTTGAACCAAATGATGGATCAATTTCAATATTTGATCAAGTACTTATTGAATATAGTGGTAGTTAAAAAGCAAACCTTAGTAATGTTTGAAAAAGCAAAGTCTTCTCCTAGGGCATGATTTGAAAGTGTATTTAATTAAGTAACTGATTCTTTATAGGAGGAAAAGAAAAAGAACTTGATGGATTTGGAAATGGCGGATTATGAAAGAAGTGTTGAAGAATTAAACAATAAGATTCAGAGGAAAGATGATGAAATCAATGAATTAAAGTTAAAACTTACTTGTGAGATAGAGAAAAATGAAGGACTTCTTGAAGAAATAAGTTAGTTTCTGTTTATTAATTATAAGTATATTTAATGTACTGGTATTGTTAAATGTTATAAGCATGAGTATTTTATAGTTTGTTTTTAATAAATGTATTCATAGACTCTAATGTTTGTAGGACTGCATTGTGTACCAATATTTTAGTTGGTATAAAAACTGTGTGAAACATATTTACCTTCATAAATGCACCAAAATGTTTAAAGTTGTTTATATGTTTTAAAAGTTTCTTCAAAATTTCTTTGAAACAGTTTTTTTATGTTTTTAAAGAACTCTTTTTAGTGTTCTGTTCTACTTCTAATGACTTTAATTTCAATATTAATACATAACAGTGGTTCCCAAACTATTTTGGTCGTGGAACCCCCAAATTTGTTACCGATGATCGCGGAACCCTGAATATTTTTTAATCAACGACTTTTCAAAATTTAATACATATGATATTAAATGAAACCAGGCACGGATCCAGCATGGGTCCAAGGGGGCACTTTTCCAGACAATCACTTTTACCTCTGGGCTAAAATGTCAAATTCATGGGGATTTTCTAAAAGTATCCCGCAAGATCCCCTTCTAGTACCACTAGGGGGTATGGGGGTCCTCCCCCAGAAAAATTTTGAAATTAGACTTTTAAAAGTAGAGTTTTAAGTCATTTTAATAAGCTTTTTGGGGCCAAGGGGAGAATTTTCCAGACCATAACCTTTATCTTTTGACAAAAAATGTCAAAATGTTAGGGATTTTCCAAAAAGTTTCGCACAAGATCCCCTTGTTATACCGTGGGGGGTCTGGGGGTACTCCCCCAGAAAAAAATTTTGAAATTCGACTGGTAAAAGTAAGGTTTTAATTCATTTTGAGAACATTTTTGGGTAAAAGGGGAGCGGCGCTGTCCATTCTTATTTCACCATTCTAATTTTGTTAATGAAATAAAGTTTGTCCCATGGAACTCCTAAATTTCTTCGCGGAACCCCAGGGTTCCGCAGAACCCACTTTGGGAACCACTGATACATAATGTTGGTGATTCAGTTAATATTTACTATATTCTGGTTGATTTGATTAAATATGTAAATAAAAATGACATTTTTTACAGAATATAAATGAAAAGTCACATTTTTTTCTAATTATATTAGTTATATATAAATCATTTTAATAACAAAACAAATCTTTTTAGAATCTACTGAAACTTTGAAAGAAACAGAAGAAAAAAGGGTTGTAAATCTGAAAAATGTCCTTGAGAAAACGAAATCCGAGTTGTCGTCAGTCAAAGAAAGAGAGGAAGAATTAGCAACTACTGTTTCATCTTTGAAAATGCAATTGGAAATACTCGTACAACAGGAAGAAAACTGCAAAGTAATTGAAATTTTATTTGTAACTGTTGCTCTTATTTTTCTCAAAGCGTTTAATTTTGAAAATCCATTTCAGCTGCAACTCTCTGAAACATCGTCTGAAATGCAACACCTGAAAGAAATGCTCAAGACATCCTCTGAAAATCACCAAAGAATTGTCAGATCGTTTGAATCTAAAATAGCTACACAAAAGCAAGAGATTCTTTTGTCCCATAAGGAAGTGGAAAATATAAAGCAAGAATTTGAAAATTATAAGGTTTAGTTTTATATTGTTCCAAATTAGTCTTCTGCCTTTATCTTTCTTTCCATCTAAATCACAACTTACTAAAAAAAAGGATTATCTATTTTTAATTTTGGGAAATATCACAAATCAATTTTCCCATTAGTAATTATACTGTGTGCTATCTTTTAGTAACACAAATGAGATAAAACTTAACAAAAAGGTGGAAAGACAGATATGACTGATGTAAATATTGATTGTTAGCCCTAATGCCTTCATTATTGCATTGAAATCTGTATTGAAAACACCCTACTATCATATTTGCTAGTTTATTGTTATGATTTTCGACATAAAAAGCAAAAGTTTTTAATAAATATTTTATGTTCTCTTGCAATAAATATTCCAAGGACATATTAAGCCACACCAAAAATTCTGTTAATGTGTTTTGCCTGCATCACAGCTATTGTCATCTACTGGATGAATTTCATATATTCTCTAGCCTGTATAGAACCTAGCAAGCTGTGTTTTAAATTATTAACTTTCTCCTTTAGACCAGAGTCCACAGTGTGCTGAAGCAACAAAAATCTACCACTCCTGCTTTTGCATCTGTGGATGAAAACTTAACCGAAAAACTGGAATCGGTGATTGAAAAATTAAAGTTGCAAGTAAAAGACTTGAAGTAAGTGGAAGACAGACAACTAAAGACCAAAAAATTA
This sequence comes from Tetragnatha versicolor, assembly GCA_024610705.1. Taxonomy (NCBI): domain Eukaryota; kingdom Metazoa; phylum Arthropoda; class Arachnida; order Araneae; family Tetragnathidae; genus Tetragnatha; species Tetragnatha versicolor. The sequence continues at coordinate 2,796,154 of JANDEH010000020.1, forward strand.
TCTTTGGTAGTTCTGTTCTTAAATATCACAATTTTGTCCTCTATTTAGTGTAAAATGTTTTGATTTTTAAGTTATATTAGGGTGAACTGACCAGTAATTGACCAGTTAGTGGAAATTCCTCCAAGTTTTATTTTTCTTTCTAAGAAAAAAATTTTTCTAAAAAAATTGACAGTGGTTTAATATCAATGAAGGTATGAGGAATAATAACTGATAATCATTTTTCCTTTCACTTTTATAGAATTTTACTTATTTATTTTAAAACGAATTAATTGAGATTTTGCCAGTAGTTGACCACTTACATCCAGTATTTGACCTCCATTATTCCAGTAATTGACCATTGCCATATTCACCATTTCCAGAATAAAAATCAAAATCTACAGCGCAAGCACAAATCAACCAACTGATCCACAACGCAACCTATCATTTCCAAAAGAACTGTTTGTTCGAGTCCCACTGAAATTTTCCCCATTTCTTTAAAACAGGGTGTTCTTCCTAAAGTTGGCTGAAAAAATACGCAACGGAGAGGCTTGAAGAAAACGTTTCAGAAACCCTTACACAAACTTTCATTCAAACTGATGATTATAAAATTCCCTCATAAAAATTAAGAATAGGCAAATTTTAGCAAATTTTCAAGTTCATAGTTTTTCTAAACAATTTTAAGCGAAAAAATCAGTTGTTTTATTGAATGGTTTTAAAATTTTAAACATATCTAATATTTCATTCTTATAAAACCGTGCCTTTTGTCAGAAAATCCTATGATCTGAAAACCAACTGTTTGTTCGAATCCTACTAAAATTTCTTCCGTTTGTTGAATACGTCTTAGAAAATTATTAAAAATTTTTATTCAATATGGATTTTTAAGATGTATTTGCAAAATCATATATATTTTAAGCAAGAAATAGAACATGTGTTTTTATTGTTTAACCTTTTAAAACCAGATTGTAGGCCACCTAGCGAGCGCTTGCACCGCAAATCGTTCGATTCCCGCGTTTACTACAAAGGGCTATCTAAAAAACTAAAAATGAGTTTTCGTCTGACAACCAACCAGCTAGCTACCCGTAGGCAGTGGCGGATCTACGGGGGGGGCTTTCGGGCTAAAGCCCCCCCCAAAACGTCTGATATTTTACTATGTTTGTCAAAAAACAAAAATTAATATCCGAAATTCAGATGAGGCGTACCAAAACGAGTTGAAAAAGTGGGGTTTTTGACTTAAATTTCCAAAAATTTTCTGGGGGAGGACCCCCAGACCCCCCCTTTTAGTGGTTTGAGTAAGATAATTCAGTACCTTTTCCGTATTACCATTAACCTTTTACCTGCCGATGTTCCCAAATGGGAACATAATTTTAAGGAATTTTTTCACCACTTAATTTTTCATGCAGGAATTCGATACTTGGTAGAAAGCAACTCAAAGATATGAAGTTATTTTACATGTAAAAGTTTTTCACTTGGAATTTAATCCTTTTTGTAGAATTTACATCAAAATTAGAGATTTTTGGCTCTTCCAAAAGTTACACAAGTTCCAACTTGTGAAAATTTTAAACAAATTTAGTTTTAAGTAATTTTGCTGCGTTTTGGTAGCTTAAGTACACATCTTCCCATTTGGCTTGACAGAAAAGCTTTACATTCTAATTTTGGGGAGTAATTACCAAAACAATTTATATGTTCCCAAATGGGAACATCGGCGTTTGGGGTATAGTATTTGAGGGTATTTTCATAACATGCAAAAATTCAAGTTATTTCCTATTTTCTTTAATTTTTTTAACTTTTTTTGTCTCAAAGGATTAAAACAGGTTAAGAATGATGTTTTAAATTCAAAAATATCTGATTTTTATTTTTCTCCTGATTTATGGAGAAAAAAAATTCCAAATCTTCATAGCAGATTCTTACACTTATATAATTTTCTAACTCCCCAATCGATTAATTTTCAGTAATTATCAATAGGGGTTATGCAAAGAGCATATATTGAGTGCTTCTGAGGATTTGCGTATATATTTTTGTGCAAGTACTTTTTTTACATAAAAATTTTAGGAATAAAATCGAAGAATTTTGAAAATAAGGAAAATTGCGTACATCTAAAAACACTCTTCTAACGTAAGTTGGATGTAAGATATATATGGTTCAGTTTGGAATCCTCCATGCGAAACACGGGTTTAATGAATCAATGGAGATATTTTTGATTATCACTTTTGAAAGCTAATTAGATTTGAATGCAATTAGTGAATTTTATGATAGATATATATCCCTATAGAACCGTATTTAAAACAAATTTTTCTCACAGAAACGTAACTGTTTTGCTTTGAAGAGCATGGGAACACTCTTATGTATTTTTTACACCAAAATATTACCCATAGTGCAAGAAAAATTTACGGAAAAGCTTCGCGAACGTAATAAACATGTCAATTTGTTCTCATGAAAATCTATAAAAATGTTACTTAATCGTCCAAGTATGGATAATAAGATGAAAAAACCGTCCACAATCATAAAAATGTTCATAATTATTGAGTAGAAACCTATTTCAAGCATTTTATTTGAATTAATTGTAAAATATGTGCCTTTTGGAAATCCCCCTAAAAACTTCACCCCAAACGCCGATGTTCCCAAATGGGAACATCCTCAAAATCATACATAGGATTTTTTTTCCGACAAAAAATGACTAGAATGGTTTTAGTAATGATAAAACAAGCCATTTAAGCCAAAAATCAGAACCTTTAATTCGAAATTTGAATTGCGGCGTTTAAAAGGTTAACAAGAAGACTCAATTGGATTATGAAAATTCTTAGCCCCCCCCAAAACCAAATCCTGGATCCGCCACTGCCCGTAGGTACGTATTTTAGGGCTTAGCGAGAGGAGTGACATATTTTTAAAGCGCAGGTGTTGGAAATGTGAAGAACCAATGAAAGAGTTAGATTGAATAAAGAGTCCCTATTAACAAAACTGGTTAATTACTGGAAATGTAACTTTTTTTACAGTAAATCTAAGCAAAAATTGTACTGCAGGTAAAAATCTTTAAGATCGCTCTTGGTTTAAAAAGAAATCTCAAAAGCATATAAAATCCAGTAGTTGACCACTTTGGTCAAATACTAGCACTTTTTCTATTTTAGACAGCCAGTAGTTGACCACCCCTCAAATATCAAATTAAATGGTTAATATACAAGTAATGATAGTTTTATTTAATTAAACTGTATATATAGGACCTAAATTCATCAATCAATAAACAATTGGAATAAAAACTAGCTGGATGATTTGAGATTGAACTAAATGCTCCATACCATTATAGCTAGTAGTGAGAGCGCATGCTTTGAAGCTTTGTTGATAACTTTGTTTTCAACTATTTATTGCGTCTTTTAAGATCAATACTGGAACTTAAGACTGTGCATGAGCTTTTATTAAAATGTTAGCTATGTTTTCAACGCAACAGCTTCGAAATAAACACACAAGAGTTCTTGTTTTTTGTAAAATTATGCTCAAATGGTCAACTACTGGTAGGTGGTCAACTACTGGTCAGTTCACCCTAATTGATTCAAATGCTTAAACAATCAGCAAAGTGGGTTTAAAATCAAATTTAGGCAGTTGTTGCAACAACAAGCTCACTCCAATAGCTTTACATTGAAGTTAGTTTGCTGTTGCAGAAAAAACCTAGATTCTTTGTTTGAAAGATTATCCTTTACTTTTTCATTTATTATCTTTTGCTTATTAAGGGTATGCAGCTACAGTTGTATAAAAATCCAGCAACTTTGATTTGATAAATGTAAAATTTAAGAGCACAAACCATAGCTTTAATTTGAATCCAAAGATATAAATGTAATGTATTTATACTAATAACTGTTAAAGTAACAAAGTTAAGTTTAGGAATTCTTTTGTTAGCACTTATCTAAAAATGGCAGGACCTTAACTGCACTCCCCTAGAGGAAAAAGTTTTATTATTTATGGAAATAAAATCTTAGCCTTTCTTTGAAAGGAGAAATGACAAAAATACAAGTAATAACCAGAAAAAATAATATAGTTCAGACCTAATGTAGTTTTAAAATACCTTACAAATACTGTTTTTGGTAGTGAAAAGCTTACTGCAATATCCCTGGAATATGAAGGGCTACAGGAAGAACATGATGTACTTCTACAGCGATACAATAAGGCTCTTAGTGACCGGGAAAAGGAAGAAAATGAATGGCATTTAAGGTAAACTTCAATCTTGAAATTAATTTTTCAACTAAAAATTTTGATAGTTGCAAAGTGTTCTCATACATTTTTTATTTTACTTCATCACTCATTCCTTATAAATTCATACATGATTTTTCTACAATTTATGATTTTTTGTGCATGGTCTCTTTACTGATGTACATCCAAGTAGTGTCATTAATTGGCTATACACAGGGATGCCAACTATTCTGGATTTTGTAGAATCATTCTGCATTTTGACCCTAAATTCCACTATTGCGGGTAAAGCTAGAAAAACTACGGAAACTATGCTAATTGCATTCTTAAGATAAAGTGTTAAAATTTTCTTCTTAATTCTCTGTTTTTAGCTTCAGTCCTTTCAATACATATTTCTTTTACTTAGAATTGCGAATAAAAACGATAATGCTAGTTAACTGATGAGCAATAGGAAGGGGGAAAAAATTGCAATATTCAAATCTGCATGAACTCATGTCTCATGCAAGAAAGGCACACACAAAGGCTTTTTTTCTTTGCTGAGATTTTTTTCTTCTTTATTTTCATTCTGTAACTTATCGGAATAGCTTATGTTTTTCTCACAGGCGTTTATTTATTTGTTTATTTTGCACACACGGGGACTTGATTACGGATGAGCATCGTCACAGGTTGGCATCCTCCCTGGCATTATCATGCATGTGATTCTTCCGCCAATTGGCGGAAATCCGCCAATTTGCTTAGAAAAATTAAAATCTCACGATGCAATTTGCAAAAAACTGAAATTCCACTTTTATATTTTCCAATCGTTTTTTACTGATCTCTGACCTTTTAAGTAAAATTGAAAAAAATATTAAAAATATCGAAGTAATATGAAAACTAGTTAAGATTTATGAAATATGACTAGCATGTTGAATCATCAGATATCGGGAAGTAGGAGCCAATGGTCCCCCTCTATTGAAAATAAAGAAAAATTTAAGTGCGATCGAATATTTTTAAAAAATATTCTCCGCCAATTTATTGACGGAGTAATCACATGTATGATTATATTTTCTAACTTACGAGATCAATTAATCCATAATCACAAATTTAACCATCTTCTTTTTCTTACACCTACAATTTCTCTCTTGCAGGTTGCAACAATTAAATACAGAGAAAAGTAAACTGAGAACTGCCCAAGAAGAACTGTCATCTCAGCACTTGCTACAAAATGAAATGCTTGTTTCTACATATAAAGTAATTGCTATTTTTACAATAATCTTTTATACATTTGGTTTGGTTACAAATGGTGTTTTCTTTTTTTAATTTCATTGTGAATATTTTGTAAATCTTTAATTAATTGTATTCCTAACATGCCAAAAATAAGTTGATAAATTTTTTAGGGATTAAATTTCATGGGAGGAACCCCCAGACCCCTTTTAATGCAAAGCTATTTATATTTACAAGCACATAAGACAAAAGTTAATTCAATGGTTTCAAACATTTTTTAAGTGGTGTGCTTTTTTTGTTATTAAATAATCAAGGTTTTTCCAAGTCACTCTTCAGGGTAGGAAGCTCCGAATTCTCAGGCCATCCTCTTCAACATTCTATTTCTAAAGATGCACATTTATTTGATTTGCCTTATCAATTTTTTTACGTATTTTTAAATAACATAGCTGTGATTTGAAAACAGTTTTAACAATTAACATGAGTTTTTTTAAATTTAATTAAGTAGACTAAAATTACATAGTGTATGGATATCTAGAGATTAAAGGTATTAAGTATTTTTCCACTAGACCCCAATATAAATTTTCAATATTACTTGGAACCTGCATAAAATTACTTGCTGACCCTTGGTCTTGGATGATGTGGGTTCTGTGAACCCACATCATCTTCCTCAATGGAATGAAGACTTAAAAAGCTTTTTTTTAATTTCAGAAACAAATTAAGATAATGAGCGAAGAACACAAGAGGACTGTTAATGACCTCCAGAAACAACTGGAGTCGGCTGACTTGGAAATCGCCCGTCTGCAAAGAGATCAGCAAAAGGCTCATGGACTACCAGTCACTCCAACTATACAGGAATCAATGTCTTTTGATATTCTTTCTCAGGAAAGACAAGAAGGGGAGGTAAGTGAGGCATCAACTATATAGGGCTTTTTTTTTCATAATACTAAAGCACATATTAAACTTAAAAGTATATAATAACATACTTGAACCTAAAAAATGAACTGATGTTTTGTCTTGAAAGGATTTTTTAAATTAGTACCATTTTTCCGTACTTTATATGTATTTTTTATTTTCCAGGGTTCGGAAAGTATTGATGGTTCTGATACACCAGTTCGTGTAAGTTTCATTGCTCTAAATTTTTCTTTCGTCATAATTTTTTCTTCATGATTCATTTTGTTCTTTTTCTAAGTATGACATTGGTAATTGAAGTTGAAAAGGAAAACTAAATCTGGACTAACTAATTAGTTATTATTTTTCTTGGATATATATTTAAAGTACTATATTTTATCATAAAATATAAGATCTTTAACTTGCATCATTATTTTTTTGTTAAAATATAAATATTATAGCTTTGATGTCAAGTTTTTACTTAAGTGATGCATCCAGGCACTATTTAATCCGTAGATTATAATCAATATGTACCTTGTAGAAATGGGAATACTTTTAAATTGTTATTTAAATGAAGACTTATTAATGTGAAAAATTAATTAAATTAATATATAAAAAATAAATTATTACAAGATTAAACTATGGATTATCTTGCTTTGTTCTGACCATTAACTTATCATGTGTCATTGAAGTGTTTTTCATAATTATAAATGTCTATCACTTTTTTTAGCACTACTCTCTTTCCACTATACCATCTTCTGGATTCGTTCCACTGGAAAAACTCTTGCAATATCCTCTTGAAGGAAACAGTATGTTAATTCTCAAGTTTTTACCTTGAAACTTTGGGAAGATGAATTTCCTTTTTTTATCATGAAATGCATAATTAACTTTTTTAAATTATAATATTTCTAGGGGGGAAAACTTTTTTTTTCATATGAGATTTCTTAATATTCTCATTCTTTGTTTGTACTATCTGTAAAAATGCATTTGAACACCATCATTTGTTAAATAATAAATGCATAAATTACTCAGAGTTATTGATTACCAACATAATTTCCCCCTTGTTTTACATAGTTTAACTTGCACCGCAAATTATGTAGTAGTAAAATTTAAGAGTTGACATTGCTGGTTTTATAGTTTCATTATAATAAAGAAGTTTTTTTGTGCTTTACTTAAACTTTATTCTTTACAGCTCCTAGAAATTCACTTCAATATCAAGATTGTGAGAAACTAGTTTCAGATTTGAATGCTTCAAATAAACAAATAGAACATCTCAGTGAAGTTAGTACTAATAAGTTATAGATTCTGAACTTGGTTGAACAAAATTTGTAAAATAGCATGCAATTTTGAGTAAATGCAAATGTTTATACTTAATTTCTGCATTAAAAACTAAATTATAAAATTGAAATAATTTCTTAATTACACTTCTGTAATAAAAAAATAAATCATGTATTTTTTTTGGAAATATCAATTTAATTAAAGCTTTTTGTTTAAGAAATATTTTCAAATGGAAAATTAGCAATGTTCATTTGCACATATTGAATAGTTAATAAACTACTATGCTTTTCTATTTGAAATCATTTTTGATGAATGATTCATCACTTAAATCTGAAAGAAGGGCCCGTCACACTATTTTTCACACTAAAAATTGATTCTTTCTGTTTTCTATTAATTTCACCAGTTTATTCTTAATAATCTATGCCAAACAGGACCCTAATTGTACAAAACAAGAACCCAATTGAATGCTAATTTGAAATTTATAAATTTTCAATAGATGTTCACAATTTCTCTAAAACAGGAACGTCACAAATAATCTGGGCTGTTTATTTTGAGCTTTAAATCTATTAATATGTGAAAATTTATTCAATGCAATCAATTGTGTTTAAGTATCAAACAGTTTTGAGTTGCTGAATTCATTGATTCTGATATCCTCTGTGTTACGATAGGTTTTGAATGAGAGTGAAAGTGCCAATCTTCGGTTGAGTGAACAAGTGAGAGTGCTGAAAGAAGAAGTGAGAAGATTAGAAAGGAACAAAGAAAGAGAAGAACATGCAGAAAATTTAGAGTATTTAAAGAATGTTTTTATCAAGGTAAAAATGTTAACCATTACAAGTTACCTTTAAAACTGTGGTTTTTTTATTTACTGTTAATATTTTGGCATCTTGTAGTTTTCAACTTTAAACGCATGCAGTGAAAAGGCAATGCTGATTCCAGTTTTAACGACCATGTTGAAGTTAAGTCCTTCTGAGCAACAACAGCTTAAAAGTATTGCTGGAGGTAAATGCCATTTAATTTAATCTTATGTAGATTACAGCATACACTTATTTTGTTTAAATTTAAATAGAGTTAAGTACATGTTTATGAAAATATTTTTGAAAAGACATTGTTTCTCTTTAAGGATTGTATATACCTATATTTCTTATATTGTTTCTCAACCTCATTAAAAGTATTACAGAAATATTATATTGAAGCCTTAAAATATTGTTGTAAAAAGTAATAAAACAATAAATTTACTAATATACATATATTTACTGTATTTTTGTATTGTTAATAGGCTTAAGTTAAAAATTAGTTTAATCGGAAAATATACGAATTTTTCAAATAAAGTTTGAAAAGAAGCAGGGCAAAGAAGAATATTCTATTATTTGTTGATATATTAAATTTTTTAAAAAGCATAATGGCTATATTTGTATGCCTTAGTTGTATGTTATCATGTGTATTTATTGTTTGTATCAGTTCAGATATTTTATATTTAAAAATTGATATTTTTCTTTTAGACGTAGATCCAAATGATGCTGCTAATAGTGGATGGGGAAGCTATCTTCATAGGTGGTCTGGTTTGGCATGATCTATGATCCCCAATTAATTAATTTATATATTTATAGTGATTATATTCAACAGTTTATTTTACTTTTTAAATTATTCCATTTAAATTCTAGTATAACATTTCTCAACATAAGCTTGAATTCAATAAGCTCATTGCCAGTTCAATGATTAAAATATATAACTTTATTTGGCATTTTGATGTAATATAATGTTCCTTATTGAGATTTTAGTATAATCCAATAGCTATTAAAAAAGATACCCCTTTTAAATTTCTATACAAGGAGGTTATTTGTAAAGTATGTTGTACACAATCCACTTTGCCCAAGTGTTTTGTCTGCCTCACCATTTGAATCCATCACAAGGCTGGCTTAGCTTGTCCTATCAGGTATATGAGAACAACTTTTGGGGATGTGTTTGTTTATTATTTGTAGTGTGTCTCACAAAAAGAACAAAAGTCTTATGGTCATACTAAAAAGAGTTTATTAAGGAACTATATTCATTGCATGAGTGTTGGCGATGAAAACCAGATTTAGCTATAAAAATAAGCCAAAGTGTTTAAGTATTCTCAATTTTCATAGCCACAATTACCTCAACTTTGAAGGTATCCAAATTTGCATATTCTTTAATTCCAAATGTACTAAACATAAAAACTGAAGTAAAATTCTAATTATTACTCTATGAATGTAGTTTTATTACTTTGCCTGTTATTAAGAGGCAAAGTAGTTAAACTCCAAATGTGTTGTTATATTAGCATTATTTTAGTCAGCTTACAAAATTATTTTTTAAAGCGGTACTTTTATAGAATTTTTTTTTCATGAAATCCTAGATGACTTTTGAAAGCATATGTTTTATTTAATTGTAAATACTTATTAGGTTTTATGTAGAAAACTTGTGGGCATTAATTTATAAAAGAATGTTTAGATGATAAAAGTTTAGTATAAATCAAACTGTTCATTATGTATTTGTGTGTTTTTTAAGGTTAGATATTTATTATTTGCACTGCTAATTTGTGAGTTAAGTTTACTGATATATTATTTTTTATGGTTGCTAAATAAAATACTTTTTATGCCATTTTTTACTTTATTCATTTACACTCCACTTGGGAGTTAAGAAGATGTTAATTTTGTAAGACATTTCAGGGTTTTATATTTTAATTAGGTTATAATTTATCTAATACAGTGGTTCCCAACTCAAATATGTCTGCGGACCACTTCACCTAAATTTGAACATCTGGGGACCATCTCTATCCCAAACTGTATCTTCAGAATTTTAACTTTTTTTTCAGTGCATTCATTCCTCATGGAAGGTCTAAAATGTTGACTTTTTTTCTGAAGTAAGGGAAACCGAGCCTCGAGTCTTACAATGTTTCTAAATAGAACTTAGAAAATCAAATAATTTATTAAACTTAAAAGAAAAATTAACATTACATGAATTTTATATCTAATTATTTAAAAATATACCTTTTAAAAAAGACCATTTATCAAGCCTTTTTTATCTATTTACCCTGGAAGGGTTCACACCTACACAAAAGTTACAGTAAAAAATAGTTAAAAATAGTTATTTTCTTCTTTTTCATAACCAACAAATAAGGTAATATATTATTAGTGGATTTAAATTTGAAAGAAAGTCCTTAGCTTTAAATTAAACTGCAGGACGAATGAGATAACCAGGAATTATGTTGATAACATAACAGCAAACTGGATATGCACTGACTGATGTTAGTCGTGGAAGAGGAAATTCTACAGGCGAGGCTGCTGTTCTCCCGAAAGAAACCGCATCAAAAGTCAATAATTATTTCAAAGGAGCGATTAAAATAGAAAATAATTTATGTGTTCAAAAACTTTCGCATTTTCGGCAATAAATGTTTCTCATATCTTCGAACAAACCTATTTCACGAATATCTCAGAAATTTTCTCTTTTCATACCACGATTTCAAGACCCTCTGTCTGACCATAGCATCCCAGTTTGAAGTATCTTTCAACACTTCCACGCTTGGCTTCTTATCAAACCAAGATTAAGTCCGATCATTCGATTCTTTATTAGCCCCACCCCGACGCCTCTCAGTTTTATTAATATGATGCAATACTTTTCCACATCATCATATTTCGTTTCTACTCTGCCTGTCATAAACTACCGTTGAATAAAACTGTGCAAAATAACAGAAATGAACAAATGATTCATGGGAGAGAAAGAGAACATAACATTTTTTATTTATGAGACGTATGATTTTTTACTTATGTTTTTGTATCTGTGTGTGATTAGGAAAACTATTTTTTAAAATTTTCCACACATTTTTTGGATTAGTTATTTAAAAATCCTTTCACGGACCACCTCTGAAGGCCTCACGGACCACCAGTGGTCCGCGGACCACCTGTTGGGAACCACTGATCTAATACAAGCCTACACAACCAAAATAGGGTTTGTTCATGCAGGCCAAAATGTGATTCTAAATTCGCTATTGTTTACTGATATTGAGAGATAACAAATAATTGAATAGATATATAGGATCCCATATGTAAATCCCATGAATGTTTGAAAGATATATTGAAAGTTTGTTCATTGGTATTTCAACAAAAATATTTTCATAAATCTTTTGCAAGATGCCTTTGTTTGTATTTTGTTAAATAAACAGTTCAAAGTTTTTTCCTTCACTGTGGTGGCTGAGGTGAGGCATCTGCTCACAAGCCACCACAGATTCTTTTTCAAATCTTTAATGGTTTTTGGTTTACAAAAAATCCATTTTTTTATTAAAATTCTTTAATACTTAAACTTTAATTCAAGATTTAACAGGCCACAAAAAGAAGGCTGGTAGCGCCCATGTTGTTGTGCGGGCATGATCTAGTATACTTTTAAAGTAAGGATTGAAAAATCATCTCTTGTTTTAACCTGTTCTCCCTAGTCACATACAGAGTTTAAAGTTATCCAATTTAAAATACATGTGACAGTAAAAATGACTGAAAAATCTCATGTTCATGCTACATTGTGTATATTTTGATTCACTTCGATAAATCTTTTGTCCAACACAAGTGTCTATTTGCTTTTTATGCACTTGCACTGCTTGAAAATATAGCATTGGGTGATATTTTGAGAGTATAATGTAAAGTTAATGTATGTTTACTTTTCTGTGTATATAAGCACATGTTTATATTTTGTAAAAATAAAGAACATAATTTATTTTCAAATTTGAGTTTAATTTTTTTAATGTTAAACCATTTAACTGTCATTTTTCCCCTGAAATTTTTTACCTCCACCCTTCTCTGTCACAAAGTGTGTCACACTTCCCCATACTCCCTTTGTCACATGTCACACTCTCTCAACAACAACAGGTAAGAACAAGGTTGGCAAAAATCTGGGACACAATATTTTATTTAAGTTGAAATGTACCTTGCCTTATAATTTCAGTTGGAATTTCGTTAGTATAATCTTAATGATTAGTTAATTATTGCTAATTAATTGTTGCTGTTTGTTGCTGTTTGATTTTTTGTTGATTTCCAAAGTGATGTCAAAATCCTTGTAACCCTCCTCTCCCCCTTGCAACAAAATGTTACAAATTGATAAAGGTGGGGTTCTTCATGGTTTTTTTATCGGGATATTTATACTTGCAACAACTTGGTCCAATTACCAGTGGCGAATCCAGGATTTTTGTCTGGGGGGGGCTGAGTTTCACAAATAATTTAATTGCTATTAGGGGCTGTTCATATATTATGTAAGCAACTGAAGGGGGAGGGGGGGTTGCCAGTGCCGTAGCTAGATTTTTGTTTACGTGGGGTTTACTCGACATCTTTTCTGGAACTATCCTTAGGAATACTAAGTTTTAGGTGAGATGTGACTTCGTAAGGTTTTAATTTTGGTGCACTAAATTTCAAAGTTGTGTAAAAATATCAACTCCAAGTAAAAGGGGGGTCTGGGGGTCCTCCCCCATAAAATTTTGGAAATTTGCACCTCTAAAGAGTATTTTAACGCACTTTGAAGCCTTTTATAGATTCCACCCAAAGAGCACCACTCATTGTAAACGGCAGAATTTTCAAGGAAAAAACCCTATCGGAAAAATTTTTTCTGGTATTCCATAAACCAGTATGAATTATACTGGATCCAGTATCATTTATACTGGATCCAGTATAATTCATACTGGTTTATGGAATACCAGAAAAAAAATTTCCAATAGGGAAGTTTATGGTATTATGAATTGAAAAATTTCTGAGGGGTTTAGGGGTTCCTATTCCAGAAAAATTTTTGAATTTTGCCCCTAAAAGTGTCATTTTAACTCATGTTGAGACACTTTGTTACATAAAAGAGGATCATTTTTTGTAAATCCCTAAAGTTTCAAGGAAAACCCGACTTATTAGATTCCAAAATTTCGAGGGGGTTTGGGGGTCTTCCCCAGAAAATTTTGTAATTTTTACCCTTAAAAGTAGGGTTCTGATTCACATTTTGAGACCCTTTGGGTAACACCACCGAATATCCCCAACATCTTGAAATTTCTTTTTTGGCTTTACTGCTATTACCAAAACTTGAATGTCTTATTCCTGGGGGGGCTGCAGCCCCACAGCCCCCCTCTGGATTCGCCACTGCCAATTACTAAAACCTGGTATTCTGCATGCTCTTATTATTAATCAATGTCTTATGCATTCTAAATTTTAATTATTTCCAAAGTAGGGGTTGTTTTGAAAATTGGTATATTGTTAGGAATTTAGATTTATCTCAATGGTATTTTTCACATATTTCAATGAAATTTAGGTGTTTACTCCCACATCGAGCTAACTCCAATGTATAAAACTGTTGAAGTTAGCTCTTTGTTGCTGAAAGCACCTCACTTTTATTGAAAAACACTGCAAATGGAAGTACAAGTGCCTTTTCAATATCTCCCATTGTGGTTAGAAATGTTACGTTGGAATATTTCTAGTTAAATAAATTTTGTTGAAGGATTTTTGGCTCTTTATTGGAGAAACGCACACAATGTTATTAATTCATTTCCTAATAGTGAGTAGGACCTACATGGCACCATCATCTATTTTCATTATAATGTAACAATCATCTGTAAATTAACAATATAACGAGCTTAATAAAGCTTTTTTTAAAATTGCTTGCCATTCTGCTGCTTTTAATTTAAAAACTGATAATATATGCTATCTTAGCTAAGAATTTTAGTACTTTTCCGTTAGCCGGTCGCAAGCAAATAATGTAGAAATCGCCAAATAATGTAGAATTCCTTCAAATTTTTCCGTTAGTCATTCACTTTGCTTGGCGACTTGGTTCACAATTGGCAACATTTGTGCCCAGCTAAGGCAAAAGTACCAGAATTTTTGAAGTATAGGGAAAATTACTGTATTTGTGAGGTTTTTAAAAATTACTATTGAGGGGCCGTTCGAATATTATGTAAGCACCTAAGGGGGTTTGCTCTTTGCTTATTTTTGCTGACAAGGGGGAGGGGGGATATGAGTGATGCTTAGGGGAGAGGAGGGAGGAATGGGACAATTTTCACTAAATAGTTTTTTATTCATTATCCCCTGCTTATTCATAGATGCAAATGGTTGGATAATAAACTTACATGTTGTAACTTAATTTTTTAAAAATATACAGTTCTTAAATGTTGTTTAATTTTATCACTTTTGATCATTCAAATTACAAGAATTTTGTCCCATTCCTTCCTCATGGGTGGGAGGAGTGGGACATGAGTATGGGAGGAGTGGGACACTTTTGAAAAGTAAAGAAAATTAGTAAAATGTCATAATGAGAAAGGGCCTAGTATTTTACCTACTATTATTTTAACCTTTGCCCACATTGTTAAACAGCTTTCAATCTTATATCTATTATAGAATAATTTTTAAAAAATATTTAGTACACTTGAACTCTGTCCCATGGTGTTAAGAATCAATAATTGAATTACAATGTAGTACTTCAAGAAAAGAAAATCATTTCAATTGAAGCGATAAAGATAGCTATCAGAAATTAATATTTTAAAATTTTGTTTACATTTTGGCAGATTTAAACAGACAAATTAAGTTTAAGCTGATTTTTGCAGATGATTTGCATGTCCCATTCTTCCCTCTTCAGAGTGTCCCATTCCTCCCTCCACACATTGTTTTTAAAATATAACTTGTCACATAAACTATGCTGGTGTTAGGCTTTATGAAATTGCAGATTAGCATACATTATATCTTTTAGATTACAATGGCATTATATAATGTTTGTTCTACAAATTACATGAGAAATGAAATAAAACTAAAGATTGACTGGAAATTTACTTTGGAGGTGGGAAAATCAAATTTTTATAACTATAAACAGAAACTTGCTGCTGGATAAACTAAATGAAGGAAATAACAAGAAGCTATAAGAAGGCCATCTAATGACCAAACTGGAAATAAAATAAACTGATTTATTTTGCCATAATTTCAGCTGTCCCACTCCTCCCACTGTCCCATTCCTCCCTCCTCTCCCCTACGTCAGATGGTGCATTTTCGAAAATCTCTTGTTTCTTGCATAAATAATTTCAAAATTCAACCAGAAATAAATGTAACAAAAATTGAATTCGGAAATCTGACGTAAGCACTTTTTTCTGGAGATGGACCACCCTAACATTTTGAAATTGTAACCCCGAAAAGTAGTGTTTCGACTCATTTCTGTACCTTTAGGGTTACACCCAAAAAGGACAACTCGATCTTTATACGACCCCAGTAGCACGGCAATACTGGCCAATATCGGCTACGAAGATCGTGCATTACTGGCCAATATTGGGCAAAGTCGTAACGGCCAATATCTTTTGGCTAGCTTTTTGAACGATAATGGCCAATATCGCTAGCCAAGGCTGGCCAATATTGGAACATAAGAAATAGCCAAGACTGGCCAATATATTAACATAGCATATAGCCAAGACTGGCCAATATATTTACATAGCACATAGCCAAGACTGGCCAATATTGGTACGTTAGAACCGGCCCCTTTAGGCCAATATTGGTAAATAAAAATCGGCCAATATCTTTTGGCTAGCGTTTTGCTCTATCTCGGCCAATATTGGCAACAATATTGGCCATTAATGGCATCCAGCAATGACCGATTTTAGTCGAGGAAAGCTCGCAAGAAGAGAATTCAAACAGTAAAGGCAGTTTGTAAAAGTAATTCTATTTTGAAGTTAGATATTTTAAGATAGCTTGAGCAAATGGGGTTGGGTTAATTAATGAAAGCCAATTAAAATTCTAAATATTTTGATTTTACTTTATGAATCGTGAAATTTCAGCCTAAAAGTTTAATTTTTTGAACACAAATTTATAATTTGCATGACTTATTACTGATAAAATATCTGAATTCTTGGCCAAAAGTAGTTTCTATACTTAATTAGTTTCTAGACATGTTTTTAAGTTTATAATTTCCATCTCGCACATAAATAAGATTTTGCAAAAATAATTTTTGTGCAAGATAAAAGAATGAGCTTAAAAACCTGTCTAAATAATAAACTAATTAAATATAGAAATTAGTAACAGCTAAAAATTTTGATATTTTATCAATAATAAATCATGCAAATTACAAATCTAAGCTCCAAAATTAATCAATTATTAGGATGAAATTTCACAGTTCACATATAGTAAAGTTTAAAAATTCATAATTTTAGTAGGCTCTCAAAAATGAACACAATTCCTTTTGCTCAAGCTAACTGAAATAAATTCACTTCAAAATAAAATTGCTTTCACGAACAACCTTTACTGGTTGAATTCTCTTCTTGGGAGCTTACTTAGACTAAATCAGTGGAGGCCAATTAATTCAAGGGTTTTGTTGTTCAAATCCATAAATTTTATAAACCAAAAGAATAAAGTACAAATACTCATTTTGCTGTAAACCTGGTAAAGGTAGGCAATTTTAATAGATCACGAGTGAAAGTAAATAAGTTAACCCGACTTTTCAAATGAGGAAATACACTTAAATAATTTATTTTTTAAATTAAGAATAGGGATTTTTTCTGGTGAATGAAAAAGATATGAATCAAAGTTATATATGGGTTCAAATTCAAAATGAATGCACAAACAATTTTGCTTTTTAGCATTATGCTCAATGGTCAACTACTGGTCGGTTCACCCTATATTACTCAACATTCCACCTGTCTTGACAGTTTTTTAAATTTTAAACAATTAGTTATAACAATAGTAACAATTAACTAATAATTTCTAATAATAGTAGGAATTTCTTAGTAACAATAAATTGTGCATACGCCAAATAATTTTTGCACAACTAATAAACAGTAATATAATATTCATTAAACACTTTCAAATTATACCTTTTATTATAGTTGTAGGTTCAAAGTTTTCAAACAAAATTAATCACAAAATTTACATAATAAGACCCCCTCAAAAGCAATTTTTTAATTTATTTAATTAAAAAGATTTTTCAAGGCACATATATTCCATTATTCTTTTTTCATAATTGAATTAACATTAGATTAAGTTAAGTAAAAAATATTCTAAATTCTGTATTAATAAATACAAATATTATATTACCGTAATTTCGAGCATATAGTCCGCACCATCGTATAGTCCGCAGACACGATTTTATGTAAAATTTTTTTCAAAAATCGTCAGATAGTCCGCACCACCGGATAGTCCGCGGGCTATACGTCCGAAATTACGTTATTTTATAATACGGCAATATTAATGTATTTTAGAAACAAAGAACTAAGTATAAATAGAAAAAAGTACTTACTTACTAATATACCTTCAGAAATAAAACTCAAAATACAAATAAGAAAACAAATTTCTAATTACAAATATGATTAAGAGCGGCTTCAATTTTGTGCTGTCAGCACAACAGGCGAGCATCTCTGTGAAATGGGTTTTTTCTTGACCAGCTGTTGTTATTGATACTATTTTCAACGATTCTAACCGTGAAAAATCAGCGTATTATCCGCACTGGTAGATAGTCCGCAGCTTCAAAAATTTGACTTTTAAACACAGATAGTCCGCGGACTATATGCTCGAAATTACGGTACTTTTTTAAATATTAATATACACTTGTAGTACATTTAAGTTATGTAATAATACCAATTTAGAATACTTTCTCTTATTTATGACTTTTATACCTTCAATTAAGATTACCAACTAATGGATTTGGTTTGTTAAAATGAACACATAAAAACTTGATATTATCAAGTTTACCTATCTTACAATAAAAAAGGCAATTATTAAATATAATCATTCATTTGTTTGCATCAATTAAAAACTTTATTTTCAAAATAATACAAAACAGAATACAAAAATAGAAACTTACATGATTATGAAGAACTATTAAAGGTATGTAAATGGTTATGGATATTAATAACAATGAAACTATACCACCTATAATGCATTTGAAATTTTAGGTTTTACTAATGTTTCAAGCTTTCTTTTTTTTGGACACTTTAGTTACTGGTTTATCATTCATTTTGATACAATAATTTTTTAATAAAATATTACTAGAAACCCATAAAACATGCTTAATGACTTCTTCGCAACAATGTCCAGAAGTACAAACATCATAAGAATTTAAAATCTCTGCATCATTTACAATGTTATAAGTAACAGATGTTACCACTAATCTTTGATTTTGAGACTTCAATCCTCTATAAATCAATATTTCTTCATCCAATCTATAAATTTGTACAGAAATTGCATATTTGAATCATCTGGAGAATTAGTTAAAGGATGCATGAATTCGTTCCTTAATCATGTTTCCTTTTTGGGACACTTCACGTTCATGATGCCCCCCACCACCATTGATATATTAATTCAATATATTTGGCAGTTTCTAAACCAGGGTTGGCAAAAAACCGGGGTTTTTTAAAAAAACCAAAAAAACCGGGTTTATTTGGTTTTTTTGGTTTAAACCAGGTTTTTTCGGTTTAAACCAAGTTTTTTTTAGAATTTTTTTTATCAGAATAAGTTATTTTAGCATTCATGTTTGAAATTAAGTTGTAAATGAGACATTTATTTCAGGGGTTGTTTATAATTGATAAATGATTTGTATATTTCAATTAATTAATTAAAATTAAATTAATTTGTTTTAAAAATAATTTTTGTTTCTAAAATATTCCAATTTGAATATCTAATATTATTGTAGTGAATAAAAATCAGTGTTAATTTATCTTGGATAAATGGTTGAAATAATCAAATTATTTATCTTAATTATATATGGATTAATTTATGAACTTAAGAAATTTCTTTAGAAAGAGAAAATTTTATTTTTTAAATGAGAAGTAAAAGTGAAATGCAAACAACTAATGTTAATTGAAATTGGATAATTGATAAAAATAATTAATTTGATTAATTATTAAATGGTAAAATAATCAAATTAATTATATGGATTATTTATGAACTTAAGAAATTTCTTTAGAAAGAGAAAATTTAACTTTTTTAATAAATAAAAGGGAAATGTTAATGGAAATTGGATAAATGATTGAGATAATTAATCCGATTAAGGAAATTAACGGTTTTTATTAATTTAGTAAAAAAACCCAACTGGTCTGTTTATAAACAAACCAACTGGTTTTTAGTTTTTATCATTAAAGAAATCAACGGTTTTTATTAATTTACTAAAAAAACCAACTGGTTTTTATGACTGACAAATAAGACAAATTGGTTTTATTAATTAATTAAAATCCAAGCCATATTTTATCAGTGAAAAACAGATAACTTTTGTGTATGTTTAGTTACTCTTTGAAATAATGTTTCATTTTAAAGGAAATTAATAAATGAACTATCTCTTGCAAAATATAATAAGTTTAACTTAAGCATTTAAGGTTAAGTTTAGAGAGAATTCAATAATTAAAACCATTAAATTAAAAGATTTCTGATTTTTAATCACCTTAAAATGTCAATTTTTTTATAAATCTGACCTTTTAATTTTGTGCAAAAGATTAACACTTAATAACACTTTCTTTAAAAAATCCTGAAAATATTTTATAATTTCTAAAAAAACCAAAAAAACCAAGTGGTTTTTTTGGTAAAAAAACCATGGTAAAAAAACCATGGTTTAAACCAATGGTTTAAACCAAATGGTTTAAACCGGCCAACCCTGTTCTAAACTATATTTTAAATTATTTTTTTGACCAAGAGTTAACAAAGCATTAACAACATATTCATTAAACACTTGTAAAACTAATTTGGCATTTTGTCGCTCTAAGTTAGAGGGATTCAAAGCCTTTAAGGTTAATTTATTTTCGTACTTAACAATGCTAGACTTCTCAAGATCATATAACTGCTTAAGGGTGTTGAATGAAGCATATTTCATAGAATTATTACTTACGTTATTACAATCACTGAAGTCAGGGTAAAACATATATTTATCATCATTTTTTTTGGTTTATCCAATTATTACGAATGCATTTTAAAATATGAACTGAATCAGTTACAAAAAATAAAGGTCTTTCTGATTTAAATGGATGAGGATATACAATACTTATTTTAGATGGATTGACAAAGTAAGACATAGCTTTTTTATTAATAGAATTATTATCAGTCACAACACAAATAACTACATACCCTATTTCCTCCAGTCCAATTATAATGTTCTTCAACAGTTCATGCAGCTTTTCGGCATTAATTTTTCTTACAGGTAGAATATGGACAACATCTTTAAGTGATGATAAGAAGCTCTGAACCATGAAAGTATGAGCACTAGTTGCAGGTTCATTACCATCTTAGCACATCCCCACTATATTACCCCCTCATAGTCAAAATAAGACTTATGATGGATTTCCTCCATCATCAGAGAAACTGTTTTCTCATGGTCATCTAGAGTTTTGTTGCATAACATAAAACATAACATCAAACTGTTCATGTCGAGGACTAAAGTTCATTCCTGTGCACACTTTTCTAATAGTACTTGGATGAGGCATGACAAGAAATCCAGATTGCCGCAGAAATTTATATCCGTGGGGAGATATTGTGTAGAGTAATGTAAAAAATAAATCAGAAGAGTATCTATATTGAGTTTTCGGGCAATTAAATAGTTTGATTTGTTCACCAAGAAAATTTTTCCCATTTTCAAAGTCCTTCATTTCTAGTCTTTCTAATTCTTTCAAAATGATCGAAAGAGAAGTCACTATGTTTTTTCTTTCCGATCTTACAAGTTGTAGAATTTTTTCCAAGTTTCTAATGGTCATCTATCTGCACGGGTAGCTTCTCTTCACCTAAAACAGTTAGTTCTGTGGGCCCACTATAAGCCGAAACTTTTAAATCATCATCTAGAACAATTGAATAGACGACTATAGGAGGTCCTGTTTCTATCATTAAAAAGAGAACTTTTTTATCCTTTTTGAGAATAGTCCACATATGGGAAATTTCCGCATCACTCAAACACTTCAAAAATCCTGAAAAGTCAGTAAATTGGTATTTTTCATTTTCTTTGGCATTTAGGCTTGCATTAATTGCTGCCTTTAATTGTTGGTTTTCCAATCTAAGTCTCTTTTTGCCTGGCTCTTCTCTGGAACTGGTTGTGGCTGATGTGGATAAGTATGATGGGCATCCAGGAAAGCATGATGGAACAGCGGTTCTCTTTAATCTGGTCCACATCAAGTTGACAGTAACTTTCTCTCTCTCCAGTCTTAGGATTATAAATACTCGTCTCAGTTTCAATGTCTGACTTCAGAAAGTGGACCTCACATTAGGGTGTATCGAAAAAAACTTTTTTTCGATTTTGATGATGCCTTAGTGCGGAAAAGTTGTCTAAGGTGGCAGAGAGTACCTGTGAATTTTTTCAGAATTTTCGGATAATATCTTTAGGTGCCGCCAAGGCCCTGAAGGTCCCCATGTTAATCCAATGGAGCGCGCAAGCCAAGAAGGCCGAAAATTGGTTTTTCGCCCCTCATTTCTACCCTAATCACACGACGAATGTCTTCACTCGAGTTATGGACCCTATATGATCTAGGCTATCCGACAAAACTTGAATAATAGCCTAAATCTCAATATTATGTTGATTGTGGGGCTCTGATTTGAACGAGGAAATAAGCGATTTTCGACGAAATTGGAGCATACAAAGAAACGTAATATAGAGATTTAGGCTATTATTCAAGTTTTGTCGGATAGTCTAGATCATATAGGGTCCATAACTCGAGTGAAGACATTCGTCGTGTGATTAGGGTAGAAATGAGGGGCGAAAAACCAATTTTCGGCCTTCTTGGCTTGCGCGCTCCATTGGATTAACATGGGGACCTTCAGGGCCTTGGCGGCACCTAAAGATATTATCCGAAAATTTTGAAAAAATTCACAGGTACTCTCTGTCACCTTAGACAACTTTTCCGCACTAAGGCATCATCAAAATCGAAAAAAAGTTTTTTTCGATACACCCTACCTCACATACCTATAAGTATAATGAAAACTAATATAGTGAAATACTGAAATTAAACAAAATCAAATAGGCACAAAATTCGTGAACATCAAACTAGAAGCCCAACAAGATTAGTTCAGTTAACAAAATCTCAGTATATATCGGTATTATTAATCCTTTTCTTAATTTTTGACCCCAGTATAATTAATTACTTTATCTGCTAATGCATATCACCAATCAACTTTACCCTCCCAATTGAAGAATATTTCAAAAAGCACACACAATTAAACACATAACAGGGGCACATTAAATTTAACACCAGAAAACCTAAGAAATCTATAAAACAAAAAAACGTTATAAACTTAGTTTGTTCCTTTCCTAACAAAATCTAAAATTATAATGGGGTATTCATTAATGTGTTTAATTTTCTATGATAAAGATTTCACTTAAGCCAAGACGATTAAAAATTGCTTGGCCTGTTTGTTTACAAACACAGTAAGTCATAATAAGCTATCTTTGAATCTGAATTTTGAAATACTATAAAACTATTACTTACTCTGGAGTGTATTGTGACATTTAAATTTTCTCTTGGAATAGCAGCTATCCACTTTTTTTTCCTTTCATCATCATTCGGGAAAGATTATACTTTGACACGGGGTCCTTTGTCATAGTTACCTTTGCATCCAGGAACTATACATTCAGAAGGCATCATCGGGCAGGTTTCACATTAATGAACGCTGAAGCACAAAACTAAACACGTAAACAATAACGGTCACATTCTACACTCGGCTCGGAATGAAAATAAACATGCTCGCTCTCGTTGGTTTGATTTCGATTTGGTTGGTTTGGTTGTACTGGTTTTTGCTCCAGATTACTCCTTGCTTTTACCAGTTTTCCTTTTTTTTTTCCTTGCCATATAATCTGTATTTCTTTGATATGTTGAGTCATTTAAATCGGGTTATAGTTTTTGATTTTTGATTAAAATTTGTCTATCTTCTTAAAAAAGTCCAACAGTGCCTTTGCCTTTTCCCTTCCCCCCCTCTCGAAGGATGTTATCCACCTGTACGATATGGGTATTGCTCCACATTTTTTCCGCAGTTCTTCTCTTTGAGTTTCATAAAGTGGGCACATTAGTAATATATGTTCCAGTGTTTCTTTTCCCGTTTTGCAATTACAGTTGGGATCTGTTTCTAGATTACACCACTGAGCTATAATATAAACTGGAGGGCGCTCTTCCTATTGCATAGCATTATTGAAATCATGCCGGGCGTATGGATACAGTTCTCGAAATCGTCTGCTTCTAGGGGGCAAAACATTGGAAGTGCGCAATGTTAGTCAATGGCGTTTTGTCGTTCTTGATTCAAATATTAATTATTTTAAACTATAAATGAAATTAACAGTGTTATAAAACTACCTATATGAAAAGGGAGAAGTCTTGTTGTGGATATGGGGCGCCAATTGGTATGGAAAGCTTCGTAAGAATTGTGAAAAACAACAATTTCATCAGTAAGTACCGGGCCACGGGTCCGGAATTTTTTTCATCATTATCTCACTCATAGTTATATTTGTATATTCGGATTTAGGCTGTATATTATATAAATATTAAATTCCTTACTTACAAATTTTGTGGATTATTTTGTATTTTGGCATTTGAATTTCATGCAGTTTTTTAAAATGTTCAAAATAAATGGATGTGTGTAATTTAATGTATGATGTATAACTTCTAATATTCTTAAAGCATAATAATTTTTGTGATAGAATTATTTTCTTAAAGTGCATCGATATTTGCCTGCACTCAGTTTAGTTTAGTTTTTTAGTTTAGTATTTTAAAATTCTAAAGCACAATACCTCTCGGGTTTGTTTGTCTTTCGCGCCAAATATATCGCCAAGCCTTTGGAGAAAACTGAATATTCCTTTATGTATAATATGTTGTACCATTTAAATAGTGAAAAGATGAATTTGAAAAAAAAAAATTTTTGATAGCCTAGATGTTTTTAATTTTCCAAGGAATTTTGGAGTATTTTACATGCATAGGGGAGAGGAGGGAGGAATGGGACAGTGGGAGGAGTGGGACAGCTGAAATTCTGGAAAAATAAATCAGTTTATTTTATTTCCAATTTAGTCATTAGATGGCCTTCTCATAGCTTCTTGTTATTTCCTTCATTTAGTTTATCCAGCAGCAAGTTTCTGTTTATAGTTGTAAAAATTTGATTTTCCCACTTCCCAAGTTAATATCCAGTCTATCTTGAGTTTTATTTCATTTCTCATGTAATTTGTAGAACAAGCATTATATAATGCCATTGTAATCTAAAATATATAATTTATGCTAATCTGCAATTTCATAAAGCCTAACACCAGCATAGTTTATGTGACAAGTTATATTTTTAAAGCAATGTGTGGAGGGAGGAATGGGACACTCTGAAAAATGTAAACAAAATCTGCAAAAATGTAAACAAAATTTGAAAGTATTAATTTCTGATAGCTTTCTATCGCTTCAATTGAAATGCTTTTCTTTTCTTGAATAAACAATTCCAAGTATTACATTGTATTTCAATTTTTGATTCTTAACACCATGGGAAAGAGTTCAAGTGTACTAAATATTTTTTAAAAATTATTCTATTATAGATATAAAATTGAAAGCTGTTTAAAAATGTGGGCAAAGGTTAAAAGAATAGTAGGTAAAATACTAGGCCCTTTCTCATTATTACATTTTACTAATTTTCTTTACTTTTCAAAAGTGTCCCATTCCTCCCATACTCATGTCCCACTCCTCCCACCCATGAGGGAGGAATGGGACAAAATTCTTGTTAATTTAAATGATCAAAAGTGATAAAATTAAACAACATTTAAGAACTGTACATTTTTATAAAATTAAGTTAAAACATGTAAGTTTATTATCCAACCATTTGCATCTATGAATAAGCAGGGGATAATGAATAAAAAAATATTTAGTGAAAATTGTCCCATTCCTCCCTCCTCTCCCCTATTTTTAAAATGACTGAATTAAATTCTAAGCTTACTGGCTGAACTAGGAAGATACAAGTTAATTTCTTGCTTTAATATTTTACTAAAGTTCTAAATTCTATTATTATTGTGCTTTATTTACTTTAAAGTTACAAAAGTTAAATTTTTTTTGGTCTACGTCCCACTTAGTCCGAAGGTGATGTTCCTCAGATGTAAATATTGGAACAACGGGGATGATCCAAAGGTGTACCAAAAGTAGACGGCCCAGGGACGTCTTATGGGACAAGCCATGGCCACAGGAGATCTTGCGTAACTGGTCCAGATTTTGGATTCGTCTTTATTATGAATAAGTTAGCTTTTCATTTCATTGATCCACCATGAGAAATGTAAAATTGTGTTAACTTAAAGTAGTGTAAAAATTTGGAAACTAACAAGATACATGCTTCTTGTTTAGGTTTTTTTGTGACTAACACGAGTAGTCATAAAATGTCTAGAACAGTGGTTCCCAACCTTGGGGCAATCGCCCCCAGGTGGGCGATAAATAAGTGCAGGGTGATAAGTACTCAAAGGGAGAAAGTAAAATAGTACTATATACTGACAGACTGTATAAGTAAATTTCTGTTTAACCACGGCCCAATTTCTGTTAAGTGTTTTTCCGTTATAAGGGAGTCTCTTAATCCCGCTTAAATGCCTAATTGCCTATTCAATCATAAAGTGTCTTGGTGTTTGAAAAATGAAAGTAATAATTGACCATGTTTTTATTGAAATTACTATGTACTGTCGAACCAACGATAGTAAAAGGATCACGTGATTTTGACATACTCGGAGGGGAAGAAGCTGAGGGGCAGTTGATTGAAAGAGGAAGATACATTTACTCCCTCTAACCTCGGTATATTTTAAATAAAATTAAAAATATTGAAGCACAACATCACATATCCCTTTAACTATCGTTGGTTCGACAGTACCTATTCACTTCACATATGATTTCATAAAAAAAGCAGAAAACAATAAAATAATTGTGAAAATAGCAGAAAAAAGACTGAAAGTGCATCCCACAAGACTAAAAAATGTTTTTCTTTGGTGACCACTTAATGTGATGTGGCATCAATTTGAAATATTTCTTGGTTGATGATGCTGGGAGTATCATACTCAAGGATAAATGTTCAAGTATCCTGACAGGCTGCAAAGTTAAGCTCATTAAGTGGCTTTGAAGACATGTAATTTTTTATTTATTTAAACAAACTAATTTGGTGGTTTTTATAGTATATGATATAGTTATCTTTTTTCTAGATGACATAACATTTAAGTCATTTTCTATCTTTTGATTAAAGAAATTTTTTAAATTGGTCATGGTTGTGCAATTTTTATACTGTCTATGCTATGTTTGAGTTTTTGCAGATACTATTACAAAAATCAATCCGTAATTATGTTCTTCTAGGGCTGAGCATATATTTTCAAGCCTTTTTACAAACTTACAATTGTTTTTGCTGTGCTGCAATGCTTTTTATGTTGTCTTAGTTATTCCCGATTCCAAAATTTTGTGAACTTATATTATTCTTTATATGTGACCTTTCTATTCTTGAAATATCTTGCCTATTTTGATTCTTATAGATTTATTATTAAACTTACCATGATAATTTGTATAACAAATAATTAAATATGTTTTAAAAGTCACCTATAGTTAAAAAATTGTTTCTGTTTAAATATTTTTTTATGAAATAAAAATTTATGTTTATTATAAAAATGGATCTCTTTATTATCATAAAATTAGGAAACAAGTATTTTTTAGGGGTTTATTTTATGAACAAGTATTTAAAAAAATTTACACTAGTACACATAGTATTTTTCTGAATAAAGAATTGATGTAAACTCTCAGGCTTTCACTGCCGGAATTATCAATTGAATTCATAAAATCAAACATTTCTGGGATATAAGACCGTGTTCTATTTTTATTCGTATCAAAAGTTTCGTCCCTCTCTGTGGAGGACATCATCAGTGAAAACATTATAAAAATTTTTGAAAACACAATAACAATAATGCAGCGTTCACAGCAAAGCATGATTTACGACGGCTACTAGAAAGATAAAAGTTCAAGTAGAAGTGGAAATAAAAATACTATAGTGACCAATTAATTTTCATCTGGGCAAAAATAGAACACGGCCTTATATCCTGGAAATGTTTGATTTTATGAATTCAAAAGAATTGATGGATTTTGTCTTTCAGAAAATTTAGTTTTTCTTTTTATGGAAAAATATGAATGAATATCTTCATATGAAGTTTCAAGAAATTTTAAGGTTTGGGATTTTTATATAGCATGAAAAAAATAGGTTTTAAGTTGATGGATTTTTATTGTTTTTCCTTAGTCTCAAGTTTTAGGAAATGAAAACTAATCTATAACATTTAAAAAAAATTTTAGTGCTATTTCGAAGAACAATTTAAGTAGAAGATTTGGAATTTCCTGTTCTTTTACTCCTATAATTGTAATAAAAGTAAAATATAAAAATATCTTAAATCCTTGAAGTTTTTTTCAGAAAAATGAGCCTAGTATTTTTGTTGTGTACTCGTTAAATGTAGGTATCTTATAATTATTAGTTCAAAATATAGTTTTTTAAACCTAAGCAATTCTATAATTATGTCTACTTCGGTAACTAAGATGGAAAAAATATTCGATTTGGAAAAATTAAAATTTAAGCACTGAGTTCAAGCAATTATAAATACCTGATTAAAGTTTTAAGTAACATTTCCTAACCATATTTTGAAAGTATTTATATGCAATAAGAAATGTGTATGTAATTTGGACCAATTAAGGTCAGATGAAAATAAATTTTGACGTAAAAAATAAAACTGCAAAGTGATGGATGGAATTTCCTCGTTTCGAATCGGATAGAAAGTTCAGTCATTATCGCCAAAACGAGCGAGCGACGCTGGAAAAAAGTAAGCTAAGTACGATAAATAGTTCTCACGAAAAAAATTAATATTTAGTTACTTATATGGTTTTTAATAAAAAATTTTAAAGAGAACTCGTTGAATCAATGCCATAAAGCTTTTTCTTTAGTTATGAATCTTTATAGTTAGAAAACTATCCCTGTAGAAATACCTTTCGACAATAGTAAGTCTATGGAGATTTTGGCTTTTGCCCCCTTGGCGGAAGGATGCGATGAGAAGTGTGTGATAAGGACGCCACGCTCTGATATCCCTCCAGTTTACTCTATAGCTCAGTGGATTACACTTCGTAAGAATATCTTTCGTAGGAATTGTTTTGGTTCTCAGTCTGGTTAAGAAAACATCAGTTTTTCTATTATTCGATATTTTCATTTTCCTTTTCTTATCTAATGCGGGTAGATCCGGGAGTTCCTTGTAGTATTTACTACTTTCCCACTTGTTTCTTTGTCGTTGTTCTAGTTTTCTCTTTTCTTGTTGTATTATATCCTCTGGGGATATCCAGTTTATTATTCTTCCTTTTTCAAGAGCTTCCTTAGCAGCTTTGTCTGCTAGCTCATTTATTGTGATTCCTGAGTGGCCCGGGGTCCAAACTAAATTTAATTTGATGTATTCATTATTTTTCTCTTCTGTGATTTGTGCCAGTTTCAGAATTATTGCTTGTGATTTGCTGTTAACATTTTTCAATGCTTTTAATACTGACATGCTGTCTGTGAATACGTAGTATTCTTTCTTCTCATTCACGTATCTATCTATTGCGATGCATATCGCTAAAGCTTCCGCTGTAAAAATGGAGTTTATTCCTGTTATTGATCCGTTAAGTTTCGTGTTTTTTTCAAAGTTTAGTATCGCTATTCCACTTTTATCTTTTGTTTTAGAAGCATCCGTTGATATTTTGACCGCTTCTTTGCTAATGGAGTTTATGTACTCCAGGAAGAGTTGTTGATTTCCTTGCTGTACATTTGCTTTTGAGGATTGGAACTTCAAGTTTCCCGTGACTATCTCCAAGTTTTTTACCTTTCCCATGTCTGTCAGTTTATTGGCTCTTATGATGTTTTTTATTTCGATTTGATGTTCTTTTAATGATATTTCCAATTCGTATCCAAATGGCAGTCGTTTGTACACACTGTTCGTGCATTTGTTTTTTATTTCATTTACTTCTTGTAAGGTGGGGGAGTTGTTCTTTATCATTTTCATAAAGAAGGAGAGACTCCTTAGTTTGCACCTTAGGTTTATATCCAATTGGTTCGCTTCTGCATGTAAGACCGGGATCGGAGTCCATCTGGGTAGGCCCAGGGCCTGCCGTAACATTGAGTTGTATATTCTTTCCAATTTTTTCTTGTTTCCTTCGGAAGTGAAATTCAGGACATGAGCTGCATATTCTAGGTTACTCCTTATGTATGCATTGGCTATGTTGAGTAGATGTCCGCTTCTTACGCCCCAACCTGCTCCTCCAATTGCTCTTAGCATGTTTAATAGTTTCAGAACTTTTTCGCTTGTTTTCTTGATGTGTTGATTAAAGGTTAGATTTGTGTCGTACCATATTCCCAATATTTTCTTGCATTCCGTCCATGGAAGGGGTTTTCCGTCTAGTTTAGCGTTAAAATTTTGTTTTCCTCTTTTTTTGGAGAAGTTCATTATTGTGCTTTTTTCGGGTTGTATTTTTAGCTTCCAGTTTTCACACCATTTTGCTATGTTTTCCATTGTTTCCTTGCAGTTTCTTTCGACTACTTCTGTGGTTTCTCCCGTTATAATTAGGTTTATGTCATCTGCGTAGATTATTGTTTTTGTGTGTTGCGGTATCACTTCGAAAATATCGCTCATATACAGTGTAAAAAGGATGGGGCTGATGACGCTCCCCTGTGGGACTCCCCTTTTGATTTTCTTCTCCACTGAAAATGTGTTCCTCCATTTTACTTTTATTGTTCTTTCATGGATGAATTCACTTATCCATTTTACTGTTGTTCCGGAGAAACCCAAGCTCAGCAATTTTTTGACTAGACCGGATGGCCAGACTGAGTCATATGCTTGTTGTAGATCCAGCGTTATCAGAACTACGTATTTCCTTTCCATCCTGGCTTTTAGTATTTTTGTGAACAGCGCTAATTGTGCGTCTTCGCAGCTTCGATTTGTTATGAATCCATAGTGATCAGGATTTAGTATTTGCTTCTCCTTTATGTGTTTGTTCATTCTTTTTACAATCAGTTTTTCGAGTATTTTACTTAAAACAGAAGTTAAGGCAATTGGCCTATAGGCGTTTAGTTTCACTGGATCTTTGTTCTGTTTTTTTATTGGAACAATAACTGCTTTTTTGAGTTCTTGTGGGACCTCTCCATCTTTCCATAGTTGGTTATATAGATTTAGGAGTTTTTTTAGGTTCTCTTCTGTTAGGTTTTTGACCATTTTTGCTGTGACTCCGTCTGGTCCCGGGGAGCTGTTTTTTGTAGTCTTTATAATTTCTATAAGCTCTTTCAGCGAAAAGTTTCCTTTTAAGTTGTCTGGTCCGTTTTTGTAGGAAAGTGGTAGTAGGGGGAGGTCTGTATCTCTTGAGTATTCTAGGACAAATGCGTTGGCTTGACTTAGGAGTATAAGTAGGTATTACCCAACTCCAAGATCACATTTGATGTGGATTCGTCCTTTTTTTTCCCAGTTATACTTTTTAGGATTTTGTAGATGTCTTTTGATTGGCCTGCCTTTTCACAGGTTTTATTCCAATATTCTTGGCTCAGTTTTTTAACTGTTCTTCTTAGTTGTGCAGCTACTTTCTTGTATTGGTTCCAAGCTGGGCTGTTAATCTGTTTTTTTGCTTCTCTTAATAGGTGTTGCTTTTTTTGTTTAAGTGCGCTGCATTTTAGTGTCCAGTATGGGGGAGCTTTATGGTTTACCTTTATTTCTTCTTGGAGGCTTGCCTCTTTTGCATCTTTTATCGCGTCTGTTATTTTCCCGATCGAGTCGATTGGTTCTTTGTTATTTATTTCCTTATTTAGATCTTCTTTAAACTTCCCCCAGTGGATTCTTTTTATTCTTTTTTCTCCCAAGTTGTTCCAAATTTTTGGTTTGATTCTTATTGGATGATGATCGCTGTCATATAGTTCTTCCATCACGGTGGCTTCTGTTATAAGTCCTAGTTTTTTGGTGCATAGTGTCAGATCTATTAATGAGGCTGCTCCAGATGTTATGTGTGTCTTTTGCTTTGTGTTTAATATTATTAGTTCTTTTTCTGTGATCCAGTCCAAAATTTTTTGTCCGTGTTTTGATTTCTTATTGCTTCCTAAGGCTGGATGATGGATGTTAAAATCACCTATTACATAACTGTATTCTTGAAGGTGTTGAGTTACGAATCTAATCCAGTCATCTGTAAAATTTCCGCTTGGGGAATATATGTTGATGAGATGGATCCATTTCTTTTGCATGTATACTTTAATTACTTGAATCTCGTTTTCCGAAGGAGGGGGGTTCAGTGTTATTTTCTGTGAAGGGTATTCTTTATTTACGGCGGTGAGTAGGCCTCCACCACGTGTTGACCTGTCATCTCTGTAGGTTACTTTATTTTTGAAGTTGATTACGTCTGGGGAGTTTAGGAAGGTTTCTTGGATTAGAATGATATCTGCGTTGTTGAATATGTTATGTCCAATCCAATGTCTTTTGTTTCTTAAGCTTCTAGCGTTCCATTGTATAAAATATATTGGTTCTTTATTCATGTTTCAGTTATTTTTTGGTTCTATTGCATTTGACCAATCCGTTTCTTGAGGATGTTGCATCCATACGTCTACATGTGATTGGATAAATGCTTCAAATTTTGAGGTTAGGGTTTCTAGGCTTTGAGTTAGTCTTTCTATTTTTGCGTTGATTTCTTTCATCGGGTTTTTTATGTCGTATTCTGTTTGTTCTCCGGCCTGATCTTGCTCCATTTCGTCGTCGCTTGATCTTTCATCTTGGGTTTCTGTGTTTTGTTCTTTTGTTTCATCTTGAGTTTCTGTATTTTGTTCTTTTAATATTTTCTTTTTCTTTTTTCGAGTTCTTTTCTTTTGTTTTCTCGCCTCTTGTTCTGTTGAATTGCTTAATCTTATGAGCACTTCTTTTAAGTCTATCATCAATTGACCTATGCCTTCAGGTAGGGCTTGTTGATTGGCGCTTTGAGTTACTACTTTGGCATATGAATATTCCGGGTCCAGGATTTTCCTTGCCTCTTGAATTGAAATATTTTCTGTTTTGGATCTATTTATGATTTCCTTTTCCAGTTGTATTTTGGGGCATTTTGGGTCTATTGCGTTGTGGTCTTTTCCTTCGCATCTAAAGCAGGTTGGGTTTTCCTTTTTGCAATCTTCTGGTGAGTGATTGTCCCCGCATAGGTGACATCTTAGCTCTTTCGAAGTGCACGTTGTTTGGAAATGATTCAGTTTGCAGCATTTGTAACAAATCTTGGGTTTTTCTATAAATTTTTTGACTCCGAATGACATATTATCGAAGCGGATTTTTTTTCTCTCCACCCTTCCCAGTTCTTTGATCAGTATTGTGTTGGATGGATCGTCTTTTCCTTTTATTTTGAATCTTATGATCTTGTGTACATATATCTCTTTGTCTCTTAGACTTTCTGCTATTTCTTTTACCGGTAGGTCTTTGTCAACATCTCTAACTACATACTGTGATGTGATCGAATCTTCGTATACAGTTGTTTTTATCTTGATGTTATTTATTTCCTCCAACTGTAGTATCTTGTTAACAGTATCTTGACTTTGGGTGATTATCATCAGCCTTTTTGATCTTGTCACAATTATTTGATCGTCCTTCTTCAGGATATTCTTGAAGGTGTTTCTTATGATCGTGTGTTTCGTCGGGATCTCTTCATCTTGTCCTACTATTCCTAGTTTTACCGAGGGACATCCGTTGTTCAGTGCGTTTTTTATTTGCTCGTTTATTGGTTCCGGATTAATGTATAATCTCTCCGTTTTTTGTATCTTGTTTTGTCCTTGTTGTCCTCTTTGGTCATCTTCTCCGTCTTCAAGCGCGTGTTTCCCCATCCTTCAGTCTGAGTGGTATTCCCACTGAGGGCCGACACATCCGTCTTGGATTGTCGAAAACCTCAGTGCCTCTAATGAAACTAAACAAAGATTTCGTATCAGCTAGCTTGCTGTGTCCTTTACTTAATGAAATTGAACTTAATAATCGCTTCTTGTTTCAAAATATGCTAATTATCCAACCTTTTCAGCTTTCCAACCAAACACAAAACTTCCTCTCGTTGGTTTGAATTTCGCAGCGTGCAATTGCAATCGGTCGCTTAAGGATGACGTCACGATGTCTTTATTAACGATTGCGCATGCGTTATCTTGGCAGAGACTGGCAAAGACTAGCCAAGACAATATTGGCCAAAACTTGGAACGGCCAATATCGGCAGATTATGGTAAATCGATATCGGCCGAGATTTTTTCTGGCCAATATATTGTCTGATTGCTATGTACCAATATTGGCCAAGATATACTTTGGCCAATATTGGCCAATTTAATATCGGCCGATATTGGGCAAAATAGGCATTTGCAGGCCGATGAACGCCAGCATCGGCCAATATACGACCAATATTGCTGTGCTACCGGGGGAGTCACCTAATTTTCAAGGAAAAAAACAGAACATACTATATAATAGGGATGTCAAAATTTCGGGGGGGGTCCGGCAGTTTCTTACGTAATTATGGTGGGGGGGTTGAGGTTTGCTTATCTTTGCTGACAAGGGGGGAGGGGGGGTTAAAAATGACCAAAAAAGTGCCTATGTAATATTTGAACAGCCCCTGATTATGATTATTTGATTTTACGTTTTTAGCATGTTGAAAAGCAAATTTATTCAGAGGCTCAGAGGGATTTGGCCCCTAATTACATAAATAAAGATAATTTATCTGATCACATAATCATAAGGTATGGAGCAAAAAATTATACCCAATCCCAATGCTGCATATGGGCGCTTGCCTGTAGCTGGTCTAGTACTTAATTTGTATTTTTTTAACAATACGCCAAGTTTTTAGCGATAAAAATCACTATATAGTGACCCCAACCAGCCCAACTAATGTTCACTGAGCTATAATATAAACTGGAGGGCGCTCTTCCTATTGCATAGCATTATTGAAATCATGCCCGGCGTATGGATACAGTTCTCGAAATCGTCTGCTCCTAGGGGGCAAAACATTGGAAGTGCGCAATGTTAGTCAATGGCGTTTTGTCGTTCTTGATTCAAATATGAACTATTTAAAACTATAAATGAAATTAACAGTGTTATAAAACTACCTATATGAAAAGGGAGAAGTCTTGTTGTGGATATGGGGCGGCAATTGGTATGGAAAGCTTCGTAAGAATTGTGAAAAACTACAATTTCATCAGTAAGTACCGGGCCACAGGTCCGGATTTTTTTCATCATTATCTCACTCATAGTTATATTTGTATATTCGGATTTAGGCTGTATATTATATAAATATTAAATTCCACACTTACAAATTTTGTGGATTATTTTGTATTTTGGCATTTGAATTTCATGCAGTTTTTTAAAATGTTCAAAATAAATGGATGTGTGTAATTTAATGTATGATCCCACATAGCACACACTCGTCGAAAAGACGTCGATAAAACGTCATACTCGTCCAGTGACTCTTCCAGAACTCGTCGATAAGTGGTCGAAATTACATCGATCCCGCGTCGAAATGTCCGGTCTTTTACCGTTTATAAAACGTCGAAAAGACGTCACGATGGAAGAGAAATCGACAGGTTTTGGAGCATATCTGGGCCTTATACTAGACCATTATTTGGACCTAGGAAACGTTATATCGACTAGTTATGGATTACCCATTGCATTGAAATTATTATAGAGGTATTAATATATACATTTAATTAAATTTAATAATATAACCATGGCAATTATATTAAATTCAATGTAAATAATAATTTAAAGTTATAATTACTTTAAATTGAATAAAACTATCATGATATTTTTATTCAATTTAATGTAAATATAACTTTAAAATTATTTACATTGAATTTAATACAATTGCCATGGTTATATTATTACATTTAATTAAATGTATATATTAATACCTCCACAAAATAATTTCAAAGCATTAAAAAACCCAGAAATCCAATAAGATTTAAACTGTACAGCAATATTTATTATATCTTAATTAAAAATAAACTTTTTTAATCTTAATAACTCACTTTTATTTTCTATGTTTTTTTACTAAAATAAGTTCTGCACAATGACTCCAACAAAAACTATTATTTAAACAATTCAATTAATATTAATATTCATTTTATTAAATAAAATTTTTCCTTTTTAAGTAATGAGATATCATAAAAAGTTAAAAGTCTTAAAACTGCATAAATGATATCTGAACCATAACTTAGGGATTTCAAGCTGTAAAAATATTGAAATATTATAATTTAAATATATTTACAAACCTTTTGAAAACAAATTTCATTTTTTTTATACTTACATTGATAGCAGTGATGAGCTAAAAGAAAATGTAGGATTTCCTCTTACATGAAAAAATTTGTTGAACAGATTAAAAAATTTTTTATTTAAAAACAAAACACACTACTGAAAAATCAAATTACAGTGGCAGAAGCAAAAAAAAGGACTGGGCAATAAAACACTTTCCCATAATTTTTTTAAAAACATAGAACATCATGTTAAAAATGTCAAGATCCTTACAATAAAAATTTTAAATCTGTACAAAGGAAATCAGATGATTATATCTGCAGAATGGAATTACAAATAGATTATTAATATACAAATTATAAGTTTTAACAGAAAACAGGATCATCATAACCAAAATATCTGAACAATCAATCCAATTATTTAGAACTTCATAAAAAATAATAAACAAAAACAAGACAAATATCTCAGGGACTTAAAGATGGAATGTCAAATACAATATTACCTACAGAATAGTACTAACAGAAATATCACAAGGATAATGTTTTTTAATACAGAAAACATGAAAAAATATTTTAAATTATTTCATTATTATGAACATTTATTAATTTTATTAGCATTAAAAATTACAAACAGCAGTTAACATCAGAGAAAACATGAAGTTCAAAGAAATTTGTGTTTTTGTAATCATATCTAAATATACCAGGAATTAATCACTACTAATACAAACTAATGCAAATTAAATTACTAATACAAATATAAAAATAATATTTCAAAATATAAATATGAAAGGAATAAATAAAAATTCAAAGCAAAAAGTAAGATTTGAAGAGAGATTTACACATAAATAGATTTCAAAAAAAAGAAAAAATTAATCAAAAGAGAATCAAGTAAGATTTCACAGGAAGAACAGGAATTATACTTGAGCTTGTTTACAAATATCAGGAAAACAATTTGTTTTGAGTGATATATTAAGTAAAGGGAGAAGAGAATAAATAAAAAATCAGAATTACCTTTGATAATAAAAGAAGGTATATGTCATTACTAATAGAGTTCAGTTCCTTATAGCCACAAACATCATAATTCTGCCCAATTCCAATAAACATTACCAAAACAATAATCTTGAAAATAACAAGTAGGTCTAACATCATATTCAGAACTCTTTTTAAATACAGAACTTAAATAGTTTGCAAACATATTAGAATATCAACTCATTATCAGATTCTATTTATTAGGTATATATTATTATAGACTATTTTATTTGATGACATACCTTTTGTTAAGTATATGTCCAAAATTTTACAAATATCAAAAAGTATATTGTAAAAATTACAAACAGCAGCCTATTTATATATCTGAGAATACATGAAGAAAATTACCATCAATAGTACTAATTAAAAACCACAAGTACAAGAATTTCTTGTTTATGTATTTAAATACAAATATCTTAATACCTGAAATTCATCGTTACTAATACAAAGAGGCTTAGTATAATTAATAAAAATAGAGAGCAGGGTGATGAATATCTTCAGGAACCAACAATGGTGGGTCATTATGATTAACCCCAATATTGCAACACATTTAGTTAAAATCAAGTCTAAATACCTATTCTACAAATTTTTGTCATTATTTACTAAGTCAAATTATAAAGATATAAAATTAGATAAATCGCTTTGAGAGCTATTCAGACTGTTAACAATTAAATATTTATTAAATGATAAACTAAAATCTCCACAAATTAAAATATTTTTCCCAGAAAGAAAATTTTCAAAATAATTAAAAAAAAAACCACAAGTATCAGTATTTGCTTGAGATTGGGATATAGATGACACAAACAAGTAAACTTTGCCTACATTTTAAATTAATTTTGCACATAAATAAAATAACATCTTAATTTTTAAAATTGCTCACTTTCTTATACTAAATATGGATGTACAAAATGAGGAATACAGCCAACTACAGTTCAGCAGTTTTAGATTAACAGAAGAAGTAAAATGTTGGCACCATAATTGAATATAAATGAGAATTCAATAATAATACATCAAAATATAAATATAACGTTAATAAATGAAAATTCAAAACCAAGGACTTCGAGGAAAGGCATTCGGAACAAAAGAAATCAGAACCATGTTAGATTTAGATTTCAATTTAGACTGATTTACGGTAAATACAATCTAGCAATAAAACCTTACTGCAAGTAAAGCAATAAAAAGCTTACCAATATAAAATAAATTAAGATTTAAATAATTACTAACTTTATAACAAAACGGCTCCTATCATCCAAAACCAAAACGATTTTGACGAAAAACATGGAGGCGAAACAATGTTTGAAAGTTTCGGATTCAGAATCCACAGAGTTGCCAACGGAAGAATATAAACTTCCTAAAAAACAAAAGAGGTTAATTCGACGTGCTTTGGACCAGTTTTGGAAATAGCGGGTCCAGATCCATTCAGCTGATCCATTTCACGTCAGTAATAGACGTTTATTCGACGTCGAATAAAAGACGAGTAATGGATGATCCAAACATGACGTTGAATAGACGTGCAGTAGACGTCATTTATGGACGTGAACGAGTTTTGGAACATCCACACGAGTTTTCGACGAGAATTTGACGAAATATGGATGAGTGTGCTGTGTGGGATGTATAACTTCTAATATTCTTAAAGCATAATAATTTTTGTGATAGAATTATTTTCTTAAAGTGCATCGATATTTGCCTGCACTCATTTAAGCTAAAGTATTTTAAAATTCTAAAGCACAATACCTCTCGGGTTTGTTTGTCTTTCGCGCCAAATATATCGCCAAGCCTTTGGAGAAAACTGAATATTTCTTAATGTATAATATGTTGTCCCATTTAAATAGTGATAAGATGAATTTGAAAAAAAAATATTTTTGATAGCCTAGATGTTTTTAATTTTCCAAGGAATTGGAGTATTTTATATGCATATTTTTAAAATGACTGAATTAAATTCTAAGTTTACTGGCTGAACTAGGAAGATACAAGTCAATTTCTTGCTTTAATATTTTATTAAAGAAGTTCTAAATTCTATTATTAATGTGCTTTATTTACTTTAAGGTTACAAAAGTTAAATTTTTTTTGGTCTACGTCCCACTTAGTCCGAAGGTGATGTTCCTCAGATGTAAATATTGGAACAACGGGGATGATCCAAAGGTGTACCAAAAGTAGACGGCCCAGGGACGTCTGTTATGGGACAAGACATGGCCACAGGAGATCTTGCGTAACTGGTCCAGATTTTGGATTCGTCTTATTATTATGAATAAGTTAGCTTTTCATTTCATTGATCCACCATGAGAAATGTAAAATTGTGTTAACTTAAAGTAGTGTAAAAATTTGGAAACTAACAAGATACATGCTTCTTGTTTAGGTTTTTTTTGTGACTAACACGAGTAGTCATAAAATGTCTAGAACAGTGGTTCCCAACCTTGGGGCGATCGCCCCCAGGTGGGCGATAAGTACTCTAAGGGAGAAAGTAAAATAGTACTATATACTGACAGACTGTATAAGTAAATTTCTGTTTAACCACGGCCCAATTTCTGTTAAGTGTTTTTCCGTTATAAGGGAGTCTCTTAATCCCGCTTAAATGCCTAATTGCCTATTCAATCATAAAGTGTCTTGGTGTTTGAAAAATGAAAGTAATAATTGACCATGTTTTTATTGAAATTACTATGTACTGTCGAACCAACGATAGTAAAAGGATCACGTGATTTTGACATACTCGGAGGGGAAGAAGCTGAGGGGCAGTTGATTGAAAGAGGAAGATACATTTACTCCCTCTAACCTCGGTATATTTTAAATAAAATTAAAAATATTGAAGCACAACATCACATATCCCTTTAACTATCGTTGGTTCGACAGTACCTATTCACTTCGCATATGATTTCATAAAAAAAGCAGAAAACAATAAAATAATTGTGAAAATAGCAGAACAAAGACTGAAAGTGCATCCCACAAGACTAAAAAATGTTTTTCTTTGGTGACCACTTCATGTGATGTGGCATCAATTTGAAATGTTTCTTAGTTGATGATGCTGGGAGTATCATAAATGCTCAAGGATAAATGTTCAAGTATCCTGACAGGCTGCAAATTTAAGCTCCTTAAGTGGCTTTGAAGACATGTAATTTTTTATTTATTTAAACAAACTAATTTTGTGGTTTTTATAGTATATGATATAGTTATCTTTTTTCTAGATGACATAACATTTAAGTCATTTTCTATCTTTTGATTAAAGAAATTTTTTAAATTGGTCATGGTTGTGCAATTTTTATACTGTCTATGCTATGTTTGAGTTTTTGCAGATATTACAAAAATCAATCCGTAATTATGTTCTTCTAGGGCTGAGCATATATTTTCAAGCCTTTTTACAAACTTACAATTGTTTTTGCTGTGCTGCAATGCTTTTTATGTTGTCTTAGTTATTCCCGATTCCAAAATTTTGTGAACTTATATTATTCTTGATATGTGACCTTTCTATTCTTAAAAAATCTTGCCTATTTTGATTCTTATAGATTTATTATTAAACTTACCATGATAATTTGTAAAACAAATAATTAAATATGTTTTAAAAGTCACCTATAGTTAAAAAATTGTTTCTGTTTAAATATTTTTTTTATGAAATAAAAATTTATGTTTATTATAAAAATGGATCTCTTTATTATCATAAAATTAGGAAACAAGTATTTTTTAGGGGTTTATTTTATGAACAAGTATTTAAAAAAATTTACACTAGTACATATAGTATTTTTCTGAATAAAGAATTGATGTAAACTCTCAGGCTTTCACTGCCGGAATTATCAATTGAATTCATAAAATCAAACATTTCTGGGATATAAGACCGTGTTCTATTTTTATTTGTATCAAAAGTTTCGTCCCTCACTGTGGAGGACATCATCAGTGAAAACATAAAAATTTTTGAAAACACAATAACAATAATGCAGCATTCACAGCAAAGCATGATTTACGACGGCTACTAGAAAGATAAAAGTTCAAGTAGAAGTGGAAATAAAAATACTATAGTGACCAATTAATTTTCATCTGGGCAAAAATAGAACACGGCCTTATATCCTGGAAATGTTTGATTTTATGAATTGAAAAGAATTGATGGATTTTGTCTTTCAGAAAATTTAGTTTTTCTTTTTATGGAAAAATATGAATGAATATCTTCATATGAAGTTTCAAGAAATTTTAAGGTTGGGGATTTTTATATAGCATGAAAAAAATAGGTTTTAAGTTGATGGATTTTTATTGTTTTTCCTTAGTCTCAAGTTTTAGGAAATGAAAACTAATCTATAATCCTATATATAAAATATCTTAAATCCTTGAAGTTTTTTTCAGAAAAATGAGCATAGTATTTTTGTTGTGTACTCGTTAAATGTAGGTATCTTATAATTATTAGTTCAAAATATAGTTTTTTAAACCTAAGCAATTCTCGCGATTCCAGCCCGAAGCTCGCCCTCTGGTGGTAGCTCCTGAAATCAACGGGTACGGGTATGTAAATTTGCTGCTGCGTAGAGTTAACATTGTGAGGCTTGTATGAGTACTAATTTTTTCATTATTTCTAGCGTAATAATTTGAAATGAACGATACAAAAAGGTTATTAAGTGCCTCGAATGCATATTGTTGCGTTCCACAGTGCAATGGATCTGTTAAAAAGAATCCAAATCTACATTCCCATCGTTTTCCCCGCGTTACCGATACTATGGCGAAGGCAAATCGAGACAAAAATCTTAGACTTAGAAAGGAATGGTGAAATTTTGGGAATTTTGATTAGCTTTTTGTAAAAGTAAGTGTTTTCAAGAATATTTCATATGTCATAATACTATGATTTGGTGTAATTTTAAGATTAATTTTAATTCTAAGACTTGGATTTCGGTTTAATCTAAAAACAGAAGTAAGCGATGTAATATTATAAACCTCCTGAAATAATCTAAATAGTTTATAGAAAGAACTACATTTACTTGTGTTCGATCATGTTTAAAACTGTACAGGGTTGGCAAGTTTCTTCCGAAGGAAGAAATAGGTTTCTTCCATGTGGAAGAAACTGGAAGAAACCTCTTTTTTTAAAGAATTAGCTTTAAATTTTCAGGTTTTATAAATATTTGTCTCACAAACACTCTTATATTTACATAAAAACTTCCAAAATGTCATTAACTATATGCACCTATTAGTTAATGATTAAATTAGTAAATGTAGGTTTCTTCCAAAGTATGAAAAAAATGCTATTAAATAATTTGGAAAAAAAACCCTTTAATAAACAATATTTACTTTGTAGTCTAAAATTTAATTAAATACTCAAAACTGTTATAAATACCTATTGCATGCATGTATTAAATTATTCCAGTGATTTTAAATTAATTTCTTCCTAACAGAAAAGTAGTTTTGAATAAGTCTGAGAATTACATAGTATTGGATGAGTTTCTGTCTACAAGAAAGTATAAAAGTTAAACAGAAAAGACATGTTTTAATAATCTGAATTTTTCTAGAATACACAATCTTCCATATAGTAATAAAACAATATAAGCCCGACATAAAATTTAAAACAAAGTATTAAACTTGAATATTTCTGACAAATATTTGTCTGGTGTTATTTCCAGTCAAATATGTTTCAGGTTATATAACACATTTTTTTACTACATAACACACAGCTGAAATGACTACTGCTTTTTAAAATTTGACAAACAAAATCTATTTAAAAAGTTATCCATTTCATTTTAACTTTTAACCTGAATATAAACCCTTTGAAATTATTCACTAAAATAACTAAATACTACTTGTATGGATCACTTAGACTGAAAAAATGAACTTAATCTCAGATTGAAATTGAAACATATTTTAAATGTGATCCATTTATGAAGGGAACTGATACAGCATCAAAAAAGGTCATCCCCTACCTTATTTTTGTGCAACATAGTGTAACAAAAGAGTAGTTTTTTTGCAGTACCAGGTTGCAATCTGTTTCTTAACTTAGAATGAATAAAAGCAAAGGATGAAAATATTCTTTTCAGTCTACACATTTACGAGTTTTTTAAACTGTGGTTTAATTTATTCAGTCAACACAATAGATTTAAAATTTAATTTAAATAACCGGAATTAAAAGTCAAATATAAAATTTTTAAATTTAATTACTATAAATAAATTTAACTAATTATAGTCTAAGAGCTAGCAACGTTTTCGAGAGAGAATTTTAGAAAAGCTAATTCTTTAATATATCTTTCCCAATGCTCTTTCGAACAGCGTACGGGGTACCTGGCTGCCGGTAAGCGGTGGCACAATTAGTGCGCATCCCACCTTTACAGGTAAAAATCTTGATTTTTAAATCATTTTAGAAAGATTTTTTTCATTTTCACTAACTTCTAAACACTATTAGAAAAATTAATTTATTATTGCCAGGACTTTGTGTCGGTGGAAATAACGTGCCAGAGGCAGTTTTTGATAAAAAAAAAGCATATTTTTCGCACCATTTTAGAATTCATGTCATTTTAATATTATTTTATATAGATATCAATAAACCCGAAATTAATTTGCCATGACATAATTCGGGTGGAATCAATAGCAAGACCGATTCAAAGTTGTAA
This sequence comes from Tetragnatha versicolor, assembly GCA_024610705.1. Classification (NCBI taxonomy): domain Eukaryota; kingdom Metazoa; phylum Arthropoda; class Arachnida; order Araneae; family Tetragnathidae; genus Tetragnatha; species Tetragnatha versicolor. The sequence continues at coordinate 2,839,418 of JANDEH010000020.1, forward strand.
AAATACACACTGGCGTTCAAAAATAAGAGAAAGTGCACATTTGTTCGATTTTCTCCGGATCTAGCGGACATATTGTGACGAAATTTTGTATGAATATTGGGGTTAATATAATACCCTATATATATTCATTCAAAATTGTAATACACACGCATGCGCAGGAGCTTAAAACATCAGAATTGAAAGGTATAAAATAGCGGTTTCAGAATGGAATTTCAAAATACTAGTTTGAATGATTCAGAATGCTATTTTTAATCAGCAAAAACATTAATTTCAAACATTTTAGAATTCCTGTCATTTTAATATTATTTTATATAGATATCAATAAACCCGAAATTAATTTGCCATGACATAATTCGGGTGGAATCAATAGCAAGACCGATTCAAAGTTGTAAAAATACACACTGGCGTTCAAAAATAAGAGAAAGTGCACATTTGTTCGATTTTCTCCGGATCTAGCGGACATATTGTGACGAAATTTTGTATGAATATTGGGGTTAATATTAGATTGGGGTTAATATAGATATCAATAAACCCGAAATTAATTTGCCATGACATAATTCGGGTGGAATCAATAGCAAGACCGATTCAAAGTTGTAAAAATACACTTGTGCACTTTCTCTTAATTTTGAACGCCAGTGTGTATTTTTACAACATTGAATCGGTCTCGCTATTGAATTGCACCCAAATTAAATCCTGGCAAATTAATTTTGGGTTTATTGATATACATATAAAATAATAGTAAAATTACAGGCATTCTAAAATGTTTGAAATTAATGTTTTTGTTGATTAAAAATAGCATTCTGAATCATTCAAACTAGCATTTTGAAATTCCATTCTGAAACCGCTATTTCATACCTTTCAATTCTGATGTTTTAAGCTCCTGCGCATGCGTGTGTATTACAATTTTGAATGAATATATATAGGGTATTATATTAACCCCAATATTCATACAAAATTTCGTCACAATATGTCCGCTAGATCCGGAGAAAATCGAACAAATGTGCACTTTCTCTTATTTTTGAACGCCAGTGTGTATTTTTACAACTTTGAATCGGTCTTGCTATTGATTCCACCCGAATTATGTCATGGCAAATTAATTTCGGGTTTATTGATATCTATATAAAATAATATTAAAATGACATGAATTCTAAAATGGTGCGAAAAATATGCTTTTTTTTTATCAAAAACTGCATCTGGCACGTTATTTCCACCGACACAAAGTCCTGGCAATAATAAATTAATTTTTCTAATAGTGTTTAGAAGTTAGTGAAAATGAAAAAAATCTTTCTAAAATGATTTAAAAATCAAGATTTTTACCTGTAAAGGTGGGATGCGCACTAATTGTGCCACCGCTTACCGGCAGCCAGGTACCCCGTACGCTGTTCGAAAGAGCATTGGGTTAGATATATTAAAGAATTAGCTTTTCTAAAATTCTTGCTTTTCCGACGTTGCTAGCTCTTGTACTATTATAATTAAATTATATTTAAGAGTTTTTTGAATTATGGTTTGATTTATTCATTTAACAGATTTAAAAATTGGGTGCTTCTGTAAAGCTTTTTGTTAGTTTCTTCCATTTTTTCCAGTTTCTTCCACTGTCCAGGAAGAAACTAGTTTCTTCCGGAAGAAACCCAACCCTGCTCCTCAAAAGTCCTAGAAAATGAAAACTGATAGTGAAATATCGTTGTGTTTGTTTGCGGTCAAAATTCCCAATATTCCCCTAAAATTCCTGGTTTATTCCCAAAAATCCCGGGTTTTTTCCCGCCTCCCAAAAAATGTGGGAATTTTACATCTCTACCTCAGTGTAATTTATAATATCCACAAGTCCTAAAAACATGACCCTTTCCTCCATCTTTACGCTGACTTCTAACCTACCTGAATGTAAAACGAAATAACAACACAAGCACGTGTTGAGCGGAAAAGCACGTGCTAATGTTTGTGGTTCGCTTCCAAAGCGCCACCTATAGGTACTTTGAATCGCGACCATATTTTGAAAGTATTTATATGCAATAAGAAATGTGTATGTAATTTGGACCAATTAAGGTCAGATGAAAATAAATTTTGACGTAAGAAATAAAACTGCAAAGTGATGGATGGAATTTCCTCGTTTCGAATCGGATAGAAAGTTCAGTCATTATCGCCAAAAAGAGCGAGCGAAGCTGGAAAAAAGTAAGCTAAGTACGATAAATAGTTCTCACGAAAAAAATTAATATTTAGTTACTTATATGGTTTTTAATAAAAACTTTTAAAGAGAACTCGTTGAATCAATGCCATAAAGCTTTTTCTCTAGTTATGAATCTTTATAGTTAGAAAACTATCCCTGTAGAAATGCCTTTCGACAATAGTAAGCCTATGGAGATTTTGCCTTTTGCCCCCTTGGCGGAAGGATGCGATGAGAAGTGTGTGATAAGGTCGCCACGCTCTGATATCCCTCCAGTTTACTCTATAGCTCAGTGCTAATGTTAAGTTAATTATGTGGCTTCTAAACTTGCGCCAAAATTTCCTCAAATTTACAAATCAGTCAAATCATCCAGTTGTATGGATATGCCTCTTTGAGTAAAGGGAAAAAGCTCTTGTGATAAACTAAAAATATAGCAACCTTGCCATTCACGTGGGAACGCCCCTTTTTATATCATATCCAATCAAATCGCCACTTGAAAAGCGAAAAAATTTTTCCTCAAAATAAACAAACCAAACCCACATTGTTATCAAAGCGATTATTATCATGATTGTTGTCGAGGAAGGAAATTACGTATTTTTTTGGTGGATCAGGAAATTTTGCATTTAAGTTTTGAAAGTTAAATAATATGGGGATTGATAAGAGGGGTTTAATTATGTAATTGGCTTGTTTTTTGCCAGAGCACTTCACGTAATTTTGTTTTCTGAAACGATCGTAAAATGTTACTCAATCGTTTTGACATCAAACGGTATTTATTGTTTAGTTTCAAAGCATGCCTTAAGAATCAGAGAATGATTTCTTATTCTTCTGAAAATTTTAATGACATGTTTTCTGAGCAAAGCGTTAGAATTCGAACTTGTGGAACTTTGTACGACCGATGGCGAGTGGAAAAGAAATTCCCTACTATCCCAAGTGGACATTTGGATTTCGAAGTCAGGTTTGTTGACAACCTAAAGCATCTGACATCGAGTTCTGCACCTCTTGTGCTCGCTTTGCATGGTGCACCTGGATCTTATATGGATTACAGCAATCTTATGTCCAATCTCAATGAAAGAGAAGTGAGAGTAGTGATACCTTCTTTCCCAGGAAAGTATCAGTTTTTACTTTAAAAGACACACAAGTTTTATGATTTGCTAACTTCTTATAGAATTGAGGCATTGAACATTTTAAAAGGTTCGAAAAAGTCATGGTCTAAGCCAAAAAAGACATTATTTTAGTTACTTTAAAGGTGCCTAAATAATTTAATTTATATATCAGCCAGGGGTGTATTTAAGGGTAAGATTAATTTAAATTCTCACCCCTAAATACACCCCTCATATGGCTTAGAGCAGCATTTCCCAACCAGGGTTCTGTGAAGTATTCTTAAGGGTTCTGCAAGCAATATGAACACTCAATGACGGGACCAGGTAAGGGTATGCCATATAATTAACCCCACAAAAAGTACCATAATACTTTTGGGTATGCTATAATTCAAAAGTTTTCTGGGGGAGAGGACCTATGTCTCCCCATTGAAATTTTTTTTGGAATTGTAATTTTAAAGGTTCTAAAGGAACTTTCTGAAGATAGCGGGTAGAGTCGAGTTTTACAGTTTATTCAGTTTTAACATTTTCTTTTGAGAATGTTTCATTTTTAGGTAAAGTTGCATTTTGTAGGTAGAAATTAATAATTTTTTTATTAAGCTGGTATATTTAATTTTTTACACCAATTGCATTTGTTACTTATGATGGGTTTTTCCTGTTGTTAGGGGCCATTCATTAATTATGTAAGGGTCCCGAGGGGAGGGGGGTTGGAAAAATCTTTACATACCCTTACTTAGGGGGTGGGGCGGTCAAACCCAGTCTTATGTAAGATTTTTTCCAAGTTAATGTTAACAAATTCCAGAGACCAAAGATAATAATATAATGGTAATATGTAGTTGACAGAAAGAATATTACTTATCTGTTGAAAAATAAAAATCTTTAATTTACGTCAAACTGAGAGTTTTAGTGTAACTGATTCTAACATTTTACAGTCGAGTCAACTTAATGTGATCACAGTTAATGTTATCAATCGGATAATGTTATCGAAATCAACAGGTCCCGATCATTCCTATTTAATTTAATGTAAAATACAACGTTTATTGTGATCAACTATGGATCAACACTCCGCTTAATGTTATCGAAATTTGTCCATATCCCCTAAAAAACGCTGGCTTTAGAGTTGTTTTAAAATGTCAATTTATTTTTTCAGAAACTTAGTAAAGCTTACAGTTGCACTGCTATGTTTCTTTTCTTTGAATGTTAAAAAATAAAACATTCGATGTTCTCGGACTTCATACATTGAAAGAAAACAGTAAAGGGGGGCGAATCTATGCTTGTCATTGGATATCACCATCGGCGCCTTGCAGATGTTTTTGATAAGAGATTTTAGATTTTTTTTTCTAGTTTAGTGGAATTCAGATGAATTTCAGAGGTTATTTATGATCTGAGCCTTTTCTATGTAAAATTTTGAAAAATACCAATGATATCTTGTCTGGAAGTCAAAAGGAAACAAATTTATGAGCGGAATGCCGTAGGTGTACAATATTTTTATTAATTGGAATTAATTTTATATTTACCTAGTACATAGCATAGACAGAGTGTAAAATTGTTTTTGAAAACATTAAACGGTTACATAATTTTTATTAGAGCAAATAATCTAGTTACAATGTTTGCTCTTTTTTGACAGTAAATCGCTTATTGTTATCAATTGGATAATGTTATCAGTTTAATATCGGACAAATGCGATCACATTAAGCAGATTCAACTGTATTATTTTGAAAAACGAAAAGGAATCTTACATAAGAATAGGGAGGGGAGGGGTTTGGAAAATCTTACGTACCCTCACATGGGGGTAGGGCAGGGGTCGGCAACCTTTTGAAACGAAAGAGCCAAAAAGTACAACTTACAAAATTTCCCAGTTTTTAAAGAGCCACTTTTTTTGTTTCAGTTTTATAGTATTTGCTTATATATATTTGATTTTAGATTGGGATTTTAGATTTTTGATGATGGGGAGGTTGACCCAAAATTTTTTCGGAGGTACCCACTCTTGGGTACTTTATAACATCACGTTTTAGATTACTTACTTTTGTTAAGTTTTGTTTAAAAAATTTTTCGAAGAAAAATTTGAGGATCTGGAGGCTCTCCCCCAGAAAAAATTTTGGAAATTTCTCCTTCACAATACCATTTTACCTCAGTTTTAGCCCTTTTTGGATTGCACCCTAAGAGCCCCTCTCATTGTTTAAATGACAGAATTTACAAGGAAAAATAGTTAAGTTATAAGGAACGGTAAAATTTCTTGGCCCTACTTCAGGAAAATTTTTGAAATTTGCCCCTGAAAAGTAGTGTTTTTATTCATGTTTAGAACTTCTACTATAGAACTCTCCATATTCAATCCTCATTCGTCACAAAATTTTCAAGGAAAAACAGCTCATATTATGTTCCATTGTTATTTTTTATTATTTTTTATTTTTATTTTATTTATTTTTGTTATATATTATGTTATTTTGGGAGGTGTTTTGGGGTCCTCCCCCAGAAATTATTTGGAGTTTTTACCTTTAAAAGTAGTGTTTTGACTCATTATGATAACTTTGAGTTACACCGGTCCTTTTGAGTTACATCGATTTGATTAGGTACTTAAAATTAATTTCTGATTTTTTAAGGGTTTTATTTTTTCGTATGGAACTGGAGAGCCGCAACTTAACATAAAAAGATCCGCATGCGGCTCGCGAGCCGCAGGTTGCCGACCCCTGGGGTAGGGGGATCAAAAATTGCCAAAATCATCCTCACATAATTATAATGAATGGCCCCTTATTAAAATGTGATAACCTTCTTAGGGTTCCGTAAAAACTTAAACATTGTCACAAGGGTTCCATGAGGATAAAAAGGTTGGAAAACGCTGGCTTAGAGTACCCCTCTGAAAGTTTCATTGTTAGATATCTTCAATTAAGGTGCATCATGACCACTGAGTAAAGAGCTTAACAGATGGTCTATCTCCATAGACGCTATTGGCAACTTTTAAAGCATTGATTTTCCCATAGACACTGGTTTCCAGAGGAATTTTTTGACACTAAATTCTTTTTCTAATGCTTCCTCTCCCAGAGTAATTTAAACAAATTTGCCCCCTTTTGAGGACTGAATGTGAAAGTTTTGTGGATAACTAAGCCTTAAGAAAAGAGGGAGTGTCTGGTGTTACTCCTCCAAAAATGTTTTGAAATTTGAACCTAAATGTAGTGTTTTAACACTTTTTTAGACACTTGAGATTCTTTGGCTGACACCTAAAGAGGATTATTCCTTGTATACTGCATGTACCTTGTAGTCATGAAAATTTTGGGGGTGTGGGGTTAACTCCCTTATTGGCTAGCTAATTGATTAATCTTAAAATATGTGTCTGCCATATATTGCTTGATTGCTGTTCTTGGAATCTTTCAGATTTCAAAGTATACAGACCAGGAGTCTTTCGTCATTCTGCTGAAGAGAAGGCAGAGTACATAACAGATTTCTTACATGCAACTTCTATAAAACAGTAAGTTAGTATTTCCATTGTTAACAATTTCCAGGGGTTATTATGTGCAGTGTTTGGGAGAACTTGTTGAAATACCCTGTATATGTGTTTGGAGAATGAAAGATAAGAGTTCTTAAATTAAAATTTTAGGTACAAGTTCCAGCAAATAAAAACTTTTTTAAATTAAATTAGTTTTGTGGTTTATTTTCAGGATTGATACTCTTGTGGTTCATAGCAGTGCAATATACCCTGGTTTATTGTTGTGCCTAAAACAAGATCCTGTGGTAAAATCTCTGGTCATGTTAAATCCAGGGACATTTTCCCTAAATATGAAGTAAGTTTTTAAAGTTTTACTAGGTATAATTTTTATTGACTGTAACACGAAGATGGGTTGCATTTCATTTAAATTTAAACAATATTATCTAATTTTACAAAATGTTTCTTAGCTGAAAAAATCTGGTAGTAATATAGTTCTTAATAATGCTCATTTTTTAACTCATAGGAAACGCTCTAAATTTGTTGCATTTGATGAAGGGATAGAATCACCTGGCCTTCAGAGATCCAATCTTGCCCCCTCTGACAATCCATGCTTTAACAATATACTACTTGCAACGTCTCATAGAGGTAGAAAAATAGTAGAGGTGGCATGGACAGCATCCCTGTGTGTCCAACATCACTGATAAGCAAAAAGAATTCTTTAACATTGGAGCTCCTGCTCCTACAGACTCATCGATTTCAAAAGCGAAAAATCGTTCTAACTATCAGAAAAACAGGTGCAAATCCAAGGGGGAGGCACTCTGGACAGTGCTCCCCTTGGACCCAAAAAGGTTCTCAAAATAAGTTAAAACCCTACTTTTTTAAGTCAATTTTCAAAAAAATTTCTGGGAGAGGACCCCCATACTCCCCAGCGGTACTACAAAAAGATCTTGTGTGATACCTTTTAGAAAATCCCCGAAGCTTTGAAATTTTTTGTCAAAAGGTATAGGCATAGGCGCCGACTCCATAGGGTTTGAGGGGGCTTGAGCCCCCCCAATATTTTTACTAAAAATCTACCAATTTTCTTTCATGAACTAAAGAAGGCAATGTATTGGACGTCTTTCTTTTGGTCTCGTTCACTTGGTCTTCTCAAAGGGTCTCAAATGACTTAAAACACTACTTTCAAGGGTAAAAATTTCAAAAAAAAATTTGGGGGAGGACCCCCAAGCCCCCCCCCTCAAATTTTTAAATCTATTTTGTACCGTTTTCCTCTGAAACTTCCGTGATTTTTCAGGTGTGATCCTCCTTTTGTGTAAAATAAGAAGAAAGAGTCTACAAAATGAATTTAAAAACTACTTTTAGGGACAAATTTCCAAAATTTTTCTGAAGTAGAACCCCTAAACCCCCTTCATAATTTTGCTGCTTATTCTACTATTTATTATTTTATTCTACTGCTTCTTTAAATGAGTCCTGCTCTAAGAGTGTAACCCAATAGGCATCAAAAGGAGATAAAACGCTATTTTGTGGTGGAATTTTTTTGGGGGGAGGACCCTCAAATATCGCTTTGCTTGGAAATTTCAATGTTTATAAAATTTTGAAATTAATTTCAACAAAATATCAAATGTGAAAGTCATCTAACACTTGAAGTAAAAAAGTACTCGTAAGTAGGTACCTCAGAAAAAATATTTAGTAAAAATCCCTCCCGAAACTAGTCCAGTTTACGGCTCTGTGCCTTTGGTTTTAAAGGCGGTATAAATCCACTTTCATTCTTCATGATAGGTATTTAATATTTTGTGTTCGATTAAATTTTTAAAAAAATATTGCGCTGCTTTTTATTCGAATTTTTATAGCAGTGGTCCGCAGACCTCCGAGGGTCCCCAGCAGCACCTTCCTAGGGGGTCCGCGAGTTACCTTTTGAGAGTTTCAATATAAATAACACTAGTTTAAAGAGACAAATTTCTCTATTAAAATCATTTCTGGGGGAGGACCCCCAGCCCCCTCTAGAAATTTTGACGTCTCTAGTTGTAATATTTTCCTTAGAAATTCTATGTTTTCAAGGAACTGCTATGTTTTGGTGGAACCGAAAATTTCTCAAGATAAGCTGTAACACTACTTTTTGAGGCAAATTTTCAAATTTTTTCTGGGGGAACCCCCCAGACCCCCTATTATACTTAGAGTAATTGTAAAATTTTAACATAATGTGATATATAATTTGAGTAACTCCTTAGGGGTACTTTAGGAATAAGCCTTTGGATGTTCAAAATCTTGGGGGGGATGTCTAGCATTAGTGACGATCGAAAGTTTAAGGACCGCTGTTATATGGGATAACTAATATCTTCATTGTCTAGTACTGGCCCCCCAATATTTGATAAAAGTCGGCGCCTATGGGTATAGGCGATGGAACCAAAAAGGTTAAAACCCCACTTTACAAGTCAAATTTCAAAATTTTTTCTGGGAGAGGACCCCTATACCCCCAGCAGTACCACAAGGGGATTTTGCAAGATACCTTTTAGAAAATCACCAAAATTTTGACATTTTTTGTCAAAAGGTGAAGGTGATGGAGCAAAATTCCTACTTTTAGAAGTCAAATTTCAAAACATTTTCTGTTTCCCCTATACCCCCCAGTGGTACCAAGGGGATATTGTGTGATACTTTTTAGAAAATACCCAACATTTTGTTTCTAAAAAAGGTGATGGTTTGGTAAAGTGCCCCCCTTTGATGTAGCTCCATGTGTCTTCACACTAATTTGCCTATACAGTAGAGACGCGATTATCCGCGAAATTGGGTGGCAAGGGTACCGCGGATAACCCGAAAAAAGACTAAAAATAAGGTGAAAACACGAAAAAAATATTTCAGCATAAAAACTGTTTTATTGTACAAAAAACATGATATGTTAGACTTTTAAAATATGTACAGTACAGCAGAAATCTTTTCTCTACATCTAAAATGTCTCTAATCTCATCTAAAATTTGCTCTCATCGTTGAAAAAATTTTTTCGTGGCACTCGCGGATCATCCGCTCGCGGATAATCGGGGTTCTACTGTATATCCTTCTTCTTCTATGCAATCAACTATTTTCTATAATATCCAACCTGTGTAGTGTTCTCAATCTTTATAAATATATTCTTTAATATGTAGGACAACCAAACAGTTTGATTTCATGAAGCTTTGTGTCAAAATGGGTGAATTTTCGAGCATCTTAAAAATGACAGAAGCATTGGGTCCAACCATCTTCAAAGTTATCAAGTTACCTGTACGCTCTACTAATATTTTGGATCCTTTGTTGTCAGCTACTTGCATGGTCCATGCAACCATCCCCGAGGTAAGAAAATTAATTTTTATATGAATTTGTGTCAATACTATTCTCGACAGCAACGTTTCCTGAACCCAGTATGTCACTACCCGGAAGGAGAAAGTGGGTAAACACATACCCTGTTGGGTTGCTAAAAAGAAACTTGTATACAGGGGTTTAACGAAATACAGTAGAGTAGAGCACCGTTTATCCGCGGAATTGGGTGACAAGGGTACCGCGGATTGTAAAAATCGCAGATAACCCGAAAAAAGACTAAAAAGTGGTGTAACCACTTAATGGGGTGTGTAAAAAAGTAATGTAACACGAAAAAAAATATTTCAGCATAAAAACTATGTTTTATTGTATAAAAAACATGATATGTAAAACTTTTAAAATATGTACAGTTAGAGATGGAAAATTTCCGGAAATTTTGGGAAGGCGAAAAAAAAAACGGTTTTTTTCCGGAAAAATTGGAAAAGTCGGAAAAATTGACCTTTTTGCATAGAAAAGAGCGGTTTTTGAATACATATTTTTTTAGAAGCTAAATAATCTTTCGTTGTATAAAAAATCATTAGTCATTATATATTATAAGTTATTAAATCATTAAAAATTAATTATAAAGATAATTCTTCCGAAATAAAAATATGCAGCATTTTACGAGTAATTTTAAAACAAAAAAACTCAAGTATTTATAACTATAAAATAATATATGCAATAAATATAAAGCATGTAATTGTAATAAATAACATTAATTTAATATTTATTTATTAAACATAAAGTACTTTTGATGAATTAATTTTGTATACAACATGATCCAATAACAAATAACAGATGTTTGCTATAATATTCAACATCAATCTACATAATTGATCTTAACATTTTGCACATAATCATTGCAATCATGTTATCTTAGAAAGGTTGAGAAGTTTTAATTACATTCTGCCAATTTAAAAAAAATGTTGAAGTCATTATATAAAAAAAATTAAAAAATCGTTCATTGTTTTTTTATTATTTAATTTTCATGATATTAATGTGCTCATTGTTCAATAAATACTCATACACCATAAATATTTTTTAAGCAACCCCGTAAAAAGCCTCCAATAATCCCAAACTTTGAAATCAGATCTAAGGTTTTTCTTAAATTCAGATAATGCAGAGAAACTTATAGAAGTAGTAAGTTATTTCATATGCTTATGATTGTTAGACAATCTGATTTAATGGTTAAAATATTTTTAAAGTGCTGCATTTTATAATTAATGTATAGGAATATCATCAAATTTAAATTTCTTCTAATCCTAATTGGTATTATTGATATTAATTTGCATTGCATAATTATTTTTGTTTTTAGAGTAAAATAAATAACACTTGGATGTTAAAATAATTCTTGCAGCTTACTTTTTCCAAATTTGTGTTTTCATGTGAAATATTGAGTATAAAAATATCAAATGAGAAAACATTAGAATGTGAATGTAGAAAATTTTAATGCATATAAACTTAAGAATTTTCAATTTTTCCCAAGTGGAATCCAACTTTTTTGGGGAAAAATGCTTATTATATGGTTAAAATTTCATTCTTAAGTACTTTATTGTATAAGAATATCATCTAACTAAATAATATTTTAATTGATATCGGTTATATAAATTCTAAATAAAGTAGTGTTTTAAATTAACATTTTCAATTTTTCCAGAAAGAAATAAACCCTTCGGAAAAAAACAGGAAAAAAAACGTTTTTTTTCCCAAAGTTTCCGGTTTTTTTCCGGCCATTCCCATCTCTATGTACAGTACAGCAGAAACATTTTCTCTACATCTAAAATATCTCTAATCTCACCTATAATTTGATCTCATCATTAAAATTTTTTTTCATGGCACTCGGGGATCATCCGCTCTCGGATAATCAGGGTTCTACTGTAATCCTATATTAAAATTGATGTTCTTCGTTTCACTTGAAATTGAGACACCGCCGCGCGGACCTGGAAAAAGTTGTAACCTTCCCCCGAACCTAACACAATTTCCCCAAACCTTATGTATTGCTCCTATGGAGCTGGCAGGGGCTTCCCCTGAACCAGGTTCAGGCACTTTTTCCAGGTCCGCCGCCGCGATGGAAACTACTTTGTTAGTGATTTCGTAGGGTCAACTGACGTTGCTGTCTAGTATAAAGGATTTTCATCTACTGTTTCCTTGAAGTCATTCAAATAAACTGTTATTGTTTTATTTGCAGTCTAGGGAAAGGTTTCTTCAATTAGCAAGAAATGGATTCCCTATCCTGTATGCCTTCAGTGATGATGACCGACTGATTGGGAAAGAATGTTCATATGAGTTGGCCCACCTGTTGGGAGCAAAAGATGCTGATCTTCATATTTATAACAAAGATGGGATTCTTATTCAAAAGGGTAAGGCATTATAATCATTTCACAGAATCAGTTTCAAACTTTTCTGTAGTACATAATGAACCCTTTATCCAGAATTCTAAATACCGGAATCTGCCTCACCTAATTGGCACATTTTTGGATTGTTCCAACAACTTTGATTGTCCTGACAAATTTTTCTCACAAATTTCGAAAATAGGAATTAATAATAATAGGGAGAGAACGCTCTTATTTTTGTGAAAGTAAAACATTTGCAGGATTATAAGCCTGCAAATTGCACAAGCCCTTTTAGCAATTATGTGCTCTGTACCGTAATACCAACCACTGTTGCAGTATTTTCTTTTCTGAAATGAGACTTTCTGTAGTTTTCTGGTTGATTTCCGTGATCCGTAGTATCAGAACAACCTTAGTACTTGGAGTCTGCTTATCCATTGTTATAAACTTAATAAAATACTAAGTGCATTGTGATTGAATTTTACTTAACCAGCATTTTGTATTCAAACCATTGTTCTCATATGAAGATAAGGTTATGGAGTAATATTAACTTCCAGTAGCATTTATAAAAATTTATTTTGGAAGGACTACAAAAATTCTATTAAAAAAAGTCATTATCAGGTCTGAGCTAGATTTTTCCCATAGGAGAGAGGATTCTAAATTATTCTTCAGTCCCTCCCATGCATATTTAATTGGTCAAATATAGCTTTTGAATAAATTTTATGTAGAATTTACATCCTAATAAACTAAATATAAAAAAAGTTGTGAGTAATAGAGTTTCATGTACCAAATGAGGGGTTTGGGGATGCTTTGCCAGAAATTTTTGGAAATTTGACTCTAAACATAGGTTTTAATTTGTTTTGTTACACCCACACCAAATTTCAGGGGGGCGGGGCTCGCCACCTCTTTATATATGTCCCTGTTAACTTCCTTAGAAAACGTTTTGTGATTGAAAATATAAACAAACTTTTATAAGTTTATCCAATTTTTTTAGGAAATGATTCTAGTCATTTAAAGGTGATGTCTTTTGAAAAAGGTTCCCATTATGTATTCTGGAGGCATTCTAATGTGGTTTTAGAAGCTATATCTGAATTTATTTTTAGAATTAAATCAAGAGAAATTCAAAATGCTCAATTTTGTACATCTTCACTGTAAATATTTGCAATCCAATAAATTATTTATTGTTTATAAATTATACTTCTTTAAATTAATGTACTTCTCTTTGTTTGAAATCACACCATTTCCCAACTAAGTAAACATTACAAAACCCAGTAGAGTTGGCTGATAGGTACTTGAAGTTGCTTGTGTATCAAGCAAATTTGAAATTTTGAGCTATACATATTTGAGATTATAAAAAGAATAATTTATATATTTTCCCAAAGAAATTAAAATTATTTGATAAAGTCGGATTTGTATCATAACGTTCTGTCTACTCCAACAATATCTTAATTAGTGATATACAGATCTTCATTTTTTAATTCAACAACTGCATAAATTACCACTTATTTACATGGTAAAAGCTAAAAAAACAAACATTCATTACCTTAATTATCAAACATTTTGATGCTCCAGGAAAAGAATATACTTTCTATATGAAAATAAATTTTTATTATAAAATAAATTAGTTGATTCTTTAAAACTTACTAAACACAGTAAAAAATTTCTATCAAAATATCTTTAATATCATTGGTGTCCAAAATCATTGTCCTGAAACAAATAAATATCAAAACAATTAGAAAAGTGTCATTTCATAGTAGGTTATTTTAGTTTCAGAAGAAAAAAATCCATATAATTATTACCAGTATTTATTAGAAATTTATGCATTTTTCAGGTTGTATTCCTTTATAGCTTTTTCCAATCTATTCAATCCTAGAAGAAAAAGTTAACCAATTTATTCTCATTGATTTTTTTCAAATAGATTATTTTATAATTTTTCTTAATTTAGAGTTATACTTTAGTATACATAGTAATTAAAATTTACACATGTTTTTCCTCTAAAATTGAGGGTAGTTATACTATTATCAAAGGAAAGTTTTGTCTAAAAAAAAGATACTTTTACCCCTTATGATTTAAGACATTTGACCCTGGTTTAAAACTGAAATACGAGGTAAGATGAGCTGAAAAGGATATCATTCCAAATATGGCTGGTCGCTCTTGAAAAACCAATCAGAGCCCTCACCAACATTTTTTCAGGTAGGATTTGTAAGTAGGCCAAGGAGCTTACAAGATTTCAGTGTAGAGTTGAGTTGTTGTCAAAAAGGGATGCCTACTATTTCACGTCACAATTTCGAGCTTCTCTGGCCTTATGAGTTTACAGGGTGTCCACTTAATTCTAAGCTAAGAATTCCCTGTGTTTTCCAGGTTTTCCAGGACAATTTTTTTGATTTTCCAGGTTCGGTCAAACTAAAGCTTTAAGGCGTTTTTTTAAACATAACATCTAACTTTCTCATTATATCGCAAATTTTAAAAAATTTAGCTCGTGTGAGCTAGGATGCCGTTGGTTTGACAAAATACCGGAGATGGTGACTCCACAACGTAAAAAACCGCTGGAAAACGCTACGCATCGTACAAAATCACATTTTTCCAGAATATTTTTGGAATTCCCTGAGTATCCCAGGTTTTCCAGGGCATTTTCGAATTCCCTGAGTATTCCAGGTTTAGCGGACACCCTGGTTTAGATGGCTATGAAGGAGATCACTGAAATGTGAACTAGATTTGAGTGATTGTCCCGTTACCCAATCCTTCTCTCTTTTATCCGGGCTGGTGACCAGCTGCTGTAAAGACCAAGGTCCTCACACCAGGCAGAACTTAATGCTCAAATTACCTTCATCTACATGGTCCGGATTGGAAGTGAAAGTGAGGCGAAACCATCCAGGTTGAGCACAGAACAGCTCTTCCCCTGGAACAACGTAGAGGTGAGCTTTGTCCATGAGGTAGTGGAAGAAGTCTCGTTCTTGCTTGAATGAGTTAGATCCACAAATCTAAAAATGTCATCCAGTGTTAGTCTTAAGACAAATGAACAGATTGTGAAATGGAAATTTTATACACATTCTAACCATTTAAGAAAATTAGTGAAAAATTACATAGCAACAAAAGAAAGCAACTTAAATCCATGTATTCATATGAAATTCTAGATATAAATTTCTTTTCAAAATGACATTTAAAACTCACAGGGTTCAAAATTATAATAGGGGTTATATGAGAGAAGTGATACTTATTATAGATTATACAAACATGTAAGTATTAACTTCCAGTATTTATATTTTATGGATGAAAAATGTTGAACTTCTCAATACGTTTTCTCTTAATAAAATTAATGGATTTTAATGCAAATAATTTGAAGTTAATTTATTCATGATAACTATTATGCAAAACTGCATATCAAATTCAAAGGTTTTGCTAACAACCAAGTATTATTTTAAATTTTTCTACCTACTGATCGAAAGTCTACCCAAAGGAAGAAACCACCATCAGAATCCCGTACATTCAGTCCCATTTCTTTTAAACGTGTTGCACAAATGTTGAATTTTTTCGTTAAACGTTCTTTATTGGTAGATACATAATTCTTACACCAATCTAGGGAAGAGAAAAAAGGTATACTACTTCATTGTGAACTTCAAATTCTAGAATTCAAGTATGATACATAGAATAGCAGTATGATATAAACAAAAAATAATAATTAATATCAACTGTGTGCCATTACAAGAGACATAATGTAAGAGCAGTCCAAATCTTATTTACAATTTTTACTATGGAAAGAAACCATTGTGAATAATTTGCCTAGCAACTCCATTTGAATTTATAAAATACAGAGTTTGGCATATTTAGTTATTTGCCCCAAAATCTGAGAAAATTCATGAGTGGAGTTTCTGCATCTAAAACTATAATAGTCTAGTTAAAAATAGTCTAGAAATAATTAAAGATGTATTAAAGTATAATTCCAAATTATATTGTTTGAGATTATTTTAGTTGAACTAAATAATATTTAAGTACTTGGTTTTGCTTGAAAATTATCACAAAACTATTTAATACTACCCCACACAGTTGAGTTTTACAGGAATAAAAAAAACGAATGAAATTCAGGTGAAATTAAACCATGATACCTAAATCTTCCAAAAACCTCGCCACCATATCCATAACTGGAAAAGGAATGTTTTGGAAGAATAGCAGCTGCTTCAAACAGTTTTGCAGGACCTTATTTTGGGTGTGAATAGCCCCAATTCTCACACCTGCTACACCAAAGTCCTAGAATAGAGTATTTATAACTGATATAGTGATAGCAGCAAGGTCAAAGAAAATAAAGGACAAACAACCGAAAAAACTGCACACGTTCTTAAATGCCTAAAACCAGACTTTTCAATTAACATAATTTCTAAAACACCATCTTACTTATACTTTTTACATTTAATTTTAGATCAATTATAGGTTACGGTTGAATCTTGGTGCACATATAATGCAAAACTTATAATGTAATAATCAATATAACCAACCAAATACTATATCGATGGTGACAGTCGAAAACCTCGTATAATCCCGTAAAAATTGCAGTTGGGACAGATGCTGTTTTATAGATTGGCGAGTATGTGTTTTTGCGCCAAAGGTGCTAATGAGGAATTACTTACAACCAAATTTATTTGCGAGTGTCAAGTCAATAACGCCAAAACAAGGGTTAAATCAATTCCACTGGGAACACCAGTTATCTTCCTGTAACCCTAGGAGCAGTGAAGCTTTTGCTTTGATTTCACACCTGCAATTTAACTTAAACTTTTCTTCGCATCTAAAAAATAAAATAGTTCTTTCCATAGAGTTGTTCTCTCTTGCGGTTTGGCCAAGGCAGCTGGAACAAAAAATCAGTCTCCTTGTGAGAGATTATAACACCTGCTTTTTTGCTTTCACAGCTCATTAAAATTCACCTTCCACCTGTTTACCGCTAAAAATGGTCTTTGGCAAGGAAACTAATCTCGCTCATTTATACTGTATCTATTGGTAGGCAGCTGGATTTTCGATTATACGAGGTTTTCGAATGTTACCATCGATATTCAATCCCATATGATCAGCCAAATTTTGCCATGCACATAATTAAAGAAGATCAGTTAAACAAGGGAATCATAACTAATAGTTTTATTTACAGAAAATCTGATTACTTAAACAGATACAACTTATAAAGATTAGGTAAAAGTTTATATATTTCATATTAGTATAAACATGCGCATAAATTTGATATGAATATAATATAATTATAAGGGTTAAAACTTAATTATAAGGGCTTCAAAATTTGTCACCTTGCTGATACCATAGAGAACATGGGTTCTGTCTTTATCAGGTAAGTCTGGAAATTCCAAGACACTTTGAAACTTCTTTCCGTTGTTGAATACAGACAGAGCATACACTTCATCTATAATGGCATGAATTTTATGCCTATAATGTTTTAAAGTAATAAGACACTTTCTCATGCAATTTCAATTTTCTATTTCTTAGCTTATACTTATATGTAAACTATATTATATCACTCTATTATTTTTTTAAGTTTAAGATCAATAAACACTTCCCAGTGCATATGAAATATATTAAAAGAGTAAAAAGATAAGCATGTGAAAATATCTGAGGTTTCTTGTAATTTTACATCATTAATATAATTTTTAATGTATCTATGACGTTTTCATGATAACTATAACGCTTCAAAATATTTAGTATTAAAAAATAAAAAAAATTTGAAGCTGTAGTGTTTTTACAATATAATGTAAAACCAATGTTGAAGCCTAAAATCAGAAAATGGAAAGCATACAGCAAAACTAAAAACGATATTCAACTAATTAAAAATGCAACCATAGGTATTATGCCCAAATGCAAGTAAAAAACTTGGTCAGAAAAACTTATTATGTATAAATCTGCATATATTATAAATTATTATAATGCAAACAAAAATTCAATATACGAACAGCAGAATTTTAAATTAAAAACTAAAGTATTTATAACATACTCATTGCAAAAACATAAAATTTCCATCAATAATTGAGGACTATAAACATCTCCAAGTGGGTTATTTGGGTTAATCAGAAGTAATCCACGGACATTTTGTTTCTAGACATTAAGAAAAACAAACTAAAACAAAAAATTTTAGAAATATTAATAAATAAATTAATTTATTCCAGAAGATTTTAGCTCAGTCATAATTAAATTGGACTGTATACTTAAAGTTTAATTTCATAATTAATTTTATTTTATTTCCACTTAACAGTTAAATTATGCAAGGCAAGTAATAAACCTTAATCTGCACTGATTCAAAGTGAGCAATAATCTTCCTTAAATATTCATCACTGCTTTAAGGCATTTTTAAATGCCAAAGATTTATGTCAGTTAATAAACATGTCTACTTAAAATGTAAAGAAAATGTGAAGTTGTATTTCTAACCCTTATCTTACAAATTGGAGCCCAGTTTTTTTTAAATATAATTATTGATATATACCTGAGAGATGGCATCAAAGTAAGCTTTTTTAATTTTCTCTAAGGTTAACTTAGGAAGATCTTCAACGTTGTCCTAAAAAGGAATGAAAAACATTACATACGGCAGGAATGTGAAACGATTTAAAATTTCTCAGATATAAACCTTTTAATAATATATTTTAAACATTTTTTGTTCGAAACATACTAATGTTCTTTTGAAAATTAGTGCGATTCCAGCTGTTTTAATACGTTTTTCAACAATCCAAGATTAAAGAATTCATTTAAATCAATATTTCTAGCTAACATTTTTGTGGCACCATTATTTTGAAAACTAAGAACCCTAGCTTATAAGATGAATTTAGATTCTTTCAAAACCTTTGTTAACTAAACTTACTTTTGTGATAATAGGAATTTGAACCATGTTCACTTGAGCTCTCTGCATTAAGTCTGTATACACTCGACCATATATTGGAGATGGAGCCAATATTACATCTAAAGAAGTAAAAAATGCTTTAAAAAGCAATAGTTTTCTTATCATACGAAACATAATCAAAAGTTTACACCAGAGATAAGTACAAAAGTTAAGAGTTTTCCTTTTTTATTAATTGATCAGAAAAAAACCTATTTTTCACCTTCAAGAATCTTTGCACATAAAAAGTTTTCACTTAAATTCTTACAATTAAGAATCATAGGATCATTCTGCAAAACTGGTACAATACATATTTTGTCATTGAAATAAATAGCAGTGCATTAAGTAGCTTCTATACATACAAGACTAAAGTAATAAAAGGGACAATATGTAGTACAAAAGAGAAAATTAATTAGTAAAATATTTTTCATAGCATGGCAAACACTTGTACATAAATAAAGAAAAATTAAGCAGAAAAAATTATACCTCCAGGATCAGCTAAACAATGAGCTAGAACATCAAGGCAAGCAGTAACACCAACACCAAAAAACAGCTGAAAAATGTTATCAGATATTGAATGTTTCCGAGGATAACTATAATTTTTATGGACTATGTAAAAAATGTACAGTATCAAACTGATAAAAATGTGGCTTATCTGCTTGATATTCAAAATCTTTGTTGTAGTTAACTTATATAAACTTTATGTAGTAATTTAAAGTTTAAAAGAACTTGAATGTACAAGGTGGCCCAAAAAAGACTGACACATTTTAAAAATCAATAACTAATAACTCGAAAACTAAAAAAGATAAAAAATATGTGGTTTATTGCATCCTATACGTGAGACTCCCAGGAGTAGGATGTAACAAACCGTGTATTTTTATCTTTTTCAGTTCTCAAGTTATTAGTTATTGATTTTTAAAATGTGTCAGTCTTTTTGGGACACCCTATAAAAGCAACAATAAGTGAACTTACATCTTCAGGATTTATTGGTTCGTGAGAATTCATGAATTCTGTCATGACTGTTGCTAGAGCTTTTCGCAACCTAAAACAAAGAGAATATATTGAAGTGAATAATTAATTAGTTTAAATAGTAATTTTTCACTCAATCTAGGAAAAATGTGTAAAACCTTTTTTAAACACTTTTCAGTACTTCCATATCATCTAGTCAACCATGCTGTTGAAAACAAAAATGCACGGCCAAACCCCCCGGGTTAATACAAAATATCTTAATTAATAAATAATAATTAATTAAGTAGTTAATTTTTCTTAATGCGGCAGAGCAATGCTTGCAAGAATTACAACTCAATATCAGTGTTTCAAGAACAACCAATGCATTTCCCTGCAAAGAAATCTGTACACTCAAACCTGTTTTTTACTGCGATTTTTATGTACAGCACAAATAAAAAAATCACACTAAAAAGGACTGCACAAAAACAGGTTTGAGTGTATCTCACAATGATTGGTTCAAAACATTTACAACTTACCTAAGTATGCCATAACCTTCTCGATATTGCATCATATCAGTATTCAATGACCACACTTCTTTGCTGGTCAGCTGAAATAACACAAACATTGAAATTTGAGCAAGAATGTATGTTTTCTTTCGTGGTTACAAGGAACACAGTGCATGTGGATATAATCCTATAGAAAAAATAGGACTTTGGCTTTAAGTTTATATTCTCCCTTACAAAATACTACTGGAGTATTTCTTCTGATAATGAAATTATGGTAAAACACTTAGATTAAGAATGTGTATTTTTTAAAAATTTAGTTAAACAATACTTCTTTTCATAGGAAAATTTTTATGTTTAATCATCTTTTTTTAAATATATTTATTTAGCCCTTTCTATCCTAGTCACCCCAAATTTTGAATACGATATGATACAGTAAAGCACCATTTATATGTTTCTCGTTTATATGACTTTTCCATTTACACGTCGTTTTCACAAAGTCCCAATTCATTCCTGTTAATTTTAATACAAAAATTCTTCGTTTATGTGAATTCTTATTCATTATAATGCAAAAATTCTTTGCTTAAACATTGTTTCCCACTGTCTTAATGAATGATTTTTTCAAAAAAATTTAATAAATTGAAGATTTGATATTCATACACAATGCAATGTGTTCGAATGTAGTGTTTGGGATGTGCACTATACTGCCGTCCTAAGCGAAATGTACATAAACGAGTTTTCTTAAAACTTCATTTTCCTTCTCCCTTGGCGCGTTTTTAAATTGGCGAGAATGTATCTCGGTACTTCCAAGCAGTGGCGGATTTACGGGGGGGGCTTTCGGGCTGAAGCCCTCCCCAAAACGTCTGATATTTTACGAAGTTTGTCAAAACACAAAAATTAATATCCGAAATTCGGATGAGGCGTACCAAAACGAGTTGAAAAAGTGGGGTTTTTGACTTAAATTTCCAAAAATTTTCTGGGGGAGGACCCCCAGACCCCCCCTTTTAGTGGTTTGAGTAAGATAATTCATTACCTTTTCCGTATTACCATTAACAATAAGACTCAATTGGATTATGAAAATTCTTAGCCCCCCCCAAAACCAAATCCTGGATCCGCCACTGCTTCCAAGCCACTAGAAGGGTTGGCAAGATCATGAAAAAACTCCTTAAATATCAGAATTGATAGCAAACTAATATTTTTGTAAGATTGAAAATAACATCAATTTATTTTAAAAATAATATTTAAACTAAAACGGAATATTTTTAAACATATTTTATTGTTTTAAGAACATATAATATATCAATGTTATTATTACATCTGAAATATGCAACTCGCTCGAGTTTGCAGCTGAAATGCTAATAATTTGTAATTGTGTAATTGAACCCTGCTTGCCATAAATATATACGCATTCCTGACCCTAACGTAACTCAACACTGCAACTGATAACAGAGGTTTTTTTGGGGCTTAGCTAATACTATTTGATCTTAAAAGGAGGGTCTACCGCATAGAATTAAATATCCGCCAAATACTCTTTTGGCGAGATTTTTCTCAAAGTAAATCTGTGAGAAATTGCGTTTGTGTACACTTTCGCTTAGGACGGCAGTATAATACTCAAGATATGAAAAACAAATATTTAGGATAAACTATAAAGGTATGGTGTTTCATTTTCATGTTAAATGTTTTAATAATATCTTAAAATTTAATTATTATTATCAGTTTAAAACTGTTTTGAAGTAATTTTTCCCTTAGAAAAACCTAAAACATATTGTATTTATTCAAATCTGTATTAAGATTATTTACAAAACCTAATAATCAAAGATGTTTTCAATTATATGTCTTTCCATTTATACGTCAGTCCCTTGAAAGACGTATAAACGGTGCTGTGCTGTAGTAATTTCTGGTGCTTTAGAACTGAAAGGGTTTAAATAAATGCCTTCCTAGGAGGCACATATGTAATAAGGAAACCTTAAATAAAACATACTTTTGGAAGAACTATATCACAACACATGTTGTTAACAGCAGTTCCTAAATTAATATAGCCCTGAAATAAAAAAATAAAAAATAATTTTCATGTGTTAAACAGAAAAGAAAGAAATGCAAGAGAACCCAATGAGGGTCTTTTTTACAGCTTTCTACCAGCAGTTCGACAGTATGTGGCAGGAGATCGGATTCGAAGTGAAACTGACCTTGAATCCACTTTTAAACAACTGTACAGGTATTTGAATGGGTAGAACTTTGCTATGTAGCAACGTTTTTCTCTTTAATCATAGCATTTATGCATGATATTAAGAGGGAGGATGAATATGTGTTTTATATTGGAAAAAAATAGTTTCTTGATAGAGACAGTGTTCTTTTATGTTGTTAAATTGTATGAGGGTCACCAAAAGAGTGAGAGAGAAGTAACTTTGAATCCATGGCTGATGGGAAATACCAATAATTTTAACATTGGTTTCTATGGAGAAATGCTGAATTTACTTAGCATACATACAGACCCTCAGCTCACTGGTTTCCAGAAAAGCTCGTGTGTGGCGGCCTTTTACCTTCTTATCAACTAAAAAAAGAATCAGCATTTGATATACAAACAGGTGTTCATCTAGAAAGAAATTGGGTCCATCAACTGTAAGGACCCTTAACAAAATTCCAAAGATCAAAAATTGTTTTCAGAATATGTTTCTTTCATTTTGGAATGGAATTTGCTAGTTTTGGACCCATTCTAAAAGTCATGAATGATGTGGTTGAACTATGGGCCCTTTGTTTTAACAAACTTCCTTTCAATTTAAACACAAAATTCCTAGACCCTGGCAGAAAAACCTGTGGATGAACCCCTGACAAATTTCCTTCCAAATTATGCCTTAATAATAATTGTGTTTCCTTGAGTGTGTTTTTTAATTTTCAATACACAATTAAAGATGCGTAATAGCATAAAATAAGAATAACAATACAATAATAATAACTTACATTAGGATTTTTGTTTTCATCATATTCATCTTGATTGCATATGTTCATGTATTTATTAAGGAAGTCTTCCCAATTTCTAACAACTTCAGCTCTGCAAGAAATATCTCCATCTAGGAAAACATTTTAATAACATTAACATGAAATGACCAAGTAGTAATTACAAGTACTTTTGATTAGCAGTACCAAGAGTTGAGTGTTGCCTTTAATTGTTTTTAAATCATTATGCAATTTGCAAAATGTAGCCAATAAAGTTTAATTATCACCTTGATAATCCAAAGGGTTAAACTGTAAAATGTTTAGTTTAGGTTTAGGTATTATAAGCTAGGTTTAAGTATTTTGCAAATAGTGCACAAGTGAAAAGATCATGGAAGCAGATCGTGAGACTCGATGCAGGTGGAACAATTAGCTTCAGTACCATAACTAGCTAGACCTTTTTTTGGGGGGGGCAAAATCATTTTCATGGCCCCCTCAAGTCTTGCTTTATAGTTATTCAGCCTTTTAGAACACTTACAGAAATGCAATACCATTATTTAGAAATTTTTTCAGAGGGGTCCAGGCATAAAAGGAGTCTTAAGTACTTTTATAGGTGGTACTTAATTACTTATTTCCCCATAAGGAGTTTTACTCTATGAATTTTATATGAAATTATGCAAATATCTTCTGTGGATTTTAAAACTGTTATTTTTTTTTACCATCAACAATAAAGAAAATGTTTATTTCGTCTGACACCAGAAACCCTCCCACTTCCTTTAGAATCTGCACTGATTGTCACACCCCTCTCCTCGTTATAAATGTTTTGACACATTCCCCATCCCACTGGTGGAGATAAATGAACACATCTAACTGGACTTGTCTATTCTGGAAAACTACAGAAGATTTATCTCAGATCTGAAAGACCTAGCTGTGTGAATTGAGGACTGTGAAAGAGCAAATTTCTTAAATTATTTTCATACCCTGTTTCTTACTTTGGGCTCTCAAACTTATAGCAAATAAGGGCTGGTGGAACAGCCCCAAGTACAATGCAATATTTATAAAATTATTATTTTCCAGTTAAGAATTTATTTTGAAAAAATCAATTTGAGTTCAGAAACTAGCAATGAGATCATTCCCTAATACACACCTTTGAGTTCCATTTTACTTTTTCAGATATGTATTAAATAATCCTAGACTTTGATAGAATTTTACAAGAGGAAAACTGCTTTTATCTAATCGTTGTTTGGTTTCTAGATATTATCTTATCCAAAGTTTCATATTTGTTTATTGTTTACAGGCACTAGCAGAGGAGATTAAAGAGTTGAGTGTAAACTATCCTTCTCTTCAGGAAAAAAAATTATCACAGAAAATATCTTATTGAGTCCTCTAGTGGTAGCTTTTGACATAGTCACATGTGTGAGAATACAATGTGACTTCTGAAGATAATTTCTTAATAAAACTAAATTTTTACAAATTTTGAAATTTTTCAAGAAAAAAAACATAATCATTTAATATTTTCAAAAAATATTGCAGATTTCATAGGAAAAAATGTTTTGAAACTCCTGGTTTAGGAATTTCTGAAACTTCTAAGAAAAAAAAAGGATTTTGGAGGGGGCTACTCCTAGAAAATTTTGGGAAGTTAACCTTTAAAAATAGGGTGTTAACTCGTTTTTGGTGAAATAATCAAAATTCAAAACCTCATCAAAATTTTGGTGAATCCTCGTCTTCCTTAATACTTATAATGATTAATGCTGCCAGGAATTGAAGGTCCCTAAACAAAAATAAAAAATGCATGACTTACCTTTTTAAATGGGATTAGGAAACCCTCATTACATGATTCAATATATTTGACCAGCTTCAACAATATTTTTGATGAATCCTTAACTGATTTAAAAGTTTTCTTCTCTTTCCTTGATTGGACTCAAAATTCCTTTCATCAAAATTAATTTTGTTTTTAAAAAGTGAGCCTGGGCACCATTTGAAATCTGAACTAAGCTGAAGTATGTCCTTGTTTTTAATGGTTAAATTTCCAAAAAAATGAGTAGAATGGTACTAATGCATTAATCCGTCCATCGTTCAGTAACCGTCAAATTCAGCAGCACAAAATTACTTTTTTATCCATCTGGAACTAGATCGACAAAAAATCAAAATACATCCCAAGTTGTTCCATTTCAGCGGCCTTCTCCTCCATTGTGATTCATTCTTTTGAAATTAAAAATAAACAAACATATTATAGTTAAACTTAACTACATTCATTACCTGATGTTTAATAATTCATTACAGTAAAACCCCGATTATCCGCGGAATTGGGTGGCAAGGGTACCGCGGACAACCCGAAAAAAGACTAAAAATGAGGTGAAAACACAAAAAATATTTCAGCATAAAAACTATGTTTTATTGTACAAAAAACATGATATGTTAGACTTTTAAAATATGTACAGTACAGCAGAAACCTTTGCTCTACATCTAAAATGTCTCAAATCTCATCTAAAATTTGCTCTCATCGTTAAAAAAAATTTTCCGTGGCACTCGCGGATAACCCGCACCGCGGATAATCGGGGTTCTACTGTACTTAATAATTAAATCATACGCTAAAATAAAGATGTGAAATAAAAATTAGCTTTCTTCATTTCTTGAGTAACATCTTGAAAAACATTTTTACTTTTCTGTTTATATATTAAAAAAAGTTTTATTCCTTTTTACTTTAGACAAGTGCTTTCTATGATAGCTATGATCTTCTACTTAATTAGAAATAAATCCACAATTTGGATTGGCTGACTATATAGAATATAGAGGTAAATATTTCATCATCTGATGTGAAAAAAATATATAAATTTATTTTAAACTATTTTACAATTCTTGATTTTAAGGATACAGAGGTTTTGTGTAAGGATTAAATGTTTGAACTTTGATCTTAACTCATTCCATTTTTAATAAACGTGAAATTAAAGACTAAACACTATAAACATTTCATGAAAAATTACTGTTCACAAACAAGTGATGTAACTTAAATTGAAAATGGCTTGGTACACTGTTTAAAATAGATAATTTATAATGACAAATAATTTTTCTTAAAAATAAAATATGCATTTTTTTGTTTTAAACTCTTAAAGAACTAAAAAGTTTTTTACAAAAGCAAAAGAAATAAAAAAACTTTTAAAATCAAGTTCAAAACAGTACAGTCAAGAATTAAGTACTTAAAATTTGATATATAATGTGATTAAAAAGATATTTTATTGCCGAGAGAAATATATGCTTTAAATGTGATCACAAAATCCATAATTGAGCACTCTAAGAAATAAGAAAGTAAACATGATTATGAAACTTTACACTAATTATAGAACTTGATTCTTTAATATTTTAAAATCAATAGTAAAAAAACTATTTTACTTCTATCAACCAACTTTTAATACATAATTTTTAATAATATAAATTGTAATCCTAACTATATATACACTTATTGCTTCGTCCTCATAGAGATACAACAACTTTTCCTTTGCTTTTTCCACTATAGAGGTACTGCAAATTAAAAAAAATTCTTAAGTTTGTAAAAAGTAAGACTATCTCAAGTTTTAAAATACAAGTACAGCGAAATCCCGCAATAGTGTATACAAAGAAATATCCCATTATTAAAAAATTCCTGAAAATCCACAACTGTAATTATTTGATTTATTTTAATACCGTTACATCGAAGAAATTTTACGGTTTCATGAAGTTCGTTGCAACAGGATTTTACTGTATAACCAAAAAGTATTGCGCCATAAATATATTAATTTGAAAAACTGATCCACTTGCGGCAAAAATTAACTAACCCCAAAATGCTTAACATTGGAGATAGCTTGTTATTGCAGCAATTGCCACTATTACCAATTGTATGTTTTTAAAAACTGGATTTGATTAACATATAACTGGTAAAATATTTTGCCAGTGTTTAGGTATCAAAGAGATATTTTTGAACTTAGTAAAGGTACAAAATTATATGTTTTTATTAATACCAATTTTCTCATGTAGGGCAGCTTGGGTAATTAAAGCAGAAAGGTTTACCAAAGTACTCACAAATTATCCAAAATGAATTAAATAAAGCAAAATCAAATTAATAGAAAGTGCAAGGGACAGCTTAGAAACATGAGAAAGAAATTACTCAAGCCATAAAAAATGGCATAGTTGGAAACAAAAAACTTTTTTTCATTTAATATTTTCCCACTCATCATACTTTAAGATTAATACTCACATCAATTGCTCTACTTATATCTTCTAGTCCTCTGAAAGTTTCCCCATGCGAGCTACCATCATCAACAAAGGACTTGAGCTTTTGTTCGTGAACCATACGGACTAGGATGTTGAGGTAATGGGGAATGTCTTTTGAGAAGTGTGGGAGGAAGAAACCACTCAGCATGGTTGACCTCAATAACAGCTAAAAACATACACACACAAATGATGTTGCGGTGTCCTCAGCAATGAAAAATAATAAGAACAGATGAGGGTCCTCTCTCAGAAAGAAAAAGAGCTACAAGTTACTGGCAAATTTAAGATTTTTTTTATTAATATGAGTGCAAAACTTGACCAGTCAAGTATTTTTAGTGACGTCTTTCAAGTATACAAAATGCATAAGAAAAAGAGAAGCAACTGCCAATAGACATTTTTTAATTTATTGGTGTAAATACCTTTTATTCATTTACTTGGCGAGGAAAAAGACATTTCTAAAGTTGTTTTAATTTCTTTTAATTTATTTTGTATTTCTAAAGTTGTTTTAATTTACATTTCTTTTGTTGTTTTAATTTCTTTTGTATTTGATGTAAATTAATTCTATGTCGCCTGAATGGGATTTATCAATTTTCCCCTTGGCGTCGAATGTATTTTTTTCTCTTGTGTTCTGCAAATATTTTTTGTGTAGTAAATAAACTTATTATTATTATTATATTAAAAAAAGTATGATGGCTACACAGAAAAAATAGGGCAAACAGAATAAAACTTTTAAGAAATAAACAATCTCTACTCATGCAAAGGAATAATAAAACATTTTCTTACCTTTATGGTTAAATCTTTTTTAACGTCCCCTTGACCAAAATTTTGATCTGCATACTTGGAAATGGCACCTATGATGACCATCCTTCCTTTTATAGAAAGGTTCTTGAAGAGAGTATCAAAAACATCTCCTCCTATACTTTCCCATATGACATTTATTCCATCCTGAAAGATAAAGTTATTTCAGCTGATTATTTCTTTTCTTCAGTAGATACCTAATTCAAATTATTAAGTTAATGCAGTAGCTAGATTATTATTTAAAAGGAGTCTTGATACTTAACTAAAGATTTTCCACTGAGGGATTGCTTTATAAATTATAGTTTGATATTTAGTTTTGAAAAAAATAATTTTACATTGATGATGCAAGATAAACTTTTGAATAAAATAAAAGAACTATCTTTCATGCATTGTAAATTGGAAAAATAGTACATACTTTGGTGAAATGCCTAATAACGCATTACACGCAAGCCCTAAATTTAAAGGAGTAGGCGTTTTTACTGAGGGTAGAATAGTTCATGATCATACCACAGACAAATTTCAGAGTGATACCTCAATTTTCACATGAGAAAAAATGAAAGTACTTTAAGATCTAACATTTTTGCAGCTTTGACTCAACATTATAAGGAAAAAACTAAAGATAGTAATTCTAACTTTTTTAAAAATTGATATAATGACCTTTTAAACTTTAAATTTCATGCACCGTTTTAAAGATATTCTTTTAACTTTTGATGGTTATCACTACAGAAGTGTGATATGAGCAACAAGAAAGGCAAACCATTGACATACAAGCTAAAAAAAATAACAAATGACTAAACTGAGAAAAAAATATACATTTGTAAATTTAATAATTAATTAGATTCTTGCAGTCAATAAAATAATTATGAATAAATTCATTAAATTTTTATTCCATATGCATTACAATTTGTTTCTACCAATTCCTGCATAAGGAATATATTTATATCTAAGCAGAGATAGAAATCCTGATCAATAAAAATTCCAATCAGAGCAACAAAATATTTTTATGGTTAATAATACCTATTACTTTGCTGAAATAATGAAAATAAGTGAATTACTGGGTATTCTTTATGGAGTACATCTCCCAGTGCCTCTTTTTTGTAATTGATAGGCCTATCACAGCCTATACTCTGAAAGAAAGATACAAAGTTAAACATTGAAATATACAGAAAAAGGATAGAAGTGAATTAGATTTATCTAATAAGGGGGAAATGGCTATAAACCCAGAGATATCAAATGTAGATGGCAAACTGTGCAAAATAATATAAAATTGAAAAACGACGTTTCATTTGCACATAATTTATTTAAAGATATTAAAATCAGACATGTTTCGAGGGTATACTATATACATTTTTTCTTACATCGTCATCTCACTGACGAAGAGGGTTCAGTATACCCTCGAAACATGTCTGATTTTAATATCTTTAAATAAATTATGTGCAAATGAAACGTCGTTTTTCAATTTTATTTTACCAGAGATATCACTTTTAAAAACTTCATTTATTAATAGATTTCTTCATCACAACATTATGATGAAGAAATTAGGAAGACATCTGTGCAAGAGTATTTCTAAAAAAAACTAATTTAATATTTTTATGAAGGGAGGTTTTTAATTAAATAATATCCAAAATATTTTTATTTAGTTAGGAGTATTAGAGAAGATATATTCAGGAATCTCCAAGACAAATCAGAAAGACTTGGCATTCATGTACAGTGCAACACATAATTATAGGTCCACCTAAAAATTTCTTAAAAATTGAACAAAAACAATTTCTTTTTATAGTGTGAGTGCTAAAATAATTTTTTAACAATCATTAGAGAAAAACCAAAGCATTTTTATAATATTTTTATTTATTTAATTTAACAAATTTCATTAAATTGAGAAAAGTCACTTATTACACTGACACATAATTATAGGTCCACTGACATTAATAATTTATTTGACGGCCATTTCTGCGAATAACATCGAAAATTCTGTTTCCCATACTCTGAGAAAGGTTTTTCAGTGTAAATTTATTTAAATTTTTCCAGGCTTTTATAATTGCTTTTTTTAATTCATCCACAGTAGAGTAATTTAAGTTATTTTCATAAATTTCACGAACTAAGAGTCCCCAAACATTCTCCATTGGATTCAGGTCTGGGGAGCAAGCTGGCCAGTCCAAAACATCAATTTTGTTAGCAGTAAACCATTGTTTGGTGCTGCTACTGCTATGTACAGCGGCATTGTCCTGTTGGAAAATTCGCTTACAACGACGAAATCGTCTCATATATGGCAGAAGGTTGCTCTTAAGTACTGTTTGATAGGCTAAACTATCCATTTTACATGACACAAATGCCAGGGAGACAGTTTCATCACCACAAAATGCCCCCCACACCATGCAACTACCCCCTCCAAAATTTCTTTTAGAGAAGTATTTTTTATCTTTCCTTAAGTCATGCCAATACGAATTATACCCGTCAGGGCCATCCAGTTTGAATTTTTTTTCATCACTGAACACTATCTGCAACCAAAAAAATTACTGTAGTACAGAGAAGTACATGAAAAAGCATAATTACATGGATAAAAACAAAGTTCTTACTTTACTCCAATCAGTTTGCATGTTTTTTCGGGCAAATTGCAGTCTTGCACACAAATGAGCAGGCTTTAAATATGGGGAGGGTTTCAATTTTGCTCTCACAATGTGAGGACATGATTTAATTACTCTCCTGATGGTTTCTCTGCTCACTTTTAGGCCGTTTTTCCTCTTGATCTCCCTCAGAGTTATAGAAGAATTGGATGCTGCTCTAATAATTCGCCGCTTATCTTGGGAAGATAGTTTGGAGGGGCGTCCAGGATGTTTTTTTGTTCCATAACTGGTCTTATTTCGTAGAAAATTTCCAACTACATTATGAGACCGGCCTATTTTACGGGCGATTTCTCTTACTCCATATCCACGGTCACCGTATCCCTCAATTAATCCCTTTTCACGTTCAGAAAGCTTTAAACCACGGGCCATAGCTGCTTCTAACTATTTAAATGCGCCAAATTCGTTTGCATGCCTTTATAACAAGAAAATTAAACGTGGACCTATAATAATGAGACGCATAAATTAGCTCTAAATTCATAATTACTATTGCGCATGCGCGGCACCAGGTTAATTTGCATATTTTTAATTTGAAAAGACAAGTCTTTTTCATATATGCAAATTTCAAACATTAACTTTCACTTCAACTTCAAAAATTCCGAGAATTTACGGTGGACCTATAATTATGTGTCGCAGTGTATAAATGGAGAAAATTTCTAATCAAATAAATTCTAAAATTAAACTTTTTTTAAAGCAATACTATACCTCTAAAAATTCAACTTTGTCTTGTGAAGAACAAGTTCCTATAACATGACAGCCAGCATTCTTTGCCCATTGCACCTACAAACATAAGAGGAAATAAGAAATTAGAGAACCCCTCCTTACTTCTTATAAATTAACAAAACATAAGGAAATAAATACAGTAATTAGATTGAAATAATAAAGAAGACTTAAAATTAAGCAACAAATTTATTGTGTTATAGAAATTAGCTAATAACAATATAATAGTTAAGACTTACAGCAATATGGCCTGCTCCTCCAGCAGCAGCCGTTATTAAAACCTTCTCACCTGGTAATATCAGTCCACACTGTAAACACAAAGGCACTTAAACTTTGAAGAAAAAAATGTAAATCAAGAAAATTAGAAGCACAGTAGATATGGATTAGCAAATATGATTCTGAATAATTGAATCTATCCTTACAATGCACAAAAGAAAGAGAATATATAATAGGGGTGGATCGAAGAAAACGCTTACGGGTAGTTAGTAGAATAGTTTTACTGACGTTCTAGAGATAGCTTACTTTATCCAAACTCAAGCTGGCAGTAGTTCCACTGACTAAGAGAGGGATAAGCTCAGGATTAACTGAGGCTATCGGGATTACTTCTTCCTCTGGTAAATACTAGGAGGGGAAAGGTAAGACACTATAAATGTTTGAGGTATTGCAATGATATTAAATAAAAACACACAAATCAGATCTGAAATTTCATAGAAATATTAATGTATTTTTACTATTTATACAAATAAATTTATTTATAAAATATTTATATGTTTGCCCACAAAAAACACTTAAGCATGCATTTGACTAGGTAAAATGGTTTAATTCCATTAATTGTAATGATCTTCCGATTGAGGGGCACAGTCCACAAGATTATACAAAAGCACCCAAAACTGCATGCAATTAATTTGATCACTTCATATACTGGAATGGGCCAGGAAGAAAATGACCGGCCTGTAGAATTGCTTTTTGATAAATCAAAGCTGACGAAATTTTCGAAAAAGTTTTCATTTTTAAAAAATTTCAAATTATTATAAAATGAAATTGAATTTATCCAATTATAATCTAATACAAGCGGCATAAAGATAAATAACAATCACAATGACAAAATTGAAATCGCTCGCTGATAGAATATGTGATCACTAGGGTTGGCAACTGATTGCTCTGCACTTCTACTTCGCTAGTCGATTAAACCTGTATTTTGGATCAATCGAAAAATATTTACCAGATATTCAGAAAATGCCCCGAATTTCATGTATAAAACGGGTTGACCAAACTTGAGATCAGATACTTTATCACCCACACTAACAACTTCTCCAATTCCCTAAAAAAAAGGATACAAAATTAACAAAATAATTTGCATTTGACTTAAAAAAACAATGAATTACATTGATACAATTGAAAATACTACCTCAAATCCGATGTCAAATGGAAGAGAAAGGTTTTCACTGAAATATCGTCCGGCAGCAGCATTAATGTCAGATGCATTTATTCCAACATATCTGAAATCAGAGTAAAATGATTTTATAAAGGAAATCCATTAGAGGCATCTTCAAAGAATGTAAAC
The DNA here is from genome assembly GCA_024610705.1 of Tetragnatha versicolor. Taxonomy (NCBI): domain Eukaryota; kingdom Metazoa; phylum Arthropoda; class Arachnida; order Araneae; family Tetragnathidae; genus Tetragnatha; species Tetragnatha versicolor. The sequence continues at coordinate 2,872,925 of JANDEH010000020.1, forward strand.
ATTATGACCAATGTTCTATTGTACTAGCAGAAAAACAAATTGTAAAAATATATGGTCCAATCCCTTTTTTCTTTAATTAAATATTGCCAAGCTGATTAGGTAGCCTAATATTCAAACATATTGCCTATATTTCATTTTTACAATTGATATAACTACCTTTTGACCAGTTGGTTTCCAAATTCAGTGATATTTCTGATCTATGGTGTCAAAACAGCTTAGCAATATTTAACAACTGTGAACAGAATTGAACCCATTTTAAGTTAAAATCTAAATTACTCTCAACAGCAAGTTATTTAATAGTCAAAATCTACTAAGTAAATTATAAAATATTTGTAAGAAGTTCTCAGGGGAGGAACAATGCCTGACAACTATAAAATCCAAATCAACAAAAAACAATAAACCATAACTATAATGAGTGGAGATGTAGTTCCTAGGTGCTTCTATTAAATCATACATGTGATTGCTCTAACAGTAAATTGGCTGAAAATATTTAGTAAATTTAACTAGATTTTTAAAAACACTGCATTATCTTGCTTTAAAGAGAACTTCCAGTAAAAATTTACAACTTATGAAATCCATAAGAAAATTTAGTAGAAAACGCTGACTAAAATGGATAAAAATGGGATCTGAGAGATCTCTATATAGTTATAACGTTCCTCTGACCAGGCTTAAGTTTTTCTGTTGCAACGCACTTACAATGTGAAAAGAAGTCAATTCAACTAGGGAAAAAAATCGATATTTTTCAACTTTTTTGCAGACTGATCCAAAACACCCGACTTGATGGCTTCTGACCACAGTAAGGTTGTTTTTATAACATCGTAATTAACAACATGAAAAGATGCCAATTTCAACTTGACGCCCGCGGCCGTCTTAGAAGGAAGTTGCGGGAGAAACGGAACACTCTCCGCTAAGAAAACGAAACTTGCGCAAAAAATCGCGCTTTTCCGACTTTTTCAGCTGTAAATCGTTATTTTTTTTCGAAAATACTATAGGAAAGTAAAAAAACTAGGGATTATCTGGAAAAATCCAAATTAGCAGGCAGCTGATGGGGAAGAGAAAGCCAGAGAAAACATCAGCGCGGCCATGATTAATCATCGCTGACTGTAGTATGGCCGTGAAATTTTGGCTATTGGAAAGATATTTTTAAGGAGGAATTTTAATTTTGCTGAGCGAATTGTCGGATTTTAATTTTGCTGAGCGAATTGTCGGATTTTAATTTTGCCAAGAGAGAATTGGCGGATTTCCGCCAATTGGCGGAAGAATCACATGTATGATTAAATCTATTTTGGTCTAAGTTTCGGTAAATCCAAACAATCTGGGCTTGGGACATTTTTGGTGAAATTTGGTGTTGTCAATCACTATTTTATAGCAGTGGTTTTTTGTATCACTGTGCTCACTAAAAATTCTTCAACGTTGCTTCTCTATAGAAAAAGAATTTATAAATATGAAAACTGACAAGTTTAAAAAGTTTGAACAGCAATTATTCCATAGTTAACTTGGTAATCCTATTAAATTGAAAACAAATAAAATGTGGTAAATGAAGCAAATCCGGCCCACAAGCTGAATTTGGAGATTCTTTTTTTTTGTCGCCACGTGGAAAACCGATGGCATCCGAGCATTGAATTGTTATCGCCAAATTTGGCGCTGAAAATCTGCGGGCCGGATTCGCTTCATTAACCTAAAATGTATATCAGTGGTTCCCAAAGTGGGTTCCGCAGAACCCTGGGGTTCCATGAAAAAATTTAAGGGTTCCATGGGACAAACTTTATTTCATTAAAAAAATTAGAATGGTGTAAAAAAAAAAGAATGGACAGCACCGCCCCCCTTGGACCCAAAAATGTTCTCAAAATGAGTTAATACCAATTTCAATATTTTTTATGGGGGAGGACCCCCAGACCCCCCACGGTATCACAAGGGGATCTTGCACAATACTTTATGGAAAATCCCCGACATTTGGAAATTTGTTTTCAAAGATAAAGGTTATGGTCTGGAAAATTCCCCTCTTGGCCCCAAAAAGCTTCTTAAAATGAGTTAAAACTCAACTTTTACAAGTCAAACTTCAAAATTTTTCTGGGGGAGGACCCCCATACCCCCCAGCGGTACCAGAATGGGATCTTGATTGATACTTTTAGAAAATCCCCAAGAATTTAACATTTGTGCCAAAAGGTAAAGGTGATTGTATGGATAAGTGCCCCCCTGGATCCGCGCCTGGTTTCATTTAATATCATATAATAAATTTTGAAAAGTCGTTAAAAAAATAGTTGTTCGATTAAAAAATATAAAGGGTTCCGTGATCATCGGTAACAAATTTGTGGATTCCACGACCAAAATAGTTTGGGAACCACTGATGTATATAATGCTACTTGATTACAAAATTGATTTTGTTCTAAATTAGTATAGTATGTGAATATATGCAATAGAGTTCGGAGTGCACCCTGTGAAGATTTCATGGTGCCTCAGGGGGTAAATGAAGCGAATCCGGCCCGCAAGCTGAATTTGGCGATTTTTATTGTCGCCAAGTGGAAAACCGATGGCATCCGAGCATTGAATTGTTATCGCCAAATTTGGCGATGGTCTCCCCAAATCGAATTTTAGCCCTATTAAACTGGGTACCCAGATTCCACTATTTATTGCAATTTTTGGTAACCGTCCCGGATTCTTTGGATTACCCCAAATTGCATTTAACATTTCTCCTTAGAATGGTTAATGAAAATTACTCTACTACTTTGTATGATAATTTTTAATTTCTATATATAAATTAACACATTTTAGAAAAGACAAATAAACTTGCTTATTTTTTATAACAACTTCTTTGTTACGAGGTCGAACAAGATTTTCAGTAACTATTTTAACAGCATCTTTAAATACCGGGGTACATCTGTGCACCACGAGTTTCCTAAAAGTTCTAGGGATAGCTGAATTCATTTTTGAAATGAATTATGTTTTAAATCAAGTCTAAAGGTCAAAGATAAACAGAAACCATGAGGTTTCGGAACGAGGGAGGGAACGAGGGAACACAAACCGATTTAAAAATAGTAAACAAAAACTAAATTGAAGTTTATTCTCTTTTAATTTTAGTAAATAAAAAACAGCTATTGATATTAATAATTACACTTTTCAAAACATATTAAAAACAGTAATAAATGAATCATACATTCAAATTTCGAACTAATTTTTAAATAATTAATAGTTGATAATAAATTTCCATGTTTCCCTAGTCATAAGTCATATCAACTGTAACTGTGCTCTTAACTTCAAAAGTAAACAAAAAGCCGAATGTTTGTGTGTTTACTGTGTTTTATAAAATTTAAGTGACTTTTATTTTTTGAAAGAACAATTTTTTAGCTTAATAATGAAACCAAGTATATTTGTGGTCGGTTTTTATGTTCTCTGTTTAATTTGTTTTGTTTTGTGCGTAAGTATATGTTTTTTACTTCCGCATACTATATTTTAAATAATTTAGTTTTCTAATAAGCAAGAGCTTATGCAGTATCTTATAGAAGAGGGAAAGCAGCAAATGTCAAGGTTATAATGTCCATAGGCAATTAAGAAACATATTTTTGAAAGGTACCCTGGTGGAAATAAGGAAATTTTGACTAACAAATATTTTAACACCAAAAATAAGTATTTAATTGGAAAGAAAAGCTATATATATAAAACTTTTCTACCTTTTTGATAAATTAAACAATTAATGAGGGATCAATCCAAAAAGTGTAATCAACACCAGCCAAGGGCCACTAGCACAACAAAAATGGTTTCTTATGTACATGTACATCAACCATTCAATGACCGTCAGTACCCAGAAATGCAACTACACTGACCTCCTCAAGTACCAAATGTCAACCCCTCAAAATTTCACTTTCTCCTGTCTGGTGGGGTTTCTAACTTTCAAATAGAATGCAAAAACAGGAAAATGTAAACAATATAGGGCAGGATCAAGTATGGCTGGGCACTGGTATCTATTACTGTCCCTATTAACTGGAGCGTAAGCAAGTTTTACCATTGGGGTTTTATTAAACCCTATGACAGGGAATATGTGATTTTTTTTCTCAACAGGGTAAGAAAGTGAATGCCAATGTATTGTAAAATTTTTTGGGACTTATATATACTAAGCCAATTTCTTATATAAGCCAAGCTTTTATTTGGAACCATCCTAGGGTCACTGAAGTAAGGTCTACCCCTAGGTAAGTGACCCTGGAGAATCCATTGATATCACTTACAGCACCCATAGCGACGAAATAAAAAAGTTAAAAATTAATTTAAAAACTAAAGGAGATAGTGCAAAAACCTCAGTGAGAGTATTGTTGCCAACTTAATGAAGAACTCACTGAAAAAAATTCCATAAAATTTTGTGAATATTCACGGAGATAATAGCATGAGAAAATAGCACTTTTTCAGGTCTCAATAAAGGAAAAGTTTGCAAATTTGCAAAGGTTTTTTTATTAAATTTTGTCTTTATTCAACTAAAAAACACAAAACTACACAATAACACTGAAAAATATGCAAATTTACAAACTTTTTCTTTTTCGAGGCTTGAAAAAGTGCTATTTTTACTTTTACATGATAATATCTTCGCAATATTCTTCATAACATTGGCAACAACACTCTCATTGAGATTTTTGCTCCATCTCCTTTAGTTTTTAAACTATTTTTACTTCTTTATTTTGCCGCTAGGGACGCTGTAAGTCATCTCAATGGATTTTCCAGGGTCACTTACCTTGGAGTAGATCTTACTTCCATGACACGTTAGTTCTACATAAAAGCCACGAAACGGACTTTTGAAACACCCTGTATATTTATTGTTATAATATTCTACAGGATGATGAATTAGACGGGCACACTTCCTACCATGTATACCATTCGCTAGAACCAAGTAAGTTTTACAGTCATTCATCTTGTTGAATAAAAGTGGTGATTAAGGCCCTGATTTCATCTTTACATTTATTTTGTTCCAGGCTCTCAATCTCCAGTTTATGAGCTAAGGGGTATCATTACATACGATTCTAGTAGAAATGAAGCAGTTTATTCTGAAGAAGGTGTCTTGTCTCCTGCCAAAATTGATAAACTGAAGGTAAGAGTGGCCTTTTGCCTCCAAACACACCAATTTTTCAAAGAAAACTGCTTAAAAGTATATATGTTACAGTTAAAGTCCGGAAATCAGTTAATTTACAGATAACCTAGGTAATTTGCAGATTAACGAGGGTGATCCGTTAAAGAGAGGATTTTTTTTCAATTTCTAAGATTACCTAGGTAATCTTGAAATTACCTAGGTATTCTGCACCCTACCGACTAGACACTCGTTAATCTGCATACTACCTGTAATCAGTTATTTTACATATTAACGAGGGTGATCCGTTAAAGTACAAAATTTTATTTTATTTTATAAAAAGTTTAAGGAGGTTAGGGGGGGCTGCCGCCCCCCCAAACCCCCCTGCCCTAACTATAACCAAACTCGTTTTGGGGGTAAACAGTAACAATGACGAATCAAAAAAGGGGGATCGGTACTTTTTCATATTACACAAAACACGCAAATCCCACAAAAATAGTAATGAAATAGCAATTTTAAAACTAGAATATAAAAACAATAATAATAGAATATTAAAGTACCAACTGAGATTTGTATCAATTGTGGTTTTCGATCTCGATTTGACAGCGTATTTCAATGAGCACTTAAACTAGCAAATCTTAATGAAAGCGCGGTGTAATTGGCTGGCAGCCTGCCCTGAACTATTGCTAGGATTTGCGATCGATTACATATGTTAAACCCTTGCCCAGGTTCCAGCGATTGTTGAATTAACGTTTGTTGAAAAGATATTTCAACAGCTGGGACATTTGCTTTCGTTAAAAGAAATCTATGTCACTCTGAAGTCGGAGCTTCAACACAATTGTTTCAAAATACCCGTTTTAGTAGTAATATACTGTACTTAATCATGTAAATTTACAGTACTTACTTGCTTGTATTATTTTGTTTTAACATTCAACATGACAACTACCAGTGCTGCGCACTAAATTTGAAATCAAAACACCAAACATGACAACAAACTACGTATTGAAACCCAACTGCGCAGGGGTAAGCGCATGGCGCAGTAAGCACCTCAACATTTTAACAGAAAGTATTGAACGAAACATACTATTTTGAACTTTAACTATCAAGAGGCCGTTATAGTGTAGATTCCCTAGGTAAAATGCGAAAAACTCAAAAATCCGCACATTAACGACAGAAATCAGTTAATCTTAAGTTTACCTAGGTATTCTTCAGAATAACTAATTATCAACTTTAGCGGTAACATATATGTTACCGTTAATGTGTGAATTTCAGTAATGTACAGACTAACTAACCTAAAATGCAAATTATCTAAGGTAAAGTACAAAATATTTTGCACTTTACCTAGGTATTCTGCGCATTAACTGTAATTTGAAATCAAAACTTTCTTTAATTTAATATTTTTAACCCTGCAATGCATGATTTTTTCAATTCGCTTGAAAATCATTTATGTGACTTCTATTATGGTTTACATTAGTAAAAAAATACTAAAAAAATTTAATTTAATTTTTTTCTACTTTTTATTGGCAAAAAACTTTGTCCTTGTGAAATTAATTTGTGTCTCTTGTGAAATTAATTGTGAAGTGAAATAAAACCAAATGCTCTAAAAATATAAAAAAGCAACTTATCTTTTCAAAACATTTTTTTTTCAAGCTGAAAATTTTTTTTATTTTAATTTATATGGTCCTTTTATTTTGGCATTTTCTGTGTCTTGACTTTCGTTTCACTAGCTACTAACAAATGTCTGAAAATAGTACCCCTGCTGTGATCTACTGGCGGTCTAAAGTGCTAATACAGTCGAATCCACTTAATGTGATCACGGTTAATGTTATCAATCGGAAAATGTTATCAAAATCGACAGGTCCCGATCATTCCTATTTAATTTAATGTAAAATGTATCGTTTAATGTGATCAACTATGGATCAACACGCTGCTTAATGTTATCAAAATTTGTCCATATCTCCTAAAAACGTCCGCTATCAGGTTTCGTTTTGAAGGTCAATTTCTACAAGTAAACATCTGCCCCAACCTATAATCTGGCGTTTCTTTTTCTCAAACTCATTAGTAAGAATAAGAAAACATTCTGCGTATATTGAAGAAAACGGTTAAAGGGGGGGTCCGAATCCATGCTTGTGAGAAACCATCGGCACCTTGCAGATGTTTCTGATAAGAGATTTTAATTTTCCCTTGGTTATTGGAATTCAGATTATAAAATAGGTGGTTTATTAGATCGGAAGAATATAATGGAGTTCACAGAAAAAGAGAGACCCTTCTACATATAAATAAAAATATAAAGTAAGCGATTATTTTGTTTTTATTAATTGAACTACTCTTATATTTCCCCCTAAAAATTTTAAGTTGTCAAATACAGAGTGTAAAATTGTTTTAAATAAATTAATTACGAGTTCTTAATTTTGATTTCAAAGCAAACAATAGGTATAGTTACACTCTTTGCTGCTTTTTGATGTAAAATCGCTTTTTGTTATCAATCGGATAATGTTATCAGTTTTATCTCAGACAATTGCGATCACATTAAGGGGATTCGACTGTACAATGAAATGTTATATCTATTGTACTTATTGCATGGTGTTGCCGTTAGGAAATGAAAGTTCGAGTAGGAAATGGAGAAAAATGTCGTGTTGGCCAAATGGCATCAGTATGCACTGTAGGGTTAAACAGTGTAATTTTTTTTCTAAGAAGTACAAAACTGTTGTAGTCCATTCTGTCTCAAATTGAGCTCTGGAATCATTTTGAAATTTATGTGTGAAAAAGGTTACAACTTGAATGTTGAAAACTTATGCGGGAGTTTCATCAGCAATGATAAAAGCACTGGCATTTACATGAAAAATGAATTCCTCTACGTAGCATTTCTAGCCTCTGAGTGGGTTGCAATAGTTTTCTTATTAGTTTCAGTGTTGAGTGTTGAATAAAAAGTATGTTACAGTATGTTGAATGTGTATTTTCCCCCGCATTCTAGAAACTGGCAGAATCTGATGACATATATCGTATAAAGTTGGTGTCCAAACCTGGTGAACCTGAAGGATCTTCTCCTTTATCATTTACCAAAGCTGTGAGTAGTAGTTAGTATTAATGTCAAGTACTTTTAAGGCAAAGCATCTGATGGGCTCTCTAATTTTAGTGCGCTGTGTACGAGTCTGGACTGAGTGACTCTTTGACTTTGGCTCTGGATCAGAACTCCTTGGCAGTTGGTATATCAATCACCGCATCTCCTCCTTACTGTACCGGGAGCGAAGTGAACGAATCAAAGCTGCTGAACTTCAACACATCTGTTAACGTTGTGGCCTTAGCGAATGGACCATCGTGAGTACATCCTGTTTTTAATACCTGAATTTCTTTGTTAGGGGCCGTTCAAATATTACGTAAGCACCTAAGGGGGGAGGGGGCGTTTGCTCTTTGCTTATTTTTGCTGACAAGGGGGCGGGGGATATGAGTGATGCTTAAGTAAGATGGTGCATTTTTGAAAATCTCTTGTTTCTTGCATAAAGAATTTCAAAATTCAACCAAAAATAAATGTAACAAAAAATTGAATTAGGAAATCTGACATACGCACTTTTTTCTGGAGATGGACCACCTAACATTTTGAAATTGTAACCCCGAAAAGTAGTATTTAGACTTATTTTTGAACCCTTAGGGTTACACCCAATAAGTACAGCTCCTTGTACGAGTCACCTAATATTCAAGGAAAAAACAGTACGTACTACAAGGGATGTCAAAATTTCGGGGGGAGGGGGTCCGGCAGGGTCTTACGTAATTATGGTGGGGGGTTGAGGTATGCTTATCTTTGCTGACAAGGGGGGAGGGGGGTTAAAATTGACCAAAAAGGTGCTTACGTAATATTTGAATGGCCCCTTATTGAATATAATGTTAAAAATAATGTTTTAATGTTAAGAGGATGTTGAAATACTTGGGTTATGTTTTGTAAGATTCTGGTCTGTTGTAAAGTAATTTTAAACTCTACTTTGATTAAGTAGTACATTGCTACATTGAGGCTAATTCCTTTTAATGTTTCTTAAAATACAAACTGCAGATATGTTATATAAAGTTATTTCAATAGGTACTTTAAAACAAATTTAGATCCCACTGCTGCATGTTTGTTCTAAAATTCTTCTTTATAGTCTCATGTTATGTATGCTACATAGTTGGCAATTGATTTTGGCAATTCTTTTTCAGTCCCGATACTTTAACCTACATCCAAAGGTTGGAGCAAGAAAAGGCGGAAAAAGCACGAGGAGAACAAGGAGATAATCGATCATTTTTATCTAAATATGTAAGTATTTTAGGTATAACAAACTTTTATCATTTATAAAGGAGTATATTGCTTGATGTTATAGCGGAATTCTATGAATAAAATCTTAATTCAATTATCGGATGCTTAAGGCTATCCTTATTAACATGCATTTTTTATTCTTTCCAGTGGATGTACATAGTTCCATTTGTCTTATTTTTATTAATCTCCGGAGCGTCTAATCCTGAAGCTCAAGGAGCAGCGGGACGTTGATTCCTCAGGAACTAAACTTCCAAGCTCAGTAAAACACAAAACTTCTACTAAAATATAGTAATAATGTTTTGGCCCTGTAAAAATTATTCATATTCTTGACATTTAGTCTTCATGATAATTTCTTATATGAATTCATTGTATAAAAACTTTTTTGTTGTTTAAATTTCTGTTATTTGTTGAAACAGACTTTCGCCTTCCCTAAAACACATGTATTTTCCTTTTACGTCTTGAACACTTCTTAAAAAACTATTCATGTCTGATTTTCTAAAAAATTTATCTATCTAAAATATAAATCAGTTTATTTCGTTATAGGAAGTTGCAAATTTGTTCCCTCTTTGCAAGAATGTTAGGTTCATTAAACCTAATTTTTGTCACATATTTATTTATTAGCATGTTTTATGTTTATTAAATTAAACTTCAACATTATGGTGTATATATTTACTTGTTTTCTTGATTAAAATAAACCTTATTTTCAAATGTGTATGTTACGTTTATATACAGGGTGATTTAAAACTAGAAGGAATGCAGGGTCGGAAATACACCTCTTATGACCTGGGGGTTATATAAGGGGACATAGGAAGTTGTGTAATCCTCCATCAAAACCGATCTTTAACCTTTTAAAAGTAAACCAGCAAGATTGTTCATTTCCAGCTATTATTATCTAAAACCAGTTTAAGAGCTAAAATTTCAGTAAACGTTTAACTTGACTAATCATAATTTCTCAATCTCAAAGGCTTATAATGGATCATAACTTATGTTAGGCCTTAGGACTGAGAAATTACAATTGGGTGGGTATACCCATACTGAAATTTCAGCTCTGAAATTAGTTTTATGTAATCACACAGTTTTACTCTGGTTTTGATTCAATTTTAAGTGTCAATTTCCACTTGGGGTTATTCAGCCTCCCCTATAAAACCCTCCAGGTTGTTAGAGGTGCATTTCCAACCTTCTATTCTTGGATGATACTGAGTCATCTAGGTGCAATGCCCAGGATTGGCCAAATTGGGCCCAATGGGTTTTTCTAGAAATAAAAATTTGAAAGAAAAAAACTTTTTTGGGCCAATTTTGGAGCATTTTCAAGAAAAACCACAATTTTACCCAATTTTAAAATATAAAGTACTATTAATGAAATATCATGCCTAAATTGTAATTTTAAACCTCTTATTGGTAGTTATAATGATGCCTGAATAAGGTAAATTTGAGTTAAACGTAGCACCCAAGTTATAAATACTTGATGGTATAAAAAAACCACTCTCTAAACCAGGGGTTCTCAAACTTTTTCAGCCGCGGCACACCTAACAAGCTAAACAAAATTCGGGGCACCCCCTAAAAAAAGGTTAAAATTTTTGGGAAAGGTGTCCACATAAGTCGCCAGCAATGTATTATGAAATTTATTTCAGGAGGGGCCCAAAATTAGCCCTCAACCCTTCCATGTATATTAAATAGGTCCAATGTAGTTTCTTTCTGTTTTTTTAGGTATAATTTGTGTTATAAAAGAATTTTTAAAAAAGAAAGGTTGTAATAACGCTTGAAGTATAAAAGGGGGGTCTGGGGGTCCTCCCCCAGAAAATTTTTGGAAAGTTGACTGTAAAAGACAGATTTTTAAGTAGTTTTAGCACACCTATTCCAAAACTTAGATTTACATTTTTGGCAGGATTTGCATTTTGATGAACTTAATATAAATATAAAAAAAGTTCTGAATAAAAAAGTTTTAAGTAAAACAGGGGACGTGAAGGTCATCACCCAAATATTTGTGGAAATTCAATCCTAAAAACAGGGTTTACCTTGGTTTTGGTGTACACCTACTCCGAATTTCAGGGTATATTTTTAGGTAGGATTTTGATTTTGATGAACTTGTAAAAAGTTTTGAATAATAAAGTTTTGAGTACGAAAGGGGGTTAGGTGGGTTCTCCCCCAGAAATTGACGAAAAGTCCGAAGTTTCGGTGGGACAGGACTCTCGGCCCCCATATACGCCTTTCCGTACTCTTTTTCATTTCTAACAAATTTTTTGTTACTTCTGAACAACTGAAGTTTCACCAAATGAAAATGAAAATAATTATGTATTTGTCCCTTTTTCTGTGAAAAGCAGTGTTTTTGATTGTTTATTTTGTGTAAGTTAAAAGGTATTTGGCATTCTACGAACGCAAGAATAAAAGAAAAAAAGAGTGAAAAATTTGGATAATATTCACTGTTTTCACTCCCCCCCATTAACAATTAAGAAAATTTGTTCCATATTTAAAATTTTGTAATTTTTTGCAACTTTTCTTGGTTATTGTCGCGGCACCCCTGGCATACCCTCGCGGCACCCCAGGGTGCCGCGGTACACAGTTTGAGAACCTCTGCTCTAAACTTTAAAATAAAGTCAAATTTTATTTAATCCACTTCACTATTTGAAAAAATCCCACAAAGCTTTAATAAAACTCAATTTTTGAACCATCCATGGAGCTACAGAAGAAAACTTATTTTGAAGCTGGAGCTTTGAAAAAACAACTGCCAAATTTTTAAACAATCCATGTAGTTAAAAAATTATCCAACATATTAAAATTATCCAACAATTGAAAAAAAAATTATCCAACATCCACAGGAACTTGAAAAAAAATCCACTCGAATTTAAAATATTCCACAGACGTTAAAAAACCATTAAATTTTAAACAAACCATTTGACCTATAAAAACCCAATCTTAAAATTTTGAAAAAATTCAGTTAAATTAAAAGAAAAAAACTAGGAAAATATTTAAAAAAATCTCATTTTAGAAAATGCAAACTAACCCACATTTTGTTTCAAAAACATATAATTTGAAAGAACTTGCTAAAATTTGAAAAAAAAAACATCTTTTTATTAGAATAAATTCATTTAATTTTTAAAAACCACTTACTTTTAGGAAAATTACCCTAAATTTTGAAAAACATATAACACTGTTCAACAACGAAAAAATTTCCTTGGTGAAAATAGTCATTTCTTATAGATTTTGGGTCGCTGAATACGAAAATCACCATTAAAATTCTCAATTGACTCAGGATTTTCGGGGAACAGCCCCTCCCCCTTTTTACGTTTTTCGACGACTTTATAACTATAAACTCAATTTTCAGGGTCAAAAAGCATTGCTTTAATCTTCAAATTGCCTCCCGGGGGACAAGAAAGATTCAAATTAATAAAATATGATAAATTTATAATGAATGGATAGGTTTAAGGGGTAATTACCCCCCTAAAAATGCAAAAAATTAGCTAAAAACTATAGAGGTTTTAATACGCTATTTTTTTCCTCTTATTTTTTACGCAATTCACGTTTGAAGGGTCCTAACCCTTCCCCAAGGACACAAATTTGATGGCAATATGCAGCAATGGTTTTTACTAAAAGCGGTTGAGGTGAGAGCGCTCCCAAAGCACTCACGGAAGGGTTCAATGTCGCACTTAGAGTTAAACTGTGCTGTACAAAAAAATTTGAAGCCACTAACTGAATTTCAGCTGATTCTTGTGTAAAATGATCTGCTGAATTCAAATGACACCCATTTTCCTCCATCACCCCCAGTTTTTAAGGGAATGCCCCCTAATTGTTATCCACAGCCGTGCATCTATTAACATCTTGAAAAATGGAATCCTCACTCCCTAAAACCGGTCAATTTTTAAAGAACTGAAGAGTTTCTACTTAAGATTGACCCAAAATATAAGAAAAACGTCATTTGTAATCTTTTCAAAATCATCAAAATTAATTCCTGAGCTCGCGAGCGCCTTCGCGATTCTGGAAGTCTCCCGAACTCTTTCGCGGGGGCTTCTGGGAGGCTAACACCTCAGCCGCTTTTAGTAAAAATTTTTGCTGCATATTGTCATCAAATTTGGGTCCTTGGGGAAGGGTTAGGACCCTTCAAACGGGAATTGCGTAAAAAATAAGAGGAAAAAGTACCGTATAGAAACCTCTATAATTTTAGCTATTTTTTTGTATTTTGAGGGGGGTAATTACCCCTTAAACCTATCCATTTGTAATAAATTTATCATATTTCATTAATTTGAACATTTCTTGTTACCTGGAAGGCAATTGGAAGACTAAAACAATTCTTTTTGACCCCGAAAATCGAGTTTAAAGGTATAAAGTCGTCGAAAACGTAAAAAGGGGGAGGGGCTGTTCCCCGAAAATCCTGAGTCAATTGAAAATTTTAATGGGGATTTTCGTATTCAGCGACCCAAAATCTATAAGAGATGACTATTTTCATCAAGGAAAAAATTTTGAAGGTCAAATTTGTTGAACAGTGTAATTTGAAAGAACTTGCTAAAATTTGAAGAAAAAAAACATCTTACTCTTAGAATAAATTCATTTAATTTTTAAAAACCACTTTTAGGAAAATTACCCTAAATTTTGAAAAATCATACTATTTCTGAAAAAAAGTTTCCATGCATTTTTTCAGGGTTTTACTGAAAAACCTAACCATCTTGGGTTAAAAAACTTCTTTTTATCCAACTCTGCGAAAATCTGAGCCTGATGGAGAAAAATCTGGGGTCAAATTTGGGGGGGTAAAGGGATCATTTTACATAATAATCTGCTTGAATTGTTTCTGTTGCATTTTTACCTTATTTTTTTGTTGACCAGTGTTAATTAGGCGAGGAAATCACCTCCGTTTTCAATTTCTGTTCAATATTTTGCAGACCTTCTGTAAGTGAAGTGATTTTCTCGGCTAATTACAGGCAGAATTTAATGAAATCCGGTTTGTATGAGTTTTTTTTTGAGGGGGGGGGTGCTCTCTGAATATGCAATAACTGAAGTTTTCCGTAGAATAAAAAGGTTGCCCCTTCGCCGGCGAACATTGTCCTCAGACATGAGTTCCTACGAAAATTTTGTTTTTCATAGCATGACAACAGACCTGCATTTTAAGTTTGGCACCAACCTCTTCGACACCCTGTACTATATCTTTTCGTATTTTTATGAACATGATGAATCTATGAGAATTTATGAATTTATGAGAATCGTAAAAAAAAGATCAACTCGTCGGTTTCGAAAGCTTAAGATAAGTTTAGAAAAACTTGTCAATAAGAATAAGGAACTTGCATGTGTCAGATTTTCATAAACATTCAAGTGTTCCGTATGGTTTTTAGTATGGTAAAATGAAATATCTAGTCAATTTTTAAAAAAAGTGTACAAAGTAATTAAATTTTTTAATTTAAAAGTCGAGAAAAAAACACGTGACTGAAAACGCCAAGTGTGTTTGCATGCACAGTGACGTAGATTCCATCGGGCGAAATTGCAATCAAAATTGAATTTCTATGTTTTAGTTGATGATTTCTTTTTTCTGAAGTGTCTGATATGAGTGTTTTAATAAATATTTACCTTCTAGACAGTTCTGGTTTCTGGTGACGGTTAGAAATCCAAGGCAAACATTTTAGGCGAAGTCTATGTGTTGTGACGTCACTATGCATGCAATTAAGCGTTTTCGGGCACTTCGAAAAAGACGATTTTTAATAACTTTTTTTACAATCGACAAATTTCTCAATCGGCCTCAAATTTTGTGTAGTGGCTTATTTTGGCGTGAAGAATAGATTAAAAAATAAAAAAAAATCATGCAAGTTCCTTATTTAACGTGCTGGTAAACATTTAAATCAGTGTTTCTAAACTCTGAGCCCACCCCAACAAGAGCAAATTAAAAATTTTGGTGACTTGCGAAATGTTGTAGCTGCAAATTACCACCTAGATTACTAAAAAACGAGTTGGGTTGAAGCACCCTTTTTTAGTCAGATTTCATAATCTTTCTGGGGGAGGACCAAGAACGTAGCCAGAGGAGAATTG
Source organism: Tetragnatha versicolor (assembly GCA_024610705.1). Taxonomy (NCBI): domain Eukaryota; kingdom Metazoa; phylum Arthropoda; class Arachnida; order Araneae; family Tetragnathidae; genus Tetragnatha; species Tetragnatha versicolor. The sequence goes on from JANDEH010000020.1 coordinate 2,888,263, forward strand.
GGGCTATCCCCCCCGAAAATCAGAAAAAAATCCTCTTTTGACCATAAGAAAACCACTAAAAATATCCCACACCCCCTCCCGAAATATCAATATCCCCTTTTGAAACTTTTTCTGGTTACGCCTCTGGGAAGGATCCCAGACCCCCCTTTTATACGTAAAACTCGTTGTTGCACTCAATTTAGAAACTTTAAGTGTTGAGTTTCACAAATACTTATACCTACCTCTCAATTTTCTAAAAAACAGTTAACATATGTTAAATGCATATTATAATTAGTTATATATTATTATTAGTTAGACACAATGCATGCATCCCCATGGAAAGCCAACATTACCAACATCGCACTCGCCCACAAAACTCCGGCTCGCGTAGGAACGAGGACGACAGGACGAGGTTACACCTCCTGAAAAATTTGTGCATCAGAAGGCCCCAAAACCATAAGAAATACTGCAAAATAGCAAATTTTTAGTAAAAAGTCAAAACTTTGAGGCGAGGTTCAGAACAGAAGACAGAAGATATTATTTGATAGGGGGCTAAAATTTCGCATACGAGTTACTGTTATGGATAGGCAAGTTTTCCGCATTATTTCGATTTGGTCGGCTGAAATGAGTGCTGTTCGACATCGACGTACCTTATTTATATTAGTCTTTGATATTTATTTACTTACTTATAATTTGAAAATTTTTGTGTTAATAATTTAATATCTCCTCCAGGTTAGTACATTTTTCTTTAATCTCAAAGATCATTTTGCTTATTCTAGCAAATAGCCAAAGTTACCCCAAAACGTAAGCCAAAGTTATCTCGACGTAATAAAAAACATTAATAGTCAAACCACGAAGTGAAACAAAATAATGCCACTGAAAATAGGTCAGGAAACTATTTTTGATTGAAAATTATGACCCAGGTCTTTTGAATCATGTACTTAATCGCCTTTCCAAAAAAAGGGTAAGGGAGAAGGGGTACATACGCACAAAAAGTAAATTTTTGACTATTTCTTCACATACTTATAAGATATTGAAACAAAAACAGATTTATTCATATATTTTACAGCATTCCTTAAATTTAGGTATCTTTTTAAGATTCATTTACCACAAATTTCTCCCTTAAATCATCGCTTGAAAAATTGAGAAATTCTGTGCGAATGTGCCCCAGAGGAGGGGATACATTCGCACACGTTTGGGGCACATTCGAACACTGTATAAATAATACAGAATCAGTTTTTAAAAGCTACCAAATTCATTGTACATTTAAGTTTACATTTACAGCAACCAATTTAGCTGGATATTTGGCACTTTTGCGTTTTTTTTCTTAAATTTTAGTTTTTTGAACCTAATCAAACCAAAATCAATGAGAACAAATTGAAAAAAATTTAGTTTTTAGATTTTAAGGAAAGTGAGATAGCAATCAGCAAATTAACCCATCTCCAGAAATTCATGGTTTGCATATTTTTAGTAGACTGTCATGGTAAATAGATAAAGGATGTTTTCTTAGGTTTCCATTTCAGTCTTTTGTTTTGTTCTAACTATACTTTTCAAATCATAACGTATAAAGATATTCCTTTATGATCTAATCATTTATATATAGCATTTATTAAATCAATTTATGTTTCTAAGTAGGTAGGAAGTGGGACAGTTTGATACAGCAAAATTCAAATCAATTTTTTGAGTAGAAAAAAATGACATATTCAGGTACTTTTTTTTTCTAAACTAGGGGGCTCTGCCCCCTGCTTGCTATCGCTCACCAACCCCCGGAACTGCTTCGCAGTTCTGTGAAGATAGCTTCGCAGTTCTGTAAAGATAGCTTCGCGATCTTAGCGAGCAGAGCTCGCTTGTTTCATCTCAACTATCCAGTAAAACCTGAAACTTGTCTGCTTAGTTAATGATCATTTAAAATCGAAACCTTTTATCTCTCTAACTTATCAATAACTTAATGCGGACCATTACTACAAAAATATCAAAATAAAAATGTTACTAAAATATTCCTTTTTAGTTTACCAATAATTTAACCGAAATGTTTTCAAAAATATCCAGCAAGTCTACTAAATATCATCAACCATCTTAGAGAAAAAACACATGCCATTAAAAAAACTTTTAAATTTATAAAATGCACGTGTGATCTAGTGAATTATTGGGAATAAGACATCAGACTCTTAAAAATAATCGCCTGTTTCTCTAGTGAACGACCAGAAAGAGAAGAAAAAATTGAAACTTGGTATCTTAATAATTCTAAAACTAATTCGAATTTAAAAAAAACGAAACTCCAATCTTTCTATAAAAAATAACTGTATGCGTGTTTAAAATATCATATTTCTACTGTGATTAGTTTTTCTATTATAACGAAAAAACCGAAAAAGAGTAAAAAATTTCGAAACTTTAGAATGGATAACTGCAGCATCTCTTAAATTTTCTTTATTTAGTTTGTTCTTAGTAAAATTTGGTCTTCTGACTCCGAATATCACATTATTAAATCTCAAAAATAATTAGTTCTTTTATTATTAACAATTAAAAATGAGCGAAAAGTGATGCAATCAGAAACGCACTATGATTGGCTGTTACCATCGTGACGAGTCGGGTGCCATAACTCGCTCAGACAACATGGCTACACGATTCATCTAGCAAAGCTTTTGTTTTGTTTAGTTTTAGTTGTTTTGTTTATATAGTAAGTGTGAGACTTTCTGCTTTGCTTCTTATTTTTATTTAATAGTAATTCTTAATTCTAACAAGAAGTTGAAGATAAAAATGGATCATTTGCCACAAAATTCAGAAATTATGATTCCACAATTCTTCACTGCTAATAAAAGATTTTTTTCTGTGGAAATCTTAAGATCAAAGGTAAAATATTTTTATCATCAAATAAAATATTCTTAATATTTGTTTTAGATTTTTCTAAACTTCTTGCAAATGAATTCTAGATGAAGGAACTAAGAAAGTTCCAGAAAAACGCTATTAATATCTAATAGCATTTAGCAAGAAATGTGGGTAAAAACACTTTGGTGGCTTATTATGTATATTTTTAAACATCTTAATATATAATTTGTGTGTGTTTTAAGTCGTATTGAACAAAATTTAAGTTATTTATACTGCTTAATATTGTTGAGCTTAAAATTTCATGCATTGATTCCTTATTCTACTTAAATATAAAAAGAGGCGTTATCCTTGAAAAATAGCCTTATAAGCAAATTATATAGTATACTCAAAAATATTTTTTAAATGTAATGTACAATATATTATGGTGTTTGGTGTTTTAACCTTTTTTTGGGCAAAGAATGTTAGTTCTATAGCTATATTTTCTTCTAATTTTATCCAGATTCTTGTGGATGATGATGAAACTTATATTCGTTCAAATCGCCATATTAATCCACAGCTCTCATGCCTTATAACCATATCTAATGATATTAATACGAGGGTAGTTAAAAAGATTTTCGGCCTGACCATGAAAATGATAACTTATGGTTTAAAGAACTGTTTATTTTTTAACATTGCTTCCTTTTAAGCTACCTCACTTCTTATTCGGACAGTTCGGTTATATTTTCCCCTCTTTTGGGGGTGCTTCTGGAATTTCGTCAAAAAAACCTATTCAACTCACAATTACTTCTTAATTAGAAGAAAAACGGTGTCCAGAGAGAAAAATTGTCACTTTGGGGGAGAGATATAAGTTTGAAGATTTCAAATGGGTGACGGGATGGGTGTTTTTAAAATTTTCAATCCAAATTCTTGAATTGCTAAATAGGTATTTTTTTCTCTGAAAATCTTAGCAACCGTTTAGTTAAGTATTATCCTATTATATTTTCATAGCCTTCCCCCTATAATTCATATTCAAAATTCTTCTGAAATCATAGAATTCTTACGCCATGACTTTGCCAGCCGATAGGAACTTTTTGTGCTGAAAAACTGATTTTTATCCATTGCATTGATTATTATTTCACACAAAAGTTCTGAGTTATGTCCATGTTTGCCTATAGACGTATAAAATAGCTATTATTTTATGAAAATCGCGTTAAAAATCGCATTTAAGTCGTCATGTCAATGCACTTTTGTGCAGCAGTTTGGATTCTCATTAAAATAAATTGCCGACAGCAGTGTTCCGATCAGAACAACCCAAAAAATTTAATTAGGCTTCTTTGAAGAGTTATTGAGAAAAAATTCGCGCTAATTCTGGGTGAGAATAACCAGAAGAATTATTTCTAAATAATAAAACACACTACACCCTATGGGATATTTAACTAAAACAACTAGTATTCAGCACGTGTTACGTCACAGCCATTCAAGTCACATGACTGCCTTTTCAAAGTGATTCCGAAACTAGGTGATTTTTAATTGCAAATAATTAATTATTGGGCGCGTAAATCTAAGAAATAAAATGTTTTCTAGAAGTTTTAAGATATTCGGAACACATTAAAAGCAAAATTGAAAATTGTTGCAGTTATCCATTTAATTACTCCAAAAATAATTCGAAATTCGAAAAAAGGGCGACGAGTTGCAAAACTTCATACCTAAGAGTATGTGTCTGCAAAAAATCATGTTTCTGCTGTTAATAGATTTTTCTGGGGACGAACTCGCAGACGAAAATAATAATTTTCGACTTTGACATTAAATAACTCCAGAACTAATTATCTAATTAATTAAGTCTGGAAACTGAAATGACCCTCATACATTTGTCTACCAATTGTCAAAATTTCATAATATTCCTTTAAATAGTTTTTGCGTAGTGATAGTTCAAAGTGTTCAAAAATAAAATTTTCAAAATCAGCGGCGGTGACGGTCACTGTTACTTTTTTTTAATATAGAGAGACTAGGGGGCTCTGCCCCCTGCTCGCTATCGCTCACCAACCCCCGGAACTGCTTCGCAGTTCTTTGAAGATCGCTTCGCGATCTTAGCGAGCAGAGCTCGCTTGTTTCATCTCAACTATCCAGTAAAACCTGGAACTTGTCTGCTAAGTAGATGATCATTTAAAAATCGAAACTTTTTATCTCTCTAACTTATCAATAACTTAATGCGGACCATTACTACAAAAATATCAAAATAAAACTGTTACTAAAATATCCTTTTTAGTTTACCAATAATTTAACCGAAATGTTTTCAAAAATATCCAGCAAGTTTGAATTAGCATCAACCATCTTAGAGAAAAAAATGCACGTGTGTATCTAGTGAATCATCGGGAATAAGAAATCAGACTCAAAAATAATCGCCTGTTTCTCTAGTGAACGACCAGAAAGAGAAGAAAAAATTTAAACTTGGTCTCTTAATAATTCTAAAACTAATTCGAATTTTTTGAAAAACGAAACGCCAATATTTCTATAAAAAATAATTGTATGCGTGTTTAAAATATCATAGTTCTACTGTGATTAGTTTTTCTATTATAACGAAAAAACCGAAAAAGGGTAAAAAATTTCGAAACTTTAGAATTTAATAACTCCAAAAATAATTCGAAATTCGAAAAAAGGGCGACGAGGTGCAAAACTTCATACCTAAGAGTATGTGTCTGCAAAAAATCATGTTTCTGCTGTAAATAGATTTTGCTGGGGGCGAACTCGCAGCCGAAAAAAAATAATTTTCGACTTTGACATTAAATAACTCCAGAACTAATTATCTAAATAATTAGGTTTGAAAACTAAAATGACCCTCATACATTTGTTTACCAATGGTCAAAATTTCATAATATTCCTTTAAATAGTTTTTTCGTAGTGAGAGTTAATAGTGTTCAAAAATAAAATTTTTCAAAATCAGCGGCGGCGGTGACGGTCACTTTTTTTTAATACTAGGGGGCTCTGCCCCCTGCTCGCTATCGCTCACCAACCCCCGGAACTGCTTTGCAGTTCTTTGAAGATCGCTTCGCGATCTTAGCGAGCAGAGCTCGCTTGTTTCATCTTAACTCTCCGGTAAAACCTGGAACTTGGCTGCTTAGTTAATCATCATTTAATATCGAAACTTTTTATCTCTCTAACTTATCAATAACTTAATTCGGACCATTACTACAAAAATATCAAAATAAAACTGCAACTGAAATATCCTTGTCAATAATCCTTGTTTAACTCGTCAATAATTTAATCGAAATGTTTTTAAAAAATATCCAGCAAGTCTACTAATTATCATCAACCATCTTAGAGAAAAAAAGCATGCCATTAAAATCTTTTAAATTTATAAAATGCACGTGTATCTAGTGAATCGTCGGAAGTAAAAGAAATCAAGAAATCTGACTCATAAAAATCGGCTGTTTCTCTAGTGAACGACCAGAAAGAGATGAAAAAATTGAAACTTTGAATCTTAATAATTCTAAGAATAATTCGAATTTTTAAAAAAACAAAACGCCAATCTTTTTATAAAAAATAATTGTATGTGCGTTTAAAATATCATAGTTTTACTGTGATTAGTTTTTCTGTTATAACGAAAAAAAAGAAAAAGGGTATAAAATTTCGAAACTTTAGAATTTAATTACTCCAAAAATAATTCGAAATTCGAAAAAAGGGCGACGAGGTGCAAAACTTCATACCTAAGAGTATGTGTCTGCAAAAAATCATGTTTCTGCTGTAAATAGATTTTGCTGGGGGCGAACTCGCAGCCGAAAAAAATAATTTTCGACTTTGACATTAAATAACTCCAGAACTAATTATCTAATTAATTAGGTTTGGAAACTGAAATGACCCTTATACATTTGTCTACCAATGGTCAAAAATTTCATAATATTCCTTCAAATGGTTTTTGCGTAATGATAGTTCGAATTTCGAAACTGAAATGACCCTTATACATTTGTCTACCAATGGTCAAAAATTTCATAATATTCCTTCAAATGGTTTTTGCGTAATGATAGTTCGAATTTCGAAACTTTAGAATTTAATAACTCCAAAAGTAATTCGAAATTCGAAAAAAGGGCGACGAGGTGCAAAACTTCGTACCTAAGAGTATGCGTCTGCAAAAAATCATGTTTCTGCTGTAAATAGATTTTGCTGGGGGCGAACTCGCAGCCGAAAAAAATAATTTTTGACTTTGACATTAAATAACTCCAGAACTAATTATCTAATTAATTAGGTTTGGAAACTGAAATGACCCTCATACATTTGTCTACCAATGGTCAAAATTTCATAATATTCCTTCAAATAGTTTTTGCGTAGTGATTGTTCAAAGTGTTCAAAAATAAAATTTTCAAAATCAGCGGCGGCGGCGGCGACGGCGGTGACGGTCACTGTCAGTGGCGGCTCGTCCATAGGAGCACAGGAGCACGTGAACACCCAGTGAAAAAGTAGAAATAAACCCAAATATAAAGATACACAAATATCAAAAGAAAACAATACATAAATCATTCTCAATTTCTTTTTCATACTCAGAATCAAGTTTCTACCCCCCCCCTTTCACCTGTCAGCAAAAAAATTATTGCCGGAAACGCAAAAGTTTTGTGTTTATCAAATAAAGAGAATACTACACTCTTATTTTTCTTTCCTTATACGCACGTGTGAGCGAAGAAATTGAATGAGTCGGAAGAAACCTCGACTTCTCGCCGGAGAACATTTGGGCTTACGGCAACACGTTGGAGATCCCCGTGCGCACAGATTTTGTGTGCCGAGGCTTACGGTTTTGAGGTTAAGCTTGCTTTTTTGTGGTCTGGACTTTTTCCCCGGATTGGAAAACGAGATAAGAACCTTTTGAAAGTATTATTAAACTTTTAACGTCAGCTAATTTGTAATAATTAATTATTTTGTTATTGGTTATTTTTTTAAAGTGACGTTGGAGTAAAATTACAGATCTTGAAAATTACACATCACCTGTATTTTTCACAATCAATTGTTCAATTAAGCATATATTAATTAGGTATTATGCATGATTTTAATGAAAGTGTCAAAAATTTGTTTGCTTCAAAAAAGGTTAGACGAGTGGACATCATGCATAAAAGTTGTTTTTTAGGTATTATGTTATAGGCTAGGGGTATTATAAAAAAGGCCTTCTTTATCATAAGTTTTGCTTATTTCCATTAAACGCATATTTAAAAAAATAATGCATGCAGTGAAAAATTTAGGAAACTTAAAATAACTCCCCTGAAATAAATAAATTTGTTCGAAAACAAGTTTTCTTTATGTATTCGTCCAACATCCCTTCTCTTTCTTGCTCTTGTGTAAATTTTAATTCATATTACAAAGGGTGTGAACACCCTGTTAATAAAATCACGAGCCGCCACTGGTCACTGTTACTTTTTTTTAATATAGAGAGATAGATAGAGAGAAATATCTAATAATGACTAAATTTTATGAAATCAATTAGAAAAAAGTATAAGTTTAATGTGAAAATTAAAATATAAGGACTTTTGTAAAAAATCTATTTTGTGTCTAAGTGCCCCACCGGTGGGGCAGTTGGATGCAGTGATTAATTTGCTCCAAAATATTAATTAATAACTAAAATTTTGGAAAATAAGGTAAATGTGGGTATAGTGGACACTTTAAGGAAAATTTTTGCTTAAATTCTTAATAAATACCAACCTATTTTCTTGGAAACGGCTATCATCCTATTTTTAGGTTAATTGGATCTTCTTCTTTTGATTTTACCATTAAAAATTTTAATTAGATTGGGTAAAGTATTTTTAATTAATTTTTAAAAAGTACTCCGAATTGCATCTATAGTGGCCACATAGATATAGCTGTTGTTTCTATGTGGTGGACACCTCTTGCATCTATAGTGGACACCTCTCTTTCTCTGCTTATATGAAGGGCTTATGCATGAAATTGAGGGGGGTTTTGGTATAGTCATTTAGTTCTAATTAAATCTTCCTTCCCAACGAAAAGTATTTTAGATCCAATCAAATTAACTTTATTTAAAAAAAGACTTGATAGTTTTCAGCCCAAAGCCTACGCTGTAGCTGATTTGAGAGGAATTTAGTATGTAATTTAATGTTTTAGAAACCTTGGTTCCCGAAGCCAGAATGAAAGCAAATTAATACAACACTCATTTTAAAGCACATTCAACAGTTTATGAAGAAAAACTTATTCAAATTAAATATTAATTATAGTTCTATTTGAATCCATTGCAGTGACCACTATTGGAAAATCTAAGATTATGTGTTGGTATAGTGGCCACCCCCATAAATCCTCGCGAAGTCAAAATTTTCAAAAAAATTTTATTCATTATCATTTTATTCACTCTTCTTTATCTTAATATAAATTTAAAAGTCAATCAAACGGTAATAAATACAAAAAAAATCAGTTCCGAAATACCCGTTTCCTTACGCGATTCAATATATGTGGACACTATTGGTACAGTGTCCAAGTGTTCACTATACCAACATTTACCTTAATAAGAGTTATTTTAGAGAGATCCTAAGGTCTTTAATATTGGGTTGTCCCATAAGTTCTGTTACTTTTTACGAAATTTCGTGTTTGAAATTTTTTTATGAAAAACTGGTAATAGGTGGAGATTTCAAACAAAAGGGATTTTGATATATGTATATTTATAAACATAACGTGTGACTTTGGTAGTTCTCGTGATATTATTTCTTTTCAAAATGGCGGTTTGAAAAAAAGCCCGCAAACGATGATTTTTGCGTAATTTTTTTCTTTTGTTTAAAAAACTAGGAAGAACGCATAATTCATGGCTAAAAAAAGTTTTACTGTATATTTGAAACGTATCGATTAAGGTGTCATAATTTCAAGATGATTCAATAAGTTTAAGGTAGGAAATTTTGGCTTTAAAACTTCATATATTGCTAATTTCACGTGTTTTTTAAAGCACGCCCATTGTTTTTCTAAGCAGCTGGTATGAAGCAAATAAAAGGCAGATGTTTTTTGAACCATAATGCTTTTTTACACTGTTTAAACATTGAAAGCATCTTTTCATATTATAGTTGAATATATTTATTTCTAAATTCCAACGAGTTGTTTTTATTGTAGTGTTTTCGTATGAAACAAATAATTGCTTTGTTCGCATAGCGTATAAGTTCAGCGAGTGTAATTCGGATAAGCTAAAATGTTGCGCGCTTGAATAGTGCGCACTACTTTCTTAACTTAATTACAGAGATAATTTAATATACTGCATATTTTGAATACTGGGGTCTATCTGTAAGCTTTTTTATTGTTTTTGATGATTTTTTGTGAGAATTTCTTTGAAATGACTAACATTACTGAGGAAAGTTTTTTGCAATTGATGTTATGTTTGAGACCGAAATTTCCTAAGTTAAACTTATCGAATTATCTTGAAACTATGACATCTTAATATAAACATTTCAAACATACAGTAAAAATTTTTTTAGCCATGAATTATGCGTTCTTCCTAGTTTTTTAAACAAAAGAAAAAAATTACGCGAAAATCGTCGTTTTTGGTCTTTTTTTCAAACCGCCATTTTGAAAAGAAATAATATCACGAGAACTACCAAAATCACACATAATGTTCATAAATATACATAGATCAAAATCCGCTTTGTTTGAAATCTCCACCTATTACCAGTTTTTCATAAAAAATTTTCAAACACGAAACTTCGTAAAAAGTAACAGAACTTATGGGACAACCCAATACATTACCGTTATTTGAATATAAATCACAAATTTTCCCTTCAACATTCAAGGATAAAAAAAATCTTTTTTTTTATTTCCAATGCAGCTGGCGGTACGGACATTATCCTTACTTACTCCATACAGAGATAAAAAAAGAAAGAACAATAAAATACATGGATACATACTGTAAAAGAAGGAACGTTAAACACAAAATAAGTACTACAAACAAAACACAGAACTGGAGAACTGGAGGGGATAAAATCTAAAATTTAACAAATGGTCATTTTCAACAAATATATAATTAGGGAAATAAGATGCTAATTTTTATAGGTATAGTTGCTTCTGAAATAGTTAAATAAAATTTAAAGGTATACCTATCTGTGTCGAAAGTCATCCAGCAGAAATTTAAAAAATACGACACTAATTAACTGGTTAGTTAGTTTGTCACTGTTTTTTAATATTAGGTCATCCCGAAAGTTTTGTCGCTCTTGGGAGCATCTGTTTATAAGATATTTTTGACACTTTTCCATTATGTGATACCAATATAAACTGTAACTTTATCTACCGTCAACTTGGCATCTTGGCTTGATTTTGGGGACTGATCGACAACTGGGCTTTCCTTCCTTAAATCTATGATAACATGTTACTTCATTTCTTTTCTGCTCAAAATTTTGCCTTTTTCCTAAAGTTAAGATTTTTAAATTAAAATTAACTGGCTACTTCCCCATCAAAACAATTAAAGTTTGAAGTATTTTTAACAAGTGTGGGAAAATTTAACTTAGATTTAAATTTTTCTGAGGCATCCGGGGAGTTTGATCACAATCATCCACATTAAATTGCTGGATTGCTACTCCTAACCATCTATTAAGAAAGATCCGGATGATCATTTGTAGGAATCTAGATCGCTGAAAATTCTTCCGCCGCTCTATAAAAGCAGTATAAAATGAGTTTCAATTTATTTAATAAAAAAGATCTTCCTTACAATCCTAATATGACTTAAAATTAAAGTTAAATTCCTTTGAATTTTAATTTTGAAAGTTTTCAATTAATGGCAACTTGAAGTAAACAAAATCTTATTAATCGTAGAAACTAGGAAAGCTGGAAAAGTGAGCCAACAAAAAAAGATCCAAAATTCGCCAAATTGGCTTTAGATAGAAGTAGAAGTACTTTACTGGTTTACCGAAATGGAAAAGTACCAAAAAATACATTGTATACAGATGCTCCCAAGAGCGACAAAACTTTTGGGATGACCTAATACAGTTCTTTGTTACCTGTAAAAGTGAAAAGAACTCAGATGTTTCAGAGTCCCTGAATCCATCATTTTATGTATTTATCAACTGCATTTTCTTTTAGAAAGTTTATAAATACACATAGCTAAAATACAAGCAGTTTCCAATCTCAAACACTTAATAAAACCTTAAGACTCAAAAATTTACATAAATATCTTTCACTGTAGATCTAACTTATCCTTAACTGATTTTTTTTAATTGCTGAGAGACATTTATCTCCGAACGTAAAATATGGGAAGTTTTATGTGTATCAATGTGCCCCACGAGTGTATCCAAGTAGCCCACCTCAAAATGTATCAATTTGCCCCATTAATTGTTTTTGAACAAAAACCTTTATTTAAAAAAATTGGCTAAGGTTATTTAAAATTTAAGTGTACCCCCTTTCGGTAACAAGGATAAACTTGTTTTTGAATTTTCAAATTTCTGTATTCCAAGTAGAATAGCTTGAGGGAGATTTTAGATTTTATACTTTGAAATTTACTTTTGGAAATTTTTAAGGAAAATAAATTAGTTTCTTTCGGTAAAATTTATAGACCTAATACTGAGCTTAACGGTTTCGTATGTTATGCTTAGACATGTAAAGAAAAAACTTTCGTAAAAACACGACCTAAATAACCTTGATAGTTTTTGAGATATTGAAAGTGTATCGATTAGCCCCTTGTATGAAATTTTTTTGTTTTACCATATGTGAAAATTTATAAGTAAAAATTACTAATATATTTCTTAAATCAGATAAAAACTTAATGTAAAAGTTTTCTAATAATATTAAGCAAAATATTTTTAACTGGTTTTAAAAGGGCTTACAGAAAAATGCATAAAAACTTGACTGATATTAAAGAATATTAAATGAAAACATATTTTAGACGGAAAACAATATTTTTTAAAACTTATCCAACTTCTATCATATAAGTTAGAACTTGAAAAATCCAAAAAGCTTTTAATTTTAAGTTTAATACTAAAAATTTTTGAATTAATTGAATATAAAGTACCTGAAAATACTAAATTTAAAGCCTAAAAATGCCTTAGAAATCAAGAAAAGGAATTAGAACGGATTTTTGAACTGTTTGAATGTACACCCATCTTCCATCTTTAGCTTGAGTAAAACATAGTTATTTGTAATTGAAATTGTGAAAAAAATTTTTTTGGACTTAACTTTATTGATGCCACAATATGATTCAGGGCAAAATTTTTACTTTAAAAACTTTCTTGATCTTGATTAAATTTTCACACGAATAAAAGGAGAAGAAAATTTACTTAGCACCTTCCAAAGCAGGCAATTTTCAAACACTAAGGGTTCCAATGGGCCCACTGCTTTTAAAATTCAGGCAAAGAGTGTTACTATTGGTATTTTTTATTCAGATTTTTAAATTGAATTTAACATAGAGATACCGTAAAATGTGGGAACTTTGGCCGCCCTTAAGGGTAACTTTTGGCCCAAGCATCGAAAAGTGTTTCTAAGTGTTATATCTGTATGAAAAAATTAAGTTATCACGTAATTAATGCTAGACCCAACCAACAGGTGGAATTGTTGTCAAGACATCCTCAAAGCGGTGTCTTGATATTCCTAAACTACGATCACTAGGAATGTTCCAACTAGAGCAGTATCAAAATGCCGATTTTTGTTCACCTTACAACTTTTCTTTGGAAAGGAAATAAAGAGCATGATTCACACACACAAAACAGCTAGGTCATATTTTTCTCTCAGTTATGAAGTCCTCTAACAGTTTTTAATGCCATTATTTTGTTTCACTGCGTTGCTTGACAATTATTTAAGTTTTACTACGTTGGGGTTACTTTGGCCCACGATTTGGGGTTACTTTGGCCCAATGGCCGAAATAAGTGAAATACTCATTGAGTTCAAAGATCAAAGAAGCAGTGGTTTAGCATGGTTGAGAAATTCCTTTTAAACACGAAATGCATTCAAATTATAAGGTAGCAAGCCTTAAATATAGTATGATGAAGATGGTTTGCATTGGCAAGCGCGTAGCCAGAGGGGGGGATTTGGGGATATATCCCCCCGAAACTTTGAAATTTTCTTTCTTTGACGATAGAAAACCACTAAAAATACCCCACATCCCCCCCCGAAATATCAATATCCCCCTCCGAAACTTTTTCCTGGCTACGTCACTGTGCATTGGAGTTGAAAGCGGTTTACATTGAAGTTGAACATGTTAAAAATATTATAAGCCACTGATGACTTTGTCAAATTTGTCTGGATTAACTACTTTTATTTGCTTTTAAGGCGAAAAAAACCACTCCATTTGGGTCAAAGTAACCCCATTTTACAGTAAATGGTTTGTCCGAATTTGACCCATGTGTGAAGTGAATGCGCCCCCTCTCCCCTATAAGAATAGAATTTATAAAAGTAGCAAAAATTGACATTTTAATGTTACCTAAATTGAAGGCCCCCTAGTGATGGTATTTTATAAATTTCAAGACATCACATTGAAAATGTCATGACAACGAGAAAGATGTCCGCCCTAGCATTAAGTAATAATCACATTCTGGTTTTTTTAGATCCAGTACGTATTAGGGTGGGCCGAAAAAACTCATTTTTTTATTTCGAAGTTGTAATAGCTCGGAAAAGTTGCGAATTATATAGACAAAGAAAAAGAAAAAAAAATTTCAAAATCGGTTAATATCTTCCGATCTCGCATAGGCCCCAAAGTTTGACAAAATATGAAAAAACTTCATTTTTGCGATTATTTTTTAACCAAATCAAAAATTAAACTATCAAATATTGTTCATGATTTTTTTATGTGGAACTAATATAGTTATAGACATATAGTTTTTTTCCCACTTTTTTCAAATTTTTAAAAAAACTTTTTGAAAATGATGATCATGATGCACACCAAATACACGACAAAAAATTTACGAACAAAATGGGACTGATTTCAGGTTTTTAAGTTGTATAGTTCTAGAGTTATTAGCTGTTTAAAAATGCAGGAAAAACAACTTTACAAAATTTGTATGAACATTAAAAAATTATATCTAACGAAACAAGAGTGATTGAAGAACGGAACCTGAAAGATTATGTCTATAACTATATTAGTTCCACATAAAAAATCATAAACAATATTTGATAGTTTAATCTTTGATTTGGTTAAAAAAAATAATTGCAAAAATAAAGTTTTTTCATATTTTGCCAAACTTTGGGGGCTTTGCGCGATTGGAAGATACTAACCGATTTTGAAAGTTTTTTCTATTTCATTATCTATATATATATAATTCGCAACTTTTCCACGCTATTACAACTTCGAAATAAAAAAATTAGTTTTTTCGGCCCACCTAGTACGTATACGCAGTCTCGTTTGGATAGTTGGACCAAAGTTTTTCCCTTAGCCAGGGTTACCCAGTTGTTTAATTTGGCCCAAAGCTTTGTTTTATAATTTCTGGCTGGAGCTTTTAATAACCTCATAGCATAAATTAATGGGTTTTTTCATTCAGGTAATTCATGCAAAACTATATTTCTTCCTCTTATCCACCTGTCTGCATAATTCATACAAAATTTAATTTTCAGTTTAAGATACAAAGGTTAATCTAATATAGGGTAGAATAAATGTAGCTCTGGTACTTCTTTTTTGTAAGAAATTTAGCCCTGATTAAGCTCTTTAAAAAAAAACTAGACGCTTTTCCACTTGTTGGAGTGAAGTAAAAAGAAAACAAGAAGGGGGCGCATTCCCCGTTCGTGTCTACCTAGAAGTAATTCGACTTCAAGGGGTCAACGACCGTCTGGAAGGGACAAGTGACAGTTGGAAAACAAACCTATAAATACGGGGATGGGGGCACTGCGGCGAATACCGTCGATAAAATGAGTGCAAGTGCTTCTGTTCCCCCATCTCAAGCCTTTTTTTCGAAGGGGGGATGAGTTAACCCTGGCGTTTTCTTAACTATCTTCTTATCATGTTTAGTTCATCAATTATTTCACTTCTTCAGTTTTATTCACGCGTTTAGAGAACTAAAGTTTTAAAAGCATAATATAAGTTTAAGTAAATCGAAGAAATTCCGAAAAAAATATGGTAAAGTAATAATTTTAGCCTTAAAAAACTGAAATTTTATATAAAAATAATTAAAACCAATATTATGAGACTAAATAGTATTTTTATATATTAATGCAATTTATTTATAATGCAATTGTCGGAAACTATTTAAATTACATAAAAATTTTTTTTGCGCTATGCCTTACTTTTCTATTTTCGTTTGCTTGATGAATTCAACTATGAATCTAATCTATGATGACTAATCTATGAATTAATTTTGTTTCATCTGCCCAGAAGAACAAAAGGTTCACAAATTATTAAAACCCGAATTTTTGTTTTTCTGTTTACGAATTTTTTACATCAGAGAGGATGCCCTGACAGACAATCTAAGCATAAACACCATATTTACCAGTGGCGTATATAAAAAAAATTATTTCGGGAGAGGCCCAAAAGTATTCCTCAGACCCTCTCATACACATTTAAGAGGTTTAATGAAAATTTTAAATACATTTAATGTAAACTTTACGATTTAAAGGACTTAATATAAGAAAAGTAGTGAATAATTAAGTTCGAAGTACCAAAGGGGGTCTGGGCTCCCTCCCCCAGAAAGTTTTAGAAAAATTGACTCTAAAAAAACAGGTTTTTAACTAGTTTTAGTACCTTTAGTCCGAATTTTGGATATATATTATTGTAAAAAGTTGTGAGTAATAATGTTTGAAGTGCAAAAGGGGGGTCAGGAGGTCCTCCCCCAGAAAATTTTTGGAAGTTTGACTCTAAAAAACAATGTTTTAACTTGTTTTTGTTTGTTTGCCTACTGCCTGGTCAGAATTTCACGTGGGGGGCAGGGCCCCCTCTCCCCCCCTATATGCGCCCTTGATATTTTTACCATTGAGGAAAATAAGTCCCGAAAAAGTTGATTGGGGTCAATGACCCCTCTCTAAAAATCCGCCAAAAGTTTTTAATGTTCAGAAGCTAAAAATTCGAGAATTTAATAATTTACCCCCATTCTTCATAGACAGAAAACTGAAGCACTTGTTGTCCCGATTACACAAGTCCTTTTCTCTCTATTACATAGAACTCGAAAGGAAGGAGCAATGGGGAGAGTCAATAACCCACAAGGGAGCGAAATTCTCGGAGGTTCGTTACTTTTTGTACTTATTTAGTTACTTTTTCTCTCTAATGACGAAGAAAAAAAGCTTTCTCAGTCACCACAGTACAGCCTTGTTTATTTATAAGACGAGGGGCGAACCGTTTCCCTGGAAAAAAAACAAGGGGGTGGGAAGGAGAGAAAAAAAGATGCTACTCTCACCCTGCGAAAAGCAAAACAGCCCTCTCTCCACAATAATAACTGCAGGAATGCCATGTCGAAACGGTTAAAGCGTAGGGGTAGAGTGAATTGAGTGCGTTTAGGTGTGGTGTCCCTGCGTGCCTGCATGGGCAAGTGGCAAGTATCATAGAAAGTAGGAAGTAGAGAAGAGAGAAGGATGGATTTTGGAGGGAAAGTGTTGCTTTACCTTTTTTTCTCCATAGAAAATTATAAAAAAAGGAACCGATAGTTTTTACACGGGAGAAAATAATGAAATAAAAAAATAAATCCACTATCCAAGTGGATTTCTTGATTTCAAACACCGAGGTTCTGGAAAGAACGACTTCAAACTGTATTTTCGGCTTGGCAGGAAGTAACAAGGAAATAAGAGAGATTTCTCCTTCAGGAGAAAGTCACGAAATTTCCTAGTTTCATCGAAAAAAATTGTCCAAAAAATTACCCACAGAATTAGTCTACGTTAGGAGGCGGTTACTGTAACTCTAAAACTTGCCTTTCACAATACCAAATATCCCCGTTGCCAGCCACCTTCGGGTATAAACAACCTAGGGTGGGTATTTGGGGCCATATCCTTTATGGAGAAAAAAAATATTTCATTTTAGACTTTCAAAAAGGACTAAATGCACCTTAATATGTATAGTATATCCTCCAAAATTCCAATATATCCGTCTCCTATTTTTTATACTCCATTTGATACAAGTTATTATAACCCCCTCCATAATATTTTCATTGGCTTTGCGTATGAAAGGCAGGTTCTGAAAATTTCTAACGACAATGAACCAATTTCACATCTATCTGAAGGCTCAATCACACTTATTCACTTTCACTGTTCATCCTGAGTGATTCACCCATATGAATCTCTTAGTTTGCATAGAAAAGTGAAGGAGTAAAGAAGAGTGAAACGCCAATTCACACTTTTCACGATGATTCCTCCAAAAAGTGAGTGAGGAATCATCAAAAAAGTGAGTGACAAAAAGTGAGTGGAGGAATCATCGAAAGTCAAAAGCGTGAATTGGCGTTTCACTCTTTACTCCTTCACTTTTCTATGCAAACTAGAGATTCATATGGGTGAATCACTCAGGATGAACATCGAAAGTGAATAAGTGTGATTGAGCCTTCAGATAGATGACAAACGTGGTTCGAAGCTCCGCCTAAAAAAATTACCTCCACGGGTCACACAGCAGCGAAGGGGGGAAGCAGGACTTCCCGTTGGAGCTGCTCCCACCCTCATCCCTTCTTCTTCCAACCAGCCAGACACTTGCGGCAAGTCTAGACCCAAACAGGGTGGATTTTTCTTCGGGGGTTTCTTCTCCCCTTTCGCCGACCTCTGACCCCAGACAGCGGTCACTGAACCCCTTTTCCACACACATGCGAATTCGCGCCCTTCTGCAGCAGGTAGTTTACTACGAGCACCAGACGGGGGCGCAGGTCCGGCTACTGCTGAGTTTGCGAGTGTTTTGTTTGATTTAAATCGCCAGAAGAATTAAGCGAGGATATTTATATTCGGAAGGATTTACGATTGCGGTAAGCGTTGTTTTGTTTTCCCAGTTTCGTAAGAGTTGAATGAGATATTGCTGTGTTGTTTTTCTCCAATCTTAAAATGCTTGTTTTGACTTGTCTGTGTTTGGGTAATTGTGTGTGCTGTCTTTGATTGGAATTTTTCTGAAGGATATTATTTTGCATTTAAATTGTATTGCACTGCTTTTTGTTAGTAGTTTTCATTGAGATTAAGTTTTCATTCAGTTGATTAAGTTTTCATTGAGATTTTAAAAGTTTAACATTTAACAGATGATAACTTGGTGTTGGAAAATTATGTTACGGTATTTATCGTATACTTTATGTGCCATAGGACCTCGGAAGGGTATTATATTCCATCATATATGGAGTAGCAACTAACTTAACAAAGCATGCCTTAAATTATCTTAAAGATTATTTTCCACTTTCTTGCATAATTTATGATCAGTATAATTAGTATATTAATTACTCTTAAATACCATAATGTATCTTTAAAAACTTAAATTTATAGAGAAATTGGTTGAATATTTATTAAAACTGCTTTATGTTCATCTAAACTTACTACATTTTTAATCATTAAAAATTTTAATTATTCTACCAATTGTGATCACTCTAAGCCTATTTTGTGTTATAAAGTGTTCATTGGTTTAGGTTAATATTTTAAAAATTGTTTAGCCTTTGATATAAGAGATCAAAACTAACGATTCGTATGAACCAATCTGTAAAAGTTTTTTAATATATCATTAATTATTTGCGTATGATTTTACTTGCTAAGACATCAATAGTTGTTTCACTATACATAATCAGTTCTTATAATGTGCAATGTGCATAGTGAAATTTTTATTTTTCCCATCTTTCTGTATTTCCATAAGAACTCTAAATTAGTGTGCATTATTTGGGCGGGAAAAATATCAGCCTTCCTCTATAGAAGCACTCGATATAATCCGACATTTCAGCAATATTTATTAAATTAATTTGACTACTTACATTAGTTGTCAAGCTTAAAAGATAATGAATATTAAATGGACAGTTTAAGATCGCTTTATGTCAGAGCAATATCATATCGGCAAACATCCGTAAGAATTTTTTTACTCGCGTTTCTTATTACACTTATTTCAATCGTTCATTCCTGAGTGGATTTAAGTCAATTTTACATACGTTAGGATTGTCATATTGATGTAATCAACATAAGAGCTCCGCAGATATTTCTTTCCCGAACCGTACCGAAACTGGAGATGCGGAAGATGGGGGATGCGGACGTTCCGCAACATCCCGGGCGCGAGCTCTTCCGTCGGGGTCAATGACTTGAGCAGAATCCGGGGGTGCGTGGAACACTTTCGCAAGGGGTTGGGGGTTCTGCTGTTTCGGTACCTCAGTGATTTTGATCCCAGCTAGAATTGAATTAATTAGATGCTAATCGATCGAATGGTTTTAAAACCGCGAGTAATTAATCACGTGAGCTAATAGGTTTTTTATTTAGGTGTTGAGAAAAATGTTCTGAGTGTAAAAGGAATTTCTGATAGCATGTTTTCTGAAGTCGTATAATCATCTCCCTCTCTTTCTCCTCTCGCATCTTATTTATTTTTTATATTCCATTTTTTTGCTAATTTCTATGGTAGTTCAACTATTAAAAAAATTCGAAGTGTCTAAACTCTAAATCCACGAAAGTTTTCCCATGCTAAAGTATTAGCGAAATTCATTGGAGTTGAGTTGTTACTTTCGAGGAGCTGGATAGGGCCATAGGTTTTAATAGCCAAATTTGTTAAAGTTGAGTCGTTACTTTCGTGGATTTAGACATTGCCATTAAATTTTTCTTAGAATTTTTATCTCTTTATTTAAGTCCCTTTGTTTTCTATTTTAATTTTACTGCGCCCTACTTTTATTTACGATAAGAGAGTTCTCCTTGTATAAAAATTTAAATGGAAAAAGGTATGATTTAGTATTTTGTTCTGTGTTCCTAAGTATATACTATAATAGCCTTTAGCTTGAGAAAATTTTCAATTCCTCTTTATGGGTATATGCTTATAGAATCTTTGTGGGGAATACAGGGACAAATCCAGGAAAAGGGGGGATAAGGCTATAGCTCCCCCCCAAAAAAATCCTCCTCAAAATTAAATTTAGTATCTTTATTTTAAAGAAAAATTATAATTATAAGGAATTTATTATATTAATTAAAGTTAAACTTTGTGTAACTTTTAAAATTAAAAAGTCATGGTGATACAAACTTTTTGAGACCTTAGCTTCTCTCAAACATAAAAAAATACTAGATTTGCCAGTGTCAGGAAAAAATTTTCTCATCTGAGGCTTCTATTACTTAAGTATTTATCATAAAAAAGCAAATGCACAATTTTAAAAAAATCCAAAGTTTTCACCAATAATATTAGTTTTTTAGTTTTAAAAAAAGTTTAGTGTTTAAAAAAAACGAAGTACTGCCTCAGTCATCAAGCTACTCTGCTTCTAAAGCCTTAAAAAAATTATTCAGGGAATTTAGTTTCTGAAATTGGCAGCAGCGGGAGGAGAAGGTAGGAGAAGGCCGACAAGGCCGCCTCCTGGTGTGCCAATGTCAGGCGAGCAGTGGATCAGTTGGCCGACAGACAGGCGAAAGCAGGAAGCCGAATGGAGGTCAATGAACCGCCTTGTTTTTATCTGGCGTTGACTTTCCCCCGATTAGCGAGTCGGCGGATACGGCTTTCGACGCAAATAATTTTCACTGGAAAAATTGCTGATGGAAAATGGACATTTGATGAGCATTCATTTTTTAAACCCGTCTTTGGTTAAGTACATAATTTATTGATTAGGTGCTAAATGAATTACAAGTTGTAAAGGTGGGATTCAGTAAGCAGGTTTTCTATTTGGGGGTTTACATATTAGGTGTGTAGCACTGTTAATAAATTATGTTGACAGATAATCCAAGGGGTAGTCACGGGATCCCCAACCAGAAAGATGAACTGAACATGCTCTGGATACAATGACTTTAAAAAATTATTTTCGACCTGAATATTTGAGGTGAAAATACTTCAATGCGTAGTTTGGCTAAAAATATATGATGCTGTGAATGACTAAAAAAGTACAAATCTCTCTATTCTAAAAAAAAGTTTTTGTAAATGGTTTCCAGAGAAAGGCTTTTTAATTACTGATCCGTATAACATGTTTTTGGTATCAAACTGTTCTGATTCTTTTGAGGATGTGCAAAGTGCCTTTAGAATTTCTAAAAAAAATTCTCAATTCTAAGATATTTCCATTTTTCTGGATTACGGATAAGGTTGCAGTTAACAGCAAGAAACTGTCGTACAATTTATTATACCTTCAATCACAATGACCAACCGACGCTACTCATTAACGATGAAAATAATTCCTTTCACGCTTTGAAAATGCGCTTCAAAATATGTACTTTCTAAATAAAATATTTTTAAAAGACTGATAAGAGTTTTCCAGAAACTCACAGATCTACTATTCAAGTATAGAATTTCACACACCAAAATTAATTGTTTGTAAACATTGAGTGCAATGTCGATTTTGTCTCTTATCATTTTTAATAGCTTAAATCGTATTGTTTAAAAAGTCTGTTTTAAAACTAAAACTTGAATGATAAAACACTAGATATTTTGACGAGTTACTAGGTACTATATTAAATTTAACAGATTCATTGCTGAACGTTTTTGTAAATATTGAATAACAATAGCACGAGCAGACTTGATGGATATTTTCAAGGAAAACGTGTTGATTAAATTATTGATAATTTAACCAATAAATATTCTAACTTTTAAGAGAGTGTGCTTCAAGAAAGTTGGTTGAAGTTTTTTCTACTAATTGTTATAACGAATGTTTTATAAATAAATAATTTTAGTGAGCAGGGTTTTGTGGGGATTGCGAAGCGATCCGAAAGGCCCTGCGTCAGCAGTTAACGGGGGTTGGCGAGCGATAGCGAGCAGGGGGCGGTAGCTCCCTAGTTGTTAAAAAAATAACAATATAATTCCGTTAAAAAATGTATGTGTCGATTATACTTGCATTTTTGGTATTATTTCTAATCTTTGGCGTCCATAACGGCTTGATGGTTTTCAACGGGATAGAACAATTTAATAAAAGACCTATCATAAAACGATTACCAAAATGTATAAAAAAAGTTGTTCAAATAATACTTATCCTTCCCCCTTCCTGAGATTACATTCCACTGAAAATTAACTAGGATAACGATAAAGATAAGACATGTGATGTGTTTTAATTTCTCATTGATTTAAGAATACAAACACACGATAAATTTGGGTTGATTGCATAAATCTTTTTAAAATTCTGAACTTTTTCAGATTTCCCAAATCTAAATATTTTCTAGAATATTTTGTAAACAACTAGTTGCGTAAAATTCCTGAGTTTTTATGTATTCTGTTCACATTTTTGAGGATTTAGTAGCCCCAAACGTCTGGACCACCCTTAAAACCATCAACTACGCAAGTTTTTCATCCCAGATGGAAGACAAAAATAGCCCAAATTATCTCTTTAGATGGGAGAGATGTCTTTGTGAGCTTGTTTTGATGCAAAAATTCCTGTCTATGTTCGATAAGTGCGCTTTGTTTTAAGTGAAAGAAACGGGAAATAGAACTCTCCAAATGGGGCCACTTTCCTTACTGATAAGAATTACGCAAAGTTGAGTAAAACAAATGCCTGTTTCAGATTTCCGATGGGTTTTCCTCCCATCGAAAGATTACATTTTCTGAAAAATTTTAAGTGCGTAACTCAATTTTAAAATGTATGTGGACGAAAAATTTTTCGGAACAGAAATAGAGATAAATCTTAATTACAATTCCAAATATGTTTTCAATTATGTTACAATTCCAAAAAAGAAACATCTTGAGCTTGAAATCAAAAATGAGCTCAAGATATTTCATTTTTGAGTATGCACATTTCAGAATGAGTATATTCATGGATTCAAATTTGAGTACTTATTGGATCGGAGCCTTTTTGAGTACTTTTTACTCAATTTTGATACAATTGTTTTAAGAGTGTGGATTTCGGAAAAGTTTTTTTACCATATTACTTTGGAGCCATCTTCGGATATCCCTCTGTGATTTAAGCTTTTTCTATCTCACAGTATTTTCTTAATGAAATAAATAACATCATTACTATTGCACTAGAACCAATGATTCATAAATTACTTTTTTACTTTTCTACACTTTTCCTCTTATTATATTATCATTCATTTTCGTCCCTATTCCCCTCTTTTTACTAATAAATATTTGAAATACCAGTTAAGTATCTTAAATACCCTTTTTGATTTTCCCCAAAAGAAAACGTACCTGAAATATAAGAGAATCAAATCCTACCTAAAAATCCTACTTTTTCCATTCATTTTTTTTACAAAAGAAAGAAGAAAAATTATACAGTAAGGAAAATTTGAAATTACGCAACCTGAGTAGTTTTAGGGCTTCCCCGCTACATGACTACCGTCGCAGTGAAACAACTTTTACAAGTTCATTTTCTCGGTGTTTTCTTTCCAGTGAGTCTTCTGGAAACACATTAAATGCATACGAAAAAAAATTTACTATTTACTACTTCTTTCATTACAAGAATGTTTCATGTTCGGGGGGACATATCCCAAGGAACTTTTTTGCATTTTTTTCCCGCTGGATAAAAATGTAAAGTTCTTCTCGAGTTATTCCTCTTTAAACATTATTTTGCTCCTCATAACTGGTTTCCAAAATGGTTCATATGGCCCCAAGGGGTCCTCAGGAGATTTTCAGGGAGTCCATGAGAATGCAAATGAAATTAGGGGATCCAGGATATGTTAAAAGAGGTATGCGAGACTTGATCTTACTTAAATCGGTAGCATTTAAATTTCGGCATTAATTTTTTCTAAAGAGAGTTACCTGTATTTTTTTTCTGTTTCTGTATTGACTTTTTCCTATCCTACGTAATAGCATGGGTGCAGTTTGCCCTCTTGGTATCACCAAAGGTTCCAAGATGTCGAAAAATGAGTTCAATCACTTTTTTACGAGACAAACATCAAACACATTTACTAGACGAAGGCCCCCTTTTCATAGTGTAACTCAATGTTAACTAAAAAATTGACAGTCCTATATATACAACTAAGTTCAAGAAATACAATTTTTAAACTTTCTAGAGAGCTACATTTAACATGAAATTAGTGCCTAAAAATTACATTAATTGTTTGATAGGTCCCTCCGAAACAAAAGTTATGATCTTGATCAATCTTAACTCTAACGAACGGAATGATGGGTAATGTGGTTGGGGTACTTAATGTACTTAATGAAAAAATACATTTAGGAGAGAAACTAGCTTTATTAGAAGCACTGTCTTAAGTTTCCCAAAACATCGAAAGAAATCTACCAATAATACTGGTACTAGTAATGGTCTATCAGCTCCATTTTTAACATCCAAAACCTCTTATCCGAAACGAGCTAAGTATCTGATGACGACACATCCGAATGTCATCATAGGTTGGGTTTAGAATCTCGTCCAAAATGCGGATGTCGCTTGTGTGCTCTGCAGATGCAATCATCCCTTGAGTAACCAACTTCGAAAAGACCGAAATGGGTTGCAATTTTTTTGGGAGGGATGTGTAGGGGAGTAACAGTTTGCCAAATCAGATATTTCCCCATCAAAGAAGTTTGGCAAGAGGGGGTTCAACGAGGGTATTATAGGGAGGGCCAGAGGGTAGTCATTGAAACTTAGAAACTTACCCGTTTTGATCATACAAAGGACTAAAAAGACCCCTATCCCTCCGAAAATCCCAATATCCACTTCCTAATTTTTTTTCCAAGCTACGCCATTAAACGCTTCTTTTTTATCAACGTTTTGTATAAGATGATGATTTGGGCATTTTGCTTATTTCCTAAATGTGAAAAAGCCCAAATTATTTAAAGATAACTTCTTAAGGAAGAAATTTTAGATGTCTTGTCTTTTTTTGCTTAAAAGAGGGATCTACTCTATCTTTAATATACACATATTCCGTTTAGGTGGGAAATGAATAGTACAACAACAAATAGATGGGCATCGTAGGCCTTGGCCCATGAGGGCTGTTGTGCCATCAAAGAGTTTAATTTAGTTGCACTTTAAAAAAATCTGTTGATTTAACAAATATATTATGTCTCTCAACTCTGCTATATAAAAACCCTGTAATGTGTACAGGTAAATCCTGTTAATACAATACATAAATATAGTATTTATGTATTCTATAATCAGTAATCAGACAACTAAGAAATCGTAACCGATACAGGTTGTCTCTGCACATAATACAATTTCTTCTACAGAAGATTTTGTACAAAATATAACAGGATTTCCCTGCGCAAATTACAGGGTATTTCTAGTAATTGCTTAGCCGACAGGATTCCTTTGTTAAATCAACAGGTTTTTAAGGAGTGTTGAGGGAGGGTCGACGGCAAAGATAAAATTCGTATAATATGGGAAAGGGGTCGATGTGAAGTAAAATTTGTGGAACCCTGGGGGCCCCAGGGGCGTGTGCCCTCACGCAACCTCCGTCCGTCCCTCCAAATTCTGAGGTGAGAATCCCGTGTCGATATAATGATGTCACGGTGCGTTTGGCTCAGAGGGGCATCTGATGGGAGCGGTATTGTTCTCTCTCTGGGCAAAAAACGACGCTGCCGGACACTTGTTGCCCGTCACCACAGCAACATGCCTCCTCTGTCCCGCTGTTGCAAGAGGTTTTGAGAAAAAAGTATCGAACTGCAGAGTCACTCGAGACTTGAGGAAAGCCAAGACGCGCTTCCAATGGATAAGGGTGTCTTCAAGGGTAAATATTTTAGAAAGTTTGATTGAAATCATCAGGATCATTGAACTGATGAGGCCCTCGCGGGTCGTATCCGGTGTTAAATATACTGATTTTGATAAATCTGATTGAGATATGCCTTTGTACATATGAACTTCTGAGTACGCTTATTGACTTAGCGCACTGAACACTGAATCTTTTTAAAAAATTTAAGAAGAAAGCTGTTTTTTTTCATGTCTGAAAGTTTGGATAAAACATAGGGTATTAATAAATAAGGTAGAGGATAGTTTTAGTATGATTTGAAAATTTGATGGTTTTATTCTGCTGCTGAACTGCATTTTCGCCAACAGCATTCCTATTCTAATTTTACACGGCTCGCCGGATATTTTCTATGCAATCTTCCAACCCTTTGGTCAGAAGAGTTTAGGGGGGCTCCTGTCTAATTTTAAAATTGTGTGATAGGTTTTTCTATCATATTTTATGTTAACACGTCTCTATATTTGCTTAATTCTATAATTTTATTAATTTTCTTTAAATGTTTATAAATAATTCTTTTATGCCATTGAGCAAAGAAATATGTGATTAATTAGTAGTTTTTTGGTGATTATGTATAATTTAAAAATATCTAAGTGACACGTAGTAAACATTGTGCGATTACGGGTGGTTACAAAACCTTTTAGTGTCGATTCTGTTGCTTCCAAATACTTTCTGTACTATATTCATAAATTATATATTTTCTACTTTCCCGCAAAATTTCATAACTGATAAAAGCTTCCTAGTATTTTTTTTTTCAACATTGTGTGCTCTTCTATGAAAGTAAATGCAGTTTTGGGAAGGAGAGGAAACCGCTTGATGGGGTAAAGGGGCGGCTGAGGCGGTTCTGGAATTTCGGAGTAGGGGTGCATAAAATTTATAGCGAGGGTCTGTCACGGAGGTGTCAAGAGGTCAAGTCGGGATGCAGGTTGGAATTGGAAAAGAAACGTGTTTTTGAGAAAAAATTTCGTTCCTTTTCTGTTGAAACCCCAATCGAAGCCGTCTGAAGGTATTTTTTCCAAGTTTTAATTCGATACTTAAGTAATTATCCACGCATGCCATTGACAGGTTTTCTTTAAAAAGAAAACGAAAACAAGGAATACTAAACTATCTTATTGGATGGAATAATAGGAATACATTTAAAACATAAATAACTTGATAAACAAATTAGATTAATGACTGGCATGCGACCCTTAATTCTTATGTCCTATACTTTGGCGAACCATAATCTTTTCTTGAATATCACAACCTTTTCTGAGGTAATAATATTTAGTCAAAACTATGTGGAAATTTTTGTAAGAAGGGAAAAGGATTTTTTTCTTTATTAAGTTGGTCATATGTGTGCAACTTAAGGTAATTAATTTTCTAATAGAAAACTTCTTAAATTTAAATACTAGTAAGATATGCCCATGTTTATTCAGTCTTAATCTTCTTAGTAAATTAAAACCATTATTATTAGAACTTATTATATTGACAGTAAAAAAATAAAAATTGTTTAAAGATGAAATTCATGGATATGGAGTTGAAATAAAAAGTCTGTTGAGTAGTGGTGTTCTAATTTTAGATGAACAGCCAAAAAATTTTTTATTCCATGGGCGTATACAAGGGGGGCCCTGCCCCCCCCCTTAAATTTAGACTTGGCGTACCAAAACAAGTTAAAACCCTGTTTTTAGGGTCAAATTTCCAAACATTTTCTGGGAGAGAACCACCAACCCCCTGTCCTTGGAACTTTTTTATTTTAACTTTTTCCTATAATATGTTCATCAAAATCAAAACTTTACTGAAAAATGTATGTCCAAATTCGGACGGAGTATACCAAACCTAGTTATAAACCTGTTTTTCTGAGTCAAATTTTCAAAAAAATTCTAAGGGAAAACCCCCAGCCCCCCCTTGGTACTTGAAACTTTGCTCACAAATTTTCTTGTATTAAGATCTTTAAGACAAAAATTCTACCAAAGAATGTATTGTGGAGCAACATTGGACCTATTAGATATGTAGGAGGAGGAAAAATTTTGGGCCCCTCCCGTAATATATTTCTATGCGCGCCATTCTTTCATCCAAAAATGTTAAGCTGCTCATTATTTTAAAGAATTATTTTTTGCTTTCAATTTTTAATTTGATGAATAAAAATTAAATCTCAAAATATAGGATTAAAAATAGTAAGAATTTTGTGACATAAAAAAACATGGAGTTAAAATGTCTCCCCCGAGTAGATTGGTCTCTTTTTTGATGCTGCCACCTAGTGATTAAAACGTGAACTAGTTCTATATGGCAGATTTTTAAGGACGTTTTTAGGGTCAATGGTAGGTTTTTTTTTTCAATTTTGAAGGACGTTTTCCAGAAGAATATTAGTTTTTATTGTAATTAAAAATATTATAAGTTAAATAAAAAAAAGGTTTTTAGGGTTAGCTTTTAAATTTGGAGGATAGGAGGTAGGGTGTTTTTCAGATGATTATTTAATTCGTTAATGAAAATAAGAAGCAGAGAGATTAAGTGAGCCTGTTTAAAATATTCAAAGATCTTTTGTTATCGTTTATTTTCTAGTTTTATAGATTTGTGATTGACATTAAGGAGTACTCAACGGTGTTTGAACTGTACTCCATTTTCAATACTTTTTGTGTTGTTTTAATTTTTCCTCTTTCAAGAAAAATTTATAATTTGGTTACATAAAAAGAAGTTTAGTGATAATTTTTTTGTACTATATATTCCGGTTTTCTAGTATTTAAAATTAAAACATGTTGTTAATAAAATATTCACGAACCAATACGTATAGAGTTAAGCTGTGATGAAAAAAAAATCCATACTAGCATTAATTTTATCATCGATACTTAAGTTAGGAATTCCTACAGAATCCTAATACCTACAGAATTCGGTAAGGTAAAAGTTTCTAGTATACTGTAAGATATTTGAATACTTTCGATTATACTAAAAATGCATACTCGAAAGATAATTTTGTTTTTAAAAAAAATTCCACATTCAAATCGCGACACCTGAGAAGTCAAGAACAAGGCGCAATCCCCCAACTTTTTGAACCAGACATTTTATGTTAGAAATTTAGCAAAGCCTAGTTCTCTTTTCGGTTGGTCTCAATCGAACTTTTCAACTTTCGAGGGAGGAAGACCCACGGGGGTGTCAATCAGAAGAACGGCCGTATTTGCGCATCTCCTCGACCTCTTTCGGGGAGTGTCATTATGCATAATGAGCACCCCCCCAACAGTCACTCGGTGCCCCAATTTCGCAGGTGAGGGGGCATTACCCCCCTTTCCCTCATTAGCCGGCCAACGCCCCCAGTATGCACCCATACGAATGCGAGGGCTGTGTTTACGAGCGCACACCATAGCGAAACCAGTAGAGGCATCACGACACTAGAGAGAGCTTCGAGCTTCTGATACCGGTGGACATCATCTTTGACTAGGCTTACCATATTTTCTTGGGTCCAACCCGGGACATATTTTTTGATATTACTTAAAAGAGTACCATATCAATTCATCAATGATTAAAAACTTAGTAAAAATAAACCCATTCAAACTAAAAAAGATTTAACAGAAAAATTATATTTTATATATTTTATTTGACATTACTTTTTTGAAAAAACTGTTTGACTTGATACTATAAAATTCACATAAAAGTAAGTCAAACAAAGCAATTTCAAACATTTCGTCCCAATTTTTAATAAAAATGTCTCGCAAATTTTAAATGTATGAAATCCAGGACATTATTTTGCGACTCCGGACAGCTCTAAGAACCCCGGACGTATGGTAAGCATATCTTTGACAGACTACTGTATTTGTTTAAAAAGGCCTTCTCCATCCCTTGTGCATTATAGGTTAAATTGAGCTTATTAGATTTATATGCAGCTGTCACACTTCCCCCTACACATGAGTTTATTTAAACCTGATCGGGGGATCAGACAGAACAGAACAGATATGCAGCATTTTGATCTTGGTGTATTTTGAGAATATCTCTCCTTAAGCCGCATAATTTTCCAGAAAAAAATCAGTTAGATCGAAATTCCACGGGTGATTAGGCCCTGTACCATTCAATGACAAAATTGTTTCGTTTCACTTGTCCTCTTCATTTAATAAAAACGTTTTGTTTTTAAATCATCGTAAAAAATGGATATGGAAAAAACTGTTTTTCATTGAATGATTCGTCATTGTTTTCTCTCATGTGAGAAACTGTTAGTCCCCTCCATTTTACAGGTTTATTATTTCATTCAAACAGTGTTACTTGGAATCTTTTCATCATGTCTTTGAAATTTAAAAGTGCCGCAAAACATCCTATTTATCAATATTGGTCACTTTTATTACAACACTGGCTGGGGTTCATGCGTTTCAACTTTTTGAGAAAATTCCATTTTCATAAGGGAAAGTCCTGTTTTCAAAGTCCTCGGGGACAGCTTGCACCCATAGGTTTCCAGTTCACCCTCCCAGGGTTCACAACCTAAATCCGCCCATGAGCACAGCTCCAAGGGGGGGGCACTTTTCCAGACCATCTACTGTACCTTTAGACAAAAAAAGTCAAAATGTTAGGGATTTTATAAAACGTATCACTTAAAATCCCATTGTGGTACCTACAGGTGGGGAGTATGGAGGTCCTCCCCCAGAAAAATTTTGAAATTTGACTTGTAGGGTTTTTTTAATCATTTTTAGTACCCTTTTGGGTCCAAGGGGGCAACTGTCCAGAGTGCCCCCTCTTGGTTTCGCGCCTGCTACTTCGCAATGTTACGGATTTCTATTTCCCACTCAGGGATACTAAGGTGCAGCGTAGACTTTTCCACTGGCTGTAATAAAACGATTACTTCTAGGCGTCCAGCACTTGCGGTTTAGGGGGAGATATCGGGATATCTCCCCCTAAACCGCAAGTGCTGGACGCCTAGCAGTAATTGTTTTATTACAGCCAGGCACTGGCTGTAATAAAACTTTACGTTGGCCCTAAGGGATACCATACAATGGGATGTCTATAACTTCCATGCGAGCAACCCGATCCCATAGGCTGCAGCTAGAGATCGTTTTCTGGCTGCTTGTCAACACGAAAGATTTATGTGCAGGGGGCCCGCTAATAGACCTCAGCTAACCACACAAAGGGAAGGTGGTATTATCAATGCTCCGAATCTCCCCTCGAATGCCCGAAGGAGCCTGGTCCCTTTGTGTGGTTAGCTTAGGTCAATTAGCGGGCTCCCTGCACATAAATCTTTCCTGTTGACAAGCAGCCAGAAAACGATCTCTAGCTGCAGCCATAGAGTAGAGCCGAGGGGGCCCCGCGCTGGGGACTTCGGCGGTCTGCTCATGCGTCGAGCGAGCGACGGTCAGTGACACCGCGGGGGTGGGTCGCATTCCAGCCACCCCTACCTTTTTTATGTCGCCCTCCTGTATAAATAAGTCCGCTTAGTTAATTTGCTGCACACGTGGACACTTACCTATCGTCGGTGACCTCCTTTTTTTCCATACGGATTGATTTCACTGATGGTAAACATGGTGTATTTATACTTCAAACTGCATATATTCGTATGAAAAAATAGTCCTTTACGCGGATGATGCATTTGGGTAGAAAAACGAATGAGAAGAATAAGAGATGTGAAGTGAAAATATTCTTAGGTGAATATTATCATAATCGTAGAAAATTATATACTAATATTCCAAGCTCATTAATGAGTAATTTTGGGAAAATTTAATGGAACGAGAATATTAAGAAAATATAATTTTAGAAAGAATATTATGAGAATCACGTTAAGTCAGAATTTTTCTCGGTTAATATTCTTGGCCACTTGTGACGAACCATTTTTTCAGAGAACTTAAATTAGAGGTGATAATATTCTTTGGTCTGGTATATTGTCTCATTCTAATGAGTATTACAGAAAATTTTGTGAACTAAAGAAACTTTTAAATTACTAAAGAAACCAAAATTATATTCGGGAATTTTTTTTTCAAGAATATTTTTCCGGAGAATATTACTTTATCTTTCGAAAGTTGTTCAAAAATATTCTATGAATGCTGCGAATATTTTGACTTTACCCAAATTTACGAGAATATTCTTGGAGAACGATCTTTGGCCACATAAATATTCTCCATACGTCCATGAAATTATTCATGATGAATATTCGAGGATATATTTTTTTTTAGTAAATGTAGGAAAAAATTGAGAATATTCATTTGAAAATATTTTCTTCTCACATCTTGACACAGAGAAGTCATCCAAGTTGCAAAAACGTAGTTTGCAAAAATATAAAACCATTACATGTTCGTAATGAGGGAATAGGTAGGCATGTTTGGAAGGAAGTGCATCATTTGTTTTTGAGAAGGAGAGGTTTTGTGCTGAGGCATTGTTTCCCCGTTTTGTCGAGCAGTCCTCGTTAATTGATCCATTGTTTTTCGGAGTTGCATCGATCAAAGAGCGTCTGACTCAAAATGAGTTTGTGAGGAATGAGCCTGTTTAGAGGTTAAGTCGAGGTTAAACACGGATTCGGAAGGTCTTTTAAAAGACATAAGTTTGTTTGTGTAAATGATGTTCCTCAGGGAGTTTCGTTGACTTTTTTTTTCAGCATCTTCGAGGTATTGCCGGGTCGGGAATAGGTTGCATGGGAATGGGGACGCCTTGTATATGCAATGGAACCTTCTTAAGTGAACAATCAAGATCCTATATAGGTCCGATCAGGCATCTCTAACAGCCATATTCACAGCCATCGGCGTCGGTGTTAAAATCGTCGGTAAAAGAAGGATTCCAACAATCAGAGTCAGCAAAAAGCTAATTTTTCTTTCTTTAGCTGGCTGGTTAACACCGACGCTGAAAGGCTGCGAATATGGCTGTACACTGTTAAAAATATCAGTTCAACCTTTCACCAGAAACTGGTTCCAATTTAGCTGCAACCAAGGTTTGGTAACAGGTTTCACCAAGTTTTTGGTTTTTTCTCTAGTGAAAGCACCAATTTTTCGGTATTTTCACTAGTAAAAGCACCGAAAACTTGGTGAAACCTGTTACCAAACTTAGGTTGCAGCTAAATTTGAACCAGTTTCTGGTGAAAGGTTGAAAGTTTTTGGTGAAAGGTTGAACTGCTTTTTTTAACAGTGTTAGATGTGTGACGCTAATTGCTCAAAATAAAGATATTTATTCTATTTCTGGAAAGAATGTTAGTTTAGTTCAATCAAACCATCCTGAAAGTTTAACAAGCTTAAACGAGCTCACTCCATGTGAATATGCAAATACTACCACCGAACGTTAAGAAGAGATGTCTCCGCTAAATTAGCCATCCAAAAGGGAAGTGATTTTCATTCCGAATAACCGTTTGTCCTGCTACTCGTGTCCTATTTATTAGAGGTGGGCAAAAAACGAGTAGCAGTTAAAAAATAGCTGCTACGGGAAAAAAATTGATGTAGCTGCTAAACGTGTTACAAAATAGCTGCTAAAAATTAGCAGCACATGTAGGCTCTTGATTGGTCAAAAAATCGCACTTATACTGCTACGCGCTGACCAATGAGAATCGTCTAAATTTAGCAGTAGCAGTTTTTGAAATAACGAAGAAAACGCGATCCTGCCCCGTAGCAGTGGTCAGGGCCCGTGGGGGTAGTCTAGTCAGCGCGGCGCCATCTGTATGATGGCGCTGTATTTATCGCTTATCTACCTGCTACATTTATGTAGACAAATAACAATTCTCAAAATCAGTTCAAAAGAAGACTTAAATCCAAATCAATCGCCTCATTAATTATGTAAAACAATGCTAAATCATTAAAAAAATAACATCTACAGCTAGCCTTTTGCTCAAGACCAAGTATTTTTATTTATGAGCAAGTGTTTAAATAATAATAATGCTCCGTCAGAAATAATACCCATGCCTTTCAATAAGGCAGCTTCGTTTAACGAAATTCTTCTTTTCTCAATCTTTTTTAATCGTCTATATTTTTAATGGAGTATCTAAATATTAAAGCCTTATTAGAACCTGAGGATCGTGAAAATATAAAATCATTAGTATTTTTTATTTATATAAATTAGATTTTGCTAATAATTATCATTAACATAGTTGAAACAAAAAAACGCAAGGGTCCCAAAGACAAAAAGTAGCAAAATCGCAAATTGATAGAGAATTCAAGTAAATAAATTCTGTAACATTTGGTTGATAAAATTAAATTCCAACTTGCAACGAAATTTTGTTATCAAACCATCAAAATGAATTCCTAAATGCATGGTTAACGTTGAATGAAACAAAAAAGCGCCGCTGCTAAGAAAAAAAGCGCCGCTGATAAGAAAAAAAGCAGCCACAAAAATTAGCAACCTGTAACATTAATAGCAAAGGCGCTATTTTTAGCAGCTACTGTAGCACTGCTAAAAAATAGCACGACCCTCGAGGTCTGCTAATCTGCTAATTTTTAGCAGCTAATTTTAGCTGCTACTTTTCTGTAACGAACGTAACTGCTACGTTTTCAAAATTTAGCGGTTTTGCCCACCTCTACTATTTATGCATGCCCCACCCATCAGGAGACAATGCTCGTCCGACCATGCAGACACCAGAGGGAGGGGCTTTAATAAGTTATCACGGTGTGAAGCGCACAACTGTATATACTTTTCCAAGACCCGATAATTGCCTTCTGTTGGTACAGAAGACGACTGTATGGCATGTTTCGTCTTTTAACGACGACCCCACACGGGCACCCACATCCCTTCTATGTGGCAGGTGGTCGACGTTCCATCTTCACTATAGATGTTCGGGAGAGTGTCCACCTATCAAACGATATTATGTGGATTGTCATTTGTTTTGAGCCTGAAGGGACTCAAAATGAAGGGAAAATTTTGTTTGATGGCTGATTTTTTGGCTGATGTTTTTTTAAAACACAGACATGATCTAAGTTTGTAGTATGACAAAAAGATGGATAGACCGATTTTTATATAAGAAAATCAAGCAAATTTATAGACAAAAAACATGAGTTTTTCAATATACTTATCAACCTTGTAACTTCGTATCAAATGGATTTATCTTTATCACCTCCCCCAAAGAATGAGCGTTTAAGCAGGTTTTTAGGATTCTCGGCCATTGACACTAGCACTCGTTCTAAAACAACGCAAATCATTGTTTTACAACCTTCCCTTTTTATCTTGACGTATAGTAATGTGTTTTTACTCTCCTCCTTGAGACCACAAACAATAAAACTTAAGATAAATGCCAGAGACTTAGTTTCTTTGAAACTTCGGTATAATCAATGGAGTAACCTACACTGATAACGATTACTTTCAGTGGGATATTCTTGTTGAATATGAGTTTAGTTGAGAGGGTGTAAAAAACGAAATCTGCACAACTTGGAAAGAAGTACCATGTGTTTGTAATAACTTAATCATTGTTTCTATTGTTTACAACAATTTACCATTTTCTAATGAGAAAACATGTTGGGATGTCTCTTAGTTTTTTAAAAGTCTGTAAAGGATTCGAAAAGTTTTTGTTAAAAAAATCATAATAAAAACAGATTTTCTTTAGCATATCAAAAATTTTATTTCCCGTGAAACTAGATCAATGAGAAAGATTTTGAAGTGAACTACGAGAAATTTTCTACGAGAAAAATGATTCTACGAGAAATTTTTTAGAATATATTTTGGGGTATAAAAAGCTGTTTTGTTGTTGATTTTAACAGAATTCGATACTTTGTGGTACATTTAAAATATCTACCTTAATCTTAGATTATTCTTATGCAACGAATTAGATAAAATAAGTTTCTTTATTTTGGTTCTTAAATATTTTTTTTGTATTTAAAATAAAATTAATTAATTAATTTAATAATTATTTAGTTAGATTTTGGTAAAATTTGGTGAATCAAAATTAGTATGAAATTTGATTCACTATTCAAGTTAGTTCTGAGATTCAGCTTCCCGGCACTATCCATTTAAAATTTTATCAACATCATCGAGATAGTCGGATAACTAAGTTTTTCAACAAACAATTCAGTCCCAAAATATCGCTCTTAAAAAAAGAAACACAACCTTCCCAATTGTTTTTTCCCACTCTTCCTAAGCGGCTAAAGGTAGAGCGGCTCTTCTTGCTCCATTAAAAAAAGAAATCTAATCCCGTCACACTCAAAGCAGTCCGGCTCTCTTCACTAGTGCATTATTTATAAAAACCAATCCAGACAAAAGAGAGAGTTCACTGCGACCGTTTTAACTCAAGGAGTGAGGACGAAGGAATGCAGGGAATTACTACGAGAAGATAAAAAGGACTTCGTCTTTATTCTTTAAATGCTCCGCCTCTCGTATACCTCATCGGCTTACGCTAGAAAACATCTTCGAGTTAAATATATCATGAACTCTTTTTTGATTACTCTTTAACTTGTGGGTTTCGGCCAGGATTTTCCTTAGAGGTTCTTCACCTTAAACTTGATGTTTGTTTTTTAGAGAGGATTAACGAAGCCTGAACGTAGAATTATTTTCAAAATTATTATTAAAATTACAAAATGATTATTAATTATTTTTAAAATTTTAAAATTAATGTAGAAAAATTCCTCTATTCTTTTTTTTAAAAAACACAAGAAATATTCAATCGTCTGTTTAAGAATAGAAGTCCATAACTCCAAACTTTAGAAAATTAGAAAAAAAAACTGAAAAGAATTTTCACTCTATAAACACCAAATTTTTCATTAGAACTTGAAAATCCTCTATTAATACAAAAAATTAAGTTTTTCCCCAAAATCTTTCTGTATTTTGCTATTGGGTTTATTTCGTTCATGATAAGCTTTGTTTTGAATTTGAAAATGGAATTATATTTTTACTTAGGTTTCAACATAAATGTGAAAAATAGAAAATCAAGGCCAATTAACATACAGAATGGAATGACTATGAATAGCTCAAAGAAGTCAATCTTTCTACTGGTTTTCAACTGTTTTCAATTTACAACACAAATGTGATAGTAAATAAAAAGACTGGACGCATAGTCGCTACCTCCTTCCTGAAGATAATTGATGTAAATGTAAATCTCTCAATTTAAGGAGCCAAAATTTCTATAGGGATTATTTATTTTTGTTCTTTCAATATACCTTCTCAATTAATTTGTCGTTTTTGAGTCCCCATTTAATACTGATTATTCTATCATTTTCACTCTAATGTAGTTTTCAGAGTACGATAGTGTTTCAATAATAGATATGCTGAACTGTATATCCATTTGAGCGGTGTCGTAATAGATTTGTTTTCCGAGGCACGTATAGTAGCTCCAAACAGAAGCTAATCGCTGTTTGCCGAGCGTATTATCGTGGGACGATTTGCTTTGTATCTCTCTCCATCGAATAATCCAGCAGCCTCAAAACACACTGAAAATAAATATTGGCGCATGAAAATGACGTTAGAGTCTTATTTAGAGGGACTGTCCTCTAAATTAAATTTTACACAAGAGGTCTAAGAGGGGTTGAATTAGGCGGGATCTTCTGTGGGACGATTTTATTTGGAAAACTTTAAAATGTTTTCGCTTTCGTTATGTATCTTGGCCAAAGGCCTTTGCTTGAATATAAAACTATATAAATATTCTCTCTCCCTGTCACTTCTGTGTAGCCAAAAGTCTCAATAAGGAGGCTATATCCTCAAACGGCCAAACTCCACCTCTGGTCTGGTTATGCCCCTGATGAAAAGAAAAGAATGAAAATGAAGTGTTCGAAGAAAAAGAAAGGGAATTAGAAAATGTAAAAGGAAGTTTTTGGGAAAGTTTTGTTTGGCATATCTGCTCATTCTCTCTCTCTTCCTTTTCATTTTATTTCCTTCTCT
Source organism: Tetragnatha versicolor (assembly GCA_024610705.1). Lineage (NCBI taxonomy): Eukaryota > Metazoa > Arthropoda > Arachnida > Araneae > Tetragnathidae > Tetragnatha > Tetragnatha versicolor. The sequence goes on from JANDEH010000020.1 coordinate 2,926,336, forward strand.
TTCTGTCATTTTCCATGCATGCATTTGTTTTTTTTATAACTAATCCAAGTTTTTCTCCCTTCCCTTCTCTTCCTTTACTATAACGAAGAACCTCATTGCACCATCCTAGTGTTTAAGCTGTACCAGTTTTCTACCAATTTTCGATTTCTTCTTAATTGGATTCCTGCTCTTCCGTGATGCAGTAAAGAAAAGTTTTATGCGGCGTAATACTAATTTACTTCGTAATTTATGGACGCCCCCTCGTCCCCAGACCACATGCAAAGTTCCCATTGCTCGGTAATGAAGGTCAATGACACTGTGTCTTGGTCCAACATATTGACTGCGTTCCCCACTGTTTTATCGACCGATAACACTGCTCCACTTTCGGCTCGTATATTCGTTTTTGAGGTATCGATACTTTAAGGAATCGAGTATATTTTTAAAACATCGATTGTATGTGCTAGAAATACGTGACAACTTTAAAAAAAAATTGTGGAAGGGTAGAAACAATCACAAATTGAAGAGCATAAAATTCGGGGGAATGGATTCCAGAGTCATGAAAACTGTTTTTAATTTAGAAGCAAGAGATATAATAAAGAGTTGGAGTACAACCTCATTTATCCAGATTAGCAATCTGGATAATCGAATCTTTAAATAGGTAGTATATTACAGTTTATCTAATAAAACCGTGTTTTGTAACGAAATTGCATAAACTTATTTAATAGACTCTAAAATCTCTCTATTCTAAAAAAAAGTTTTTGGTGAACGGTTTCCAGGGAAAGGCTTTTTAATTACTGATCCGTATAACACATATTTGGTATCAAACTGTCCGGATTCTTTTGAGGATGTGCAAAGTGCCTTTAGAATCTCTCTATTCTAAAAAAAAGTTTTTGGTGAACGGTTTCCAGAGAAAGGTTTTTTAATTACTGAACCAAATGACACATACAGGGTGTTCCAAAAAAAGCCCCTAACTTTAAAAAATCATAGAAAATAAACTATTAGAGATAAAAATATGCCGTTCACTGCATCTTTCTTCAAATGCCCGTAAATTTTTGTTCCCAAATTTTTGAAAAACCGTAGTTCTCACGTCAATTCATAGATGGAAGCACTGTTTCCTCGAGAAATTTAGGGAAAGTTATCCTCCAAATCCCTTTTTCGTTCGTCGTAGGGATATCAAATTTGAGGATAGAATCGATTCTAGAATCGAATGATAATCAAGTACTTTGAAATCGAACTTTGGTTTCCAGTAGACAGGAAGGGATCTCAGCGAATTTTTTTTTTATTTCAGATCACGAGCATTAAATTATTCTATTGTAGGGGGAAATGAATTAATAATGTTCTAGAGATCTGATAAAAATGCTTTTCACTACTTCATCATCTTTCCCGCAATAGAAACTACTTTTTACGTGACAATTTGATTATTATATAATTGATTAAATGACTGGGGCGTGCAAGAAAATTCTCAGGGTTTGTACGAAAGGGTCAGCAACTTTATCGGAGGCATCCGCAGTTTTACTAGGATCGCTTCGCAACTTCACTGGAGTGTTCCGTAGCTTTATATTGGATCGCTTCGCAACTTAAGTGGAGTGGTCAGTTACCTACCGGAAGTGGGCCGTAAGTGACCGGAAGTAATCCGCAACTTCCCCGGAGTGGTCCGCATTCCGCAACTAACCGGAAGTGGTTCGTAAGTCACCTGATATGGTCCGCAAGTCACCGGAAGTGGCCCTCAAGTCACCGGAAGTGGTCCGCAAGTCACCGGAAGTGGTCCGCAAGTCACCGGAAGTGGTCCGCAAGTCACCGGAAGTGGTCCGCTACTTACCGTTGAGTTGCGGACCACTTCCGGTAAAGTCGCGGACCACTTCCAGTGACTTGAGGGCCACTTCCGGTGACTTGCGGACCATATCAGGTGACTTACGAACCACTTCCGGTTAGTTGCGGACCACTCCGGGGAAGTTGCGGATTACTTCCGGTCACTTACGGCCCACTTCCGGTAGGTAACTGACCACTCCACTTAAGTTGCGAAGCGATCCAATAAAGCGGCGGACCACTCCGGTGAAGTTGTGAAGCGATCCAGTAATGCCTAATTAATTGTCATGGAGGCATTCAGAATTACGATTGATTTAATTGTTAATGGTAGGTTATCTCAAAATTACAATCGAATTAAGTGACAATCGTCTCCTCCGCAATTGAAGATTAAATCAATCGTTATATACCAGATCCCCCCTCAAGAACACTATTAATTCATTTTCCCTACAATAGAATAATCTGCAATGCGAGTGACCTGAAATCGAAAAAAATTTCGCTGAGATCCTTTCCTGTCTACTGGAAACCAAGGTTCGATTACAAAGTACTTCATTATCATTCGATTCTAGAATTGATTATATTCCCAAATTTGATTTCCCTACGACGAACGAAAAAGGGATTTGGAGGATAACTTTCCCTAAATTTCTTGAGGGAACAGTGCTTCCATCTATGAATTGACGTGAGAACTACGGTTTTTCAAAAATTTGGGAACAAAAATTTACGGGCATTTGAAGAAAGATGCAGTGAGCGGCATATTTTTATCTCTAATAGTTTATTTTCTATGATTTTTTAAAGTTAGGGGCTTTTTTTGGAACACCCTGTATATGGTATCAAAATGTCCGAATTCTTTCCGGATTTCCGAGTAAGCCCTTCGATTTTTCAAAAAAAATCTCAATTTTAAAATATTTCCATTTTTTTAGATTTCGGATAAGGTCGCAGTTACAAAGCAAGAAACTATGAATTTTAAAACAATTGAAAATATATTTCACTGGTTTTTTAACATTCAAATACATTAAATAATCATCTTTCTATTTATCACACTAATTTAAAAAATATATATTGGATTCTTTTTAACAATATTTATATTTTTGCTGTTCAAACGATTTTAATTATATTTAAAACTAATGTATAATTAATTTATCTTTTATTTTTAAATAATTAATTCATATTTATATATTTATCTTTGTCGTTGTGGCAACCTAATCATTACTATATTTACAATAAAATACGAGGGTTGTTTTTTAATTAACTTCCGTTTTTCTCTTGAAAAAAAAGTAGTAGGAATTACGAAACAATTTTGGTGCTGGTAGTTAGATACATCCTTCAGGTTCAATTTGCCACCTTACTGAATAAAATCGGACATTTTTTCTATTTTTTATCAATTTTACAAGCGCGCTCCTCGAACTATTTTCCCGCCAACCCATAGAGAATTCGGCTTTTTTTTCTCCCTTCGCTCCGTCCGCTCACCCATTGTTTAATGTTAATGCCTGCTCGCGGACGGAGAGAGGGGAGAAAAAAAAGCCGAATTCTCTATGGGTTGGCGGGAAAATAGTTCGAGGAGCGCGCTTGTAAAATTGATAAAAAATAGAAAAAATGTCCGATTTTATTCAGTAAGGTGGCAAATTGAACCTAAAATATGTATCTAACTACCAGCACCAAAATTATTTCGAAATTCCTACTACTTTTTTTTCAAGAGGAAAACGGAAGTTAATTAAAAAACAACCCTCGTATAAACTCGCTTTCAGAAATTTTAAACTTTTGCATTTATTTATTACAATAATAATTATTTTTATATCCTTTTGCAAGTTATGTTATTTAAGGTAGTAAAAGGTAACTTTTTTTTATAATGCCAAAACGCAAAACTAGATATGGCGGGGAATGTTTTATAAATAAAGATAAAAATCGAAAGTCAGAACATTCGTGTCATTGCTATGAAACTGACACAATTTCGATGTTTATTTGTTCTCATGAAGCAAAATTCTAAATTTTCGTGATGTTTACGATAATTACGAGTGCTACATTTTTCACAGACAATCAATGAAAATCATTAAAAATTTTAAGAAAGTAAAATTTATTCCGGAGATGTTTCAGTGCTTCTGAATGGATCTGTGTGAGAAAAACATTACCTTGGGGAAATGGTAAAAGAAAGTTTACACTGCTTTGTTACTAATTTTCTTGGAATTAAATGGCGATCCGCCAATTCATATTGCCATAAAGGAACTGTTAAAATTTCGCCGCTGAATGAATATTCCCCTATTTTGAAAGAATACCCCCAGAGAAGTAGTTCCCCTGTTTTAAGAATGTTTTATAAAATGAGTAAGTGCTGTGAGCTGTGAAAAAAAATCTCAATTTTAAAATATTTCCATTTTTTTAGATTACGGATAAGGTTGCAGTTATAAAGCAAGAAACTATGAATTTCAAAAAAAATTGAAAACATATTTCACTGGTTTTTAATATTCAAATAAATTAAATAATCATCTTTCTATTTATAACACGAATTTAAAAAATATATTTTGGGTTATTTTTAACAATAGTTATATTTCTGTTGTTTAAACGGTTTTAATTATATTTAAAACTTATGTATAAATAATTTATCTTTTATTTTTTAAATAACAAATTAATATTTTTACATTTATCTTTGTCGTTGTGGCAACTTAATCATTACCATATTTACAACAAAATATAAACTCGCTTTCGGAAATTGTGAACTTTTGCATTTATTTTTTACAATTATTATTATTTTTATATTCTTTTGCAAGTATGTTTTTTAAGGTTAATGCCAACACGCAAACAACTAGATAACACGGGGGACTGTTTTAGAAATTAAGATAAAAATCGAAAATGTTTGAAGTCTAAACATTCGTGTCATTGCTATGAAACTGACACAACTTCGACGTTTGTTTGTTCTCATGAAGATAAAATTCTAAATTTTCGTGATGTTTACGGTAATTACTACATTTTTCACAGCCAATCAATGAAAATAGTTACAAATTTTAAGAACGTTAAATTTATTCCTGGGGAAATGGTAAAGGAATGTTCCATTGCTCTGTTGTTAATTTTCTTGGAATTATAAGGCGACCCGCCAATTAATGTTACCATAAAGGAACTGTTAAATTTCCGCTACTGAATGTATATCCACCATTTTCGAAAGAATACCCTGGAGAAGTACTAACCCTGTTTTAAGAAGGTTTTATAAAGTGAGTAAGTGCAGTGAGCAGGGTTTTGTGAGGAATTGCGAAGCGGTTGAAACGTGTCTGCGTCAGCAGTTAACGGGGGTTGGCGAGCGAAAGCGAGAAGGGGGCGGTAGCTCCCTAGTATGAAAAAATTACTTTTTAACACCATTTCTTAACAAAAAATTGGTTCAGTGTCTTCTGTTTCTACTTTTAACATCAGGCTTCTGACCTTTATCGAGTTATATTAAAGAAACATATTTTAATTTTTTTTTCTTGCTTGAGCTCAAAACGGGGGAAGGGACCGATGAAACAATATGCACCTTGGAAAGGAGGTTCACTCTCAACTCAAGACTTATTTAAACTTTGAATTATATTTATATTCTTTTCTTATTAGGGGGTATAGAGGGTATACACTTTTGAAAAGGAACCTGTTGTATTTAAAAGGAGTTTCCTATGAAAAAATCAACAGCTTTTGTGAAATAATTAAAAAGCTTATTCTGAACTGATTTTAAAAAATAGTGCAAAATGGAATTATGACCCGGACGTGATTTGAACACGCAACCTTCTGATCTGGAGTCAGACGCGCTACCGTTGCGCCACCGAGTCACATCTGCAATGACTAAAACAATAATGAATTAAATATAATATTTTTATCCCGTGCAACTTAAAATCGTTTTATTTTAGCATTTTTGCAGAAATTTACTCTTTTCCCACAATCTTTTCATTTCGAATATTCTTCCTTCCTTCTTCAAACTTTAACTTCAATCAGCGTAATTTAGCTTGCGCTTAAAGCGCCATCTATTGGTTCATAAGTAAAACAGAGGAGAAGAGAAGAAAAAAAATTAACTGGCTGTTTCTACAGTTTAGTCCACTGAAAATAGCGAAAAAAAGGGCCGAACCTCGGACAAATTGCAATAAAAGGTTTCTCAACGGTTTTCACTTAGGAATGACCTCAATAATAACATACTAAAAATCGGCCAAAATCGGCCGGTGGGAAATTTAATTTTTTTTAAGTTTTTAAAAAATGGCCGAAAAAAAATTTAAAAAAACCCCAAAACAATAATATAGACATGTGATACATGTTTATAGGTTATTTTTGAGTTTAAAACCGAATATTGCCTTTAGTTTTGAAAAAAAATTGAAATTTCAATTTTTAAAATTAATTTGAAAAATGAACTATATGAAAAAATTAAAACCCCCCTAAAAACCTAACCAAATCATCCAAAGAGATAAATCAAACGGTTTTCATTTAGAAATGACCTAAATATTAACATACTAAAAGTAAAAAATTTTACGAGTTGAAGAAGTTCAATTTTTTTTTAAAATTTCAACTTTTTTTTGCGAAAAATGCATTTTTTTTTCAAATTCGTGCCCCAAACTTTTGAGGCTTTTGAAAAGGTCATTTTTCGGTGGATATTGTCCACAGATAGTTATATAATGGAAAACCGGTGGAATTGACTATCAATGAATTAGTTAATTATTTTATTTAAAATTTTGAAATTGGTGAAATGTAGTAAAAAGTGAAAAAAGTTAATACTTTGGCATATTTACATCAGAATTTAAAATAATTGACTAATTCATTGAGGGTCAATTCCACCGGTTTTCCATTATATAACTATCTGTGGACAATATCCACCGAAAAATGACCTTTTCAAAAGCCTCTAAAGTTTTTGGCACGAATTTGAAAAAAAATGCATTTTTCGCAAAAAAAAAAATGGAAATTTGAAAAAAAATTTAACTTCTTTAACTCGTAAAATTTTTAAATTTTAGTATGTTAATATTTAGGTCATTTCTAAATGAAAACCGTTTGATTTATCTCTTTTGATAATTTGGTTAGGTTTTTAGGAGGGTTTTAATTTTTTCATATAGTTCATTTTTCAAATTAATTTTAAAAATTGAAATTTCAATTTTTTTTCAAAACTAAAGGCAATATTCGGTTTTAAAACTCAAAAATAACCTATAAACATGTATCACATGTCTATATTATTGTTTTGGGTTTTATTTTAATTTTTTTCGGCCATTTTTTAAAAATTTAAAAAAAAATTAAACTTCCCCCCGGCCGATTTTGGCCGATTTTTAGTATGTTATTATTGAGGTCATTCCTAAGTGAAAACCTTTGAGAAACCTTTTATTGCAATTTGTCCGAGGTTCAACTCTTTTTTCAGTGGACTAGTTTTTCAACATTGCTGATTGTAATGAAAAATGCATTCGCAATAAATAACTACATATAAAAAAGTATAATCATTTTTTTTCCATAAAATTTTAAAAAATAGGATGAACATTTTTATCTTCTTTCAGTAAACGTGAAAAAAATAAATTTTAAAATTAGTTTTTACAAAGTTAGTGCTAAACTTTAAAAACAAAAGACAAATTATATGCCTGTTTCTCTCTGTTATTTTTCCAATTGTACCTCCAGGATTCTAATAAATGAGAATAAAAGTTAAATAAAGATAGAATTAGAGGAAGAAAAAACAGAGAGAAATAAAGAGTGAAAGTAGACAGAAAAAAAATAGGATAGAGATAAATGAATTCTGAAAAAGTAAGAGAAGAGAGTGAGATAAAAATTAAAGGGTAATGTCAATGAGAAAATAAGGATCGACAAGGAATAAGAAGGACAGGAAGAGCAAAAAACAACATTAGCAAGAAAATGATTATAAGAAAATAATGTTTTCCATTGGATTTTTAATCAATTAATTTCTATTACGCCAGAACGGGATCTTCTGTTTCCCCTTTTAGGGTATCATATGTTATTTCTTTGTATTAATTTTAAGTGTTCTTCCATTTTGTTAATAAGATTACTATTATTACTATCAAAAAAGGGACCCCGAGTTGAGAGAATCGTATTAGAGAGAATGAGGACAGGGGAAGGGAGAAAAGGGAATGAAAGAGAGTTTACATAAGAGAGGTTTTAAATGGGAGTATCTAAGGGGAAAAAATCCCCTTATTCTCTTATTAAACACCGCCTCCATTTAAAATATTTCGCGAACCCCTGCGGTTCTCGCGTCCCTCCATCCAAGGACTCTCCATCCCGCATATATGTGTATATAAAAAAAGTGGGCTACCTGTAAGCAAAACAACATTCCCGTCGCATTCCTCGCCCTCAGGGCACAGACGATAAGGCCGAAATGAATAACTGAGCAGAGGGGTCTCTCTCACTTTTTTCTCTCATCTCCAGAAAAAATTTTTTCTCTCTCTCTCCTGGAATCAATCGCACGTGACTTAAAAAATAAATCGGGGCCGTTAATAACGCCGTATCTCTCTCCCTTCTGGGGAGAGGGGGAATTCAATGGATGAAAGTTGAGGGGTCTTCCATCCCTTTCACAAGACCCGGCCGAAAAGGGATGAGAGGAGGTAGAGGGGGCGGTTGCCCGTTATGTCCGGGTGGGTAGTGGTCAGCGACAGCTTCCGGGGGTGGTCGATAAATTACGGTATTCATTGGGGCTTAAATGTGGGGGGTCGATGGCCCCTCCTCCGGAATTCCGACCAGTGTACCAGAACGAGTTAAAACCATGTTTTTTAGGGGCGAATTTCCAAAAGTGCAGAGACCCCCCTTTTATTGGGAGCTCTAACTAACTAATTTTTTGAATGAACTAATTTTTTAAGCCACACCCCAAAACTATCTCATTAATTTGCAAATCCAGCAACTTTTTGAGCTTTCCTTTTATCCAACATAAATTTAAGGCTCATTTCCACTTCATGTTCATCAAAAGCATAAACTTACTTTAATACAAATACAAATCAAGTCGACCAACTACAACTGTTAATGTACTACTACTTCGTACATTACTACATTCGTACATTACTACTTCGTACATTATTAATGTACTACTTCGTACGAAGTAGTACATTAAAGTAAGTTTATGTTTTTGATGAACATGAAATACTTTTCATACCTTGCCTTTCGGGAATTAAATCTGTTCTAGGGAATGCGCAGTTCATTCCGGCAGATAGTGGAAGATTGATCAATGGTCACCACTTTTTCCGCTATAGTCGGCTAGACTAAAAGCTCTCCCTCCACTCTCTTGCGTTACCTTCCTATACCGTGCTGATGAGCCCTAACAAGGGCGAAACCGGTCCACGGTTGGAGGTGACGCTTGAGAGCTGGAGTTTTCTCACACATTCCTCTAACCAGAGGTTACTGGTGAAGAACTCTTCTTTTCATGAAATACTTTATTTTACTTGAGTGAATTGTAAGTTTTACGTGGAAAAGTAAAAGAGTAAGTAGGGAAATGCCAATTCACGTTGTTAACTTTGGATGATTCCTCCAAAATGAACACAAAAAAGTGATGATTCTTATAATGAGCCTTAAGGCTCATAAGCTTTCAGTGTTCATCTTGAAGTGATCTTTTCCGAAGAATCACTCGTTTGCATAGGAAATCGGAGGAGTATAAAGAATGAAACGCAAACACTTGTCATTTTGGAGGATTCCTCCAAGATGAATAGGGGAGAGTGTTGTACCTCTGGACAAAAATCACGTTTGGATTTTTCTAAGACAGGTAAAATCACATTTTGACCATTTAAAGTGCCCAACTTATAGTCTTAACCCTTGTGAGTACAGAGATATTTTTTACTAGCCAAAATCTTGAAAATTGGATTTTTAGTCATTTATAATAACATGGAAAAATTTGTGTCCAAAGGTACAACAACCTGTTGTACCTATGGACAGACCCAGTTGTACAGTTGAAAAAAGCTAAGAATTTACATTTTTATTGATGCATTACCTTTTAATAACCTATTTCAAGCCTTTTTAAAATTGAAAATAGATTTTTTAAAGTAATGTAGTTTTAGATCGTAAATGATCATTAAAACGAAGTTGAATGATAATAGTCTTGATTTTTTACCAAAAACACAAAAATCACATGGTGTTTTCAGATCAGAATTTAAGATAATAGTTTCATCAATCATGCTGATTGATCTGACAACTTCACTGATCCCAAAAAAACCCAATTCGATCAACACTTAGTTGTGCAAGCATTTGGTGGTAATAACAATAATAATTTGGTGGTAAATCTTCTTCAGTGGAAATTTCAAGTTTTTTTAATTATCATATTTAAATGCGATAGGGTGCTTAGGATTTTACACCATAATTTACATTAAATTCCAAGTAGAATCATAGATTTAAAAAAGTAGTTTAGATCACAAAATATTTGATTTTTCATCTAAAATTCACTTGAAAATAATCGCTAACAAATAGATTACCATTTATAATTAATTGAACATTTATTAAAATGTATTCAGTTAAATGAAACCTGATTCTAAAACGCCGATTAGCTACAGACACCCAAAAGAACGTGTCCGTAGGTACAGCACTTATGGTGTTCGAAGGTACAACATCAGGTGTTTTTGCATTCAAAGTTCTATAAAAAATAAAAGAATTGGGATCTGACAATTTCTAATATCAAAAATAAAAAGTCAAAATCTCGGGGATTCCCCCATGTATCCCATTTTATCATATCATAATCATAGGGGAAGAAAAGAGTTAATGTAGTGATGCACTAAAAAAAACTTTTAGCACCTAAAAACAGTATTTTTATTATAGAAAATTTAAATAATATTTTAAAGAGCTAATTTCACGTTAGCGACTAGATAGCGTCTGTTTACATTCAAAATCGACCACAAATTCAAATTTACATTTTTTCCTGAATTTTAAAATGAGGTGGCTGAAGGTACAACCGTCCGTAGGTACAACACTCTCCCCTATAGAATATCGAAAGTTAAAAGTATAATTGAGCCTTTACGGAACTACATTTTTATGTAAGAAAGAGAAGTTTTCACAGCCGGAAAGATCCATATTTATCAAAAATTCTTTAGAGCTTTAAGCTGTGGTCAAGAATTAAAAATTTTAATCAAAATCTAGACGTTTCGTCCGACCTTCGCCGGACATCATCAGTAGAAGGCGTCTCAAAAATCCATCTGATACTGATTTGAGACGCCTTCTACTGATGATGTCCGGCGAAGTTCGGACAAAACGTCTAGATTTTGATTAACATTTTTAGTTTTTAATTCTTGACCACAGCTTAAAGCTCGAAAGAATTTTTAATAAATACATTTTTATGTAAGAAAGAAGATATCAAAATTTAGGAATCTATTTATTTACTTCAGAACTTCACTTCATTTTTATTTACTACATTCGTGAAGGTAAACTGCAATGTCTAATGACTGACAATCTGGGAAACTTGTATAATATTTTTTTTAAATAAAAGATGATAATCGAAATTGGAAATCTATTTCCTTTCCAGTCGTAGAGAGTGTTGCAGAAAATTACGGCGTTAATATTTAATTCGCTATCAAACCAATGTATATAAAGCAATATGAAGGTAACTTGAATGTGTGGCCGAGAATCTTTGATGTAGGGGGGATGAGTAACTTAAAAACTAGAAATATTGCTATATTTTATATTTATGGCCCCCCAGGGAAGAAAGGGGACCGAGGGGTGAGGGCTCGAAGGGATTAACGCGGGGTGGGAGGGGAGAATGAGGGAGAAGAGAAAAAGCCCGGCAAAAAACAGGGGGTTCCAAACGAGCTGCGTGCCGCCATTGTTGATGGCGTAATAGGTTGTCATGGAAACGCGTAATGAATAATCCAAAGAAGCCCGAATAGTTTGAGAAATTCTCTTAGACTGGTTAATTAAAGGAAGAAACATTCACTTATGAACTTTTGTTTTGTTTTATGAGCTGAATGTTTATTAATGTTTGAATGAATGATCAATATGCTATTAAATGGGGGTATTTATTGATGGAGTCAAAATAATTGTTTTTGACAATATCGATACTTTTAGGCATAAGTATAGTCCAATATCTCCAAGATTTTTATAAATCGAATATCATTAGTGTATAACCTGTAACTACCTAAGGCTAAGCGCACACTAGAGACTTCTGTCACGGCCAAGTGTCTCGTCGCCTGTGCGCGCGGCGCTCTCTAGCTTCTTGCAATAGCCAGGGTGATAATTTTGTCCCTGTCGCCGTGACAAAAGTCTCTAGTGCGCGCTTAGCCTTAGGGGAGTATTTAATTATTTCAACCACGTCTTTTTAACTCTTGTTTGTCTGCCTGTATGTTAAAAACGTATAGAATTTTGAAATACCAATCTAGGTTATATACTTTTACAACGCTTGATGAACACTACTTAACTCTTTTAGTCAATAGCGTTTTGATTGTATAGCGATTACGTTACAATAATTGTGTTGCGTCGTGTGAAAAAATATAAGTGCTACAAAATTGTTGGTAAAATTACAGAGACAGAAAATACGTGCGTATAGTTTTTCAATCTAAACACTTTCAGATTCCTAACATATTTTAAACACTATTTTACTACAGATTTCTGGATAGAACACATTTATGACTTTTTAACATATTCAGAATACTATCAAAACACAATAAGGTTTTCTACATAACACAAAAAAGCTAAATTGTTTAGGACAAAAAAAATTGTGACCAGGGAACAAATATTTGTGCACAGAAACTAATATTCTTTATTAATTTATACTTATGTCATTATTTTTTTAAAGGAAAGATGCGTTTAGAGTAATTTTCGAAAAGGAAAATTGATTTAATAAAATCTCCAACAAGTTACTTATATATAAGCATCTTGTTTTTAACTTTTCACCCTCGAAAAACCTGAAAAATCAAACCTTGATTCACCCCGCTTATTTTTTGTCATTTTATATAAAAAATCCCTCCAAAAATTCCAAACCTCAAAATCCGTTCACTAACCTTTTTTTAAAAAAACCTACCCTAACTCGATTTCGATGATAAAAAAATCCCAATTTTTTTTCGCTAAATATTCTCCTGTAAAAGGAAGCAGAAGGTTACAAATGCGAGGAGGAAAAAAAATCCCGCATAAAAAAGTGCGCGAACAAGAGGAAGACTGGCAGAGGCAGACAGCGGGAAGCGGAGCTGTCAATAACCTCCTTCAAGGTCGGAGCGCGATTCTTTCAGAGAAGGCAGCCTTGACCGTGGCAGTGAAAGTACCTTCAGACGACAATGAAAGAGTTCAGAAGGGATGCAGGTGGGATGGAACAAAAATTGGGAAGGGGGATGAAGACCTTCGATAGGGAATTTTGATTTCCTTTCGAAAAAGAGGATGGGGAGCTATTTTTTTTTGGATAAGATTAACTTCTGTGAGGAAGCAATGAATGAGACGATGAGGTATGAAGGAAAAGGACGATACCGGGGTTTAACTGTGAAATTTATTAAGAAATTTTTTGAAGTTGTCCAAAGGGAATCCTGTTATGTACATGGATATCTCTGTGGCATTCATTGCAGGTCTGTATCAACATAACAGGATTCCGTTGCACAAATTACGATGGATTTTATAGCATGTCTGACAGGATTTCTTTGCTAAATCAACATGATTTTTTAGAGTTTAGTTAATTGATACATCCTTGTTATTTGGTAGTTTACTAAAACTAAAGAGAGAGAAAGAGGAAAAAAGGAGAGAGAAAAATAAGAAACAGGTATATATTTAAGAGAGGGAGAGATAACCAGGAAGAGAGATTTATGGAAAAAAAACAACAATAAATAAAGATGGAAAGAAGTGAGAGAGGGAAAGGATGGAACAAGAATGGAATAGAATATTTAGTGATACAGTAAAAAATTATACAGTATGATATTTTTCTAATTGTTTTGGCTACATCGCTAATTGTTTTGGCTAACCTCTTCTTACCTTAATTTAGAATGAGAAAGAGATTAAAATAAAAATTTTGGGAAATTACTTAAGGGGAGAAAGGATAAGAGGCAGAGGGAAAAAGAGAGATATTGAGAATGGAAAAAGACAGATATAGTATAAGAAAGAAAAGAAATAATGGAAGAAAGATGATAGGAAGGAAAGGAAGAAAAATACATATTGGAGGAAAAGGAAAGGGATTGTAAAAGAAGAAAAGAAAGGATTTGAGATAGTGTTGTTTTTGTGTATAAAAAAAGAGATAATAAGGGAGAAATAAAAAATGGGTCTTAGAAAATAAGAAAAGTTGAATTTAAATAAAGCTCTGATGGGAGAGAAAAGAAGAAAGATAGAAAAAGATGAGAGTAGAAAGGGATCGATAGAAAAAGACAAAAATATAGATGAATACTAGACAGATGAAAAGAGAAACAAATAATTTAAACGGAATTGTAAAAAATGGGGCTTTATATCGGCTTTTCAGTTAAACACTTCATTTTTATTCCTACTTAACACTTTCCACAGAGTTGAGTTAACCAAGGTCCAAGGTGTGTTTCTTTAAGAAGGCCTTTTTGTTCAGCTTATGTGAGTTTTTCACTGGTCATATCTCTCCCTCCCATTAAAAACTCCATCCCGGCGACCTCCTCTGGAATTACACTTCTGAGGGAAGGGAATTGATGATTCGAAACCGGAGCCATAAATTCTGGAATCTTCCCCTCCCATCGCTCTGTCGAGGGGAGGGGAGCAAAGATGGCGCATAACGAAATTAAATTCGGGGAAAATGATCTCATCCTTTCGGCCATTGGTCGGCCCGCCTCCCTCCCACACGCTTATGCTTAAAATTTCTGTGAATACGAGATGAGCTGGAATGTTGGAAGTTTGTCACAGATTTGTCTATTTTAGGTTCGAGATTTGCAGTTTTACTTGTCTTACTTTTTGTGATGTAAAGGGTAGACATAAAATAACGTACTAACTTTAAAATTATCTAATGACGAAACTATTGGTGTAAAAATCTGAAATTTTAAGGAGGCATTTTGAATGGGTGGAAACTTTTTTGAAACAAAAAAATTAATTAATCAAATGAAATTTTTGCCTTGGATTTCGGAGCGTCACCAGAAGTCTAGAAGCTAAGTATTTATTAAGAATCACAGACAATTGAGAAAAAAAATGTAGCTAATAATTATCCTCTTGCTCAACAAAATTGCGTGCTTTCTTAAGGGTAAGTTATAATTTTTGTCTTAAGTGTCTGATTTGATAGTTTAAATAAATATTTACCTTTTAGACTTCTGGTGATGGTCCGAAAAGCTAAGGCAATTTTAGGTAAAGCGTCATCTATGAAGAAGCAAATAGTAAACTATTTTTTTCTTTCAAAAAAATCCCATCTCTTCAAATTGTTCTGTTGAAAATTTCAGATTTTTTCGACCAATAGCTTCGTCTGTAGAGAATTTTAAAGTAGGCACGTTATTTAATGACCACCTATCAAAATCAGCCCCATAACTGGGCATTTTTAAGGGTTGGATTAAATTAGTATTTCGTAGATTTTAACATAACATAAACATAACGTTTATTATTTTATATAGCAATTTTACATTGAACATAAAAGGAACGAACAAAACACAGAAACTAAAAATGTACATAAGAATACATATCTACTATAAACAATAGAGACCAAAAAATATTAATAGAGTTGTTTGTAATTACTCAGGGACCAAATTTGACGCATTTTAAGTGTGCTACTTCTTCTATCTGCTTAATAAAATAAAAAAGGGCATAACACTTATTACTTACACTTATTTTATGCTTAAAAAACTTAAAATTTTGAGGATTGACTTCGACATTAAACAAAATTAATTTCAAAGCTAAATAAATTATTTGAGAAACTTTTAACCAAACTTTGTCCATTATTGAGCCTGTTTAAAAAAGGGAGTAAGTTCAAAAAATGACAAATTGACTTTTTCTGCTCAAAAATATCCATTTTTTTATCCATCAGTGAGTGTTTGACTCCTTATTAACTTACTCCATTGATACTGCTTTGATAACTCAGTTTCATATTAACTTTTAAATTTACTTGTCTTAAATCTTTCCATGTCTCACTTTTGTGTAGACTAAGCAGAAATGTAATTTAAACAAACGTTAATTTAAGTTATTTCTAAGATTTTTCTTCAATTATTGAAATTTTAGTTTAAAGGTTGAAAAAGGGAATAAGTCCATCAACTTTTTCCAACTATATAAAATATACTTTTGAATGTACTTATACAGGGTGTTTCAAAATTGCGTTGCACGGCTTTTATTCGGAACCAGTGCCTCCTAGGGTCATGGAAGTAAGGTCTACCCCTAGGTAAGTGACCCTGGAGAACCCATTGAGAGGACTTACAGCGCCCCTAGCGGCGAAATTAAAAAGTTAAAAAAATTAATTTAAAAACTAAAGGAGATAGAGCAAAAACCTCAGTGAGAGTATTGTTGCCAACGTCAAGAAGAACTCATTGAAAAAAATTTCATCAAAATATCTTGAATATTCGCGGAGATATTAGCATGTGAAAAGAGCACTTTTTCAGGGGTCAAAAAGTAAAAAGTTCGCATATTTACAAATTTTTCAGTGAAATTGTGTAGTTTTGTGTTTTTTTAGTTGAAAGAACACAAAATTTAATCAAAAAATCAAAAAAATTTGCAAATATGCGAACTTTTTACTTTTTGACCCCTGAAAAAGTGCTATTTTCACATGCTAATATCTCCGCGAATATTGAAGATATTTTGATGAAATTTTTTTTCAATGAGTTCTTCTTGACGTTGGCAACAATACTCTCATTGAGGTTTTTGCTCTATCTCCTTTAGTTTTTAAATTAATTTTTTAAACTTTTTAATTTCGCCGCTAGAGGCGCTGTAAGTCCTCTCAATGGGTTCTCCAGGGTCACTTACCTAGGGGTAGACCTTACTTCCATGACCCTAGGAGGCACTGGTTCCGAATAAAAGCCGTGCAACGCAATTTTGAAACACCCTGTATATTTTGTTTCTATGATTGTTCTTTTTTTTCTAAATAGGGTCATGAATTCCCAGTAAGAATTTAGTAGTTAGTTATACAACGAAAATTCCCTTATTTATACAGTTTTTTTCCGATTTACTCAAAACTTATTACCTTTTACAAACTGTCGATTCAATTTCCTTTGTACTCTCTAATAAATGTGATCAAACTTTGTAAGGATGTTGGATATTATTCTGGATGTCGATGGGTAGAATTTAGTAAACAATTTTTCAATTAAATTAAAGAAGCTACTGTTAATTGCTGGGAGAAATTAAAATTTATTAAAATGTAAGAAATAAACTGGGTTTAAAATCTCTAAAAATTCATCGCATTTTGAGTTACAATTTCGATATTTTATCTATATATAAACTAACGTTGCTTTATTTTCATGTGAACGACATCAACTTAAAAGACTGAAATATTATTATTTAACAGATATAGGCTTAAGTTATTGAATTTCAAACATGACGGAACTGTATTTTACAGAAGTGAAGAAGATTTTCCTCTTCAATGGAATAAGACATTGATAAAAAAACAAATGATCTTTTAAATGAATAAATGATCATTTTGGTATAGAACCCAGGCGGCAAAAACTGGTATACAAGTGAATTACTTGTCAGTGATGCTTAAATGAATACTCATTTAGGTATAGGATTCTCTCAAAATCTTATAATTTACATTACATTACAAAATTTTATAGGCCAGTCTCCATCTCTTTACTGAATAAACTACATCCACACCACAAACAGATGAATCGTTTTTCATTTCAGTTCAGTTTAAGTTCTAAGAGAAAACTATTCATTTTGCAAAGGAAAAAAAGGCGAAAATCCACTTATAATTAAATTAATACATGCATTCAATTTTCCCTGTGATTTTCCTCTCGCCACGCAAACATCCGCAAACTTTTCTCCCCAAAAATCTGTCGAAGGCAATTCCGCCTAATACCCCTACTTAACTATAGCTCGAGAGGGGGATAGAAAAAAGGACACGGAAATTCGCTTTTTTTCCTCGTGTCATCCCCACAAATGTTCACCTTATTGCTCACGTGAAATAACAGACTGCCTTGTTGTTGCAAGCGATTACATCGGGGAAGGAACAATATCCAATATTAGTTCATTGACCTAATAATCCATATTGTCTTATAAATGGACTGCGGTTAGTTCAGCTTTTTGGTAAATACACTCCCATTGATTGCCTTTATATATAAAGGGTATCCATAGTGTAATCGGTATCAATATAAATTATATATTATTCGATAGCGGAAAAGTAAAGATGCCATTTGTATTTATCTGATTCCTCTTAAAACACTGTTAGATAAAAGTGGTTGGTTTTTATCGCGGCAATGCACGCTTTTATCGGTATTTACATTGTAAAATAATAATAATATAATGGAACAATGCCGTCTTTGGTTGGGGTTCTCACGCGCTTTGAATTTGAAGATATTTGTTTTTGTGATAAACGAAAAGTTGTGCTTGATCAATTCAGTTATTTTAAATTTTAAACGATTGGAAGTTTTTCTTACATCAAACACTTTTATTATTTAACACTCGAAGATTAGGTTTTTATTGTGCTCGAAAACCCTTTTAAAAATTCTAGAAACTTTTTATATCTATACTGTATATCAAGTGAAGCTGGAGTTGCATGTTGCAAAGACAGGAGAAGCGTCACATTAACACATGATCCCAATTTCAACCATTTCAAAAATTTCGTGAAATTGAGATTTAAAACAATGATACCTTCTGATATCATGTGAAACAACAAAATTCAGAGTAAAAACCTTAATGTTATAACAATCGATTTAAATTTGGCTATAGATCGTGATGTGCCTCCCCTGTTTGCAACTCACGCTTCTCCACACTGTATATCGTTTTACCATCGATCAAATTTTAGGTTGTTATGTTCGCTGAATGCTAAACGTATTTTATAAACTTGAAATATATTTTAAGTATAAACGTAGCTAACTTAAATCGACAGAACATAGGACACCGATTCCAAAATTTTAAAAGTTGATTCATTAAAAGATTATCAGAAAGCAAAATTCGAGAATAAAAACATTTAGAATCCTTTGAACTCACTTTAACTTCAAGTAGTAATAAATCCAAGATTATTGTTGTAACGGACTGATTTGAGCCAAAAAATTTGTACGGATGTGATTCAATATTCAATAGGGAAGTGTGATTTTGGTGGTGTCTATTGTCAGGCTCGGACTGGCCATGCGGGAATTTGGGCAAATGCCCGGTGGGCCGCTACTCATCGAGGGCCGTTTGTGGGCCGCCTACAACCAAAATATTTTGCAGTGGTATGAATGAAAAAGATCCTGTAAAAAGGAATCCGCACTTTTCGCAGGAATTTCCAACTAGCGGCCCACGAATTCTTTTTGTGCGGCCACCAAACCATTATTTTACCAGCAATTAAATTCATTAATGATGGCATAAATTACTGAATTCAAAATCATATTTTATTATTTAAAATATTTTTATGAACGAATTTTTCTGGTTTCATCTTTAAAAATTCTACGGCATAAAAGGAGCGAACCTTTTCGGATGTCACCCAAAAGGGTCCCAAATGAGTTATAACAGTACTTTTAAGAGTGTAATTTCCAAAATTTTTCTAGGGGAGGACCCCCAGACCCCCCTTTCTATTTTGAGCTACATTATTCACAATTTCTTTTAATATTAAGTTCGTCAAGATGGAAATTCTTTCTAACCAATGAATTTACCAACGAAGAATTAAAAGTCTTATTCAGTTTATTACTTATCCAATAAGGGACTTCAAGGTGGATTTTAGACTGTTTCTTAGGGGTCAATTTTCAAAAGAATTTCTTGGGGATGTACCACGATCCCCCCTCCGAAATTTTTAATTCTATGCCCGGGTAAAAATGCCCGGGCCGAAATTTCTTCCCAGTCCGGCCCTGTCTATTGTCACCAGTTTCTAAAATAAAAAATGATCTTATGAAAAAAAAAGAAACTGGATCCGTAGAATTCCTCGCTGTTCTTTTATTTCGAGAACTTGGTTTTCTGTATATTCGACAATTAAAGATGACTCCAAAATGGTACAAAACATGGATTTTGTGAAAGGTATTTTAAAATCTCACCTTTTCTCTCATCATCAGTATAATACTTATGCAGTAGCTTACAGCTTCCATTTTTAATATTTTAACAAGATGCATTAAAAATTGTATATTTTTCTTTCTCAATAACTCTCTTTCTCATTTTGTCATGCAATAGAAAAAAGGACAAGGAAAAAATTTAAGTGGTGCTTTCTCCACAGCAAAATTCAACACAAGACAAGATTTTTTATATTATCAAAAATATATCGATATACCTTAAAAAATACCGATTCTTTCCCTAAGTACGTACTGAAAACAGATTTAAAGACTGCGAATACCACAGAAACCCCCAGAAATCCCTCTCAAAAATGAACTCTTCTAACAAAATCACCGAACGGGAAGGAAATCTTCTCCAATACATTTCGGCCCCTCGAAGGGTCCTCGAAGCCAATCGTTTGCGGGGCAGCTTCAGGTTTCAGGTGCGGAGATCCCCAATCGAGTCCCCAAAGGATGGGAAATGGTCCCTCACCTTCCTCCAAGAAGTAAAAAAACCTCTGCACGCGGTATGCATGAAAACTAACCGGTTGCCGGGTTGCTTTTTTCCTCAGACCCTTTTTTTACCTCTCAGGGTCATTTACAAGGGGTGAGAGAACTCTTCAGAGGGAGAGTTAGGTCACGAGAGCCAAGATCAAACAAAGGAAAATTTCAGTGTCAGGGGTCCGGTTCTCTGAGGAAAGTTCAGTGGGGTATATATTACTTTCAGTTACTTTTATAAAAATGCATTTAGCGCAGGGGAAAAATGTTGATTGTTATATAGATACGTTAAAACTTAATTATTTTTGGTACAGCTTTCGTCTACGGGTACGACGACATTTTAAAGTCGCCAATAGTGATTAACGTTTAAATCCGGCAACCCTAGTCAATTGCAACCCTTAAGTTTTAGTTTCAACGTAGTAAATCCTAGTAAATTTTTAAGTCTAGTGAACAGTGTCCTATGAGTTATTTCATAAATATTTTTAATTTAAAGGAAAAAAATAATGAATTAAAGGAAAATAAACGCTTGAAAACAAACTATTTTATTTTATTTTGGTGTTTTCTTAGCCGATAGAGCTTTTAAATGGACATTATTCGAGTTTTTCCAATTAAAAGTATAAAATTTTGTGGTTTTCGCCTCATTACATTTTGTAGACTTTTGTTGTTAAAAGAGTGGCAACAATGTAGACGCTATGCGTGAGACAAGACAAAAGTTTTTTTATTATGTTTAAAAGTTCAAAGAAAGAAGTATTGTAAGTTGGTAAGTTTCTCAATGTAAATAGTCCCGAATCTGTCATTAAAATGTGTTTTGAACGTCTACTCTTGTATCGTATGTTTCGTCAGAAGTACATCAACATAATTCAGTACGGCCCATTAATTTAGAAGAAACGAAACAAAACGATCGTGTTTGAGAACTGGTCCGTCGTGTCTTTTATAGTGAAGAAATATTACTTACTACTAATTTGTGATTTTATTTGCATTTTCTAAGAGTAATTTTTGCATAAATTTTGATTCTATCGTATACTTGCTTTCTACTTTTATTTTCTGGTACTGGTCACTGAGTTCACTTGGCGCCTTTTAATGGCGCCAAGTGAAATTGGCGACTTTTAAATGTCGCCGTACCCGTAGACGAAAGCTGTTCCTTATTTTTTGAATATCCGGTTACCTTCGGATTTTCATTTAGCTGATGGATGTAGTATTTATATGATTAACAAACATTTTTGAATTTGTTTAATTTCTTTGTAACAACCGTTGCCAATTCCCAAGTAGTAAGAGGAAATAATAAAATATAGAAATTTTAAATCTTAGTAAACACAACAATGAACAGTTATTGTGATTGTGTGCGAGAAAAAGTATATAGTAAAAGTGTTGGTAAAAATATTAGAGAGGGAAAATGTGTTCTTATAGTGTTTTGATCCAAATATTAGAGCACTTTCAGTTTTTGAACATATATTTTACAACACTCTTTTAAGAACACATTTCTGGATCGAAGACATTTTTCACCCAGTAGCGGATTTCTAAATAGGCTAGCTAGGCTATAGCCTACGGCGGCAAATTTTAGTAGGCGGCAAATTTTCGACAGCAGAATTTTTTTCTTAAAAAAAAGAGAAGAGAAAAGAAACACTAAACACAACCTCTGGAAAGATGGAGAACGTCCTTTCAGAAAATCAATTCTGTGGTTTACAAGAAACTGTTCTCTTTGTTACCCAAAGGGTCTCAAAATGAGCCAAAACTACTTTAATGGGCAATTTCCAAAAAAATGTCGGGGGAGAACCTCCAAACTCAAATTTTTATCTGTTACAGTGTTTTTCCCTTGAAAAGTACGCCGCCTACAGGGAACTTTTCCCGTTTGGTGCTCTGTCTATAAAGTTTTAAAAGTAGATAAACACAAGTTCGGGGGAATTTCCAAAAATATTTTCTGGAATTTCCCTTGAAACTTAAGGGTTTTACAAGGAGTGATCCTTTTTGATGTAACCTAAAGTGTCTCAACATGAGTTAAAATGCCACTTTCAGGGGCAAAATTTAAAAAAATTTCTGGAATAGGAACCTCTAAACCCCTTAGAAATTTTCCAATTCATAATACTAGAAACTTTTTTCCTTGAAAATTCTGCCGCTTACAATGAGTGGTGCTCTTTGGGTGGAATCTAAAAGGTTTCAAAATAAGCTAAAACACTATTTTGAGGGGCAAATTTTCAAAATTTTTTTGGGGGAGAACCCCCAGACCCCCTTTTACTTCGAGTTGACATATTTACACAATTTTGAAATTTAGTGCACCAAAATTAAAACAAGTCTAGCTACAGCACTGGCAACCCCCTCCCCTTTCAGTTGCTAACATTAATATTTGAACAGCCCATAATCATAATAGCAATTAAGTTATTCGTGAAACTCAGCCCCCCCCCAGACAAAAATCCTGGATTCCCCACTGACTGCCTCCCCCAAACCAAAACTGAAGTTTATTTTGGGAGAGACGCCATGAGGGTCGCCTGTTTGCGTCTCCAGTTGCGATGAGAAAGAAGCGCGGCACGCTTTTTGTTTGGTAAACCAGATGTCCAGTCTTCGGTTGCAATGTTGTTTTAAGACACAGTAGGGGGTGACGATTGACAGAGAATGGGGTAGGACGTGTGAAAGATTTATGGACCAGACGGACTAGGAAGGTTTTGTTCTGCCTGGGGCTTACTTCAAAGGGGGTGCTGTTGTGATAACAAACATTTCAGGTTTCTTGACCAAAGAATTCCATGAAAATCTTGAGTGCCCAGGGATGGAAAGAACGTTCAATTAGTTCCATTGCCACCTGCTCAAAGGGGTCATAAATAAATCGAAGATAAAGAATTCCCAACGCTTCTTTAGCTCTTCATCAGCTATCGGTTCATTTTACGAAAAAACAATCCTGTGTATTCGGGGGTTAGTTTTCATCCCCTTTCATTGAATGTGTTCACGAGACCGCTTCCATATAAGCTCTGTTTTGCTTCTATATTGGTAGTAGCCCTGAACAGAGAGAGACCTTCTAAATTTGTGTAATGTAAGTTCAAAAATACAAATTGAAACATCGTTTTCTGGTAAGTTCCTATTTTTTTTCGTATTTTACTGTATTAATCAATAAATTTCATAAAATAATTGGATATTCGTACTTGCCAACTTTTAAGGTTTGTCCGTAAAATGTTAGGATTTTCGTTTAGTTTACGGTCTTACTGATGGATCGAAAATTTCTGCGGTTATTGGGTTTATTTTCACTTCAAAATCAGATTCCTCTGCTAATCCCTGTCCATTTGATTTTCACAATTTTGGTCTTTTTATTAAATTAATTTTAGCCTTTTTTGTAAGTCTTGGATTCGCTCGCAAGTCTCCTGAGTCTTCATGGGCATTCTCCGGGTAAGTTTGCTTATCTTACAACTTAATCGAGATAAGACCCTGAAAGATGCTTCGATGCATGAAACTTGTTTTCAATCAATGTTTCATATTATTTCTCTTAGTAATAGTTGATACGAGTGATAATTTATAAAACATTTACTAGAAAATAGATGAAGGAAATATTTGTTTATTTTTTAGAAACTATTGCAGATTTTTAATTATATTTTATGCAATTTTACATACTGTTTTATAATTTCAATTGCTTTCTTGAGTTAAAACACTAATTTCGAGGATCAAATTTTTAAAAAAAGGAAAAAAAATTCTGGTAGAGAACCCCCAATCCCCAAAATTTAGCCTTGGTTTTAGGTAGTGTTTTTCTCATTAAAAATTCTGATGCCTAAATGAAGAGGTCTCCTTTAGGTGTTTCCCCAAAGTGTGTCGAAATAAAGAAGACTTCTAGTTCCCCTCCAAAATTTTACGTCTATTTATGACTATTTTCCTTTAAAATTCAGTGATTTTTAAGGTCTCAAAATGAACTAAAACACTTTTTTCCGAGACAATTTGTGCAACACATTCAAGAGCTTCTTTCAAGTGATTAAAAGTTTAACGCATAAATAATGGTACTCGTTAGGGGTACATTAACGTTAAAAACGTTGAGTCAATCCCCCCCCCGAAACAAAAGTCTGGTTATAGCCCTAAAATTTCCCCACATAAAAGGGGTGGTTTAAAAAATAAAGGGGTCGCCAATGAGCCATCTTCACCCCGGGCGCCGTTTTACCACGGCACGGCTCTGTGTAGGCGGCAAATTTTGGTTCAGCCTATAGGCGGCGCATTTGGAAATCCGCCACTGTTTTCACCTTTTCAAACATATATTCAGAGATCACTATCACAACGCAGTAAAGTTTTAAATGTTCTAGCTAACAAAAAAATGGGTTTATTTTTGTGGGGAACATTTTGCAGTGTGTATAGAAGGTAATTTTTAGATTTAATGCACAAAATATTGTAGGTATGCAAGAAAACATTTTTGTCTAAAGAATAAAATAAAGAGTAAATTTCAAAATATACTAGTACGAGTATATAATACATCAATATTTAGAATTTCGCGGAATTATCTTAAGAAGTTGAAGTGTATTGTATAGTTATAGAATCAACAGTTTCAATTGGATAAACAAAATTTTGGTCCCAAATCTAACGATGAATTTATCTACGACATTAGAATATTATCTTCTTTCTCTGATTGTATGAGACTAAAACCTTATTGTTTAGTTCAAAACTTGGTTTTGAAAACGTTCCATTTGGCGGTTAAGAATAAGTATCTACTTGTCCTCCAAAATTTTATTTTCAACAGATTTCTAATATTATAGTAGTACATACTTTAAATTCTACATTTAAAACCCATCTCTTTCTATAATCCATATTATTTTTTAAATTTTCTATTTCGCATCCATTTTTTGCCCTCTGAAATGATTCATTTCAAAATGTGTTTTGAAAATGCTTTGTGAGAAAATGAAAATATATTATTTTTCCTTTTTTATTTTTTAAAATAAAGAGCTTTCAAAAATGTTTATCTTTTGATTTACCAGATAAAAAAAGGAGGATAAAATTCAAATCAAATGTTCATTTCTTTAGAAAGCTAGGGATCCACTCCCCTAAAAAAAAACTTATTCGGAGTTTTTTGAACATTGCAAGCGAAATATTAAAAAAAAGAATGCTCATAAAACCATTTAATGAAACCTGTGTCGCTCAATCGGATATTTCCTGTCCGCAAACAAGCAAAACCTAATTCCGATTCATATCTTTGAATGAGTAAATGGCGTGACAAAAGTTCTACATCAAAAACCGCATGTGTTTGTGTACTACATCGGTTTATCCTTAAAAAAAACAGCGTTCGTATTTTTATCCAAGATTTCTCATTTTATACCTCCAACGATCTTTACAAAGAAAAACGGTGAATTTACATTTTATTGCGTCCCGTTCTATATCCCCTTTAATTGGAAAAGAAGATTTCGAAACATTGTAAGATCCTATAGCTTTTGATTTTTGAGTATTTTTCATCTCTGATGTGTGCTTTTCAAATTTGAATTAAACTTTTCGTAGATTGTGTGGCTTCACTCCCTTTTATTGTGGATAAGCGTTGCCCCCCTCTACAAGTGGGTTCTACAGTTGTTTATCCATCTTTATGAGATTAAACGGGGGAAAAAGAAGGTTACTTTAGCAGTTTACTTCTTCAATTATACTTCAAGTTTTTTTATATTAGTATTCTTAAATGTTTCTGTGTCTCGTTTTGTTGTGGTAATATCGTGAAGATGGAGGAGAACCCTAAAGTACCTTAGAATCCCATTTATTTTCAATTCATTTGAAGACACTTAAAATACATTTTATTTTATTTTTGTATACGAACACTTATGAGTTATGTTCCTTTACTCAGCAGAAGATGATTCTTTGAATGTTCGCTAAAGGAAATATTTATGCATAATTTTTAAAATTTATTTATACAGACAAAATTCATCGGTTTTATATGTTATCTGTTTGCAAGTTTTGAAGTAGATTTGGAATTATTATGAGTTTAGCATTCGAAAAAACAAGGAGAAACTCAATTGAAAGTTCTGTGTGAATGCGTAAAACACTTTTGCAACGCTAAGTAAACACAATACTGAACAATACCAAAAGCGTTTCAATTGTGTTCCGTGAAAAGAAAAAGATGGTCTTATAAAAGTGTTTTTAGAGACGGAAAATGTGTTCTTACAGAACCTTTTCCTGAATATACTAAAACATTCCCAACACTTTCCAAACATATTCAGAACACTATCACAACACAATAATGTGTTAAAGTGTTCTATCTAACAAAAGAGCTAAATTGTTGTTCACTTGAGGACAAAAGAGTGTTCTTAAATGTATTTATTTTTCTGAGGAGTGTTTGAAGAGGGCATTTAGTTTCATGGGAGGATTTGGTCCCCAACTATATTTTTTGATACTGATTCCATGCGTGCATTTTAGAGGTTAAATATACAGTTTAAAAAAATCAAAATGGAACATGGACGGTTCAAATTTTAAAATTTTGTTCGTAACACGGAGTAAATGTAGTCTCAACTCGTTTTTTGCTTCCTTCTTCCATAAAATCACCCCTATAGAGACGTGTGCCCCACGTTGAGAGAGACTGCAATGAAGAGATTACCCCTTTCCCAGAGACTGGCCTTAAAATCTTCCCCGTCCAACCAGCGAGCGGCGCGGGACGGGCCCATCCGTTATTTAACCGGCGGCGCTTCCCGTCTTTTGTTTGGCTCGGAGATGCACAAAGGCGGGGACTGATGGGGGTAACCACTCCATGCAACCCTTCCTCTCCTCTTAACCAGGGGGGCGGGGCGACGCTGATTAGAGAGCGAAAGGGTTGGCTGAGCGGAACCGGTTGAGCCCTCCTGATAGGTCCCGCCGCTGATAGGACGGCGATCGGACGGGCGTGACCGTCTCTAGTGATAAAGGGAAACGAATGGGATGGTTTTAAAAAGTGAACAGATTTGTCTTTTTGGTTACATATTAGTTTGTTTCTATTAGGGATCTCCGAAAAACGGCCTGTGGACCACATCGAGCCCTTTAAGGGATCTTGTCCAGCTCAAAGACTGCTATTTTCATTATTATCTTCTAAATGTCTCAGAATTGATCTGAAGGGTTGTTAAATGCTTTGTTCAATCCAGTGGCGGATCTACGGGGGGGCTTTCGGGCTGAAACCCCCCAAAACGTCTAATATTTTACTAAGTTTGTCAAAACGCAAAAAATCTATACCCGAAATTCGGATGAGGCGTACCAAAACGAGTTGAAAAAGTGGGGTTTTTTTACTTAAATTTCAAAAAAATTTCTGGGGCAGGACCCCCAGACCCCCCTTTTAGTGGTTTGAGTAGAGAATTCACTACCTTTTCCGTATTACCATGAACAAGAAGATTCAATTGGATTATGAAAATTCTTAGCCCCCCAAAACCGCCACTGGTTCAATCTAATATGGAATTTCATTTTAAAAGAAAAAATTTTTTTACAAATAGTTTACAATTAAATCCTTTCTTTGAATTGAATGCTTTGTATTTTGCTCCGAACTTGAAACACATATTACATGCACTGATAAAAAGGATTAAAAGGTTTAAATATCTCGACTTAAAATATTTGAAATACTATAGGACACACCTATTTATCGATTATCGTATATCTGATATTTAAACAGCTCTAATTAATTATTTACTTCAAAGTAAAGAAAAAAAGGACATGCTGAAAATTGTTGAACTTTGAGATTAGAAGAGAGTTCCTCTCAATTTAACGGAATTGAAACTTACGAAATGAATTCAAGCAGTTTTTAAAGTCATAAACTGTCGTAATTTGCGTTTCCAACAGTTTATTTTTTTTCCCTTTTAACCGGAATCTGTTTGACCGGCTTTTACCGAAACCCATTTATACTAGATGAAAAAGGGAGTCCTCCAGCACGCAGCACTTGCAATAGCAACTGTTTCGATTCTTCCACCCACACTTTCGTCAGTTATCGTTACAAAGTGCAAACAACTTTCGTTGCGACACGTGGACTTTACTTTTGAATAATTCGATTGAAACGGAGAGGAGTAAAAAATACGCATAAAAAGAGAGTTCCCATCCTCACTTCCCGGGTTTTTGACCCAATATATTTAGATTTTTAAGCCCTCGACACAACAAAGGCGCCGAGAAGATTAAATGGGGTATAGAGAAAAAAACTAAAACGAGATCCCCCTAAAAGAAAATAAAGGCTTCAATTATCTTCCTCAGCCCTTTATTGGTTTTACCCAAACATTCCATGGTCTGAGTGTCAATGTATGTGCTCTTTCCCGTTGTGTTTGAAAAAACCGACGTGGATAGAAAAAAAGCCCCTGAGGGGTTCAACGCTCTTGAGAAATCCAGAGTTTTTTTATAGGGGGAGGTTCCCCCCTCACCTTTCTCTGGTGCTTTATATTTAAAATTCGATTGTCGTAGGGAGCGCGTGGCATCTGTGTGACGTCACTAGGTGGAGTGTAATTTATGATTAATTTCGCGCCTTTTTTTTCGTTGGCAGGTTGTTGTCGCCGCGAAGTGCTGAAGGCCTTGTCAGTGTGGGATGCAGATTTGGAGTGTCTGCAATCTAGCTGAGGACAATTATTGATGTAGATTCAGTTCTTATCTATAAAAAATGAGGTAAGTTTTTTGGAACTAGTTTTTGATTGAATTTTATTTGTTTGTCATTCTTTTTTTGTGTTTCCTGTGTCTTCAGAGGCCCCGTAAATATAAAAAGTATGTACTGTCTTAAGTTGTTTAATTTTTTTTTCTCGAAAGGTGTGATTTTCACATGTTATCGATACACTCTTCTTAAAACGACAGTCTCAAAACTGAGTAAAAAAGTACTCAAACTGGCTCCTATCCAAATGTACTCAAATTTTAAAACATGAATATAGTACTCATTTCTGAAAATGTGCGTACTCAAAAATGAAACATCTTGAGCTTGTGAGACTGTCGTTTTAAGAGTGTATCGTTCAGAGTCTATATGTGACAAAAGAAGGACGCCAAAGAACATCTAATAACGTCTTCGAAAACCCCTCAGTAGCTGACATCATTTTGTCCATGGGTCGAAATATAGTGCACGTGAGATGCAGTGTTATAAAAGGGACACAAGTGTGCTACCCCTAAATATTATCCAATCTGGCTGAAATTCGACTTTTAATGTATATTCCTCACATAAGCAAGGGACGGCATCGATGTTAAATGGAAAAAATGAAACAACATCATAACCCCTCTAGATTAATCCACCCCTTTTTTGTCTACTAAAAATTCAAGTAAAAGTAACATGAGAGGGGTTCATCCACACTCCAGATTCGGCCATGTTGCACTCAATATCGGATGTAAGTGGGTTATGCCCGCCTCGCGTTGAACTTTCCTAATTCTTTGGCAGGTGCCCCTAACTCTTGGCTTCTCTCGGGCCTTGAACCGGGCGTAACGGGGACAACGGCATTGACCGCTTAGCCCGTTACCCTCAGGATGTAGGCTTACCTTGATGGAATTCAACCACTGAGGCACCCGGGGAGGAACCCGTTTCTCCACCACACTCTCCAAAGAGTTGATGCAGAAAGGTGCATCGAGGGATTTTTTTGCGTTTATCTTGTAGCGTTGGAAAATGATGTTTTTTGCGACAAGTTTTTTTCGTTATTAACTCCTTGGTTTTTTTACTGTTTTTGTTTTATATAAGTTAGTGTGTTAAAATAATAAGTGTAATAAGTAGTTAATAGTAAGTAATAAGTAGGAAGTGTAATAAAAAGTGCGTGTGAATTTCAGGTACTTTGGGATGATTATCACTTTTTTTTTCTTTTTCTATTACTTTTTTATTTTTATCTATTAAACCGTCAACTTATTAAAAATGCTGGAAAGTGCTTTTTACACCGTAAATTCGTGAAACACTTTTTTGCAACACCAAGGAAACACAATAAGGGACACTTTTTATACAAAGCGTTGTGATTGTATTGCGATTGTGTTGTTTTGTATGAGAAATATAATGGTGCTGCAAAAATGTTGCTAATAAAAATCAGAGACAAAAATAAATGTGTTCTGATAGTAGTATTTTGATCCAAATTTAAGAACATCAGCTTCAGAACACATTTCAACTCACTTCTTACACTTTTCAAACCTATTCGGAACAGTATCGCAAAAAGTTGTTAAAGTGTTCTACCTAACAACACCTAAGTGTTCTACCTAAAATGCCGTTAATTTTAGGACAAAAAATTGTCCATATTGTGTTTATAATGTGGCTACTTTGTGAGGAGCGTTTATAATGTGGCAAAACCACTACAGTGCTGAAAAAAAAGACTTAACGGTACTACTCCAGAATCCCGGCGCAAGCGATAAAGTCGCCAATAATGATGCAACCAGCGCCAAACGGAATATCACCACTTGTAACCATTTGCTTGTAAAAAATAACAACAATGCCATTCCATGAAACTTTTTATTTAAAAAGTAAACACTCAAATAAAAATATTTTAAACTGTAGTACACTGCAAAAAATTTCACAGTAAATTTACAGCAAAAATCACTGGCAATATGGGTGCCAGCCCTTTTTGCAGTGATTTTACAGCAATTTTGTAATTTTTGACTTTAACAGCAATTTTGTAAATTAACAGCAATTTTGTAAATTGAACACAGCAATTCTGTATTTTTACAGCAATTTTGTAATTTTACAGAATTTTGTGTTAACTTTACAGCAATACTGTAATTTAACAGCGATTTAGTAATTTTACAGATTTTTGTGATAACTTTACAGCGATACTGTAATTTAACGGCGAGTTTGTAAATTCACATATTTTTGTGTTGATTTTACAGCAATACTGTAATTTAACAGCTATTTTGTAATTATACAGAATTTTGTGTTGACTTTGCAGCGATACTGTAATTTAACAGCAATTTCGTAATTTTACGGATTTTTGTGTTATCTTTACAGCGATACTGTAATTTTACAGGAAGTCTGCTTTTAACAGCATTTAAGTGAATTTAGGCTGTTATTTTACAACTACAGGGTGTCCATAAAATAAGTAACCCGATTTAAGGGCCTCTAGAAGCCAAACCGTTCATCGGAATCAAATGAAATTTTGATGGAAGACGTTTTGAGTGATGGGGACAAGAATGGTATCGGGTGGGATAGTTTCACTTTATCAGTTACGGTGAAAGTGAAAAAAATTTTGAAAATTCCCAATGTAATCTCCCTTTTTTATTCGCGCTACGTGATCCCAGATGTGAAAAAACACTAATAGCGTTGAAACGGTACCTCTAAGTTGAAAACTCGCTCCTAGAGAGACAAATGAAAACAGCAATGAAACTGTTATTTCTGTTTAGACTAGTGTATCAGGAAATAGCAATAAAAAATAGTTTGATTATAAAAATATACTTTGATTTTACTAGTTTTTATTGCTATTTCCTGATACACTAGTCATATTTTCTTAACCATTCACTAGTCTAGCTTGAACAGAAATAAAAGTTTCATTGCTGTTTTCATTTGTCTCTCTAGGAGCGAGTTTTCAACTTAGATGTACCGTTTCAACGCTATTAGTGTTTTTTCACACCTGGGATCACATAGCGCGAATAAAAAAGGAGGGTTACATTGGGAATTTTCAAACTTCACTTTCACTTTTACCGTAACTGATATAGTTAAACTATCCCACCCCATACCATTCTTGTCCCCATCCAAATTTCATCACATCTTGTACATCAAAATTTCATTTAATTCCGATGAACGGTTTGGCGTCTAGAGTCCCTTAAATCGGGTTACTTATTTTATGGACACCCTGTATTTTGCAATTTAATATGTATTATGCAACATTTTCGTTGCTATAGTTTATATCTCCTGCGTTTTGTTACATAACATGAAAATTACTCCAAATGTTGCTACATAGAGGTGCTGAATGCTTTAGGAAGTTTAAGATTGGTATTGTTGAGGAATTTGAATTCAATTCATTATAATTCCATTTAATTTTAGTTATGATATAAAATTCTTACCAAATTAATAACTTTAAGCATAGGTTAATGTTATACAGATTATAGTATTATCCTGTGAAGGTAATGTCACATTTATAAAAGCATTCAATAAACAAGAATTTCATTTTCTTATAATATTTATTTTAATGAACAACTAAAAAATAACAGATACTGCAATGAAAACAACAATGAAAATTATTACTTCTCATATTTTTGGGTAATAAACTTTACAATCTGAAAAGATAAAAGACAAATTAAGCTACATAAAAACTATATAATTTAAATGTAAATATTCAACATTCTCCTTACGGCAATAAAAAAAGAGGAAGTAAATTTTAAAATTATCTAATTAAAGAATTAGAGTTCAGCTATGACTCCATATTTTTCGAGGTAACTTAGTTTTACTAGAATATTAACGGCATTATGAACAATGAGGTATTTGCATGAGTGAGGGATTTGCTTGATTTTATACTTTTTTTATGCATTATGGTTTAAAACTCCCAAATTTCTGATGTTTTCAAATTTCAAAAATGTGTTTTAAATAATTTAAAATTCCATTTTAATTTTGCCAAAACGCCAGAAAGGTCACGTTATCAGAAAACGGGCTTCTATTGAATGTGACGTCACAGCGCACGATTTGTGATTCAGAACTGTTTTCGCGCCCAAACAAAAACGAAATTTCAAAATTTGTAACTCAAAAACTAGGCTACGAAAATACTTGATGTAAACGTCATTCTTCGTGGATTTTTATCTACTATTTTAATAAAATTTAATCTCAAAACGTGCAAATACCTCATTTATAAGACAAAAGTGTTACACAATAAATGGGCAAAACTCAGAAAAATGCTTTATGTATGTGTTTTTAAACATTTAACATTAACATGGATTTAACATGGACCATGGATTCCTATGCAATTCTGATTCCTGATGGTGTTTTCAACCCCCTCTTGAAGTTTTATACCATTATTAATGCATATTCACAAAGCCCACAAGGTTTTTATAATTTTTCAACAATGCGCAATCGTGTGGTCTTAATTTTTGCTGTTTTTTGGAAATTTTAACAAAATAACTACTGGGAGTAGAACCCACGACCTGCCGCATGCTACTCTGGCATCCTACCACTGCTCCAGAGGGGATTCAGTAACTCTAAAACTTATTAGCACAGCATGTTATTTTTTTGTGACGCACGCGCATTATGTCAAATTATGAAAACCTTGCTGGCTTTGTGAATAAGCATTATTAATGAAACACCCTGTAGCCTGTACTTTCAAAGCAACCAACTTTAACAGCAAAATCTTTGCGAGAATAGTCCCTCATTTCAAAACAGAAATAAGGGGTTCATCTAAGTTACGATATTCTAAGTTCATCTTAGTGTTCAAGATGAAATTAGACTAGTTCAGGGACCTTTCACAAAATTGCGATCGGGGCCTTAACAATATTCTCAACTTTCGAATACTTTAAAATTATCTCATAATATCTATTTTTTTTTTCTTAGCACCTAAGTTTTGAATCTCGAATAGTTTTAAAAGTAAGCACGCAATTAATTCTATTGGTACTCTGGGGCCGTTCAAATATTACGTAAGCACCTAAGGGGGGAGGGGGGTTTGCTCTTTGCTTATTTTTGCTGACAAGGGGGGAGGGGGATATGAGTGATGCTTACGTAAGATGATGCATTTTCGAAATTTCTTGTTTCTTGCAAAGATAATTTCAAAATTCAACCAAAAATAAATGTAACAAAAAATTGAATTAGGAATTCTAACGTAAACACTTTTTTCCTGGAGATAGACCACCCTAACATTTTGAAATTGTAACCCCGAAAAGTACTGTTTCGACTCATTTTTGAACCTTTAGGGTTACACCCAAAAAGGACAGCTCCTTGTACGAGTCACCTAATTTTCAAGGAAAAAACAGTACTTACTTATGGGGATGTCAAAATTTCGGGGGGGGGGGTCCCGGCAGTGTCTTACGTAATTATGGAGGGGGGGTTGAGGTTTGCTTATCTCTGCTGACAAAGAGGGAGGGGGGTTAAAAATGACCAAAAAAGTGCTTACGTAATATTTGAACGGCCCCCCCTCTGACACAGATTTCAATTTGAAGTTAACTAAAATTTTTCAAAAATATTTTTCACAATTTTTTCTCTAAAAATTTTCTGTTTTACAAAATTTCATGATTTCTTATTCCAAATTCCAAAAACGGTCACCGGCCTAAACGAACTTCTGGAAAAACCCCTGAGAAAGGAATATAAAAAGCTACAAGAAACTTTAATCCTCTGACTGATCATCCGCGATTTCCGCGTGCAGGTGATTTTCTTCCCTCATTGAGGATCGCACCTGATATGGCGAATTAGCCATGAATCTGATCATGATTCAATAAACTTGCTCAATAAACTAAATAGAAATAAGCTATAATTGAATAGAAATTCATTTTTAAAAAATTTTGGGTGATAAGATCTGAAATTGTCTTTTATGGCAACTTATTTTTTATGGTAAAAATCTAAGTAAAAAATATTTTATAGAAAGAAAAAAAGCTCTGCCACAGCTACGATAAGCGTCTACCAGCCGCCATGCTTACCCAAGGCTCAAAGATGACGGACAACCATAGAGATTTAACTTTTAATACCATCTTAGATCCTAAAATAATGATATATTAAATATTATTACCGTGGGATCCAATAATAATGATATTAATAGTGAGGTCTATAGGGTGGTGTGGTATCATTTGAGCTGTGGATAAACATGGAGGCCGATATAGACGCAATAAAAATTTACACAATTTTTGAAGTGATTTCGATTCACATATACTTAAATACTTAATAAACGCATTTATTACACTATACTAAATACAATAGTAAAATAAAAATTAAGAAATAATTACTTTTCATCCAAAACGGGCTTTTTAATCTTCTTAAATTAATACTAAAAGAAAGTATAAATATTTAATACCATGTATTTATTACAAAATACCATATGAAATATAAAGGAAATATTAAAAAAAACGTAAGAAATACTTACTCTTTTATTCAAAATTCCTGTTTCTTCAAATTTTATTCAAAGCGCACCATTGAAGCAAATTAGAAATTTGTTTTTGTTCTGTTTGGTAAATAACAGAGAGCGGTGGAGTGGAAAAGAGGTACAACTTCTGTATCTGGTCACTAGCACGGCAGTTGCCAGTAAACTATAGCAGGTGGCGCTTCAAAATTACAGCTTAAAAGGCAGTTTTTTAAGATTACAGTAAATGCGTAAAATATTAACAGCAGTTTTTGCTGTTAAATTTTCCGTTTTTTTTTGCAGTGTACTTACCAGTTTTAAAATTTTAAATTTCGTTGAAATATATTTTAAGATTATTAAGGGGCCATCCATAAATTACGTGAGGTGTTTTTTCCAAAATCTGGACCCCCCCTCCCCCCTTGGTGAGATTTAGTGAGATTTTGCTGGACCCCCCCTCCCCCCCACGTGAGATTTATCTACAACTTTTTCAAACTAAAAATAAAGAAAATCGTATAATTTCTAATTTAAAACGTTGACGTGAGATTTTAATCGACCCCCCCTCCCCCCTTGGTGAGATTTGGTGAGATTTTTCCAAACCCCTCCCCCCCTTTTTGACCTCACGTAATTTATGGATGTCCCCTAATATGATTTTTAAACAGACTTATATAAAGTTTTTCTTTTAATAACTTGTTATTTACATTGTTTTTTTTGTAACGATGGGGTCTCTTTTTGATCAGATCTCTTTTTGAGCAGAAATAAAGGTTTAGTACCGATTCAGCCGTTCCCGATTCAGCCGGTAATAAAATATTCTCCCGATTCAGCTGGTGAGGGTTAAACGAATTCTTATTTTGTGCCGTTTCAGCCGGTGGGTACCTTAGGTTACCCCAATTGGCTTACAAGCACGTTTAGCGCGGCGACTTAATCATACTATGAGATCATATGTTCATTTCAAAAGTAGTATTCATTGCGCTACTGCTACTTAACATTTTGAAATCATTTCAGACAAGATCATTAATATGTTGAATTTCCCGGGCGGGATTCAGGAAGAAGGAATATTTATTTTTGTTAATTATAATTAAAAATAACTTGTCAGTAAATTTATGGTAATATTAGACAAAAAGAGATGTTACACTCAGAGAGATTCACAGATGTTATCTTGATATTTATAATTAAATATTACAAACAATATTAGAACAATTAGAGATTAAGGCCTGATAATATGAACTCTCCAGGTAGCACAAGGAACAACGATGCACCAATACTGGTCAGTAGGGTGTATCGAAAAACACTTTTTTTCGATTTTGATGACGTAATAGTGCGGAAAAGTTGTCTAAGGTGCCAGAGAGTACCTGTGAATTTTTTCAGAATTTTTGGATAATTTCTTAATGTGCCACATTGGCCCTGAAGTTCCCCATGTTAATCCAATGGGGCGCGCCGCCAAAAAGGCCGAAAATCTGTTTTTCGCCCCTCATTTCTACCCTAATCACACGACGAATGTCTCGTCTCGAGTTATGGACTCTATATGATCTAGGCTATCCGAAAAAACTTGAATTATAGCCTAAATATCTATATTACGTTTTTTTGTATGCTCAAATTTCGTCGAAAATCGCGTATTTCCTCGTTCAAATCAGAGCCCACAATCAACATAATATAGAGATTTAAGTTATTATTCAAATTTTTTCGGGTAGCATATATCATATAGAGTCCATAACTCGCGACGAGACATTCGTAGTGTGATTAGGGTAGAAATGAGGGGCGAAAAACCGATTTTCGGCCTTTTTGGCGGCGCGCCCCATTGGATTAACATGGGGAACTTCAGGGCCAATGTGGCACATTAAGAAATTATCCAAAAATTCTGAAAAAATTCACAGGTACTCTGTGGCACCTTAGACAACTTTTCCGCACTATTACGTCATCAAAATCGAAAAAAAGTTTTTTTCGATACACCCTACTGGTCAGTAACAGCCCCTATCGGATCCAGGGGGGCTAGAGGGGGCTCAAGCCCCCACCCCACGCAAAAAAATGGTGGTCGTCTATCAACCAAACCAAGTTCGGTTGATAGGTGTTTATTTGTCAAAACCGGGCCTACCGTTTCCCGAAACCCCGCCGGTCCGTTTCTTTCAACCCAAGGCATTCGGTTACTAAGTTCGATCCTGAGAACCGCTCTGATTCGTTTGCTACACCATTTGCGCGGCGCCACCTATCGATCCCGCCCGAAATCTGCCAACGATGGGACCCATCCCATTAGGCTTAAGAGCTTAAGACTTATGGAGATGAAGGTACGTAAAAGATTTCTTTCCTAGTATTTATGTAATTTTTCAACAAAAAATATGTGCTTGTAGTCTTGAGTTAATACTATTATGATCGTAATAGTTTGGATGTTTACCATCCGTTAGTTGAACTGAAATGAACTACGTATAGTGTTATGTGAATCACATATATCGGTTAATGTTGTCGAAATTTGCCCCCATTTTCTTAAATATACTGGGTTTTTTTTAAAATTTAAATTGCCATAAGTACACAGGCAATCATCTCTGCTTTCCTTGCTAGTGAGTTAGATGTATAATTTATAGGTATTGCATTTTTTTTATTAGTTATACTTTTTGTAGTGTCTAGAATCTTCTGGAATGCTCTAAAACTCTATTTTTAAGACAGTCATGGCAATTAAAGTTTTCTCTCGCACATTTATTTGGCAATCATTTACCTGAATCTTTTAAACTAGGCAATATATGATTATAAGAGTCATTTCTGCTTCTTATGATCATGGTTGATATCGAAATTGAGACAGCTCCCGATCTCTTCTCAATTATTTATAACGTATATTTATCATGTGATAAACACATTGCTTATGTTATTAAAACTACTAGGATTTTCTGTGGCTTAGAATACTGAGCCACAGAAAATCCTAATTATAGTAGGTGTAATTTTGAATTTCAAGTATTTAATCAAAATGTTTTGGGAGTACAGCTTTAGAAAGAGTCCTCCAACTGCCATGTATTACCAACAACTCAAATGATGACTGACAACCCTAGAGGTCTTAATCATTAACATAATATTAGGAACTGCCTTAGAATAGGTCAGCTGTTGGCGCCGGCTGAAAACCCTGCCGCAGATTTTTCACGCAGATTTTTTATTTTTCAGAAATCATGCCGAGCAGATTTTTTGGCGACAGCTGCTCACTCAAATGACCTTCGGAAACAAACATGGGTTACCAGCTGTTGCATCATTATTCGTGACTTTATTCTGACGGGATTCTGGAGTAAGTAGTACTGAACAAACCAATGTGCAACTTAAAACAAATAGTATCTTTAATATGAATAAATTGAAAATTAGGTACATTCGGACTTAAAAAAGTTTTAACCTTCCCCGAACCTAATAAAATTTTCCCAAACCTTACGTATTACTCCTATGAAGCTGGAAGGGGCTTCTCCCGAATCAGATTTGTAGGTTCAGGCACTTTTTCCAGGTCCGGGTACATGCGTACTAAGCGGTTGACCATGCCGCTTAATTTGAAAACATCGCCAAAGAGAACACTAGACTTTAACAACATCGGAATACAAAATTTACTCTATTGATTAAACAATCAAATTCAAAAATTAAACTTTACAAAGCCACAGGGAAATGCTATAATTAAATATTATAATAATTATGGGTGACTTCACTATTTTTGTTATTAAAATTGAAATAAAAATATAGTTTCTCTATCTTATTTTCTATTCATCCTGTTTTCAAGTTTTATATTTAGCTATTTTAAGTAAAAAAACATTGTTTATTTAGTTGCTTTGTTTTTGGGAACTAGATCTGGTAATAACTTAAAACTCTTCATAAACAAATACTCTCTTGATATACCGCCAACTTGGCGACAGCAAAAAAGCGGACTTATTCTAAAGTTGTACCATAGGAACAGCTTTAGAAAAGGTCCGCTTTTGGCAACTGCTTCGCCATCTTGGCGCGGGCTGAAAACCCGGCCGCTATGTTTAAAGTTAGTCTGCTCGTTTGGCGGTAATGGTAAACTAAACAGGGGAAGGCCTTATCTCCCTGGGGTTGGAGAGCTGTGGGTAAACATGGCGGCTGATAGACTCTTATCGAAGCTGTGCCAAATTTTATTATATGGGGCCGTTCAAATATTACGTAAGCACTTTTTTGGGTCATTTTTAACCCCCCCTCCCCCCTTGTCAGCAAAGATAAGCAAACCTCAACCCCCCCCCTCCCCCGAAATTTTGACATCCCTATAAGTAAGAACTGTTTTTTTTATTTTTTCCTTGAAAATTAGGTGACTCGTTCAAGGAGTGTCCTTTTTGGGTGTAACCCTAAGGGTTCAAAAATGAGTCGAAACACTATTTTTCGGGGTTACAATTTCAAAATGTTAGGGTGGTCCATCTCCAGAAAAAAGTGCTTACGTCAGAATTCCGAATTCAATTTTTTGTTACATTTATTTTTGGTTGAATTTTGAAATTATTTTTGCAAGATACAAGATATTTTCGAAAATGCACCATCTTAAGTAAGCATCACTCATATCCCCCCTTCCCCCTTGTCAGCAAAAATAAGCAAAGAGCAAACCCCCCCCTCCCCCCTTAGTTGCTTACGTAATATTTGAACGGCCCCTATATTGTCACTGGCATCATCGAAAAACCTTGTATCTCAGATTTGGGGAATATACAGTACGAGACAGATTTTCACAAACATTCAAGGTACAGTTGGGATAAGCGTCGACCAGCCGCCATGTTTACCCACAGCTCAAATGATGACACACAACAATATAGATCTAATTTGAGCTGTGAGTAAACATGGCGGCTGGTCGACTTCTAGTCACACCAGTGTAGGTGTTATAATACGATATTTTTACTCAGGCAATGAAAATGGATTTTGATATTCTGAAAAGTAGAACAAAAACTAAGTAATTCCATGCAGTATTACTTGTATTTGTATTTCTAGGATTATTACAACAATTCCTCTTTGGTGTCAATATGGGTCAAGTTTTATTACTATTCACACAATGATTAATGCATTATACCAAGGATTCCGACCTTTCATTGTCACATTCATTAGTGTGAATAATTTAACAATTATCTTATACTCTGTTGACTCCCTAAATTTGAGATACAAGTTTTTTGGATGCCAGCAGTGTTTTAATTATTATTTCAGTATGTGATATTATATGATAATTTTTTTTATTGTAGCTGCTCTAGGGGGGGCCGTCTTCTTGCCAACTGCTGGATCTGCTTCTCAGTCCCGATTGACATCTGTCTGGGGCAGAGCTTCTGGTTGATCCTCTGGGTTGACCGCTTCAGCTCGTTCTCCATGAGGCAAGGTGCCCCTCACAGCTGCAATGGATGCAGGAAACCGCATCAGAATATGGAGTCGCAAAGCGCGTGTTCACCACTGCAACTTATGGAGCACTGCTTCTCCGAGCTCTTGCGAGGTGCCCCAGAAACCGCCATTCTCGGCCTCTTCTTATCCAGCTTGACATTCACACCGAGGATCCTGGCAGGGCTGGAAAACCTCTCGGGACTCCCTGGAAAACGACGGCAAGGAGCTTCTGTGTCCTCTTGCTTCTCATCTGACAGCTTGAAACCTGGTACTCTTGTTTCTTCAAGTCTGCGTGATTGTCGTTGGTAGATGCTGTTGACTCGTCAAAAAGTTCTCCAGGTTCACTGGTATTCACAGTCGGGCGCCACATTTTTTTAGACGACTGAAAATCCTTCGCCGAAGCTGTTAGTGTGCGCCGCTCAGGTGACAGTGTTCTAGAGGTGTATCCATCACGACCAGAGTCGGCACCATCAACACTTGTGTTGCAGGACGAGTGTTTCTAGTTCAGGGTAACAATGCAGTAATAGTGCCCTCGTATCGGAAGTTACACCCATAAATATTGCTATAAATCTGACCAAAGGTACTTTTTCCTATTACTTTTATTGTTATTAATGCTTATAATATTTTAAACTAAAATATGCATTTATGTGATCTTTCTCTCTGGTGTTAATAAAATAAGTTTATTTGAATTTGAATTTTTTGTTTAAATATGATTCATTCACATTAAAAAAAATTAATTAATAAAATTATTTATTATTCAATAATTTACCTGTTTTTGCTAAGCCATAACTGCCTTAATATGTTTAAAAGTTATTTTGATACAGTAAAGCACCGTTTATACGTCTTTCAAGGGACCCGCGTATAAATGAAAAGACGTATATTTAAAAACAATTTTGATTATTTGAATGAATTGGGACTTGGCGAAAACGACGTATAAATGAGAGACGTATAAATGGTGCTTTACTGTACTATTTTTTACTTCTATTAGAAATCATTCAAATATTTTTTAAAAAGTTAAGGGTTTATAAGGTAAACAAAGTCAAAAATAGTGATATTCTGCATATTTAATGAAAATACCCTATTTTACATATTGAAAAGTTTTCAAATTTTTTCTAACTTTGAGTCCTCAAAAAGTACACAAGAAAATTTTTTAAAGCTTAGCT
This sequence comes from Tetragnatha versicolor, assembly GCA_024610705.1. NCBI lineage: Eukaryota > Metazoa > Arthropoda > Arachnida > Araneae > Tetragnathidae > Tetragnatha > Tetragnatha versicolor. The sequence goes on from JANDEH010000020.1 coordinate 2,967,856, forward strand.
CCAATTTCATCTGGTTCAATCATATCTTTACCTTTAATTATCTGAATTATTCTCTTTTCTTGTTCATCAGTGTTCTGCATTTCTTGTTAAATGATTTTATTGTGTTAAATTTGATCTTGAATTTAGTATTTTACAGAATTGATATGTTGTGTTCTTTAAAAGTATCACAATTTGTGACAAAGATATTTGCATTTTCTGAATATTTCAAAAAGAAATTATAAAAATAAAATTAATTTTTTATACTGAAAAACTGTTTGGTTTATTTATTTTTAAAATAAACTTGAAGGTTGATATTGAGGTAATACATCCAATCATAATTCCATTCTGTCCTGTTAAATGTCCACAATCTGTTTTTAATTCTTTACAAAAATTTTACCAAAACTGCTAATTTAACCAATTGAAATGTAGTTATATCAATGACAGCAATAAAAATTAGGTAATACTTGGCATCCAAAATATTTGGGTAGTATTTAATTGGACTTGATATCTTAATTGAACTGATTTTCCCAAAGTTGAAAACTATCAAAACATTCTTAAATTCTTCAGGATTAGCTAGACTCAGGAATTATGAAAGTTATCAGAACAAAAAGAAAGCAAAATGTACCAATTTGTAGAATTGCTGGTAAATTCAGATAATTTATTATAAATTTATGTGTGTAAATAAAAACATGCCAACATTGTTGGATTGAAGAGACTTTTGCATCGGCTAATCTTTAAGTAGGTATCCTCAAATCTGAAATAGTATCTTGAAGTTTTATATGCTTTGAATCTAGTATTTATTGGTTGAATTTGAAGATGATGGATAGAAGCGACTGATCCATATGTGACAATTTCAACTTTTAAAATTCACTCTTTAGCTATTTCAAAATTTGGATGAAAGATGTAAGTAAAGACACAAAATAAAGTTTTAAATGCAAGGTAAGTACCTACGAGCTTCTATTTTTAAACTCGATTGCAATTTTTGAAAAGAAATTCTTAAAAGTTTGTAACATATAGTAAACAAAACATGTAAACAGAAACCTCCATCGGATATTTTTGTAATTTAATATAAGTATGGTTAAAAAAAGTATCAAATATGTTTCTAGAAATATAAAAGCATGGGTAATTTAAATTTAAAAATACTATCCTGTATAAAGAAAATCCGTATATATCAGTATTCAGGTTATATCAACCGTATTATTTCCATTTGCGCCAATCGTATTGACAACGTTTGCTCCAACCGCTCTGTATGTTTCCCCCAAACGAATTCGAGGTTCGCAAGCCGTTAGTCACAACCGCTCTTTTCGACTCTCGCAATCCCACCACTCCCATTCGAACCGGTGCGGTCACTGCATACGCGCTGTTCGTTCAGTCCTATAGCGACAGAACGGTGCGGTTGGGAGATACGCACTTTCCGTTATGAGAGCAGAACTGTTTTTTGCGTGCCCAAATGAAAAGTTTCACACTATATAATATGGCATTTTATGCATCAAAATGATTTAAAATTCTGTTATTTTAAGATCAAGTTTTCAAAAAAATTTTGGGGGAGGACCCCCAGACACCCTTAGCACTTGCAACTCTATTATTGCAATTCTATTTTATTAAGTTTGCAAAACCCAAAAAATCTATATCCTAAATTCGGATGAGGCGTACCAAAACGAGTTGAAAAAATGGTTTTTTGACTTTAAATTCCAAAAATTTTCGGGGGAAGACCCCCAGACCCCCATTTTAGTAGTTGGAGCAGGACAATTCACTACCTTTTCCGTATTAACATCAACAAGAAGATTCAATTTGATTATGAAAAATTCTTATTAGCCCCAAAAACCAAATCCTGGATCCACCACTGAGTATCGCAAATATCGAAGAATATCGGACATCGAAATCCAGATATCTGACAGTCTTAATTGATAATCCGTAATTTATTAAAATAGAGGGAGATAAGAAATACATTCAAAAACATTTCTAATAAAATTGTACGAAAATTAAGTGAAAATAGAAATTAGACCTATTTACCCCCTTTTTTGGTAAAATTTCTAAAATGATATCCCGGAAATGATTTTGACTAATACTGGAGAATGTTAAATTTAATATAGCTTTCTCCACTTTCTCTTTTAACCAATTAGAAAAAATAATAAAGGGTACCCTTTTTCCACATTGACTCTGAATCGATGGTTTGAATTCGATCTTAAAATGTTAAGTGTCAATTTCTACAGGTAGTTTTACATCTTCCCATGCCCGCTAATAAAAACCCCTAGCTCCTAGCTCATTAGGGGTTAATTTTCACCCCCATTCCTGTGTGATTTTGAGTCGTCTAGGTGAGCACTACCCCTCCTAGAAGTTATGAAACACTTATCTGAAACACCCTATTAGGGTTAGGGTATATTAGGATTATGATTCTAAGTATTAATACTTAAAATGATGATTCAATTTGATTGATCATCATTTTAATCATTTGATTGATAGTCTCAAATATTTAAAATGATGGACTTACTCTAACGTAGTACCCACATTTACGTAGGTATACGTATCAGGGTTGGAAAAACCCATATAAAACTGGGTTTTTTTGGAAGAGTGTGGGTTTTTTCAAAAATCAGTGGTTTCTTCTACATAGTAAGTGGGTTTTTTTCAAAAATCAGTGGTTTCTCATACATAGTAAGTGGGTTTTTTCAAAAATCTGTGGTTTCTCCTACATAATAAGTGGGTTTTTTTTCAAATTTTAGTAAGTTCTTTCTGTGTTAAATGTATTCTATCAAAATAATGTCAGTTTTTCCATAGGTTTCATAACTTTCTTTGTACTATACCTATGATTATAGAATTTTAATATGTTGTGCATCTTTATTAGCTGATTAAAACGGTGTATTGCATTACGGTTTGCGGTCATTATTACGGATTCTATGATAGTCCGATGCTTTACCGAAAAACGACGATAATTCTTAAATAAAGCACAATATATTTTAATAATGGTTTAAAAAGTGATTGTTTCTTAAAATATACGTCTATATACACATCATATCCTATTTTCATGAATATACCTTCCATATTTAGTAAGTTATTAGAGTTTGAAAAAAAGTTCTCGGTATCGTTGAAAAACACAAGTCCGCATTTCGCTTATAAATCGGTAATAATTATTTTAAAAAATTTTTTGATTTTACTTATGAGTAAAGAACCGTTATGGCAAAGTTTTTCCAGAATTACGGGTTGCCATGGTGATTAGGACGTATTTCAGGATTTTTTGAAGCAGAATGAAGTCTACTTGTCTATGATGCCAATCACTCCATTTTTTCAGCTGATTTCGAGTTCAATGTTTGTTTACATTTTATTCGAATTACAAGTGTTATACATCGTTGTAAAGGTAATTAAAAATGCTTTAAGAAAATAAAAATTGCTAAGGGGTGTTCTCCATATTACGGGGCTTGTTTTGGATCAAAGTTTGAAAGCATAGTGTATTCTTTTTTTCCCAAAGTCATTGCCGATTTATGAAATCCTATAGTATGTTGTTCGGGACATTGAGCTGTTTACATCTATGTGTCGCACTAAGGGATCGGGTACATATTTCGTGATTTATATTAAGTTAAAGACGTTTCCGTAATACTTGAATAAAAGTATTTTTGCTTGAGATTGGTGAATGAAGTTTTAATGTTTTACCTGGCGTTGAGCGGTTTAAAACGGTGTATTGCATTAAGGTGGGCCTCATGCAATAAGCGCTCTACAGTAGTCCGAAGTTTCTCCGTAATATTCAAATGACACTATATTAAAATTAATAAATCGATCAATAGTCCGCGGAATCTTGTAGTATACTTAAAGATGTGCATTTTGTTCAATTTTCGTTCAAATCCCGCTATAATTATGGTAGTTATTATAGTTTGAAAAAAAGTCAACCGCTCTCAAAATAAAATTAAACTTAGTTTAAATTTTGAAAAAACCCATTAAAATTTTAAAAATATCCTAAACTTTGAAAGAATTCTATTTATCTTTGAAAAAAAATACTCAAATTTAAAAAAAAAATCCTTAATTTTTTATAACCAGTTTGAAATTTAAACTTCTTAAATTTTGAAAAAACCCTTTCAATAATAAAAATTTGAAATTTGAAAAACACTCCCTTGAACACCGAAATAAAGCTTTCTTTTGTGTTTGTTTCTGTTTCGGAAGGCCATGTATGAGCTGTCGCCAAAAAAAATGCTTGGCGAGATTTGCGCCGGCTTTCTAGAGAAGTACCGACTTAACAAAATGCTAAACAAATTTGTTAGACACGACAATCAGAGTGTCCCAAAATTGACTGACAAAGTAATTGGAAACTAATTGAAAATAAACTAACATAGGATAGTTAAAAAATTGAAAACTTTTAAAATCAAAAGTCTTCTGTGACAAAATTAAGTGATCCGTAAAAATAATTTACTTAGTTCCACATTTTTAAAAGAGTTATTCGAAATTTTTAAAGAGTTCTCATCTATGAAAAGTTAAAATTGTAGACAAAGTTAATCTAAATATAAAACAGAACATACAACAAGTCACCAAGTTTCTGATGGTACCCATATTTCCCCCAGTTTTTATTCAAATAAATGCATCAAAACAATGTCTGTTTTTAAAATTTTAAAAGTCATTTATGAATTGTGTGAAAATCAGACTACTAGAATAATAGTTGGTCTCTCACAATCATACTTTTCTCCATTTCTAACATTCTACGAGAACTTTCCGTTCTTCATCACGAGAGAGCAACACATCGAATTTCAGAAACACCTGTAAAGCGTTCGCTAGGAGGAAAAGGGAGTCAGGCCCCCGACCTTGAGAGGCGCTCCCAAGCGGGTTCAGCGACTTCTCCTACCGCTAAGCCTACCTGTCCATTTTGTCGGAGAGGACCCCTTTTAGGAGGGAGAGAACGAACCACCAGGAAAAAGAGTTGGGGGTGAATTCTTTGGCAACCTGTTGGGGCCTGACTTGGGATCGTTCGCCCCTTGCCTGCTGCCTCCCTCTATCTCTCCAGCAGCTGATGGAGTTTCTTCGGGGTATCGTTTGCTCTCTGTAATGGTCATGGGGCAGATGGAATTTCGTTTTTTTTTGGGAAATTCGGGATTAGGAGGGAGGGATTGGTGTTGATTGGTATAGAAGGAAATGATCCCTGAATCAATTTCGTATTCCTTACCTTATAGATTCGAAATGTTGTTTCTGTTAATGATTCTTACGATTTTAAAACTTAATATGGTTTGGAATTGTTTGGGAAGGCTGTCGGGAGCCTATACGTATCGGCTTTATGATCGGAGGGTCCCGGGTTCAATTCCCGACACCGTTGAAGACCCACCGAGTATATGCGGAGTGTGTTCTCGTTAAATCTGGGGGTCCGAAAGTCCTGTGGTCGGTCATGACACAGTTTACCATGGGTCCTGGTTGTCTGGAGACTATTTCCCTCTCCTTCAGAGACATGGCAAAATTGTGGAGCTGGCAGCATCAATCATCATTTTTCGAGGCTTAAGTCGGACTCCTGCCATTCATGGGCCTAACTTTCTCAGGAGCCGCACCCCATTAGCCTTAAATCCTGATGTACGCTTTGCGGATGGAGCTTGGATATTCCAAGTGGCATAAGAAACAACAACAACATTGTTTGGGAATTCTTGTGCAGAAGCTATCACCTGTTTTAGGGTCATTTAAATATTTTAATAATAAAAACTTATCTTTTCATTATTTAAAATTTAAAGTATAACCTTTGCTCCAATTTTCAATCCGTTTATTTCATAACTCGAGACCTTTCTGGGCTGTGGCCAAACCTTTATTAATCCTTCCTAAACAAAGATCGTGACTCAAAACATTGGGGGTACTTCACTATTGGGGAATTTAGGAGTTAAATGGAGGGAGAATGGATTAGGCTGCGAAGTTATAGAAAGAGAAAAGCCTTTAACCATTGTAAGACAATTGGAATGTCTTGAAATATTAGAAGACGTGTTACGTGGGCAGAACCCTTCTTATCCGCCCATGGCTACTTTCATCATTTTGGTAGCTAACAACATTAACGGTCCTTTGGCTAATGCTTGACCAACTTATCACAAGTATCGAACACCTTTATAGACCAAGACCATGAAGAACCAAAATGGCTTGTCACAGCTGGACCCCATTTTATTAAAAAGTCGAACTACTTTCTTTACATCCTATCTGAACACCCCCTGCATATAAGGCCTGAGATATTTCACCTAAGGAGCTTCCAGATAGAGAAGTACTGCCTCTGATTAATGGTAAACCAACTTGATTACGGTATAAAGATTGTTCTTGAACCAAAATCTTAGAGAAAGTTGGTAAAGATGATGCAGTCACACAAAGCCAATTTTAGTTGATCTACTATCGAACGTTGAACTATGATTTTCTAGTGTATCTCAAAATTGTAAGGCTGCGTTAGGGGGAGCATGTGGGCCCTCGAATATCTCTTTATTGGAGAATGACGAATTTTCCAAACTAACCTGATTAGTCGTCCGTTTCCTCATCGTCCAGCGATTACTAGCAACAAGTTTTTCAATCGGCTAACCTAATAAAGCCCCGACAGGTCCAGTCATTGATGGATAGTTCGAGGGAGGTGAACGACCCTCGTGTCGCAATCGTCCTGGAGCAGCAGTATACCTAGTACATTTCCGCTTTTGTGGCTCCCCCCCCCTCCCTTGCGGTAGCGTGAGATGTGTATTGAATTTTGGAAGCATTTTTCTTCATCGAAGAATGGCATCGAGGGAGAAAGTAAGTAGCAGCGCGTGCGTGCGTGATTTATGGTGGGTCTGAAATGAGGGGGGTGGAAAGGGGGGGGCGGTTGGTTTCGAACCACTCGTTGGGTGGAGTGCTCTGCATTCCGAGGGAAGGGGGAAAGAACACACCTTTGGGTTGTCCGTGAACTCCCCCCTCTGGGTTCATGAAGTTCCGGTTAGTCGGAAATACAGGGTGCTTATACTAATTAACGATCAATTTTGAGAGAAGTGGTCAGGAAAAGAAACAACTAGGCCACTTGCAGTAGAGGACAGTAAGAGAAGGAAATTATTTCCAGCCGAAAAATTCGCTTCCGGCAGAAAAAGAACACTGCCCTCTAAAAAACTTGTTGATTTAACAAAGAATTTCTGTCAGATGACCATCAGAAAACCCTCGTAATTTGTGCTGGAGAATCTTCCTATACTTAAACAGAATCAAACTACAGAGAAATCCTAACTGATATACAGGTTGTGATTTTTCGAGAAAACCGGTCTATGTAAAATTCGGTCATAAAAAACTGGTCAATAAAAAATAAATTTATTGCATGGGTAAAGCCATAATTTGTTTGGTTTCTTTTTGACCGGAACTGATAACCGGGTTGCGATACCCCAGGTTGTCTCTTACTTGTTTCAAATCGGACTCTACACAGGCCCGGATCCAGCACGGCTGCAAGGGGGGGTACTTTTCCAGACAAGATCCCCTTGTGGTACCATTGGGGGTATGGGGGTCCTCCCCCAGAAAAATATTGAAATTTGACGTGTAAAAGTAGGGTTTTAACTCATTTTAGAAACGTTTTGAGTCTAAGGGGGGCACTTTTCAACACTACAACCTTTACTTTTTGACCCAAAATGACAAAATTTTGGGGATTTCCTAAAAATAAACACTGATTACCCCATTTTGATACTAATGGGGGTTATGGGGGTTCTCCCCCAGAAAATTTTTTGAAATTGGACCTTAAAAGGTGGGTTTTTACTCATTTTGAGAACCTTTTTGGGTCTCCTGGGGGGTACTTTCCAGAGTGCCACCCCCTGAATCCACCACTGACTCTACAACATGTCAAACAGGTACTGTGAATTGTATTCTGCACCCAACATTTTGAATAACAAACTTGTAAGAATAAAAACGTTAACCAAACCAAAAAGTAGGTAAAGTCTTAAACCTTTCGCTTAAATGGTTGTAAAATATTTAGAACATTGTTTTTTTAAACGTAGGAAGAATTCATGTATACCTCCATTCCATACCGACTGCAGGTGTCGGCATTATTATCGTCATGTTCCATTTTTTTTTCGCAGGGGGTGGGAGGAGATAGCCGTAGATTTTTCATGATTTATTAGAGCTTCGCAAGCTCCAGTTGCCAGTAAGATCTCCCCCCGTACTGATGACTCCGCCATTAGGGGTTATAATAGGAGGGCGAGTAGACTTTACAGTGCAAAACTCACTGAACTGTCGCTGTGCTCTATCGGGAAGGATATAAATGGTCGCCGATGTAAGGGATTAGCAGATAAGTTTTCTCTCTCTCGCTCTTTGTCGAAGAGGGAGCGGGAGCACAGTCGTTAGCGCTAACTACGGAACTCTCCTCGCTCCATTTGGAACGGGGAGGAGGGATTTGAGGAACCTATCAATGTGCCTATGTAGAATGGAGTTCGGTTTTTAATTTTTTTTTGTTATAAATGAAGTTTTGAGTGTTGATCTCTCGGGAAATTCCGATCAAAGTTCTTAAATTTGGTCAAATATATGCGTTTTTGATCCGTCGAGGTGCAATTACAATCTCAAAAAAAGCTTTGGATCTTGAGGTCCAATTTGCACGATGCCAGTTGAAGTTTCCAGTTGTACATTATAATATCTAAAATGATTATTGTTAGTCAATAAATTCTATGATATAAGTAGTATATATTTTATTCTCCTATATCTCATGAATACATGTAATTTGGGTATAATGAATGAGGTTTTGGATGTTGTTAATTTCAATGAGTCATGCAGTGAATTTTTTAAATTTTGCTTTAAGGATTATGAGAAGTGACAGAAGAAATTTCGAATCCTTCTCTCCCTTTCTCTCTTCTCATTCATTGATTCTCTCTTTTTCTTTTAATAAGTAATTCATCGGTAAGTTGCAAGGGGTTTAAGAAAGGAAGAAAGTAATATAGCATGAATGAAACTCTACAAAAAAAGAGATGTCCAGAAAAATATTAATTTAAAACCCTGGTTGTAAATTAAAATACTTGTGGGTTCCGAAAAGAATGCAGGCGTTCTTCGAATGTAATTTAAAAAAATAAAAGGAATGAGCTACATATACTTAAAAGGATACAATCCAGAGAAAATTAAGGGGTTAACTTTCCTCTCTCTCTCTCTTCCTCTCTCTGTCTGTCTATCTCTCTATCTCCATTTTCTCTTCCTTTTCTTCTTAATCTTCTCATAACTCTTCTTGTCCTACATACCTTCTTTTACACTTCTTCTGCTCTTCCTATAAAATAATAAAAATTTGTGCAATAAAATGCATGCATGCAATGTCTTAAGAAACTGGCCGTTTAAATAAGAATCCTGAAAAGGAGTTTCAAATAATCGAGGTTTTGCTATCTATATATTGGAATATTTTGCATCCAAAAAAATTTTTCACGGTACAGAAAAACGAAATGCAATACTACCAATTTTTTTCTATCCTGTCAAAAAGAGAAAAACCTTCAACTGCTTTCGACCCTTGCGTGTGCGAGGATATAGAGATTCGAAAAGGGAAGATACACTCCGGAGATATTTCCTTCTTATTACATCGGCCGGCTCCTCTTTGTTCTATTCTTTTACGGCGCGTAAAGCAGATGTATACATTTTTTTCCACGAGAGGCATTTTGTTTACTCCGGTCATTCGAACAAAGGGGGGTCCTCCTCCCCCCGGAAACCGCAGACGACAATAAATGGAGACGTCGAACGGCTCTTTTCCGTCCAATTGGGCCCTTCCATGCATAATGATGCGTGAGGGGATCTCGAGATGAATTACGATGCATGCATACAGAGAGGTGTATTAAAAATCCATAAAACCGATCTTTTAAATCCAAGTCCCTTCTATACTTATACGCAAAGGTTTTTGAGTTTGTTTTACTGTTTATAAATTAATGGTGAGGTTACAGGGGGGAGTAGTCTGCAAGCATCTTAAATTTTTTTACCCAAAATTCTTGGTTTAATAATTAAAATTTGATTTAATAAAATAAAAGATAAATGATATGATTGAATATAAAACTACGACAAAACACAAGAAATCACACATACCGATGCAATATGATGTGAATAAGGTGATTTAAAAGGTCAATGGTCTCCTTACCCCTCAGACAAGTGTTGGATAATATAGTACTTCTGCAACAATCGACAAATTAGGGAAATATCACTGATTTGCAGTTCATGAGTTCGAATCTTGCTGTTGTTATTCCTTCTAGAGGTTTTTGACATTTTGTTTTCTTTTCCAATAAGACTTTAATAGAAAACTATGATAATTTGAAATGTTGTCACTGATGATTGGTAATAGGGCTGCAAATTTTTCTAAACTAATAATGAAAGATTATTACTATGGATTGTGAATATCATATAAATATTTTCTAATAATGAAATTACGTGAGAATTGCAATAGAGCATTTGCGATCACATGACTCGGACCTAGCAACGGCCTTAGCAACAGACGGTTTGACCTAAAGCAGTTAAAAGAAAATAACTGGTCGTGACGTCACCTGAAAACACTTTATTAGTACCCACTAACTAGCGTATATCATTCGAACTATCATCTTTTGGTTTCTTTACTCCTCATCCACGCCTAGTTTTGTGGAAAGAAAATGTATCCAAATACACAAGTAGATAGAAGAACTTATAATTCGTGATTAATCGTATTAAATATTTGCCCTGACAGCATGATTATGATTAAGTAACAGATGCCCCTATAGCTTACATAATTTTAGGTACCCTTATGGAAAAGGATGAAGAGGCACTCACTGGGAAATGGGGTGTCTGGCTTCCACTAAACCTTTCTGCAAACTGGCATGGTAGTCCAAGAAAGTTAGCTCAAAAAAGGGGTTCAAGTGGAACAAATTGTAAAAGAAAGTTTGATGGGTGATTCTTATAGGAAATTTTCCGTAGAAAACGATGGTGAAACGTATACCAAAATTAACCGTGTCCTTTAGCCAATATGGTGGATTTTCCAAAATGGCGGTCAATCGTTTTTAACTTATTATTTCCTAAAAATTGTTAATAAAATTATAAATTTTGTAGTAAATAATTAAAATTTAGTAACAAAAACAATGGGGAACTTTTTTTTCTCTTACGATAAGTCATTTATCCAATATGGCGGATTTTCCAAAATGGCGTCCACTAATGTTTATAATAAGTAAAATTCTGATGATAAATTCGTAATTTTTTCAGGATATGGTAAGAATTAAGTCATAATAATATTAATATCAGTTTCCTCTCCTCATTGTATCAAATATGGCGGATTTTTCAAAATGGCGGACAATCGTGTTTTACTTATTTGCTGAAATTCGTTAATAAAATAAAACTTTTGCTGTAAATTATTAGAATTTAGTTGCAAAAATAATGTGGAACTGTTTTTTTCTCTTACGATAAGTCATTTATCCAATATGGCGGATTTTCCAAAATGGCGTCCACTGATGTTCATAATAAGTAAAATTCTGATAATAAATTCGTAATTTTTACAGGATATGGTTAGAATTAAGTCATAATAATATTCATATCAGTTTCCTCTCCTAATTGTATCAAATATGGCGGATTTTTCAAAATGGCGGCCACTTATTTAGAGCCTTTTTATTTTTAACGTTTTTAATAAATAAATTTTATTTTGGAATAACATAAGTAATTATATATTAAATTATCTATAAAATGGTATATTAACCAAGATTTTGCGATACATAGAAATAATTTCCGAAAAGGCGGCCGCATATTTCAAACTAAGTGGTAAATAGTAATTTTTGAATTTCTACCTACCTTTAACATTATTTACCCGTAAATTTTAGTAAATTATAAGTATTCTGCTTATATTTTACTTAATAACATTTAATATTTCTAATTATTAAGAAAATAAAAATTAAAAATAAAAAGGATCTTAATAAGTGGCCGCCATTTTGGAAAATCCGCCATATTTGATACATTGAGGGGCAGGAAACTGATATGAATTTTATTATGACTTAATTCTTACCATATCCTGTAAAAATTACGAATTTATTATCATAATTTATGTATTTTAAACATTAGGTGGACGCCATTTTGGAAAATCCTCCATATTGCATAAATGACTTATCGTAAGAGAAAAAAACCAGTTCCACATTATTTTTGCAACTAAATTCTAATAATTTACTGCAAAAGTTTTATTTTATTAACGAATTTTAGCAAATAAGTAAAACACGATTGTCCGCCATTTTGAAAAATCCGCCATATTTGATACATTGAGGAGAGGAAACTGATATGATTATTATTATGACTTAATTCTTACCATATCCTGAAAAAATTACGAATTTATCATCAGAATTTTACTTATTATAAACATTAGTGGACGCCATTTTGGAAAATCCTCCATATTGGATAAATGACTTATCGTAGAGAAAAAAAAAGTTCCCCATTGTTTTTATTACTAAATTTTAATCATTTACTGCAAAATTTATAATTTTATTAACAATTTTTAGGAAGTAATAAGTTAAAAACGATTGACCGCCATTTTCGAAAATCCGCCATGTTGGCTAAAGGACACGGTTAATTTTGGTATACGTTTCACCATCGTTTTCTACGGAAAATTTCCTATAAGAATCACCCATCAAACTTTCTTTTACAATTTGTTCCACTTCAAACCTTATCTTTCTTGGACTATGGGTATCAACATAAAAATGTCCGGATTTTATTTTGAGCTGAAACTTTCTATTCAGAGATTTAGATACATTGAATTTTTTTTATTTAAATGCTTTTCACCCCACTTTGTTATATTCGTTAATTTCTACAATACAAGCGGGGAATTGCACTGAAAAGTTGTATCAAGGATTTAAATTAAGTTAATTGTATTTTTTAAAGGCAGTAAAACTATAAGCATTACACTAAATTTCTAGTAGATATTTTGTTTAAATCTAGCTATTTTTTTCTATATACTAGGGGGCTCTGCCCCCTGCTCGCTATCGCTCACCAACCCCCGGAACTGCTTCGCAGTTCTTTGAAGATCGCTTCGCGATCTTAGCGAGCAGAGCTCGCTTGTTTCATCTCAACAATCCAGGCTCGTCGGCTTAGTTAATGCTCCTTTGATACCGAAGCTACTCATCTCTCTAGTTTATCAATGATTTAATTCGAATCATTCATTCCCTCGAAGATATCAAAATAAAACTGTTTCTAAAATATTCATCTCTTAACTTCAATTCTTCTTTCTTCAATTATTGAATAGAAATGTTTTTTAAAAAATATCAAGCAAGTCTACCAATCATCATCAACCAACTTAGAGTAAAAACAAGCCTTTAAGAAACTTTAAATTTTTAATATGCACGTAAACATCTAGTGAATCGTCGGAAATTAAAGAAATAAGACTCATAAAAATAAGCTGTTTCCCTAGTGAAAGACCAGAAAGAGAAGAAAAAATTGAAACTTTGAATCTCAATAATTCTAAAACTAATTTGAATTTTTTTAAAAAACGAAACGCCAATATTTTTATAAAAAATAACTGTATATGTTTCTAAAATATTGTACCTCTATCATGATTAGTTTTTATTTTATAACGAAAAAATCGAAAAATTGTCAAAAATTTCGAAACTTTAAAATTAAATTACTCAAAAACTAATTCGAAATTCGAAAAAAGAGCGATGAGGTGCAAAAATTCATGCCTAAGAGTATGTGTATGCAAAAAATCACGTTTGTGCTGTAAATAGATTTTGCTGGAGGCGAACTCGCAGCAGAAAAAAATAATTTTTGACTTTGACATTAAATAACTCCAGAAGTAATTATCTAATTAATTAAGTTTTGGAACGAAAATGATTATCATGCATTTTTCTACCAATGGTCAAAATTTCATAATATTCCTTTGAATAGTTTTTGCGTAGTTAGAGTTCAAAATGTTCAAAAATAAAATTTTCAAAATCAGCGGCGGCGGCGGCAGCGGTCACTGTTACTTTTTTTTAATATAGAGAGATTAGTACTCTCCTTCTATTAAAAAATTTTTCTCCATTGGTAAAAGAATTTTCCAGTTTGAAAAATCTCCGTCATGTTATCTGTATTTAGAAGTGTGTTTTATAATGGGAATTAGGTGTACCGTAAAAAATAACCAAGATATTTAAGATGCCAAAAATTAGAAATATTACCTTATAATAGAAAAGCACTGTTTTTATTATACAAAAATAACTTATTAATTAGATCTTCTGATTCCAAAATCTAAGTCAAGTCAAATCTGCGATGATTATGTTTGATATCAGAGTACCGATACAATAGAAGTATCAAAAACATCAATTAAATAAAGATGTTTTAAACATACAAAAATAACTTGGTAATTAGATCTTCTGATTCCAAAATATAAGTCAAATCTTCGATGATTATGTTTAATATCAGAGTACCAATACAATAGAAGTATCAAAAACATCAATTAAATAAAGATCTCAAAAAGATGAAAGAGTAAACACCCAATCCTTTCTTAATGCACCTTAACGCGCAATTTTTCCCATAAAGGATTGAAAAGTCTACCTGATTTCACACCCGTCATAACCCTTGTGCCTTTTTGAAGCCAACCAACCATACATTCATAACCTTGACAACGAGAGAGAATTTTCGTCAATTGTCACCCCCCCCACAAAAAAACACACCTAGAGTCTGTCGCAGCTGAAACCCACCGGGGTGGTTTCGGACGACAACCGTCAAAATACAGAAGAATCCGAAGGCGAGGGGGGAACGACAATGACATTATTGATTTACGATTCCGAAAAAATACATATATCTATATTTATAAAAAAAGGCCCCAAGTATGTGTGTATCCCCTCGCTTTTTCAAGATTCCACTTTCACTTCTGGGGGGGAAGAGAAAAAAGTCCCCTGAACCCCTCCTCTCAACCACCGCCGGATAAAAAAGGGAGCGATGGATGAAAAAAAAACCTGGCGAATTAAAAAAAGGATTTTTTTGCCCTCTCTCCGCCCTACGGCTGCTAACCCTAAAGTTCGGTGAACCCAGGCAAGGCCGTTCTTAGGTAACTCGGTAAACAATAAGCAGGGGATAAACAACTCTGCATCCACCTCCCCCTGGGGCCTCAGCGAAGGTGCATCATAATAATCGAGGGGTTGCTTCCCAGGGTTCTTATACCTCGTTCCCCACATATTCAGATGGTCCGATCGTGACGGGGGGTTTCGGGAAATCGTTATTAGCTACATCTGAAAGGTGTGTTGTGTGTGATGGAGAAAAAACAGGTTTTTTTTTCAGACGAACTTTTGATGATGGTTCTGGGTGTAAATTTAATGATTTTGTTTTTGTAAGTCAAGCCCAAGAAGTTTTCACATGGCGTCTTGCTGTTCTGGGATTTAGACAGAATTTTTGGGGAAATTGAGATGCTTGCAGCAACAAGGAGTGAACTCCAATGTAAGACTGTCGAGGAGTCAGCTCGTTTGTAAATCCGACCCATTTTCACCCTTTTTTATACACCGTTAAAATAACGACATAAAATTTTTTTGAATAAACTTATTCCAATTTGTTATTTATATTTCTTTTAAATGCTGAGATATATTCAGGCTATAAAGCTGTGTTTAACGAGTGTATATCGTTAGAGCTACTGGATTTTTCTTTTAGGATTGGGATTTTAGGGGAGTAGATATAAACTTGTGTTAATCCTTCATAAAGAATAATTTTTATTGAAAGATCCCAACCCTTTTTCCATCCTAATAGATCACCTGAAACTATTACCATTTAATTCTACAGAAAATTTGGGTGGCAGTACTGAAAGTGTTCCAGTAATTATATTTTTTTTATCTCAAAACAATGAAACTTTGGGGAATTCTCTACTGGTTAAGAACTATAATTGGAGAGAATCAAAAATTAATGGTAAGTGAAATTTTGAAACTCAACCATTTTATTGTACTAAAAGAAATATCCGGCCTTTCTAAATTTAACTTCAAAAACAGGGAATTGACAAAACTTACTTTTTTATCTTATTTTTTGAAAGGGGACTTTTTTCACGGAGAGAGATTTTAGCATTTCTGGTCATCCTGGAGGCAGTAAACAACAACCATTTGGCAAATGCATCACCACCTGTTGACCTTTGTTGCCTCATTCACCCTCTCCCCTCTCCCTCCCAGGAAGCTCTTTCTTGCGTCTTTTCACTTTCGCCATTTTTACTTTCCTGCCCCAAAAAACCACGAGCTGCAACTTTTTCTCAAGAGAGAGAGAGAATTTGTTTATTCAGATCCCTTCCTTAAAGGAGTTTCCTGTCATCTGGTGCGTCGGAAATAACATGCCATTACTCATCTGAGATTAAAATGTTAACACAATATGTTAATGTTAACACAAATATATTTTAATAAATAAATGAATGTTAACACAATAAAATTACTTTAAAATGTTCAAACTATAATTTATACCCTTAAGAGATTAATTAAATTTATTGATATCACACTAATAAAAGCATGAACAGGATTCTTCTGGTTACATTACATTGTAAAAATTTTATTTTCAAGAAGTTGAGTTTAAAGTTCTGATATCATTTGAAAACCTTTAGAAGTTATTTGCATAATTAAGTTCTAAGTAAAAGTTTGTAAGTTTGAGAAGCAAAGAACTTTTAAAGTGACCCAGATTTTTTTTTTGGAAATCTTTATAGATTATTCTTATTTTTTGAAAATGGTATCATGCAACGGAGGAAAACTAATGCGCCATGGAATCAATAGAGTATAAGGTTTTTTACGATCGTACTACATTTTTAAAAAAATAAAAATCTAGTACCAAAGGGGTTCTAATAAATTTTTTAAGAGTGATTAATTTCCAATAACTTTAGAGTTAATCAGTTATTAAATTTCGAAACGTTTCAATGACACTAAATTATAACACAATTAAAATAATATATAGTCAACTTTTTAATAACACCTCCCCACACCATATTATTCCCCCCTTTTGACGATATACATAACTATAAATTTGTAATGTTATGAAACTTGCAATCGTGCAAATTGCAATGCACATGTACAGTCAGAAGGTGAGTTTCCAAACTGCAATGCCCGTTTTTGAAAACAAAATTATATTTGATTCAGAAATAACTCTTAGACATTATTCTGATTAGGATCCCACGGCAGGACCCTTTTTTTTGGCTATAGATAGGTGTGACGATGTGATGAATTTGTTCCACACCAACCTCATTTGCATACTTGCCAACTTTTACGGATTGTCCGTAATATTTACGGATTTTCTTAAGTTTTACGGATTGATCGGGAAAAAAATACGGATTTTGCGTTTTTGTCCACTTAACTATCCTTGAAAACGCAAAACACTCGAGGCGTAAATGATTTTCTCTAATTGTATCTTGTTACTTTAAAACCAGATTCCTCTACTAATCCTTTTCCTTACGATTTTCTCAATTTTGGTCCTTTTATTGAGTGAAATTTGGCTTTTTCGCAAGTTTTTTTCGGATTCGCCGGCGAGTCTTGACGTGCGCTCTGCCGTAAAGTTTGCTTCTTCTCGTGTTCCGCTCGCAATGCGGAAAAAACAACTTTACCGAGATTGAAATTCGCACGTTGATGTTTTTCAGGCTTGTTGTTAACACGCGAAAAGATTCAAGTTGCACTTTTGTAATGTTACGCAAAAAGTTTTACGGATGTAAGTTTTCAAAAGTTGGCAAATATGCATTTGCAATTCTTCAAAAAATCTCGTAAAAAAGGGGAAGAAAATCCCATAATCTCTCACGTATAGTAATCTTAATCCCTTAGTAAAACACCAAAATACACTCTTTCCCCTCATAACTGCTCGCTCTAAAAATAATGTATCTCTCCTAAGGCATTCAAATGACTGGAGGGGCACGTGTCCTAAATATAGGTCCTCCGACTTTTTGACGAGTCCGCTGTTTTTCTGTGCGCGCTCTGCATCTTCAGGAGAAATTTCCTCTAATTTTGTAAAAGAGGAGGTGGTGAAAATAAAAAAGAATGAGGGGCGAAAGTTGGGGTGCAAAATCAGGGAAAGAGGAGAAGAAATGCGGAAGTGTGTCGCGGAAAAGTTTTGGGAAAAATGCGCGTGGCCTAAATGATTCTTTTGTTTCCGAGCGCGAGCGGGGAGCCATGTTTGCACATGCGAGAAATATGATGAGGTCGCGAGGGCGAATTTCGAGGGTGTTTTTTCCACTGTTAAATCGGGGTTTTAATCACAATTTCTGACTTTCGAGCATTTTATGTAACTTAGAATTTTTCTTCGCGGCTTAACGACTTTAATTTGAAAAACTGGTTTGTTATTTTTAATAATGCAGTGCAATAGTTAAATGGGTCCATAACCATACTATCATTTTTCTGAAAATATAGTAAAAATAAGTATAGTATTTAAGCCATCATTAGTTTGTTTTAAATTTTGTGCTTTGCGTTATTTAAATTTGTGTGAATTTGCATATTATATTTTAATAACTGTTAATTTGATAACTGTTCTAATATAGTATTTAGAGAAAAAACACAGATTTCTAACAAAATTTTGAAAAAATTAACTGAATTGTAAAGTTTTAAAAGACATGATTTTCAGAGTTTTTAAATTTATAACTTTTGGGAAAAAAGTGAAAAACATAACACTCGTATTTTAGTTTTGTTACTTGATAAAAGATAAAAACGAAGCGTTTTTTAAAGTTTATACGTTGCTATTTTGTTAGATTTGAAAATTTCAAAAAATACTGTTTATTAGACTTATAGATCATTATATACTTAAATTTTTACATTTCCACGAATAAGACAAAAGTTTTAGAAACTCAACAATTTTATCCTGAGTGGAGCTTTCCCACTCACGTTTCCTACACGTTTTGAATCTGTGTTCCTCATTTGAAAAAAGGGAAAGCCATTGGGAAAAAAGTGAAAAATATAACACTGGTATTTTTAGTTTTGTTACTTGATTAAAGATAAAAACGAAGCGTTTTTTTTTAAAGTTTATACGTTGTTATTTTGTTAGACACTTTTTTATTAAGATTTGAAAATTTCAAAAAATACTGTTTAGACTTTTAGATCATTATATTTAATTTTTTACATTTCCTCGAATAAGACGTAAGTTTTAGAAAACTCAACAATTTGATCCTGAGAGGAGCTTTCTCACTCACGTTTTCCTACACGTTTTGAATCTGTGTTCCTCATTTGAAAGTAGGGCAAAAAATTTTATATTTTTTTCCTGCATTGAAAGAGCCTCAGTGTTTTAACGGAGCTTTGGCAATTTGTCCTGTCGTGTTTCTGAGAACCAGTCAAAAAATAATGGAGATGTTGCTGTTTACGCCTCTTTTGCGTTTCTGAAACCCCAGCCGTGCCAGTTGGCAAGAGATCTTGTTCTTGAAACGCATTTTTTCTCTCTTTATCAGGACCACAATAAAAATAACACTGGGTCAGTGACACTGATTCAAGCTCAGGATCACGGTTGCAGCTTCGGCATCTAATCTTACCACTATCCTCTTCTTCTTCTTTTTAACTTTATGACCCGAAGATTTTTAGCCAGACGTGCATGCTTTTTTTATCTTCACTCTTTTTCTGATAACGTTGGCGTTTCTATACTTAAGACCGGAATTCTCTCAGATGGATTTCTATTGTGTGAAGAACAGAGTTTTCTAAATGCATTCTTTACCTCTGATAAAATTGATATTCTTAACTTGTTCGAGGATGATACTTTTCTCGAAGAATGGAATTCATTTTACTGGGTTTTTTTTCTACACAAGTTTGGGATCATTGTCATTTGAAATTCAGATTATGCTCTAACACGAATAGAGCATAAACAGAGATCACAAAGAGTAGAGCACGACATAGTTTTAAATTAATGTGCTACATAAATTGAATCGTCAGTTTGAAGAAGGGAATAAGTCCAAAAATCAAGTTTTGAGAAAATCGAAAAAAAACTATATAAGTAATGGAATTTTCATTGTATAACCGCCAAATTTTTACTGGAAGTTCAGAACCCTATTTAGAAAACAGAGCAATCAGGGGCGTCATTTCAGTTTTTGGTTGGGGGGGGCAAGGAATTTTTTTTAAATGGGTCTGGACCTTGCTGCAACTAGGTTTTTTGGCTGGGGTTGCCTGAACTTAATTGTTAAGGTAATATCATATCAAAATTTGGTAACGTGAACTCCAAGGGAAAAATGGGGGGTCTGGGGGTTCACCCCCAGGAAAATTTTGAAAATTTGGCCCTTAAAGTAGTGTTTTTTAGCTCGTTTTGAGACTCTTTGGGCTGCATCGAAAGGGAACAGCTTCTTGTAAACCACATAATTTTCTAGGGAAAAGAGTTGTAAATAAACGTCAAAGTTTTAAGGGGGGCTAGGGGTTCTCCCCAGGAGTTTTAATTACCCTTTTTAAACTAATGTTTTATCTCTTTTTCAAACTCTTTGGGGGAACTTCTAAAGAGAAAAGCTTCTTTTAAAAGGAATGGTTTTCAAGGGGGAAAACAATAAATAAGAGACGTGAAAATTTTAGAGGGGGCTGGGGGTCCTCCCCCAGAAAATTTTTGAAATTGAACCCTCAAAAGTAATGTTTTAACTCCTTTTGAGACATTTTGAGTTGCACCCAAAGCTCCTTGTGGATGTTACAGAATTTTCAAGGGACTTGCAGCTATTTTTCACATTACAGTGGAAACCTTGGGGGGGGCGGTTGCACCCCCCCCTGCCCCCCCTAAATGACGCCCCTGAGAGCAATCATCAAAACAAATATAAGTGTATTCAAAAATATTTTACAGCCAAAATAAGTTGATGGACTTATTCCCTTCTTCCACCTTATGAAATTTTTCTGATGAAAAAATCTTTAAAAACCCTTAAAATCACATTTAAATTATATATCTCCTTAGTTTACACCACAAAAGGGTGAAATAAAAAGAATAAGACAAATGAAATTCAAAATTATAGTGAAACTGGGTTATTAAAGCAGTATCAATGGAGTGAGTGAATATGAATGGAGTCAAACATTCCCTACATAAAAAAAAGTTTGAAAAACATTGAAATTAAGAGAAAATTTTATTTTAACTTAGTAAACAGCACAAAGAATATGAAGAGAAAGAAAAATTAACTTTAATTCCAAATTAGTTTAAAAATACAATGAATGGACATCGATTTCACAACTTCAAGGGGCGATATCTTCCTATAGGGGTTAGTTATTGTTCCCCTCTTTTCACCCATGTGTAGAGCAAAGCTTAGAGATTGTTATGAGCACAAAAAGTCAATTTGTCATTTTTTGGACTTATTCCCTTCTTCAAACTGACGATTCAATTTAAAATCACATTTGAATTTCTTCAGTTTTCTACAACCTCCCCAAAGAGTCATGTAATGCATTTATTTAGATTTCATTTCAATGTTTCTTAATCTTCAAAACCATTAAGTTTCGTAAACTTGAAAATTTTGTTATCTTTTTTGAAGAATTTCTCTTTTCTAGTCTTGTATTTAAGTTGTTATCAAATGCAGCTTGTGAGAAGTAATAACTCTAACGGTATTTTTGAAATAACTTTAAGGTACTTTTGGAATTCAAAATAATCTTCAATAAGACGGGCTGTGGTGTAGTATGCTTTTCCCAGAATAGTGTCAGTATAAATAAATCCTCTTTGCTTATAATTAACAGTAAATTATGGTATAAAAATTTAAACAAAATAATATTTATATTCTGTTGAAACTTAACTCTTCTTTTGCTTGACCAATATTTTTTGATAGTCTATCAAAAATTAGGGACAATGATAATTAATGCCTTTATTTAGTTTTATAATTTCTTTAACTATTATATTTTCACTATTTTTTATAACAAGTACAGTTTTGAAGGGAATAAAAAAATCTTAGAACTATATTTCCCAAATCTTTGTTATCTTAAGAAAAAGAAATAAACCCGTTTATAACTGTTAGAAGTTGATTGCGGTTCGTATGTAAAAATGCTGCGAACGGGTTCACAAACAATAAATATCTCTCACCATCACCATCTCTTTTCCTTTGAATAAGCTATTCGTGTCATTAACCCTATAAACCTATTTATAGGGACATTTTCTCATGAATTAACGTTATATACGTTCGGAATAAAGACCACCCCCCTTTGCGAATGCCTGGATCACACAGGGCCACCCCAAATGACTCTCCAAATTTCCCACCATAACCGGCTTCTCCAATCCGTCCATACCTTTATCACCATAAAGTTCATGAAAAAAAACTCGCATCAAAAGCTTTTCCATCACCCTCTCAACAGAAAAAAAAAGATTAAAAAAAACTTCCAACAAGAAGAAAAAAAAGCTACACCAGAGAACAACAGGGAAACCAATGTAAGCATCATCCAAGCTGGTGGAGGGACACGCGAAAAAAAATTCCAACGAAAAAAAGAGTGCGATCATAAAAAAAGGGGAGAGAGAGTTTTGGCATCAATCCTTCCTGGTTGTGCCAATGCCCTAGTCCAAGGCCGTTGAGGCGCATTGGCACCGGGACCGTTAACCCTTGAGCGCACGTGCCCAGAACTCTTTTGGGTGCTTTTCTGCTCCGGCCTTGGCCCTTTTTTTTCTGCGGCCTTGCCGAAGGGAGGAGTGACCAGACGGTGGTTGTTGCGAAAGAAAGGGTGGAGTGGAAGCTTTTCCGAGTTCGATTTTCTTTGGTGGTGGAGAGAGTGAAATTTTTTTTTCCCTGTCTCTGCTGTGTTTTTTTCTCTTTTAGTGCTGCTCTCTTCTTTTTCGTGGAAGGAGCGGTAGGGGGAAGGTGCCGTGTAGTGCTATAAAAAAGGGTTGTTATGCTTTTTTTGGAGAGTTTCCAACAGTCAAGATGAACTCTTGTGTTTTTTTTATTATTATTATTCTCGTTGGTTGGGGTTGGGTTTGATCTTCCTTTTATTTAAGGGATGGGTTTGGAGGATCTCATGGGAGTGAGTATGTATTTAATAGTTAATAAACTGTGAAGTTGTTTTTTTATTCTGCCAAATAATTGTATCATCTAAAAGAACAGTTATCCATTTCACACGGTTGAACATAAAAAGTTTAAAAAAGGCATAAAGACAATCCATTTACGTTTTAAAATGTCAATATCATCACTTGTGAGGAAGATTTCTTCTTCAAACCCGACATAACCATTTCAGAGGATGTAAAACTCTGGTTTGAATCAAATTCTGCCTTCTTCTCGGTGTCTTTCCTCTGAATTTCACAAATCCTTTTATTATGAAAATTCTTCATTCCTCTCATCTCTTTATCCACTTCGTCCTCTCAATCTTTCTAATCTTCATCTTATCTCTGACCTCTTTTGATAATTCCATCTATTTTTTCCTCTAATCCTCTCTATTACTGCTAATGAGATATTTGCATGAGTGAGGGATTTGCTTGATTTTATATTTTTTCGATACATTATGGTCTAAAACTCCCAAATTCCGATTTTTAAGTTCAAAAATGTGTTTTAACTAATTTAAAATTCAATTTTATTTTTGCCAAAACGTCAGAAAAGTCACGTTATCAGAAAACGGGCTTCTATTGGATGTGACGTCACAGCGCATGAAAACCATTGTGTTTTCGGTTTTCACGTGATCAGAAAACGGGCTCCTATTGGATGTGACCTCAAAGCGCATGATTTGTGATTCGAAAGTGTTTTCGCGCCAAAACAAAAAACGAAATTTCAAAAATTTATATCTCAGAAACTAGGCTACGAAAATACATTATGTAAGCGTCATTCTTCATGGTTTATTATCTACTATTTTAATAAAATTTAATCCCAAAACGTGAGAATACCTCATTCTTCTTCTTATTCATCCTTTCAACCTCGTCATCCTCATCACCCCTTCATCCTCTTGTTCCTCTCATCTCCTTTATCATATTCCCCATCTTCCTTTAAAGTTTATTTTTCTTTCTCATCTTCATCCCTCCATCATCCCATTGATTATCTCATCTTTTCATATATCGCCATTCGCATGAACCCTTCCAATTTTATCTTTCCATCCTTATGATTACCTCATTCTAATTTTTCCCTCTCATCATTTTTCTTATACTCACCCTTCCTCTATCTTCTTGTTCTTCTAATCCCTTATACCACTCTCACCCTCTCCTTTTTCCATAATTATTTTCTCTGATCCATCTCATCTATCTTTTTAATCCTTTCATCTCATTCCTTTCATCCTATTTCTCATATTGATCCTTCTCATCCTCTTCATCTCCCTTTGATCTTTTCTTCTCTTACATTTTCTCCATCTTCATGATCTTTTTTTTCATTTCTCATTCTATTCATTCCTCTTCTCTAATCCCTTTTATCTTTTCATCCTTTTTATCTTTCTCTTATCATGTTACTTTACCTTAATTTAAAATTATTAATTAATTAATTAACTGCACATTTAGCTTAAACGCTTTTCCCAGCATTTTTTGCAGTAAAAAGTTTGAATGCCGTTGATTTCCCCAAGTATTGGGAGCAAACGAGTTTTTTTTGTAATTTTTTTTTATAAAATTTCCCACATACCTTCTGTTCATTCAATTAAAGACAGATATGTATGGGAAAACATAAAATCAAGAAACATGTTCAAAATTCCAGATGATCGAGATTATCTTCTTCAGGTGATGTTGACTATACCATATAATTCAGGGAGAGGGGTACTTAAACCTCATACCACACCTCTTGGGATTCCCAGCACATAAAGGATTGTTACCTTCAGACCGATACAATCAGTCAATGAGTTAATGTTGATCACAAATCAAGAATTCTGGAAGTGTGCTTCAACCTCACAGAACACCTCAGATAATTCAGCACTACATAAACGAGATGCACTCTACCCCACCATTACAAAACGATACAACGAGTTGGTGTTGATCATTGGTGTGATGATCATAGTTGGTGTTGACCATAGAACACCCCCTAGGGACTCTCATTGCCCCCTATCTAAGACAACACCTCATAAAAAGATACAACGAGTTGGTGTTGATCCTTGGTGTGATGATCATAGTTGGTGTTAACTATTGAACACCCCCTAGACTCTCATTGGCCCCTATCTAAGACAACACCTCATAAAAAGATACAGTGAGTTGATGTTGCCTGGTTCAAATAACACCAACTGCACCCAGAGAGACTTAGGCAAGGCAGCCTTATAGGCTGACCCACTTACTCACCCCGGACCAGAAGTCTAAATTTGCTTCTGCTCGAAATAGTCTTCGAATGGGGGGAGGGCTGAGCAGGTCAAAGGGTTTTTTCGCTCCTCCACCGCACAACCTTCTTGGGAGAAACAAACCTACCTGGCGCGTGTTGGTAAACGGAGGGTCTGACAGGTGACGTCCGGATGGCGTGACGATCATGTCCGAGGTAAATTGCACGTCCACTTTGTTTGTCATCACTGTCAAAAAAATATGTGCGATAAGTGGAAATTCCATGTAATTCAAAACGCGAAGTAATCATCACATGTATTGTGTATTTATTTTAGGGTAATATGCATTGAAAAGCGTTAAATATATTTGAATAACATGCCAAAGACTAATTTTACGTACTTTGAATTTTTTTCCTATAAACTCTGCAAACAAGCAATATTAAATTACTAACTCTCATGATCATTATAGGATATTATTTGCGTTTATTATAAATCATAGTATTTTAAATTCTTGAACAAAAAACTTCGAAGATTTGGTTTTAAAACCTGGTCGAACGATTGTTCAATATGAGCTAATGTGAGTGGAGAGTTACCGGAACGATGTTATTTACCAAAATTTATATATTTTCTATTTTTTATATTATAGGATATTTATTTTCTTTCCACCCTTTTTTTCAATAGAGCTTGATGGTTGGTGGAGGAATAATAGTTGATAAATATGTGGCAAAATCAATATCTATGGCTTATATCTGCAAAATCTTTGAAATGCAGATTTTTTGCATTCATCCAGTCATCTAAAACGGCTCGGTTTTCTAAATCCTTTCTAAGGGTTAAAATTAATCTTTTGAAATCTTTTTAAATCACGCTTATTCAGATTTGTGTGAATTTTCAAACAGTAAATAATCTTTATATTCGGTATCTTTTTTTATTTTATTTTAAATGTTTCTTCTTATACTTAAATTTAAGATAAAAAATATTTTTATATATTTCTGTATTTACTATTTCTATTTTTTGTCATGTACATTATGCTCATCAATAATACTTTACCTTGTGGTCCTAGGGGTCCCAAATGAGTTATAATAAAATTTCTTACTTTGTTTTAGTTTTTCATATGTTATAGGTTGAACGTTGAAGTATTGTATTTTGGCAGTGGTGTAACTCGAACAGATTGAGGGGGGAGATATGGGATAAAAGCTAACTTCTTTTGTATAGTCATAAATGGAAAATTTCTCACTTTCAGGGGATGTATCCCCAAAGCCCCTTCTTTATTCAAATCCTTATGTGATTAATGTTAACATTTTGTGGAATCCAAAGCAATAAAAGGGGGTCTCGAAGTCTTGTCATAGGAAGTATATTGAAATTCGACTCATTTAACTCATTTTTTACGCATTTCAAAAAAAGAATTTTTTAATTAAATTTTTTTTTAATTTAAGAATTTTTAAGACAAAAAAATTATGAAAATTTTAAAAGAGGTTTAAGTTTGAAACCACAAACTATCTTTGTATATAGTCCTGCCCCGAGCTCTGACCCTTTTTTTAAAAATGTTAAACTTTCTCCCCTAAGAACTTAACACCACACCCCAGGGCCCTGAGTCAAGAAAACAGAGTATCGTAACCCTTGGTCTCCCCCATGGTTTGTTGATCGTGGTTTTAGAGTTTTGTTTCTCCCTTTTTGAGATGTGCGGTAGAGAGAGAGTGTGTCGCGGAAGTGTGACATTTTTGTGTGAGAGGGAGAAAGGGGATGTCGTGATCCGCAGGAATCAGGTGTGTTTGTGCAGGTGAAAGAAATATTATGCGTGTCATTCTAATGATGCACGGACGAAATGGTGGGTACGACCTTTTTTATTATAAGTAATGTGGGATTTGGAACAAATTCTATAACCCAATTCAAATGTAAAAGTACTTACGCAACACTTAAACTTTAAACCAACCCCTTTTATTGTAGAGTAAGGGCAAGAAAACATCCATGAATAATTTTTTCTACGATCAAAACTTTTAGCTACTTTACTTAAGAAAGAAACTTTAAAAGAGTTTTAATTTTTTAATATGAAGAATTTTAATATGCAGTAATACGTACAGCTAAGAAATTTCAATTCCTTAAAAAGTTTTATTGCGCAATAGCTAAAAGCTCATAAGTGCATCAAATATGTATTTAACTTAACTTAAAATCCATCGTTTACTTCTCCCCAAAAATGAAACTAAACTTTACTGTGTTCCTGTTTCTCTGCTATACAACTGATGGCTTGCAGAGAAGCAACTTTTACAGGCAGAGGTTCTGATTATAACAGACCACCTCCTTCCTTTTGACCTACGATCATTCTATTTTAGAAAATGATGAAAGGTTACTGTTTGAAAGTGTCAACTACCATTTACCAAGATTCACATTGAAGGTTGACGGTCTCTAATTCGACGACGTGTGTAATTCAAATATACTTTGTCCCTTGAACTTCCAATTGAATAAATTTTACTCTCGTAATTTTGCGCAATTTGCGCATTTTTGCTCGTCCCTTCTAATTTTCTTTGAATATGGAAGGATTTAGACTAGTATTTAAGTTCTTCAATAAGCAAGTAGATTAAGTAGGTATTGGTCGACGTTTTTTACGTAAACCACTTTGGGAACCACTAATTCAATCAATTTTTCTACTTTCTGGGAATATGCCAATTTCAATCGTTAACCACAAGATCTCCCCACACGTCACTAATCGTAACCTCTGAACCGAAACGGCGAAAAACATATTTCCCCTCATCGAAACCACATTGAACCCTTCGAAAACCTC
This sequence comes from Tetragnatha versicolor, assembly GCA_024610705.1. Taxonomy (NCBI): domain Eukaryota; kingdom Metazoa; phylum Arthropoda; class Arachnida; order Araneae; family Tetragnathidae; genus Tetragnatha; species Tetragnatha versicolor. The sequence goes on from JANDEH010000020.1 coordinate 2,995,519, forward strand.
AAAAAATAGCCCACCGGGAAGGGGTAATGGATATTTATACGATGACCTTTTCCCACACACGCGCGCATGTTTTTTTTCGCATCCAAAGGTAACGGCACTCCATCTGGTAATGCATCGGATACGGGTCCCATCCGTCGACTTGCGCCATTGTGCCGCAATGGAAGATGGATGCGGTGTTATGTGACCACGTCCGCCCCCTGAACAAGCATAATGGCGAAAGGGTGAAGGGGGCACAAAGGGCTGTGGGCGACCCTCGCGATTAGGACCCCTTTCAGGGCGACACGCTGTTGACTTGACGAGAGAGCGTGTTGCGTAAACATTTTGATGTCGCCAATTGTGGACGCCAAATAAATCTCCAAGAGCATCTCGTAAATCTGTGGTACTGTGGTCTGGTTGTAAATCCCTTTTTTGGGGGTGGTTGTTGTAGCTTTCTGCGTAGGGAAGAGTTTCTAACTTGGGGAATTAATGTGGATTCCTGGATTTTGTAAATCAGATGTGGAAAATAAAAACGGTCTAAGTAATCTTAACTCGATCTAGACTATTTGGAGGGATTCTTTGTGGGATTTATTTGATTACTGCCAAAGAGTCTCCAACGATACATCGTATTTCTATAACTACTACTTCCCACTTTATATGGTAGGGAAATACACAAAGCTTGGAATTATCTTTAACTTTTAATTTAAGAAATATTTTACTTCAGCCTGCGTCTATCGCTCCCTCTCACATACCATTTCTTACTTTCTCTTTTACTATTTCGTATCTTTTACTATTTCTTCTTTCTCTCTTAAACTTTGTTCCTTCTATCTTTACTCGTTTCTCTAAATATGTTATTAATATTTCTTTTTTTTTCTTTCTCATTCTTTATTATAGTATATCTTCATTTCTTCTTTGATTCGTTCTCAATTCACATTTACTATCTCATTCTTCATTCTCTCTTTATTCATTCCTCTCTATCTTCTCTCATCATTCCTCTATAAGCTTCATTAAATTCTGTACCATCCTTAATTTTATCTTCATTCATCTCTGTATAATTTTTAGTTTTATCTTTATTCAACCATCTCTGTATCATCTCTAACTTTCTCTTTACTCATCTCTGTATCATCTTTAATTTTCTCTTTACTCATCTCTGTATCATCCTTAATTTTCTCTTTACTCATCTCTGTATCATCCTTAATTTTCTCTTTATCATCTCTGTATCATCCTTAATTTTCTCTTTACTCATCTCTGTATCATCCTTAATTATATCTTTACTCATCTCTGTAACATCCTTAATTTTCTCTTTACTCATCTCTGTAGCATCCTTAATTTTCTCTTTACTCATCTCTGTAACATCCTTAATTATTTCTTTACTCATCTTTACATTATCCTTAATGTTCTCCTCATCTCTTTTATCTTACAAGATCTCTTTCAATTTACTTCTTATTATCGACAGCGAATTAATCAGTAAATTCAAACATCTTTATAGGTGTCGATTAAATCTAAAGAATTAAAATCCATAATTTACATGGCATTAAAGGGGTCTACATCCCTCGGTTCCAAAAGAGCGCTTTCTCGCCAAATCTCCACCCCTTTCTCCCCCTTTCAGACCACTTCTGGGGCAGATGTCATCACATGGGGGTCGAATGGCGAATATAAAAAAAGAACAGGGGACCTGTGCCCTGCAACAAAGGCCCCCGGGGCTTCTAAAAAAACACAGGCGGGTATCATCGGGCTGATTACAGGCGACGACAACAATAAATCGTGTCCTGTTTACCCCACCCCCAAATTCACTCGTCTCTACTTGGTTAGAAAGGGGCAACCACCAGATGTCTGAACGGTTTTCTACGTGCTCTGCGACGCGGTCGAGGGTTTTTTGGGGGGTCACAAAATACAAACGATTTGTTTCTGTGACCCCGTGAGTGGGGGAGTGTTGTGGTTGTTGTAAATAACCCTAACGTCCCCGAGTTGATTTATTGTGGGTGTAAGCTAATTCGATTTTTTTCTGAGTTATTTTTAAATTAATGTTTGTAGATTCGTGGATAATATTTAAAAGATTCTTGTAAACTTCACAAGAGTTCTTCGTACACTAGTAGCATAACTCATACCAACTATGTCAAGATTACTTAACTACTACTAGAAGTAAACGAAATTTGGACATACATGACGAAAATTCGACGAATCTTTAACGTTTGTGCTGTTTGGGATATTAGGGTTATATGATGAAGATAAGAAATGGTACAAAAGCGGTATGAGGTAGTATTATATGCATATAATTGGATATTTTAAAGTTTAGGTCTCTATATAGAGTCTCTTATGATCATTTGAATCGTACTGATAAAAATTAGTAGTTATAAAGGCCTCTCACCTGATAATTGAGCAATCATACACTGTTAAATGTGTTTTTAGTAATGAGAAAAAAATTATTCATTTCAAAACACACCCTTTATTATAGAACAGATTAGAATGAAAAAGGAATAAAAGTTTGAAAAATTTCATGTTCTAAATTTTTGAAATAAAAAAGGAAATTCAATGAAAGAAAAATCTTTCCTAAACTATATACAGTAAAGCACCGTTTATACGTCTTTCAAGGGACCGACGTAAAGCGGCGTAGAAATGAAAAGACGTATAATTGAAAACAATTTTGATTATTTGAATGAATTGGGACTTAGCGAAAAAGACGTATAAATGTAAAAGACGTATAAATGAGAGACGTATAAACGGTGCTTTACTGTATCATAAAACCTACATTATTTATGATCGCAAAGTCGTTCTATAAACCCTTAGTTTTTATTACATTCAAAATAAAATAAATTTGTCATTTCTGTAAATGTGGAACTTTTAGTATCAGTTCTCAAAACTCGAGAACAGTACACATGGTAATTTTCAAGTCAAAATTATTCTGGAAAAAAGTAAGATTACTTTTTTCACATATTTTCTCTACACAGCATGCAGACATTAATTGTTGTAGGTGTTAATTGCATATAATTAGGAAATTTGTTATGGATTATTATCATTGAATGTAAGTGATAATTTTTTAATTTCACATGAAGGGGGTTATGAATTTTTATTTGTTTGCTAAACTTAAGTAGAAATCATGACTTAATTTTTTCTTGATGCCTAATACATAGTTTTGAAGAAATCGAAGTAAAGCTTAGGGAGGGGGACAGTGTGTTCTATATATTTCATTGTTATAAAAAATCCAAATTTATGAAAAAAAGCCCTATAGAAAATTATTTGTGCTTATCTTAAAAATTATCTTAGAAATTCAGCCGATTCTTTAAGTGCTTAAATTTAAAAACTAAATTAAGTGAGTATAATTCATTATTAAGATTATTTTTTTTAATTTGGAAGTACAGTTTTAATATCAAAATTATTCTGTTATGCATAGAAAATCTCTGGGATATTCAGGAATGCCATAGAGGCCAACTTATAGAAAAAAATCCCCCCAGTAATAAATTCTTCTCTCCCCCCTCGAATGGCAAGAGTTGCGTGCCCTGGACACAGGAGGGTGCGAAAAGTAGGTCGGGGTAAGAGTTTTCGAATTTGCATCTTAGTGGGTGGAGTGGTCCCTTGGTTGTCATGGAGACCGGGGACGCAATTAAAGCCACGGCACGACAGTCATTAGTGAACTCGTACTATTAGTTCGCTCATTTATCCGAGTGTTTTCTCCTATAGGAATAGATTCGCCCTCTGATAAAGCTCTATGATATTGAGCTTTACATTAGCAGCTTAGAACGACAGTGGCCCAAGTGAAAAAATGCGAAGTTTGAAATAAACATTGATGATTTGGGTGTCTTTTTGGATCTTTTATTTTGTGTGGTAGTTGTCCTAAGTCAATAGCTCAATAAATGTCTTGAAGCTTGGAGGAAAAGCCCTTAAAATGTCTTCTCCGTAGGAATAACAAAATCTTCAATTGCTTGGAACTAAGTTTAGTGGACTTGGGGCACTTTCATTAGGAGGAGAAACATATGATAAGGTGTTAAAGCGATTTCCTCGATAGGTATAGATTTGCTCTCTGATAAGGTCTTTGTGTAGCACTCTTGTTTTCCCCTGTGACTTTCTATCAAATATTTCGGGGTAAAATGTAATTAGTTAGAAGAAGGGGGTACACTTGTTCCTGAGGACGAGAATTTCTATTCTTCATCAGCGTCAGCGAGGATTCCCAATTTTAAATAGACGGAAATTCATAATTCATTTTTAAAGGATAACTTTTTACAAAAATATTTCATATTTCCTCTAGTTTTTTTTACTCATTTCATATATACCTTTATAAAAAATATGTTTAGTGATAATTCCTCTTATTATTTTCTTTTATGGAGAATGGTAACTAATGTTGGATATTAACTCATTTCATGCGAAAAAAATATTATTTAATTTCAGGCTGAATAATTCTTTCTTTCTTCATGAAGAAGATGAACTGAATTAGCTTATTAGCAATTATTAATAGGATTATCAATTGAAGGATAAGTTTATTATATCATTGGAAAAAAATTAAGTAAACGTTCTGTTATCGCACTTTCTTACTAAATATGCTGTTCCATGAAAAAATTTTAAGCTAGAGTGTATTTCATGCTTAATAAAATAAGGGTATTGAATTACAACATAAGTTTTCCTTGACCTAAATCTAGCGACCGTAGTTATTCTACCTAAGCTCTAAAAAGCCCACCTAAAATGAATCATCACTCCCAGATTTTACATGCAATGAAGTCATAACGGCCATCAATAAAAACCAATCTCTCCAAATAACCCCTTCGGAAAGTGTTTCCCCCACCCCTTGATCCTCCCCGGTCAATTTCCCTCATCCATAATTCCGAACGAACGGGTTCGAGGTGTTTAAAGGCTAAACGCTGCCCACGTATACAACATACCCCTAATAAGCATTCTCGGTTCAAAAAAACCCCTTTATTTTCCCTCCCACGCGGCCTCGCTTCCCCCGTCGCAGCCGCTATGAATGCTTGATGAGCGCTGAGCTGGTTGTCATGGGGACGCATGGCCGCCATGTCTACCTGCATATTGACTGCCGCGAGCTTTTTTATGTTTGTTTCTCTCTCGTGAAATTTCGATGCCGTGAGGAGCGGTCCCAGTTAATGAGATTTGTGAATATGGGGCTGCTTATTATTTTTGATGGATGATTATGAGGCTCATTACCATCCGAGTAGATTGAATATGGAAGCTCGATTGAAAGAAATATCGTTGACCGTCGTAAGGGGATATGTTGGTACACTATGGTGATGATTAGAGCAGAGTGTTTCCCAAACTATTTTTGATACGATATGGTACAAAAGGATTGTGACGGGTGACGGGCTTTAGGGCACACATTAAAGAAACTATTTATTAAAAGTCATCACTGGAACACGGTCCAACTAGAATTTTTATTTCTGGAGGAAGTTGCCAAATATTATTTTTAAAAAACTAATTCCATGCACACAAAATGGGTTAAATGTATTTTTGAAGAGTATAAAAATAAAGGGGATTTGAACCTTGTTATTTTAAATTTTGGGGTCATGTGGTTTCTATTTTTCAAACGGTACTGTCTCCGGGAAAACTTTGAAATTCGAATTTTAACTCAATTTTATATTCTTCGGACTCTTGGGTCCCGTGGCAGAGCGATTCCTTTGATACACCAAATAATTTTTAACTAAAAAGCCATAAAATATCATCAAAATTGGTGGTGGATGGGTATGGCTTTAGTTGTAACAAATAATGGCTTATAGATTTCTGGAATTAGGGATATAAATGTAACAAAGATAATTTTCCTTTTTTTAAATATCCGTGATGTTGTCAATTATTATTATTTTTAATGTCATGAAAATGAAAAAAAAAAGAAGTGCGTCTTTTGTCATTTTCACGGGAGTAAACTTGGTAACTTTTCTGAGCGTGGGATAGGGTGTATCGTAACCGATTGAGATTACGGTCATTGGATATATCTATTTTAGATCAAGTACAGTTAGTTCGAAAATAATGATTAATTTAAAAAAATTCAAATGTAATAGTACATAGAAGACTTTGTATCAAATTCAAGGTTGGTAATTTATGTTGATGATGAAAAGTTTGGAAAAATATTGCTCGCGGAAATCTCAATGTGGAACAGGAAATCATATTATCAACATTACAATCTAAATCTTAGAGATTCGTTAAAAAACGTGGTTTTGAGGTTAACTTACACGATCCTTAAAATCTTTAAAAAATATTGCTTTATTGAAAAATTATTATTTTTCTTATTTTATATGTAAATAATGTTGATACTTTAGTTATTTTTCAAAATTTTGAATCAATCAGGGTTAATTGTAAATTTTTTTTTCAAAATGGAGTCATCCTCACAAAAGGCACAATGTTTTAAAAATTCGTTGAATTTGTTATTGACAGCAAAGTTAGTATTATTGATTTTTCGGAATTTAAGAAAAGTTGAGCCTTAAAGCTCATTACACTATTACAAAAATTCCACAATTGGAATGAGCCATCCTCTTTTCTTCAGATTTTTAAACACCATTTCTTATTTTAACTATTAAATTCATAGTTATCGTTTAGAACCAGTCTTCCTGCGCTATGGGCATAAGTTGTTCAAACAACGTAAAACTCCTTTATGAATCAAACATAAGATTAAAACCAGTGGTTAAGCACAGAGCTCATGCGGTGCAAAGAAAATATATAAAACCCACCGACTTTTACAACCACCTTAAAGCGAATCTCTTAACCCTCTCGAAGACTTTGGAGGACGTTTCTTCTGGTGAGTTTGTTCAGAGTGCAGGTGACCAACTTTTATTTTCTTTTCGTTTTTATGGAAGCTGGAATCGGGTCACAAACAAGAACCTATAATCCTTTTTTTATAATGAGCAGTGTTCGGAAGCCTCCCCATTCGAATGGGAGTATATTTAGAATCATCAGAGTAAACGAAGTATCTCTTCGGTTTTATTGTTGTTCGAGTGGTTCTTTTTTCCCCTGTCGAGTGTGTGTATCCAAAAGATAAAGGTGAGTTCTGTATTTTTCGATATTAATATCCTGGGGAGATTTTTCTTTTTTATCGGATTGTTTTTTTACTACTATATCGTTTAGTTTCTTCGAATTTCAAAGTAAGTGAAGTTATGCTATTTTGAGCTCCTGCAACAATTTTAAAAATCGTGCAATGTGTGTAGAGATGGGAATGGCCGGAAAAAAACCCCCGGAAACTTAGGGGAAAGAAACCGTTTTTTCCAGTTTTTTTCCGAAGGGTTTATTTCTTTCTTTCCGGAAAAATTGAAAATGTTAATTTAAAATACTTTATTTAGAATATATTTTATAACCGATTTTTATATATTTTATAACCAATATCAACTAAAAGATTATTTAGATGATAATCTTATACAATAAAGTACTTACGAATTAAGTTTTACTAAACTACTAACTACTAAACTCATTGGCGCAACAGCCCTAGTGGGCCAAGGCCTACGATGCCCATCTTCGTTTTCGTGACCGTGGGGCCCTGGGGTGCAAGGTGCGAATTAAGTTTTAACCATATAATAAGCATTTTTCCCCAAAAAAGTTGGATTCCACTCGGGAAAAATTGAAAATTTTTAAGTTCGTATGCATTTAAAAATTTTCTACATTCACATTCTAATGTTTTCTCATTTGATATGTTTTATACTCAATATTTCACATGAAAACACAAATTTGGAAAAAGTAAGCTGCAAGATAAATTATTTTAACATCCAAGTGTTATTTATTTTACTCTCTAAGAACAAAAATAATTATGCAATGCAAATTAATATCAATAATACCAATTAGGATTAGAAGAAATTTAAATTTGGCATTCTTACATATTAATTATAAAATGCAGCACTTTAAAAATATTTTAACCATTAAATCAGATTGTCTAACAATTATTAGCATATGAAATGACTTACAAAAACTTCTTCAAGTTTTTCTGCTTTATCTGAATTTAAAAAAAATTTAGATCAGATTTCAAATTTTGGGATTATTGGGGGCTTTTTACGGGGTTGCTTAAAAAATACTTATAGTGTATGAGTCTTTATTGAACAATATACACATTAATATCATGAAAATTAAATAAAAAAATAAGTTACAAAAATATTTAAACAAAACAATGAACATTTTTTATATTTTTTATATAATGACTTCAACATTTTTTTAAATTGGCAGAATGTAATTAAAACTTCTCAACCTTTTAAGAAAACATGATTCCAATGATTATGTGCAAAAGGTTAGGATCAATTATGTATATTGATGTTATATATTATAGCAAACATCTGTTATTTGTTATTGGATCATGTATACAAAATTAATTCATCAAAAGTCCTTTAATAGATAAATATTACATTAATGTTATTTATTACAACCACATGCTTTATATTTATATTGCATATATTATTTTATAGTTATAAAATTGTAGTTTTTTTAGTTTTAAAATTACTCCTAAAATGCTGCATGTTTTTATTTCGGAAGAATTATTTTTAATTAATTTTTAATGATTTAATAACTTATAATATATAATGACTAATGATTTTTTATACAACGAATGATTATTTAGCTTCTAAAAAAATATGTATTCAAAAATAGCTCTTTTCTAAGCAAAAAGATCAATTTTCCCGACTTTTCCAATTTTTCGGGGGAAAAAACGGTTTTTTTCCGCCTTCCCAAAATTTTTGGAAATTTTCCATCTCTAAAAGTGTGATTGTTTTTGTATTGATAAAATGTGATTTAAATGTTCGGTTTGTGTAAATTATGTTTAAAATAGAACAAAATGAATTTTGAATCAAAATATCTTATATTGATGCATGAGCATTAGTGCTAGATGATTGATTCAAAGTGAACGTCTTGAAAAGGTTAATTTTGATCTACATCTGGAGATTTTTTAGCCTTGTTAAAAAATTATTCTAATGAGAAAATTTATAATATTTTAAGACTTGTCATTTCCAAATACATTTATTTTTAAAATATTTATAACAATTTTTAATTTGAACAAAAGTTATCATAAAATCTCTATAATATTTCTTAATGCAGTTATGGTATTTTTCTGCTACATATTTTCGAGGAAAGTAAGTTATTTTAAAGCATATTTTGTTACTAATAGAAAATTATATAAAATTATTAAAAACCTTTATTAACTTTAAAGAAAATAGGAACACTGTGTGATATTAAATCAGTGCGAAATTCCATAGACATAATATAAATGCATTCAATAGTGATGACCAAAAACAAATAAGTGGTTATTTAACAGCGAGACATTCTTTTTCCTCATCTTTTAACTAATTCTATTCTTACATTTTTGTCTAACTTTCCCTCATCTTTATAACATTCCTAATTCTATCCTCTCTATTCCAGGTTTAAGCTCCGTCTTTGCGTTTTTTGGTGCCGAGAGACTGGAATGCAGGTAAGTAGAGTATATATCCACAGTTTTCTTTTTTAAAAAGGAGATGGTTATGTAACTCTCTTTGCGATTAAAAATAACCCTAATGGTAGAGTGGGATGAACTCTTCAATCCCAGAGAAGTTCCTTCAAAGTTCAAACACTTGGTAACTTTACTTAGTAACACTTCAAACACTCAGTAACTTTACTAGGTACTTTATGTATTGTAAAGATCGAAATATCGAGTTTACGAGTAAGCAGGGTAATTTCAAATAGAAAATTAATTACTACCCGGAGGAAATTTTTTAGCAATATAAAAGTTTTTGAGGTATCAAAGCTTGAGATGCGAGGTTTTACTGTATCTTACAGTATACTATTATGTTTACTAAAAGTACTATTGCTTTGCTTACTTATAACTTACCTATTACATTGAAAATTATAAAAAGCACATATTTTTGTTAAGTATAAATACATTAACTATACTCTGTTCATTCATCTCTCATATAAAAGCCCACGTCACTCACTGACTCACTGACTCACTGATTCTGGAACGCTCGCACACTATGATGCCATCTCGCAATAATCAGAAAAATAAATAAATAAAAGTAATTAAAATTAATTAATCTCTCATATAAAAGCCCACGTCACTCACTGACTCACTGACTCACTGATTCTGGAACGCTCGCACACTATGATGCCATCTCGCAATAATCAGAAAAATAAATAAATAAAAGTAATTAAAATTAAAATAATATAATAGCTTTTAAATATTAAATATCTTTCAAGAAAGTTGGTTTACTTAATAAAGGTTAAAAAGTTACTTTTAGGGAAGTTGGTTTCTAATTCAACAATAATAAATCTAATAAATAATCGTATAAAAAGCGCTTTTTGATTTTTTTTTTGGCAATAATCTTTATTTACTTTCGGAAACGAAAAATTAATTATTTCTTAAGTAAGTAAATAATTGAATTTTATTTATTTTTCAACTGATTTATATAACTTATTCACTTTTAGAATCAGCTTTCAATAGTAATCATCTCAATTTTTACTATTCATTTTTTTCTTTCTCATAGTCATTGTCATGGGTGATGATGAAGATCCTACCTCAAAAAAACGTCGCTTAGCTAAAGAAAGAAAGCAAAGATGGCGTGCTAGACCTAAATACGTGGGCGCCGTAGGCGCCCCATAACAAACTATCTTCAAATAATGAGGCAAATTAAAATCAAATAATAATTTAATAATGGAATGTTTGGGGAGAATGCCATTTAAAATGAGTTTATATAAGGGTAGTAAGATTTGATTTAAGAATAAATTTGCCCAAATCAGCTCGGTGGTGGTCAGCCGAAATTGAGTGACTTATTTGAATATGATAAATTAGTGATATTTCAGCGGTAAGATAAAGAAGTTAAACTTCTTATTTAATGTATAATTAATAGGAACTTGAAGTAGTAACGAGGGAAGCTCGCATAAAAGGCTAGCCTAGCTGTAAGACCCGGCTTTGCCGGGTCGTAACAGCTAGTTTAGAATAGGCGCCTGAGACGTAATGCATTAGAAGCAGTTACTATTGTTATTATCATCGAAAGAATTTTCTTGTGAAATAAGGGAGCCTTAACAGAAGTAGTTAAAATACTGTAAAAGAATCTGTCTCTGAAGTTGTGTGATGAGCGTTATTAGGCGTTATTAAGCATTTTTGATCCTGTTTCAGGTGCCTATATTCTAAATGAACAGACTGTAATGATCTGTTCTTTCCTTGAAAAATTCTTCGAGTTATCTTCCAATCTCTTTCTCTCTTCCGTAACCAAACCTCAAAGTATTGTTATCTATGTACACAAAATGGGAAAAACAACCACCGCACTGAGCGGGATCCATCCCCAAATGCTAAAAACGACAGTGACATAAGTCCACCTATCGTTGTTTCAAATACAAAATACCTAACTGGCGATTTGTGTGGAACTCCCCTTAAGGAAAGGGCATTTTTGAGTAGCGCCCGATAATTAAACTTTTGAATTGGGTACTTAGAAAAAGACAACCAGAAACTTAAAATTCATTCCTATTAAGAATTTTGTAACGTGTGACTTATGCCATTGTCATTCTGATGAGGGAAGATGTAACCATCAAGGAGGAGGTACAACTGTGACATCACACTAAAAACCAGCTTTTTAACTGCATTTCGCTGTTGAAATGTGTTAATAAAATTGGGTCTAAATTTAGCTTTAAAGTTTTGCATGACAATGGAGGAGTTAACTGAATTGTGATAACTTATTATGACGTAAGGGGAGGAGGGAGTTATATAAAGACTTTGAAAACAGTGTAATATAATTTGTGAATGGAATAACAATGGTAATCGAATCAATTGTGTGTGTGTGTGAAATTCTGACAAAGGACCTATCAAAATCCATGCTTGACTTACTTCACCTTCATTCTGAACAGTGGCTGAAATGTGGAGGGAGGAGGCCACCTTATATCTGGAGGGCAGAGGAAGTCTCTTCTCGCAGGTGTGGGGTGTACGGAGGCGCAATTAGAAGGGGTGTAATTTGCCTGTCATGCCACTCTGTCGATGTCAGGGTTTGTCAACGCGTTTCCGTGTCAACAAGGGTGGAAGTGGTTGTTCGGACAGCCTCGTGGAATAGGAAAAAGCGTGGTCTTTGTGTTGGCGACACTTTTGTTAACAAGTCCGAACAGTCGGTTCTTGAGTTATGAGTCGATAAAGTCTTCATCTTTCTTCTCTTGAGTTTGAATTGAATTTATGGTCTTTCTTTTTGTCTGAAATTTCTTTTTAATTGAGGTTTACATACTTTAAAATAGGAATCTAGACAAGAATATTTCCTATCTCATACCACAAATCAACATGTTAAGTATTTTGAAGTAGTGCATACTTTTTTAAATATTACGGAATAATAACATTTGATTGATTTGATGATTTTAAATCCTTTTTTATAAAAGGAATGCAGATTACTTTACAAATTTATTCCTAATAATTTAATTACACAGATCAATGGTATGCTAAAGTATTTTTACAAATTTTATTAGTTGTTATTTATTTTAAAAACAAAAACTAGTATGTTTTAAAGAGCTTTATAAGGGAGAGAAGAGCTTTATCATCTTTTGTTCCTAAGCCCTACACTCTAAAAAAGACAGTCTCAAAACTGAGTAAAAAAGTAGTCAAACATGGCTCCAATCCAAATGTACTCAAATTTGAAAACATGAATATACTCACTTCTGAAAAAGTGCATACTCAAAAATGAAACATCATGAGCTCATTTTTGAGTTCAAGCTCAAGATGTTTCATTCTTGAGTATACCTATTTTCAGAAATAAGTACATTCATGTTTTCAAATTTGAGTACATTTGGATCTGATCCAGTTTGACTACTTTTTTACTCAGTTTTGAGACTGTCGTTTTAAGAGTGTAAAAATTATAGATGGTGTATTAGATGCTTTTGTTATCAGAACAATCTAAACTCGAAAGTTAAAATGCGAAAAATTCTTTCTTTACACATTGTTTAAAATACAACTTTCAGGATATAATTATTCTCTACGGCAGGGGTTCCCAACCGGTGATACGCGTACCACTGGTGGTACGCGGGAACGTTTCAGGTGGTATGCGTGAGTGAAAGCGATATATTTGTATGTTTTTAGACCTATGGGGAATAATAAATAAAACTGTAAATTAATACCATTTTCATCTTAATATTTCTCCTTTTTTATAAGCATGTTATAAATAAACAAATATCTAACCTTTAAATATGAAGTTTTCTCAGGAATTTAATTCAAAAAGCCTTTGAAAACTTTTAGAAGGTACTGGGTGGTACGCCAAAATTTCTCAAAAAGTCAAGTGGTACGCAGGTGCAAAAAGGTTGGGAACCCCTGCTCTACGGCATGTGTGTGATTTTTAAAGATTTGTATCAAAACTTCACTATCCATATCCAAAGAATAAAACCTCAATTGAATTTAAGAGGCTACTTCACTACTACGCACATACACACAACCCCTTAAAGGTTCCTAATAAACCATCTCATCCCTAGATTTGATATTTCTATAAAGGATAACTAATCTGAAATAATATTTCTGGTTTTGGCCGGCAATGAAAAAATTTCACTCATTTCTCCGGTTTGTTTAACTCAAAATTGTCGTTTGTGATGGAGCGAATGTGGAGGGACCGTCACTCCCCAATCAACGAAGCTTGTGACTTATTATCTCCAACTTGTTGTCATGGTTACTCGCACAGACTTGGAGAGAGAGATAAGGAGATATTTTAGGAAAATTCGTGCATCATTCTCATTCTGATCTCCCTCCTCGAGCGCTGCCGCTTTTCTCTTTCCCTCTCTCTCTGGAGATCACCGTGACCAACTTCCGATTTTCCTCTTTCTCCTCCACCCCTCTCTTTCTCGATGATTGTTTGAGGTAAGGAACGTTCTTAAACTATTGCTGTGCACTTTTGCTGTTAACATTAGTTAAAAAAAAATTTTAAATTTAAATAAAGGTTACCAAGATTTAATAAAATTTAATTAACCTTATTTATTTTATTACCATTTTTAATAAAATTTTATTAACCTTATTTATTTTATTACCATTTTTAATGAAGTTTTATTAACCTTATTTATTTTATTACCATTTTTAATAAAATTTTATTAACATTATTTATTTTATTACCATTTTTAATAAAATTTAATTAACCTTATTTATTTTATTACCATTTTTAATAAAATTTTATTAACCTTATTTATTTTATTACCATTTTTAATAAAGTTTTATTAACCTTATTTATTTTATTACCATTTTTAATAAAGTTTTATTAACCTTATTTATTTTATTACCATTTTTAATAAAATTTTAATAACCTTATTTATTTTATTACCATTTTTAATAAAATTTTATTAACCTTATTTATTTTATTACCATTTTTAATAAAGTTTTATTAACCTTTTAAATTAACATGAATAACTTGTAAAGGAAGGTTTTTAAACTTTTATTTTACATCCTTTCTTTAATAATGTAGTAAACTTAAATGCATTAACAATGTATTGAAACGCAGCATTAGAAATGAACCTTTTTTTACTTTTTATTATTTTATATGTTTGTATAAAATTTACTAATATCTTAAACCGATATCATTGGATTAAAGGACTGTTTCTCAATTTATGAATATTTAATAATATATTTATAAATTGAGTTATTTTACACAAAAATTTATAAACATTTTCTTAATTTTCAATTTGAATATTTGCATTAAAATAAAGATATAAAACAATCTTACGTACGCATTTGGAAAAAAATGTGATGATATTTTTCTTGTTACTTCAAATTAAGAATTTCATAAGAATGTTTCCACATATAAAATATCAAGTATTTCAAACTAATACTATTTTTTTAATATTATGGGTGGGAATAATATTATAGATGAGTTTCAATCCTTTTTCTATAAAATGCTGTATATTTTACAAATTTATTACATAAATAATTAGACACAATATGAATATAAAAACATTTATATTAATTTCAACATAATTTATAAAGAAAATTGTTGTGACTGAAATTCCATTTGAATAATTTTATTTGTTCTTTTTCCCTTTAAACTTCATAATTTTTCAGCTTTGTTTCATTTGTTTAACTTAATTTAGCTTCAATACTTGTGTTCTACTGTTATCAATGAAACGTTAATATTGAATGAAAGGGATTTTGATTAACAGGTTTTTAGGAATTGAAATATACTAATAAAAATGAGCTGAAAAGTAAAAAACATGAAAGTTTAAAAAGAATATATATGTAGTTACTACCTGCTACAGAAAAAAAAGCTAACTTGTGATAAAAATTGCACATTGTTTATAAAGTGTTATAAATAACGTTGATACAAGGACAATTTTGGTAGGAGTCAATCTTGTCTCTTGCTTTTAAATAGATTTCGTATCCCAGTGGATTCATATTTCTTTAAATGCACCGAATTGACTATTTGTTGTAGTTGTAACCCTCCAGTTACATCTTCAAAGCCAACCATACTTCATACAGCACTTAAATACCCTCTCAATACCCCATCCCCACAAAACGCTTAGCTCACATACACATCTCGAAGGTAGAAAAAAGCACTCCACATCCCAAGTCTATGTGGAAACGGAGCGCGTTGACAGTCTTAACTGTCCACTCCCCAAAGCGGCCTCTAACTGGGGCCCGACGCCGACAGATACCAAAGTAAACACCGTCCAAAAAAGAACAAAGATAGGGATGTGTGTGTATCTCTCTCTCTGGAAGGGTTCTCCTCCCCAGTCGCGCTATCTCTGTTTGTAAGCTGCAGGAAGGGTTTCCGCTTCGAATTCCTTTAATAAACAGTCGCTCGCTAATAGACGGATGCAAGACTCGCTTCTTTCTTTCCACAGAAGTTGTTGCAATTTGGACTATTTTTGAACTCTTGCTGAAACCTTCCATTTGGGAGATCTGCATGATGTTTGTGGGCACTTAATCAGACTCCTTATATCGAGATTTATGTTTTGGGTGATAGTAGGCTTAGCGTGCATCTAGAGTTTTATGTAAATCTCTAGCCTTCACCTTAAAATTATTTAGGGTTTTACTTATGTAGAGAAAAAAGTTTTCTTGCTTCTTAACGTAATTCGTATAAATTAACTGAATCGTTTTTGTTAAAGTGTTGTCTACAAAACAAAATTGTTGCTTTAACAAAGGCAACTCTACAGATATGATTTCAAAATGAAAACGATCCCTTTGGTACAAATCTTCTTTTTTATTCTCCACCAGACAGTCTCCTCTATTTCATGCCTTTGTTTATTTATGTTTCATTTAGTTCCTTAGGAGTGACCCTATTTCCACATGTTATTCTATGTATCATCTTTAGAAACCCCCTTGCGTAAAACTTGGTATTAAAAAATAGGGTTGGAGGTTCATCCTCTGAGGCTTATGAAAATTACATAGTATTTTATATCATGTAAGTGATCATCTTTTCTATGCCAAATATATATATACTATACATATTAAAGACACCCTCTCCTAAAATAAATCATGGATTTGAAAGAAGTATAATTACTTTGCTGTCCACCATTAGACATGTGGCCTTACTAGAGCACTTGTAAGTTGAAAACTCTTGAAGTTTTTCCCATATTTACATGACACCTGACACCGATGTTAGTATAAAACCCTTCGTCGGGAGTAAAGTTGGATATCTTATGTATCAACCATGTGATAGCATGGTTCTAAAAAAATTGCAGCCCGGAGATAATTCAGCCCTTATATCTCTACAAAATGTGCATCATCTTTCACCATTCTTTCGGTGCTTCGGTTTATCAGAGTCTTGATTATTCGAGTTCCGGGTTAACCGAGGTATACCAGACGGGCGAGTTCCCTTAAGCAGACGAAGCCTCAAAGCTATTAAATTGAATCAAATGAATAGGATTGCAGATTTTTTAGGTAGATATTACTTTTGCATTGCATTTTTTTAAATATTAGAATGGTCTCGTTGCTATGGTGACGAACTAAACTGATTATTCCAGAATGACGAAGTTGTTGCCAAAAAAATTGTTCTTAAATTACTTAAAAAACACTTTGTTTTTCTAACATTGGTTTTGCTTTTAAATTTATGAAACTTTTCTGCTAATTTTAATGCAATAATTTTTCTTTTGGGGTCCCAGTGACCGCTGCCACCCCACAGTGTAACAGCTCTTGCTCTGTAACAGCTCTTGCTCATATGGCCTCACCAAGTGAGTCTGGTTATACTGGAGTTTGAAGGTCTAACGACCTAGGTACTCCCTCAAGTATTTCTCTAATGTTTTTGTAGTAAATCTCTTGAACTTACCGAAGTCAAGTTAAATTATTTTGCTTTAATATTAACCAATTTGTCTACACTAATTTGTGTACTTTTCCGCTTTGTATAAAATATTTTTGTTGCTTTATTTGTGAAGTTATCACCCTCAATTCTTTTTCGATAATCTGAATGACTGACAATTTTTAAAATTTGTTTTGAAACATCAACATAGAATTATTTAGATAAGGATTTTCAATTTAATTCTGTACCTTTGTCTTTTCTAAGTTTGCATCTTAATTTTTATACTCATGTATTCAAATAAATGCATTGAAATTCTAAAAACAGATGCAGAAGTACCATTTAAAAGAAGCGCACAATATAATCTCGATATTAGAAATATCAAGGTAATTCAAAACGCGCTTTCTTAAATAGGAAAGGAAAAATCATAACAAGAAAAACCATATCAAGAAATGTCAAAGGGAAATAATGTTTTCGAAGCCTATAAGTTTGTCACACAGAGTAAAGGCAGTTATATAACCTTTATACTGTGGACAACGCGACGGGAAGATTTCTATATTATCGAATAACTCTTTGATACTACAACCTAAAAAAACACTTAAAAATATCAATAAAATCCCGTCATCACAACCATGGATTTCACTCTATTTGATATTAACGATCCTTTACAGATCTATAAATTGTAACAATAAAACAGTTTGACCTCAACTTTACGACTTTTTGAATCGTATAAGATATTTTGGTTGAGTGAAAAAAAGTATTTTGAGTAACGACTTAAAAGTAAACGTGTTACGAGAAAAACAGAACTATTCTTGCTTTTCTTTATGTCTTTTCATAAAAGATCAAAAGGAAATAGAAAGCTTTTATGTTTTATATTATTTCTATCCAGTTTTAAAAGAAATTTAATTATCAATATCAATTTGAGGTGGAGTTTATTTCATTTTTATCTGAAAGGAATAAATTTAATGATTCATTTAGTATTAAAATTGTATCTCCAGTTTAAAAAGGGGAATTAATAAGCCAGAAAACCAATAGTTTTGATGTTAAAAAACTGCTTAAAGTAACTGAACTTGTTGTCTGTATAACTGAATTTGTTGTTTATTTTTACATACCAATAGTGCATTAAAAATTATTACTTTGAGTTAAAATTTTGTTTAACAACAGTAAAGTTTTTTAAAAATTCATTTTTAGTAAATTCTTAAAACTAATTTAAAAATCCCAAATGAAAAAAAATATTTCAAGAGCTGTTTTGTGTTTTGTTCACCCCGTTTAAAATCCAAATATATTTGAAAATAGAGCTTTATAAGAGTTAAAACCCGTCTTTGAGAAAAAACAAAATCGAGGGAAGTCGATTATTTAACTTTTGATTAACCGACTCCTCGGATTTTCCAGCCAGAAACCATATTAAATTTTATCCCTGGCAGAGCAGTGTTGTCTTAATATTTCTATCATTTGAGAAAACGTCTATTTTTTTCTATTTCCGTCGCATGATTTCGATGTATCCGAAAAATTGCTCTTGGGTGGACTCGATCGCGTAACCAGGCTAGCGGTTACCAGATCGCGCGTTATTTACCACCAGGCTAGATTATTTGATAACCGACGCATAAAATATTTTACATAAAAAATGTCGAGTAAACATTTTCTTAGTAAAACACACCTCAAGAACATTTAAAATGTATATTAACTTTTAAACGATTTCACTTTTAAACGTAAAACATTTTTTCATCGTAAATGATCAATCTTTTAACAGTAAAAAAGGTGCGAAACAACACAGGCTACTCCTGTGCATATTTTGATGTGTATTGGCTGCGACAAGGACAAGTTGTACTCCAGTCCAGTTGCAGTTTTTAAACTGTTGACAAATTTCGGCTTCATGGACTTGGTATGATGTTACTGTCGACCAAGTGGGATAATTCACACAGTAAAAAAACACATCTGTAATTTTAAATTTTCTGTTAGGCGTAAGAATACGTTGTATGAGATTATGAAAAATTTCACGGTCAAATTCCGTTTTATGTAGCTTACGTAATGTTACCGTGAAAAAAAATCACGTACCAGATGAATGTGTAAAAAACAGTTTTTACAATGTACGTACTTAATTTTGATCTATCCCATCGTTCTGAGTTATCTGTAAATCACTTGTTTATTATCCTCTTATCATCCGACATTTTAGTTTTCCAATCACCCACTGAACCCCAAGGTGACGGATAATCGGGGTTCTACTGTATCTTAGGCCCGCGGAAATTTATTTAAGTTGGCATACACTTCGGCCTGCATCGAAGTCGCACAGGGCTGCTTCAGCCTTTGTCTCATCAACCGAACACAAAGGGGGTTGTTTTTTCCGCCACCAGAAAAATCCATCTTTTCCGCAGCGGCGTGGGAAGCCTTTCAAAAGAGAGAGAGAGGGGTCCCGGGGCACACAATCCCTCTCCACAAAACATCTGGCCCACTTTCCGATGGACCGACCTGTTCGAACTTTCGCTTATGGGCAAGCGGCATACCCCCTATAAAAAAGTGTGTTTTTTCCCCTTGGAAGGAAGTGTTGCATAGAAAGTGGACCAGGAGATCCCACAGGTGGGAGTTTGGGACGTCAACAGGATGACCTTGAATCAGTGTCCTCCTGTCCCTCCTTCGAATCCGCCCTTGAACCTCTTCTTTGTCGTTGTTTGGTGCACAGAAGCCGGATATTTCGGCCATAGGGATCTGAAGTGTTTGTGTCATCAGCTGATTGAAATTGAAAGGTGGATGCATTGTGTGTTGATGTGAAACCGAAAGTAGGCCGCGAATGCGACGTCGAGGAACGAAAGGAAGTTATTATTGTTTTTAGCTCATGCTCTCCTCCGCCAACTTTTCCACTGAAAGAAAATGATCCAAAAGTGCTTGAAAATACCGGGCAGAAAGAAACTTTTTGAACTAAGAATTCCTTGCCGATTTACAATAAGTTATTTGAACAGAAACTGAACAACTTAAACGGGGTTTATATATTTTTTGGCCAGTGACCATCATAATAAAAAGCTTTAGAAGTACTACAGAGAGAGGCTAATTAAAGCAATGAAAAATGCAAAAATATAGATGATTTAGGACTTTTTAATTAAAAAACATTTATTAGTTTGAAAATATTTTGAATTGAATCAATTGTATAAAAACTTGTTAAATCTTCATGATTAAAAAAAGGTTGGCTCAATTTAAGCAGTGCTGTGATGAAAAGTATTTTTGTCGTAGGTTCTGAAAATTATTTGGACATGAATTTAGCGCTCAAAGTCACTTAAAATAATATAATTTCCAATCTCGTGAAACCTATAAGCTATAAGCCTACCTTATGCAAGTATTTTACACCTTAAATACCTGATGCCTGACTAATCTGTTTAATCTTATAGGCTTACTGAAGGAATGTTTTACATATTAGTAGACCATTAGAAGAAACACTTTAGGTGATATGACTTTAATGAATTCTGTTTCTTCCAAGAACTAAATTTAACTTATTACACCACTTCAATATATAGATCTTAACAAAAGTGATTAAAAGTTGATAAGATAAGAATCTAACCCAGAAACAGATCTTGCTAAAGGTGTAAGCAAAAAGGCCTATCTGATTTATCATCTCCAAATAACGTTATCGTTTCTTATACACACACTTTTCACCCTACAACTTGAGTGTGTCCACAATAATAGGACCCCTTTTCGTCGACGGAGATATGTGCGAATGGGGTCAGTAGAAACTCGACAAATAAAGGATAAGAATGGATTTTGATCCTTCTCCCACTCTTTTGTTTGAGATAACCCTTATTGCCGCTGTTTTGAAATACTAAACCAAATTGTGTCACGTTGGGTGGGGCTGTCAAGGGGTGGAAAGGGATACTTTTTTGGTGGTATTAATTAAATTAACACAACGTTATAATGTAATTTTTTCCTATCATATCATATACCCCGTTATTGATTTAAACTTACGTGTTATGTAAATCTGCATTGATTAATTTTACATCTTTCCATTAAAATCATTTTATAGTTCGAAATTTTAAGAGTAACACTTTCTTTCTTTTAATATAGAGTAACACTTTTTTAAATATATATTTTAAAAGTGTAATTACCTTTGTTTATCTGTAGCCAATAAACCCTTCAACTGAATTAGTCCTATTTATAATTTGAATAAGCAAACATAATTCGCACCGAAAATATCTTGTCTAGTTCATTTAATTTAATGCACAGCTAGGGATTTTTTATAATTGAACTAGAATATCTAAGGTTTTTCTATTTTGTAATGCCTATTGACTTATTCCATAAGACTTAATCATGTCCCTTTGGAGAATTTTGCCTTATTGAATTTAATTGAATCCTTAAAAAAATTAAATCCCATTCAGTGCTATAATGATGATTGAGGGAAATTAAGATTCACGTAAATGCTAGGTATTTTAAAATTTATTTCATTTTTTTAAGTCTATAAGTCCTTTCTTAGAATTCCTTTACAGAAATCCAGTGAAAAAATAAATCACTTAAAAGTGTTTTAATCATTAAATTTCAAATTAAATATGTATTAAAATCTGCTTTATAACGTAGATACTAAAACTGACAGCATCAGTGTGTGTGAGATCGTAACCCTTTTTTGAACTTCTCCTGGTAACGCGAAATTTGCCTGTAGAACCCGTTTCTCAGCAACAACACAATCCTTTCGGCACAGCAAACCCTTCAGGACCAAAACGAGTCTGCGGTAGTGCGGAGGGGAAAACAACTACTAGTGAATAGAGGAAATGCAAATACGGTATTCCTTTTTAGAAAGATAAGTTAAATCGTAAGAATCGGTCGTTTTGTATTTTAGCCACTTTAAATCAGTCGCTGAGTCTTTTTATTAATGTTATTTAAATTTATTACTTAATAATTTCGCCTTAATTTTTCAATTTAAAAATACGAACTTTGAGCATAAATTATTTCCTTTTATGCAACACTTCGTACGGAAAGAAGTAAACAAGAGGTAGATCTGAAATTAATAAAGTAAAAAATCAATTTGAACTTATAGGATAACATCCTTTTGAAATCTTTATACCTAATTTAATGCGAATACTTATTTTTTTCTCTTGATATGAACATTATTTGGGGATTGATTTGTAGTTCCATTTCTTTAAGGAAGATCTTGAAATCGATTTAAAAATTTGAAATTTTTTATGTTAATTACTTACATTAATAGTCCTATTTATTTATATTTAAAAAATACAATAATGTAATAAATTTTAAGAACTCAATACTTTATTTTACATATATATAAAAAACAGTTTTATAAAATCTGTTAATAATTTTTATGTGAGTAGGCACATCCCCCAAAAGTCTTCAATAGCACTTACAAAGCAAGAAAAAAAAGATTAATTAATTAATCTTTTATAATCATTTATAATCATTATAAAAGATTAATTAATTAATCTTTTATAATCATTTATAATCATTAATTTCAGAAATCCCATGTACTTCCAAACAAAAATTTAAGTATGAATCACTTTAGAAACTTTTTGAATTAAAATATTGGGCTGCTTTGAAAATTATTCTAGAACAAATAAGTTTTGAAACCTTTAATTTTTAATCATTATTTTAACACATATTCACTTTATTTTTGTTTAATTTTTATGATTCAAATTATTTTGATACTCATATTACACATATTAAACATATTAAAAATATGTGTAAGAAAAACAAGCTTTATTTTACAATAAGACTTTAGAAAACACCTGTTGATTTTGAAAAATATTTTAATATCAGTTGAATTTTAAAGTAACGAAATTTCGGTAGACTAAAAGAATCATGAGGATTTAAAACTGAGAAGTATCCTATATCTTCAATTGGTTTTACATGAATAAAAATAAAATAAATTTGAAATCGGGTTGAAAGAAAAAAAACTGTACCCTTAAGGTTTAACAAGGTTGTATAGTTTAAGTTAAACAAATTGCGATGGCCTTAAAACTACGATTGCACTTAAAAAGTTTTCGATACACTTATATCGGCTTGCATTTGTATACATCAAGGATTTAAGATTAAAAAGGACATTGGGAAAACTGTTCGGTCTTCTGAAACTGTCATTGACGTACACTTTTCGTCAACCTATCTCATAAACGATTTCTTTTTCCATAAGCAATCCCAAAACTCGGCGATTAAAGTTGTTTGAGCAATAGAAGGAGTAGTGCAAGCAATTCCATACAGTGTCTATCAGTTACATATCTTATCACAATTTTTTCCCTTTTTCCACTAACATTGATAGCGAAGACTTAACTCGCGAAGGATGAAAAAAAACTTGAAAATGTGATCCTTTACCATTTGATAAGGATAGGGTGCGAGAATAAAAAAGGAAAACGAGGCCAGGACCTTATCTAGATGACTCTTTAACCCACTTGAAATATTAACACGTGTAAAGTTCGATGCACTTTCGCTTATTTTTCTCGTACCTAGCCTCTGACGTCATCGGTTTATGTTTATTCTAAAGGGGTAAACAAAAGTGAGGTTTCTCTTGAAATTGAGTACAGGGGTAGATCCATAACTAGATTTTGAGTTCATATTGATGATTCCTGTTTCAACCTCCAGTTCAGTATACTTATTGTTATTAGTTTTAATAATCTTGATTGTATATTGAATCTAGAACAGTCAGATATCTCAGGACAGCAGTTAAATAGGTCAAGAGCAATTTAAACGAGGGATCAACATATTTGTTTCTAGTTTCTGTAGTTGATTAGATTAGCTAATAGACCTTAGAGTATTGATTTTCTTAAGAAAAGACTGTACTATCCCTTTATAACTACATTTTCAGTTCTTGTTGCAAATTTACGTTCCAAGAAAATAAATCTGTAATCTTACTCAGTCTAATTTAAATAATAGTGGTTGTGATACTTGCGTCTCTAGAACATGGTGATCTTGAAACCCGTTAATAAGTCCCAGATCATTTTGAATTTAAGACCAACACGTGTGTTTTTAGTTTTTGTTATATCATAAAAATACAACCCTTTCTGTTATTTATTTATCTACAATTTTAACCTCAATCAATATTGTTTTTTAATAAGAATAAAATATAATTTAATACAACAAAAATAAAGCAAAAATTTGCTAAGTGCTAAAAAATGTCTGAAAAACATCACGAAATGTAATACATTCATTCATAGCACTTACATTCATAGCATATGCAATTTGAATTGTTTGTTAGAAGTATATGTTTCGAAGGGGAAAAAACCATAATGCATAGGGGCCTGTAATTAAAATAACAAGCAAGACGTAAGTAATTATGAATGAAGTATATGATATACTTCATTCATAATTACTTACGTCTTGCTTGTTATTTTAATTACAGGTAGATATACTGTATATCTATTTTATACCAAAATATATTCGAAATAAGTATCCGAAATCTTAGAATAACTGAAATTTTAGTGTTGACACCCCAGAACTTTGAATATTCTATAAGTAGGGATATTTTGAAAAATATTATGGCACAATTAGTTTTAAAAATATCATCAATTAAGAGGGCAATTAATATTTTAAAAAATATATAATAAATTTATATTATGAACCTTTAAGAAACCAATTTAATTACTCCCTTTACTTTTTAGTTGTGAAATAATTGTAAAATTACGTAATTTTTTAAATATTTCATAACTTTAAGAATTTTTCTGGTTATATTTATTTGGTAATATCAATCGTCAAACTATTAAATACAAACATTTTTTAAAAATTTTAATGGTAGATTGAGAAAATAAGTTATTTTATTTTGTTATTAGTACCTCTTTATTACGCCTGTCCTGCACCCACATTTAAATCAACAATTTGCAAACGGATATAAAAGTGTTACGTTGCAAATATAAAAACCATCATATCCCCCAACACCTTCATATAAACTTCTTCTAGTAACACGAATGCAGGGAAATCCGCCTGTAGAACCCGTTTCCTAGCAACAACACAATCCTTTCCGCACAGCAACCCTTCAGGACCACAACGAGTTTCCGTTGGTGCGGCTGGGAAAACAACATTTCAAAAAGGACGAAAACGGAACTTTTAGCGAAAAATTCCTTCGCATGCGTTTTCAATGGAGTTTTCGATTTTTGTGTTCTAGATTTACTTAAATACTTGAGGTTTTTAAATTTAAAACGTTTTTAAATTAAAGTGATACAGTAAAGCACCGTTTATACGTCTCTCATTTATGCGTCTTTTACATTTATACGTCGTTTTCGCCAAGTCCCAATTAATTCAAATAATCAAAATTGTTTTCAATTATACGTCTTTTCATTTATACGCCGTTTTACGTCGGTCCCTTGAAAGACGTATAAACGGTGCTTTACTGTATTACTTTTCAAGAAAAATTATAGCTTTATTATGGTTCATATTTCGGCATATTGAACAGAAATTTCATGTTCTTTGTAATTTATATGGAATATTTTAATTAAAAGTTATTTAGATTGTAAAGTTTCAAAAAATTCCTTATTAAGTTTTTGAAATTTAAAATTTTTTCAAATTAAAGCATATTTTTTATAAAAAATGTTATAAGTTAAAGAAAAATTTTTGTTCGATAATTCTATTAATTTATATGTATTCAAAAACAATTAATACCTAATGAAAAAGGTATAAAGATTTGCAATTGATAAAGATCCAAATAAAAATGTATGAAAAATTTTATTAAAATTTTTTTAAATATACATCACTACTTGCCTGTAGTAATGAATTAATAATGGTGATGTTTAAATTTAAGATTTTTAAAGTTGTTATAGCGTAAAATTAAATTAATAAAAAACTAGAAACAGGTCATTTTTAACGTAATTATTTCATTTATTGAATTTAGGAATTGGAAATAATATTTTTGAAAGCAGCATTTATAATTAAATGAAAGTCACAAGCATCGAATTAGCTCTATAATATGAATAGATTAACTTAGAAATATTCTTTATCATTTCAAATGTTAGAAATTTTACAAAGGTAACTAAAACTTTTTCTAAATTTGTTTGTATGAGTATAATTTGTTTGCATAAGTTGGCTATACTTGATTCGAGAAGGTTTTTCTTAAAGGATTCACCATGTGTTAACCTCGGGGTTAAAATATTATAGGGATAGATAAAATTGTCTAAAATTTACCTCTGACTATGTCTTTACACCAAGAGTAAGATATTGCTGATGTGATTTTTGGCGATTCGTGATATTTTTAAAAACTTTTGTTAAATTGATATGTGATATTTTCTCCTACTAAAAATTTTTGAGTTGAGCCAGTTTCCTTCCAAGGTCAAAATATATTTAAATTCTTGCAGTGATTCACCGAATGGATATTTCTCAAACAACGCAGACGTCTCCGAAATTCTTCTTTCCCATAGAGTAAAGAGTTTCTATTTGCTTTTCGATGTGTGCCGCTCTAAAACCACATCGCATGTTCTTATTCCTCTTTCTTGGGTATTTGCAGAGGCAGTCGCTTCTTCACCCGTTCTCCGCGGCTGTTAAAACACCGCTTAAAAAACCGCATCCCTTCGTCTCCTAAGACGTGCTTCTCCAAGGTCGCGCCTTGCGACCACCTCTACCCTGTCGGTCTACGTTGTTTTTGTAGGTCGAACGATATGAATATTCGATTGAATGTTGCCTCACCTGCGAGGGACCGACGAGGTGCATTCATTTGTTCGCATAGCTTAAAAGGGAAGGAGTGTGCTTAATAGAAGTTTAGAGGTGTGAGTTAAGTTTGTGGGGACAGAAAAGTAACGTATCGATCTATATTAGGGAAATTGGCTACTAATTAGTTTCCTATCACTATACTCAGTTGAAACTTAACTTGAGCCTGTAGAAATAAGCTGAGAGCAACCAAAGAAGGTAGTTCCATAAGTGGTTGCAAAATTTTGTGAGAAAATGTAAAAATTTTGTATATACAGCTTGTCTTTTTATACGGAAGATGGCAACCTAAAACGTATCTTCCACAATACAATATTCCGATGTTCTCAACCGCCTTACGAAGAAAGACAAGTTATAGAAATATTATGGAGGTCTATTTTTAAAACATGCGTAACAGATAACTTTTTTATAGTCCTGTAGATTAAAATTCGCAATTTCAAAAATTTTCATTATTCACAAGTTTTTTAATTACAAAAATTCGGGGATGCATGCAAATTTATCAAAAATTGAAAACTAGCCCAGAATTTTTCATTTGCACTGCTTACCTATAACTCTGTTGCTCAAAACGATGTCATTTACCTTTGAAAATTACTAATTCTTACGTAAAAATTATACAAATGCAAATTCTGTATGAGTAAGATTCACGCAGAAAATTACAGACCCAAAAGTATTCTAATTCAAATACGGTATTCGATCGATACAAATAAAGATACTCAATATCGTTTTAGCCATCACAATTTAATATTTACATCCTCCTCTTACCATATCGGGTGGCTTAGGAACTGAGTTTAGATACTATACCAGTTATTTCATAGATGAACAAATATGAAATCTAGTGGCCAACCTTGAGAGAGAGTTTATCTTTTGAAGCAATCATGTCGTTCTCTACATACTTTTAAAACCTTTTTATCTCGTTTTTATTTAGTTCCATTTTATTCCAGTCTTAAGTAAATAGGTTGACGCTTTGATTATTATTATTTATTATTATTATTATTATTATTATTATTATTATTATTATTATTATTATTATTATTATTATTATTATTATTATTATTATTATTATTATTATTATTATTATTATTATTATTATTATTATTATTATTATTATTATTATCATTCTACTCTTGAACAAAAGTGAACACATTCAGCGGAGTCGACTGTAGTTTCTTGTTCTTGACATTCAGAAAGACTCCCAACTCCAGCAAACTAAACTCTTTATTGAAGCTTTTTCCCATTGTTTCTCCAAAAAAGTGATTTTCATCTTTGTAAGCAAAAACCCTAAGAGAGGGCCTCTTTAGGGGACAGAATAATCGCCTTATCAAGAGTTTATTCCGCTTTATCACCGCCTCCCAAATTATTGGTCGGAAATGGGTCAAAGTTCGGTTTATCCCTGCTATCTCTTCCGACACCAATTTGAAGTCGGTGGGTTCGTCCAAAGGTCAAAGTATAAAAGACTGTGACGAAAACTTCAACCGAATAAGGTGGTTCACAACAGATACGGAAAGGACCTGGTAAATTTTAATAACATTCCCATGGCTCAGGTTAAGGTCGATAAGACTATTTTTCGAAAAGATGCTTGTCAAAACAAATTTCCGTATCTTCCCAGAGATAGTAGTGTGCCTTTTTCAGGATTTTCCTAATAGGTCACTGAATCCTGGAGATATGTTATGTGTTTGCTTTTTAGGAAACTTCTTCGAGAAAAATAAATTGCAGAATGTTGTGTATTATTTCGATTACGGAAGTCGTTGCTTTGGGTGCATCATGTCAACAGTTGGATTTTTTTTTTCATTTCGGTTTTATGCCAAATCTCCTAAAATAGGCGTTTTTATACGAGAGAAAAAATAACCCTGGCATTACTGTTTGGAGAGCTTTTTTGAAATTCACTAATGATTGCACTCTTAAAACGAAGTTCTGAAAACTGAGTAAAAACTAACCAAACTGGCTCCGAATCAAATTTACTCAAATTTGAAAACATGAATATACTCATTTCTGAAAATGCGCATACTCAAAAATGAAACATCAGAAGCTTGATTCACGAGAATGCCATGCAATAACTCAAAAATAAGCTCATGATGTTTCATTTTTGAGTATGCGCATTTTCAGAAATGAGTATATTCATGTTTTCGAATTTGAGTAAATTTGATTCGGAGCCAGTTTGAGTAACTTTTACTCAGTTTTGAGACTGTCGTATTAAGAGTGATGAAAATATAAATGATTTCAAAATAATTTTCTTAGAATTCTTACAACATTAGAATTTCTCTGCAGTCTACTGTGCTCTCTACTGTGAAGGATTTCCCTGCACAAACTACTGTTATTTATCTGGTAGCATAGCTGACAGGATTTCCTAGTTAGATCAACAGGGATTTTAGAGTGTGCACATAAAAAAAACTTGTTATGGTTAAGTCATTGAAAGGCATTAAGTATCGTTTCGTGCCCATCCTTACATCCCTATATCCTCAAACAAGCCCACTCGACGAACCTTCTCAACGAATCTCAGCCACCTGCATCTCGACAACAACAACAATAGGGGGTCTTTCCTCCTCTGCCCCTCTGTGTTACTCCTTCAGACCAACAACTCTGACCTAGATATCCACTCGGAAAGTGTTCTCTCCGCATTTTTCCCAACCGAAAAGAGGTGGAGAGAATCCCTCTGCCCTGTATTTTTCCCGCGAATATCGAGGTACTGGGTGTGCCGGTCAAATGTTTTTATTTTGCAGTTCCCCCACTACCCTGTTTTCTCCCGGGCATCCACAACAAGGGGTTGGATGGAAAGTTACAGTCAAACGCTGGCGTTTCACAGTAGCTTCTTTAAACTGTAGTTAACATTAATTTAAACTATAGTTACTATAACTTTAAAAAAAACCATAGTATACTTTAAACTATACTAACTTCTTTAAATTATAATTTAAATGAAATTTAAATAAGAATCTAAACCCCTTGTATTCGTAAAAAAATCACTGTCACGTTACTAATGATGGTTTGAGAAGGACTGATGAAATTTAAGAATTATTCATATTCAAGTTAAATAATTAAGTTAATTCAAGTTAAATTCAAGTTAAAAAATTCATTATCTAGTTTTCTTTTTACTGCTTTAGTAGAGGAACTAATTTACTATACTTTCAAAATTCAAAGTGTTTTGTGTGAAGGAATTAGGATGTTTCTGTAATTCGTAATAAGTTTAAAAATTAAAGAAAAGAAATATTTATTAGTCACCCAACAGAAAATAACATTTCCATTGAAATTCAAAGAGGAAATTATCATGTTTCTTTTCAAACAATGGATAAACAACCAACAGAGTTTAAGCTTGGTTATATTTAAAGAATAAACTTTAAGATTTTGGGAAAAGGTCAGTTCAGGTATTAATTTACTTAAATTATCATAATTTTTAAAAGGCTTTGGCTAAAGGATTTGTCTCCTAAAATAGTTATCCATCATTATAATTCAAATGGCCTTATAAAACAGTGAAGCCCAGTGGCTCAGTGGTAGTGCTTCGCACTTCCACACCACAGGCCCGGGGTTCAAATCCCGAGTTGGGCAAGGTCCACTCAGCCTTTCATCCCTTCAGTGGGTCGATAAAATGAGGACCAGGCTTGCTTGGGAACTAAACACTGGGGGTCTCGCGTTAGAATGACCACCTAACCGGGACACATGCCTAACAACTTGCACCCCAGGGCCCCACGGTCACGAAAACGAAGATGGGCATCGTAGGCCTTGGCCCACTAGGGCTGTTGCGCCAATGAGTTTAGTTTTTATAAAACAGTGCTTACAATAGACATAATAATTTCAAGTATCTGATACCCATATGTTAAATTATTAAAAAACATCGATCGATATTCGCCAGTCTGAGATAAAATATTCAAAGATACAGAAACGCTTTCGATGCATATGAAGTAAAAGTTCTGCCATAACTAACCCTAACACCTAAGTCCTCCTCTCAAACTAACTAGCTCGCTCACCAAGCCTACTCAAGCACCCGACCATCAGCCACCTGCACCTCAACAACAAAATAATTTCGCCCTTCCCCCCTTTTGCTACTCCTTCGAACCAACAACTCTGACCCAGATAGCCACGAGAATGTCTTCTCCTCCTCAGCAGCATTCTCTTCCCAACCGACCGAAGCATCCCACTGCCCTGTTTTTCCAACCGGGCATCATCACCCTTGCAGAGCGGGGTAAACAACCACAGCCCCCTCTTCCATAAGCCTTCCGCAAGACGGCGTAAACAAGTCGCAGGTTTAACAATGCCCGGAGGCAGGTAATGAGTTGGGGGGGGGTCCCCTGACCTACTTTGCAGGCCCCTTTTTCTCTCCCCTTTCTTGTGTTCTGAGGAGTAAACACGTCTGACCTACTATCATTCGTATATGCCATGTCGAAGGGGCAATCCTTTCAAATGCAATATGTATTTTTCTTATAAGAACTTGCGCAATTTGCTTTGGAGATTTGGGACTTCAACGAAACGTGTGATACGATTCTTCACCAATCTATTTCCTCTCTTTTCTTTATTGGATAAAATACTCAGTGTTTGTGATATCTTGGTTGCGTTTGTCATTCAACATTCACTTTCATCTCTTATCAGCCCTTCAACTTAGGAAATCAAGAACCCAATCAGCACAAACGTTCAAGATTCGTCCAATTTTTGTCCTGTATAAGGCCAAATTTTATTTACTTCTAGTTGCAGTTCCGTAGAAATGTTTAGTATGTGAGCTGTGCTATACTAAGGAAGTTGTGGCATATACTTCCTTAAATTGTTTTCTTTTCAAAACTGTACGAAGCAAAAAAATTATACAGATGTTTCTATAAAGTTGATCCTAGTATTTGATAGGCT
This sequence comes from Tetragnatha versicolor, assembly GCA_024610705.1. Classification (NCBI taxonomy): domain Eukaryota; kingdom Metazoa; phylum Arthropoda; class Arachnida; order Araneae; family Tetragnathidae; genus Tetragnatha; species Tetragnatha versicolor. The sequence continues at coordinate 3,027,027 of JANDEH010000020.1, forward strand.
TGAAAAGCTCTTCATTTGAGCATCTTTAAAGATTATCAAAATTTAGTAAAAAGTATTTTAACTTTTCCATTAAACAAAATATTGGTGTCATTATTGTTGAGTTATCTATTTGTTTAGTACCTTGAGAAAACAGCATTCAATAACACCCCCTCTCAACTTAGGAAAATAAGGATCGATTGCTGGAGTATCTTCCTCAGATAGTTTTTTAAACTGAATTTTAATAAAAATTATAATGTTTTGTGGTAAATGTTGATGCAGTATCACATCACATTAATGGGTATCCGCAAAAAAGTAAGGCCTTAAGAAAGAAAATTATGTATCGTTAAATCAATAAGAAAGAAATATATTTTTAAAAAACTACACAGTAATTAATCGTACTATTGCTCAATATATGATACGAAAAATTATTATTTTCTCAAACGCTGATGGGCTATATGCATTGAATAGCTTATACTCCAACATCATTCCTACAACAATCCACTACCGCCTTTTTAAGAGAGCTGAGGAAAAGAGCCAGTTACTATTCTTTAAAACGCCAGTCACTGTCCTCATCGCTAACAGCACCACTGACTTCCTTTCAAGACAGCAACTGGCATGCCAGTTGACCAGGAAGCGAGACGGAGAGTGTTGACAAAAAAAAGGGGGAGAGACCCAAAGGGGGAGGAGGAAAACATGGCCGCTTCACCCCATTCTCACGATGTTTACAGCAGCTTGTTTTGCTGCAGAGAGAGAGAGAAAAAAGTGCGCATTCATATATTTATTGCCAGATGACTCTCTGTCGCAAGGACCCTCGGTCGTGAAAAGTCGAAAAGGGTAATAAAATCGTTTGCCGCAGTATCCCTCTTCTATGAGATCTTGACCTACATTTTTTGGGTGAACTTGGGGTTTGTGGGTCCCTGATGTGGTGTTGTTATTCAGTTTGGTTTGTTGAGGTACAGGTGTATTGGAAAAGGGGTTGGAATCGGGAAGGATTATTGGGTTATGAGCTGAGGGTATTTTTCTGCGCTCAGTTTCGATACCATCGTTTGAGTGGGTAGAGTTGGACGTGGGGATGTGAGAAATCGTGTTCTTTCTGATGCTGAATCGTTTGTGAAAAGGTCAGTAGTTTTTAATTCATTTTAAAATTTAAGAGTCTAAGCATTTGTTTTTGAATTAAAGGAATTTCTTTTTTTATTCCTCTTTTATAATAGTTTATGTTATTCTAAATTATCTTTGATGATTATGTAATAAAACCAGAAACTCAACTAATGTTTATGCAAATAATCATTAATGGTACATATATTGTATTAATATAATGGTATCCTGCCTTTGTGTCATTCTATAATATTTCACTGCTATTCACTTATTATTTTTGCACCCAACTTTCAGTCACAAATACTTGCCATAGTTGATTCATTTCCAATTCTACGAAATCCATTTAATCGTATATTTTAATCAGTATTGTTAGTTATATCAAAGTCTCTAAATATTATTACCTTATATGTTCAATCAATTTAGTACTGTAGAGATTAATTTCTTTTTGCTTGTATGTAATTGTTTTTAATACGGATATTCCACAGAGTTTTGAGATATTTCTTCTAATAATATAAACGTTACTTATACACTTTTTATACATAATACACTGATACTGAGTAAATATCCCCTTGTAGGCAATATTTAAAGTAAAGTAAAGTAAAGGCAGTAAAGGGAAAAACCAGCCAATTCATAACAAAAAAATCATCAAAATTTTTTGGGGGGGGTTTCAAACCCTAACATCCCACTTGAATAAGGCCCCGATGTCACAACAATAAAGATCAGTACCAGAATCCGTAATTAAAATTGGCGGCTCGTCACCATAGCAACGCAATAGAAATGCAATGGGAAAAGACTAGTAGTCCGTCAATTTTATTTACACAGACAATAACACTGTTTAAAAATTTCCTTAAACAGGTAGAAAACCGTATATAAAACTCCATTCAAAACATCCTTCCATCAAACACACACCATCATAGAGAAAAAAAACTACTTTCGTATGAGCAAGGACGGAAGCAGTCAATCCTTCCCTCACTTTCCCTCCCATCCACCACTAACCCACTGCACTGACCTTCCCAGTAATAAAAAAAGAGACAAAAACCGCCCAAAGGGTTCATTAGAATGAAAGCGGAGAGCGCAGGTGCCTCTCGCTGTCACTTTCACGGATGAAAAAATTTCGAAGAGGGTGAAAACGAGTTGTTGGAGAGAAGAGTGATGGGGTTATGCAACACATCCCGCAGGGTTGGCGGAATAATCTCTCTTTTTGCGACTTCATCGCTCTTTTGGCTTCCCTTGTCAGAAAATCGATCGAGGGTTCTCTCTAGATTTTGAGACGGGTTCTCTTGAAGTTCGGCTTGTTGAAATACTTTTAACTATCAGACTCCAGTGGAGTATTGTATCCTTTACCCAGTGGATTGTTGTGTTATTTGTTTGTGAAATTTTCGCATGATAATAGTTGGACAGTCGTAAATAGTTTTAAATTTCTTCAATTTTCCGGAAAAGACCTGATGAGAAAGTTTCTCCGACTCTGTACGGTGCAATTTCTTACATAACTGTAATGTATTATCTGTTTTTTTTATTTTAATATTTACTAACCACAAAACAATATGTGATTACTTGTGTAAAACAATATCCTCTTAACATAAGGGTATTTTTTTTTCTTTGAACTTAAAAGCATTGTCAAATTAACAGAAGCTCGAACAAATAAGTATAAATGAGTATAAGTAAGCATAATAACATCTAACACTATCTTATTCCTCATGACAGTTAGACACGCTTAATTCTGAATTTCTTTCAAGTATTCCAAATCATATAAACATTCTTCCTTTACAAACGCTTACAAATTTACTTAGAACTATTTACTAAATATAATTCTTGAAATTGAGTATGAATTTAAGTAACTTCACCGTTTCTCCTTCAACTTTACTACTCTAAATAAATAGAAAAAACATTCATAGAATTATTTTTTGAATTTAAGTCCCTAAAAGTAGCTCACTTATGTCACTTATCAATCATCCTTTATTATACCATTTTCTTATATTTTTAAAAAAAGTAAATCCAAACATCCAAAAGTTCATCTCTCTCACCATCACTTTCCATCTCAGTTCAAACTCCGCCAAGCGAGCCCGCCAACTTGGCGTCGATGGCACTCGAAGGGGCAACGCATCAACGGTGGGTTAATCGCTGGAAGGGGTTAATTTGTAACTTCCGCCGCGGGTAGCTTTTCAGCGGAACCCTTTACCGCATAATGAAGCTTCCATTTCAGGCGTCACTGCCCCCTCTGGTGGTCCCAAAGGCTTAGCGCCTCTCCCCTTTCATCACTTGTTGCGCTGCTGTCAATTGTCTGTGACACCCCCAACCCTTTTGTCGACACCACCCCACAGAGATGGCTTTTTAATGAGGGCAGGGGGCAAATCGCTTTAGTATGTGCAGGTGCCGAAAGGGTTTTTTACCCTTGTGTGGGTGGTGAGAGTTGACTGACTTTATTGCATTTTTTTCTCTCTATAGTGCTTGAATTTAACCATGGGATATTTCAGGATTCAAATAATTGAAACTTTAATCAATTGAAAAGAAATATCATTAGGGATGATTATTTTCAATTTTACAATTATATTTATATAAACGGTACTTCTCCAGAATCCCGGCGCAAGCGATAAAGTCGCCAAAATGATATAACCAGTTCCAAACGAAATATCCCCGCTTTTAACCCTTTTGTTTGTAAAAAATAACAACAATGTCATTCCATGAAACTTTTTATTTAAAAATTAAACACTCAAATAAAAATATTTTAAACTATACTTAAATGTTTTAAAATTTTAAATTTCGTTGAAATATATTTTAAGATTATTAATATGATTTTTAATCAGACTTATATAAAGTTTTTCTTTTAATAACTTGTTATTTACATTGTTTTTTTGTAACAATGGGGTAAGCAGATCTCTTTTTGAGCAGAAATAAAGCTATTTTAATGCGGCAAGATTGCTTGGCGAGATTTGCGCCGGCTTTCTAGAGAAGTACCATATAAACTTTAATAACACTTGAATATTTCAATGAAATTGTTTTTTTCTTATTTATGAGTTCATTGTTTCTTAAAATTTTAATATCTAGCTTTTGTTTGATTACAAATAATACGAATAAACGTCCATAACTCGTAGTTAGTTTTGGGATTTCAATTACATGTAAAGTGAGAGAAAAAGAATTTGTTGACACTTGGAGTTTACACTTGGAAGAACATTTATGCAGTGTCAAAACATGAATAAACTCTATTTCTTCACCTTTTATTTTTTTGTATAATCTATAAGAAAACACACCGAATGTGCAAGGATAGAGATAGCAATTGTAGTTTACAAGATCATATTTTAGATCTGTTTTAAAAATTCATTCACTTATGCGTTTAGTTTGGTTTCTGACCCAGTAAAATATAGCTATTTTTGTCTGCTAGGGATTCGTCATTTTGTAAATCCGGATTGCAGTACCGAAACCAAACGCAAAAGTGGAAACCATCCTTAAAGCGTTAACAAAACAGACATTTAAAGCTATTCGAGTATGAGTTTTTTTTTCAAATTGCCACAAATTTAGTTATGTCTTGTTACATCGTAAAACAGTGGCTAAGGGGTTGACAAAGCGAGGTTGAGAGTAAGTAAACACTATTGCTTCAGTATTTCAAGTCTACTAGTGCTTAATTTAGTGTGTTTTCCCCAACAAAAATCACAGGCGTCCACTTATTCGCGCTGCACTAGTAAAACAGTGGCCGCTTGAACCATTGATTTTCTACGCACGCTTGCATACATATCCAAAAAACGCGCACATTGATTTTCCATTTATTTTTCCCTGCTGTACAGCAAGTTTCCCTAATTTCGACTCCTCTCTCTCTCTTTGTATCCCTGCGGTCGGGCATTCTGCAAATGAGTGTGGGGTTTTTTAGGAGGGTGTGGGGGGACAAATCCACCCACCCCCTCCTCTCTCGATGTTTCCTATCCCCCCCCCCCAACTGATTGATGAGAAGGCCGCCAGTGCGTCATGCGAGGAAGAAGAGCCTGGCTGAAAAAAAAACTTGCCGCTGCTGATTACCGTTTAAGGAGACTTTTTCGAAGTAAACATTAAATGGAACGGGAAGAAGATCTCTAATGCCCGTTCGCTTCTGGTGCTCCATTATAGGTGAGGGGTGGAGATGGACTCAGGGTTCGGCCCTGATGACAGAGGCATTCTATAGTCAGAGGTAGGGATTACACAGAAATCGGTCTTTGTGTTGGAGTCGTCATTAAGGGTAATGAATTTGATTGGAAGTGATTCAAATGACTGTTTTCATTGAAAGGAATAACCAGCACATATTGTAAGTTCCTAACTGGTAATTTTTTAATCATCAACGATTGGGGGTTCGTAACATTAAATTGATAAACTGATCGTCGACAACTGAGGCGCTAACGAGATAACTCATTGTAAAGTTGTTAGAGTTAGCTCAAGCGCTTCAGTTTAATCACTTAAAGCTGCATTAAGGTTATAGTATAATATGTCAGAAGTTTGTATTATGTATTTAAAGTAAAGTAGTTTTATCCAAAAGGTTTAAATCTAGGGTATAATATGAGTTGAGTTGAGTATAATTGAGTTCATGTCCGTGTAATATTGATAAATACCATGTGTCGCTATGAAAAAAGGATAAAAAAATTTTTTAAATCTCAATTGGTGTATATATCATCACCATCTTATCATAGATACATAGAAAATTTAATTAACACATCTAACGTTATGTAATTATTTTTATAAGTTCTGTAACCAATACAAATTTTGAAGATTTCATAAAACAAAAATTTAAAAAACTATTTCATATTATGTTTATCGTATAAGGATGGGTTTAAATTTGTGGGTAAGGGTATTACTTTTTTTGACCTATTTGGGTTTGGTTATTGAACACTTTTTGATCTTGTGTTAATGAGGAAGATTATTCGTGTTTAGAATTTCATCTGAGGTAGACAATTTCTGATATCGTTATTGGTTAAGCTTACTCTGATATTTTAAGAAGAGATTTTAAACATTTAATAAAGTTTATTCTCATACGTGCTACAACCCACACCTTAAAAGGGTGGATAGTTATTTACTTGAAAGATATGAAATATTATTTTAAATTAAGAAAACATAATTTTCAAAAGACTGGTTAGTGACATAAGTAGAATTTTTAGTTATTAAATATTTTTAAATGAAAATAGCTTTTTAATCACGATTGATAGTTGTGTAAGGGTGTGTTTTGCTTAGAATAAAGATTGAAAACATTATTTAAGGTTTAGGACCACCGAGGTTATGGAAAGTCTTAAACTTATTTTCATTACGAGATAGCTTTTTAAATTTGATTTTGAAATGGGAGTACAAGCAATGGTTTGCACTAAGTGGATTAAAGATTGAAATTAGTAATTTGCTTTAATAACAAGGGAGAGAGGACCTATTCACCGAAGTTATAGGCAGAGTTTACCTACTGACAGGGATACGGGGGTTCACAGTGTATGGATATTCCCCGTGACAGTCACAGAGGGAATTTGTCACCTTCGTGCATAAATAGAGGAACACACGAAATAAATCAGAACCGGTAGGTGGGGATACGAGGGAATCCGCACTCTCCCCACCCCCATTGGCCGGCGGCGGGGCTCTCCCATTGGCCGAGACGGGGCTGTGGCACCTCCCATTGGCTGCGAGGGGTTGACCCCCCTTCTCGGTCTCTCCGCGGTCCCTCGTCGCCGCAGAGAGACAGCCGGGGGTGGAGAGGAATGGTAAGGCTACCTGTAGGAAGCAGAACGACACTGAGACAGGGAAGGATTGGATTGCTATGGAGAAGGTATGTGCTCCTTTCACTACTTGCTTTGACTCTTGTTTGATCAGGGGGTGTTTGGTTAACTCGTTAGCTGGGTTGGATGGAACGAACGGCGTGGAGGGAGATTTGTGATTTGAATTCGAATGGAAGGTATCGGCGAATTTTTTATTCGTTTGGTTTACTTATGGTGAATATTCTAAGTGGATGTGTTACTGGACATTTTTACTTGTTGGATCAGAATAAGGACTATCCTTTACTTGTGGGGATATGGATAACTTTGAGGCATAACTGAATTGTGGAATTTGAATGGAAAGTATCAGTGATTTTATTCTCCTTTTTTTTTGCTCATTTATGTGTGGTGGATATTTTTAAGTGATGTGTAGTCACTTTTCTACTTGTTTGACCAAACTATGAAATATACTTAATTCGTTAGTTAGCTATGATATGAGCAACGTGAAGGAAGAACTGAATTATTGAATTTAAACGAAAGTTGACGGTTAATTTTTCCTTCCTTTAATTTTTTATGGTGGATATTTTGAGTGGATGTTTATTCTGCTTTTGTTCATCAGGAATATGTATGGACTCATTTTATACCGTAAACTGTGAACGAACAACAGGTTAGAACTGTACCGGCTCGAAGTTTGATTTTAGAAACATTATCGGTGACATTTTTTATTATTTAATATGTTTTTTTACATGTTGAATATTTTGAGTGGATGTAACGTGTCTCTTAAGTTTGTTCCTTAACAGAAATATCGAGGGATAAGATAATAAGAGTAACGTGATTCGAAACTGAAAAAAAAATAATGGTAAAAATCGATCCGTTGAGTGTCGTGACTTTTTAAGGGTCGTTTCCTTTGTTTTATTGGCTATATATTTTAATCACGCTAATGTCAGTGATGTGTGGTTATAAAATTGTTATAAGTTTTCTTGTGTTAACCTATAAAGGGGTTTTGTTTTTCAATGTTTGCATAAATTATCCGTTTAACAAAATTTTTGTTTGTTAAGACTGCTTTATTGTTAAGTGATGCTAAACATGAAAAGATAAAACTAAAAGAAGTATATTTTATAATTCACATGCAATAATTAATACAAAATTTGAATCCAGAAGCAGTAAGATTTTCATATAACTGAATTTTGCAATTCTTGTTAAAATACAATCTAAGATAAATTCAGTTTGTGTTAAATTACTGTCATAGTATCTTTTCCGTGTTCATTGTACTATTATGGTGTTATACAATAAAGTCTTGAAAAAATTTATGCAAATAAAAGGCAAGTAATTTGTAATTTATAGAAATTTGTTAATATATTTGGGTACAATATATTATTGTTTAAATACAAATCCAAAAAATATCTAACTTGAACATGTAAGCTATGGTCCAAGAAATAATGTTTAGAAAAATTATATATGCTTGATGGTTTAGTTAAGATTGTCTTTCTTTCGAAAATTCCACATGTTGTTTCTATTTGGCTTAGAATTGTGTTATTCACAAATCCTTATAAAAAATCAATATTTTTTTCTTGTGAATAGAAAAAAGATACTTTCATACGTTGAAACGTAAAGAACGCCACAAAAACCATTATTTGTACTACATTATTTGTTATTTTTGGAAGACATAATTAATGTTGTTAATGGGCAATTCCACGGGTAACTGACTGACATTTTTTAAGAAAATCGCTTGGTATTTTGTTATTTTCTTCCCAAAAATAAATGATAAAAAAATACTTTCCACCCAGTTTATTGCTTTCTTGTTAGCTTAATCTAATGGCACAATTAAATTTTTTAAATATGTTTTTATTGATTTTTAAAAAATTTTAAACGACATGGTAACTGACTGACATTTGTGAAACATTTATGTCAGTCAGTTACCTTGTTGTTTAAAATTTTTTAAAAATCAATAAAAACATATTTTGAAAATTTAATTGTGCCATTAGATTAAGCTAACAAGAAAGCAATAAATTGGGTGGAAAGTATTTTTTTATGATTTATTTTTGGGAAGAAAATAACAAAATACTAAGCGTTTTTCTTAAAAAATGTCAGTCAGTTACCCGTGGAATTGCCCTAATACAGGTGATCAAAAATTGTTTTTTAAATTTACATGCATATAAATCTAAATCAATCTTATTATGTTTATGTATCAGATTATTCAGATTTCTTATAATAATTCGCATACGTGCAATATTCATAAAATATTTATTAACATATGTTCTGTAATTAGTGTATTCTAATTTCATTTAGCGTAAAGTGGGTAGTTGTGTAAAGCAGTCTCAATTAACTTAATTTATACATTTTTCCAATCCGTTATACCTAAATATATTGCATACAATTGAATGCTTTATTATTTGTATTACATCAATGAAAACACTAATTTTAACTTGTTTTATTCTGATAATGAGAACTAATCTTTGAAGTAGCTATATAATAATAGATGAAATACATGATTAATTTTTAAATATTTTATGGTTTGGGAACCATTAAATAGTAACATAAATAGAAATAATGGTTATTATTTTTTGTATTCACACACAGAAAATACCACACCACGAGTCTTTACTTCATAATCAACATAGAATTGCTCTTCAATAAATTATCACAATTTTATCTGGAATTCCTGTTTTAAATATATTTTTATTTTGTTGAGTAACATTTCATACCTACATTAAGTACTAGCTTAACTTATGAAACGTAGTTTTTTTTCTTACTCTTGAGAGAAGATAATGTAATTACAACTGTGTTAACGATGGTTAAAATTAGTATTTTTTTAGCACAATAAAGATAATAGTATTTTTACGTTACTTAACCTGATAACACCTAACTTAATGACATATTATTATTCAAATTAAAAAGGTTTTTAAGCTCTTAAAACGTGAAATATAAATGATTTTTGACAAAAAAAACTGAGTGAGTCAAATGATTGCCGATAAAATAACATAATATATAATGATAACATAATAATGTTAAATACTCGCCTGAGCATAATGAATCACAACTTTTCTCAATTATTTAATTTTTAATTTGGTCGTTTATTTAAATATCCATTAGTTAGGATCAATTATACCTTCAATGATATTTTTTTGTAATTTATTATGTTATACACTTCAACATCTTATTTCGCTTCACATGTCTATTTATGATTAATATCGAAACTACCTCTTGATCTTTAAATAAAATAGAAACTTTAAAATATACTTTTAGATTTTTAAAATTCGACTACTAACTAGCGTTCTTAAATTAATATTTGTATTTAACTGTAAATGTGTCTTTATGCATCGTACAGCAAATAACACTTTTTAAACCCTAGCCGATATTTTCCAATAGAATCTATAAAATGAAGTTTTGTCATTGTGAACGAATTAAACTCGTAAAAAATATGTTTTTGATGCAACTAGTTTTGGTTTTGAATAGCATTAAAAGAATTCTTGGAAAATGTTTCAAAATTCTAATTTTTAAAAAAAATTATGATTAAGAATGACTAGTATCATGTTCTATTGCAATTTGAATTCAAATGGTTGTGGAATTGGTTCTTAGTGTATTTTGAGATTACCTTACAAATTAGTATCTATCTGTGAAAAAAAATTATGAAAATATTTCCTTTAAGCTTTAAATTAACCGTCTTGATTTTTTTAAAAATATTGTAATGTCTAAGTTAATTTATTAAAAGATGTCCTACTTTAAAAATATATAATATAAATATGAACATACTTTAATTCTTTAACAACATAGTTCATTAAAATAACTGTCTAAATTGTATTGATTTAGATTTTAGGGAGCTTTTCATTAATTCATTTCAACCATAATGTAACCAATTTAATCAGGTATCAAAACGCTTTAAATTTCTATAAAAAAGTACTAAATGACTAAATTAGAGAAACTGTTTGAAAATATGCGTCTTTTTAAGCCTTAGTACACTAAGTTGAAAAAAAAACATTCCAGTTAACCTTGTCCCCATTTACGCTGTCTGGGAGAAAAAAAACTTTCGTTGAAGATTGAAGTTCATCTTTATTACCCATTGTAGAATGTTTCACAACTTGGGCTGAGAGAGTCTTTTTCTTCTTCCTGAAACGTTACTTCCTTATATTGAGCAACTGAAGATGTGAGGAAGTACTTATTAATCTGCTACTGTTCCAAATTAAAACGTTCACAGTAAAAAGAAATGGAACTTTCGGATTTCAAACAAAACGGTTTTTCTTTACAATTAAGAGAGTGAAACAATGATTTTTTAAAAATTATATTTAAGTATGTACTTAAGTATGTATGTATGTAACTAAATTTCTCTTGCAATTACAAGATGCTAAACTGTCATTACAAAAGTAATTAAGATAAATGACAATATTTTTATGTTTAGTAAAATCTCAAATCACCCGGAAACATTTTGTATTGCTGATGGATAAGTTATTATGGAATTAAGTTACATTTTGTTAGTTATATATTTGAGTTGTAAAGTAATGTTTACCCTTCAAAGTTAAATTTGAAAACATTTCTTTTGAAAGTTAATATATACTTTTATTTTTAAAAAAATAACTATGAATTATGAAGAAGAAAAAGGATAAAAAGGGCATTTTCTTTTTCACTAAAGGATTTTTCTTGTTAAACCTCTCTCCTAATCATTCTAGATATAAGTAAGAATATACTATAATATTTCTTTATGATTTCCTATTGAGTTAGAACATTTCTCATTTATTTAGTTGGGCAGGAAGTCTTTTTTAACTTAATTTTTAAACTTTTTTTCCACACTTGAATCTCTGGTTTTTTTTACTATTTATTACCAAAGTTTAATATTATAATTATTTGTGTAATTTTATAAAAAGAGGCACTAACTTATATTAACATTTAATTATAACATTTAATAATAATGTCTTGTTTCTTGAATAATCAATCAATCTTAATGTTTTTTATGATTTTTAAGCAAAATTCCATACAATTGAAAATAAATGATATTTTGAATAGTTATGTATTAATATAAAATGTTTTTATTTGAGTAAAAACTATTATAAGTAACTGTAAAAATATTATAAGAAGATTTGTAAATACTACAAAAAATATCAATAATTTTTATTTTTTAAATTATTATTTACCTAAGATTTGAATTTACCAAGATGTTTTTACCCTAAAACTTAATATTTTTTAAAGTAAAGATTAGTTCTAAATAATATTTAAAAGGGGGGGGCAACAGAAATTTATGAATTTCAATTTTATTTAGTTTCTTTTACAAATATTTTTAAAGAAAATTATACATATTAACTGCAAAAGATAGTTTGTTCTAATAACGTGTATTTTGATCGCTGAAACTTAATGTTTAGTTTATTTGATTACAGGTATAATTTTTGGCGAAATTTTTTATGGTAAGGGGATTTAATTTTTCCTTTACTAACGTTGAATACTTTTCATATTTGTTTACTACTTAATAAACGATCTAAATAATTAAGTTTATTATTACAAGTTAAAGTTACATTCCTCATACTATCTACTTAAATATAAATAAAACAGCCTTAAGGTAACTGACTTGGTTAAAATCGTCGTTTTCGTCTAAAAAAATCGAATCTTATTTATAATTTTATTTTATTTTGCATTTGAGGTCCAAGAAAGTACCACATATAAAAAGGAGGATATTAGTCTAGTTTTATTCTATGGAAACACTTTTATACGATTTTAAATTTTAATATTTAAAAAAAATTTTAGAAAAATAATTTTTATATATTTTGGATCACGGCTACAGTGATTTCTCTTAAAGTGCTCAAAATATTCTTATGAAAATTTTCTAAGTTGACTCCTTATATGATAATGTGTGTGTTATCTGCTAAAATCTAAAAAAATTTTTTAATTAAGGTATTTTTAAAGTGTGTATGAATTTTCTTGACTCAGTGACTTGAATTTTTCTCATGAATTTTTAATTTCTTTGAGTTCAAGTACGCGTATTTCTTAAAATCCTGCAAAAATTTTATTTCTACCTATAATAGAACATTTTCAGGGGTTGTTGGCAGAAATTAAAATTTTAGCCTTATTTTCATTCAAATTTCTCAATATTTAAAAAAATAATTTTTTAACTACCTAATTGCAGGTATTTCCTTGTTTTGGAACATTAGCTCTCTGAAAATAGCAATTAATTAATTATTTAGTTCATATTTTTAAAAAAAATGCCCCCCAACTTAGTCAGTAACCTTAAAATCGATGTTTTTAGTTATCTAGAAAGCCAGGCATCATTAGTTTATTATCTCTCTTTCCTTTGTACACTTTATTTAAGAGTTTAAAATTAAATGCCTAACATGTATTAAACAAAATACTCTTTTTAAAGGGGATCTTATGCATACTTTATTTTTTGCTCATACATTCCAATCATATTATTGTATAGATAGACATTAGGTTGGCCCAAAAAACCTTTCTTTTCAGGTAGAGTTCTGGGCACCCTCTACTTTTTTTCGAACAGATAATAGAAGCTCACAGCCAAAATTTCAAATTAGAAGTCGATGACAAAGAGGAGTGAAAAAATCCAAATTCGAATATTTTTATACAAAACAACTAAAAAACCAAAGATCAAACCCTCTCATTTTATTCATGATTTTTAATAAGAAACTAATAACGTTATAGATGATATAATGTTCCAGGTTTTGTTTTTTTATCACCTTTATTTTTGTTGTAGTAATTTTCTAAATGTCGAAAGAACTTTTGTAAAGTTGGTTTTCTTGCATTTTTAACAGCTAATAACTCTAGAACTATACAACTTAAAAACCTGAAAATAGTCCCATTTTGTTTGTATTTTTTTTGTCTATGATTTAATGTGAATCATGATCATCATTTTCAAAAAGTTTTTTTTTCAAAATTTAAAATAATGGGAATAATTTAATAAAAATAAATTTTTAATTAAAATAATTTAATTAAAAAATTTAATTAAAATAAATTTAAAATAAGGGGAAAAAATGTAATTAAATTTTTTTTATTTGACATTTTTTGCATGATTTAAGTCATATGGACACCCTCAAGCGATTTTATGAATTTTCCATGAGTGAATCGCTCTTGCTGTATAATTTTAGGGATAGTGGGACTTACCTAAATTTCAAATATTTTTATTTTTTTATACATTATTAAATTTTATTTTTAACTTGAAATTTGGTAGTAATGTTCATTTTAAGGGTTAAAAAGGTTTTTAATATTTTTTCAAAAATTTTTCAAAAAATTTTTTTTTTCATTTTTTCCCCTTTTTTTAATACTGAAAATTTATTTTTAAAATGATGGTCATGATGTACATTAAATCAAAGACAAAAAATTTACAAACAAAATGGGACTTTTTTCAGGTTTTTAAGTTGTATAGTTCTAGAGTTATTAGCTGTTAAAAATGCAAGAAATTACTGCAACAAAAATAAAGGTGATAAAAACAAAACCTGGAACATTATATCTATAACGTTAGTAGGTTCTTATAAAAAATCATGAACAAAATGAGAGGGTTTGATCTTTGGTTCTTTAGTTGTTTTGTATAAAAATCTTCGAATTTGGACTTTTCCCCCTCCTCTTGGTCATCGCTTTCTAATTAAGATACAGAGCCCAAACTTTGCCTGAATAGTTTTCTCTGTAGGTCTAAAAAATTGAGGGAGTGCCGTGGAAATTTCATAACACTTTATTTTTTCCCATAGAAAAGTTGGCCACCCTAATAGACATGATTTAATTAAATGTTAAAAAAAAACACCTTTTGCCTAGTAAACATAACCTTCTATATTTACCCTACCATCAATTTATGTTATAAACAATTTCAAAACGACCTGGGAAAGGAATTGAACAATCGGTATTAAAATCAATACTCGTAGTTGAGGAAAGAGTATAAATGGTAGACAAAAAAAATCAAGGAATATAATGTTATAAACAAATGAGACAACATATTATTATAATTGTATCCTCATAATAACTAAGATAGTGGGGTGTACATTTGAGAAAAAGGAAATATATTTTTATAAATAATTCTTCAATGTTGTTGCCAATGAAATGCTTTTAAAAATTTAGTTAACTTCTTACCCCTGAAAATCTCGCTTGAAAGTTATAATTAAGTGTTAATTCTACTAAAAATATCGTATCGGATTGTTGTTGTAAAACCTATCTGCAATATTTATTTACTAAAAAAGAAAATTTGTAAGTTTTACAGCCCAAAAATTACCTTTAAACAGAATTAGCTGTTTAGTTGGAGTGATGATTAGTTTATTTCATGGGATTTTTCTTCACTGTAAATATAAAATTACATTGTAATCTCGCGATCTTAAATACTCACTAGGAACAAATGTATCCTACCAGCCAATTTTTTTTCGTTCCGTTCATTACAGAAATGTTTCTCCAAAACAGATATTATATTTATCTTTTTGTCCTTTTTTAAATTTAAATTAAAACCATTTGTTCCCTTTTCCTTTTTCTTTGAACCCTCCTCATCAGAAACTTCTTACAGAAGTTTGTTTGATTCTGAGAACTAATTACTAAATTAGGAATACGTTGAACCACATGCTTTTACTGATAACCACGAACAACCTTTTGAATAAGAAAACCTCTCATTTGAGAACATTTAAATGCCTTTTTGGGGGAGCAGAGTAATTTAGATATAATATAAAGAAAACTTGTGTGTGTGGTTTAAGATCATTTTTATTTTTTTAATCTGCAATGGATCAAAAAGGTCATCATCATGTTTCTATCTAAATTCCTTACTAGGTAGACCAAGATTTTTTTTTCATAGTTTTCAAAATGCAATATTTGTTCAATCTTAAAATATCCTCGTTAACTAAGGGGGTAGGTGCACACCTTTCGACCAAAAATCACATTTTTAAATTTTTGCATTTTCGTTTAGTATTACATTTTACGCTTCAAACGACACCAAAATTATTACTCTACGCGGATTAGAAGTATTTTTAATTATTTTTACGGAAATAATTAATGCACTACTACTATGCAAGATTCTTACTAAATTTCCATTTTTCTCAAAACTGAATTTTTACCATAAAAGGAACATTTTCTCAAAATCTATTATAGCAAACAACTTATAACTTGGTAACCTTATTAGTGACGCTATGTTACATACTTTAACACTGGGGTTTCTCAAAAAAGTCCTTTTAACTGAAGTTATAGCATAAAACATCATGAAATTTCAGTATTTTTGAGAAAAACCCTAAGTTCATTCAGATAATATTTTTTTAAAAAATAACCAGACATAATAGCCCTAAAAGCTCATGTTAAAGTATGTAACATAGCGTTATTAATAAGATTACCAAGTTATAAGTTGTTTGCTATAATAGATTTTGAGAAAATGTTCCTTTTATGGTAAAAATTCAGTTTTGAGAAAAATGGAAGTTTAGTAAGAATCTTGCATAGTAGTAGTGCATTAATTATTTCCGTAAAAAATAATTAAAAACACTTCTAATCCACGTAGAGTAATAATTTTGGTCTCGTTTGAAGCGTAAAATGTAATACTAAACGAAAATGCAAAAATTGAAAAATGTGTTTTTTGATCGAAAGTGTGCACCTACCCCCAAAGACTGAGAGGTAAAAAAAAGTTTGTAAGGATTAACAAGACAAGATCTGGAACCTGCCATCAATTATGATTCGATATACTCCTTCAATTATTGTTTGATCAGACTGACACGCGTACTTCTCGCCAGGCACGTTAACCTTTTTTCTTCTTTTCCACCTGATGTCCCCTGTTTCGGGCCTCTTATCACGAAAATGGAAGGCCACTTCTTCACCACCGTGGTAAGAGGCGAACGAACAGGTTCGATTCAAAATAGAAGATACTATTTATATTCTACGGGAAAAAAGATTAAATTTTTTCCATGTCATTTGATACAACCATCAACCGGTTTTGAATGTATCAAATTTGTACCAATTATTGTTTGTAGGAGATATTTCTAACTTATTCTTTTAAAATAATTTTCTACATCAAGAATAGTTTATATTTAGTTACATAAAATGGTTTTGATTACCATTCCAAAATTTATTTGTTAGGGTGGAAATTATTTCAAAATTAATAGTAAAATTTATATATTGGATAAAAATCAAAATATGAATTTTGAGTTAATTAACAATTATTCAAAAAAGTAATATTTGTGGGAATATTATATTAAATGAAATCCTGGCGTAAAACATATAACCGAAAAAATTAAATAGTTTTTTTAAGTTACTGAATTCCATAATACATATATATGGGTTGACTAACTAAAAAGATATGACTAGCTGAGACTAAAAATCGTAAACGAATTTAATATTTAAAAGCATAAGACACAAGGGTTAATATATTCAAAAATATTCCCACTAGTAATGAATCAGATGAACCATGACAGACCTTCATGACATCATTACATGACCTCTATTATAATGAGATAATTTTATTCAAATTTACTGAAACTTTTTTTCATAATTGGAAAGTTTATTCAGCTGCTGGTTATGTGCAGCCCAATACATTGCACGAGGTACTGTAGTAACTCTTTTTGACGTCATTCTAAAAAGGATTGAAAAAGAGGAAGTGATGGTTCAGATGTTTGAGTTTTTGTGCCTTGGAAAGATTCATTTTCTGAAGGATTTGACTGGAGGGTTGTTTTCAATTAAAACGGTATTCAAAGGAAAACCACCAATCACAACTACTAAAAGTTGCAATTTTTTGGAGGGGACCACTATTGTTGAATATGAGGGAGAGAGGGAGTATGTGTATTAATTAATGGCATCATTGGGAGATTTATCTTTATTTTCATCATTCCACCCTGTGTGCATTATAAGCTCAAGTTCATCATCGATTGAAAGGTCTAGGTCTGACTTCAGCTTTCGGATGCTCCAGTCCTGTCTCGGTTAGAGAATTTCTCATGAGGATCTTCTTTCTGATTTGTTGGTTACAGATTTTCTCAAGCAGAGTTTCCACTTATCCAATCTTTTGTATACAGAAATCTGGAAATCCATTTAGGCTTAACTTAGTTGAGATTTATCTTCTCGTCTTAAGTAATCACAGTACCACAGAGTATAGAGCTTACAGATGCAAACGGTAGTTTTCCTCTTTAGGTTCTTAATTTAATTCCTACTCCCAGATTATAATTAATTTCACTATAGCAGCCAATCAGAGAAGGCAAAATGCGAAAGTGATTCCTGATTGGATATGGAACTTCCATCAAGCGGCATTTTAATTTCATCGGTGTTGTTTATTTCTCTACAGTTTCGATTTGGATTTGAGTGACAGCTTCAGTGGGCGAATGACGGAATTAGCAAGAATGACGTTTTATTAAAGGAGGTGGGTCCGTTAGGCCTGAAGTTTGCCTACGGGAAAAGCCCTGTTAAAAAAGTTGCCATTAGCGTCTATGGAGATGAGTACTCTGTTAAGCTCTGTACTCTGTGTCACAGTACATAACACAATAGATCATTTAAAATGAAAACACTGCTTCAGAGTTGGGCGTCAAGGGCAGAGTAGTCTTGAAGTATATAGAGGGCTAGAAACTGTTACTCAAGGTTTTTTCTTGTTGTTTAATGTCCTCAAAGACTAGCAGGGCTACATCTTGTCCATGGCACATAATTAGCACATGACATCTTCTAAGTTTAAATATTACTTACTTCTAGGATACTTTTCCACTTAACATGAAGCTGACAATACTGGCTTTGCTGCATTGTTTCCTCTAATCCTTCCTACTGTGATATGGAAATCTTAAGCCAAATAGGAGGCATCACTGTGATGTGTGCAGCCCAAAATAACCTCAATCTTGTCTCCTTATGATTTGTATAGTTGGACTCACAGGATTGCTATGTGTACCTCAATCGATCTCGACAACGTAACCAAATTTACATGTTATTAGTTGGCGTGCCAGTCAATGTTTTGTTCTAAATTTGTTTGCCAAAATTAATTTTTTAACATCGAATTCTACTGCCTATCAGATTTCTTGCACATTTCAGCAATTAGACCTTTTTTTCGTTGGCGTTGCTTTAGTGAAAAGCACCACTTGTGTGTTTGAATACTGACTGGCATCTTGCATGGGGCAATTGATCGTTTACAGTCTCTAGTTGTTGTTTTCAATACCGTTTACAGTTGCTACTAATAGTATCGTTTATAATTGCTAGTTGCCGTTTTCAATATCGTTTACAATTGCTAGTTGCCGTTTTCAATATCGTTTACAATTGCTAGTTGCTGTTTTCAATATCGTTTATAGGTTGAAAGGTAATAATTGACAAAAACTTGACCGTCTTGACTTGGGTTCGATATTTGACTAGGTAATGATGCAAGACCATTTAAACAAATCCCATTGAGACACTCCAAAATAACATCACCAATAGTTTTTAATTATTTGTTCAATTGGTCTCACCGGACTTAAGCAACTTCAAGACGATACTTGACCGTTGTCTTCTGTTGCAGGTGGCTGTGAAGTGACAATGAAGGAAGGATCAGAAGGGGATGTCGGCAGTGATGACGTCCCCACCTCGCGCGACGCCGACAGCACCGTGTCCAACGGCGGCAACAAGCGCCACCTGCTGTCCCCGGCGCTGGGGATCGCCGCGCTCGCCCTCCCCTCACCCGAAGGGGGTCCTCTGGGGGGCACCGCGCTCGCCAACGCCCTGCTGGGCATCACCCTGGGCAGCAACGGCGACGGCATCCACTCCACCAACGGCGCCAAGATGGGACTGATGGTGCACCACCGGGGCAAGAGCAACGGGGACAGCAACGGCGGGCAGGACGGCAACCGCAGCAAACAGTTCACGTGCACCATCTGCACGCGCAGCTTCGGCTACAAGCACGTGCTGCAGAACCACGAGCGCACGCACACGGGCGAGAAGCCTTTCGAGTGCAAGGAGTGCCACAAGCGCTTCACGCGCGACCACCACCTCAAGACGCACATGCGGCTGCACACTGGGGAGAAGCCCTACCACTGCAACCACTGCGACCGCCAGTTCGTGCAGGTGGCCAACCTGCGCCGCCACCTGCGCGTGCACACGGGCGAGCGCCCGTACGCCTGCACGCTGTGCAGCTCGCGCTTCTCGGACTCGAACCAGCTGAAGGCGCACATCCTCATCCACAAGGGGGAGAAACCCTTCTTCTGCGAGAAGTGCAGTGGCCGCTTCCGGCGCCGGCACCACCTCGTGCACCACAAGTGCCCCATGGACGAGGCCAACGCCGGAAAGCCGCGCCGAGGGCGCCGGCCCAAGGCCTACGACCCGCCGCCCACGCTGCTGCCCGCCCTGCTCACCGCCCCCGTCCAGCCCCCGCCGCAGCAGCAGCAGCAGCCGACGCCTTCGGCGGTGTCCGTCATCCAGCAACCACCCGCCGCCCACATGCATCAGCACCAGCGGCCGCGCCCGCCGCAACCGCCGCCCTCGGCGCTGCACCTGCACCTCAACGGCGGCTACCACCACCCGATGCAGTCGGGGCCGCTGGACATGACCATGTCCGGCAATGGCGGCGGGGGGCAGGTATCGGTGATCGTGCAGCCCCCTCGGCCCCCGCTGCTCCCCTCGTACCACGAGGGGGTGCTGGACCTCTCCAACTCCCGCAGCGACTCGGAGGCTGAGCCCATAGAGGAGGAGGTGGACGAGGAGCTGGGGATGGACTCTGAGGACGACAGCGAGGACGATCTGCTCCTCAAGCACCACCAGGGGGTGATCGCGTGCTCGTGGTTTGACGGGCTGCGCAAGCGAGTCACCAGCGGCAAAGGTATGGCGGCGAAGGGGAAAACGGCAATATGAGCGCCCTCTCATCCACCTCTTTACACTTCTTCAGTTCAGGGATTTGTTTTAATTGTGTTGTGCGAATTGTTTTCAGTTCACGATTAAGCTACCTCATCAACACGGAAGGTGTTGGTTTCGCAGCCCGGTCTCGCGCGTTTCGCCTGATGCTCCGTGCGCGAGCGGCTTGGACACGATACCAGTCGAGGGTTCCAGGCAGCTCCAGTACAGGCACTTCTCTAGGAACGCAATATTATCTGGTGTCGCTCCAAGATTATTACAGCGTCTGGGCAGCACCAGGAAATATTGTGCGCAACTAGCTAACCGTTCACCAAGTTGGAACGTTTCCACTGATTTGATCTGTAGCGGTTCGGCAAGACCAAGCGGAACAAATAGGACTTCACTCTGAGATGTCTCGCTGTGATTCGCCCAATTTTTCCGCCGTATCGCCGAATCGCAACAGATTGGATCAGTGTAAACGCAGCCTAATGCAACAACGAACTATTTTAATCATCTTAATCTTTTTTTTGTTTAAGTTTCCTTTTTTTTGTAAATAGGAAGATGATTAAAATTTTCTGTATATAATTTTAAGTACCATGAAACAAACTACTTTAAAAACTCTATTATGTGAGCTGAACAATCCGAGTAACCACTGGAATTCCAGATACTGGTATCGTGTGCCCATGGCCTTAAGATCGGTCCATTCCTTACAAAGGGGTGTTTGTCGCTCGCACGTCTCTCCGCCAGGATAGGATGGGTTTTGTTCCAGTTGGGTGTGACGCTTGGCCCCCAACGCACAAATCAGCGCATTTTTCTTACACATTTACTACTCCACAATCATCTTCATGCACATTCAGAGCTTTCAACGCCGACGAAACACCGGAAAAGTCGACAGGTTTCCAGGAACGCTTTTTACAGATATATGAGAAACGGCCTCTTTACAGTTTGGTATGGGATTCATTTTTTATGAAAGTCAAACGCTCGAGATCACTAAATGGGAAAATATCCTGGCATTTTTAGAGAGAGAGACGAGGTATTACATATTATCAATTTGTTTTTCTTTTGGCTGTATTATTGGGTGATCCAGGATTCATGGTACAAACGTTAAGGAGGTGTAGACTATACAAAGAAAATTCAGAATCACAACAGCAAAGGAAGGTTCAATGGGCAATGCTGAGACGCTGGAGTATGGACCAAAGTTCCCAGAAGTAATGAAAGATGGCTGAGGGTAGAAGTAAAATTCCAGTACCAGCTTTAACTTATTTGTAATAATTGGGTAAAGTTCTTGTTCTTTAGAGGTCGTCTTCAATATACAACTATAAAAATGCGTTAATAACCAATTTCTTTACTAACATTACCCTATTTTGAAGATGACCTTTCAAGTAAAAATGCTAAACGCAGTTTTTATAGATAAAGCTGGTACTGGAATTTTATTTCTACCTTCAGCCATCTGCCTAAATCTTTCATTGCTCCTGGTGGCAACTTTCGTCCGTGCGATCTAGCTTCTCAGGATTGCCTTCTTAGACCATTCTTTCATACGTGATTCCGAACTGTCTTTGCATGGTCCACATCCCCTTAAAGGTTGTACCATATTTGCTGTACAACACCCAGTACAATTTCGACAAAATTGATCCGAAATTTCCCCCGACAGGACGAGTCCTCCAATCGAGCAATCTTGCGTTAGTGATAAAGGAATCAAAAAAACTAATTTCGTCAAAATGCAAACAGCACACCGCGTGTGCACGAGTCACTTATGTTCCTATTATGTAAATCAAAAGAATGAATTCCGATTTTGTGGAATTCTAATATCGGGAATGACGCCGGTTGGAGGACAGTCCCCATAAATCGAAGGCGAAACGCGCGGGCGAGTTGCTTGGTTCCACCAACCAGAGAGAATCCTTTTATATATACGAGATTTACAAATATAGATAGATATATTTATATATTTATTTTATACACATTACCTATAGGTTTTGGTAATGCGTTTGTCCATCAAGGCTATGAAATGGTACTAAGGAAGGCTCTCAGGTGAATGGAGGGATTTTTTTTATTCTTATGTCAGTCATGTCAGACCCCAGAGTGTAACTATCAATACTTTAAAATTTGCCACATTTAACCAAAAACTAATATAAAATAGGAAGCGTAAATTAAATGAAGTAAATTCTGATTTTTTTTCTTAATCGATTGCATAACTTTAATTTACAAACTGTCCATGAATCACTATCTACTTACTTAGAATAGTGTAGCAATATTTATTGACTGGGGCTGGTATAAACATAATTTAAAGTTCTATAATATGAAGAAAATTCTTTAGGAATTCGCTTTTGAACTTATGTGCACGGCGATGTTCATCAAGTTTACTCACTTCTTAGCTTGCAAAAATTGTACATTATTCCAACTGTTATTCGAAAAAAATTCTTTGCTGCACTTGTGGTGATATTAATTGTAAAAATTGGAGGCTGAGTGACTAAGATCAAATTTGTTGCCTCAGAAATTGTCAATTATCAATCTTATTCTTTTTCAACATGTTAACTATGAAGGCTTAAGATCAAGGAAAATTAAAAAAAAGTAATAAGTTCTGTAAGTGTTAGGCCTTTTATCCTCTAAGAAAATCTGTGTGTCATTCGATACATTTTTTATAACTATCACACCTTGGCAAAATTAACGCGAGGCTTTTAAAAATCCATTTCATTTACAAATTTGATCAATTCTCGAAATTATTAATCTGTAAGGAATTTCGTTTAAAATAATCAAGTGATTGTCGCTTTTAAATAAATAATCTCTTAAAAGATTCAAACTTTGTATGATATTCTAAACATTGCATCAGCACGCAATTATTACACAAAAATCTAAATATAGTGCTTAGAAATGAGAAAAAATGCACGTACTAACACTTACACAAAATGCGTGTTAAAAGAATTATAAAAAATTACTCGTAAAAGAATTTTAAATCATTATTATTAAGTATAGTGTGGCAACAATTTAAAACGTTTACTTCTTCGAGAGATAGTGATCGTTTTGCTAGAATGTCTTCATCGCTTTTAAAGGATAGTTTTTCACCTGAGATAAGCTGCAAGATGGTAAGCCTGTAAGCAATTTTAGTATGTTCCTCAACATTCATTGCGTGTTACTTGTCTTATAAATATTCTTCTCTTCAAAAGCACCTAAGCGTATCGAAGTCCTAATTCAAAATTTTTGTAGTTTTTTCCCTAAATTTAATGGAATTATCAAACAAAATATAGCTAGTTTGTAATCTACTATTACATTCTGAGTGGAGTACTCAACCGTTCATTCAAATCTACAATCTCCATATTTTTGCATTTCTAAAGCTCTATTCAGGTCTTTTTAATTCAAAAAATACCTCAAAATGTTTTGGATTTTGGACTTTTTATAAGCTAAGGTGCTAAATAGTTCTATATTTTCATGCCTTAGATCATATTATACTGATCTCTCAGATTCTGTTGATATGGTCTGTATATATTCCAACCGAAAATAATTTTCTCAAATACCTCTGAAGAAATATACGGGAAAACCAACAACTGGAACCTGATCGTTTGTATTATAAAAGTATTATATACCGGTTCAGGAGTAAAACCGGTTCAGGTTCCAGTTCTCGATTTTCTCTCTGTATTATTAGTTTAAGCCAAAAGCCCTGAGAAAGTATTTTTGTTCATATAAGTACAAAGTTAACTTTGTTAACACCCTAGTTACTCGTTAACCGTAGAAACACGAGGAAAAAGTGCATATGAATCTTTTTTTATGTTGTGGATGTTGATATTTAAAGTCAATATTTTCTAGTTCCTATGACATATATATAAATTTAACTATATGCTTATTTTTTCATAGCAATATTTGTACATTAAAATACATTATCAAGTTGGGGGTAGGGAAACGTAGATTGTAGAAAAGAGAATAAGTATTTCCTGATGTATTTTGAATTGGAAATATTTTGGTTCTTATGTAAAAATTATTTTGAGTCGGTGTTACCAATGGAGTGTCTCTTACAAAAACTGAAATTCAGTAAAATCTTAAAACCTTAAGGATATTTCCTAATAAGTCTCAAAAACGTTCTAAATTTTTTAAATTCCCACTTTTTTAATCTTGATTCTCTATCTTAAAACACCAAGGACTTCAGCATTTTAATTTTTCTAAGCATCTAGAATTAAAGTCATGGATTGAACTTCTCATAGAAAAATTTTTCAAGTTGGTAACATCGATACATCATTTAGTCCATAGCAATACTTTGAGGAAAGAAAAACAATTTTAATCGATACGTATAGCAAAAAAAAGTACTTGGTTCTGTTAAAATATCATAACTTTCATTTTAAAGCTATATAAATCGTATGATTGTTTCACTTTCTGTAGTTAGTCCACGGGTGATCAAATTTTGCACAGGAATATGAGTAATATTATTGATGTCAAGTCACTGAAATATCAATGCATTAATTTGTCTTTTTATATAAAAATTTTCATGGGTTGTATAGGTACTATAAAAAATTTTAGAGGATCAAAGTTTTAAAACATTAAAACCTGTCAAAACACACTTATATTTCAACCTTTCTAACAAGGTTAATTTCAAATGCATTTTTTGGGGGGATATCCTGTTGCATTCGGTTAACCGAATAAAATTAAAATTTTTTAATCTCTAGCATCCAAGTGTCAGACAGGATCTAAATTTTCTAGTCTTCAGTTCTTAATTTTATAATCAGGAATAACTCTCAATAAGTGCAGCAGATAGTCTTAAGCTTCCAAGGTTAGAAACAAAACTAACTTTCTAAAACCATTTGATCCTGTGCAACATTTGGTCACTGTTTCCAGAGCTCAAAACAAGTATCCAAGTGCTATGTCACTCCCTACGGCTCAAATGACTGGCCTTAGTTTGATTACTGTAATGATAGCTAGGGAAACCATTATACCTCACAAAGGCAGCTGCCTACTAATGGAGTCTACGAGTAAACAAAATGTTTTTGGAGGGAGCAACAGTCTCCACTGATGCTTTTCCACTTCGGTATTGAATTGTGATTTATTCAATCTTAGCAGTTTAGTTCTTCCTTTGGGTTGTGTTGTTTAAAGTTAATTATCCCATATGCTCTTGAAATTATTCCACATACTATCACAAATTTGACAAAGATTAAGGTTATCAAAGGTTCTACATATAACCGAAGTAAAGTATAGTAGGTTAAGGCGTAAATGTGGTATTTTATAATGGTTTAGGAATGTAGTTCTAAATATAACAATAGTACAATAGGTTAAGACATGAATCAGGTATTGTATTCCCCCCCTTTTTTTACTTGTTTCAAATGAATGAAAATACTTAAATATGCAAAACAAAATCGAACTGATCTGTTTTAAAGACAGCTCTTTTTTCAACTCTTTTCTCCAACTTTGAAAACTGTCGTTCTATTTGAAATTTACCTTTAGATAAAGGTGGATAAAGTGGACATAACCCAAAAGTGGACACTTGGTTGGATAAATGTCAAGGAGTCTTTAATAGTCAGGAGGCATACAATTTTCCAAGTCCTTTTATGGTCTCAAAAGGCTTTTGCTTATTATTTACATTTATCCAACAAGATGTCCATAATTGGGCCCTGTCCATTTAACCAACCTTTACATTATGGGCTAAAAGATTATCAAAAGAAAAAAATCTTCATCAGAATCTGCTCTTTGAAAGAGATAGCCAGCCTTCCTAAAACCCTTCTGATCACAAACCAGACTTTATCCACCCTTTAAGGTTACTCTTACCCTTGCATATAGGCAAAACCATCCGAAACTTTCATCTCTTTGCCCTGAGACAAAAAAAAATTGCTCTCGAAGCAAATGATCCTCCTCCAATCCCGCATCAGGAAGCAAGGGGCCGGACCACCTTTCATGAATGTATGAGCGCGTTTTACATCCGTCGTCATGGCAACCCATCATATGCACAATGCAGGAAAGGGATAGGGAAGAGTCGTTTTTTAACGAGGGATCTGCCCTGTGTCCGAGATCCCTCTGGTCAGGGGGTTCTCTCCCCCTCCCACCCGGGTTTAGCCTTTTCCCACTTAAGTTGGGGCGCGGGGTGGAAAGGCGTTGGAGAGGAGTTGTTTTTTGGTGGTGGGTGGGTTCACTATCAGCCATTCCTCTTTAATGTGGGTTTTGATGTGCACTAAATTACGATTTTAGCTATACTTTGATTGGTATTTTTACTACAGCAAAAACAAAGTACTCTGGATCGTGATACCTTCCAATTGTCTCCCTCCCTGATTAAGAGCAAATAATAATAATAATAATATCAACAACTCATACTACAGTTTATCTCTTTTTTATGAGATAAACACCTGAATTCTATAGTAAAATTTCCCCTTTCTGTCCAACTAACATAACACAATTACAGAAATATACCTTTCTGGTTGGGTAAAATCTCTTAATGCTCTCCTCATAATTAATTATAACAATCATTACTCAGTATTGTAAAAGCCACTTAAATCGAACGTGTGGATATATTTAGATAAACCTTAACAATATTTTTGTAACCTGATTAATTTATTTAAAAATACAAAATTTTTTTTAATTTTAGACATAATTAAGTTATGTGATAATGTATAGAATATTGTATTATTGAATATATTAATACATGTAAACGGATATTTGATAGACAGGCTATGTAATTCTTCATTACTCGTTAATTTCAAGAAAATATCTTCACTAATGATAAACCTTTCACAGGAAACTGCAACTAAAGTTTTTATAGCTGCATTTACCCCCGTTTGAGCATAGTAAGGTTCCATTTAGGGTTAGCTGAGACGAGAGTGAATGCGAAAGATTAGGACTCTTCTATTATTATTAGGGTTCTCTGTTTAGAAAGAGGTGAATCGGAATACGTTCTGAATAGCGGATTACGCGCTTTTTTACGAGGAGGGCCTTTGCATGCAGAGAGAGGAAACGAACCGCAATAACGCTCTATTCAACTTTATCGATCCCACC
Organism: Tetragnatha versicolor; assembly: GCA_024610705.1. NCBI lineage: Eukaryota > Metazoa > Arthropoda > Arachnida > Araneae > Tetragnathidae > Tetragnatha > Tetragnatha versicolor. The sequence continues at coordinate 3,054,449 of JANDEH010000020.1, forward strand.
CTAGTCCAGGCGCAAACCCCCAGCCCCAACCCAAGTGGGGCGAATTCCCAATACCACTCCACGCCGGGGAAAATACAGAAAGGGGGAGGAGGGGGGGAAAGCGAGGGTGGAAGAAAAATGGCGATAACCGTAAGAGATTCGTTCTTTTTTAAAAAAATGGCGAAAAATTCCGTTGGCAGTCCCCAGGTAAACCGAAGACACCAGAATCATTATTATGCTCGTATGTTGTATAGTAAGTCCGAAAATGAAGGGGAGTCCATTCCGAGTCCCTGGGCATTATTGGGGGATGGACGGTACCCACATTTCCCATTAAGCTCTAAAAGCGTTGGAGTAGGGTCCTTGTTCCCTTATGCCCAATTTTTCTTCCGGTGGCTTATGATTTCGAACCTTTCTGTGGGCCCTCGTGACTCGATTCGTCGATTATCGTCGGGTATGGAAGGTTTTTTTTTGTCTCTGTGAGAGAACACTTCGGTTCTTTTTTTTTAGGCACGGAAATAGTAGTCTCGATTAATTCGGGTGATGGTTTTGTCTCTTCAGATAAATAGAAATGGGAGATTATTTATGATGAGAAAAAACTCATACCCCTCCTAAAAGAAATAACTAATGGAGCAGGATATCTTTAAGCAAAAATATACGAATTGTTTAAAACTTTAGATAAAATATTGAGTTTGACATGATTAAAATAAAATATTCTTTTCAGATCTTTATAGAAATGCATCCTTATCCCACTTAAAGATAGATATATTTTCCTTGAGCAGTGGTTTCCCCCTTAAAAGCTTTCCCTCCACAAACCTAACTACACCCTCCAAAGAAAAAAACGAGTTACATAACACTTTATCTTCATTTTAAAAGAACATAAAAAATCTTTCCTTCTCTTAAACGCTGCTAATTTCTATTGATATCTTATTTGTTTGTAAAACCCAAAGTTTCACATCTCATCCTTTCAAAATAAGGAATTTTTTTAAAAAAAAATCTAAATTTAAATTAAAAACTAACTAGTAGGTTCAAAAATATTTTAATTTGTGTGTTTCAGTGCTATTTCACAATGATTCATCTGAATTTACAAATACGTTCTTCACAAATAACTGTTTAAAAAAACTGTTTTTAAATCCTTTTCTGTCGTGGCAAAGTTTATAGAATAGAAGAGTTTCAGAAGATAAATTAAAATTCCCAGGGAAGCTCACATGAGGCTGTTTTGATCATGATCTATACCCCCTCCCCCTGAAAAAGCAACAATTTTCATTTCATAATTTAGGGGTAGGTACTTGCCCCTCCAATAATACCCCCACACATTTATCACCCCAAATCGATAAAAAAAACAAGAACCATTCCCTTCCTTCTTCTCATTATACCCCAATCAAAACTCCTATCCTATACCTCCACAAACCTAACTACACCCTACGAAGAAAAAAAAACGAGTTACATAACAACTTCCCTTAATTTCGCCCCCCGAAGGAACTAAATTCAGCCAGACAAACAACCCCAGACTATTTTTTTTATAATTTCCAAGAGTAGTTTTTTTAACCTCCTTTCCTCCGAGGGGCCTCTCACAGGTAAACAACTGCATAAGTCCAGGTCTACCTGTTATTGTCGAGATAGGGGAAAAAAAGTATTTAATTTTTTTAGAAGGGAGGCTGTTTTTTTACCGGGGGTGATAGGGATGCATACCTGGCGGGGGTTGTTTACGCCGCGCCGGGTCACGGGCTGTTGTTCGTTGACCTTGCAGAGTTCCGGCCTTCCCTGTTTGTCTACTCATTGAATTTTGACTTGTTTGCCGCAGTGCTGGGGGGAAAATTAAGGGGCGACTGTTCTTCCTCTTGCATTCGTTTCCTCGACTACTCTAATGATGATGAGCTCCCTTCATATGGTAAATAAGTCGCCAAGGGAGGAATATATCAGTGCAAGTGTCGTTTATGGGGTGAATAAGAATTATTAAAAAAACATAACTTGAATTATTTTTTTAAACTTAGCTATTTAGTACAACGTGATGACCTTCCTACAGGGTTTAAAAAATAAAATTTCTTAAATGTGTCAGTAAAGAGGACGCTTTAAAAAAATTATTTTTCTAATTTTTTATAGGTGAAATTTTGAATTGAACTAATAAAATATAGGTTCTCTCCCTTTTACTAACATAAGTGTTGCTTGAAATTTCCTTTAACTAAATTTTTCAATCCTTTTCGGGAACTAAAGGAGAGCTTTAAAAAGGAGATATGAAATAATGTAAACAATACTTTAAATATTAACAATTTATAATTACTTTTCATGTCATTAGTTTTAATATGGTTTCTCTTTTTAAAAAATAATTTTGAATGTTTTCTCATTCACTTCATATTTGGGCAATTTGTTTCATATTAATATTATTTTAAATTTCTAATAAGGACATTGAAAAGTGAAAATGCTTCAGTATTTATTACACTAATTAATTAATAATAATTAGCTTGACTTAAATTTAAACAATTTTTGGAATTATTTTAAAATCTTATGATTTTAAACAGTTCAAACATATTTCCAAATTTGTCGCTCTCATATTTCAAAAATTTTAAAGAGAAACATCGAAGTACTTTTTCTAGGACAACAAATTATTTATTGATTCATCATTGTTTCAAACCAACCCTCCGTAACAATAAGACGTTTCCAAATTGCAAAATGAATTCAGCTATGAATCTGAAATAACTACTGGAAAGGCACTTTCATTCGGATGTTGAATCTTTAATGATCTCTCCTAACATTCGCGGCTGACAATGATCGAAAGTAAAAGTTAATATCAAAACGGAGAGTGGCTATCTAGGTCACCCTCGACAAAATATTGAATCAGCCTCCCTGTGAGCCGAAACCGCGTTTGAGGACTCTTGCCTCTTTTTATAGAGTATCTTGCTTTATGTAGATGGGGTTTTATTTGATTACCATTACGCACGTTGAAATGTGTCATGCATTGTGTTCTTACTCGTGATGCCACGTTTCCTTTTCGCTGGCCCTCGTCTTAAGTGGGGGAAAAGTTACTGGGTGGGATCCTCCATCAGGTAATAAATAGGGAAAATGTAAATGACCTTTCCCGATCAGCTTTTTATAGCAATTTGTAGACGCAAAATATATATTCGTCTAAATATATAATTTTTACAACAGAACTTGATTCCAAAGAATGTTGCTTTTATACGCCCAGAACAACTTTTTTTTTAGATATTAGGTATACCTAACACCCCCTATATCAATCTAAGAAGATATTTATTTAAATTTGCTTTAAAAGTGCATTAGTAGAAGTGGTACAAAAGCTTTAAGACATGCTTAGAGAAAAGCTTATGGCGAGATCCTTGAGCTGTTTTTCACTTTCAAAATAAATTTCAAAACTTTGGAACGTTTTTTATTTGTTTAAAAGAAATAGTATCTGCTACTATGCCATCATGTATTTTTTAAGTTCTCTCCCTAAACACGGTGTTTATTTACTAATGAAAGAACCAGCAACTCTGCATTTAATAAGCTAATTTCAAAACACCAAAACAGTGCAGAATGCAAGAACACCTTCATAACTGCTTTTTACGTATTTAAGGTATTCAACTTTGCATTTTAAGGCTGATTCAACGCTTCATTATTGTTTTTTTCTTTAGAGTTATTTGAGTGTTCAATTAATTGATAACTTTCTGTAACTCTTCAAGGTATTTAATTGATTTAACTATACTTTTAAAGAAGACAGTCTTTCGACTCTCGCAGTGAAGTGAAGAGGGAGATCCGTTGAAAACAGAGGCGGGTCACGAAACAACATCACAACAAAAAAGCTGGGGAACAGGTTGTCAATTCGTAACCTCAGAAACTATTCGGTGTCTAAATAAACAACAAGTGCCCCTAGGGGTAGTTATAGCACGAGGGTTGTTGCATAAGGGGGTCTGCTGACCCTATTCCTGCCCACCTGAGGTCGATGCCCCCGCACCTGGATCGTCTGCTCAAGAGATAAGACTGTCAGAAATGTCTGGGCGGAAGAGTAACTGTAACCGGGACTTGTTTATTATTACGCCAGGCGCCCCTCTGTTGCATAATTATTATCGGGATTGCCCTGAGGGATATTCGGCGGTGCGCCTTTTTTCAAAGGAGGGATTTTTATACTTATTTTCCCCTTGAGGGATTAAGGTATGGGCGATTAAAATTTTTATTCGTTGCTCGACGCCAGACAGGGTCTTAAGTGGGAATGGTTGTTGTCTAATGGGATGCCGAAGCTGCTTTTATTTCTTTGCAATTGATTGGTTTTTAGTTGTTGTTTTTTAAAGTGTTTTTGCACCAAACTAGTTTTCTTCTAGCATAATACTCAAACTTGCGTAGGGGTTCATTTGTGTGTTAGTTTTCTCTTTTATTGTTGTCTTATGCCACTTGGAATACCTAAGCTCCACCACAAAGGTTATAGGATTTAAGGCAAAGGGGGTGAGGGTCCTGAGAAAGCGTTCTCTTTTATTGTCACTCCTTATTGGACGACTGTCGAACCCTTTTGTTAACTAGAGAATCATTTATTAAGACACAAGATTAAGAACAGACCTTTTCAATTCTTAAAAACAAACCAGTCAAAACTAACACACAACTCAATGCATTCAACCTTTTTTCTCTTCAAAAATCAATTTAAAAATCTGTTAAAAAGCACCCTCCTAAAAATCAATGGCAACAACCACTTGAAGGATAAAATTTCCCACTCTTATTTATACCCGGAAGTCTCAAACTTTTACACCTCAACCCAAACAGAAATCTCCCCACTAAAGAGTTGTTTCCACATCACAACATAGCTACTTTGTAACGATCGCTTCCACAACAGTATTACATCGCATGCGGCGGAGTCAGGATACGACAGCCCTCGAAGACCACTTGTGTAACCCTGTCACGTTAGGAGAAGGTAGTCACGACACCAGGGAAAGGGATTTTTTTTCTAAGCCTTGCTTTTTCAGTCGCATTTTAAATGCCCTGGAGCACGCTACCAACTTATTACAGAGGTCGTTTACATCCAATTTTTTGTTCCGGTATTAACCTATGCCCTATACTGAAATTTCCGATTGTGTGTGTACTCTAGGGTTTATATTAATGTAATATCTATACTAAATTACACACTTCTGTGAAATCGTATGAGTTTAACCTTATATAGGCATCTCAGACATTATTTCAAAGTTATCCCCAAGAATTGATACCGATTTGATATTTTGTATAAAATAATAGTTACTTTTATTACTAAACTATTACTATTTTGCTAAATTTTAGCTTACAATATGCTAAAAATATTGATTTTGCATCCTTTTATAAAAGTTTTCAAGTTATGTGAAATTTAAAAACTTTTTTCCATTGAAAGAGAATTACTTAACATCATAAAATGGACGAATACATGAATTACACCTGTTCCTTATCAAATAATTAAGAAATTTTGACATTTAAATAGTGAGCTCACGAAAATAAAATTACTAAAATTTTTTAGTCTTTTAGAGGGGACGGCAATTTTTCATTTCCTGGAACTAACACAAACATGATTGGTTAGGATTGGTAGGGAGTTAATAAATCCTAGGTATCTAAAAGATAGATTTATAAAAACTAAGGCCTATTATATTTTCGAAAATTTTAATCTCATGGTTGAAAATTGAGACTTAAATTTAGAAACCAAGAGATAGCTCTTAAACGCTCTCCCAGTCCAATACTTGGGAACTCTACCATAATTGGGAACCACCATTAGGAGAACCACTTCTACATGCTACTTCGCCACTGTCCTCGTTTCCCGTATGAGCGGCATCGGACTTCCTCGATCAATCAGACGTTAAGCAGCGAATTGAATAAATCCATCAGGGATTCAGCTCACATCTCGTCTCGCCGACCAATCGGCCGCGTTCGTCGAAACTCGGGAACTCTCGTGCTAATTAAAAAAGAGCAGCTTCCGTCCCGATATATCGGTAATGATAATAACCAACAACTCAACTCATCCGCGACTCGCGGCATGTGGTCGGAGAGGCAAATGATGATGATTGGTCGAGAGAGCGGGGCTTATCGATTTTTCAAGGGGGGGGGAGGGAGGCTCTCTGAAAAAGTTTTATCATAAATCGGAGTGATTGATTCGGGATCGATTTTTTTTCTTCCTCAGAAGGGGTCGTTTGTGATCATTAGGGATTGGATTTCTGTGTCCGAACAGTCAGAGAATGAAGGCGTTTGTGACCTAAAAATAGGAAATGTGATCCCAGGGGGGTCATTTTTGATTTGTGTCAGATTTGAAGCATTGGGTGCCCCAATTATTTCGTAAGGAACCCCCTTAAAAAAATTACCTCTGCCATCGATCCCAATTCATTATTTCGTGAACTATTTAATGAATGTGAACGGTTATTTTGTTCTCATGCCTTTTTCCTTTAACTCTGAATTCGTCTTTTAATTCCTATCTTCGTGTTTCATTTATTTTACCCATATCTATGAAACACCCTAAAAATATATCAATGTTCTGCACTGAGTTTATCTGATTGAGTTTAAAAGTGAAACTGAAAGCTTATATTTCAAAAGATAACACTTTTCTCCTTTTTCTTGAAAGATGTGCGGGTCGTATTTTGAAAACGTGTTTTGGTCTTGGAAAATCCGACTCTCCACACTTTCTCACCTGCTGGCCGTATGGGTCGCCATTGGATGACCGTCTCCTAGCAACGCCCACGCGCTCGACCCACTTTCCCCCAGCGACACGTGGTGGAAGGTTTTGAAACCTCGGCATTCTTATGGCTTATCTACCTTTTCATTCATTAGGAAATCGATATAGCACGCCCCTCTATTAACTTTCCCCTTGAAAATAAATAGATAATATACAATAGATAAATACAATAAAAAGTCAACTTAGTTTTATTTAAACTATTGCCCTTAGGGGATAAAATGAATTTGTATAGAGAAGTTGGACACAATTTTAACATAACTATATAAAAAGACAGGCTATATTAGTAATGACAGTCTAGCTCCACGAACGTAACAACTCAACTCTAACGAATTTGGCTAATACTTTAGCATGGGTCAACTTTCGTGGATATAGACACTTCGTTAATAAATTGGGCTAGTGATTGAAATGAATATTGTAAGAGATTAAGGGAAGGCATTTTAATAATATAAGGGAAGATATCTTAAAAGGTGGAAGAATAATATCTGGTGTTTTTTATTACATTAGAGTCATTATTTTCTATTTATTAATGGATTTAAAAGAGTATATATAAATACGTCAATTAGTAAAATGAAAAACAGGGCTATATGGATGATAAATGTATGCTGTTTTTGTTTACCTTTATTTTGTCAAGAGTAGTATGTGGAACAATTTCAAGAATTTTCAGCATCGAATCATTGTACAACCCAAAGAAATTCTTAATTTTTATATTTAAAAAAATTAAATTATACATTTGATAAAAACAACACTAAGTAACTTTTTTCAATTCTGAGCATAGCACAGATTTAGTTTTATTTATAGAAATGTAGAAAATTAATGATGAAAAAATTTTTAATATACTTAGTTATATTTTAATGGAAATTTTCGTATTCTCTTGTGATTTTGAGAAAAAACTAATTTTACTGAAAAATTTTTTATGTATTGCGTGTTTTTAATTACGTATTCAATCCTTAATGAAAACAAATTTTGATATTTCTTTTACCAGTATTTACATATTAGTTGAAATATATTTTTTATCAAAGGTCTCACCTTTTAAATGAGTTAAGAAAAACGCTTACACGAGTTTCAAAGTTCCATCCTTATCAAATTTGAGAAATGTTTAAGTCGTTTTTACCTTGATTTACCAATTTGAAATCTCCAAACCTTGAAGAATGAAGTAAGTGTCAGGAATCTCATAAGCATGAATTTTTGTGCAGAGATCTAAATAGCTAAAATAAAACTGCTATCAAAATAGTATGAGAACAGGTTTCTAGACTGCCACTTAATAACTTAATGAGAGAGTAGAATAGCTGAGGAATTGCTCACATGTGTTCCCATTGTGATGTTTTACTCTCGCTCTTATTTTTATCCATGTTTTCATCGATTAAAACTGTCCATAATGTTCCATATGCATAATTTTTCATCCAGCACATATAAAGGGTACAAGTAACAGTTATATTATGGCCAATATCATCGATAATATGACAACATTTTCTTTAATTTTTAATAATTATAAGCTGTATAACATGAATAATGAAGCTAGTTTAATCTTTAATGCAAATTATTTCTGATAGAAGTGATTCGATAACAAAATAGAAACATTCTATTCCAATTATTTTATTATTAATATCTGTTTTTGTTTAAATAGTACACATAATAAGTAAATAAATATACTGTGGTATTTTGAAAGTACAACGAAATAATGCGATAAATAGCTGACCATATAACTGATACTTATACCCTCTCCTAAACTATCTCACTAGATGTACCCATTTTTGTAACTTTATATCATATGAACTGTTTTGTGTACAACTTCTATCTATACCTGAACTCGAAGTATTTCAATTTTTATATAGAAAGTACGTTTTAAACTTTGCAAAACGGACAATCGTAATTTCTGACACGTTCTTTCTGAAAAATCTGATATTTATAATCTTTGATAAACATTACGGACCTCAAAAAAACATTATCTTACTTGTTCTTATAGAATATACTTAAAAAGAAATGAAATAAAATTACTGTTATTGAAAATTAAGTATTTTTAATTTAAAATTAAAATTCAGTAAAAATTGGATTTTTTGTCCATAACTTTTGGATTGAAGCACATAAATTTTTTTAAGAGTTGTTAAAGGAGATTTTCTTAATAATTTCGTTACTGATAAGTTTTTAATTGCTCTTTAATTCCAAAACCATGCTTAATGTAAATATGTAATGATAACATTTATCAGGATCATACGGGACTAAAATCTCTACCTCTTTTATAAAGATGATATTTGTTACCTCATCTTATTACTCGTCTTGTGAATAAGATATTTAAGTAGTGGAAATTATCAATGGTATAGGTTAAAATGTGATGCACATAACTTGTATTGATTGATTGACCTGTCACACACAGAATACATGTGTATGAATTCTTTTCCTTTGAAATGATAAGTTGAAATACTTCCCATCTATAACTTTTTAAAGATCTTAAAAGAAACAAAGATAACCTCACTCAAACTTTCAACTCTATTTGTTTCTCTACTAATATGACTATCATCTATGTATCGTCGTTTAAGGCGCAGCATGTCAAAACTCAATTTTAGCCAGTTTGGGTCATTCATCCGTCTAAATTCAAAAATTGACACCGGATCGACTGAAATCAACAATTTTGCGAAAGTCCACTTTTAACATCTTTAGTCCATATATTGTTTATTGCTTTAACTATAGAATTTAATGTTAAAGATAGCTTTTTCCCGTTTTCTGAAGTTTTGGGGAAAATTGAGTTGTGTTATATTGCGCATTAAACGACGATACCTATTAAAAGGACGAATTCCTTAAATGTTAAGCCCACAAGTTTTCCTAACCAGGTGCTATAATATCACCTTGCTCTGTGTTCATTGTACAGTGAATATTTTTAAATGAAAATATATATTCTTAAGATATACTCATGTCTTGTAAAACTCGACCATGTTTCAAAGAATAATGTCCTATTTTATAAATGTGATGACATCAGATATAATTTCTGTTAAACATGCTGCCATCTACTCACATTCCTTTTGTATAAAGACCTACTACAGCTCAAATGAATTTTGTATTGTGTCTGAACGACAGTTCGTGTATAATTTAAGCAAGCTTTGTGATAGTTTTGTAGGAGACAGCAGAATTTTCGTATCTTTTTTTTTGTAGCCTAAGTTAATTTATTAGTATTTTTTTTTGTCAAATGGGAAGGTGTTGCTCAGGTGGTACAATGTTGAATTTAACTATTGTGTTGATGTTTTTGTTGGTGAATGAAACCCCTTACTACAATTTTCACCATGTGTTGTTTAAGAGTTCTATTGCTTGTCTGTTTTAACTTGGGTAGCATTTTTGTCTACCATTTCATGATGCAATTTATTATGTGTTTTAGGTGAAAACCTCTTTTTCTCGTCTACTAACTTAAAAATAATTACACTAATTGCAAATACATTTACAACGTTGTAATTTTCTAAAGGTACTAAATTTCTTCACCAAAAATAATATTAACTGATGATAACATTTTCTATAGCATTTCTAGCAAATTCTATAGTGCAACTGTGAAATTGCATCTCTCTAGATAATTTTATTAATCAGGAATGGGTATTTAAATTTGAATAGCAATGAATTTAGAAAAATCTTCATTTTTTAAAAGTTTATATAATTTTAAATTGCTTAAAATATGAATGCTTTTTTTAAATATTTTTTGGAAGTTACCAAAATACCCCTCTAAGAATTTTATTTTCATGAAACTTTTTAAAATACAGTTCACAAACGGATCAAATAGCATAATAAAAAAAGTTTCCCCTACATATAGTGTATGAACAAATTGTTTTAAACACAATCAACTTTGATAACGTTTTAACTACTTCGTCAGGCCTATTTCTCCATAATTTATATTTTTGTAATTAAAATACTATACGGGCTAACATATTGTTTATAACTTTTTATGAAAACATTATTTATAACAACAAATACATGAATGGGTATGCTAAGTGCCTTTTAGCATATGAGTATTAAATCTTATAGTTCCACGACGAACTTATATTAGAAGATATTTTGGTTTTATTTTGTATTCAAAATAGACATATCTCTTATGTAAAGAAATAGACAGTACAAATATTTTTACCGTAAAATAGAAATAGCCGAGTACAATATCTTGTATGGATTGATTTCTATATTTCTGTTTTAAAAAGTTCAAATGCACAAAAAAATTTTTTGGCAAAAAGTCACCCTTCAAAAAACGTTTCCTACGATATTTAATATTATATTTGATAATCAATTGAATACATTTTTATCACCTTCTATCTAAAAAGTTTAAAACCAAAAAATAGGATAGAAAGCACATTCACGAAGTATTTTCTATTCTTTAAAACAAACAGAATAGACGTCCAGTTATATTTAAACAGAGAAGTAGTCCATTTTCTTACGAGATCTTCATTAATTTTATTAGTGAACATGACAGAGAACTAATTCAACTTAAGTGTAATTTTGAGGTATTGACAATTTTCGTTTAGTACATACCTCTGGAATATGTGAACGCGGGTTTACATTGCAGTTTACATTTCTTTGTTTTCGTTGTTATTGTTAGAGATATAATTGTAAACATAAGTATTGTGTAACTCGAAAGAAAAACAGTCAATTAGTTATTGATATGTGTGTAAAGAAAAAAAAACTGTTTTGTTTTGTCCTCATGAAATGATTTCAAATTTTTGTGGGAAAATGTTATTTTTAATCAAATTCTGTACAGATGTGTGTATTGTACAAATATTTTAGTTTCAATGTAGAATTGGAAAGCCTCTTCAGATTATTGATTAAAACTTTACTTCAAAATACTGGTGATTGATTTTATGATTTTTGTGGTCATGAGTTTTTACACATTATATTTTAACAGCTCTAGTCGTCAATATTGTTCAAGTTGAAGTTAAGAAGGGCACTAGAAATCTATAGTGCTGTGAATTAATCAATTAATACTTGATCACGTGTGTTCATATATAATTTTTTCTCAAATAATAAAATAACAAAAATCTCAAAATAACCAGAAGCCCTAACATTAAATTCCCGCTCATGCAAATTAAAATCTGCAGAAAATATAATAAAAGTAACCAGAATGATAAAATATTACTAACTCGAAATAGTTTGAAAAATGAAAAGTGTTATCCATTACTTTCGCTTATAAGGCTAATTAGTTGAATTTTTTTCTTTAATCTTCTTGCCCAAAATTTGTGAAAAAAAGAGAGAAAAACGGAAGTTATTTAGGATTAGAAAAGTAGAGATGAAGGGATAGATAGAAAAATCGCATCGAAGACAGAAAAAATAAAGGCTTGAATTGATGTAAAAATACGGTTAAATGCTTTATGCAAAATAAGCATAAAAGTCTTGGAAAAATACTATTATTTCTAAAGAATCTGACCGATACAGTTAGAGTTAACTTTAAAAAGAAACGTTAATACCAGCTTGAATTAAGCAGGAGCTAAATTTATAAATGCCAATCAGCGTACATGTCCAAATACTCCTTAAGGAATTATGGAAAAGATTTCGAGTGAAATATCTTTCCATTTGAAATAATTTAATAAAAACGAAGCCCAGTAGAGCTGGTAGGGCATCGCACTGCCACCCCCATAGGCCCGAGTTATGCACCAGGATTGGCAAGGCAGACTCAGCCTCTTATCTCATCGGAGTCGATAAAATGAGGACCAAGTTAACTTGGAGAAACAGGGGCTTTGCATCAGCTGACTGTGACCTACATCCACACGTTCTGTAACAGCCAGTGGCGGATCCAGGATTTGTTTTTTTTGGGGGGGGGGCTAAGAATTTTCATAATCCAATTGAATCTTCTTGTTATTGGTAATACGGAAAAGGTAGTGAATTATCCTACTCAAACCACTAAAAGTGGGGTCTGGGGGTCCTCCCCCCTTAAATTTTTTGAAATTTAAGGAAAAACCCCCACTTTTTCAACTCGTTTTGGTACGCCTCATCCGAATTTCGGATATAGATTTTTTGCATTTTGACAAACTTAGTAAAATATTAGACGTTTTGGGGGGCTTCAGCCCGAAAGCCCCCCCGTAGATCCGCCACTGGTAACAGCTCTAACTCAGTGCCTCCCCACTCCACTGAGGCTGGGTGTTCTGGGGAGTTAAAAGGTCTAGGTACTCACCTTCAAGTATCCCCCTTGTTTTTTATTGTAGGATGTTAAAGACAAGGATATACCGAAAATAAGAACAAATCCATAAGGTGTTTTTTAAGAGTTACATGGTCAAATAATCCGGAAAAGTATTTTATGCCAAGTATCTTTTTCCATTGCATCTACGGTTTGTCACCACTTAAAAAAATGATCAAAAGTTAAGCAAGCAATTTTCTTTCTGTCTAATCGTATGTCTGTGCTTCAATCACCACTCAAAAAATTTTGAAATATATGAACTTAAACAAAAGAAGGTTGGAGTTTGTGGTGGACGCATTTACTAGAATTTGATCAAGTTTCAAATCAATTAGGTAATTTTTTCTTTTTACATTCCAAAATTCTTAAATTCATCCAGTTTCTATCGAAGGCAGACGGGATAGAGACATTGGATTATACAAAATTAACATAGAAGAGAAGACTTGCGAAAAAATAGTTGAAAAACAGTAATTAGAAAGAACAGTAAACAGAAAAGATACTTAGGAAACGATAATTTCTTTTAAGAAAATAGAGATTTAAAGTCTAAATCTAAACTTATGAGTAAAAAATCCCTAACTCAATTTTGTAAAATAAAAATAAAGTTTGAATTTTAATTATAGGTCCTCCACCAACAAACACCCATTGGACGGCTATTTTTGAGGATAACATAGGAATTTTTGTTTACCATACATAGGTAAAGCGTTTTCAGTGTTTATGTATTTCAATATTTCTACGTTGAGAAAATAGCTTTTTTGAAGTTGAGTAAAGTAAAATATTTTAAGCTTTGCTCATAAAAAAATTTAAAGTGTCATTTTTTAAGATGAGGCATATAATTTAAACAATTATACAACATTAAAATGGAACGAATTCATCCCTGTGTTGCGATCAAACCGATTTAGAACTGTTCCCTATTGTGCTGCCCTCTGCAGGATATTTTTAAACCTGTCTTTCCTAAGAAAACTTTAACGTAGTTTTACCATATTCATTATTGAAAAAAATATTTAAACCCAAAATTAAAGTAGGAAAATATCCTTATTAAATATAGGAAAAATAAAGAAGGAAATATAAATGTGTTTTATAGTAGTAATTGGAAAATCTATCTTAATCAATACATTTGAAAATTAACATTTCATTCAATAAAAAAGGAAACCTTTTAAAAAAATTTGAAGAACTTCCACACATTTTCAATTTCTTTCTCGAATGGTTTTTTTTCTGTCGAAATCTCACCCATTGACCTTATCTAATCCATGCTGCTCATCACTAACTATGAATGTCTGTAAAAGGGTTTTTACCTTCATAGTACACTATGTACAGGGAAACAAACTTAACAGCTACAGCATATTGTCTCATCGTGCTTTTCTGATTGAAGTGTTTATTTCAGAAAAAGGTCAAATGCTCCATTTTTAAAAGTCAGTTATCAATACCATTTGGTTTTTTAGGGGTAAATGCAAATTTTAGTTAAAAAACGTAATCTAAAATTGGGATTTCAAAGTAAGTTTGCAACATGTACAGTTGAGGAAAAAAAACGACTCAGTTGCGATTTCTGGCGAACCATTTGGGTTAGGAAGACAAATGAGGTGTCATTTTTCATTGTTTAAACTTAAAGTATTATTTTACTAAAAAAAATTTTCGAGTCCTTAGGGGGTGGTCTTCATATTAAACGAAACACTAACTTTTTTTTCCAATGGGGACCCCCAATTATTATTAGTTTTTCTGAAAGGCCATCCCCCTAAACCCTTAAATACCAAGTTTCATCCAGATTGATTAAAAAAAATTCATTTTTCAAAAATAAACTTTAAAATTTTTTTTTAAATCGTGAAATTTTTTTATGGTAATCGATTCTTTTAGTAATTTTATGTAGGAAACCAAAATTTCAATCGATTTTATCTAATAGTTTTTGATAAAAACGAACTTGAAAGAGCATTTGCGGTATGCATTCGGCAACGGTATACGGCCCCTTAATATATTAGTTCGTTTTTATCAAAAACTATTGGATAAAATCGATTGAAATTTTGGTTTCCTACATAAAATTACTAAAAGAATCGACTACCATAAAAAAATTTCACGGTTAAAAAATTTTTTTTAAAGTTTATTTTTGAAAAATAATTTTTTTTTAATCAATCTGGATGAAACTTGGTATTTAAGGGTTTGGGGGGATGGCCTTTCAGAAAAACTAATAATAATTGGGGGTCCCCATTGGAAAAAAAAGTTAGTGTTTCGTTTAATATGAAGACGACCCCCTAAGGACTCGAAAATTTTTTTGGTTAAAGAATACTTTAATAAACAATGAAAAATGACACCTCATTCGTCTTCCTAACCCAAGTGGTTCGCCAGAAATCGCAACTGAGTCGTTTTTTTTCCCAACTGTACAGTACAGCTTTAGTAAAGAAAATTCTTTGAGGTTTCTTCTCTAAACTGGGGGAAATTTCAATCAAATATTCTCATTTTAATTACCAAATCCTTAAAAAATTAAAGTTACGCTATGAAAATAGGCTTGAACACTGTTTATTGTGAATATTGCAATATTATTTGCAGTAGTAAATATTGCAGAATTATGCTGATAAACTAAACTCTGCTTAACCTATTAACTGAACTCTTTACTTCTAACGCACATTTTTTCAAAAGTATTAATTTAAAAAGTGTTTACCTCAAAATTAATGTCTTTTAAAACCCCATTTTAAAATTTTAATAAATGAATATCTTAACAAATTTATCGAATGCGTCAGTTAAATGTATCTGCACTGCTCAAAACAATTAAATAATATTGGTGGTTTTGATCCCTATCGGCAAGCAAATGAAAAACTTTTAGTGGTGGAAGCATTTTTTACAAATTACTTTTATTAATTTTTTTTACTTTTTTTGCTCATTTTGTGTGGTTACGGAAAAAAAAGGTGAAAAATCCAACCAAAAAAAAGGTAAAGATCCATCTTGATTGGGATATGGTTTCTCCGGGCTGATAACAATGTTGTGGACCTGTTTGCCACCAGTTTTGTTTGGTTATTAAGGTGGGGTTGGCGGGTTGGAGTATTATTCCAACTCCCCTTTTAGAGCATTTTTCAGCACTTAAGGATGTATTGGCACCTTAGGATGTACGTTAGGGTGTATCGAAAAAAAAATTTTTGCGATTTTGATGACGTAATAGTGCGGGAAAAGTTGTCTAAGGTGCCAGAGAGTACCTGTGAATTTTTTCAGAATTTTTGGATAATTTCTTAAGGTGCCACATTGGCCCTGAAGTTCCCCATGTTAATCCAATGGGGCGCGCCGCCAAAAAGGCCGAAAATTCGTTTTTCGCCCCTCATTTCTGCCCTAACCACACGAGGAATGTCTTCCCTCGAGTTATGGACCCTACATGATGTATGCTACCCGACAAAACTTGAATAATAACTTAAATCTCTATATTATGTTGATTGTGGGCTCCGATTTGAACGATGAAATACGCGATTTTCGACGAAATTTGAGCATAGAAAAAAACGTAATATAGATATTTAGGCTATTATTAGAGTTTTGTCGGATAGCCTAGATCAGGCTTGTCTAAAGTGCGGCCCACGGGCCGTATGCGGCCCAAAAGCTTTTAAAATGCGGCCCAAATACAAAATATGAAAATAAATAAATTTACAGCTTTTTCTTTAAAAAAAAAGTTTGCAATATTTTTCATTTATTGCATCAATTTGTTGACATTTTTCCTATGTAGTTGGGTGGCTTATTACATAAAAATGCCCGAAAACTGCAAAATGTGATACTTTCATGAAACTTTCAGGGATGTTAGATAATCATATAAGAACTAAATAATCGATGGGAGCCCAAAATTTTAGGGCGTGGTTTGACCGTTATGACGTCATAGCAAGATGGCGACCAAGGGCCTATATTCGGCTCTTTTAATGACAGAAAGACATTTTTGGGGTCAAATATTATGTTTTAAGGGTCAAAAAACATGATTCTGATGACAAAACGTGCAATTTGTTTTAAAAAGTAACTAAAATTCAATAAAAGCTCAAAATAATAATACAATCTATTGCCAGTTGCGTCAAAAAAAATTTGTAGAAAAGTTATTTTTTTCGACGGTTTTATATGTTTTTGGGGGTGCTGATTCCGAATATCTAGTTCATTTCCACGTGAAAGGTTGACTTCATATCAAAAACCGCAAAACATGTGAAAAAATCGCCAAATTTTTACTGCATCTTCGGGTTTTCGCTTATATTTAAAAAAATATTAGTTTCTCGAAAATTATTCAAACTACAAAGTTGGAGTAAATAAAATTTCCTACAAAATGCCTTATTAAATTTTTGTTTTCCGAAGAATAGTTTTGCCGTTATAACCCACTGAAAAACAGAGAAACAAACATCCTCTGTTTAAATAATGCTGTGCAAAATTATCTGTTTTTCAATGCGCTATAACATGAAAACTATTGTTCGGAAAATAAAAATTGAGTAGTGCATTTGGTAGGAAATTTTGTTTACTCCAACTTTGTAATTCAAATAATTTTCTAGAAACAAATTTTTTTTAAATATAAGCGAAAACCCGAAGATGCAGTAAAAATTTGGCGATTTTTTCACATTTTTTGTGGTTTTAGATATGAAGTCGAACTTCCACGTGGAAATGAACTAGATATTCGGAATCAGCACCCCCAAAAACATATAAAACCGTCGTAAAAAATAACTTTTCTACAAATTTTTTTTGACGCAACTGGCAATAGACTGTATTATTATTTTGAGCTTTTATTGAATTTTAGTTACTTTTTAAAACAAATTGCACGTTTTGTCATCAGAATCATGTTTTTTGACCCTTAAAACATAATATTTGACCCCAAAAATGTCTTTCTGTCATTAAAAGAACCGAATATAGGCCCTTGGTCGCCATCTTGTTATGACGTCATAACGGTCAAACCACGCCCTAAAATTTTGGGCTCCCATCGATTTTTTACTTCTTATATGATTATCTAACATTCCTGAAAGTTTCATGAAAGTATCACATTTTGCAGTTTTTTTGTAATAAGCCACCCAACTATATGCGTTTTTCAAAATCATTTTTGACAAAATCATTTATGGAAACAAAAGGGAAACCTGGGACTAAATTTGAAGACGAAGATAGGATTTTAGATTTAGCTTTTTTAACAGAACATTTGAATGATTTAAATTTGAGACTTCAACTTCAAGGAAGAAATCAATTTATTAATAATATGTTCCAAACAATATCAGCATTTGAAAGAAAGTTAGGATTTTGGCACAATCAAATAAACGTAAATGATTTGACACATTTCAGTACTTTGGCTGCACATAAACCTGTGACTTGCACAAAATATGCTGCCTTATTTTTTGATTTAATTCAAGAGTTTAAAAGTAGATTTCAAGATTTTCGAAAAATGAAGATTATTTTAACATGTTTTCTACCCCATTTTCTCTAGATATAAATAAACTACCATCAAATCTTTAAATTGAATGCATTGAACTGCAAAGTGACATTCAACTCAATAAAAATTTGGGAATGTTTCTGAATGGAGTTTTACAAGGATTACCTACCCCGCGATTAATATCCTAATTTTCACAATCATGCCTTATGAATGTCTAGTTGTCTGTTGGCAGTACCTATATTTGTGAACAACTATTCAAGAATGAAGCATACAAAAACAAAAATAGAACAAAGATCACTGATTAACATCTTGAAAATGCTTTAAGAATTGCACCTCGTCTATTAAACCTGATATCGATTTCCTTGTTCAACAAAAACAAATTCATCCATCTCATTAATTTGCATTTCTTCAATCTTTATGAAATCCAAACTAAATGAAACGAAACTCTTAAAAATTTAAAATAAATATGTACTTATACGTATCTAATTCCCAATAAAAAAATTATAATAAGAGAGAGTTAATTTATTTTAATAAAACTAATGGTTAATTTTATTTTAAATATGTTGAAAAAAATATTGTGTGTGCGGCCCAGAAATTTCTTTTTTTTGCAATGTGGCCCTCAAATGGTCATAGTTTAGACACCCATGGCCTAGATCATGTAGGGTCCATAACTCGAGGGAAGACATTCCTCGGTGATTAGGGGAGAAATGAGGGGCGAAAAACGAATTTTCGGCCTTTTTGGCGGCGCGCCCCATTGGATTAACATGGGGAACTTCAGGGCCAATGTGGCACCTTAAGAAATTATCCAAAAATTCTGAAAAAATTCCCAGGTATTCTCTGGCACCTTAGACAACTTTTCCGCACTAATGCGTCATCAAAATCGCAAAAAAAAGTTTTTTTTTGATACACCCTAATGTACGTATTGGAAGAGCAGCAATGCATTTCCCTAGCATGTCCCAGACGTGTTCTATTAGATTGATGTCGGGAGAACGTGTTGGTCGATGCCATTCTTACAATTTTCTTCATCCTGAGGCAAATCAAGGTAGCACAATGTTTTCTGCAATTATCATCCCTTAAAGTAAAGTTATCCCAATTTTCTCCTGTGCAAGATACCAGATGTGTAAGGATATTGAACCTATAACCCTGAACTGTCAAAAACGGTTCCTTAGGCTATGGGGGGGGGTATTCATTCCATAGAGATGAAATGATTTCCCCCAGAAAATGCTTGGAAATTTGACCTTAAGAACAAGGATTTCAAACTGCTTTTTGGTAAACGTAAACCAAAATTTGGGCATACATTTTTAGGTAGGATTTTGATTTTAATGAACTTATTATAAAAAAGTGTGAATAATAAAGGTTTAAATACTAAAGGAGGGCCAAGGGGGCCTCCCCCAGAAAATTTGACCTAAAAAAATTGGGTTTTAAAAGTAAAGTAAAAGTAAATTACTCAGGACTTGGGGGGCAGCCCCCTGGCTACGCCCATGGATACAGCTCATAGAATCTATTTCCGATGGTTGGGCCAAAGTTACCCAATTTCATGATAGTCTATTTCTTTTGGGAAAAACTACACCAGAGCCAGACTGGGAAGAAATTTCGGCCAGGGATATGTCTAAATCGGTCCCCACAGAATTTTTCATAGGTAGGGGATTGGGGTCCACCCCAAAAATTTTTTAAACTTTTATTTAAAAAAATTTTTAAAAACATTTTCTAATACAGTCGAATCCGCTTAATGTGATCACGGTTAATGTTATCAATCGGATAATTTTATCGAAATCAACAGGTCCCGATCATTCCTATTTAATTTAATGTAAAATACATCGTTTAATGTGATCAACAATGAATCATCACTTTGCTTAATATTATCAAAATTTGTCCATATTCCCTTTAAAATGACCGCTTTAAGTTCGAGTTTTATTTTGAAGGTCAATTTTTACAAGTAAACATCTGCCCCATGAGAGCATCTGGCGCTTCTTTTTTCTGAAACTCAGTATGAGTAAGATAAAGAAAACATTCTGCATAATTGTATATTGAAAGAAAACGGGGGGGGGGGTTTGAATCCATGCTTGTTTTGGTTAAAGAAACCACCAAGATCGAGGCTTTGCAGATGTCTGATAAGAGATTTGAATTTTAGCTTGTATTTAATAAGTGGTTTATTGGAGTGGAAAAAAGGGAGAGACCTTTCTATACAAATAAAAATACAAAGTATGCGATTATTTTACTTATATTAATTGAACTGCTTATATTTTCCCCTTAAAATTTTACTTAGTTTAAAAATAGTGTTTTGAATACATTTATTACGATTACATGATTTTGATTTTAATGCAAACACTGCTTTTGATGAGAGATCGCTTATTGTTATCGATCGGATTATGTTATCAGTTTAGTCTCGGACAATTGCGATCACATTAAGCGGACTCGACTGTATTATTTTTGGCAGGAAACTGGGGAGGGAGGGGTAAAAAATCTTGAAGAGTATGTCATCATTTATGGATGACCCCTTAGAACCATTAGCATAGATAAACTGTGTATATGATTGATGTAATAATTTATTTAATTTAAATATTAACAATTAATTTCGTATTTGGATAACATCCAATAGAAAAGCAACATTATTGATTTAAAATATAAAAAACAAAAGCAGTCAATTGTTATAGAGATACAATGGATCCCTGGTGCTAAAAAAGATGCATACAAAACATTTTAATCAGTTTTTTTAAAGTTACAAGGAAAATTAGGGAAACATTTCTCAACCAACTCAATTTTTAAACCTTGAGCTTTGAAAACTGAAATTATCAAAGTAAAATATAATAAATATATCAAATTAAGTGATTCAAATTAAAATGTACATTTTTTTACTAGCTAGGAGTTAAGGTAAACTCAAATAATCTAGCCTCGACTGAACACTTTTTCAAAAACATAACTATTTTTCTTACATTAAACGTTATTACTGGAGATGGAACATAATAGTAAATTAATATTGGTTAATTAGCAGTACTATTTGAAAAGTAAACATCTCTAGGGGTTCTTTTTACTTATAAAAGTTTTAGCATGTGTGCAGGTACATAACAAAAGAAAATACAAAATATTTTTCAGGCTTAAAAATATGTTAAAATATTTTGGATACAAAAACAAGTAGTACAAATTTTATTTTCTATAAAATCTTTGTAACATTTTCAATAAAACTTCTAAAAATATATTGATGCAATATAATATAGGTATAAACACAAAAATTGTTGAATCACAAACACAAATATTTTCAAGAGGTAATACTTGTATAAAACAAATGTTCAGATTAAATTCAAGCTCGGATATATTCTATGAGCAAAATGAGATAGATACAAAGGAAAAAGGGTACTTACGTATTATACCGTCGACCGTTCAGAGGCCGTTAAATTCAGCAGCACCTGAATAGAAAAGTCAATGGAGTTTGATGACGTTTTCGATTAAGCGGTACGGTCGACGGCATAATACGTAAGAACCAAAAAAAGTTTCATGCTATACATTTTAAAAATGGGATTAAAATGAATATCAGAGTAATATAATGAGCAGTTCAAAATGGAACTGTACTCACATTATTTCATAAGATTCCAAATTACAGTGTCAAATAAAAAATTATTTTTCAGCTTTAAGAGCACTTATTGTTCCACCCTACAAGAAAATAATTAGTTTATTATATTGCTAATACATCATTAAAACTTAAAAAAGAGTTGAAAGGGAAATAAAAGTATTTTTTAAAGATGATTACTCTGTTAGAATCCACTAACCCTAGCACATTGCTCAATTGTATGACAAGATAGTATCATATGGCATAAAGGGGAAAGAAGGATTTGCCCACAAATTCACAAGTAAGAACAGTGTGTATCAGTTCTTGGCAATATAGACTTGGATGCTTTAGAAAAATCTAAAATTATTCATCTACAGTGGCTGTAACAAAACCACTATGGAATTGAAGAATTGTAAATTCTGTAATGTATAGTCTAATAAATACTAACTATATGGGTTTTTTTTCCCATTATTTCAATTTTTTAGCAGCAGTAAAAAAACCTTTGAGTAAGTGGTTTAATGTAGTAAAAACTTCCATTGTTTGTTGTTAAGCATGTATGAAAAAAAACTATCTAGGAATGAGATAAGTTAGAAGTTATGATGTAAAGCAAATATTGGCCCATGCAAATTATTTAAGAATTAGGAAGTCACACAAAGATGAGAAAGAAACAAGAACCCCATCAAACTCATAACTCATAAAGTAATAATGTCAAATGTGGCTTTCAAATCAGTTCAAAGTCACAGATCATCAAAATAAATGAGTGTCTTTAAAAGAAATTCACAAAATAATGAAACTTAAACTTTACTTACACGATGTAAGAATATTCTGGAAAGGTTGCAAGTGCTGGTTTTCCTTAAATTCTTCTTTATGATAGAACTTCCCAACTGGCTTGTCTTCTCTGCTTCTCCTGAAATTTTTTTTCTGAATTTTAATAACAGTTCACATTGGACCAAGTTTATAGTACATGTTGGGATAGTTCCCAAATTGAACCAGTAATACATACCGAATTGCAGACTGAATTTCTCGAATCCAGTTTTGGGAATCACCAGGAGTTTTTGACAGTAACAAGTACGACATTGAAAGGCACTTGAGCTGTAAAAACGAAATTAAATTTTAAGACAATAATCTGTAAAGAAAAATCAAAACTACAGTTTGATTCTTGGCTTGAATCAGTTCCTTTCAAGAATCAAAGCAAGTTTTAACAAAAAATGGTTGACCAATTGTATTTAGTTCTTTACAACTATTTGAACTATTTCTTGCATGGAGATTTCCAAGGCTACTGGTAAAGGAATGCCTAATTTCTTCCCTAAACTACTCTCTATTTTTATTTTCAAAAAGATAATGTTCATTCATCAAAAAGATAATGTTCATCATCAGATTTGTTCATTAACAAATTTTAATTGACGTTCCTCATAAGAACAAAATTATTTCTTACAGAGAGAAGTGTAACTGTGAAAAGTATACTTACTTTAACAATTTTTTGCAATTTAACAGTTAGGTGGTTAACATTATTTCAGATTTCAATATAATATAAGAAAAAACATTTCATAACATCATCAATCTTTAAGAATTACAATTCCTTAAACTTAATTTTAGACTCACTTTCATAAAAACTTCAAATTGCCTTAGCTGAAAAACTAAAAATAACCCAACTTCATCAATATTTCTAAAATACAGTTACTGTACAAAAATAGTATGGTAAACTGTTATGAAGTAATTGTGATATTATCTGGAGATGTAGAATAATTTGGTGAACAATGCTCACTGCTAGACTAATGATGTGATAACACTTGGCCTGGATTTGCTAAGAAATCAGGATTATTCCAGAGGACTAGGGTAATTCTCATTTTGATCATACCAACCTTAAATGTGCTTCCTTTGACTGAGGAGCTTCCAGCTGCAAAGCTAATGGAGCACAAATGAAGGGGCAGAACGGCTCGGCATTTCAGGGAGTCCCTTGTCTGCCAGTTGGGAGATTTCCTGGTGATTCGGCAGCACAAGATGATATCATCAAAGAGCACTAACACCATTTTCTTCAGTCTGTTGTTTTTGTAGCTTACCTGTAAAAGGTTCAAAGTACAGTTCAACTCAAATATCTTTTAATTCAAAGTTGTCTCTTAGTTCTCTTTAGCTTCCCCTACTGAATCCTTCCTTCCTATTAAAAACCATGAATAATTTTTAAGTTCAATATCTTTCTCACAAAGAATTTCATAAAACTTTCAAGTTAAAACGACTTTTCATCCTCTAATAATCAAAATATCGTTAGGCTGAAATAGAAAAGGGAAATCATGATTTTGCAAGGGATTAGGTTTTGTTTTAGTATGGCCACAATCCCTGTAGGTTTTTTAAAACAAAATAAGATATAGGTTATTTTAAACAATCAGGAAGGTATAGTGAACAGGGTTCGTACTCTTAAAGTGAAAAAAATTCCATGACTTTTTAAGGAGCTTTTTTCTGCTTTGCCGAAGTTTAAGTCTGATTTTATTCTCCGGCCGCCACAGTGGCGAGTTGAGCTAGCAAGGGCCTGGATTTCATTTCCCTTCGCAAGGAAGATGAACTTCGTTGGAAGAGTTCTCTGTCCGTGGTTGTAGGAGAAGAGCGAGGGGAGGGGCAAATAGCAAGTTCGAACGCTTCTGAAACGAATTTCAGCCGTTGTGTCAAGTTTGACTATGCTTTTAACAGATTTCCCAAGAAAATTTTCAAATTCCATGACTTTCCATGACCCGTATGAACCCTGAGTGAAAGATTTGCAGGTGAACATTGTAACAATTTCTTTCGATACACTATTATCCAGAACAAAAAACCTAGAAATTTTTATTAGAGGGGAACTCTAATATCGATTTAGTCTCGATTTAGACGTTTTGGACAGGCAGCGATAAAATATTATCCCCTTTAAAAAGGTATATAATCATAAAAATATTGGTTTGATGGCATCAAAAGGAAAATTACCTTATACAGGCATCCCTCTTTCAAGAGCACTCGGCCAGGAGAAACCACCTTGGGCTGCCTGCCAACCAGAAATTGCTGAATTCGTAGAAGATTCATGGCATTCTTTCTCAGGGAAGATTTAGTTTTAAGTTCGTAGTGCAAATTTTCTATTTCAATTAAAATGTCTGCAAAAGGTAAAATTTTTCCAAGATCATTAAATTACATTGTTTTTACAGCAAAATAATAAAAATACATCAAAAATAAGTATGCAGGAAGTTCCCAAACATAGATTGTTCAAAGGTTATGTGCATTTTTATGGCCATTTTTTACCCCCTCTCTTCTCGGACAAAATAAGATAAATAGGTAAGAAGATTTGTGACTTGTTTATTTTGAGTTTTTTTAACTGAACTCTTAAAATATTAGAAAATATCATGGCATCCCAAACAAAATTCTAAGAAGCCAGATCTGATTGCTCATGATACAAGGTTACAAAGTAATAAGACCTATCATAGAGCTTTTTTATACTAAAACTTGAATACTCAAATTCTGTAGCCCCTTTAATTTGGTTTAATCTTATCCTTTTTAAAGCTAATCTCTTATCATTCACAAGTACACACTTTGGAAAGTGATGCAAGTCTCGTTAGTTAATCAGACCAACTTAAAAAATGTGTTTGCAATAATAAAAATTATTTAGACGTTTTTAGGTTCAATAAAAAGTTTGTATTATAAATACCATCATAAATTATTTCCTCTGGAACAGCAATACACAAATTCTGAAATATTTCTTTGTACCTAAACAAAACATTAGACATCAATCACATAAAAACACCCAAATTAAAAGAACTTTTTTAATTAATTAAAAAACTTATAACGTTTTTTTAATTATATAAGAGTAAAGAATGTAAAAGAATTATTGAAAAGTCTTGCACTTTTTTAAAAACGTGAATTAAATACTATACATAAAAATCTTACTTAGAAACTTGAACTTCAGGATCAAACAGCAGTTGACCAATATGTGACATCTCCAACTCTTTATCTTCATCAGAAACACACGCATTCTAAAAAAAATTACATAAAATCGATTGCATCAATGATTACCCCAATAAATGAATAACTCAATTATATGATACTCAAGAGAGGACTGTGGACAGTATATAACTATAGGGAAGATAATGTCTTTTTACTAAAAGATTTGGATCAATTTTTTAATCTATTCCTTTAAATAATGCCTAATTGTTTTAGGTGACAAAGTGCAGATCTCTCTCTCACTTATATTTAACAAAAAGTAACAGCTGCCATTGTTTCTGAAAACTCTTGTTTTGAAAGGTTTGAACTCTCATCACACAAATACAATTAAGCCCCATTTATACATCTTTCAAGGGACCGACGTAAAGCAACACATAATTGAAAACATCTACGATTATCAGGTTTCTAATGCTCCTAAAACAGATTTACGGGCGCAAGTTTAGAACTGCTGATGGTTGGTGAGTTTTGGCTATTTGGCGACATATTTAGAAGCCACATAATTCACTTAACATTAGTTGGGGTAACAATATGGGTGATTTTTATCGCTAAAAACTTGGCGCATTAGCAGTTCTAAACTTGCGCCGATTTACGTAAATATAATAAATTTGAGATTTTTCTAAAGAAAAATTTACTTCAAAACAGTTTTTAAACTGAAAATGATATTTTAACTTTAAAATATTAAAACATTTACCATAAAAATGAAACAAACCATAACTTTATAGTTCATCCTATCCTAAATATTTATTTATTTTATTTTTCATATCTTGAGAACTATATTGCACATCCTAAACACCACATCCGAATAGCATTGTAATGTAAATGAATATCAAATCTACTTATTATCTAATTATCTATTAATCTATTTTATTATCAATTTATTACATTTTTTGAAAAAATATTCAATTAAGACAGGTGCAGTTGCAAGCCAGACTCTTTCCCAAAAGAATTAGAAATATTCATTTAAATTGTAACCTAGTACAAATCATCAATGTAATATTTCTAAAAGTGAGGTACTTACTGAAACATTGTTCAGCCTCGAATAGGATTTTGACTAAAACTAATACTATAAATTCTGTGTTATTACCTGAACATCTTTTAAATCTGATAGAATCAAGCTGGAAAGGAAAGCTAGTTGCTTAACACAAGAGGGCAAATCTCTTATGGCTTCAGTCAGAGAACATTTGCCAGACACAACAGCTTCGTGCATGTTCTGGTGATTTACAGTTTCAGCATTTAATAGCTGAGTTATATCATCCAAGTGCTTCAGTTTTCCTCTGAGGGTTGATTTAGAAAAGAACTAGAAAGTAGGAAAAATTTAACAAAACTTGATATAATAAAGATATCAATAAAGGTAGTAATAATCAACCAGTTAAATTCTATAAACTATTCTATAGCCCTGCCCACCTCCTGAAATTTGGACTTTGTAAATCAAAACAAGTTAAAACCCTGTTGTTATCCAAGTTAAAACCCTGTTGGATCAAATCTCCGAAAATTTTCCGGGGTAGGACCCCCGAACCCCCTTTAGTACTTGGTACTTTATTAAAAACTTTTTAAAAATAAGTTCATCAAAATTGAAATCCTACCTAAGATTATAGTCTGAAATTAGGACGAAGTGTGTCAAAACCAAGTTAAAATCCTGTGTGTTTTAGGGACAAATTTATCTAAAACTTTTCTGATGATGACCCCCAGATATCTTTTTGTTCTTAAAACTCTATTATTATAAACTATTTTTACATAAGGTTAATCAAAATGCAAATCGTACAGAAAAATTTATATTCAAAAAATTCTAACTAGGGGTATCAAAACTAATTAAAAACCTGTTTTTCTAGTTGAATTTCCAAAAATTTTCTGGGGGAGGACCCCCAGACCCCCCCCTTTGGTAGTTAGAACTTAATTACTCATATCCTTTTTAAATTAAGTTCCCTAAGATGCAAATGCTACTTAAAAATGTACTAAAAAGCTACTTGGACCTATGAAATATACATGGGGGGCTGAGGGATAATTTGTGTCCCCTACTGAAATAAATTTCTATACACGCCTTAGTCTAGTTACGGCTTTTGGTGTTTAAATATTGGGGGTCCGCGATGTCTGGCTGCTACATAAAGGGGTCCGTGACTATAGAAAGTTTAAGAACCACTGATATAACTGATTATTTTACCTCATAGGTTGGTTTGTAAATTTTGACAATATTTTTTTATCTTTTCTAAACATACATGAGTCATGATGGAGGGATGCTTGAAATAACATTCTTAAAGATAACATTTAAAAAACAATTAACAAAAACTATCAAACAGTGGAGAAAATAGAGGTGGCTTAAGTATCTCTTGTTCACAAGTATCCCCACTAGCCCTAGTTATCAAGATAAAAAAAGAACTGTTTAAGGTAAGGTAGTTAATTTAGTTAAAATTTCACACAATAATTGCACTAAACTATAAAAACTAAAATGATAGAAAGTGAGAAATCAACCAATTAATAAGTTCTTATACAACATCATTCTTACAACTGAAAGATCTTGTAACTGTGAGATTATAGTCTGCTCCAGTTGAATTAAAGAGATTACTTCTTTTCCATGTGAAGGAGTATCATCACTTATATCAACATTTTCGAGATGAATCATATTGAAAGCTTCCATATTCTCTAAAATTACAAAATTAACAAATAAGACTCGTAATTAATTCAAACATAGACTAGAACACAAAGCCAATAAATTACCAACTGAAGAAGAGTAAATAAATTCACATAAAATATTCAAAATGAAGTGTGTACCTTAAAATGTTATATTATCCATAAAAAGATATAAAATGCAAATATTTACAACAAAACAATTACCAATACCAGAATTAACATTCAAATTTCAAATAACCCACGCATTTGTTTTTGTTTTGAATTGCTCATTCACTGTTGTGTTGTTTAAGTGCTGCTGAAATCTACAAAACCTCAAAAGATCAAAAGGATCATCTGACAAGTTTTTTTTTTAGTTATAAAAAATTATTTAGTAATAAAATTAATGTTTAGTGCTTTTTTAATAAAGGAAAGGTGATCAAGTATTAAATAAAAGTTGAGGATTTATTTCCAGAGGTGCCCTTTTTTCCTTTTTTATAATGGTGCTGCCATCTAACGGCAGACTTAAAAACTGAAAGCGTGTTACTGCCGTATCTGCGGTGGTGCTGCGCTCTAGCAGACGACTGAAAAAGCTTTCCTTCTATTTAAAATACGGGATTTCTGAATAAGTTTTCAAACAAACTCCTTGTAGGGGAAACATGAGTATCAGAAATTTTTAATTACTTAGTATAGTTTTACAGGATGTTTCAAATGGAGTGTAACAATAAGCTATTCTCTAAAATATTTATTTTTCAAGGGTTTCCAACTGGCGGCCCGCGAAGGTCCCTGAAATTCACCCAAAATATAGCTTCAGAAAACTGTTAAGCATACTAAAATTCGAAATTTTTCGAAGAAGGACCCCCGAAACCCCTATTTAGCGCTTAGATTATGGAATAACTTCGGTTGTTTTCTGTGATGAAAAACTTGATATGGGGCCGTTAAAAAATTACGTAAGCACTTTTTTGGTCATTTTTAAACCGTCAGCAAAGATAAGCAAACCTCAAACACTACCACCATAATCACGTAAGAAAATGCCGGACCCCCCCCCGAAATTTTGACGTCCCTTTACTGTTTTTTTTTGCGCAAGTTCAGAGTTGCGTATGCTTGGCGAATTTTGGCTGTTTAGCGGCACATTTAGAAGCCAAATAATTCAATTAACATGAGTTAGGGACGGGTTACCATATTAGTCATCTGTAGCGCTAAAAACTTGGCGCATACGCAAGCCTGAACTTGGGCCGTTTTTTTTCTCCTTGAAAATTAGGTGACTTATACGCAAGAAGCTGTCCTTTTTTAGTGTAACCCTAAGGGTTCAAAAATAAGTCGAAACACTACTTTTCGGGGTTAAACTTTCAAAATGTTTGGGGGGTCCATCCCCAGAAAAAAAGCTTACGTCAGATTTCCTAATTCAATTTTTTGTTAAATTTATTTTTAGTTGAGTTTTGAAATTATTTAAAGAAGATATTTTCGAAAATGCAGTATCTTACGTAAGCATCACTCATACTCATACCCCCTCCTCCTTGTCAGAAAAAATAAGCAAGAGCAAACCCCCTCCCCCCTTAGGGGCCATTCATTAATTACGTAAGGATGATTTTGGCAATTTTTGACCCCCCCCCTCCCCCCATGTAAGGGTACGTAAGATTTTTCAAACCCCTCCCCCCTATTCTTACGTAAGATTCCATTATGTTTTTCAAACAATAAAATGTTAGAAAACTCTCCTTTTGACGTAAATCTAAGATTTTTATTTTTCAACAGATAAGTAATATTCTTGCTGTCAACTACATATTACTATTATATTTTTATCTCTTGATTAGAATAATTGGAATTTGTTTATATTAACTTGGAAAATCTTACGTAAGAATTGGTTTGACCCCCCACCCCCCAAGTAAGGGTATGTAGAGATTTTTCCAACCCCCCCTCCCCCTCGGGACCCTTACGTAATTAATGAATGACCCCTTACGTAATATTTGAACGGCCCCTATATCTCTCGAGAGGGAGATAGTATGCCCTGAAACTCCCCCTGAGTGTAGCAAGGGGTTATGAAGGCTTATGCCAACCTTTTCACGAGAAGGGACAAAATGGAATATCCAAAGATTAGGTGAAACACTATTTTTAGGGACATTCACCAACATATTCTTGAGGAAGATCTCCCCCTTTAAGTAATATTTAGTAGTAATTAAAGTCGTACAGGTTTAAATTTATATGTCCTCAGAAATTTTTGAAAACAGTGGTGAAGCCTTACATACCCTGAAGCCATTTTATACCACTTATTTATTTTTACTTGTACAATCGCATGATAAGAAAAATCTAAAAATTTGTCGTCTATAAATGCATTTTCTAAAAACTTTTTATAAACGGGCAATCAAATTTTTCAAAAACTATCGTGTTGAAAATTCCAATTGATAATTTAACGTTAAAGAACTTTTTATTTTCCACTTGCTTCTTTTCATCTTCAATAACAAATCTTTCTATCAAATAAGGCTAAGCGCGCACTAGAAGATACTTCAGTCGCGGCGACTATAAACACTAGGTCACTCGAGAGCAATGCATTTCTATATTTCTATGGTAGATTTTTGGCAATCTTCCAAGAGTCTCGTCGCCTAATGCGCGCGCTCTAGCTTCTTGCAATAGCCAGGGTGATAATTTTGTCTCTGTCGCCGTGACAAAAGTCTCTAGTGCGCGCTTAGCCTAAAAACCAGTAACTTTGCACTCGTATTTATACAAGGAAATTATTTTATACCCAAGAAAAACAAAGAAATATTTCATAAATCCCATGCTTTTTTATGACCTCTCTCTCTTATCTGTTTAATAAGTTAAATTAAAATCTTAAATTTGAGTTCAAATCTGGAATACATGATTTCATTAATAAACAAATTGATACTGAAGCAATGTTCAAGATATTACAATGGAGTCGGCCCAGCTTTTTTACCATATTGTAAATTTTTTTAGGTATCAAGGACGAGCTTTGTGCTTCTATTGGTTCCACATATACACTTTTGTATACATTCATTCTGTATGTTATAAACTTAATTTACATATCAGTCACTCCAGAAATTATTCGTACCCCCAACCGGGGCCGCCGCGAGTAGAACACAAACGGCCCCGCCGCGTATTAACCTATTAACATTCGCAGCACTGATATAGCAATGTTAACTTTGGAGCGTTCTGGTTGGGCCAGCCGGCTGTCAGTCATTCGTTTTTTCTTCCTTTTTTCTTCTGAGTTTCGCGAAAGCGCCAGTAGTCCTTTTTTAATATTTTGTTTGCGAAGCGCGGGAGAATGGAGAAATATGTTATACTGAAAAAGAAAGGGTTTTTATTTTTTTTCGAATGGAATTATTTTCATTCGAATCGAAGTGGCGCTAATAGAAAGCTCCCTTCTTCCACCTTCGTTTATAAACGAAGTTGTGGAAAATGGAGATTCCTTTTTAATTAGAAGTAATCTAGGTACTGTACAAAAAATAATTATTGCAGTCAAAATGCAAATAATTAACTGAAATAGCTCTGATTTTATGTGTAAATGTTAATTTTGTCAGAACAATTAGTTTTAGCAAAATTCCACATTTTGACCTTTAATTACTTTTAGTTTAAGATTATAGTTCATGTTTTTTAATTAATTTTATTAATAGTTAAAGTTCAATTGTTTTTTTTAATAAAATTGGATTTTTAAAATGATTGTAGAATTTCTTTGATTCGCATTTTTATTATGAATATATAATAGTATCACTTTGAAATATTTGATTTGTATAACTGCTTTCTGTCCTTCCACAGCAAAACAAATATGTATCGCTATGAGACAATTAAATTTTTTTGTTATTTAATTTGAATTTACAGCCATTGAAAAACAAGATTCTAATTTATCATTTTTATTTAAAACTTCACTTTTTCATATTTCTTGTCTTTATGCAGAATCAAAATTTAACCATTTACTCATTTACAAATCACAATCGCAACATTTGTAAATGGTTAAAAATATAAAATATGTTTTAAATAATTTTGCATAATAAAAAATGAATAAAAATATAAAACAGTGATAAGCTATCATCTAGGAAGCTTTGTGAGGTTATTATAATTTTCCATCATGAGTTTAAGTTTTTTGAATCAACCAATGATTACAGAAAATAATTATTCATTAGTAAGTTGTCTTCTTTCAGTAAACAGTTTTTTTATAATTTAATAGTTCGAGCTAAATTTCAATCTTATATATTAAAATAATTGGGTTTTTCTTTCCGCCGGCCGCCAGGCCGAACCCCCGAACCGATTTGGACAAACTCAGTTTCTATCGAAAGCTTTCCCCCCCTAGATGAGCCAGTTTTAGGTCACGTTCCTCTAAATCCTTCCATTTTAAAATTGTACGTTCTTTTCACTTTTCTGTAATGTTAAGTCAATGGGGAGCTTCCTTTCGGCCGGCCGCCAGCCCGAACCCCTGAACCGATTTGAACAAACTCGGTCTCTATCGAAAGCTTTCCACCCCTAGATGAGCCAGTTTTAGGTCACGTTCCTCTAAATCCTTCCATTTTAAAATTGTGCGTTCTTTTCACTTTTCTGTAATGTTAACTCTATGGAGAGGTTCCTTTCGGCCGGCCGCCAGGCCGAACCCCTGAACCGATTTAGACAAACTCGGTCTTGATCGAAAGCTTTCTACCCCTAGATGAGCCAGTTTTAGGTCGCGTTTCTCCAAAACCTTCCATTTTAAAATTATGCGTTCTTTTCACTTTTCTCTAATGTTAACTCTATGGAGGAACTTTTTGCCGGCCGCCAGTCCGAACCACCCAACCGATTTGGACAAACTCGGTCTTAAACGAAAGGTTTTCACCCCTAGATGAGCCATATTTAGGTGTAATTTCTCCAAAACCTTCCATTTTAAAATTATGCGTTCTTTTCGTTTTGCTGTAATGTTAAGTCAATGGGGAGCTTCCTTTCGGCCGGCCGCCAGCCCGAACCCCTAAACCGATTTGGGCAATATCGGTCTTAAAAGAAAGCTTTCCACCCCTAGATGAGCCAGTTTTAGGTCGCGTTCCTCCAAATCCTTCCATTTTAAAATTATGCGTTCTTTTCGTTTTGCTCTAATGTTAACTCTATGGAGAGGTTCCTTTCGGCCGGCCGCCAGCCCGAACCCCCGAATCGATTTGGACAAACTCGGTCTTAAAAGAAAGCTTTCCACCCCTAGATGAGCCAGTTTTAGGTCTCATTCCTCCAAAGCATTCCATTTTTTAATTACAAATTGATTTCAATTTGCCCCATTGTTTTTAGTCAATATTTTTACCAACACAGGCAAAACACCTTAAAGAGCGTGAAGAAAATCTACATTGAAATTGAATTTCAAAGTTTTGACGGTTCACTAGATTTATCCCAACGGGATACTAGAGCCGTATCGTATTGAATTTATAAAAAATTATGGTACATGTTCGATTGAAGTATATTTCTTTTTTCCCTTTACACAGAAGGGGATAAACATTTAACTTCAAACAATGAGACAAATAAAAATCAAATAATTATTTTAAGTGGAAGGTTTTAGGACACTTAAAATGGGTTTATATCGGGGTAGTAAGATTTCATTTAAGAACAAGTTTGTACACATCCGGTTCGGTGGATTGGGCTGACGACCGGTCAAAATAAAATGACACTTATTTCAATGTAATAAATTTGTGACAATACCATATGAAATCGGAGACAAAACCCCTTTCGAAGATAATGAATTAAAACTGCATATTTAATGATAGGGGATGAATAAATACAAACAGGTAGTAACGAGTGAATCTCGCATCAGCGCCAAAGAAGGCTAGCTGTAAAACCCGGCTTTGCCGGGTTGAAACAGCTAGTGATTACTTAATATTGTTGCTGACATTTACTTTCTATAGGAAGTTAAAAAAGTTTATCGAAACAACCATTGTAAAACTAATTGCAATTAATTATTTCTGAATATTTAAAACAAGTTTTTAAAAAATATTAAAGCAAGATTAACTTAACGTTTAAATGTTTTGGCAGATAAGATAAACTTTCGGTGATATTCAAATAGCAAAGTAAAAACACGACTATTTATTCTCTCATCTGCCGAAAACTGAATATAATAATTTCCTTTTGCTAAACAAATATGCACGAGCACGTGTCTCAGTGAAAAACAGCAACGAGAAGGCGTAAATAAAAAAAGAAAGACATCTGTGGCTTTAGCGAAGAAGCAGGAGGAGAAAAAACGAATGACTGACAGCCGGCTGGCCCAATCAGAACGCTCAAAAGTTAACATTGCCATGTTAGTGCTGTGAATGTTAATACGCCTCCTATACACTATAACATTCAAAACCATTGACACAGATTCTAATTGCTGAAAAGCATATTTCATTCCTAATCCTAATTTGACAGCACTATATCAATAAAATCGCATTCTTTGGTTCAAAATCCTACCTTTGAATTCAATGGAATTCCCCTAGAAGTTCTGAAACACATGAATGAAATAATATGAATGATTCAGACGAACAGGTTCAAAGACGTCAACAAAAGCATTGAGTTAAAAAATAATTTTTAGATATTTTCATAACTCATACTACCAAAATGCTTAATACAGCTCTTTTAAACTTTATTAAAAAATAGAGAATAACAAACTTTGATATTTTATTTTAAAAAGTATACGAAGAAAAATAAATTGCATACACAGAATTTTATAAGAGAAATTCCTTAAGGAAAAATGGTTTACTTTTTTATTTAAACAAAAGGATGAAGCTTTAAGAAAATGTGTTTAAAAAAACTTGCATATATCAGTTCCTAAGCTTTTTTTTAAATGGAGGTTCACCAAATTTCGCAGTATTTATACACACTCTTTCAGGAACTAACACTCCGTCATCCCTGCCTACAGCATTCACATTAGCAAATCTGCAATTTAAATATGCAACTACTTTAATGTCATATCCTGCTTCTGCAATTCTAAGTGCGGTATAACCCTTCTTATCCACAGCATCTACAGCAGCACCACTTTCTACTAAAACTTTGATTGTTTCAAAACGCCCACGCCACGCTGCTTTATGAAGAGGGGTACTTCCCCCACAATTTTTAGCATTCAAAGCTGCACCTCTGCTGATTAACAGCTCAAGTACATCAATTCGATTATGAGTAACTGCAACGTGAAGTGCTGTTTCACCATAATTATCACACTCATTTACAGCAGCACCCCCTTCTAAAAAAACTTTGACTGTTTCCAAATGCCCATTCATCACTGCTTTATGAAGAGGGGTACTTCCCCCACTATTTTTAGCATTTAAAGCTGCACCTTTGCTAATTAACAGCTCAAGTACATCAATTTGATTGCAACAAGCTGCGACGTGAAGTGCTGTTTCACCAAATATATCACACTCATTTACAGCAGCACCCCCTTCTACTAAAACTTTGACTGTTTCCAAATGTCCATTCATCACTGCTTTATGAAGAGGGGTCCTTCCTTTAGGATCTGCATTAATAGCTGCACCTTTGCTGATTAACAGCTCAAGTATATCAATTCGATTGCATCCAGCTGCGATTTGAAGTGGTGTTTCACCATAGTTATTACACTTATTTACAGAAGCACCACTTTCTACTAAAACTTTTACTATTTCCAAACAATCTTCATTAACATCTTTATCGAGTGTGGTTTGGCCATAATTGTTTCCAGCATTTAAATATGGGCTATCAAAATAATTTGTAGAAGCTGCTGCTAAATGCAAGGCAGTTCCCCAATTTCCTTTAACACATTCGGCATCAACATCGAGGGTTGGAAGACACGACAGCAACATCTTGACCATAAAAGAGTTTTGCTTTATCACAGCCAGATGAAGAGCAGTGAATCCGTCCTCGTTAAATTTATTCACCCGGGCAGCAGGGAAGGACCGAAGTGCAGCGCGAATGTCGCTATCCCTGCAAGAGTCCCTTGGCTTGGAATTGTTGAGCACCAACTGATGAATCAGGTAGTTTCCATAGGGATACTTCACGTCACAAACTAAGGATTTCAGCGATGTAGGTGAAGGTAGCTGGTCACATGATAAAGAATCCATTCCTGCAAATTACTTAACTATTAGTGAAGCAAAATATGTTTCTTTTTAACTATTAATTATGCATATACATTAGGGCGTATCAAGAAAAACTTTTTTTTGAAATTCAAAATTGAAATTTCAAAAAGAAAATGTTGTCCAATTTTTAAAGAATTTCTAGGGGTGTTATTGTCCACGCTGGCTTTGAACAAGTTGTGGAACGACATCCACTCCTCGACTTTTCCGGTCGGGAGTAAAAGCTGCTCCCCTCGTGCCCGGGTTTTTTGTCCCTAACATCATCCCCAACTAGCCCTTTTACGATACAATGGCACACCTGCCAACATTGGGATTATAAAAAAAGGAAGATTTTAAAATCAAGGTACCCATGGCATTTTTTCTTAATCTAAGCAAGACTACCTACCATAGTTACTACACCTAAGTTAATAGGTAGCATGAAGGGATATCTTTTAGTTCAAAAATCAAACAAAAACAAATTTAATATCAAATGAGCACACTCTAACCTAACTTACTTTACACACACATTAAACAAAACTAATGCTTCAATTTCGTTAGAGTTCCCGCTAAATATCGCCATGTTTTTTTGAACGTTATTATATTCAAATATCGACATATTTTTCTGATTTTTATTGATAAACTGAACATTTATTGGTCTAATGAAACATTTTCAACTAAGCAATATTTCTACTTTTTGGCTTTTAAAAAACAAGGCGATATTTAGCGGGAATAACTCTAACGGAATTGAACCAAAATAATTTCAGATCAATACAAATTTATTTCTTTTTAAATAGTAGTTCTTAATCTTAATTTTTTTAAGCCGGATAAGCGCAAGATTCAGCCTTTTTTAAATTGTTATCAAACACCATTTCAAAACCTTTCTGTTCTTTGCAAAAATAGGCTGCTTAAATTATTTGGACAAAAAACGGAAGAAATTGATTGAATAACGGAAGATTCTCTTGAAAAACTGAAATCTTCCGGCTAAAACGGAAGAGTTGCAACGGATTTCATCTAACTTCTCATCAATCAACGAACTCCTCCATGAAGACCGATGAGCTCAAGAAGAGGTCGTCAAAAATTCTTTCTACTTTCAAACTATTCATTTTTCCTTCTATGAGTTCATGCAAATTAACTTCTATGGACTCATCACTATTAAATTTATTCCCGTCACGTGAGCTTTATTAGGCTTTTTACCATATTTCCATGGGTCAAACCCAGGACATATTTTTGAAACTTCTTAATAAGTACCATATCAAATCATCAAAGATTAAAAAAGTATAAGAAAAAAACTAACAAACATTGAACAGAAATATCAAATTTTATTGCTTTATTCTCGACATTATTTTTTTCAAAAATTGTTTGATCTTGACTTAATTTCATTATAAAATTCACTGAGAGTAAGGGGCCGTTCAAATATTACGTAAGCACCTAAGGGGGAGGGGGGTTGCTCTTTGCTTATTTTTGCTGACAAGGGGGAGGGGGATATGAGTGATGCTTACGTAAGATGGTGCATTTTCGAAAATCTCTTGTTTCTTGCATAAATAATTTCAAAATTCAACCAAAAATAAAAGTTACAAAAAATTGAATTAGGAAATCTGACGTAAGCACTTTTTTAAACGCTTTTATTCTACTTGCTTTTGGCGGCGTTTTACGGGTGGCATTTTAAAACTCGATTTTCGGGCACTTCCCGATATTAGGGCCCCGAAACTTTGAACATAGGTGTAACCCTCATGACACTCCAATATCCAACCATTATCTAGTCAAACAACCAAAGGATTAAGTTAATTAACGAGTATTTTTAATTAACAGAAAAATCAGATTTTGAGACCTTTCCCAAGGGGCTATTCTACCTAAACCGTGCACAATGCTGTATAAGGCATAACTTCATCATATTCAAAAGTCAAAACGAGAATTGCCCAGTAATTATGATAATTATAGACGATTAATCACTTTTTTTACGAGATCTTGTACATAAAATTTCAGGCACTTCCAAACGATATAAAGTTTTTAAACTTTGCACCATGGTGTAAACTCGATGACAATGCAATATTCAATAATCAACTAGTCAAAACCTCCGTAATTAAGGTAATTAACGAGCGTTTTTAGTTATCCTTTTAATTCAAATTTGAGACACTTCCGTGAAGCCAATGGCTCCCAAAACCTGTAAGATAATATATTAGGTATACAACTACAATATTTAATCTTCAAAACGTGATTTTTTACCTTCCAATTAACAGTTAAGATAATTAGCGATTTAAGATAATAACCACGAGAAAGAAATCGCCAGAAGAGCGAGAAATCGCCGAGAATTGGTGCCCATCCCGAGGAATCGCGAGAGAAGTTAAATATTCTACTTTTATAATTTATTGACTACTGAAAAGACCACACACACACACACACACACACACACACACACACACACACACACACACACACACACACACACACACACACACACACACACACACACACACACGCACACACACACACACACACACACACACACACACACACACACACACACACACACACACACACACACACACACACACACACACACACACACACACACACACACACACACACACACACACTATTTCTGAATTTTTTACGATTGGTTATTTCTTTTTTAATTTTATTGAATGCTTTTCTTTTTCTTGTGAATCTTTTTGATATCGATGGATTTCATCGGCGAGTGAGCGGATGCGAGGAATATTCTTTGTGGGAGGTATTTTTCCCGCTCAGCTCTGTTATTTTAACGTATACCCAGCAATATTAAATAGATTTTAATTAACTTTGTAGTTGATTGTCCTGCTGAGTCGTCAGAGGATTTTTCTACTTAGTCAGATAAGTGAAAAATTTTTATGCATGAAATAAAATTCCATCCTATCATAAGATTAAATATGGTTGAAATAAATACATTTTTTCTTGTGAGTTTTTGTTAAAAAATACCATCACTAAAAAGTAGAAAATAAAATAAGTAAAAAAAAGATTTTTTAAAAAACGCTTTTATTGAAGTTGTTCTAAAAGGTCAAATATAATTTATTCGGTTTGACAAATTTTTTTGGGGGAAGTAGAAAATAACGTTTTGGTAAGTAAAAAAACTGATTTTCTAATCACTAAAAATAAAAGCGTGGGCGCTAATAATTCCGAAATTCACTATTTATTCTAACTTCCTTATTCTATGTTCTATGAGGTTAAATTTACAATTTTCTCATTCATGAGGTTAGGGTGGGATGGATTCACTTTAAATTCTCTATTAGTTATTTTTATTTATGTAAAATTATACATAAATGCCGACGTAATGGCCTAGTGGTTAGAACATCTGACTGATGCAAAGCCGTACGTCTGGGGTTCGAATCCCCGTTTGGCAGGGATGTTAGTGTCACTGTCCTGTAAAAAAATTCAAATTTAAAAAATATTAAAAATTACTAGCGCCCACGCTTTTATTTTTAGTGATTTGAAAATCAGTTTTTTTTACTTACCAAAAAGTTATTTTCTACTTCCCAATAAATTATTTGTCAAACCGAATAAATTATTTTTGACCTTTTAGAGCACTTCAATAAAAGCGTTTTTTAAAAAAATCTTTTTTTTACTTATTTTATTCTGGAGATGGACAATTAGTATTTCAACTCATTTTTGAACCCTTACACCCAATAAGTACAGCTCCTTGTACGAGTCACCTAATTTTCAAGGAAAAACAGTACTTACTACATGGGTTGTCAAAATTTCGGGGGGGGGGGGTCCGGCAGTGTCTTACGTAATTATGGTGGGGGGTTGAGGTATGCTTATCTTTGCTGACAAGGGGGGAGGGGGGGTTAAAAATGACCAAAAAAATGCTTACGTAATATTTGAACGGCCCCTAAGTTCTCCAAATTAATACAGAGATGTTAGAAAACAACGCAATTTTAAAAATGGTTCTCACTCTTTTGTGAGGAAAAAAATAAGTACTTTTCAAGGACTTTTTAAGGCTCATTTTAAGTGCTTCAAGGACTAACATTGAAAAGCCATTTATGAGCAAAGAAACCTGCTCTCTTTAGTACCCCTAAAGACCACTTCTCTCAAAAACCTTTCTTATAGTGAAGACTACATCATATTACCATTCATATTTAGCAATTCCAAATGTGTAACTCGCTTATTTTAGGAAAGTCACCCAGAAAATTTTTAGTAGCTGAGTAAGGGAACGTACCCATACTACGTGACCCATTCAGGGGAGGGAGGGGGGTCTTCAAAATACCACGCTCGTTCACAGGGGGGAGGGGGGCTTAGGGTTTCGTCACGTAGTCAATTTCTTCTAGTCAATACGACAAAATTAAGCCAAATTAATTATTGAAATTTGCCAAATTAATTATTAAAATTAGAAAAATTAAGCAAAATTAATTTTTTTCAAACTTTCTGTTTGCAAAAAATGATGGCAAACCGTATTTATGAATTACTACGTGAAAACCAGATGGGGAGGAGGGGGTCTTGGCATATACTACAGATGGTCACCAAGGGAGGGGAGGGGGGTCAAAAATGGGTCACGTAGTATGGGTACGTTCCCTAAGGTTATTTGTGAAACTCAGCCCCCCAGACCAAAATCTTGGATTCGCCACTGAAAGGGCCGAACCTCAAACAAATTGCAATAATAGGTTTCTCAACGGTTTTCACTTAGGAATGACCTCAATAATAACATACTAAAAATCGGCCAAAATCAGACGGGTGGAAATTTAATTTTTTTTTTAATTTTTAAAAATGGGCTAAAAAAATTCAAAAAATTAAATTACAAAAATAGAGACTTATGATACATGTTTATAGGCTATTTTCAGTGCTGAATACGACCATTTAAATTTTTAAAAATTTCAAATTTTAAAAATTAATTCAAAATTTGAAAGTTTAAAAAATTAAAACATCGCTCAAAACCACAAAATAATTGCAAAAGAAATAGTTTAAACGGTCTTCAATTAGAAATGACTTAAATAATAACATACTACAAATCACTGCAAATGGAAGAAAATCGGACAGTATAAAGTTTACATAAAGTTTAATTTTTTTCAAATTTTCAATTTTTTTGGCCTCAAAAATCGACCTTTTTAAAAATTCTTATTAAAAACGTTTGAGGCAATTACCAAGGTAATTTTTCCTTGGATGTTGTGTTGTAGGTATATACCTCTATAACCTTAAAAAAACGAATTGGTGATTAAATCATTAGTTAATTAATTAATTTATAAAAATTAATGTTGAAAATAGAGGTAAAATCTTTCAATAAAGTATTAAGGAAAATATTTAGACAATATTTGGTAATAAATAATAATAAATTTGGTTTAAAAATAATTAAATTGAAAAAAGACAAAATATCTTTCAGAAAATTTAAATTTTTAAATTTTGTAGTATATGCATGTGTGTCATACATGTCTCTAGGCTATATTTTAGTGCTGTTTACGAATATCATGCCAACTTTTCAATAAAATCTATAGGGGAGAGTGTTGTACCTACGGACGGTTGTACCTTCAGCCACCTCATTTTAAAATTCGGGAAAAAATGTAAATTTGAATTTGTGGTCGATTTTGAATGTAAACAGATGCTATCTAGTTGCTAATGTGAAATCAGCTTTTTAAAATATTATTTAAATTTTCTATAATAAAAATACTGTTTTTAGGTGCTCAAAGTTTTTTTTAGTGCATCACTACATTAATTATTTTCTTCCTCTATGATTATGATATGATAAAATGGGATATATGGGGGAATCCCCGAGATTTTGACTTTTTAGTTTTGATATTAGAAATCGTCAGATCTCGATTCTTTTATCTTTTATAGAACTTTGAATGCAAAAACACCTGATGCTGTACCTTCGGACACCATGAGTGTTGTACCTACGGACACGTTCTTGTGGGTGTCTGTAGCTAATCGGCGTTTTAGAATCAGGTTTCATTTAACTGAATACATTTTAATAAATGTTAAATTAATTCTAAATGGTAATCTATTTGTCAGCGATTATTTTCAAGTGAATTTTA
Source organism: Tetragnatha versicolor (assembly GCA_024610705.1). NCBI lineage: Eukaryota > Metazoa > Arthropoda > Arachnida > Araneae > Tetragnathidae > Tetragnatha > Tetragnatha versicolor. The sequence continues at coordinate 3,096,655 of JANDEH010000020.1, forward strand.
GATGAAAAATCAAATATTTTGTGATATAAACTACTTTTTTAAATTTATGATTCTACTTGGAATTTAATGTAAAATATGGTGTAAAACCCTAAGCACCCTATCGCATTTAAGTATGATGATTAAAAAGACTTAAAATTTCCACTGAAGAAGATTTACCACCAAATTATTATTGTTATTACCACCAAATGCTTGCACAACTAAGTGTCGATCGAATTGGTTTTTTTTGGATCAGTGAAGTTGTCAGATCAATCAGCATGATTGATGAAACTATTACGTTAAATTCTGATCTGAAAATACCATGTGATTTTTGTATTTTTGGTAAAAAATCAAGACTTTTATCATTCAACTTCGTTTTGATGATCATTTACGATCTAAAACTACATTACTTTAAAAAATATATTTTCAATTTTAAAAAGGCTTGAAATAGGTTATTAAAAGGTAATTCATTAATAAAAATGTTCATTCTTAGCTTTTTTCAACTAAAACTTCCCTTTTTAAGGGTGTCCACAGGTACAACTGGGTCTGTCCATAGGTACAACAGGTTGTTGTACCTTTGGACACAAATTTTTCCAAGTTATTATAAATGATTAAAAATCCAATTTTCAAGATTTTGACTAATAAAAAATATATCTCTACTCACAAAGGTTAGGACTATAAGTTGGGCACTTTAAATGGTCAAAATGTGATTTTACCTGTCTTAGAAAAATCCAAACGTGATTTTTGTCCATAGGTACAACACTCTCCCCTAATAATAAAAGAGCTTTACGGTTCACCGATTCATCGGTTCACCTATCAACGCACAGCAAAATCTACCGGGGCTAAAGAGTCGAAACTTGGTGTGGTGGAAGACTTTACAGTGTATACGCGCACTAAGAAGGGATTTTTCGAAATTCTTTTTTCCTGACCCACAGGGGTGCTTGGAGTGTTTTCTACGTTTTTGAGCCTAGCACTGTCCCAAATTAATCTAGATCTTCGTAACTTCGCAGGAAGGTACCTAGCCATAATATCTAGAAAGGCATTTTTAGAATTTTCGATATTCGAATTTTAAGGGGTCTAAAAATTTCAAAAACCCGATTTTACTGAGCATAAACAAAGTTTTACATTTTAGAAGAAAAACATACTAATAATTTGATATTTCGAAGTGACCGATTGGTATTATCTTCTTAAGAATATTTCAAAGAAAGTAATTTCTGGATTTTTCGATATTTCATTCTGGAGGGGGTGCACGGGGGTTTGAATATTTACTTCGGTTTTTAGTTTTTGCTTTCTATCGCCCACTTTATTAATGCGATTGGTATGACATTTTAGCATGCTGTTCCTCACACAATCGGGAAGGTTTTCAAAAAAGAATTTTTGAATTCAAACCATTCTAAGCTGTCTTTTTTGGCCCTTTTCTAAATTCTTATGCGTAGCTTCAATGTTAAATTGATAACGATTATTGCTCCATCCAAGTGACGCAAAACCACTATTGTTGGAAATATTTATTTAAAAATATTTTATAGCGAGTAGAATTTTTAAAAAAATCTGATAAAGAAATAATTTGTGATAAAATAAATTTTTTACAATTACCAAAAAATATTAAACCGAAATTTTTTAAATTTTTTTTCCAAGTAATAAAATTTATATAACAATGGTGTTTCATCAGAAGCATTTTAGATGGTTGGTGTCAATTGAAATGATGCTTACATTTATTTTATGTTTGAAGGCGATTTATTTTAGCGAAATGAGTTGGTAATAAATCAACAAAGGGGGGTTCAGGGGGTCTCCCCCTGACCTTTTTTAAATTCTAATTTTAAAAAACCGGTTATTAAGTTTATATAACTATTTTAATTCCCAAAGTTTCTTTAGATTTTGTTTTACATCTGCCACAACTATCCCGAATCGAATTACCGTATTACGAATTGGAGAAATAGATGGAGGATATTGAAGGGAACAAAGATAAAGCACCTTGAAATAAGGGGGCTAAGAGGGTCTCCTTCCAACGTTTTTATATTTTGAAAATATCACTCTTAAAAATGAGGATTTCACACATTAATTCTTAACAGGTGATGTTTTTAGTTTTTTTTGGTCTTAAGGAAGTATAGCATGAAAGAAGAATTCTAGCGGGAAGCCAGTTGACCCTATTGCCCCTAAATGACTCCCAGGAAAGGAATATAGGGAAGAAAATAATTCTTAGTTATTTTATCACCTAGATTGAAAATCCTTTTTTCTCCGAGCAACGGCGGGTATATCAGCTAGTTTAGTATAAGTGTTGAAAAATTGAAGCATTTTTCTCAATAATTTGGTTTTTTATGCTTCAATTTTTCCCACAGTTAATTTAAATTTTATTGAAAAGTTGGCGTGATATTCGTAAACAGCACAAAAATATAGCCTAGAGACATGTATGACACACACACATGCTTATACTACAAAATTTTAAAAATTTAAATTTTTTAAATTAATTTAAAATTTAAATTTTTTGAAAGACATTTTGTCTTTTTTAATTTAATTATTTTTAAAATGATTAATTACCAAATATTGTCTAAATATTTCCCTTTTTTCTTGATAGAAAGATTTTACCTGTATTTTTAACGTTAATTTTTATAAATTAATTAATAAACTAATGATTTAATCACTAATTGGCTTTTTTTAGGTTATAGAGGTATATACCTACAACATCCATAGAAAAATGACCTTGGTAAATGGCTCAAACGTTTTTAACAAGAATTTTTAAAAAGGTAGATTTTTGAGGTCAAAAAAATTGAAAATTTGAAAAAAAATTAAACTTTATACTGTCCGATTTTCTTCCATTTGTAGTGATTTGTAGTATGTTATTATTTAAGTCATTTCTAATTGAAGACCGTTTAAACTATTTCTTTTACAATTATTTTGTAGTTTTGAGCGATGTTTTAATTTTTTCAAATTTTGAATTAATTTTTAAAAATTGAAATTTTAAATTTTTAAAAATTTAAATGGAATATTCGTATTAAGCACTGAAAAATGGCCTCTAAACATGTATCATAAGTCTCTCTATTTTTGTAATTTAATTTTTTGAAATTTTTTTCGGCCATTTTTAAAAAATTAAATTTCCGCCAGTCTGATTTTGGCCGATTTTTAGTATGTTATTATTGAGGTCATTCCTAAGTGAAAACCGTTGAGATTGAGAAACCTTTTACTGCAATTTGTTTGAGGTTGAACTCTATTTTCAGTGGACTAAATAAAAAAGGTTGAAATACTAAAGGGGGGTTTGGGGGTCCTCCCCCAGAAAAATTTATAAAATTGACCCTAAAATACTGGGTTTTAAGTACCTGAAAGTAAAGTAAAAGTTAAATATTCGGAACTTAGGGGGGGCAGCTGCTCCTCCCTGCCCCCCCCTTGGCCCATGATGAAACCTCGGATATATTTGCGACACCGGACAGCTTTAAAAACCGTATGGCAAGCCTAGCTTTAAAGACTTGCTCTGAAACTGTGAGGGCGAATAGGGAGGACAAAAAAAATATGGAAAAATGGGAATATAATTCAATAATAAAGGGTCAACACAACAACCAAACCAGCAGAATGCAACACACTCACCTTTGCTGGAGTTCGGAGATGCTTATGGAGGCCTAATAATAAACACGAGGGTCCGTCGTAACCATAGAGGAAGAAAAGGTAGAGAGAGCGCGATATATGGAGGGAGTCTGTGTGAACCGGGGGAACGAGTGTACCACGTGACTTGGAACAACTTGGAGCTTCTTTTTCGAGCCTAAATCGGCTCTTTATCGCTACTTTTGGCGCTGAAATAGATCTCGGCCGAAAAGTTTTCAGACAACATGTTTCGCAAATACCGTCGACTCCGTTTAGTGCAATTACAATCAATTACACTGGGGAACAGCCATTTCGTTGTCTTAGAACTGAGACTTGTTTTTGAATCAATTTTGGCCCCTGAATCCAAAAGTAACAGTAGTTTTTGTCTGTCACGTCCACTTTTTGGCAAACAGCCCCGCCCCCTTTTTACGTTTTTCAATGACTTAATGACTTTGAATTCGATTTTCAGGGTCAAAAATCCTTACTTTAGTCTTTAAATTACACCCGAGAGGACAAGAATAGTTAAAGTTTCTAAAATATGAATATTTGTGGCCAATGGATAGGTTTAAGGGGTTATTACCCCCCTAAAAACGCAAAAAAATCGTTAAAAATTATAGAGTTTATTTTACGCTATTTTTTACACTTATTTTTTACGCAATTCCTTTTCAAAAGGTCCTAACCCATCACCAAGGACCCAAATTTAATGAAAATAAGCAGCAATGTTTTTTACAAAAAGCGGTTGAGGCATTAGCGCCCCTGAAGCACCTGCAGGCCTGACGAGAGGGGGGCGCAAGTGGGGTACTTTCCCCGGGGCCCGAGGCAAGAGGGGGCCCGGCAGCCCCCCAGTTAAAACCCAGTTTTTTAGAGTCAAATGTTCAAAATTTTTCTGAGGGAGGGACTCCAGACCTCCCTTCAGTATTTAAACCTTTATTGTTCACACTTTTTTCATAAGTTCATTAAAATCAAAATTCTACCTAAAAATGCAAGTCCAAATTTTGGTTTATGTGTACCAAAAAACAGTTTGGAACCCTGTTCTTTGGGTCAAATTTTCAAAAATTTTCTGGGGGAGGACCCCCAGACCCCCCTTTCAAACTTGAACCTTTAGTTACAAAAACTTGTCTTATATAAAGTTCTCTTGGACGCAAATTCTACCAAAACACCGGTTGAAAAAGCTACATTAAACCTTTTAATATGGATGAAAGGAGGCCTGACGAGAGGGCAGGGGTTAAATTACAGAGATTTTCATATTGAGTACTTAGATGAATATCATTTTGAATAGTTGGGAAATTAATCTGTTTACTGAAATGGGCTAAACTGAGTAAATTCCCAGTTTCTAGGGGCACATTTTCAAAAATTTTATGGGGGGGTACCCCCAGACCCCCCAAAGGAATTTATTATTAGGGGGAGATTATAAAAACTTGACAAAAACCATCCTTGAGTGACACTCATCTGTGAACAATATCCAAAAATATGAGTTAAAAAGATATTTTTAGGGTCGAATTCCTAAATACTTTCTGGTGGTGCTTGATGTTAGGGTCGTGCCAAACTAGCGGCTTGAAGACGCCAAAACCACAAAAAACTCTGCTTATCAAGATAGGGGAGAAAGCATGGAATTGAGCCTCACTCTCCCCTCTCTTGATAAGCATCTTAACGAGTTTTTTATGGTTTTGACGTCTTCAAGCCGCTAGTTTGGCACGATCCTTCATTGTTTTATCAAGAAAACGAAGTTTGAGTTCATCAAAATTCAAATCTTGCCTGGAAATATTCTGAAAATTACATTCTCTATGCATAACTGGTGGTACTTCAAAAAATGTTCGCCCCCTTCCAAGAAATAAGTGCATGTGACCGGGGCCCGCTTTTTGACTTTGTCCCCGGGGCCCGGCTTGGCTGTCGGCGGCCCTGAGCACCTGCGGAAGGGTTCGGAAGACTCTCTTATTTCGCTTCGGGGACGCGAACACCTCAACCGCTTTTAGTAAAAATCATTGCTGCCTATTTTCATTAAATTTGGGTCCTTGGGGAAGAGGAACCTTTTAAAGAGGACCTTTTAAAGAGGAATTGCGTAAAAAAATAAAGAGAAAAAACCCTGAAATGCAAAAAAGGAACGTTATAAAGGATATAGAGTTTATTTTAAGTTTTTCTTACTCTTATTTTTTATGCAATTCCTCTTTAAAAAGCCTTAACCTTTCCCCAAGGACCCAAATTTAATGAAAATAGGCAGCAATGATTTTTACTAAAAGCGGTTGAGGTGTTATCGTCCCCGAAGCGAAAGAGAGTCTTCCGTACCCTTCCGCAGGTGCTTCAGGGGCGCTAATGCCTCAACCGCTTTTTGTAAAAAAACATTGCTGCTTATTTTCATTAAATTTGGGTCCTTGGTGATGGGTTAGGACCTTTTGAAAAGGAATTGCGTAAAAAATAGCGTAAAATAAACTTTATCATTTTTAACGATTTTTTTGCTTTTTTAGGGGGGGTAATAACCTCTTAAACCTATCCATTCGCTAAAAATTTTCATATTTTAGAAACTTTAACCATTCTTGTCCTCTCGGGTGTAGTTTAAAGACTAAAGTAATGATTTTTGACCTTGAAAATCGAATTCTAAGTCATTAAGTCATTGAAAAACGTAAAAAGGGGGCGGGGCTGTTTGCCAAAAAAGTTGACGTGATAGAAGAAAACTAACAACAGTTTTCTAATCAATGTGCCCATTGAACTCTAAAACAGCCAAAAAATCGAAGTCAACAGAAATTGTGTTAAAAATTGTTCCCCAGTGTTACAGATCAATAGCATAATGTAATTAAAATTGACTAGCAACGATCACTTCCATTCCACTTAACGCTAAACACTTTTTGTAATTATTAATTATGTCTCATTTGTTTAATATGATCATTAGCATTGTATAAAAAATCTGGTTTCCTGTTTCGTCTCCTTGTGTTCTGTTTCATCCCTTTAGGGTTAAAAGCATTTTTGGTTATTCCTGTTTGATAACCCTGGGTGTTTACTTTACCTAGAGATGTAAAATTCCCACATTTTTTTGGGAGGCGGGAAAAACCCGGGATTTTTGGGAATAAACCGGGAATTTTAGGGGAATATTGAACGTAAACAAACACAACGATATTTCATCATCAATTTTCGTTTTTTAGGTAATCTTTAGTTTAAGACAATTTTTGATATAAATTCATTGAAAGACCATTCTGCAATTCAAATTCTTATTAATAATGAAGTAATTTAGCAAATTAGTTAAAAAAGAACATCTAAATTTCCGGTCTAAATACAATTTTTGTTGTTCTTTTCTGAAAATTTCCGGGAATATTCAAAATTCCCATCCCAAAAAACCGGGTTTATTCCCGGGAATAAACCCGGTTTTTTCCAGCCTTTACATCTCTAACTTCACCATAATTGGCATAAAACCGCTAAAAAGGTGAAAAATTGCTAGTTAAGCTTCAGTTTTTTCTTGGATATCCTACTAAAATTATCATCCATCTGTTTTTCTTTTTAAAATGTTTACTGATTGATGAAGGAATTTAAATGCAAAACTGGGTTTGTTTCTAAATACATAGTGAATGGATTATTTTACTCAGAGGCGGATCCAGAACCTGAGCAAGTGGGGGGCTGACATAATCTATGAATATTAACTAGTTTTTTCCAATATTACTAATTAATTTATTAGTAATTAAATCAATGAATTATTAAACTTGTATCAAAATTAATAGTGATGGTGTGTCAACCAAAAGTTTTACGATGATTTGAGCCAGATCGTAAAAAATAATTAGTTTTTTACTGTGCCTCGGTATGAATTTTTTTCCAATAGGGTCATTAGGGAACTACAAGCACATGTTCATCCCTATAAAGTGTCTCAAAGTGCCCCACGCCCAACTCTCCCCTATAGTATAAAAAAACTTCAATTGATGATTAAATCTTAAGTAATATAACATTTTGACAATATTTGGTCATACTCATCTAAAAAGTAATAAAATTTTTTAAAAAGACAAAAATCTTTGGAAAATTTAAATTTTTTAAATAGGCATGTAATACATTAACATGCGCTATATTTTAGCGCTCTTTATGAATATGAGGCCAACTTTTCAATAAAATTTAGGATAAAACAGGAAAAATTGAAAAATGCATCTTAATACTTTTCAAATCTTGATTTAAACATTTGACTTATTAAACTTAAAAAATACAGAATGACCAACTTCCATATTTTTTATTAAAAAAGTATAAACCGAAAAATAAATTACATAGCCTTTCATAAGAGAAATTCATTATGGAAGATTAGTTTGCATTGGTTATTTAAACAAAAGTATCAAATTTTAGAAAAATATGTTTTAGGAAACACTCCTACGCATTTTTTTAACCGGTGGTTGACCAAATTTTGCTGCATTCAAATTAGCATATCTGTATTTTAAATATTCAGATACTTCGATGTGATTTTGTTCTTCTGCAAATCTAAGCGCTGTTTTACCATCCTCATTTTCAGCATCTAAAGCTGCGCCACTTTCTATCAAAACTTTGACTGATTCCATACTCCCATTCATCGCTGCTTTATGAAGAGGGGTATTTCCAAATCTATCTTTAGCATCTAAATCTGCACCTTTGCTAATTACATGTCAGTTCGATTGTAGATAGCGGCTTCGTGAAGAACCGTGTTACCCCCAAAATTCACAGCATCTACAGCAGCACCAATTTCTAATAAAAATTTGGCTGCTGCCAAACAACCATAACCCGCTGATAAATGAAGAGGGGTACTTCCAAAATTATCTTGAGAATGTAAATAGGCACCTTTGCTTATTAGGAACTTAAGTATATTAATTCGATTGTGCACAGCGGATTCATGAAGTGCTGTCCGGCCATCAACATCTCTAGCAGCACCACTTTCTAATAAAACTTCTACTGCTTCTAACCACCCATTCTGCACTGAATCATGAAGAGGTTTCCTTTCCCCAAGAGCTCTAGTATTCACATCTGCACCTTTGCTGATTAGGAGCTTGAGTATACCAATTCGGTTGTGCATAGCGGCTTCGTTAAGTGGTGTAATTTCATACATATCCCGCGCATGTACATTAGCACCATATTCTATTAAAACTTTAACTATTTCCAAACTAACTTCTTCTAAAGCTTTATCCAGTACGGCATAATTGTCTTTAGCATTTTCTCTTCCCAAATAATCTCCGGCAGCTGCTAAGTGCAAGGTAGTAGATTCGTTTTCATTCCCACATATGGCATTAACGTTGACGGTTGGAAGACAAGACAGCAACATCTTGACCATGAAAGAATCTCGCCTCATCACGGCCAGATGAAGGGCGGTGAATCCCTCATCGCTCCATCTCGCATTCACCGAACCACTAGGGATGAACGACCGAAGCACGTATCGAAGGTATCTTTCACTGCGGGAGTCTCTTGGCTTGTTACAATTGTTGAGTACAAACTCATGAATCAGGTAGTTACCATTAGGATACTTCACGTCAGAAACTAAGAGTTGGAGCGACTTGGGTTCAAGATAAGATGTAGAAGCCATACCTGCAAAGTGAAGCAGAAAATCAACATTTTTCAAAGATTTAAAATTTTTCGGCCAAAAAATTCAAATTTTTAAAACTTTTGAGGCATTTTCCTAGGTTATTTCCCGGCGATTATTTTAGTTAAATGGTTTTACAACAAAAAATATAATTTGACTCATTAGTTAACTTTGCAGATAATCTAATAAATCAAAAATTGAAAATCCAAGAAAACATTTCAAACAAGTTGAAAAGTTAATGAATTATCAAGTAAATAATCTTAATGCTAATTCAATTTAAAAAGACAAATCTTCAACAAAATACAAAAAAAATATCAGACAAAAAAATCAAATTTTTTTTTTCAAAAATGTATTTTTTAATAAAATTAAATTTTTTAAATAAAAATTCAAAGGATATTAAGGTAAATGTGGGTATAGTGGACACTGTACCAATGGTGGCCACATAGCTGATTAATTTTAAATAGAACGAGTTAGAGGCATCGAACAGCGTCAAAATTCATAGGCATAGAAGATTGTGCAATCAGGTTAGCTGATAAATTACCACCGATACCAAAGATCGGCATGGGAAGGATATTTAAATATTTGAAAATAACAACATCAGCCGAGTGACTGAAATTTGATTTTGCTTATTGAATCGCATAAGGAAACGGGTAAGTCGGAACTGATTTTTTCGTTTTTATTACCGCTTGATTGACTTTTAAATTTATATCAAGATAAATAAGAGTGTACAAAATAATACTGAATAAAATTTATTTGAAAATTTTGACTTTACAAAGATTTATGGGGGTGTCTACTTTACCAACACAAAATCTTAGATTTTCCAATAGTGGCCACCGCAATGGCTTCTAATAGAAACATAAATAATACTTAATTCGAATCAGTTTTTCTTCATAAACTGTTGACTGTGCTTTAAAATGAGGGTTTAATAAATTTGGTTTCATTCTGGCTTCAGGAACCAATGTTTCTTAAGCATTGAATTACATGCTAAATTCCTCTCAAATCAGCTACAGCGTAGACTTTGGGCAGAAAACTATAATTTTTTTTTAAATAAAGCTAATTTGATTGAATCTAAAATACATTTCGTTGGGAAGGAAGATTTAATTAGAACTAGACGACTATTTCAAGAAAAACCCCACAATTTCATGCATAAACCCCTCATATAGGCAGAAAATGACAGGTGTCCACCATTGATGCAAGAGGTGTCCACCATAGAAGCAACAGCTTCATCTATGTGGCCACTATAGATGCAATTTGGAGAACTTTTAAAAAATTAATTAAAAATACTTTTCCCAATCTAATTAAAGTTTTTAATGATAAAATCGAAAGAAGAAGATCCAATTAACCTAAAAATAGGATGATAACCGTTTCGAAGCAAATAGATTGGTATTTATTAAGAATTTAATCAAAAATTTTCCTAAAAGTGTCCACTATACCCACATTTACCTTAAGTATTTATTTAGTCTTCCTTCTATGTTCCAAATTTCACATTTTTATGTTAATAAATAAACATATGTTTAAAAATCCCCATTTCTTAAAAGTCATTATATCATCTTATAATTAGCCTAATTACACCTAAATGTAAATTTAAAATCATGAAACCAAACTTTTTTAAGTTCCTTCCTTATACTATAAGTTAACAGAAAAACTCAAGTTTATAAAATTTGAAAATAGTTTTTAAAAGTCCTTTTTTTGACATAAGTAACTCCATTATAATGCCTAATTACAACTAATTTTAAAACTAATTAAGTTCAATAACATTAAAATTTTGTTCAATAAGTGTTTTTAGATATTATATGAGTAAATGATAAAAAAATTAAAAAAATATAGGTCAAAAAATTAAATATCCAATTTTTATTAAAAAATTTATTTTTTAAAATATTTAAAATTTTTAAACAAAACTTCAAAAGATATATTAAGTACAATATTTATTAAGTCTTCCTTTTATAATCCGAATTTCACATTTTTATTAATAAATAAACGTGTAATGTTAAAAAATCCCCATTTCTTAAGAGTCATTAATTCATCTACATCTTATAATAAGCTTAATTACACCTAAATGTGAACTAAAAAATTGTCACCAAACCTTTTTGGGTTCCTCATACTATAAGTTAACAGAAAAGCATTAGTTTACAAAATTAACAAGAAATTTTTACAAGAGCCTTTTTTCGACAAGCGTCTCCGCTAATGATAGTATGGGGATGAAACCTAAAAAGGATTCACAAAATAGACAGAAGTATGTCAATAAAAGAATGTGGTCCACCTACCTCCTGGTTGGGGTCCGACAATGCCAACGCAGCAAATTTACTCAGACGAGATGCCACACTGATTTAAAACTTTAAATTCCGTTATACTAGTAAAACACTAAATTCCATGCTACACTACAATAAATTGTCGAAACTACCACGCTCACTACTCAAATATCGAGGCCAAAAAAACCATGTGCTCCAGGCCCACACCGTACAAAATACCCTAACCAACAACTCAACGTGACCAGACCTGCTGACCACTACCAGCGCCCTCTATACTGAGTAGTAGAGAGAGGGCGCTGGCGCTGCCACTGCCCGCTAGGTCGTCTATCCGAAGGCACCTACCAACCAAGAGGGCTGTTCCATTTTATTCGCGGGTGGGGAAGGTAGACACGTAGTATCGTAGGTTGATCAGATGAGCGTCTCGGCGCGTGCTCTGGCAGATGCAATATTTTTTATGGTAGATTTTCTTGATGTATTTGAATTAAAAACAAAAATTTGTAAATAGAAGTTATATAAGCTTTTCATTTTAAAATGAAATAAAATATCAAATCAAAAATTGTTGTAAAACTTAAAATTATTTAGATTTTGTATAACAATACAATAACTCTTTAATAAATTATCTTTTAGGGCAACTCTGATTATAATGAATTAACTGTTCTATACTTTTGGAAATAAATTTAAAACAAGTTAATGTTATTTTTTCTAATAATAATTCACTTATCGTTATAATTTCTTTTTATTACTTAAAATCCCACTCTAATCTATGTGTCCCTATGGGACACCAACCAATTTTACATACAGCATACAACTAATCAATTTCCATGAATTTTATTAGTTTAAGAATTTTGATTACCGTCTTTAAGGTACGTAATATTATTTTTTGTAATCGCTGATGCTTTTTTTTATTAATTCTAAGAGTGCTTACGCATAAATATTATAAAATTTTCCTTAATAGGTATTTAATATTTCTGATTATTTTTGATTTATTGCGGTTGAACATACACCTGCAAAATCTTACCTTATACACTTTCCTAGCCAAAAACGTCCTCAGAAATTTTTAAAACAGTGGTGAAGCCTCAAATAACCTTGTAGCCATTTCATACCACGTATTTATTTTTACGTGTACAATCGCATGATAAGAAAAATCTAAAATTTTGTCGTCTACAAATGCATTTTCTAAAAACTTTTTATAAACGGGCAATCAAATTTCTCAAAAACTATCCTGTTGAAAATTCCAATTGATAATTTAACGTTAAAGAACTTTTTATTTTCCACTTGCTTCTTTTCATCTTCAATAACAAATCTTTCTATCAAATAAAAACCAGTAACTTTGCACTCAGATTATTTTCTACCCATGAAAAACAAAGAAATATTTCATAAATACCATGCTTTTTTATGACCTCTCTCTCTTATCTGTTTAATAAATTAAATTAAAATCTTAAATTACTTACAGTAAATTTGAGTTCAAATCTGGAATACATGATTTCATTAATAAACTAATTGATACTGAAGCAATATGTTCAAGATATTACAATAGAGTCGGCCCAGCTTTGCTGCCATATTGTGAATTTTTTTTAGGTATCAAGGACGAGCTTTGTGCTCTATTGGTTCCACATATACAGTTTTGCATACATTCATTATGTATGTTATAAACTTTATTTACATATTTATCACGATATCAGTCACTCCAGAAATTATTCTTCCCCCCAACCAATTTGCATGTATACGTATACCTATTACGGCTAGTGTTTTTTTCTTCTTTACAATCTACCAAAAAATATCAGAACAGTTCGAATTCGAAAAAAGATATTTTTAAAAAATGAAGATATATGGAAGCCGAAACAAGTATTCATACTCCTATACAATAACATTCAAAACCATTGACACAGATTCTAATTGCTGAAAAGCATATTCCATTCCTAATCCTAATTTGACAGCACCATATCAATAAAATCGCTTTTTGGTTCAAAATCCTACCATTGAATTCAATGGAATTCCCCTAGAAGTTCTGAAACACATGAATGAAATAATATGAATGATCCAGCCAGACGAACAGGTTCAAAGACGTCAACAAAAGCATTGAGTTAAAAAATTAATTTTTAGATATTTTCATAACTCATACTACCAAAATGCTTAATACAGCTCTTTTAAACTTTATTAAAAAATAGAGGATAACAAACTTTGATATTTTATTTTAAAAAGTTTACGAAGAAAAATAAATTGCATAAGAATTTTATAAGAGAAATTCCTTAAGGAAAAATAGTTTACTTTTTTATTTAAACAAAAGGATGAAGCTTTGAGAAAATTTTTTTCAGAAAACTTGCATATATCAGTTCCTACGCTTTTTTTTAAATGGAGGTTCACCAAATTTTGCAGTATTTATACAAACTCTTTCAGGAACTAACACTCCGTCATCCCTGCCTACAGCATTCACATTAGCAAATCTGCGATTTAAATATGCAACTACTTTAATGTCATATCCTGCTTCTGCAATTCTAAGTGCGGTATAACCCTTCTTATCCACAGCATCTACAGCAGCACCATTTTCTACTAAAACTTTGATTGTTTCAAAACGCCCACGCCAAGCTGCTTCATGAAGAGGGGTACTTCCCCCACTATTTTTAGCATTCAAAGCTGCACCTCTGCTGATTAACAGCTCAAGTACATCAATTCGATTATGAGTAACTGCAACGTGAAGTGCTGTTTCACCATAATTATCACACTCATTTACAGCAGCACCCCCTTCTAAAAAAACTTTGACTGTTTCCAAATGCCCATTCATCACTGCTTTATGAAGAGGGGTACTTCCCCCACTATTTTTAGCATTTAAAGCTGCACCTTTGATAATTAACAGCTCAAGTACATCAATTTGATTGCAACAAGCTGCGACGTGAAATGCTGTTTCACCAAATATATCACACTTATTTACAGCAGCACCCCCTTCTACTAAAACTTTGACTGTTTCCAAATGTCCATTCATCACTGCTTTATGAAGAGGGGTCCTTCCCTTAACATCTGCATTAATAGCTGCACCTTTGCTGATTAACAGCTCAAGTACATCAATTCGATTGCCATTAGCTGCAATGTGAAGTGGTGTTGCACCAATGTAATCACACTCATTTACAGAAGCACCACTTTCTACTAAAACTTTTACTATTTCCAAACAATCTTCATTAACATCTTTATCGAGTGTGGTTTGGCCATAATTGTTTCCAGCATTTAAATATGGGCTATCAAAATAATTTGTAGAAGCTGCTGCTAAAAGCAAGGCAGTTCCCCTATTTCCTTTATCACATTTGGCATCAACATCGAGGGTTGGAAGACACGACAGCAACATCTTGACCATAAAAGAGTTTTGCTTTATCACAGCCAGATGAAGAGCAGTGAATCCGTCCTCGTTCTTTTTATTCACCCGGGCAGCAGGGAAGGACCGAAGTGCAGCGCGAATGTCGCTATCCCTGAAAGAGCCCCTTGGCTTGGAATTGTTGAGCACCAACTGATGAATCAGGTAGTTTCCATAGGGATACTTCACGTCACAAACTAAGGATTTCAGCGATGTAGGTGAAGGTAGCTGGTCACATAATGAAGAATCCATTCCTGCAAATTACTTAACTATTAGTGAAGCAAAATATGTTTCTTTTAACCAGTGGCGTAGCTAGCCTGGGTGTCACCCGGGGCGGAAGCTCTCGGTGTCACCCCCTTTTGGAATTCGGTTACAAAAAATAATAAAATTTGCGATACCAGTCTAGAACTGAGGGTCTCAGGTGGAACCCCATTTTATATTTGTGTTCTTATGGCATTTAATTTATTAGTATATAAAAATTTCAAAATTGAATGTTTTAATTTACCATTGCCTTTAATTTCCAAACTTTGCAAAACGAGTTATGATGTAAGTTATTCATCAGTCCAAACCGTATTTGGAAATAAATTTCAGGAAGGGTCCAAAGTTATTCCTCAGCATCTCTCATACATATTTAATAGGTTAAATTAGCTTCTTAATACATTTTAGGCGGAATTTTCGTCATGAAGAAGTTCTAATTATAGGAAAAGCTGTGTATCATAAAGTTCGAACTACCAAAGGGGGGTCTGGGGGTTCCCCCCCAGAAAATTTTAGAAAAATGGACTAAAAAATCAAATTTTTAACTAGTTTTGAGAGGCCTTTAGCCCGAATTTCGGACACACATTTTTTAGGTGGGATTTGCATTTTAACCTAAGTTCCAAGTACAAAAGAGGGTGTGGGTCCTCTCCCAGGAAATTTTTGGAAATTTGACCCTAAAAACATGATTTTAATTTGCCTTTGTATTTTTTTGTTACAGTAGAGCCCCGATTATCCGCGGAATTGGGTGGCAAAGGTACCGCGGATAACGAAAATCGCGGATAACCCGAAAAAAGACTAAAAATGAGGTGAAAACACGAAAAAAATATTTCAGTATAAAAACTATGTTTTATTGTTCAAAAAACATAATATGTTAGGTTAGACTTTTAAAATATGTACAGTACAGCAGTAACCTTTGCTCTACATCTAAAATGTCTATCTAATCTCATCTAAAATTTGCTCTCATCGTTAAAAAATTTTTCGTGGCACTCGCGGATAACCCGCACCGCGGATCATTCGCTCGCGGATAATCGGGGTTCTACTGTAGTCCGAATTTCGGACTCCCCCCTTTCATACGCCCTTGACAAACATATTCGGATAATTCAATCCATTGGCGTATTGGAAAATTTCTTTCGAGAGGGGGCTTAAATATTATTCCTAAAACATTTTTAATAGGCTCAATCTAGCCAAAATTAACATTTTGCGGAATTTAATATAAAACATTGCATTTAATAGAGTTCCAAGTAATCAAAGGAGAAGATCTGTGGGCCTTCCCCTAGAAAATTTTTTGAAATTTGATCTTTAAATATAGTGTACAAACTTAAGTTTGGATATTTGTGACACTGGGTGACACCCCTGATAAAACCCTTCTTGTGTGGGACGGCCCCTTGGATACGGCCCTGGTAATTCCAATTTCCAGATTTAAAAATTGATATTTATTGAAACACACCTTTTGTTCCGAACTTGATGGGGAATAGCACTAGAGATTGGAACAAAAAAAAATTATCTAATGATAATTAATTTCTTATAAGATATTCTTTCAACAAAACTGTTCTTTACGTTATTTAAATAAATGTAGCTCGTGATTGTTGGAAAAACAAATTTTAAAAGTAGTTATAAAAGCCAAAATTTTAAAACACGCAATGCAGTGTGTTATGATTATTCAATGGAAAGGGCATTTTCTTTTTCAAGGCAGTATAGCACAATAAAATTAAAAATAACAAGAGAAAAGGATAAACTCTTTTCCATACTAAATTACTAAAAAAATCCATCAGATTTAAGGTAGAAACACGCTGAACGCGCCGATGAGATCTTAATGAAAAATTTTAATATAAGCAACACACTAATAAAAATGACCCTTGCATAGATAATCTAATAATGTCTAAAAGAACGGACAGAGCGAAAGCTTCTACGTCTACGACTACGCAAGAAAGTGAGAATGCTTTCGTTCCAATGATAAAAAACATTTCAACAATCAACAAGAAAATATATCAATGTCAAAAAACAATAAACTCTATCTTCTGAGATGGAAAGCGGAGTTAAGTTTAGCAATGATTTTCTTACCTTTCGTTGAAACCAAATGCAAGTTATCCAAAATCCACGAGACAACAGAAAACAACGAGAGAACAACACTACATAAAGCAAACGCACGTTGGAAATACTGAAAGAGCAACTACTCAGATCTTTCTAAAAACAAATCTCACCCCCTAGAGGTTCCCTCGGTCACGTGTTTAAAAAAGTAACAAGAACAAAAATATGTAAAATTAAGGGGACATGAAAGGGTCCGAATCCTCTTCCGAGACCCCCTTATCTGAAGGAGGTGTGTCCATAAACAGACACATGTCCGAATCCGACGAAAATTTATGGTTTGTTTCCTGTTGGTTTTTCCGTTATCAGCTAATGGCCACCCTTTGAAAACTGCACCCCACTCCGGACCGGATGTCGCAAGGGGTCAAACTAGAGAACACACATGTGTTTTCTTAATTTCTGTCTGGAAATTTCTCGCCAGTGGGTGAGTGTTTTGAAGAATACGTGCCCTTGAACGAACTGGCCGGGTGTCACCCCCTTCATACCCCCAGCGGGTGACACCCGGGGCGGGCCGCCCCCCCCCCGCCCCCCCCTAGCTACGCCACTGCTTTTAACTATTAATTATGCATATACATTAGGGCGTATCAAGAAAAACTTTTTTTTGAAATTTCCAAAAAAAAAAATTTTATCCAATTTTTAAAGAATTTCCAGGGGTGTTATTGTCCACACTGGCTTGGAAGAAGTTGTGGAACGACATCCACTCCTCGACTTTTCCGGTCGGGATAAAAGCTGCTCCCAGTTACTACACCTAAGTTAATAGGTAGCATGAATGGATATCTTTTAGTTCAAAAATCAAACAAAAACAAATTTAATATCAAATGAGCACACTCTAACCTAACTTACTTTACACACACATTAAACAAAACTAATGCTTCAATTTCGTTAGAGTTCCCGCTAAATATCGCCATGTTTTTTGAACGTTATTATATTCAAATATCGACATATTTTTCTGATTTTTATTGATAAACTGAACATTTATTGGTCTAATGAAACATTTTCAACTATGACTTTGAAATTAATTAGCAATATTTCTACTTTTTGGCTTTTAAAAAACAAGGCGATATTTAGCGGGAACTCTAACGGAATTGAACCAAAATAATTTCAGATCAATACAAATTTATTTCTTTTTAAATAGTAGTTCTTAATCTTAATTTTTTTAAGCCGGATAAGCGCAAGATTCAGCCTTTTTTAAAAATTGTAATCAAACACCATTTCAAAACCTTTCTGTCCTTTGCCAAAATAGGCTGCTTAAGGGGTCATCCATAAATTACGTGAGGTCAAAAAGGGGGGGGGAGGGGTTTGAAAAATCTCACCAAGGGGGGAGGGGGGGTCGATGAAAATCTCACGTCAATTTTTTAAGTTCGAAATTAAGCGATTTTTTTTAAGTTTGAGAAAGGAATAATACCCACAGATAAGATACTGTGGTGATTTTTATACGGAATAATGTCCTTTTCCTCAAAATGCAAACGAATTGGATAGAAAATTAACTTTTAAAGGTTGTAGGTAAATCTCACTTGGGGGGAGGGGGGGGGTCCAGCAAAATCTCACTAAATCTCACCAAGGGGGGAGGGGGGGTCCAGATTTTGGAAAAGACACCTCACGTAATTTATGGATGACCCCTAAATTATTTGGACAAAAAACGGAAGAAATAGATTGAATAACGGAAGATTCTCTGAAAAAACTGAAATCTTCCGGCTAAAACGGAAGAGTTGCAACGGATTTCAACTAACTTCTCATCAATCAACGAACTCCTCCATGAAGACCGATGAGCTCAAGTAGAGGTCGTCAAAAATTCCTTCTACTTTCAAACTATTCATTTTTCCTTCTATGAGTTCATGCAAATTAATTTCTATGGACTCATCACTATTAAATTTATTCCCGTCACGTGAGCTTTTAATAGGCGTTTTACCAATTTCACTGAGTCAAACCCAGGACATATTTTTGAAACTTCTTAATAAGTACCATATCAAATCATTAAAGATTAAAAAAGTATAAGAAAAAACTAACAAACATTGAACAGAAATATCAAATTTTCTTTCTTTATTCTCGACATTATTTTTTTCAAAAATTGTTTGATCTTTACTTAATTTCATTATAAAATTCACTGAGAGTAAGTTCACTGAGAGTTCAAATATTACGTAAGCACCTAAGGGGGGAGGGGGGTTGCTCTTTGCTTATATTTGCTGACAAGGGGGGAGGGGGATATGAGTGATGCTTACGTAAGATGGTGCATTTTCGAAAATCTCTTGTTTCTTGCATAAATAATTTCAAAATTCAACCAAAAATAAATGTAACAAAAAATTGAATTAGGAAATCTGATGTAAGCACTTTTTTCTGGAGATGGACCACCCTAACATTTTGAAATTGTAACCCTGAAAATTAGTATTTCGACTCATTCTTGAACCCTTAGGGTTATACCCAATAAGTACAGCTCCTTGTACGAGTCACCTAATTTTCAAGGAAAAAACAGTACTACATGGGTTGTCAAAATTTCGGGGGGGGGGGGGTCCGGCAGTGTCTTACGTAATTATGGTGGGGGGGTTGAGGTATGCTTATCTTTGCTGACAAGGGGGGAGGGGGGGTTAAAAATGACCAAAAAATTGCTTACGTAATAGTTGAACGGACCCTAAGTTCTCAAAATTAATACAGAGATGTTAGAAAATGTAAAACAACGCAATTTTAAAAATGGTTCTCACTCTTTTGTGAGGAAAAGAATCAAGTACTTTTCAAGGCTCATTTTAAGTGCTTCAAGGACCAAGGACTAACATAGAAAAGCCGTTTATGAGCAAAGAAACTTTTGCTCTCTTTAGTATTCCCTACTACAGAAGACAACTTCTCTCAAAAACCTTTCTTATAGTGAAGACCACAGAGAAAAATCCTAACAGAGGGTCCAAAACGATATATTCAAAAGTTGGATGGTCATGAGGGCGCCACGATGAACTAAATGATTGACAGAGAGATCAAACCTGTGATTGGCTGTCACTCAATCTTCTATTTTCGATGGAGAAGGAAAAAGTTTTTCTCAACCAATCAGGCTTTTCCCTCCCGCCTCTCGTGACGTTGATGCGATCGCAGCGCCAAAATAGCCCCACAACCATCCAACTTTTCAATTTCCATTAGCTCCTATGGCGACGGACTCTCTGTTCTAGTACTCTGTGGTGAAGATTACATCATATTACCATTCATGTTTAGCAATTTCAAACGTGTAACTCGCTTATTTTAGGAAAGTCACCCAGAAAAATTTAAGTAGCTGATTAAATTAATTTGAAAGTTGAAAAAATTAAAACATCGCTCAAAACCACAAAATAATTGTAAAAGAAATAGTTTAAACGGTCTTCAATTAGAAATGACTTAAATAATAACATACTACAAATCACTACAAATGGAAGAAAATCGGACAGTATAAAGTTTACTAAAGTATAAAGTTTAATTTTTTCAAATTTTCAATTTTTTTGGCCTCAAAAATCGACCTTTTTAAAAATTCTTATTAAAAACGTTTGAGGCAATTACCAAGGTAATTTTTCCATGGATGTTGTAGGTACAGTAGAGCCCCGATTATCCGCGGAATTGGGTGGCAAGGGTACCGCGGATAGTGAAATTCGCGGATAACCCGAAAAAAAACTAAAAATGAGGTGGAAACGCGAAAAAAATTTTTCAGCATAAAAACTATGTTCTATTGCACAAAAAACATGATATCTAAAACTTTTAAAATATGTACAGTGCATCAAAAACCTTTGCTTTACATCTAAAATCCCTCTTTTCTCATCTAAAATTTGCTCTCATCATTAAAAATTTTTTTCTTGTCCCTCGCGGATAATCGGGGTTCTACTGTATATACCTCTATAACCTTAAAAAACCCAATTGGTGATTAAATCATTAGTTAATTAATTAATTTATAAAAATTAATGTTGAAAATAGAGGTAAAATCTTTCAATCAAGTAATAAGGAAAATATTTAGACAATATTTGGTAATAAATAATAATAAATTTGGTTTAAAAATAATTAAATTGAAAAAAGACAAAATTCAGAAAATTTGTGTGTGTGTGTGTGTGTGTGTGTGTGTGTGTGTGTGTGTGTGTGTGTGTGTGTGTGTGTGTGTGTGTGTGTGTGTGTGTGTGTGTGTGTGTGTGTGTGTGTGTGTGTGTGTGTGTGTGTGTGTGTGTGTGTGTGTGTGTGTGTGTGTGTGTGTGTGTGTGTGTGTGTGTGTGTGTGTGTGTGTGTGTGTGTGTGTGTGTGTGTGTGTGTGTGTGTGTGTCATACATGTCTCTAGGCTATATTTTAGTGCTGTTTACGAATATCATGCCAACTTTTCAATAAAATTTAGTATAAGTGTTGAAAAATTGAAGCATTTTTCTCAATAATTTGGCTTTTTATGCTTCAATTTTCCCACAGTTAATTTAAATTTTATTGAAAAGTTGGCCTGATATTCGTAAACAGCACTGAAATATAGCCTAGAGACATGTATTACATGCATAATACTACAAAATTTAAAAATTTTAAATTTTTTAAATTAATTTAAAATTTAAATTTTTTGAAAGACATTTTAGTCCTTTTTCAATTTAATTATTTTTAAAATGATTTATTACCAAATATTGTCTAAATATTTTCCATATTACTTGATAAAGATTTTACCTGTATTTTTAACGTTAATTTTTATAAATTAATTAACTAATGATTTAATCACCAATTGGCTTTTTTTAGGCTATAGAGGTATATACCTACAATATCCATAGAAAAATAACCTTGGCAAATGGCTCAAACGTTTTTAACAAGATTTTTTAAAAAGGTAGATTTTTGAGGCCAAAAAAATTGAAAATTTGAAAAAAATTAAACTTTATACTGTCCGATTTTCTTCCATTTGTAGTGATTTGTAGTACGTTATTATTTAAGTCATTTCTAATTGAAGACCGTTTAAACTATTTCTTTTACAATTATTTTGTGGTTTTGAGCAATGTTTTAATTTTTTCAACTTTCAAATTAATTTTTAAAAATTGAAATTTTAAATTTTTTAAAATTTAAATGGTATATTCGTATTCAGCACTGAAAAATGGCCTCTTAACCTTCCTACCCCTTTGGGGTCTTTTTCGACCCCAGACGCACTTTGACGCTTGATATCTCCCATGCATTTTTGTTTTGACAATTTCCGATGCTACTATTCCTTAATTACGCAAAGTTTTACAATGGGTAAAAATTTTGGAGTTATTATTCCATTTTTAAGTGTCTTGGGAGAAATAGTCACATATTCCCCCTCTGGGGTCTTCTGAGACCCCAGCCATGAATGGCGGTAAAACAGTATCAAATAAAGTTTAGTATTTTATTTTTTGTTGTATTATAGATAAAAAAAGGTTTGCATGTTTGTTTAGAACGTTTGGAGAAATATTAGAAAGATATTTTCGTAGAAATTGTCATTTTTTTTTACAAAAAGCAGATTGCGGCTAAATACATTGAATCACTCGCTATTTCTTAAATTTTTTATTCACATTCTAAGAAAAATATGCTATTTATAGAAATCTTTTGAGTATCTAACAGTTGCAGCAAAAAAAACTCAGACAACTGTCGCCATTACTTCCTGTTGAACACATTCTTTACAAAAACAATATAAATTCATGGTTGATTGTAAATAGGTTTTTATGGCTGTTGCTAGCCGACCGTCGTACGACGGACGGCAAGTCCCACGGCCATGGCGACCGACGTATTGCTTCGTACTGTATTTCACAATCCCTGCAAGATTTTTATACTTTATTAGCAATGCGCATCCATGTGGACCTGATTCTTGCTGTTTCTATAAAATATTTTAGCGAAATAATTTTATTTTCAATAAATTAATAATTTAAATTATTTTTTTAAAAAATTAGACTAAGTAAAACATTTAAAAAACCACAATGAATTTAATTAAATAAGGAATGACTGTTAAACAAGAGCAATTAATTCTTGCAATTTTTAATGGAATTTATA
The DNA here is from genome assembly GCA_024610705.1 of Tetragnatha versicolor. NCBI lineage: Eukaryota > Metazoa > Arthropoda > Arachnida > Araneae > Tetragnathidae > Tetragnatha > Tetragnatha versicolor. The sequence continues at coordinate 3,119,594 of JANDEH010000020.1, forward strand.
AAAATTTAAATTAAATTTACTGAAAAATAATAACCGGGTTCGAACCCACGACCTCCCACACGCCAGGCAGACACGCTACCTTTCCCCCATCGGGGCCACGCTTACCACAATCCTAAATACTTTAAAACCACGCCTTTAACCCGAGCATGCGCACAACGGTTACCCGACGGTCGGGAAGTCACTCCCGGGTTTTATATTCAGTCTTCTTTGAAAAATAAGAATGCTTTCAAATATTTATGAGTGTTTACGGAAGTCCAGAATGTGATTTCGAAAAATTATCAAGAAAAAAACCAATTTTATGTTAAAACTTACATAAGCAAGCGAGATACTGATTTCACTAAGAAATCTGAACCGATCATTTTTTTTTGTATTATTTCAATTTTAAAAAGAAGAATCCAAACTTTACATGTTTCATAATACTAAATAAATTAATCTGGGGTGACAGGTAGCTGATAATGCAGAATAGAGAATATATGCAGCTTCATAAATCGTTTAAAATAAACTACTAAATTCTACCCGTGCAAGACCGGGTACAGTGGCGAATCCAGGATTTTTGTCTGGGGGGGGCTGAGCTTCAAAAATAACTTAATTGCTATTAGAGGCTGTTCAAATATTAAGTAAGCAACTGAAGGGGGAGAGGGGTAGTCAGTGCCGTAGCCAGAATTTTGTTTATAGGGTTACTCGACATCTTTTCTGAGGTCTAACCTTAGGAATACTAAGTTTTAGGTGAGATGACTTGTTAAAGTTTTAATTTTGGTGCACTAAATTTCAAAATTGTGTAAAAATGTCAACTCCAAGTAAAAGGGAGGAAAATTTGCCCCTCAAAATAGTGTTTTAGCTCATTTTGAAGCCTTTTAGATTCCACCCAAAGAGCACCACTCATTGTAAGCGGCAGAATTTTCAAGGAAAATAGTTTATGGTATTATGAATTGGAAAATTTTTAAGGGGTTTAGGGGTTCCTATTCCAGAAATATTTTTGAATTTTGCCCCTAAAAGTGGCATTTTAACTTATGTTGAGACACTTTAGGTTACCAGGGGCGTCATTTCAGTTTTTGGTTGGGGGGGGGGCAAGGAATATTTTTCAAACGGGTCTGGACCTTGGTGTAACTAGGTTTTTTTTTTTGGCGGGGGTTGCCTCAACTTCCTTTTTAAGGTAATATCATGTCGAAATTTGAAAACTTGAACTCCAAGGGAAAATGGGAAGGTCTGGGGGTTTACCCCCAGAAAAATTTTGAAAATTTGGCTCTTAAAGTAGTGTTTTAGCTCGTTTTGAGACCCTTTGGGCTGCATCCAAAGAGAACAGTTTCCTGTAAACCACATAATTTTCTAGGGAAAATAGTTTTAAATCAACGTCAAAGTTTTAAGGGGGGCTAGGGGTCCTCCCAACAGGAATTTTAATTCCCCTTTAAACTAGTGTTTTATCTCTAATTCAAACTCTTTGGGGAGCTTCTAAAGAGAAAAGCTTCTTGTAAGAGGAATAGTTTTCAAGGGGGAAAACACTAAATAAGAGACGTGAACATTTTATAGGGGGGCTGGGGGTCCTCCCCCAGAAAATTTTTGAAATTGAACCCTCAAAAGTAATGTTTTAACTCCTTTTGAGTTGCACCCAAAGCTCCTTGTGGAAGTTACAGAATTTTCAAGGGACTTGCAGCTATTTATCACATTACAGTGGAAACCTTGGGGGGGACGGTTGCCCCCCCCTAAATGACGCCCCTGGGTTACATCAAAGAGGATCATTCTTTGTAAATCAAATCCCTGAAGGAAAAACTGACTTATTAGATTCCAAAATATCGAGGGGATTTGGGGGTCTTCCCCCAGAAAATTTTGGAATTTTTACCCTTAAAAGTAGGGTTCCGATTCATTTTGAGATCCTTTGGGTAACACCACCGAATATCCGCAACGTGTTGAAATTTCTTTTTTGGCTTTACTGCTATTAACAAAACTTGAATGTCTAATTCCTGGGGGGGGCTGCAGCCCCACAGCCCCCCCCTCTGGATTCGCCACTGACCGGGTATATCAACTAGTATGCTTTAAACAGTGTGATTATAAATATTTTAAGTAAAACAACTTCAATGTAGTTCATTTCTGTAATATAATTCTTGTTTGAAGGTCCAGATGTTATAAAAAACGTGTATCAAAAGAAACCCAATTAAGCCGTAATAAGACGAAAAAAATGAGAAAAATACCAAAAAAATTGGATAAATTATTCTGAAGCATCTTTCTAGAAATAAAAAATGACAATTCTTCTCCATTTAAGGAATTTTTAACCTTTATTAGAGTCATAGGCATGTTTTACGCATGGGGTCCTCAGAGACCCCTCGAGGGGAATATGTGACTATTTTTTCAAGAGGGTAGGAAGGTTAACATGTATCATAAGTCTCTATTTTTGTAATTTAATTTTTTAAAATTTTTTTCGGCCATTTTTTAAAAATTAAAAAAAAAAAATTTCCGCCCGTCTGATTTTGGCCGATTTTTAGTATGTTATTATTGAGGTCATTCCTAAGAGAAAACCGTTGAGAAACCTTTTATTGCAATTTGTTTGAGGTTGAACTCTATTTTCAGTGGACTAAATAATATAGGTTGAAATACTAAAGGGGGGTTTGGGGCAGGGGCGGATCCAGGATTTTCTTTTGGGGGGGGCACCACTGAAATTTTAGTCCTACCTGGGACACGGCATGTAACAAGAATTTTTCTTCAGGGGGGGTTGACTCAACGTTAATTCTAAGGTACCCCAAACGAGTACAGATATGCGTTTTTTTAATCACTTAAAAGTAACACTGGTTCGGGATCACCCCAGAAATTTTATGAAAATTTGTCTCTAAAAGTAGTGTTTCAACTCAATATTTTGAGAACCTTTGGGTTACATCGAAAGACAACAGCTCCTTTTAATCCACAAAATTTTGAAGGATCTAAATTATAAATAGACGGCAAAATTGCTTGGAGGGTTGGGGGTCTTCCCCCAGAATTTTTTAAATTTTTTTTTATTAATTTGAAATTCTTTGGAAAACACCCGAAGAGGACCGCTTCTAAAAAGTGGCAGATTTTTCAAAGGAAAAACAATGTTAAAAGACGTCAAGTTTTGGAGGGGGTTTGGGGGTTCTCTCCCGAGAAAATTTTTGAAAGTTGACTCTAAAAAGTGCTGTCTTAACTCATTTTGAGACTCTTCAGGTCGCTCCTTGTAAGTTGCAGAATTCTTAAAAAATAAAACAATCTGATGTCAAAATTACGGACTTGGGGATTGAACTCCTAAAAACTTTCGGGTGTTGCCCTGACCTATAAAAAGCTGATACTCTCAAAAACTGTTATGTATTCTTATTTTCACAATAAATGTTTTAAATTTTACTTTGAAAAATGATATTTACTAATAATAAATATACAACATTATTTTCACAGTATTTAAAAGACACTGGTAGAAACAAGAAAATTGGTTAATATTTTTGCACGGGACAATTAGAGAATTTTGAATAACTCAAAAAAAGGTAAAAAACATTTAAAAAAACAGTATTTTGATGAAATAAACCTGAAAAGTTTAACTTATGTGTCGATAAGGTAATGGCCATACTGACAGACCTATGGTGCGAGAGAGAGAGAAAGTGTTGTGCTACGTGTAGAGAAAACTTACCTTAAAAAACTTAAGAATCGCATTAAGTCGTGATAAAAAATGACCAATAATTAAAAATAAATAGCCTTTCAAGTGCTTATAACTTTTCAGTAAACGTATCATGAACAAGTGTCTTTTAGTACTTGGCGGCCTTCATTTTCACATTCAGTTTAATTGTGAGCATTAAATTTTAAATAATAATTTAAGACAGAAGAAATTCTAAACCTGTGGTTCTCGAACTTTTTAAAGCTACCACCCCCTTATTGTGTGTAAAACTTTTCAACGCCATTCCCCAATAAAAAAAATATAGAAATTAGGGTATAGGGTTGGGCGATTAGTTAATATAAAAAGTAATTCTTTTAAGTAGAGTAACCCCGATATGTAAAAGTAGCTGAAGTTAGCTAGTCCCTCAACTCCTTTTCAATAGACTTATGCAGCCCACTTACGGAGCTCTAAGGGATCACCTGCGGTTTGAATATGACTATCAGTTGAGAACTCTCAAGAAAAGGGGGGTCTGGGGGTCACCCCCAGAAAATTTTTGATTTTAAGCCCTAAAAAAGTGCCAAATATGCCTTTTTATGCAGTGTATTTTTGAGTCCTCTGGGGGGGGCACGTGCCCCCGTGCCCCCCCCCTGGATCCGCTACTGGTTTGGGGGTCCTCCCCCAGAAAAATTTAGAAAATTTGACCCTAAAATACTGGGTTTCTGAAAGTAAAGTAAAAGTTAAATATTCGGAACTTAGGGGGGGGGCAGCTGCTCCTCCCTGCCCCCCCTTGGCTACGCCCATGATGAAACCTCGGATATATTTGCAACACCGGACAGCTTTAAAAACCGTATGGCAAGCCTAGCTTTAAAGACTTGCTCTAAAACTGTGAGGGCGAATAGGGAGGACAAAAAAATATGGAAAAATGGGAATATAATACTATAATAAAGGGTCAACACAACAACCAAACCAGCAGAATGCAACACACTCACCTTTGCTGGAGTTCGGAGATGCTTAGGCCTAATAATAAACACGAGGGTCCGTCGTAACCATAGGGGAAGAATTGTTAGAAGGTAGAGAGCGCGCTATGGAGGGCGAGGGAGTCTGTGTGAGCCGGGGGAACGAGTGTACCACGTGACTTGGAACAACTTGGAGCTTCGTGCCTAAATCGGCTCTTTATCGCTACTTTTGGCTCTGAAATAGATCTCGGCAGAAAAGTTTTCAGACAACATGTTTTCGCAAATACCGTCGACTCCGCTTAGTGCGATTACAATCAATTACAGATCAATAGCATAATGTAATTAAAATTGACTAGCAACGATCACTTCCATTCCACTTAACTCTAAACATTTTTTGTAATTATTAATTATGTCTCATTTGTTTAATATGATCATAAGCACTGTGTAATATGTTATAAAAAATCTGGTTTAGTCCTGTTTCGTCTCCTTGTCAAAAATTGTTCTGTTTCATCCCTTTTGGGTTAAAAGCATTTTTGGTTATTCCTGTTTGATAACCCTGGGTGTTTACTTTACTACCATAATTGACATAAAACCGCTAAAAAGGTGAAAAATTGCTAGTTAAGCTTCAGTTTTTTTCTTGGATATCCTACTAAAATTATCATCCATCTGTTTTTTTTTTAAATGTTTACTGATTGATGGAATTTAAATGCAAAACTGGGTTTGTTTCTAAATACATAGTGAATGGATTATTTTACTCAGAGGCGTATCTAGAACCTGAGCAAGTGGGGGGCTGACATAATCTATGAATATTAACTAGTTTTTTCCAATATAACTAATTAATTTATTAGTAATTAAATCAATGAATTATTAAACTTGTATCAAAATTAATATTGATGGTGTGTCAACCTAAAGTTTTACGATGATTTGAGCCAGATCGTAAAAAATAATTAGTTTTTTACTGTGCCTCGGTGTGAATTTTTTTCCAATAGGGTCACAGGGAACTACAAGCACAAGTTTATCCCTATAAAATGTCTCAAAGTGCCCCACGCCCAACTCTCCCCTATAGTATAAAAAAACTTCAATTGATGATTAAATCTTAAGTAATATAACATTTTGACAATATTTGGTCATACTCATCTAACAAGTAATAAAATTTTTTAAAAAGACAAAAATCTTTGGAAAATTAAAATTTTTGAAACAGGCATGTAATACATTAACATGCGCTATATTTTAGCGCTCTTTATGAATATGAGGCCAACTTTTCAACAAAATTTAGGATAAAACAGGAAAAATTGAAAAATGCATCTTAATACTTTTCAAATCTTGATTTAAACATTTTACTTATTGAACTTAAAAAATACAGAATCACCAACTTCATATTTTTTATTAAAAAAGCATAAAGAGAAAAATAAATTACATAGCCTTTCATACAGGGATGAGTTTGGTGAAAAACAAAAAAGCTGAAAACAAAAATCCAAAATTTTACGCGTAACACATATCGGGGATGTTGCACACCTTCAAGCATTTTGTAACAGTTATTGTATCAGCTAAACTTAAATTTTGTAGCTTATTTTTTTGTTTTAGGTTTGATATTTTGCATTTCAAATTAGAATTTAGTCAAATATTTTATTTAGATCCTCTTAAAGCAGAACATATATTCTGATTCTCAATAGCTCGACAAACAAAAGCATGTTTACAAGATAATATTAATTGAAAATACTTGTTTGCTTTATAAAAGAACTTAAAGCAAAGAACTCAGATTGCATATATTTAAGTGAATTGTTTAAAAACCTATTAAACCTTCTTAAGATTAAGGGCAGACCTTCCAACATTGAAAAACAAAATGTATTTTTATATTCCTTTTATTCATACCATATATTAAATTAACTTGATAAAAATTAAATGAAAAAATCTTTTCTACAGATATGTATGAATTTATAGAGAATAATACATTTAATTTACAAATGTATTACATAAGTTTTTTAAAATATCCAAGTAATTTTTTTATTTATAATTTTTTAAACTAAGAAAGAATGTAGTTTACAGGAAGCTGTTGAGAAAATTAAACCGATTTATCCTCTGGAAAAGCTTTGATCAATTCCTAGACTGAGCAAGAGCTTAATAGGTATTAATGGGCATTAAACATGAGTGTCAAAGACCTAATTTTGTTAAGTTTTGGTCATATTTTTAGGTAAAATTTGCATTTTCTTAAACTCAATATAAAAAAAAGTTGTGAATAATAGAGTTCCATGTACACAAAAGGGGGTCTGGGGGAATTTTTCCCCAGAAAAATTTTGGGAATTTGACCCTAAAACACAGGGTTTAAACTTGTTTTGGACACATAGTCCAATTTTTTTAGAGGAGGGGTCGGGTCCCCTGGCACCTTTATATATGCCCCTGATGATATTATGATCTTTTAAACAGATTATGATCTAAAAGGATTAAAAAAACCACTCCATTATTTTCTTATAAAGTTGCTTCAAAGCGATTTTCCACTAAAAATGTACAACATATAAGATCTAGATCCTAAAGTAAAATCTGAAGAAATGCTGTCTAAAATCGGGAAAAAATTATCTGAGATGTTTCACTAGACCTATTAGTCTCCTCTGACTCCTATTAGGCTTTTCTGCATCGCAATTAGAACGTAAGAAAAAGCGAACTTCAACTAGGCACAGGAAAAACGGAACTTTCGCGAAAAATCGCAATTTTTCGACATTGTCAGAGAATATGGTCCAAAACACCGGACTTTTTGGCTTCTGACCACTGTAAAGTTGGTTTTTCTACATCGCAATAGAGATGCAAGAAACGGACTTCAATTTGGCGCCCACCACGGCCGTCCAAGAAAGTAGTCACGGGATGATACGGAATACTCCGCGAGCAAAACGAAACTTACGCGAAAAAACGCGATTTTTCCGACTTTTTCACGCGATAACGCGTAATATTTCTCGGAAATCTGGAAAATTTAAAAAGTTGGATTATCTGAAGAAATCCAAATCAGTTCGCGGGCCGCAGGTTATGCATCCAAAATATCTCTCAATGAAAAGGCTTAAGTTTTTCCACAATACCCAAATACGAGCCGACTTTACCGAAGGTTACGTCCATCTCTAGGTTGCATGCTAGAAACAGCAAGAAAAAAAAGTTTTTCCATAATAAAGTAAACGAACGAGAAGAAGCCATCTTTACAGGCTGCGTTATACGAACCTATCGCCGATGCGCGTGCGAGGTAGGAATGCCGAAGACAAAGTACCGGGAGATGGCGGAAGTTTTTTTCTCTGAAGTAGAAGGAGACGAAAAAACGGATTTTTTCAGGATTACAAAAAGCGGAAATTTCCTTGAAAAGCGGAATTCTTAATTTTCAAAAAAATAAAAAAAGCGGAATTCCGCCACAGGGCGGAAAAAACTCATCCCTGTTTCATAAGAGAAATTCACTATGGAAGATTAGTTTGCATTGGTTATTTAAACAAAAGTATCAAATTTTAGAAAAATATGTTTTAGGAAACCCTCCTACGCATTTTTTTAACTGGTGGTTGACCATCAAATTTTGCTGCATTCAAATTAGCATATCTGCATTTTAAATATTCAGCTACTTCGATGTGATTTTGTTCTTCTGCAAATCTAAGCGCTGTTGTACCATCCTCATTTTCAGCATCTAAAGCAGCGCCACTTTCTATCAAAACTTTGACTGATTCCATATTCCCATTCACCGCTGCTGTATGAAGAGGGGTATTTCCAAATCCATCTTTAGCATCTAAATCTGCACCTTTGCTAATTAACAGCTCAAACATGTCAGTTCGATTGCAGATAGCGGCTTCGTGAAGAACCGTGATACCCAAAAAATTCACAGCATCTACAGCAGCACCGTTTTCAACTAAAAATTTGACTGCTTCAAAATACCCATTCCTCGTTGCTCCATGAAGAGGGGTACATCCAGCATAATTTTTGAGATTCACATCTGCACCTTTGCTGATTAGGAGCTCAAGTATATCAATTCGATTGCATATAGCGGCTAAGTAAAGTGCTGTGTTTAGGTACCCATCCATAGCATTTACATCAGCACCAATTTCTAATAAAAATTTGACTGCTTCCAAACAACCATAACCCGCTGATAAATGAAGAGGGGTACTTCCAAAATTATCTTGAGAATGTAGATAGGCACCTTTGCTTATTAGGAACTTAAGTATATTAATTCGATTGTGCTCAGCGGATTCATGAAGTGCTGTCCGGCCATCAGCATCTCTAGCATCTATAGCAGCACCACTTTCTAATAAAACTTCTACTGCTTCTAAACACCCATTCTTCACTGAATCAAGAAGAGGTCTCCTACCCCCAAGAGCTCTAGTATTCACATTTGCACCTTTGCTGATTAGGAACTTGAGTATACTAATTCGGTTGCGCATAGCGGCCTGGTGAAGTGGTGTAATTTCATAAAGATCCCGAGCATGTACATTAGCACCATATTCTATTAAAAATTTAACTATTTCCAAACTATCTTCTTCTAAAGCTTTATCCAGTGCGGCATAATTGTCTTTAGCATTTTCTCTTCCCAAATAATCTCCGGCAGCTGCTAAATGCAAGGTAGTACTTTTATTTTCATTCCCACATAGGGCATTAACATTGAAGGTTGGAAGGCACGACAGCAACATCTTGACCATGAAAGAGTCTTGCTTCATCACGGCCAGATGAAGGGCGGTGAATCCCTCATCGTTCCATCTCGCATTCACCGAACCACTAGGGATGAACGACCGAAGCACGTATCGAATGTACCTTTCACTGCGGGAGTCTCTTGGCTTGTTACAATTGTTGAGTACAAACTCATGAATCAGGTAGTTACCATTAGGATACTTCACGTCAGAAACTAAGAGTTGGAGCGACTTGGGTTCAAGACAAGATGTAGAAGCCATACCTGCAAAGTAAAGCAGAAAATCAACATTTTTCAAAGATTTAAAATTTTTTGGCCAAAAAATTCAAATTTTTAAAACTTTTGAGGCATTTTCCTAGGTTATTTCCCTGCGATTATTTTAGTTAAATGGTTTACAACAAAAAATATAATTGATGTTTGACTCATTAGTTAACTCTGCAGATAATCTAATAAATCAAAAATTGAAAATCCAAGAAAACATTTCAAACAAGTTGAAAAGTTAATGAATTATCAAGTAAATAATCTTAATGCTAATTCAATTTAAAAAGACAAATCTTTAACAAAATACAAAAAAATATCAGACAAAAAAATCAAATTTTTTTTTCAAAAATGTATTTGTTAATAAAATTAAAATTAAATTTTTTAAATAAAAATTCAAAGGATATTAAGGTAAATGTGGGTATAGTGGACAGTGGACACTGTACCAATAGTGGCCACATAGCTGATTAATTTTAAATAGAACGAGTTAGAGGCATCGAACAGCGTCAAAATTCATAGGCATAGAAGATTGTGCAATCAGGTTAGCTGATAAATTACCACCGATACCAAAGATCGGCATGGGAAGGATATTTAAATATTTGAAAATAACAACATCGGCCGAGTGACTGAAATTTGATTTTGCTCATTGAATCGCATAAGGAAACGGGTAAGTCGGAACTGATTTTTTCGTTTTTATTACCACTTGATTGACTTTTAAATTTATATCAAGATAAATAAGAGTGTACAAAATAATACTGAATAAAATTTATTTGAAAATGTTGACTTTACAAAGATTTATGGGGGTGTCCACTTTACCAACACAAAATCTTAGATTTTCCAATAGTGGCCACCGCAACTTCTAATATAAACATAAATAATACTTAATTCGAATCAGTTTTTCTTCATAAACTGTTGACTGTGCTTTAAAATGAGAGTTAAATAAATTTGGTTTCATTCTGGCTTCAGGAACCAATGTTTCTAAAGCATTGAATTACATGCTAAATTCCTCTCAAATCAGCTACAGCGTAGACTTTGGGCCGAAAACTATAAATTTTTTTTAAATAAAGCTAATTTGATTGAATCTAAAATACATTTTATTGGGAAGGAAGATTTAATTAGAACTAGACGACTATTTCAAGAAAAACCCCACAATTTCAAGCATAAACCCCTCATATAGGCAGAAAATGACAGGTGTCCACCATTGATGCAAGAGGTGTCCACCATAGAAGCAACAGCTTCATCTATGTGGCCACTATAGATGCAATTCGGAGTACTTTTAAAAAATTAATTAAAAATACTTTTCCCAATCTAATTAAAGTTTTTAATGATAAAATCGAAAGAAGAAGATCCAATTAACCTAAAAATAGGATGATAACCGTTTCGAAGCAAATAGATTGGTATTTATTAAGAATTTAAGCAAAAATTTTCCTAAAAGTGTCCACTATACGCACATTTACCTTAAGTATTTATTTAGTCTTCCTTCTATGTTCCAAATTTCACATTTTTATGTTAATAAATAAACATATGTTTAAAAATCCCCATTTCTTAAAAGTCATTATATCATCTTATAATTAGCCTAATTACACCTAAATGTAAATTTAAAAACATGAAACCAAACTTTTTTAAGTTCCTTCCTTATACTATAAGTTAACAGAAAAACACAAGTTTATAAAATTTGAAAATAGTTTTTAAAAGTCCTTTTTTTGACATAAGTAACTCCATTATAATGCCTAATTACAACTAATTTTAAAACAAATTAAGTTCAATAACATTAAAATTTTGTTCAATAAGTGTTTTTAGATATTATATGAGTAAATGATAAAAAAATGTAAAAAATATAGGTCAAAAAATTAAATATCCAATTTTTATTAAAAAATTTATTTTTTAAAATATTTAAAATTTTTAAACAAAAATTCAAAAGATATATTAAGTATTGTCCCATAAGTTCTGTTACTTTTTACAAAGTTTCGTGTTTGAAAATTTTTTATGAAAAACTGGTAATAGGTGGAGATTTCAAACAAAAGGGATTTTGATATATGTATATTTATGAACATAATGTGGGATTTTGGTAGTTCTCGTGATATTATTTCTTTTCAAAATGGTGGTTTGAAAAAAAGACCACAAACGACGATTTTCGCGTAATTTTTTTCTTTTGTTTTAAAAACTAGGAAGAACGCATAATTCAGAACTAAAAAAAGTTTTACTATATATTTGAAATGTTTAGTTTAAGATATCATAGTTTCAATTTAATTCGATAAGTTTAACTTCGGAAATTTCGATCCCAAACATAACATTATTGCAAAAAACTTACCTCAGTAATGTTAGTCATTTCAAAGAAATTTTTACGAAAAAAAGCATCAAAATCAATAAAAAAGCTTAGGAAAGACCCAAGTATTCAAAATATGCAGTATATTAAATTATATCTAAACTTAAGTTCAGAAAATAGTGCGCACAATGCAAGCGCGCAACGTTTTAGCCTATCACCAATTACACTCGCTGAACTTACACTCAGTCAGCGAACAAAGCTATTTTCTTTGCTTCATACGAAAACATTACAATAAAAACAACTCCTTGGCAATTAGAAATAAATCAATTGAATGATATTATGGAAAGATACTTTCAATGCATTAATGGCATCAATTCAATACATTAACAAGCATTATGGTTCAAAAAACACCTGCCTTTAATTAATTACTTTATACCAGCTGCTTAGAAAAACAATAGGCGTGCTTTAAAAAACACGTGAAATTACCAATATATGAAGTTTTAAAGTCAAAATTTCCAACCTTAAACTTATCGAATCATCTTGAAACTATGACATCGTAATCTAAACATTTCAAATATACAATAAAACTTTTTTTAGCCATGAATTATACGTTCTTCCTAGTTTTTTAAACAAAAGAAAAAAATTACGCGAAAATCGTCGTTTTTGGTCTTTTTTTCAAACTGCCATTTTGAAAAGAAATAATATCCCGAGAACTACCAAAATCACACATTATGTTCATAAATATACATATATCAAAATCCCTTTTGTTTGAAATCGCCACCTATTACCAGTTTTTCATAAAAAATTTTTAAAGACAAAACTTCGTAAAAAGTAACAGAACTTATGGGACAACCCAATATTTATTAAGTCTTTCTTTTACAGTCGAGTCCGCTTAATGTGATCGCAATTGTCCGAGACTAAACTGATAACATTATCCGATCGATAACAATAAGCGATCTCATATAAAAAAACAGCAAACAGTGTAACTAGATTGTTTGCTTTAAAATCAAAATCATGTAATCGTAATAAATGTATTCCAAACTCTATTTTTACACCTGGTAAAATTTTTAAGGGGAAAATATAAAAGTAGTTCAGTTAACAAAATTAAAATAATCGCTTACTTTGTATTTTTATAGAAGGGTCTCTTTTTCCGCTCCATTTACATAATCTGAATTCCAGTAAACAAGAGAAAATCAAAATGTCTTATTAGAAACATCTGCAAAGCGTGGATCTTGGTGTTTCTTTAACCAATCACAATTCGGACCCCCCCCCATAACCGTTTTCTTTCAATATAATACGGGGAATGTTTTATTTTTCTTACTCATACTGAGTTTCTGAAAAAAGAATCGCCAGATGTTCTCATGGAGCACATGTTTACTTGTAAAAATTAACCTTCAAAATGAATCTCGAACTCAAAAGCGGTCGTTTTAAAGGGGATATGGACAAATTTTGATAATATTAAGCGGAGTTATGATTATTAGTTGATCACATTAAACGATTTATTTTACATTAAATTAAATAGGAATGATCGGGACCTGTCGATTTCGATAACATTATCCGATTGATAACATTAACCGTGATCACATTAAGCGGATTCGACTGTATAATCCAAATTTCACATTTTTATTCATAAATAAACGTGTAATGTTAAAAAATCCCCCATTTCTTAAGAGTCATTAATTCATCTACATCTTATAATTAGCTTAATTACACCTAAATGGGAACTAAAAAATTGGCACCAAACCTTTTTGGGTTCCTCATACTATAGTATAAGTTAACAGAAAAACATTAGTTTACAAAATTAACAAGAAATTTTTACAAGAGCCTTTTTTTCGACATAAGCGTCAGGGTTGCTTGATTTAAATCATGATTTAAATCACTTGATTTTTTTAAAAAAATCATCTGATTTAAATCAAAAATGTTAAACTGCCACAATTTAAATAAAAAAATAGTTGTATGCTTTAAAATGGTTTGCAAGATTATTTCCATTATTTTTTTTAAATTCTGCTAGATATGTATAAAATAACATAAAAAATTCGGCTGCCAGTAACAAAAATATTTATGACTAAAAGGGGTAAAGTAGTGTTTGGAATCAATAATTGTGATAAACTAAACAAGAATTAAAATATTTTAATTTTTTTATTTGGTACATCAACTTTTTAAAATACAAGCATATGATTTTTATCCTAAGCTTGCTTTTATATAGTTAGTCATGTTTTCCAAAATATTGTTTTCTTTTACATAACTACAGCGAATAGAGCTCTATTCTCTATGTACATGACTGTCAATAAGTTGCTTATTAGATATTTTATTTTTATTACTAAATATTATTTTAAAGAAATAAGTTATAGAAAAGATAAAAATTTTAGTAATTGATAGTATAATAATTTTTCATTCACCATTTTAGGATGGGCTTGGGCACCTCACCATGAAATGGCAGCAAACCGCTCCGTTTAATTAGTTCAATTAATTAATGCATAAAACAGATCAAAATTGGGATATTAAGGAATCCTAAACTATTATATCACATTGAAATAACAATATCAGTATATTATTAACCAGTTTCAGGAAGTTCAGAGCTAGTAATTCATTTAAATCAAAAAAATCTGATTTAAATCAAAAAAGTCCGATTTAAATCAAATAAATCCGATTTTTTTGATTTTTTTAAAAAAATCAAAAAAATCAGCAACCCTGATAAGCGTCTCCACTAATGATAGTATGGGGATGAAACCTAAAAAGGATTCACAAAATAGACAGAAGTATGTCAATAAAAGAATGTTGTCCACCTACCTCCTGGTTGGGGTCCGACGATGACGACGCAGCAAATTTACTCAGACGAGATGCCACACTGATTTAAAACTTTAAATTCTGTTATACTAGTATATATTAACACTAAATTCCATGCTATACTACAATAAATTCTCGAAACTACCACGCTCACTACTCAAATATCAAGGCCAAAAAAACCATGTGCTCCAGGCCTAACAGTGCAGCGCTCCGCGAAAAATCTACACACACACACACACACCGTACAAAATACCCTGACTGACCAACAACTCAACGTGACCAGACCTGACCACTACCAGCGCCCTCTATACTAAGTAGTAGATAGAGGGCGCTGCCACTGCCCACTAGCGGGGCGCCGTGCCACTAGGCCGTCTATCCGAAGGCACCTACCAACCTAGAGGGCCGTTCCATTTTATTCGCGGATAGGGAAGGTAGATACGTAGTATCGTAGGTTGATCAGATGAGCGTCTCTTTCAGTGTGCGGCGCGTGCCCTGGCAGATGCAATATTTTTTATGGTAGATTTTCTTGATGTATTTGAATTAAAAACAAAAATTTGTAAATAGAAGTAAAATAAGCTTTTCATTTTAAAATGAAATAAAATATCAAATCAAAAATTGTTATAAAACTTAAAATTATTTAGATTTTGTATAACAATATAATAACTCTTTAATAAATGATCTTTTAGGGCAACTCTGATATAATGAATTAACTGTTCTATACTTTTGGAAATAAATTTAAAACAAGTTAATGTTATTTTTTCTAATAATAATTCACTTATCATTATACTTTCTTTTTATTACTTAAAATCCCACTCTAATCTATTTTATATTTTATGTATTAATTTCTAGTCCTTAAGCTATTAAGCATAAAGAAAATATCAGAACAATAGATAAAAAACAAGCATTTTTTTAAATTATAAATAATCCAACCAATTTTACATACAGCATGTACAACTAATTATAATTTCCATGAATTTTATTAGTTTAAGAATTTTGATTAACGTCTTTAAGGTACGTAATATTTTTTGTAATCTCTGATGCTTTTTTATTAATTCTAAGAGTGCTTACGCATAAATATTATTAAATTTTCCTTAATAGGTATTTAATTTTTCTAATTATTTTTTATTTATGGCGGTTGAACATACACCTGCAAAATCTTAACTTATACTCTTTCCTAGCCAAAAACAATGGTGTGCAATATGCAAATCTACGTTTATTACTTGTAAGTTCACAGTTTATAGCTAAAACAATGTATTTTGGAGTTTGTATTTGGAGATTTTACAATAGCTACAGGGACTGTCAGCGGTCAATTTGCCCAGCCTAGGACCTGCAAATATTACTAGTAAAATTTTTGTTGGTGAATGGTTTTTATCTGGACATGAGTTAAAAAACAATAATTTATTAATATCCCTCAGGATTCACATCATTAAGTATATTTTTTGACTAAGATATTGAATTATTTATCCCGCTAATGTAAGTTTAATTTTATGCTATTTTTAAGCTTTGTTCTTAATTATTTAAAACAAATATCAAATTTTTTATGCCTGAATAATACTATGAATATGAACATCTTTTATTGTTTTTAAGACTCTATCATCGAAATTAAAAGGTAGAAAATTGCGATTATTTCGATTGTGCGTTTTGACACATTGCGACCGAACACGTCAGTTTAATATTGCGACCGACGGAGGGTTAAAGAATTTTCAGTTTATACTATTACACGGATTGTCCAGATTTTTTATTTTTCACATTATCTTTGGTTCCTGTTTGTCAGGATAAAAGAGTAAGTTGGTACAGGGATTTTAGGAAATTTCTTCAATACAAACTGAACAACTTTAACGAACCTATTAATTTGCATTCAAATTTTTAAATCTCTTTTCATTATTGTCACCTACAATAGTAAAGGTCATGAGTGCCTTTTCAGGTGCATCCTGCATCTTACAAACTGAATTCAAAGTCTTCACGATAAAAATTTATCTAAATCTCCGGATGAATACGAAGTCGGGTCGGGTAGCTTTAGGAAAGCTTAGGCGAGGATTTGGGAGCTAACCCCACTTATCTCCGTGGCACACATCTGCATTACGAAACTCTTAACTCTCATCAGTCGTATACAGAAAAAAAACCAGCTTCGTTAGGTATGGTCTGCATGTCGAGCTGCTGTTTCCTGTGGGACACGAAAGCGGGATGCGTGGCGATCGGTTACCTGACTGGGGTAAGGACGTTAAAATAATCTGAATTTCGATGAACCTTTTGCTCATAACCGGTCATGTATGAGCTAATTTAGATGACAACAGCGTAAGACGCCCAACTTGGTTACAAGAACTGGAGGATCAAGGGGTCTAGGGGGCTTTAGCACTTCCCCCCAAGAGGAATGAGAACAAACAGGGCGAAAGAGAGGAGGTCAGAACTTAGGGGCGACTTCAAAACGAGTTAAAATCCTGTTTTATGGTCAAATTTCCAGAAATTTTCTTTGGGAGGACCCCCCAGACCCTCCATTGGTAGTTGGAACTAATTTTTGTAATAAGTTCGTCAAAATGTAAAAATCCTACTAAAATGTAAATGGAATTCTTGAAAATGTATGTCTGAAATTCGGATTAGGTGTACCAAAAGCAAAACGAGTTGAAAATCTGCTTTTAAGACTTAAATTTCTAATCATTTTCTGGAGGAGGATCCTCAAACCCTCTTTTCGTTGGAGCTCTTAATATTTGCAACTATTTTTTATAATAAGTTCGTCAAAATTCAAAAATACTACCAGAAAATATATTAAAATTCTTGGAGATGTATGTCCTAAATTAGGATTAGGTGTACGAAATCGAGTTAAAAACCTGCGTTTTAGATGAATTAAAATATTTGCTGGGGGAGGATCCCACCCCCTTTAGGTAATTAGAGGACGATTTTGATTTTGAAAATTCTTATTACCCCCAAACTAAATCCTGGATCCGCCCCTGGTTACAAGGGGCCCTTCGTAAGCACCGGCATCGATCCCTGTGGAGGGGAGACCCCTCCCAATAACTAGGATCCCTGTTTAAAAAACTTGACTTTTAGCTTTTGGAGGGGGACTAAAAATTCTCTGTATGTATATTTCTCCAACCTTTAATAGTAACCTTTCTCCAACCTCCAACCTTTAATTTTAAAATGTTTGAAGCTCTTTATGATGTTTGTAAGAAGTAAAGTATAGTGTAAAGTATATCTATTAATTGTCTTTTTGCAAAATCTATAATAATGCGGAGCGTTTCTAAAAAGAAGAAATTCTAGAAAAATTTACAAATTTCCCCTTTAAAAGGGATTAGTATCCAAAATTCGAGCTAGAGGTACCAAAACTAGTTAGAAACCTGGTTTTAGAGTTAATATTTCTAAAATCTTCTGGGGGAGGCAATCTGAAAATCGGGCTTTGACTTAGGGTACCAAAACAAGTTAAAACCCTGTTTTTTAAGGTCAAATCTCCAAAAATTTTCTGGGGGAGAACCCCCCACACCCCCCTTTTCCTTTATGTACTTATCATAATAGATTATTTCCCATAACTAATTCAAAATTCTTCTTAATTCTCAAAATTCTTCTGGAGAAGAATCACCAACCTTCTTGAAATGTAAGTTGCCCCCCTTAGGTCCAGGCTGGATCTGCCACTATGTATACCACAGAATTTTCAAAGAAACAAAAGTTTGGGAACTGTGCCCATTTATTCTTCTGCGACTCTTTGGGGAATACTCAATGAGCACCTCTTATTCTAATCGGCGAAATTTTCAAGGGAAAAGCACTATGAAACAGACGTCAAGATTTTAGAGGGGTTCTCCCCCCATAATTTTATCCCTCAAAAGAAGTGTTCAGCTCATTTAGAGACCCAAAGGATATTGAACTTTGTAAGTTGCAGAATAATTTTCAAGCGGAAAAACAGTAATGTTTCTTGTTTCATTTTGTACATTTATTTGTAGACATTGTGAAAATTACGCAATTTACGACCCGATATTTTCTATGCAATTTTTTTTCGATCGACTTAATCTTGGTGATTTCAATTATCTCTTTAGGCTAAATATTCTTAGATATACTTCACGTCCTAGGAAAGTGACGTCTTTTCGCACCATCACAATGTCATAATTCTTGCAATAAATAAAGGGCGGAAGACCAGGAGTGGATTACTATCCAGTTGTCAAAGTTTATGCAACATATCTCTCCGAAAACACAAACATTATGGCAATACGACACTGATAATGCTGCATTGAATAACAGTGTTACTTATTATGGAGAAAATATACGACTCGAACTAAGTAATTTATTATGAGGAAGAAGCTCATATTATTTTGTTATGATAAAGGAGGACAGAAGGGAGATTCTTGGAGTATTTTTTACGAGTAGCTGTAAATCTAGCAGCAGCTACTGTGAGTTAATTGTGTTTTTTATCTAAATTTTAAATTAACTAAATTTAAATTAACGATGAAAATAATAATAACTCGATCTACATTTGTTTCAAACACCTTAAAATAAATCATTGAACGCCTATTGTGCACTCATTTTTGAATGTGAATCAAGATGGCTCGGGGAGGGCTTGTAGCCCCTCAAAATTTTAATCATTACTTCTGTAATTTTTACCTTGTTTTACAGTCGCTTTTTCTTGAACATTCTGTGGTTTAGAACGAGCGAGCGGTTCAAACAGGGCCTACATGTAGAGATGTAAAATTCCCACATTTTTTGAGAGGCGGGAAAAAACCCGGGATTTTTGGGAATAAACCGGGAATTTTAGGGGAATATTGGGAATTTTGACCGTAAACAAACACAACGATATTTCATTATCAGTTTTCATTTTCTAGGACTTTAGAGGAGTTTAAGACAATTTTAAACATGATCGAATACAAGTAATTGTAGTTCTTTCTATAAACTATTTAGATTATTTCAGGAGGTTTATAATATTACATCGCTTACTTCTGTTTTTAGCTTAAACCGAAATCCAAGTCTTAGAATTAAAATTGACCTTAAAATTATACAAAATTATATTATTATGACATATGAAATATTCTTGAAATCACTTACTTTTACAAAAAGCTAAAGAATCAAAATTCCCAAAATTTCACTCAAAAATCTCAAAACGGGAATATTCAAAATTCCCATCCCAAAAAACCGGGTTTATTCCCGGGAATAAACCCGGTTTTTTCCAGCCTTTACATCTCTACCTACATGTCCATTAAAATGGGTAAAAACTCCTATTCAAGTCAAATTTTTTCAAAAGCTATATATTAAGGATAAGGCCTCTCCTTTTCGCTCAGATATAAGCATTTCAAACAAATTTTAAGAATTGAATACATCTAAATATAAAACCTACCTAAAAATATTTTACAAAGTTGCATACAGCAATAAATGTACACACGGGGAGTGTGATAAGATACGTATATGTAAGAAATATTTTTAGCTGTGTCAAATATCCCTTATTATAATTTTTTCAAATATTAAAAAGTCTGAAAACATTTAAGAAAATTAAAAAAAGCCAGATAATTATCTCATCGCTGGGCAAGAAAGGAAACCTCTGAAGAAAGTCCTCTCTTCCAGGGTCTGAGCTTTGCCTGCTGCGTGGGCTCCATCCTGCGTCTGTTCATGGGGCTGCCGCTAATACTGCAAAACGACGACTACCAAGGAGAGTTCCCTTGTGAGTATAATTTGGAAACGCTTCAGTTTAGAGCAGACCTGCAGAAAATACAAGTGTCTTTTTTGTGGATCTGGAAGTCTTAAATATAATTATAAAAATAAAAAAGATAGATAGAAAATAAATTATTAGTAGTACCTACCTTTTATAAAATTGTACTGTGGTGGGTCAAAGAAACTTTTTTCGAAATCCGCTTACTGATAGCTTGACCAAATTACTTCAATAAAGCGCATAAAAAAATTCATTTCGATACGACTATGCCTTCTGCTGTCGATAATAAGTGCAGAAATTGTTCAGAAAAAATGTCGTATCGAGCTGAAATTTTGATACGTTTTATTGGTCATTTGGTATGTATTGTCCCTATCCCATGAAACCAACTCTAATTCCTCTGGCTTAAGAGTGGATTTTGAAAAAAAAGTTCATAGTTAACGATATCACTCATTAAATTAAACTCTTTCATTGCTAAAAAATGCTTAAGGAAACCGTTTATTTTTTCGAGTCACTGCTAGTTTTAATCTAAGAGAAATTAAGCATAGGACCTATCACAGAAAAAAATTGGAACATTAACTTTTGAAATGCTTAAATCGGGATTACTTTGGATGCATGGGCGTAGCCAGGGGGGGGGCAGCTGCCCCCCCTAAGTCCTGAGTAATTTACTTTTAATTAAGTTAAAAACCAGTTTTTAGGGTCAAAATTTCAAAATTTTTCTGGGGGAGGGCCCCCAGGCCTCCCTTTAGTGTTAAACTTTTATTATTCTCTACTTTTTTATATTAAGTTCATTAAAATCAAAATTCTACAAAAAATAATCTATGTCCAAATTTGAGTTTACGTGTACCAAAAAGAAGGTTTGAAACCCTTTTCTTAGGGTCAAATTTCCAAACAATTTCAGGGGGAGGAAAAGCCAGGCCCCCCTTTAGTATTTAAACTTTATTCACACTTTTTTACAATAAGTTAATTAAAATCAAAATTCTACTTAAAAATGTTTGTCCAAATTTGGGTTTACGTGTACTAAAAAACAGTTTAAAACCCTGTTCTGAGGGTCAAATTTCCAAAATTTTTCTGGGGGGGAACCCCCAGATCCCCCTTGAAACTTGAACCTGTATAACTAAAAATCTTTTTCTATAAATTTTCTTGGACGCAAAGTCTACCTAAAAAAGTGTTGAAAAACTACATTAAACCTATTAATATGGATAAAAGAGACCTCATTGTTTCCCCGCTACCCCACAAAACTTTTACATTAATTTCATTAAAGGTCAAAAACCCCTCTCGAAACAATATTGTGGATACGACCCTCTCTCACAGGGCTTTAAAATTGTTCTCCACAAACATAAAAAAAGGTCGACCCTGCTTGCCCCCCCCTAAGTGGAACCCTGGCTACGCCCATGTTTGGATGATAAAAGTTTTGGCACTGTATATTTGGACGGCTTTTTTTCAACTAAACTCTACTCTAATTTCCACGGCTCGGCGTTCCATCACTAAGCGCCGAGACTGCTACGTTATCACGATACCTACAGCGCATGCGCCACTGGCCGTTTTGCCGTCCAAATATACACTTCGAAAAGGTTTTTAGGTTTCTGATTCATAATTTTACTTTAGCACCTATCAAAAGTATGCCTAGTTACCAAAATTAAGAGACAAACTCCTGAAGTAGTCATGCATTTTAGAATTAAGATGTTCCAAAGGTGTAGGATTTGTTTTTAAATCTATGTGGAAAAATTTGTTAATAACCCAATAGTATTTAAAATAAATCTAATGAACAAATGAAAATAGATGTCAGGTGCTTAATTTTGGAAAAAAAAATCTCATTATCAAAAATTAAAATGCCTACAGCACGCGGTGTTCCCAGGTGGTCACCCTCCCAAGTACTGACCGCGCCCGAAGGTGCTTAACTTCGGTGATCGGACGAGAACCGGTGTATTCACCATGGTATGGCCGTAGACATTAGGGATGAAACATATAATAAATATAAACCAATAAAATCTCTCGAATTTTCTTTTTCGTGTGAAGTCAAAAAAATCAACCATTTAAAATTTAATAAACGAGATTTTGAAAATGGGATTTTATTGCTCCTTTCTCTACTGACAAGCCAAGGGATTTCCCCAACTCAGTGGCGGATCCAGGATTTGGCTTTGGGGGGGGCTAAGAAATTTCATAATCCAATTGAATCTTCTTGTTAATGGTAATACGGAAAAGGTAGCGAATTATCCTTCTGAAACCACTAAAAGGGGGGTCTGGCGGTCCTCCCCCAGAAAGTTTTTGGAAATTTAAGTCAAAAATCCCATTTTTTCAACTTGTTTTGGTACGCCTCATCCGAATTTCGGATTTAATTTTTTGCGTTTTGACAAACTTAGTAAAATATTAGACGTTTTGGAGGGCTTCAGCCCGAAAGCCCCCCCGTAGATCCGCCACTGCCCCAACTTGCTTTTAATTTGAATAGATGAGATGCTGAAAATTGCCTTCATCGGACCACCTCCTAGCTCCACCTCAATAATCAGGGGCGTCATTTAGGGGGGGGCAACCGCCCCCCCCCAAGGTTTCCACTGTAATATGAAAAATTGCTGCAAGTCCCTTGAAAATTCTGTAACTTCCACAAGGAGCTTTGGGTGCAACTCAAAATGTCTCAAAAGGAGTTAAAACATAACTTTTGAGGGTTCAATTTCAAAAAATTTCTGGGGGAGGACCCCCAGCACCCCTCTAAAATTTCCACGTCTCTTATTTAGTGTTTTCCCCCTTGAAAACTATTCCTCTTACAAGAAGCTTTTCTCTTCAGAAGCTCCCCAAAGAGTTTGAAAAAGAGATAAAACACTAGTTTAAAGGGGGAGGACCCCTAGCCCCCTTAAAATTTTGACGTTTATTTATAACTCTTTTCCCTAGAATTTTATGTGGTTTTCAATAGTTTACAAGAAACTGTTCTCTTTGAATGCAGCCCAAAGGGTCTCAAAACGAGCTAAAACACTACTCTAAGAGCCAAATTTTCCTGGGGGTGAACCCCCAACCCCCCCCCATTTTTCCTTCGAGTTCACGTTGTCAAATTTTGACATGATATTACCTTAAAAATGAAGTTGAGGCAACCCTCGCCAAAAAAACCTAGTTACAGCAAGGGCCAGACCAATTTATAAAAAATTTCTTGCCCCCCCCCAACGAAAAACTGAAATGACGCCCCTGTCAATAATACTCTGTGCCTATGGTTTGAACCACACCGTAACTAGGTTTTTTTTGGGGGAGTGCATCAACTTCATTTTTAAGGTATCCCCTAACAAGCACCATTCATAGAATAAGTGTTAGAATACAGAAAAGTAATATTTGAATGATATTACATATAATGTCAAAATTTGACGTGAACCCCAAGAAAAATGGGGAGTCTGGGGTTCACCCCAGGAAAACTTTGAAAATTTGTCTCTTAAAGTAGTTCCAGCTCATTTTGAGACCCTTTGGGTTACATCCAAAGAGAGCAGTTTCTTGTGAACCACAGAATTTTCTAGGGAAAAAGTTGTAAATAAACGTCAAAATTCAAAGGGGGCCTAGGGGTCCTCCCCCAGAAAATTCCCCTTTAAACTAGTGTTTTATCTCTCTGGGGATGCTTAAAATAATGAAAAATACAAATGATTTCACAAATTATTCCAAATGCGTACAACTTATTGAATAACCTCTACTTTTTATAGTTAATCCCCTGTTCTACGTATTTTCTGCTGTATATTTTGCTTTCCACACTGTTTCTTCATTTGGACTAGTACCAGCAGTAAAAGAAGTAAGTTTCCTAAATTACATATTATTTTTATAAATATTTATATTTTATTATTAAAATTAAGCTTATGCTGAAAACATTTTTAAAAAACCGAATGAATAATTAAATTCATCTTAAATTATAAAATTAGAACTTTGCTAAAAGTAAAAAAGGGAGGTTAAAAATTTAGGGTAGGGAGTTGAAATTAACCAAAAATATGGACATGGTACCTGGCTTTTTGTGTGTGTGCAGTTCCTTGTAATTCTATTTATGATCCAGTTATAACTTTCAAATTACCGGCACATAATTTTTCTGGTTGTTTTATTGAAGAATATCATTGGATACACAAGACAACCTTCCTCTGAATAGAAAACTCAATTACGAACATTTTTAAAGTACAATAAATTCCTGTTTTCAGAAGGTGATTCGACTAATTAACTCTTTACAGTATTAATGTTTGATGGACAATTCGCTCAAAAATTAAAACCTTTGGATAGTAAATAACTTGAGGTTTTCAGAAATTTTATGAAATGTGTTCTACTTCTTATATTGAGATTTATGTGCAGATTTTATCTGTGAAAAGAATACATAGTCATATTTTATAGGGACAGACTATGTTTGTAGTGCCAAGTATTGTGCTTTTGTGTGCTGATACAGTTTTAAGTGGTGTTGCCATCATTGTTATTGGAACGAAGTTAGTAAGTTGTTTCTTCAATCAAATTAATTCATATTTCAGTTGCACAACAAGTAATATTTAGTAATTTTGAAGATCTTTGTATATTTTAGGTGAAGTACTCAGATGAATTTTTAATTGGTGGACTAGGATTAGCTGTTATACTAATGACACTTTTAGTAAGTCTTTTAGTTTAGTATCTTTCTAGAGAACATACAAGGTGTCCCAAAAGAGACTGCCCCATTTTAAAAATCAATAACTAATAACTTAAAAAATACACGATTTGATACATCGTTCTACATCTTTTTACTCCTGGGAGTCTTGGGTATAGAATGCAAAAAACCACTTATTTTTATCTTTTTTAGTTATTGATTTTTAAAATGTGAGTCTTTTGTGACACCCCGTATTAAGGATGCTGTGGCAAGAAAATTTTTTTTTAAAAACTATACGAATAAAACAAACCTTCCGTAAACCATTCCTATTTTGTTTTCTAAATAATTGGGTTGGTTTTGAATTATTTCCCTTTCTCCATTATTACTGAAATACATAACTTATTTTCAGAGCAAATAATAAAAAAATTGTGATTTGACTAAAATTTTTAGTAATTATTAGGTTTGTAATTTTGATTGAATATTTTACAAGAACATTTGTTAAGTACCAAATTCTAAGACCCGCTGTAAATTTAAAAGAATTTAGTATTTTCCAATAGGTGCATTTTTTGTCAATCTTAAAAATAAATGAGGAAAATGAACATCATTTACCTCACATAGAAGTTTTCATACGAATACCCTTACCTGAAAAAGTTTGGGAATCACTTGGGTAGTTTTATGAAAGGCATAACATTCATAAAGTCTTTATGTAACCACATTGAAGTTTTTTAGTGGGAAAATTTGAACAATCCAAGTTGAACTTTTAGTATAAATATTCCATGTACTAATAATAAATATTCCATTAAAATATTCCAATGTACTTGATTTTATCTCCTTTTTTAATTAATAAGACAAATTATATTTGATTTTGTATGTGATGTATGAATGTGTAGCAGTTTTGCACAGCACGTGCCTTGAAAGTAAAAGATAAAATTGTCAGATTTCCCTAAGAAATTACAACATTTAGCTATTACTTTTATAATATTTCTTAAAATAGTAAGGTTGCTTTTAAATTCAACTTAAGTATGCAACCAAGCCATGCATTAGTCTTTAAGTACACACAATAAACAAAAATAGTTGAGGAACATTGTAATGATTATTTTTACTAATGGAGTTAAATATGAAGTAAATAATTTCAGGCATACTCAACTTTAGTGGTGATTTCTCACTTAGAAGAAATGTTCCAACTTGACCAAAGTAAGGCAATATTTCGAACTACTTCCAATATATTATTACATTCCATCCTACTAGTTTATGCATTTTTAATTTAATTTCAGTCCCCTTGCAAAAACCCAAGAAGTGGAGCAGCCATGAAACACCATCTTCTGATATTACAGAAAGTTCTGACAGTCATGGAACAGTAGTTTAGCAAGGTTTTCAAAAGTGTTTCTTATTGTTATTTATTTTAGACCATATTAGAAAACAAAGTATGACTGGGGATCCTTTTTGCTTTATATCTTGTACAAAATCATAGTTTTTAATACACAATAATGCAATGTATTTAAGCTCAATCACACAAATGTGTTATTTATGAATGACTGGACAGGTCAGATTTTAACACATTTTAATTCTTTCAAATGCTAATTCATGATCAATTTTTAAAACATTGAAAAGATGTGTAAAGTTATAGTGAAATAAAAACAAAACAGGGCATTCCAATAAAGCTGTCTCCAGCTAAATTTTACATTTGGGTCCTGGATGAGAAATTACCAATGAATGCATTTACTTTACTAATGCAACACACTTTTGACAGCTGGAAGATGTAACAATTAAAAGTAGGGATTTAAAACACAACAAACAAAGTATTAAATTAAACACGAAATAAATTACAGCCACATCTTAGTTCAAATACATAAAATTTCATCAAACAGAATGAGATCAGAATTTACACAAAAATTAAACCCACATAGTAAGATTGGAAACCTGTATGACTTTACACATTCAGTAAAATAACATTTCTTTACATGATCTAAAAATGTTCTTTTAATTATCACTCTTGCAAATGTTTGTATAAATTACAGCATGAACTTATCACATAACTTGGAAGGTAATCTTTATTCCTAAAAAGAAACAAAAAACAAATTGGACTGTTGAAACAATATTACCTAAATTTAATTATACATTAAGAATGTCAGGAAATCCCCTCCTTAGATAGTTAAGTACAACATTAAATTATAAGTCCATAGTATTAGGATTTTCAATATATACAGGGTGTCCAGAAAAGAACTCCAGGTTTTTAAAATTGAATATCTCCTGAACAAAAATAGATAAAAATATAAAACCAACGGCATTGTTCTTGTAGGAGCATGGAATTTTTTGTATTAAAATTTAAAAGTTTAGTTACTTTTAAAGTTAGCATATGGCAGCCCGTTGAAAATGTTGCAAAATCGTTCAAACTGAGTGCAGGATATCGATTCTTCGATTATTGTCAAGATTGATTCTTTTTATTGAGATTGAAATTTTCAAAAAGAAATATTTCATGTTCTCGGAATCAAATCAAGTTCTTTTCTGGACACCCTGTATTTGGCACATAATAGAATATCATATACAAGGATTTTAAAACATCAGGGAAAAAATAAGTATTCACTTATATAAATGGTAAAAATTTTAAATAGATATAAACAGCACCATAAACTTAAATGGAAAAAAACCCAATATAGTCCAAAAATAACTTAAGTAAATTATAAATAACAAAATAGCTAGCATATTGGTATCACAAGTTAGCCAAGATTTACCATTTAACTGTAAATCTAGGCTACTTGTTTCCCATTATTTACAAATAAATTTAATTGTTAACTTAATTAAGCTATTATTAGTCCTTATTAAAAAGGACAAATATCTTAAAAATAAATTAATTAAAAAATAAAAGTTAAGATTTACCAGAGTTACTTAGTGATACTTTAGATATCGAAAAAAGTTACAAACTTTTAGTAAATGTATCAATGTTTTAAGAATCCATACAAGTATAAAGTACAGTAGAGGAAATACTAACCGTAATTTATTTAGAGCTATGAGTTTTCTACGATCCCAACCTGTGCTGCCGATTCTTTACCCTGTAATAAAACCAGTTTTGAGTCTAACAGTACTTACAGGACAACTAGGAATTTGTGCAAACCTAATGCCGGCATGTGATTGCTCAAGAAAGAAATTATCTGAAATTTTTTGAATCGTCTAGATTAGTTATACAGTGGTAGGTTCAATTTAGCAATTTAATACTTTTTTTGATAAGATTCTCATCTTACTAAACTCCATCTAAAAATACTGTGAATACTTGAGTTACAAATACCAAAGTGGGGGTCAGTGAGTCCTCCCCCAGATATTTGACCCTAAAAAACAGGGTTCTTACTCGTTTTGGTAGACATTATGTCCGCTCCGGACCTTCCACCAATTTTCAGTGCACAAAAAAAATATCGCAAATAACAACCGTTTTACCCACACCTTCGGCCTCCCATAATTTCCGAAAACCGAAGTGATTCAATAGTACCATCAAATGACGTTACTTGCATCAAATGGAAATTTTTAAACGGAAGCAAAACTTTCCGATTTTTTCCCACTTTGAAAAATTAATTCCGCACACAATTGAGCAGAATACAAAATTTCAAAACATCGGAATTCCGATAATCAATACCTCTAAAAGTAGCAGATTTCCGCTAATTAGCGGAAAAATCACATGCCTGCTGATGAAAAGAAAATTACCTCTTCGAAAATTTTACTGAATTCTTTGACGGCTTCCAGCGAACTGAAATTGACCCTAAACTGGCGACGGGATGGGGGCTCGGTGGTGAGGTCCACGGCCGCCCAGATCGCCCTCTTGTTCTCCACCCTCAGGCACGTCTGGACAGCAATGATGTGGTCGCACAGTAACTCTTCCTTGTCGTTTTTCATGCTTATTCGATAACCAAACACCTCCCCATCATAACTGATGACGAGATTTCCGAGGCCCGCAGGCTGTGAAAATAATAAAATGCATCATAAGTACTAGTACACTTTATGTGCGCCACTCTTCAAAAACTGAACTTAGAACAATCTTTTACCTCAGTCTAGCAGATAACTTAAAAAATTGCAGAAAACCTATGATATTATATGAACAATAAAATATTTAAAATTTTACATTAAATCTGTAACTGTTTAAAACAAGCTTTTTTCAGGCAAAATGTGAGAGGTTAGTACTGAAATTTAGTACAAATCGCTGTGTCGGTCGATAACACATCATAACAGAATTTCGTTCCCAGGACTGAAGAGTGGCACCCATGACACTGTACCATACTGATATCACTGTTCAATAAAAATGCATTGAGAATCCTTTCTTTGATCAAAAAAGCTAAACTAACAAAATTTAAGTAGAGAAAAATAAATAAAATTTGATTTTATTTGTTAAAGCACTAGTTCTTTACAAGAAATTATTCCAAATCACAATTAATTTTGGGTATAAATGTGACACTATTAGATGACAGTTAGTTTAGTTGATATTTGATTAGTTTCACTACCCTACAATAAAATGACTAAAATTAATACTTGGCATTCATGACCCTAGTTTGCTTTGCACAATTAATCTATATTGCTTATTTTTAGATCCAAATTTATTGAATTAACAATATTTAAAAACTATCATTATATATAAATACAGTGTACTCATATTAACCTTAAAATAATGTGCATGGATTATTATTCTGTTTTAGTGCCCTTTCTTGTAGCCATTTCTGGAAAAGTTGCCATCGGCCTTTTTTTAATCTAATCTAAATCTCATAAAAATGAAAGTTCATTATGTTATGTCATGAGAAAAATTGAATTGAAATCGGAAAAATTTGGTGATGTGAATTGTCTTCTCATGTTGTGACTTGTGAGTAATGATGAACAGGCACAGTATTTACCTAATTCAAAAATCAAACTGCTAACAGCAACAGCTAACGTTTCTTTAAAATTAAAAGAAAGGGATATTGTTTAAAAACTTTTCAAATGTTCCTGTAAAAATGGTCACTAATTAATAATATAAGTACCTTAAACTGTTTAGTTGTTTCATCATAAATTTCCAAAGTTGCTCTCTTTTCAAAAAGAGTATCTTGCTCATCTTCATCAGTTGAATTATCACTTTCATGATCAACTTCATTCTTGGAGGCGTTTTGCTGCCCAGCAGTAGAATTCACTTGATTGGGAGTTGCAACGGCCGGTTCAGTTGCTGAAACAAAAGTCACTTTTATACTTAAGTCCCACCCCTTTCATAGAGATCAGAAACAATCAAAACTTTAGGAATCATTTACAAATTAAACCTCTGAGTATTTAAAAGTTCTAAACTAAAATAATGATTCAAAGACAACAAAATTTTTTAGTATCTTGTAAAAAGAATCCAACAACAATGAAAGGGATTCAACCCCTACAGAATAGCAGTTTCTGGTTAAAATAAAAATATACTAACCAACAGACTTCTCAACTTCTTTGCCAATTCTCAGCATTTCTTGACATTCCTCAAATACTTGCTTGAACTTGTTCATCAGCTCCTTATTCTAAAAGAAAAATCCACCATAGTTGATATGTGGGTTAATAAAAAATAACCATCCACAAATATAACGAAAGGTTGTTATTTATTAAGCCCTAAATCAAAAGAAATGAAGATAACATTAAGTTATATCACTAAATTCAATAATGAACTCTGATTTCCCACAGAAACTACAGTTGCCAACCTACCAGGAAAAAAATTTAGAACAGAAGGCCGGAGAAAAAAATATCTGTGCTTTGCATCCAATACCAAACCTTATTTTTGCAAATTAATACAGCATTCCATTAAATTATATAACTTAGAAAAGTTTAAGTTTCTCCATAAAAAATGTCAACTGGGAGTATTGATTTGATTTGAAAACTACTGATATTGTAAGTAGTAATAACCTAAAATGAAACAATTAAAAAAAATCTAACTATAAAAAATTAAAAGTTAATCAAAGGACAAAAAATATTTATAGTTCAAAAAATAAAATCAGTAAATAAGAAATTCTGTACTATTTTATAGAAGAAAATCTTATTTTGTTCCAATTATCAACAAGACTTGATAATTGGAACAAATACGGAAAAATCAGAATGTCAGCAGCAATGGAGCTACTTTATTATTTTGGAATATTTGGCATATACTCTATAAAATAATTGAAGGCATAAATGGGAATTTTTTTAGAAATGATTTCATACATCATAAGCTCATAATTATTTTGAAAATATCAAACCTAAAATTAAAAAAATAAATTTATTGCTTCTGAAGAAACTAAGTAAGAACTATGCATTTCATTTTAAGAATTCTTTTGTATGGTAAATATTTTAAATGAATATGTTTTGAAAGTATTACCTTAAAGCGAACAGCAAACTGAGATAGAACCGGTTCTTTGCTGTCAGAATAATCAAGAGCATTCCAACACAAGGCTGTTTCACTGGTAGCTAGAGGGGTCAGAGCCATTTCTTCTGATATGCAATGGTTGCATGCAACGTTATGCACCTGCTCCCGCCTCAAAATTACACGGAAACGATCTAGGCAATTAAAAATACAATCACATTAAACAAGAGTGTAAAGTACGTTTAGAAATAGTTTATTTAAGGTCAACACAATTCAGAAAGGTTGTTTGGTTTTAGTCATAACTTCCAAGAAGAGATTCAAAGATACTTTCATTCTAAGAGAGAAGCCCTCGTAGAGATTTTTATGGCATTTGGGCACAAAATTAAATGCTTCTTATTTATGGGTGCCATTCTTCAAAAATAGTAAAACCACTTTTAACTATCCTTTTTAATCACGTTGCCTGTCTACCATTTTTTATGAAATTGCAGAAAAATGTTTTAGGGCTGTTATTCAGAAATTTTAACACGAGATGGAAACAAGACGGGAACGATGAAAAATCCACGGCCACTCCGAAGAGACCGTTTCGAGAGCTCAAGTGATCATGCTGCCATCTACCGAACAATGTCACAAGTAATTATACACTGATAATACAGTGAAATCCCGTTGCAACGAATACCGATACAGCAAAAAATCCCGTTAATACGAAAGTTCAGAAAGTCCCCAACCGTTTTTATTTGAATTACCAATAGTACGGTTACAACGAACAAATTTTACGGTCCCGTGAAGTTCGTCATAACAGGATTTTACTGTACAAATTTTTACAGGCACTAATGTCCATTACTTTCGTAATATATTACAGGGGTGCAGAAAATGTTCCAGGATCCAAAATTTCCCCAGAACACAATTTTTTTCTCTAAAATTTCCCCCAAAATGAAATTTCCTTAAAAAATAGTTTATTCAGTTCTTAAACTTCTTTCAGATTCAATAATTTTCAAATTTCTTACACACTTATAATCTTTGCTCAAAAAAAGTGCCCCTTTCCCAAAAATATAAAAAAATTTCTAATTTTCTCAAATTTTAGCTACTTGTAAATTTCTCCTTAATGAACTCAATATTTCAATTAAGAACATCGATGTGATTGAACAAGAACGCTATTAATAGTGAAAATTACCTATTTTACCATGGATAGATTGTTTTTCCTGCATACCAATCGAAAAGCAAGGAAAAGCCAACATCCAGGTTAAGAACCTAGAAAATTAAGTTTTTAGCGCAGATCCGTAGTTTTTCCTACTCTACATCCGTAACTCCGCTGTTTTCACGTTGAAATTGGAAGTTATGATGTAGTCACAGCACAAAATATCTTTTTTCAGCTAATGATGTTGGATTTTTTTAGTTTTTCTTTCTATTTTGGGGAAAAATTTCCCCAGGGCTGCTCGAATTTCCCCCGAACATCGTTCGGGCGTTCGGACATATTCTGCACCTCTGATATATTTATGTCTGACGACTTATTTTGGTAATAAATAGCTGTTTTAGATTTTTTGGAACGATTAAAAGGGCCACAAAAAGTGTAAAAGCAATCGGAATGCGCTTCAAATCTCAGAACAATATGGCGGACGACAGCTGTGGAGTGTTAATATCTCGTTTACGTCCCGTTCTCGCTTCCATCTCGTGTTAAAGTTTCTGAAGACGAATACAAAAGAAATGCATGCAAAAAAGTTTTAAATAGCACTTTACTACCTAAAACAGATTTCACCACTATTGTGAAAAGGATGATTAACCCAAACATCCTGTTATGATAACCCCTCCATGACCACTGTATCGCTTGAGAGAGCACGACAGGGAAATGGCGGAGAGGGTTTGAAGACATCGTGATTATCAAAATACCACCCATTTCCCCCTTCTGTTTCAGTAAAGAAAAATAGCCAGGAAAAAAAAGGAATTAGCAGAAAAACCTAATCCCTGTAAAATATCTAGACAATTTGATCCTAGAAAAGAGCAACTAGTATCACCGATGGTCCCCAGAAGAATTACAATTTTAGAGCAATTAGCATTACAATTTTTAGAACCGACTGGTTAAATTTCCTTCTCAAACATCCCAACATAAAAAAATTCCACTTACTCTTCTCCTTGTGTCTCAAAATCTTGATGTCCCCGATGCCCCTCTCCTTCCATTGCTTGGTGTTGCCGTCGTAGCGGAAGAGCTTGGCACGTTGCACGAACATCTCCGCCTCATCCTCTTCACCAGTTGTCACCTCCACCAAGTCGGGCAGCGGAATGATAGGCTCAAAGTGAATGT
Source organism: Tetragnatha versicolor (assembly GCA_024610705.1). NCBI lineage: Eukaryota > Metazoa > Arthropoda > Arachnida > Araneae > Tetragnathidae > Tetragnatha > Tetragnatha versicolor. Next base: position 3,152,870 of record JANDEH010000020.1, read on the forward strand.
CGGGGCCCTGGGAGGGGTCTTCTGCAAGAGATCCGATAGTTCCAATATTGCTTTGACATTATAATTATCTTCTTGACCGACCAAATAAGAGATCCTCAAAATATGGACTCACGGGTCAATCCAGGGTTTATTTTTTGGGGCCCCTTTTTGTGCAAAAGAAGATGTTTTTGTGAAAAACTGAAGCAATGACAGCTAGCAGATCAGTGCTTAAGTAGTAAAAAGGGACTCCCAAACCAAGAAAATCGTGAAAAATTCAAATATTTTGTGAATGTTTTCTTGCAAGTAATCATCAAAGCTAAAAAAAATTTTGTGATGGGGCAGCAAAAGGGTCTCAATTTTCAGCTGGATTGAACCCTGAGATTGTAATACAAACAAGATTTAAATCTTTTAATTTTAAAAATATTTTTTTACACACACAATTGTTTCAAAAAATATCTGCGATTCAAGGATTGTTTCACCAACTGTGATTTAAGGAAAAAAAAAGTTTTAAATCAAACCTTAAGACAAAAGGTCATCTTAAGGGTAAATAATTACAATATACAATAATCAGTGACTTAGTTTAGAGTTAGCTTAAAAACTGCGATTTCCAACAGGTCTTTCATTGGACCTGGAAAAAGTACCCGAACCTGGTTCGGGGGAAGGCACTGCCAGCTTCCATAGGTGCAATATATAAGGTTCGGGTAAATTTCGGTTAGGTTCGGGGGAAGGTTACAACTTTTTCCAGGTCCGTCTTTCATAGATGTCATTCAGGGCTTACCCCTGAAAGATCAATGTACTAACAAAGAGCACTCAAATCTTACCATTGCCATCATCAGTGGAGTTGTTTAAACTGGAAAATATGGGTGCCCCAGCACCAGCAAAAGCGTTTCTGCCAGACGGAGAAGACTTAGCAAGGTTCTCAAAAGTACCAGTGGAAGCCAAGTCCGTGAATGAAAACGTCTTCAGTGTTGAGTTGGCAAATAGCTCACCAGCTATAGGGGTGGAAGGTGTTTCCTTTGGGCTGGCAGAAGATGCTTTCTTCTCCTCCTGTTCATCTGAGACATCTACAAAGTAGAGTGTTCACTTTGATTAACAAATACCAAAACACAATCCTTCACTAAATCCAATGGAAATTTAACAAACTTTGGACTTTATAGATAATTTTTAAAACTGTAAGTGAATTCATACACTGCTGAACTAAATGCACACTTTAAAAGTAGAAAAATTGTGGTCAATACTTTTACACTCTTACAGGAGACAGAGAAACACAAAATTCTCATGTCTAAAAGTTAGTTTCTAGCTTGCAAGTCTACATGATTTTCAACTACGAACGAGAGAAAAAAATCTAATATTGATAGCTTATATTAAAAAAATTTTGACGATTACTGTTGAATTGAGGCTTTAACTGTCATCACAAAACCATAGCAAAACTATTTGGATAAGGGAAAGAGGGTAATGGATAATTAGTAATACTTCTGACTGGATGGTGCTCTGATGAATAATCACTATAGTAGAAAGGAAATATTGTGATACACAAAAAAAACCCTCATACATTGATAACACACACAGCGAAAAATTTTCTTTGAACTGAAATTATCTTGCACCTTGGGTGGGCTAATAAGAAGATAATAAAAGCTTTCTGTATTTCCCTGGACGCGCCCCACCCTTAAAAATCAATCTACAAGCCTGCTTGGCGAAGCCAATATCGATGCGCACTCCTATTAATATCTTTTCTTTGGATTTTGATTTCAAAACAAATATTAACAGAAAGCTGCTAGTCGAGGTCAGCAAATAAACGATGTGACTCATTGCATGCATGGCAGGTGTGAGTAAAACTCTGATCATTGCAGACAAACCTAGTTAAAGCATAAATTAATTTGTGTACATGCTTTTCAAAATTTCTTTATGTCCAAAACCAAAATTGCCAGGCCAGGATGGATTTTCATCCCAAGACTGAAAACTTTCATCCATGCACAAAATCTCAATAAAATAATCTTTACTCATTTATTTTTAATACCTTTATAAGATGGTATTCTGTCCTCACATCCGATACATCCTGGGCACTGCTTTGCCCTAGTTTCATACAAAAAGAAATTCTTTGGCAACAACAGGCTCACAGCTCGGTCAACTTGTTCCTTGGTTGCAGTTATCTCCTCAACAATTTGTATGTCTGACATGAAAGAAAGAAAGTTAGACACAGACCATAAAAATAGGACAGTTAAAATTTAAAAGTGGTCAATGGTAAACAAATAACAAACCTGGATCATCATTTTTCAATTCTGCTCCTTGGTCTACAAAATAAAAGGTTTATTACAATAATTTAGAGAAATAAAATTCACAAAGTAAAATCACTATGTATCAAATCAAGCCCGCTCAAAATTTGCTTTTTAAAATAACAAATATATTCAATGCTCTTAAAAGTAACAAGACAAAATGATTAAATGTCTTGTCAAAATGTCTTTAACTAATGATAAAGAGTCCACAGTAGCTACCTACAAATTATTGTTTTTAAAGAAGTGGAACCAAAGCATTTTTTCAAAGGTAAGCAATAACAGACTTCCCAGATGTGAAAATCACAAGGTAAACTATTTTCTACCTAAAGGCCAGTATGCAATGGGGGGAAAACCATCTCCCAGTTATGAGTACAGAATTTCTTATTGGTTTAACAAGTTATAGCCTGAAAGCTCCCCATTTGCATTATATAGTCACTTCATCTCAAAAATTAACACCATTGCATAATTATTCCAAGAAAAATCCAGAAGATAACAAGTAGGGTTCAAAAGAATTGATTTCGGAATCGATACCACCGAATCGAACTTCCTCAAAGAATCAATTCCAGCAGGAATCAAATGTTAATAATCATTATTAATTTTCTAATTTATACAGATAGCTGTTAACAACTTTTTCACTAATTAGTATTTTGATCAAAAATTAATTAAATCAATAAAAATAAAATCCATCTTTTTTTGTGATTGAAACATATACTAGTAGCTCGGATGAACCCCCTTCCTTTCCACAAGGTTAAGAAACCCATAAATTGGGAGTGGGCAGGAGAATGAGACTTCAGGGATTGATCTTGAAGAAGAACCAAAGAGAAGGACCTTAGGAGTCTTGGCCAAAAGTTACAGTTCCAATTTTGAAATTTTTTTCTATTCTACTTTTTCGATACTGGACTGGCCCAAAGAAATTGATTCCAGGTTGGAACGGTTCCAAGAATCAAACCACTGGAGTCTGGATTAGATTCCAGAATCAAATCAAAGGATTTTTTAGATCCCTAATAACGGGGCAGGAATGGAAAACCAATCATTTGAAGAAAAATTAGGCTTACCATATTTTCTCGGGGCTTACCCAGGACATATTTTTGAAATTTTTTTATAAGTGCCATACCAAATCCCCAAAGATAAAAAAATTTTCAAACTAATATACATTAAACAAAAATAACAAATTTTATTTTTTCATTTAACTTTACTTTTTCAAAAATTGTTTGATTGACTTAATTTTTATCAGACAATTCACTGAAAGTATGTTTTCTGAAGTAAATACAGACGTTAGAAAACGTAAAAAAACGCAATTTTAAATAGTTTGATCAGGATTTTTTCATAAAAATGTCTGGGAAATCTTAAATGTATGAAACCCTGGACATTTAGCGTCCCAGGACATTTCCCCGGACAGCTCTAAAAACCCCGGACTGTCAGGGGTAATCCCGGACGTATGGTAAGCCTAAGAAAAATAGAGTTAAGGCTCATTTCCATTAGCAAGGAGGCACTCTGGAAAAGAAAATGCCCCCTCCTTGGGCTAAAAGAGGGAAGAAGAGAAAAGGACATAAAGAAAAGACATATTGAAAGACCAAAGAAACTCTTTTACTAGGTTAATCAATTATTTTGGTTACTTAAAATGTACTTTATTCTTTTTGTTTTGATCACTAATCTAATAAAGCAACGTTGACGCTGAATTAGTATTGAATTGCCATTGGAAATGAAAAACAAACTCACCGAAAGCAGAAGGCCCTCCAAACACGAAACCTGCAGGCTGGCCGAAGAACGAGCCCACGGGAGGCTTGTCTTTCAAGAGCTTGGCAAAGGGAGAGGAGGAAGAGGCATTCGAGAAGCTGAACCCAGATGACGCGTTGCCAAACAAGGACTTTGGTTGCATTGAAGAGCCGAACTGGGAGGAGAGGGAGCCAGAAGCAAAACCAGTCTCCGCCTTGGGCGAATCACTTTTGAAGGAGAAGGAACTGGCAGCATTGGATATCGCCTGACTACTGGGACTGGGCGATGCCTTGACATTGGGAGATGCACTGGGGGTGGATCCTCCGAATTCTTTGACTCTGTCTATAGCGCTGGTGATCTCCGCTTTGAACTCGTTGGCCAGTTCGACTGTCTTAAACCTCACTGCCAGAAGTTCCGGGGAGGGAGTGTTTTCCGAAAAGTCGGTGGCAGTCCAAGTAAGGGACTTGTCACCTTGCCATTGGAATGACATGTCCTTGGTGAGGTAGTGATTCAAGCACACTTTGAGCACCTATTGAAATAACTTGATGAGTAAAAGTGCTGTTATAAAAACCACCATCCTAAAAACATTTGCAAAAAACCTGAACCAAAAGAACCTGAATTCAAATAAATGAGTTTTTCTCCTTTAACAGAAAAAAAAGAATATTTCTTCTAAATACAGAGATTTATAGGCAACAGTGCTGCTAGTTAATTTGTGTTATTTGAGGAAAGAATTTTTAACACAGCAACTTTGATTTTATGAGAAAACTTATGACTTAAATTAACATAAATAAGTATTAAATAAAGACAAAAGTTTTAAAGTACATACATGTATAACAGTGGTCCACTTGATATTTATAGCCAAAACTTAAAACTTGGCTAACACAAAGACCAGTCATCTTTAAAATGAATGTGTTCAAATGTAATCAATATTAACTCACTCCCTTACATAAATGGGAAAGCTTTATCAATCCACTAATGGGAATCCATTGTATGTTGTTCCAGAGATAATTAAAATAAGAAATAGCCAAAATCAAACAGGGAAAAACTACGACAAGAAAGCTCTGAAATTTCAGTCAAATAACATGCAAATACCAGAAGCTAAATAAAATGAATGAATAACTTTCTTACCTGATCTCTTCGCATCAGGAGGCGTAGTTTATTAGCTTTTTCATCCAACAAGATTTTAATGTCTCCAACTCCTCTTTCCTTCCATTCGCCATTTGAAAACCTAAACAACTTAGCTCTCTGGCAAAACAGAGTCTTTTCTTCTTCTTCACCAGTTTTCACTTCAACCTGTAAACAGAAGACAGCTCCAATTAGATAGTGGAAAGGCAAAAAGTCCAGAACAAATTGAACCAGCTTTTGGATTGTATACAGCAAGATCCAATACAACATATCCAAGATTTTTCGTCCCCTAATAATATCAGATTTTAAAATTTGAGTACAAAGTAGTTTAGTTTTCTAACAGATGCTTATGAAGCCCGACCATGAACAGTCTTTTGCATTTCCGATGATTCTAAGGCCAGTAAAAGTCTATACTTTTGAAGCTTAAACAGCATGAACAGCTATGCATTTCCCTAGCATTAGTTTTCAACACTGCTTAACAGTTTAGGTTTTAACTAAACATCCTAAATGCATTAGTAACTTTTTAGTTAGTAAAAGAGGAATTATTAAAAAGTTAGACATGGTTTAATATTAAATATAAGTAACTAATAAACTAATTTATAAGAAACTACATAAAGTTAAATTTTGGCTGAGTTTGAAATGAGTTTTATATACTCCTCCCACCAGAACACTTTACTTACCATACTTTGATTTCATTAACAATACATACTCAAATTTTTCAATATCTCTTATATAACTGATTTTTTATCTTGTAATACAGTAAAGCACAGTTTTTAAGTCTTTCAAAAGAATGACATAAAATTACATTTAATTGAAAACATCTTTGATTATAAGGTTTGGATTTCTAATGCTCCTAATGCAGATTTACGTAAATACGTAATTTGAGGTTTTTCTAAAGAAAAAATTACTTCAAAACAGTTTTTAAACTGAAAATATAATAATTAAATTTTAAAATATTAAAACATTTATGATAAAAACGAAACAAGCCATACCTTTATAGCTCATCCCAAACACCACATCTGAATATATTGCATATGAATATCAAATTTTCAATTTATTAATCTTTTTTGGAAAAAATCTGCATTAAAACAGTGGGAAACGATATAAAACTGATATTGCCCGTCGTATAAATGAAGAATTTTTGCATTAAAATGAATAGGGACTTTGAGAAAACAAGGTATAAACAGAAAAGTCGTATAAACAGTGCTTTACTGTAATTTGTTGAAAAAGTAACTATCCTTAATGATTGCGCACAGTAAAACACAATAGAAGCGTTCAATGAGACACTCACTTTAGGAGGCAGAGGAATGACTGGTGTGAAGTAAATTCCATCGGCATCCGAATCCTCTACCTCTTCTTCTACATCTGAAGGCGACTGGGGCGATCGGGGAGACTTGGGGGTCTTGGAAGGGCTGCGAGGTCGCACACCGGTGAAATTGAACTCGTACTTTTGCGGACTGCCAAATTTGAACTCTTGAGAAGCCTCCGATTTCTTCGGAGAGGTGAACGAGCTGAAGTCAAACATGGATGCACTCGAGTTTGACCCAAATATCGTGCTGGGAGGGTCACTGGAAGCTTTTTGGGTTACTCCTCCAAACACAGCTGGGGAATTGCTTGCTGGGAGGGAGGGCTTGAAGCCTGGGGTCGAACTCTCTGACTTAAGGGGAGCCTGTCCAAACGTGAATGTTGAAGACTGCATTGATGGACGTGCTCCGAAGACAAACCCACCAGAGTCTGCTTGAGGCTTTCCAAATGTGAAAGGAGATGTCCCGGATTTGGGTCCAAAGGTGAATCCTCCGCCTATTTGAGTTCCACCAAAAATAGATGGAGTTTTGGTTTCTTGAGCAGGATCTGAACCGGGTTTTGGAGTTTCGCAGGACGCACATTTGGAGGTGGTTGAATTATTTCTTACATAGCAAGTGGAGCATTCCCACGAACCTGCTTCAGGTTTGAACTGGTCACCAAAGGAATTAGTTTTGTCAAAAGAAGTTTTGACCTCTTGAGCAGGCGCAGGAGAAGCACCAGGTTTCAGAGTCTCACAGGAAGGACACTTAGAAGTGTTTGAATTATTTCTAACATAACATCCAGGGCATTCCCACGACCCTGCCTCGGGCTTGAACAGCTCAGAGAGTGGCTTCTGTTCCACGGGTTTTTTCGATCCGTCAGCCGGCTTAGGGGCTTTGCAGTACACGCAAGACGCAAGATTCATATTTGACTTGTGGCACTGGGTGCACTCCCAGGAATTAGCCGTTGACTGCATGAGTTGGTCGAAAGCTTTGACATTCCCAGAACAAGGGTTAGTGCCTTCTCCTTCAGCCTGAGACTTCTCAGCTTCAGTCATCTTCTGCTGGCAGTTCTGGAAAACCTTCTTGAAGTTCTGGGCGATTTCAGCTGTCTTGAACCTGGCAGCAAACTGCTCGTCCTTCAAATCACCATCTGCATAGTCCTGGGCATACCACACCCAAGACTTGTCGCTGCTAGCCATGGGACTGAGCTTCATCTCGGGGAGGATGTAGTGGTTGGCGCAAAGCTTCAGCACGAGATCTCTCCGCATTAGGACACGGTACTTGTCGCCCTCTTTCTGGTGGAGAATCTTCAGATCGCCCACGCCACGTTCCTTCCATTCCTTGTTGGCTATGTCGTAGCGGAAGAGCTTTGCCCTTTCTTCAAAGAGTTTCTCTTCTTCTTCTTCGCCCGTTTTCAGGTCTACTAGGGCCGGCAGAGGCACCACTGGCTTGAACTCAGCAGTGGGAATAAACTCTTCAGGCTCTCCCTCGCCAGGAGACTTGGGAATGAAGGACCCCAGCGCAGGAGGAGTTTTCTGGACTTCACCTGCAGGTTCCTTCTGGCCGAACACAAAAGTGGGCTTGGATACCATGCACTGCAGTTTTGATAGGCTGCTGTCTACAGTGGGTGTCAGGTTCAACCCGGAACTCAAAGGCGAAGCAGCGGCTGTGGTGGTTGTAGCCGTACTACCAAAGGATACATTCCGAGCGTTGTCCGAAAACTGGACAGTCAAAGAAGATAAAGTGGTAGTTGTGGGAGTTGTCGTTGTAGTCTTGACAAAACTGAAGTTTGAGAATGGAGAGTTCATTTGATTCACTTTGGTGACTTGAAGCCCGTTTTTGGATTTGCCAGAAACCACTAGTATTTCCCTTTCCTTCAGTTCTGGACTCTCACTTTCACAAATAGTGGGGGGAGAAGTAAAAGTAAATCCACCAACAGAGGTTTTAGGAGGTGTTGTGGCTGGCTTCAAAGAGAATGAATTTTCTATCTTAGGGGTCCCAAAAGTAAACTGGTTTTGAGAACCTTCTAGTTTGAAAGATAGGTTAGACGTTTGAGCAAGGGTGTTGGAGGAACTAATTTTGCTAGAGGAACTAACTGTAGGAATCTGCAAACCAGGTTTCTTATCTTCGCATGCTGCACAAAACTGCCTATCAGGTGCATTGCTAACGTAACAAGTGGCACAAGTCCAGGAACCAGACTTGGGTAAAAAGGCAGCCCCAAAGGGTTTTGCAGCACTGGAAGTGTCAGTCTTAGACTTAGGGGTGTGGGGACTAGCTAGTTTCTTTTCTTCACTCTCTTTGGATATTGCTAAAGCTTTGTCAAATGCAGCTTTGAAGGCAGCTGCCAGTTCAATGGTTTTGAAACGAATGCAAAAGTGTTCTGGTTTCAATTCCTCATCTGCAAAATCTTGTGCTACCCAAGTCCAAGCGAAATCAGAACTTTTCAAGGGCTGAATTTCCATATTGGATGTAATATAATGATTGGCACAAATTTTGAATATCTAAAAGGAGAAATGGATAAAATTAAAACCATGCCAGAATGCTATTTTCCTTCTAAAAAGGATATTTAGTAATGTAGTTTTATAGCATGCATAATAAATGTAAAATCATACTTGATCCCTCCTCATCAGTAAACGTACACGTCCACTTTGCTCATGATGTAATATCTTAACAACACCAATGCCCCTTTCCTTCCATTCTTTGCCAGCAAATCTGTAGAGTTTAGCCCTATCTTCGAACAAAACCTACAAAAAGGGAAAACAAGATATTTCAGGACAATGATATATAGTAACGCATTTCTATTATATCATCGACTTACAAGCAAAAGGCACTAATTCACTTTTGGCGAATCTTTTGAAAGCGGTAGAACAGCACCAACGAATGAGCAAAGACTTGCAGCACTTCCCGAATCCCGCCAAGCTGCAAGACGATCAATTGGCATGGCGAAAAAAAAAGGGTTTTCACCAAATTTGGCATAACCTCGTACAGAGTATTTGAGCCGTAAGTGACTTAGTGCCTTTCTCCTATAAGCCGACGATATAGTATACCCTAAGAACAAACTGAAATTTTAAGTCTTGAAAGAAGGTAAAACAGAAAGCACACTACAAAAACATTTCAGAGAACAAGTAACATTGTGTTTTCGATTGGTACCAAAACCCACAACAGAAACAAGCATACCTCCTCGTTCTCCTCTCCCGTCTCCACTTCTATCTCTGCCGGGAGGGGAATCAGCGGTTTGAAGTCGCCCATCACCTCCCTTTCCAGATCGTGCCCGTCCACATCGGGGCTGCCGGCATTCTCACTGTCGCACCTCGAGCGCTCCAGCCGGGTCGCCTCCGGGGTCTTGTTGCACGCCGCAAACAGGGACGCCCCGGCGGTAGCAGGCGGCCCGGACGACTCCAGCAGGATTTTCAGCTGCGATTCCGACTGCTGCGGCGGGGGGACGGCGGAGGACACCGGCAGGGGGATCTGGAAGTTGTGCGGCACCGGCTTGGGCCAGGGGGTCTGCTGCATGGGTGGAGGGGGCATCACGGGCGGCGGGGGAAGGCCCACCCCGCGGGGCAGGCCGCCTGGCATGCCAGGCGGCTTCACCACGGGCGAGGCGACGTGGAACTGGAACTGCGGCAGCTGCTGCCCCTCACTGAAGGGCAGGCCCTGCCCAGGAGCAGCGTAGAACGGAGTCTGCTCCGCTACTGGGGGTGCTGGCAGCACTGGGTGGTGGGGGTACTGGTAGTTGTAGTGGGGCGGGCCGGGCGGGATGGCGGGCGACATGACGTAGTTAAGGGAGGTGGCTGACGGAGCTTCGTGCAGCATGCGGGACGATGCACTGTAACCGTAAGCTGCTGCGGTTCGGTAGTCGTCGCCGCCCTCCTCGGGGTAGTAGTCCAGCATGGTGGGGTCGTAGGAGCCGTAGTCCTCTTCGTCGCCCTGGCCCTTGCTGTTGTAGCTCGTTTTGCGGCTGGAGGACTTGGGTGGGCCTCGGACGGCACCAGATATCTTTAGGTCATCTATGAATTTCTAGGAAAGGGGGAAAACGTACAGTTAGTTTTAAATGTTTGCACTGCGATTTCTTTTGAATTCTGTAAATTCTTAGCTATTGCATTGGGAAATTCAATTATTTTAATTATTTATTTTCAATTATTCACTTTTTAGTGCTTTCCAAAGAGTTTGAAAATAAGATATACATACATAAGGGGAATTTAAAAAAAAATTTCTGAAGGAGGACCTTTGGCTCCCTTAAAACTTTGACGTTTTTTTATAACTTTTCCCCTTGAAAATTCTGTGATTTACAAGGACCAAGGCAAATTTTTAAAATTTTTCTGGGGTCAATTTCCTCAGACCCTCATTTTTACTTTGAGCTCACATTGTGAAATTTTGACATTATGAGCAACATGTCATCAAAACACTACTTTTAAGTGATCTAACACTTAATGTATAAAAGCACTCATTAGGGGATACCTTAAATATAAGGTTCAGTCAATCCTCCCCAAAAAAAACTACAACCAAAATTCTTCTTTTGTAAAGTGACAATTCTAGACACCCCCTTGGAAAAGCTACAGAGCTTTTCACGATGACGTCACGACCAGTTATTTTCAAGACCAGGGAGGGCAAAACAATAGCATGTGCATGGCCAAACTTGTTGCTAGGCCAGGGGTCGGCAACCTTTTGAAACTGTTGAGAATCGAACTTTCCTCCTGTTTTATGCAAATTGCCTGATTTATGCAAATCTCGTAGCTTTGTTTCTTTCATATACGCCAGGTTGAGTTCTCTGTAAATTTTGTTTATAAATATCTGTGCTTTGTTAGTAAAATGATCTGTTCTTCTGTTCACTACCCGACTTCGTCTTTATTACTTTATGATGATCCAACAGAAAAGCCAAAATTTACAAAATTATATTTGATTTTAGATTGGGAGGGGGATTTTATAAATTTGTGATTTGTTGGGGAGAGGTATACCCAACATTTTTTCTGAGGTACCTCCTTTACATCATCCTCTTTTTTTACATCAAGTTTTAGATGACTTACATACGCTTTGGAATTTAATTTTAGTAAACTTAATTTCAAAACTTTGTAAACACTGGGAACTTCCAGAAAATTTTTTGGAAATTTTTCTGTAAAATAGCGTTTTAGCTCATTTTTAGAGCTTTTTGGATTGCACACTAAGAGCACTGCTTAATATTTAAGTGGCAGAATCTTCAAGATTTTTCAAGGGGGTGGGGGTCCTACTTCAGAAAAAATTTTGGAAATCGCCTCTAAAAGTAGTGTTTAATTCATTATTAATTTCATTTATTATGATTCATTCAGCACATATTATGTTAAAAAATTTTGAGGGGAGTTTTTGGGGTGATTAAAAGTAGTGATTTGACTCATCTTGATAACTTTGGGTTACACCGCTCCCCGGAGTCACATTGATTTGATTGGGTACTTAAAATATATTTTGTTTTTTAAGGGTTTCGATAATAATTAATTTTTTTTCGAATGGAACTGAAGAGCCGCAACTTAATATCAAAAGAGCTGCAGGTTGCCGACCCCTGTGCTAGGCGGTTGTTTGGGCTGTTGCTAGGGCCAAACTACGTGATGAGAAAAACTCTATAGCTACGTCCGTGACCAAGTCCATGCTGAATGGCAAGCATTAAGCTGGGAATTCAGTTCTAGGTCATCAGTTAGATACACAGAATGACCACAATAGTGTCCATTCAACATATTGTTTGCAAAGAACATTCCAAGAAATTTTAAAGATTAAAAATTTTACATTGTAAAACAACTAAGATACCTAAACAGAATATGCAATTGGATATTAATAAAGATTAAAGGTAAGTAATTGCCAATTGGGGGGGGCAGCCCCCTAGTTAAAATTAATATCTTAAAACCATGATTTTCTTCATCCTTTTAATACTGTATATCTCTATAATAGCAGTTTGTTTTTAATAAGGTGGGAAAGGTTTTCTTGAAGAAATTCAGTTTGGGCGAGTATCAGAAAGATTATTCCAATATAAAATTTAAAAATGTCAACTTGAGATTTTTAACTTCAAAACCAAATATTTTAAAATCTTACCTTGAGTTGCTCTAAAACTTCTGTATTATGCTTCAAAGCTTCTACAATTGACTTATTAGTTTCCACTGTGCTTTTTTGTTGTTCAATAAAGGTTTTCTGCTGTTCTACAAAGGACTTCATCAGAGTATCTTGACTTAAAGTGAGGGCTCTCAATTGAGCATCTAACCTTTCAGGACTAGGTTCAAAATGCTATAAATAATAAGATTTTTAAAAATTAAAAATTCATGATTTCAAAGACAAAATATATAGGTAAATGTTTTCTTAAAACTAAAATAACTCACTATTACTTAACATACTGATGAATAACTCGCTGTTATTTATTCATAATAAGGAGTCATGAGATTGCTTTTTGAGTTCTCCGAAGGTGGTTTTATTCAATGCTTTCATTCGGAAGCCCCAAAAAGACCCATATTTTAAAAGGGGTACAAATATGAGATCTCAAACACTTTCATTTAATTTATACCATTTATGGTTTTTGCATATTATCTTATCGACCATCAGTTTCAGCCGCACATTTAATGGGATTTGGCTACACATTTTCGTTTTCAGCTGTACGGATAATGATTTTATTTTAAAATACCCAAGTCCTGAAGTGATTACACTAAAGTTGAGTTACAGTACATTATATTTTAATTGTAATAAAAGAAATGCAGTTCATGTGAGTTTTATAGACATGCCTTGCCTTTTAAATAACATAAATGCACGCACATTTTTAAATTTAGTTAAATGAATACCAATTTAAACAAAGTATCATCATAATATACCTTGGATGGTTCTTTCTTTATTGACTTGCTTTTATTGTTGACACATATGAACTTGGAAGAAGGCCTAGGTGTACTGTGGGCAGCCCCTGATCTATGACTGTTAGGAGTTAAGTACAGAGAGCTATTAAATTGCGGTGAATAACACGAGTCAACATAATCTGCGTCATCTTCATCATCATGAGAGTTGTCTGAAATTAAAAGGTTATCAGCTAAAAAGAAACAAAGAAAAAGCAAGCAAAGTATTTGTACATAGGGGATCTTTCCGGACCTGTAAAAAGTTGTAACCTTCCCCCGAACCTATTAAAATTTGCCCAAACCCTGTGTATTGCTCCTATGGAGCTGGCAGGGGCTTCCCCTGAACCAGTTTCGTAGGTTCAGGCACTTTTTCCAGGTCTGGATCTTTCCCTATTTTACTTCTGAAATAAAATTTCCAGACCGTTTCAGATTAATTCAAATTAATTTTCAGATCAAACCACTATCCGTGGACAGCGATGCTTAGAACAGTTATTACTCATCACAATCATATTTTGAATGATTTTCTGACAGTTTCAGGTTTCATTATAACATCCCGAACATAACTTAGTCCTAAGGCAACAGAAATTAGTTTTACCATATTTTAAAAATAGTTAATTTTGTGAATAAATATGCAGTTTAAAAATATAAGTTTCAAGGGGGGACAATTAATTTTGTTTAAAGTGTGAAGCATTGAAAAACTTTGAATGGATTAAATAAAATTAAGATTAGAAATTCCAGGCACAAACATTTTCTGATCTATTTCTTTTTTTTGCTAACCTCAAAACTACCAAATTAAGATTCCTTACCAAAGCCGAAACAATACACAAGTACAGCAAAACTAAATAAAAATGCACATACTTGTAGAAAAGTCAGATGCAAGTTCACTTTCAATGTCTTCTAATTCATGGAAGAGTTCCTGATTCAAAGGGTGGCTTTTGTCATCTTTAATTCTATCCATTGTCTCAAGAATGGAATCTTTTGCTCTACTCAACAAGGCTGCTCTTGTTTTGGAAAAATGTTCTTCTTGGGCAGCCAACCGTTTTAGTGTCTGTAAAATAGTTTCAATCGATTAGTGTCAACTACAAAATTTATTTTTTTTGTCACATGAAACAATTTAACTTGATACCCTAAAAATTTTCGTGCTTTGAAAATAAATGAAACAGGAAGCACATAATATGGAGATTCTAGATGGTTAAACTTATGAAATTAAGTGAAATGTGTTTTCAAAGTGAACAAGTTTTGTGAACAAAAAAAAAGGGATAAATAAACTGAACTCAGAAGACTGTTAGACATCTAATTCTACTAAGCAAGTAACAACATAACATTACATCATAATGTGAATCAGACGCTTTGAAGCCAAAACCTATTTGCATCACAAGTTTTGGATTTTATCCCAAATTTAAAATAGAAAGTTAAAGACAGATAAAAACAAAACAATTGGAAGGTTAGTTTCAGATGCTAGATACATATAGGAATGACAAAGGCTTAATCAGATAAATATATCAGTCCTGTGCAAAAAATGGCCTAAATGTAAAGTAAAAATTTCAGAATTTTTTTTTCAAAATTAAAACTGATTCAAAACATTGATTATTTTACAGAGATAGTTCAACAGCTTCTAATTTACATCCATTTAACCCTCTATGCAATTTTTTCTATTCAGAAGGTGTCAAGATATAATTAGTGCTCATTTGAACAAATGTTTTAAGAGGACTAACAAAAACTTTATAATATAAATTTTTTTTGCAAAATGACAGGTTGCTAAATTAGCAACAATAACGCTTTGACATCTTCAGAAAGAGGAGTTGTAAAATAGCAAAAAGTTGATACCAAGTAGTGATGTTAATTCACTATAATTGGTATTCCAACTTTTATATTACCTTTAACTTGCAGAGTGTGTCTACTGGAAACAAAGAAAAACCAAATTTTTAAGAGCTAAACAGATTATTTATTACTACATATAAATATACAAAGTTAGTAAAACATTAAAAGAATTATACAACCATCTATCTGCACAGCAGATACAAGACAGTGAGGTGTGGGGAAAGGCCTTAAGTGATTTCTTGAAATCTCCCTTTTATACTTGTGGTAGATATCAAATCCCCAAACCCGAAACAATCAGTTTCCCCAACCACCACTTCAAATCAGTTCTTTAAAAACGGTTGATCTGAAAATGCTCCTCAATTCAACACAAAACGCAACTCAACAGAGACCTTGGATTGCGATTTCCTTCAAACAAACATGGTGAGTCCGAATCCAACAAATGGAATTACAATTCCCAACAAAAGTTAGGTAGTACATGTGAAGACAAATAGTTCTAATTAAACATGACAGTTAAAGTAAATATTATGACTTACCAAGGCTAAATAATAAGAGCCATGAGGAGTGGACAATTTCGATAACATTTCTGCGGCTTCTTCTAGCTTGTCGTTATTCATCAGGTGGACTGCCATATAAAGCCTTCCTTGCTCCCTCAGTGAGTTAACCTCATTTTTGGATAAAGCTTTACTAGATCCAATGAACATCTGTTCTTTGGGAATTCCCAGGGTTTGTCCCTCGGCAAGTTTGTCAAGCATGCCCAATGCTATCTTCCAGTAATGCAAGGAGCGCAGCTGCAAAGCTGTGACATTCCTAGCAACCAGCTTCTTCTTGTTATCAGAAGAAGAATCCTAAAAAAATTTGCCAAAAATGTCTATGAGACACACCGAATAAGAACAGAATATTTAGTATTAACCTTCAACATTTAAGTTCAATTCTTAACTATTTTGATTTGTTATAAATGTATCCATCTATTACCTACTTTGCTTAAAAAGAAAATTGTACGAATACCATTTTAATTGCGAAATTTAACTAATTAATCTAAATTTACTAAAATAAAAGCAGCATGCCAATAAACTCCATGTATTTAGAATAGGCGGCTCGTCACTATGGCAACACAATTGGAAAGGAGTAGTAGCAAGCCGCCGATTCTAATTAAACAGACTATAACAAACACTTGTTTGTGGAAAAATTAGGAAAATTTATAAAAAGCAGAAAACCATGAATCCCATTCCTGACTTAATAATAATAATTTATTTCCATAATGTACAAAGCAAAGCAAAATAACATAGAAAAGTTAAGGTGTTCTTCACTTTAAAAAGAGTAGATTTTAAACATAAAGGCACTTAGGTTAAAAAGTTAAATTAAATATAAATATTTAAATTAAATATCTATATTAAAAAGGTTTTTACATATTATCCTATCAACAGTAAGTTTCAACAAAACAGTTAATTGGCTGGATTATACTAGTACTATACTAGTTTACCGGAAGTACCTATACTAGTTTGATGTTGACTAATAAGGAAGTTGCATGTGTCAGATTTTCAAAAACAAACAAGTGTTCCGTATGGTTTTTTGTATGGTAAAATAAATATCTAGTCAGTTTTTCAAAAAAATGTACAGGTAATTAAATATTTTAATTTAAAAGTCGAGAAAAAAACACGTGACTGAAAACGTTTATTGTTTAAACTATAAGATGACGTCAACAATAATACCATCAACTCCATTGCTTTACAACAATGTTTAGTATAAGATGACGTCACATCCAAACTCTTGGCGTTTTCGCGCGCTTTTAAAAAAGGGATTTTTGTTAATTTTTTTGGCAATCAAAAAATTTCTCGATCGGCCTCAAATTTTGGGTAGTTGCTTATTTTTGCAAGAGGAATCGATTAAAAAAATAAAAAAAAATCATGCAACTTCCTCATTAATGAGGAGAAAAACCTTTTCACTTTTTAAGGGTTTTGTAATGATGTTTTGCATGACCATTATGTTTTCTTGCATAAAAACTGGTTTTACAAATCAGAAGGGGTTTTTTACACAACAGATATACACCCTTATGATTATATGAGCATTTTGTTAAATTCCTTACAAATGCAAAAACCCCATGGTTTGGTTGCCAAGGAACAATGAATAATTTTGACTTAGGGGGAAAATGTTTCTTATGTGGTACAATTCTTTACGAACAGCCATTATCAGTTACACTTAAAAATTCAAAAAAAAAGCTTATCCATACATAAAATTTAAAATGCTAAATATACCTTATGAAAGTAATCTGCTTTGTCTGCAAAAGTGCGAGCAAGGAAAACGACCAACTGAATCTCCATACCGTGATTTCCAATGCCCCTTATCACTTCAAGACCCTGTTGTAACAGACGCCTGTATTCACTCAACTTCTCCCTAATAAGGGAAAATATTAAATGAAAGCACTCTAAATGCAAAAATAATCAATACTCTGGCCATGCCTGAAAGCTAGAAAACAGTAAGACTGGGGAGAAAATCCTTTTTATCTATTATTGTATGTCAATTTTTCTGTCTGTTTAGCATAGAAGTAAATTATTTAGGCAGAATAGGCAATGCATAGGTTAGTGGAGAAAATAAATAGGACAGAGGTAAGAAGTAATATAAGACAACTATGAATCCTGAATGGGTACATCCATACACTAATTTCAAATATAATGAGGGCATATATTTTAGCATTTTTGATTGAAAAATTCTATAATTAACACAGTGGATAGGTCCTGAGATATTATTTAAAAACTAATAATCCAGCTAAGCTAGTTTTAGAACCTGTTTTAAAGAATTCAATGTTTGACAAGAACATTACTTAGCACTACAAGAATGAAGATCATAAGCTGCTTTCCACCAGGAGGCTTGCTGTTTAGTACACAGTGCATCAGAAATATTGGGAGGGTACGGTAACTGGCTCTTGGATTGCATGACTGCCTTTTTCTTTTCTAAAAGAGCTTGAGCTTGGTACACAGAAGCCCAAAGATATGCCTCTAAATCCAATATGCTTAAGGATTCGCAGCTTCCCCTGGACAAGTGGTTGTTACTGTACTGAAGACCTTCAAATACCTAAATTAGATAAAATTTCAAATTATTATTATTTACAAGGAAAATGTTTGCTTTTTACCAAATAAATGAATTTTTGGAATTATTGCATCCATCATGACTATCTTTATGCACCAAGACAAGAGTGTATGAAAATGTGTATGTGAAATGAGAAAAAAAAATGTGACCTTAAACTCTTAAAATTTTGAACATTTTTAATTGAACTCATTTTTGAGAAGAAAAATGAATGTGCCATTGAAATAGAAAATTGAATGTGATAACTATGGAACAAAAAGAATCAGTGCTATAAAATTTAAGTGGTGTTAATAACAGATGAACATTACATAAAAAATGAAGAATCTTGGTAAAAAAATTTACCTCAGACAAATTATCATCAAATATAGGACTTTCGGAAGCTCGATGACGCAGCTCAAACCACACTAAATGATGCAGGGAATCAGGACAAAGTTTATATGCAGCTGAAAATGAAGGTAGAGGTTAAACTACATTGAGGCTTTCTTTAGGTTTAAAGGCAGAACAATGGGTCCATATTTCAGCCTTTAGATTTTAATTATGAAATACTATTACTAGTTAAAAATATACTACAGTAAAAAGAGGCTGTTTAACCTTTGTATAATGAATTCAAGACTTAAACCATTAAAAGTCATTATGTTGATATGACAAAGTAAAAAAGTTTCTACAAAGGAACTTAAAACCATATCCTGCCCTTTTTTATCCAAACTTTATAATTATACCAAAAACTGTAATTATAATCTAATAACAAAATCTACATTTAGTATATAGTTATCTGTAATTATAAGTTATAGACCCTTTATACAGAAACGCAAAATTTAAGACAATGCATCAGTCGGGAGGATTTTGACTACCAGCGGAGGAAACAAGATTCAAGATGGGGAAATGATGACAAAGAGGAAAGCGTGATAGTTATCGGGTCCTGCTAATAGCAAACTGCAATGTGCTTGTTTGTTAAGCAGTGTGATCAAGGGTTCACAGTAGTACCTCCAGTCTCTGAGGTCAAAGAGATATTGGCATAAAAATCTGTCAAATTCTGGAAATAAGGTCATAAAAATACCCAAAGTAGTAAAATCATATTTTAAAAAACAAGTTTTAAGCAACCTTAGATCCTTGCACTTTTGGGAAGGGTTTGTTTTTGAGCATCAGAATTTTATAAAGGGACCGTTTAAAAGATCAGAATTTTGTGAGGGGTTAGTTAATGGACCCAATATATCTTCCTAGATGAACCCCTGAATATAATGGTACATATTTAAATTGATTGAGTTCACTTTCATTAACTGAAATAAGTGTTTGATGAATTGCAGTTTAAGATATCACAGGGAAGCTAAATGAAAGAGAACAATGCTTTACTAACTTTTATCATAATCGAACAAGGCAACATCAGATGGAAATTCTAAGCTGCAGTTCTCAAATGTGGAATCTGACAGGAAATATGAAGATGACAATTGATCCTTTCGACTGACTGAATCGAAAACTCTTGAAAATATTCTTTCTTTTACCTAAATGTAACAATGTTTAAAAAAAAAGGAGGTTAAGCCCTGTTAAGGCAGTAAAATAATATTTAGATAAAATATAAAAACTACTTTTCATTCTAGAAATTTTTGGTGCAATTTTAATAAATAATTAAATATTTTTCTATAAATATTTTAAGTGTATCCAATCAAAAATAAAGAAACCAAACCTTACTTGAGGTAAGCAAACTTCATTTTTCAATTTTTGTAACCATTTGCCTTTATCTTCTTTGCATATATCCTTAATTATATGCCCTAGAAACAGAATCAATATTAATTTGCACTAAAAACTTACTTTTAAAAAACTCATATTACAGTAAAATAAAAAAATCTTTGTACTTTGAAAAACATCCCCAAATGCCAATCTGCTTTTTAAGTCATTTCAATTTTACTTAAGTGCATTTTTAGAATGACTAAGTAATACTGCACACCATGCCAGGAACGCCAACCAGTATTCGTAAAAAATTTGTAGAAGACTAAGTAATCGATTTCGCATACTTGAGAAAAAAACCATATTCTTAACAAACTTTGAATGTATTTTTCCCCAAATCTAGAAGATACATAGGTGTTGGGATGACATGAAGCAAAATTTTAGAAGCATCACTCCATTATTATTTAGATCTTAGTTAAAATATATACAGTAGAACTCCAATTATCCGAATCAATTGGGACCGAACCCCATTCGGATAATCAAAAATTCGGATGATTGGATTTTTTCCGAAAAAAAGGGGTTTACTATAATTAATTGCTGTATGCAAGTTTAAAAATAGGAGGAAAAAATTATATTTAAAGAAAAAGAGCTGTTTATTAATTAAATGAAAAGGAATTTCACATACTAAAAGTATTTACAAGTGGTTTTCAGAATAGAAACGAAAATAGAACACGAAAAAGAACATTAAAAACGGCAAAATTCGCGGCGAAATTTTTTTTATTAATTCTGAAATCGATTCGGATAATCGGCGATTCGGATAGTTGGAGTTCGGATAATTGGAGTTCTACTGTAGCTAATTGCAGAATATAATTCATCTTAAAAACATCCACTAAAATGAAAATTATATTAATTTAATAACTAAAAATCAATGAACAACTTTTATTACTTACCAATGTAGCTTGTTCTTAAAGAAGCTTGTTGGAAAAAATTTAAAAATAGTTTTTGATTTTCACCCACTTGTAATAACCGTATCTCTTGAAGTATATTAATAGGTTTAAATGTATAACAGACAACAGCTAACCCACTAATAAATTTGATAGCTTCTTTATGATTTCCTTGTTCCTGGAAAAAAAACAATAGCCATTTAACAAAATACCAGTTTGAATTTTTATAGAAATAAATTAATGGTCAACTGACACTAATAAAGCAGCTAAAAGTGAAAGTGGAGTGGTAAACCTTTTTAACAAAAAAGTTAACACTTTTTTCTTTATTAAACTTGGAGAAATTTTTCATCAGTATCATTAAAAAGTGTTAAAAAATAGGAAGGGAACATTCTCCAAATACTGAGGGTGTTTTATCTAGATTTTCATTTGCTTTTCTGCAAACAAAAAGCAATTCAGCCCTTTTATTTTCCAAATATTAATCAAATTTGGACTATAAATGAATATTTTCTAAAAAAACAAAATCTTTTAAAGTTAAAGCTAAGGGAAAGGACATCAACAAGATGTAAGAAAACTCATGAGCAAATATCTAACCATCAAATATTTTCTGCTCTGAATCCCCACCATCAAAATATGCAGAGCCACCTATACAGAAAAATTACAGAATAGGGCAAACTAAGGGCAGGTTTATAAGCAGCTATTCAAGTGATTGAGCCGGGACATTATAAGAGAAAACGTAGAAAATAAAACTATGTATGCTATGCTCCAATCAGATGGATCTAACCCAGGGGTCGGCAACCTTTTGAAACGGAAGAGCCAAAAGTAACAGTTTACGAAATTTCCCAGGTTTTAAAGAGCCACTAAATTTTTTTGCTTCAATGTTATAGTAATATGCTTAATATATATTTGATTTTAGATTGGGAGGGAGATTTTAGTTGGGGAGCATTTTTACCCAACATTTTTTCTGATGGGTAAAAATGCTCCCCAACTAAAATCACTATTTCCACCTTTTAGATGACTGACGTACACATTGTAAATTAATTTTAGTGAACTTAATTTCCAAATTATGTATAAACGATGTGAATTCCTGGAAAAATAAGAGGGTCAGGGGGTCCTCCCTCAGAAAATTTTTTTTGGAAATTTCCCCTTCAAAATCACGTTTTAGCTCATTTTTGCCTTTTTCGATTGCACCCTAAGACCACCTCTCATTATTTAAGTAGCAGAATTTTCAAGGAAAAATAGTATAGTTATTATAAACAGCAAAATTTCGAGGGGGTGTGGATCCTACTTCAGAAAAATTTTGGAAATTTTCCCCTAAGAATAGTGTTTTAATTAGTTTTTAGAACTTCTATAACGACCAAATAAGGATCACTCCTTATATAAGTTACTGAATTTTCAAATAAAATCGGCACATATTCCAAAATTTTTAGGAGTGTTAAAGAGTTCTCAGTTCTCCCCCAGAAATTATATGGAATTCTAATCCTTAAAAGTAGAATTTTGGTTGTGACTCATTTTGATTTTTTCATCATCTTATTAATTTTTTCATATGGAACTGGAGAGCCGCAACTTTACATCGAAAGAGCCGCATGCGGCTCGCGAGCCGCAGGTTGCCGACCCCTGATCTAACCTTTTCAAATGAAATTTTATGCCCTGCAATAGGTTATTTCAACAGGTCAAATATTTGAATACTTACAAGTTTAGTTCTTTTAGAAATCACACAGGTCATGTAGTAAAATAGCTGGCCCTTCATGTGATAAAAAAACTGCTTCCAAGAGCTATCTTTAACATCCTGTTCAGAAGCAGATTTCAAAACCTGGTCAAATCTAGAAAGGACAATATTACCTTTCTGTCACTAATATTTTTGTGCTTTTTGCTACCTAATTATGAAACTACAAACAAAATATTCAGAAGTCTAAAAGCATGCAAATTGAAAAAAAAAGCATAACAAGATTTAAATAAAAATCTGACATACGTTACTAAAACAGCTGCTGCATCATTAACACTGTAATGTTTCTTCCCATCTTCATGTACTGAAGAATGAGGTTCGGCAAGGGTGATAGAGATGAGATGGTCTAAAGTAGAGAGGTAATGGATGTAGAATTGGGAATCCAAGTTCTGATTATCTTCTTGGTAAGCCTAAAAAAATAAATCATTAAGTAAATTCAACAAAATTAAAATTGGCTAAAATTTCAAAACTGGTATTTATAATGTCAGACCCTGAATAAGTTATTCTGTTTTGAATTAACACCAATAACGAGAAATCATAGCCAGAAGAATAGGCTATTTCATAGATCTAAGTATTTATATTTGGTGATTACAAGGCCCATATTTGGAATTTGTCCTACCCTCATCTACAATATTTTGATTTTCCTTCCATCAATTCAAAGGACCTAGTATAAACAATTACCAAAGGATACCCAAATGATATAAAAAAAATCACTAAATAAAACTTATGTTCAAAGAATTATGATGATTAGCAAACCATGTCCAACTGAAATCGGTACTGGTATAAAAATATGAATTGTTTTGGTCAGAGTTGGTGAATGCAGGGAATATAAATAGAATAGTTTTATATAAATTGATGAAAACTTCCACGACCTGAAGATACATTTATTTGATTTTCCGGGATAGATGGCCGTGTTTGAATGGAATTTTCTCCGAAGCTGAGAGCGAAACGTTTGGAAATTCCATTCAAACACGGCCATCTATCCCGGAAAATCAAATAAATGTAAAAGAATAGTTTTATGTTTGTGAACAATATAAAAAATACATTGTTTAAAATTACACCCCCCCCCAAAAAAAATATCATATATAGACACAATACATGCCTAAATATGGTCCTAGTAATTACTAAAAGCTACCAAATAAAGTTCACCCTTTAACATTATTCTCTTTAAAAAAATTATCATAAAAGAAGAGGAAGAAGTTTGGAAAAATAGTAAATATGCAGAAGACTTTGCCCATTTGGAAGGATGGACTATAAAGAACAAATTAATTCCCCCTAACCGAAAAATGGATATCCTCTTGGCCAGATTAAGAACCAAGACTTTATTAACGAACAAAAATTGGAAAGGTTTCCAGTCCACTTTGTTCCCAATGCAAAGAAATTGATTCTTATGAACATCTGCTCATACAATGCAAAAAATTCATCATTCAAAGGAAAAAAACTCATGGAAACTTTGAAAATATCTTCGACAAATTTCACAGAAATCTTGAAAGTCAACAGAGGAAATATTAAGAAAATAACTCATGCCTTAACAAATTTCTTGAAAGCAATAGTTAACTCTCAGTAGCAAATTCGTAAAACAAGAAAATATCACAAACAGGAAGAAGACGAAGCGACTAACATATAGTCTGCAAAAGTCTCAAAATGATTTGTAACTTGTTTAAAAAAATTAAAATTATTAAAATATAAAACTATTTCAAATATCTATAAATCAATTATATTCCAACTGATTTGTTTAATTACATAAGAGATTGTTTCTCATACCTCAAAGATATCTCCAAGTAGGTAGTATAACTCCACATTTCCTGGGAAAAGCCTTTTACTTTCAACTTCAATAGCACAGGTGTATGCTTCTTTCAACCTTTCTGTATCAAGATACAATTTTAGAAGCTTTATCTTAAGATTGACATTTTTGGGCTGAGATTGCTGAAAAATAAATATAGAACTTATATTATAAAAGTAACTAAAACAAACTTTATTGGCAAGGCAATTTAAAAATGCTCAATAAACATTTTTTAAGGACAAATGTAAATGTTAAAGACAAAAATAAGACACAAATTTTAAGTATTTCAGCTAATATACAACAGAAGATTTTATTTACACCAAGTAAATTATGCTTTATGAGTAGATAGAAAGAACCTGAGTGTGTTTCTTTGATATACAGCCTGTAAAATTATTGCTTCATTTATACAGTAACCTGATACATACCAGCTCGGTTTTTATCAACTTTTCTAGCTCTTGGTAATCAGCTCCTCCATCAGCAGACATCAAATTTTCCTATTAAAACACGAATAAATGAGCTACTATTCTTGCATCTTTGAAAATTCTTCCTCAATATTTAAATAACTCAGTCGACAGCTATTTTAAAGACTTTTTAAATTTCTTTTTATCAGTTCTCTCTCTCAGTAACAAACTAATATTTTCAAGGTCCATCCTACAGTTAGTATCAAATGACTGAGAAAGGGCTTAAAGAGCCATGATTAAATGATAAATGAAATTATATTAAATTTTTTAAAAATAAGATAAAGACTGAAAATTGATCAAGTGTTTTAATTCCGATATGTCCTAAGAAAAGCAGACAAAAGTGTTTTTTACATTTAAGCGGCAAGTTATACAGCTAAAATTATAGACTGGAGAAGAAAGATATGCAATTCAGATTCACATAGTTTGAGCAATTTCCTCTATGAATTTCCATTTAAATAGATAAAACTAAGCTTTTAAGAAAGTGCTAAAAATATGACTGATTATTTTTTTGGGACTGATAAGAGGTTGAGCTTGTATCTCTTTAATAAGTTTGAATATATTGAATATCACTCACCCGCAATTTAAAGACAATTTCATTGTGTGGGTAGATGTCTTCAGCTCTGTCTGCCCAGTACTAGAAAAATTATTTTCATTATAAGGGGATTAAGTATAATTAAAAAACTGGTATTTATTTGTATCCTGTCAACTGTGCAGCTAAAAACAAAAATGTATGGTCAAATCCCATTAATTGTGCTGTTGAAATTGGCAGTCAACAGGAAAATGCATAAGAATAAAATATGAAGTCTGATTATGATAAAATATGATTTACTTACTTTAGCAGTTTCGTGATCTACAGGCAGCTTACAATACAATTCACAAACTGTAAAAATTTCAAAACTTAGTTTACTATAATTTCTACAAAAGAATAAGATACAGAGAGAATGATGTATGAATGGATATTTTGGCTACACCAGGGGTCAGCAACTAATTTTACTTGAGGGTCCAAATATTTTTGAAAATTTTTATTGATGTCCAGAGAAAAAAGAGGGACTTGAATACTTTTAAATTCTACTCCTCAGATACACATAGATGTGATTTGAGTATTGTACACAACCCACTTATTAAATTAAAAGAAACTATTATTAATTGTCATTAAAACCATTTCACATCACAGCAACACTGTTTTAAAAAATCAAATTACCTATAAAATACTACAAAAAAGCATTGATAAGGATATTGCTCTAACGAATGGGCATCGTAAGCAAGATAATTTTGAGGGGGTAGCCTACAGAAATTTAGTACTTCCTCTCCAGAAATATTTCAAAAACCTTGATTAACTAACTAAAAAGAAATAAACTGAATACATTTAAGATCCTACAAAATTATAAGATTCAATACTATAAAATTAACTTTTTGTCTTAAAAACTTGTAAATATTGATAGCTTTATTGAAACATGAGTCTGAGAGTTTCCCCTCAAGAAATTTTTAAGAACTCTACTATTAAAAAAGGTTTAATTAGTATTTTGTGCCTAAAAATATTTTGGGGGCCTGAAAAATAACCTAACGTAGTCGGCCAGTTGCTAACCCTTGGGCTACAGTTTGTTATATTTAACATTTCTCAACATGGGAATTTTCTCACTGTGGGTAGTAATGAGGTGAATTTTGAATTGCTTGATAACTTTACCTTTGATTTGCCAGTAACAAGTTTTGTCAGGGTATATAAGTAGGGTTAAATAATCTAGATCTAAATACAGAAACTAAGAGCTTAAGGCTTCTACTAACTTAACTTTAAAACATTAAAAAATATTAGCAGTATCAGTTAAACTAGGAAAGCCTAAAGAATTTTTAGTATTAAAAAGTATTTATACATAGGAGGTGCACAAGGAATTTTATTAATGTATTACAAAGCAGTGCAAGAAAAAAAGAGTTCAGAAACACTGTGCTTTGATCACCTTTTAAAGCAAATATACTCACTTTTGAGAACTATATCACGTTGAGTTGAATCAATATCAAGCGACCTATAAGCATAAAAAATTAGTGAAAACTTGAATATTTAGTATTGAATATCTAACAAAAAAATAATTTTTCAAAACTTTTTAGGCGATTTATAGAACTGTTTAGACATTTGCAGACCGATTCGGGCCACTTTTGTCTTCATTTTAGGCAGTTAAATCAGTTTAAGAAAAAGGCATGTTAGAAAAAATAAAATCAGCAGGGGTGCAGAATAATGTCCGAACGATGTTCGGGGGAAATTCAAGCAGCTCGGGGAAATTTTTGCCCCCACATAGAAAGAAAAACTTTAAAAAATCTGATCATCTTTAGCTGATAAACAAATATTTTGGGAAGTGACTGCATCATAATGGAGAAATTTTCAGGTAGCTCAAATTTAAGAAAAACAGACAATTTTTTTGTATTTTAAGAATGTGTAAGAGACTGAAAAAGACAGCATAAAGATCATTAAAATTTTTAATTTATGGTTTTTACAAAAATTATTAAATCTGGAAGAAGTTTAATAATGGAAAAACTATTTTTTAATTATACAGTAAAATCCCGTTATAACAAACTTCACGGGACCGTAAAATTTCTTCGTTGTAACCGTACTATTGCTAGTGCATATAAAAATGGTTGGGGGCCTTCTGGACTTTCGTAGTAACAGGATTTTTGGTTGTAGTGGGATTTCACTGTAGTCAAAATTTCATTTTTGGGAAAATTTTGGAGACAACAAATTGTGATCTGGGGAAATTTTGGGCCCTGAAACATTTTCTGCACCCCTGCTAAAAAGTAATAAGACAAAGCGCGAAGCAAAAACCAGGGTTGGCCGGTTTAAACCAATTTGGTTTGAACCACGGTTTAAACCAAATGGTTTTTTACCAAAAAAACCACTTGTTTTTTTTGTTTTTTTTAGAAATTATAAAATATTTTCAGGATTTTTTTAAAGAAAGTGTTATTAAGTATAATCTTTTGCACAAAATTAGAAGGTCAGATTTATCGAAAAATTGACATTTTAAGGTTATTAAAAATCGGAAATCTCTTAATTTTATGGTTTTAATTATTGAATTATCTCTATCTAAACTTAATCTTAAATGCTTAAGTTAAACTTATTATATGTTGCAAGAGATAGTTTATTTATTAATTTCCTTTAAAATGAAACATTATTTCAAGAGTACCTAAAGATACACAAAAGTTATCTGTTTTTCACTGATAAAAGATGGCTTGGATTTTAATTAATTGATAAAACCAATTTGTCTTATTTGTCAGTCATAAAAACCAGTTGGTTTTTTTACTTAATTAAAAAAACATCGATTTCTTTAATGATAAAAATTAAAAACCGATTGGTTTGTTTATAAACAGATAAAAACCAGTTGGTTTTTTTACTAAATTAATAAAAAAACATTGATTTCCTTAATCGGATTTATTATCTCAATCATTTATCCAATTTCAATTAACATTAGTTGCTTACTTTTCACTTTTATTTATTTAAAAAATGTTATTTTCTCTTTCTAAAGAAGTTTTTTAAGTTTATAAATTAATCCATTAATTAAAATAATTAATTTGATTATTTTACCAATTAATAATTAATCATCTCAATCAATTATCCAATTTCAATTAACATTAGTTGTTTACATTTCACTTTTATTAGGTCATCCCGAAAGTTTTGTCGCTCTTGGGAGCATCTGTATGCAATGTATTTTTTGGTACTTTTCCATTAAGGTAAACCAGTAAAGTACTTCTACTTCTATCTAAAGCCAATTTGGCGAATTTTGGCTCTTTTTTTGTTGGCTCACTTTTCCAGCTTTCCTAGTTTCTACCATTAATAATATTTTGTTTACTTCAAGTTGCCATTAATTGAAAACTTTCAAAATTAAAATTCAAAGTAATTTAATTTTAAGTCATATTAAGATTGTAATAAATTGAAACTCATTTCATACTACTTTTGTAGAGCGGCGGTAGAATTTCCAGCGATCTAGATTCCTGTAAATGGATCATTCGGATCTTTCCTAATAGAGGGTTAGGAGTAGCAATCCAGCAATTTAATATGGATGATTGTGATCAAACTCTCCGGATGCCTCAGAAAAAATTTAAATCTAAGTTAAACTTTCCACACTTGTTAAAAATACTTAAAACTTTAATTGTTTTAGGGAAGTAGCCAGTTAATTTTAATTTAAAAATCTTAACTTTAGGAAATATGCAAAATTTTGAGCAGAAAAGAATAGAGGTCGAGATTAACGGTCGCCAGTCGCCAGTAGGCGACCAACAAAAAGTTTTGGCGATCAAAATTTCTAGAGGCAGTCGCCACTATGGCGACTAGCCATTTCCTTTTAGTCCGTTAAAAAGTCGTGAAAAATCACGATTTTTCGCGAAAGTTTCGTTTTTTTGCGGGAGTGTTCAGTTCTTCCCCGCGACTTTCGTGGACGGCCGCGGGTGCCGATTCCAGGGGTGGAAAATCTGAGCCAAACTGCGCCGAAATTGGTTACCTCTAACAACTGCGCCAAAAATGGCAAAATTTCCCATATATATTTGCGCCAAAAACGCGATAATCCGTTCAATCTGAATCAGTAACCCTGAAAATCCAACTGATAAGTAAAGAACCAATCCTCAGCCACTATGATCGATTCTCTTCCCGCTAGGATCGCTATTAAACGGGGTGGAAATAGGACGATTATTAACTTGTCTACCGTTGCTTGGCGGAGAAAAACCGGTTTCTCTGCATTGTGGAAGGCAGAGAAAACCGGTTTTCGTCCACCTTTCCGACGGTAGACGGCTTTGATTTGATTTTTGGCAGTATTTTTTGGTGATAAGCAGGGTTCGTACGCTCCTTGATAATTAAATTCATTTTTAAGCACTATGGAAACTCCTTGAATTTGGGCTGTACTCCTTAAAAACTTTGATTTCCAGCCTGAATATTTCTTCTATAAATTTATTTCCCCTATAAAATAGGTTTCAATTCGCAGCGTTTAGTGCGTTGAAAAGTCGGAAATCGCGATTTTTTGCGGAAGTTTCGGGGTTTTTTCCGGAATGTTCCTTTCTTCCCGCGACTTTCGTAGACCGCCGTAGGTGCCGATTCAGGTTGACTTCTTGCGTCATTATTGCGAAGTAGAAAAAACAACTTTACCGTGGTCAGAAGCCAACAAGTCCGGTGTTCTGTCTAGTGTTCCGGAAATCGGGAAAATAGCTACTTTTCGCGACAGTTCCGTTTTTTCCGGGACTGCTTTTCCTACGGACTTACGGACGTTTGTTGAAGTTAGCTTCAACGGCGATACAGAAAAACAAATTTACTTAGGTCAGATAAGTTTGATAAGATGATTTTTCTCTATTTTATTTAGTATTTTCAACTTAAGAGGATTTTCTAAGTTGTAAATTTTAATGAACGGTTGCTTTATAGCAACTGAATAAGTTGATAATTAAGTGTTTTTTTTAAATCTTGATAGATTATTACCTGTTTTTGGTATCTGATCTGATTCATAAGATTCTAAAAATACCTTCAAAAATAATTTCTTACTTTTTTTTATTTAACTAAAAAATTTTGACTCTCATTTTTGCAATTTAATTTTTACTTAAATAATTATTTTATTAACTAATTTCCTTTATTTTTATTTGATTTTAGTTACATTTTTACTTTTAAAGTTGTTTTCAAAACTGATTCAGGAATGCAGTGTGTGTTTGAAGTCGTGTAAAAAATTTGTCTTTCTTAAGTTATGTAAAAAAAGTACTTAAATTTAAAAAAAACACTTCTTGAAAACTCCTGGAATATTCCTTGATTTTGATTTCTGAAAATTTGTATGAACCTGTACCTAAAAATTTTATGTGGATGAGAACTTTCAATCGAAGTAATACTAAATCTTGATTATTACACTAATTACTAATAAATTATTAATTAAAATTGATAAGAAATTAAAAGTTATGTGAAAATTATAACTTTATTTCTCCAATTGTGGAAACTTTTTGATGTCCAATAGTAAATTTTTTCCACTGGACCCCCCCATAGGAAAATCCTGGCTACGCCACTGCCCTGATGCATTATATAAACCTAACTATTAGATTAGCCTGATGCAGATTCACTGTAAACTGATACGGAAGTGAAATTTGCCTTGATACGAAACTACTAAAAGCTGATACAAAAATGCATTTTGACTTGATACAAAACTGCCCTAAAGCTGATACAAAAATAAGTTTTGGATTTTCCACCCCTGCGATTCAAGTTGGCTTCTTCTTGGGTCATTGCGATGTAAAAAAAACAACTTAACCGTGGTTAGAAGCCCACAGGTCCGATGTTCCGGAAATCAGGAATTAACGATTTTTCCCGACAGTTCCGTTTTTCCCGCGACTGCTTTTCCTACGGACATCTGTTGAAGTTAGGTTCAACGGCAGTGCAGAAAAAACAACTTTACTTTATTTAGAGCAGCCTGATAAGTCTAATAAGATTTTTTTTTCTATTTTAGTCAGTATTTTCAACTTTAAGATGATTTTCTAAGTTGTAAATTTTTACTAAAAGGTCGCTTTATATCAACTCAATAAGATGATAATACAATGTTGCTTTTTTTAAATTTGGTAAGATTATATAACAGGTTTTAGGTATCTGATCTGATTTCAGATTCTAAAAAAACCTTCAAAAATACTAATTTCTTACTTTTTTATTCTTTCAATTAACCTAACACGTGAATGTGGTTTAATCGTAATTCTCAAAAGTTGCTATTTTATTTTGGCTCCCAAAAGTGTAGAGTTGGCGACCAAAATTAAGGGTCCCAGGAGCCACTGGCTACCAAACCAAATTTCTAATCTAGAGCATTAGAAAAGAAATGAAGTAACATGTTATCATAGATTTAAGGAAAGCCCAGTTATCGATCAGTCCCCAAAATCAAGCCAAGATGCCAAGTTAACGGTAGATAAAGTTACAGTTTATATTGGTATCACATAATGGAAAAGTGTCAAAAATATCTTATATACAGATGCTCCCAAGAGCGACAAAACTTTCGGGATGACCTAATAGTACTTATTTAAAAAATAAAATTTTCTCTTTCTAAAGAAATTTCTTAAGTTCATAAATTAATCCATATATAATTAAGATAAATAATTTGATTATTTTAACCATTTATCCAAGATAAATTAACACCGATTTTTATTCACTACAATAATATTAGATTTTCAAATTGGAATATTTTAAAAACAAATATTTTTAAAACAAATTAATTTAATTTTAATTAACTAATTAAATTAATTAATTGAAATTTACAAATCATTAATCAATTATTAACCCCTGAAATAAATGTCTCATTTACTACTCAATTTCAAACATCACTGCTAAAATAACTTATTCTGGAAAATAAATTCTAAAAAAACTTGGTTTAAACCAAAAAAAAACCAGGTTTTTTTGTTTAAAAAAACAGGTTTTTTGCCAACCCTGGTAAAAATTAAGCTAGGGCAAATACCTCTTGTATGATTGCAGAGCATTTTCAAAGTTTTTGTCATTTTCATAAATCTGACCCATCAACTTATGTGCAGGAGCATGATGATCTCGAACTTGTAGAAAACCTGTCAAGTACCTAAGAGATTTTAAAAATTAGCTTTTAAATTTAGTGGATTATATGGGTTACATGTAAAAAAAGAATTTATCATGGAAAAATTACTGTTTAAAAATATAAAGAGCATATATACCTCTTGGCAGTAACAAAATCCTTAGCTTGGAAATAAAGTTTAGCAAAAGTATATCCTTTGTGATTTTTCTGAAACAAACATCAAATTAATTCCTATGTAAAAACAATGGCGAACTTTAAACATCATACATACCTTCCATCCTATATATATTATCAATTTCTTTTATTTATTTTTATTGCAATGTTGTCATAAATATTTCAGCAAATTTTACTAGTTGATTTGCGAATTTTGGCAACTTTTCTGTTTTCAGCACCCAAAACAGTTTTGCAGTTAGGTTAGGACAGAAAATGGAATTTTACCTCACACATTATTTTTTTTAAATGTGCAAAACTAAAACTGTAGGCCGGATACAGCTCTTTAGAAACAAAAAAACAAGGATTTCTAAATTTAATTGTAAATTTTACTGTAATTTTAATTTTTAAAACTTGTTGCAAGATAAACATAGAAAAAAATCAACGAGCTTGACATCTCTGTGTACAAGAAAACAAGGATCAATTCCAATGACGTTCCCACTAAATATAGCTAATCACTATTGAACGCCACATATTCAAATATTGATAAATTTTCCTGATTTTTAAGAATAAACTGACCAGTTATTGATCCAATTCAACATTTTAATCTATGAGTTAGAAATTATTTAGCATGTTTTTTACTTCTTGGTGCCCAAAAGAGCTTGGTGGTATAGGAATGAATTGATCTGAAAACAAGTTGTCTTAGGATTTCATATTTTACTTCAAATACTTGTTTGAGAAGTTTTTAGTTGGTTGCATCGTTTAACCTAATTTTTGGGATGCTGAATAGGGCCCTTTGTTAGCATTAGCATATGACTACTACTAATTCTTTAAATAGATCAAAATTTAAAATAATTTATTTTTACTCATTGTACTAAAAATACAACAGGAAAATATTTCTTCAAAATATTTTTTTGAGTAAAAGCATAGTAAAGTAAGATGTAATCAAATCAGTTACACTACCAAACCATTAATATGAGTTAACTTTTAGGTCAGAGGTGTTTGCCGCAACTAAGAGCTAACTTTTAAGGGGACATCCATAAATTACGTGAGGTCAAAAAGGGGGGGAGGGGTTGGGAAAAATCTCACCTAGGGGGGGGGGGGTCGATTAAAATCTCACGTCAACGTTTTAAGTTAGAAATTATACAATTTTCTTTTTTTAAGTATGAGAAAAGAATACCCACAGATAAGATACTGCAAATTATTTTTAAAAAGTTTTAGGTAAATCTCACTTGGGGGGAGGGGGGGTCCAGCAAAATCCCCCTAAATCTCACCAAGGGGGGAGGGGGGGTCCAGATTTTGGAAAAAACACCTCACGTAATTTATGGATGACCCTTAATAATGTAAAAGCTGCTGGAATTACCTTGTTGCTGCAAACACCTCAACTGCTTATGTTCTCAAAAATGAAGGTTCTCATCTTTGAGCCTTTTCTTAAACAGGGATTATTTATGGTTTTGAATAAATGTTCAGTAAATGAAGCAAATCCGGCCCTCAAGCTGAATTTGGATATTTTTTTTTGTTGCCAAGTGGAAATCCGATGGCATCCGAGCATTGAATTGTTAGCCTGAAAATCTGCGGGCCAGATTCGCTTCATTAACCTTCAATGCAGTACTACTAAGCTTTTTGATAAAATATCCGTATTAGTGTTGTGAATTTTTTACCTTTGGTTGTTTATTGTTTGAGTAGAACACAACTAGCAAATTCAGCTTTAACAACCTGAATTCTGAGAGGGCAATATGTGATCGTAATAACTCAAAATCCCAACCTGGCTTGCCACTCTTACCAATTGTTTTTGGCTTTGCCCCTATATTTTATTTAGCAAATAAACATAAAATATTATATATCACCAGTACAATCGCACAATAAGGCTCGGCAATTTTACCAACGAAGAAAAATTAAAATCAAATCATTTTTAGAAATAGTAATTACAATCATTAACTCAAGGATTTTTTCAAAAAATTCCCGCGAAGCTCAAATTAGAGATAAAAAAGAACGAGTTAACCCTGCAGAACGCTTTCGGCACTAGGTGTAGGAGTAAATATCATCAAATTTCAATCCTTAGGACTAAAATAGAATTAATGTGTAGGAATGAATTTGAGATTGGCAAATAAATTACTTTACCTCATCATCGTTATGAATTTTGCTCAGAATGTCGGTGACATGCCGATCCACATCTTTCTTTGTGCGAAACATATTTCAGGGTTGACCCAAAAATACAATGCATAGAAAAGCGTAAAGTAATATAATGAACTTGAACTTCTCAAAGAAATAAAATTTAAACTTTTACATCAATAATGCCATTTTATCAAATTGAGAATAGTTCGTTACTTAGGAAAGTGAAAGAGAAAACCCGCGTTGTTTAGTAGACAGACAGGTACTATAAAATCCCCATGCAGAGAAAGAGCAGCACAAATGTTGGTTCAGAATATTGCCACCAGGTCAACTAGGTGTCGTGGGCGTATAGGTTGTTTACTTACCATTACTTTGTTTTTCTTATTAATTTAGTATTGAAAAATAATAGATACTTTCTTTTTTCTTTAAAATTGTTCTTGTAAGCTCAAATAATAGTTGGATGCTGTGAATGTAAAAGGGTAACAACTTAGTTTATTATTAAAACGGAAAATGGCAATACGAAACTTGTTTATTTTATTATTTTTATTGCCATGGAAACAACGAGGTAAGTTTAAAAGGTTTAAAAGAAATTTTTTTCTCTCTCTTCTTTGAAATATCTAATAACTTTACTCAAAAAGCTGTTCAAACGGTATTCCAAAATATGAAGGAAGTGGGTAGTTTTAATAAACTTGATCTAGCATCCACCATAGCCTTTCAAGGTAAACAGCTTTAAAAAACTTGACTAGGTAAATCCAAACAAAAACAATCCGGCTCTGGGTGAAATTTGGTGTTTACCTAGTTGAGCATTAACAGACATGTGCTGACTATAAATTTGTTGCTACCAATGTCGTTTGTTGACGAGTAAACAATTCAACTTCTTCAGAACTGGATCACCAGAATCCACTATTTTATCGACATTTTTATACCAGGCCTAGACTCTTTGGATTATCCCTCAACTATTTGTTAACAAAAGGGGTACAGATTTGAAACATTTCTACTATGGTAAAAAGGGAGAGAACAAAACCAAAATAGGTCCTCCACAGTGAAAAGATCCAAAAACTGGAGACCGGCCGAATGACTGCTGCTATGAAGCAGGTGCAGGAAATCCAAACAAACCAGATCAGGGCAGAATTTTTAGCGAAATAGGCAATGCCATTTATTGGCAAGTGAGCAATTCAATTTCTTTAGAACTGGGATGCCAGAATTCACTATTTCATTTGCATTTTTGATGCTAGCCCAAGTTTCCTTGGATTACCCAGCAGTGTCACCATGAAGGAAGTGTTTCAAATCTGGTTACAAATTTGATGTAGGTTCTGACTGGCAACGGCCATCTAGAGCATTCATCAACTCTACAACTTCAATATAGCAGAAGCCATTTGGCCTGTCTCCAGTTTTTGGAAATTAGGTTCAATCCGTTAACATTCCTGTTATTATATATCGCTATGCTCTTTTGGACACCAAAAAGTAGAAGTATTGCTAAATAATTTCAAACTCAGATTAAAATGTACAGATAGATCAACAACTGTTCAGTTTATCAATAAAAATTGGAATAATTAGTAGATTTTTGAATATATGACATTCAAAAAAGTATGGTGATATTCACTGGGAACGTTAACAGAATTGAGAATCAGTAATTATTGCCCTTTTCACTGTAGAGGACCTACATCAAATTATTCTGCAGAAGAATTATAACTTCATGAAATATTCCATGTTCACATTGTTCACCTTAATATTCAATCCGGGCCTGGGGCGACACTTTTGGCAAAATTTTGTGTTGCTAATGCTTA
Organism: Tetragnatha versicolor; assembly: GCA_024610705.1. NCBI lineage: Eukaryota > Metazoa > Arthropoda > Arachnida > Araneae > Tetragnathidae > Tetragnatha > Tetragnatha versicolor. The sequence goes on from JANDEH010000020.1 coordinate 3,189,120, forward strand.
TTTATTGGAGAGTAAACAATTCAACTTTTACAGAACTGGGTTGTCAGAATCTACTATTTTATTGACATTTTTGGGGAGCCAGGCCCTGATTCTTTAAGTTACACACTTTTGTTTATTTAAGGTAAATTGCACAGTGGACTATCTTTTCATCGTGATGACCATCACATTGCTTATGGTGCTGGACACACAGTGATGGTGAAAGACTTGGAGAGTGGAAAAGAGACAAGATTTAATGGGCATTCTCGTAATGTGACTTGTGTTACAATTTCAAGAGATGGAACATTTCTCGCCTCTGGACAAGAAAAGCTAGAAACTTGCACTGGTCCAAAAGTAAACCACAAAATTAATATAGTATAGTTGTTTTCCATGTAGAATTCACCTGTTTTTTTTTTAATTTCCAACTTAGGCAGTCAATTTTAATTTTAACAGTCCGATGCAATCTAGTTTGCACTGTTTGTTGCCAGAAAACACTAAGAATGTGCGGTATGATATATAGGTATTAATGGCAATCTTTTTTTAGCCAAACCATTTTAGAGAACTTTAATCACTTAAAATGACAAGGAACTGAACATATCACATCAAGGATTCAGTGGCATAGGCAGAAAAAAATTTCAGAGGGATATTGGAATGTTGTGAGGGGCAGGGATGCAGAATATGTCCGATCCGGCGATCTAGGATCGAGAGAAATTTTAGCCATCTGGGGAAATTTTGTGGAAAAGTATACTAGGGGAGAGTGGGGTAATAAGAAACTGGGGGTAATAAGAAACATTTAATTTGCAGCTTTGTGTGAGGGCATAAAAATTTGAAAAAAATCACAGAATAACTTCAAGACATACTCTATATCCCATAAAAAATTTATCGTTTTAGAATGATTACTTCAGTGAAAAATTCCCGTTTGAAATAATCAGGTCAGCAAACTCATCCACCTAAAGTCATGCTTTTTCAACTATTTCAATTTCTCTTGTTTTTGCAATTAAATTCTTATGGAATTTTATTAGTGAACTTTTAAGGAGGTAAAACGAGCTATATAATTCACCTTTTGTTCTTCAATTTAGGGTTGTGGATCATTCTTAAAAGTGCCCTGTTTCTTATTACCCCATTTAAACAAAATTATGGGGTAATAAGAAACACTGGCATTTTATGCATGAAAATTAATTTAGCTAATTTTTCTCTTTATTATGTTAATATTTTATTGTTCTTTTATCATTTATCAAGTTAAAACTTTAAATTCAGTTAATTTTATTTTTACTTCATTTTATTGAAAACGGTGAGTAATAAGACACAAAATCTCAATTTAAAAAAAATTTAGTTTATTTTAAGGGAAATAAACAGTCAGAATAATTTTAGTCTCACAAAATGAAATAAGAGAAACAATACTTTAATTATTTTTTCATGATTTTAAAAATGTTAAATATAAAAATATAGAGTTGTTCAAAACTTTCAGCATGTAACTTTTTTAGACTAATTTTTAACTGGGCATAAATCAAAAGATTTTTGATGAATTTTTTTGAAAATTACTCGAGTTATAAAATACTCTTAGAAGATTACATTAATACCTTCATTTGATTTTTATTGTTTTAATTAATAAAATAACTAGCTTGTTTCTTATAACCCCACTTGGGGTAATAAGATACAGTCGCTTGGGGGTAATAAGAAACAAGCTAAAAACCCCCTTTCCCTTTTACTTAGGAAGTGCATTATTTTTTCAAAGAAAGCTGTTAATGATGTGAACATTCTGTAAAAAATCAGCTTCATAAACTTAAAGGAGAATCCTGTAGAATTTTGGAATGTTTCTTATTACCCCATTTGTATCTTATTACCCCACCTTCCCCTACTGAATGAGGAAGTTTCATATTTTTTTTTTATTTTTTAAATCGATCCTACCTTACGAGAAAACCCTAAAACCGAGATATTTTAGAATTCTGATCATTATTTATTTTTTTACTGCGGCTTAAAGTTTGCGCTCTGGAAAAGGCGGGAAAAACAGCGATTTCAGATTTGTGATGTCACTTGGCATGTCAAAACGACTATAACTCGCATCTCTTCCTAAACTATGCAGCCGGCGTAGACAAAACTCGGTACATAGACGTATCTTGAGGCGAGGACGATCACTACCAAGTTTTCCAAGTTCGAAAATCGAATATTTACAAGTAATAAACGATTTTATGGCTAAAAACGCTTATTTCTCCATTTCTCTACTAGAGTGGATCTGCTTGACTCACTATTTTAAATATGAAAACCTCAGGATTAAATATTTTTAATAAGAAAAGCTCTATAATTGCTAATTTAAAAGTTAAATCAGCTATGAAAACACCAAAATAAAATCAAATAATTAATTTTAAAACATTACATTCTTATATTTTAAGATTTTTCCCCTTAAAATTCAAATATTTATGGAAAATATATTATTAAATATTTTTTATTAAGTGGGACTAATCCCCATCTGGTCTAATGAAACTAGACCAGATTCATGAGGTCAAAAAGACCTTTTATTTTAATAATGAATAAACATCAACAATGCTTTTTGTTTAGTGTCGAGTGACGTCAAATTTGATTTTTGAGCGTTTGCGATTGCATCATTTGTTTACGACTTTTTTCAACTTTTATTTCTTCTATATCTCAGTAAATAAATTTTTGAGGAAAATTTGGATTGCAGATTTGGATTTTTCACATCTTATATTGTATTAATGTACCCCAAAATCGAAAATTTAAAAAATACCTTTACCTTCCAACAAGCTAAAAAGAGTGAGGTTAAAGTTTCTTAACCAGTAATCTAAGGTTAACAAATCTAGAGTTTTTGTAAGGGGACTGAAGTTATAATTATCATGACTTTAAGAGTTTTCTTCAATCAACATCATAAATTTAATAATTATTAACCTTTTTCTTAAAAATAAAGATTTAATTCTAATGGAAAGTAAATGTTTGCTGAAAAAATGGATTTATTTGATGATTTTATGGGATTCAGCTCATAACCATTGATTGATTCATCCTTGTTTCTAATAATTGTCACTATATTAGAAAAGGTAATAAGTGTTTTATTTCTTTGTAAAATTGTTAACTTATTTATTTAAGGAATTTCCTATGTATATTTATTTTAAAACTTATACTTGTATTGGTTTTATTTATTTAAGTATCTTGTCATTCAACAAAAAAGTCTATTGGTTTTTTAGATAGAAATTTTTAACAGATTTTTGTTACTGACAATCATTCAGAATTTTTGTAGGTCTTCATCACTTTTTAAAGTTTTGGGGAAATTTTTGTATGGATTGGGGGAAATTTTGGAAGTAAAAACATTTTCTGCATCCCTGGTGAGGGGGTATTGGGTAAATTTAATCCATGTAAAAAAAGGCAAGTTTCCGATTTTAAGGGGATGATATATATTTCGAAATCTGCCTCTCTGGTGGTGCTACTGCAATTATTTACGCAATTTTTAGTTAATACTATAGCAGTGATTTTCCCTCACATTCATTGGATTCAAGAAAGTTATCAAATTCCTTACTTTGGCCAGCTTTTGTAAGAATCCTCAGTGGCAATACCAAGTTGGAGCTATTTCACGGGCAAATGACAAATCGGCTTTACAACTTGGCTACCACTCAAGAAAGGGTTGCCATGGAGGACCCTTACCAAAGCTATACCCATGGTTTTTATAGAAACTTTTCATCTTAAGAAATTCAGCAGTTAATTCATTCTTTTAGGCCCCTTACTCTTTTTTGGATTTTTTTAGGTAGAAGTTATTATTTGGAACTTTCATGAAAATAAGATTTATGGATTGCATAATAACCATTTTAAAGGAAGACAAGTTGAAGCAGTTGCATTTACTTGTGATTCCAAATTTGTTATTTCATTAGGTGGAAAAGATTGTGGAAAGTAAATTCCTTAGTACTTTTCTATTTTTTATAAATCTTTTTAAAAGATCACCATGAATGATTGAATTTCAAAGGGGTTAAAATATTTGCCTAACCTACATTGAGTACAACAGAATTTTTTGATACTTAAAGAGTTGGTATCCTAAATATTTTGTTTTTTTTAATGGAACATATAATGAAATTGTACCTTTTTCTTTAATGATTGGTTAGGTACTTTTTTGTTATCTCTCTTGTTGAAAATCGTCAAAATATTTAAGACAATTATATTTAAAACTGCCTAATTTTATCCTTGCCATATGTATAATTAGTATAATAGTAAGTTAATTTGCTAGTTTTGTCAATTTTTTTCCATTAACTAACTATTTTAACCTTTTTAGTTTATCATAAGGTTTAATTAAATACATTAATTTTTTAGTATAATCCCTATGATTTTCATGTAACAAAGCACCCAAATAAAATGCACAAATGTTTTTCAACTTAATTAGGCATTATAAATCCCCTTAAACAGTGTTACCCTGTTTGTTAAAAGTTTCTGATACTTTTGGATTAGCTGGGTGCAAATCTTGGTAATCAGACTTTCCAGACTAATCCAGGCTTTCAAAATACTCAACAATATTAAAAGTAATCCATAGCACTGTGGGCATCGAACTCTCTACCTTACCTTTAATCGAACTTTTTACCTTTTACAATAGCACTTTTATACCTTTATTACATGTAGATTTTAACTTGTATATTTTAATCTTAATCGTTAGAATTATCATCATTATAAATAGCAGCAATATTGTATCAGCACTACGCACACACGCACCTTTACCTTTTTGTATTTTACTAACTTTTAAAATGTTGTGTTGAGTTTTTAACAAACATTAAGTTTTTGTTAAACCAAGCATGGCTTTTTAAAAGTTAGTAAAATACAAAAATGTAAAGGTGCGTAGTGCTGATACAATATTGCTTCATTTTCAGTTGATATATTTTGATTCTTTTTCATTTTATTATTTGATTTTTTTGGGGGGGGAGAATTGATTAACCAAAACATTTGGAACTTGCACTCGCTAAACTCCAATATTCCAATTCATAGACTAACAATATTCCAATTTATAGACTAATTACAACCAAATTGCATGCCTCCTTACTTTTTGTTGAACTTAAATAAAATATTTTCAAATTAATGTGTGTGTGTATCTTTAGTCCATTTTGTACTAAGTGTACTATACTACTATGTTTCTTTCATTTTATTTTCAGTGTTGTGGTTTATGATATTGATAGATTGGCAACACTATGTTCAACTCCTGCCGCAACTCTTTCTGGAGGTATTTCCCACACCTTACGCTGTGTAAACACGAGAAATGATGTCTTCCTTTCTGCAGGAGAGTATGTAAATTGTGCAAATACTTCAACTGCTTGAACTATATTTTCTTAATTATCTCCAAAATTTGGTACAAAGCAGTTTTGTACAAGCATTTTTGCACCCCCAGACATTACTAAAACCCCTAGACTGTCCAGTCCAAGGTAATCCTGGATGTATGGTAATCCTATTACTAACTAAACTCTATGAGAAAAGTAAAAAACACTTTAAAATTTAAGAATATCAACAGCTTACAGGAGAAAGGCATTAAGTCACTTCTGGTTCAAATACTTTGTACGAGGTTTTGCCAAATTTGGCAATAGACAATCACTTTCTTTTGTGCCATTCCAATTGATCACCTTAGAGGTTGTGAGATTTGGTGAATGGTCCAAGGCTCCGCTCATTGGTTGGCGATGTTCTACCACATTCAAAAGGTTCACCTAAAGTGGCTTTGTGCTTTTTGCTTGTAAGCCGACAATATAATTATAATATAACTAAAATAATATAAAGAATTAACTAAACTCTGGTGGTTATCTGCTCCATTGTTCAGAAAATCTCTAAAAGCATCTTTTCATTCTTACATTCAGTGCACAATTTTTAAGATTTATATATGAATGTCTATTTCATTCAAAATATCATGTAAGTTTTTTGCTATGAAACTGTTTTGTTAAATAAACTTAATAAATATTTTTTAACTGAACACATGAACAATCTTAACTTTCTCGATGACCTTCATATAAACTAGTTTAAATTTTCTTTCTTAACTGATCCTGTTCTTTGCAGCACCAGTATAAGAGTATGGAAAATAGATTTCAAGGCTAAAAAAGCTTTTCCTGCCAATGCTGCAATTGGTCGGCTGAAACGAAACATAAAATGCCTTGATGTAAGTTTTACCATACTTTGATTTGATTTCTATTGAGTTTTTTTTTCCCTTGTGAATTAACTCATTATTTTGCTCAAATAATATGTGTCCTTCAGTCCTTGTAATAATTAGTGATAGAAAATTATGTATAGATTTTTAAATTACTTAGGTTACGTTTCTAAACTTGATATTGAAACAAAATCAAAGATGGGGAGGAAGTGTTTCCCAAATTACACAGTGCGTGTCAAAAAAGTTAATGCTCAATACAAATTTTTAAATAAAATGTTAAATAATTATTTATTTTAATGTGCTAGTGCTAGTGTATTTATATAAATAATTTGAATCCTAAGATAGTTTTTGATACAGTTTAATTATTTTTATTGCTTCATATTACTAAATTTTAAAATGTCTCCAAATCACATTTTTCAAAATTTAAGCTCAGCATGAGATAGCTGAGTTTAATTGCTGTGGTAAAGACTAATGCTTTTCACTGGTTTATAGATATTTATTTGAAGGCCCCTAATTAAACTTGTATATTAACTTGTACACCCACATATGCTGAAACACCAATTTTAAATTTACTTTTTTTATTTCAACAGGTTGATCATACTGACTCTTATATTTACTGTGGGACTTCTATAGGAGATGTTCTTAAACTGAGATTGATCATGGATGATCGTTTTGAAACAAGAGAATATGATGCCAAACTTATTTGCTGTTTAACAAGGCTTATCAAAGCAGAAATTGTTGGTGATATACCATTATATAGGGGAGGTAATTCATTTTATTACATTTGAATTTCTATCGTTAACTTAATCACTGCACACAAATTACAATAGATGACCCTCTTTAGGAATGTATGCAAGGAGGTTTAAAACTAGAGTTACTGAAAGCTAGAGGTTGTAGGAAACACCTAGACCAGAGGTGTCAAACTCAGGCTCTTTCCCCAAAATAGACTCTCTGGCGAAAAATCTGAGGCTCTCCCGGGAGTCTATCCCGAAGTCGATTCGGCCTTTTTCGGAGGTATTAGGTGATCCGGAAAGTTCGGTTGGATTTTCGCAAAGTTTCGTGCTTGAAATTTAATTTTGAAAAACTGATATTAGATGGATGTTTCAAACAAGGGGGATTTTGATTTAGGTATATTTATAAACATAGTGTAAGCTTTTGGTAGTTTTGGTGATATTATTTCTTTTTAAAATGGTGGTTTGAAAAAGAGATCACATGAGACGATTTTCGTAAAATTTTACTCTGTCGCTTTAAAAACCAGGGAAAATGCATGATTCATGGCTAATAAAAGTTTTACTGAATGTTGACAATGTTTTCATTACATCAAAGCTTCATCAATAATTGATCAGTTTAAGATGGGAAATTTTGGTCTCAAAAATAACGTCTATTTTCGAAAACTTAACTCAAAAATTGTTATACAATAGAGAGAAATTGCCCCCAAAATGACTCAAAAATCAGTAAAAATTTTTCAAATAAGCCAAATGCAATCATTAAATATCACTCTAATATAAGTTCAAAAAACAATTCGATAATATAGCGCAGGTGAATAATTTTCGGCAGGTGAACACGATTTTTGTCGCTTCTTATTAAAAAAAGAAAGCAACTAATTATTCTAAATAAGAAAGGAATTAAATCATACACCATTATGAAAAACGATTTTTGATGTTCAAACAATACAACTGGTGATTTTTTTCTGCTAAAAATGGAATAAAAACCATAAAAGTCTTTCTGAAGAGTTTCTTTAGTTATGATAAATTTAATTTTAGAACGGAAACACGAGATTTGATTCAATATTATGGTTCAAAACACACCTGTTAAGAGCTAAAACATCTGTCTTGATTTCAATTATATTTCAAAACCAGCTGCTCAGTGGAAAGAGGGTAGCGCTTTAAAAACTTATGATGGAAATATAAAATAAAAAAATAAAGATCTTACATAAAATAGGAGCCCGCGAAATGTATCTCTGCGATGTTATTAACTGACAGACGATTTTATCACAAAACTATTTCTGAATCCCAAATGAAAACAAAATAAAAACAAGCTGACTGGATTGGATTGTAATAAATAGAATATCCAATATCATAAAGGTAAATAAAACTTTGTTCTTTAAGTAGTTTGTTTTTATTAATTGAATTTTTCCAGATAAAATATATGACGAAAATGAAATTAATCTAGACTGATTTATTTTACTGTGATCTCATCAGTGGTTTAACAGTTTCATTTAATTGACCAATCGTTTATTCTATTACTTTAAGATATTTTTTCTTATATATGTAGGGATTGATGTTTTGACTTATTAACACAGTCGAAACCATAGAGGTCGAAACCCATCGTTATTAATTATACTATTCGGTATCATGTGTGAACCAGAACAGCTCGTTTGACTTCGGCTAAATTCGGTAAGCGTTCCGATTGGGCGAAACGAAACTCATTCGCAGTAGAATGTTTGGGTCGCTCGCGCGTTGGCTCCGGCGGGAGTCTCAGTTTGACACGCCTGACCTAGACGACTAAGATTTGGGGTCGGAAACACACCCCTAATGACTTGGGTTTTTTTATAAGGGTAGTCTGATTAATCCGGAGAGAAAATTGACACTTAAACAATGTTTAAAATTCAGTTCTGCTGGTAGAAAAAAAAACTAGGTTGAACTGACAATTGTTTGCCAACTTAAATAACAGAAAGGTGTGAATGTTGCAATTTCTATTGATGGAAAATAATTAAAAAGCTCTTATCAGTTAAAGGAAAAAAACATTCAGATAATAACTAGAAAATAAAAGCCTGATATTTAGGGAATAGTACAAGAAGTGCCACCATGCTAATGCTATTAGCATTATTTCATATAAATAATTCTAATAATTTAATTGTAATATTATTTCATATTTGTGCTATTTAGAAATTTTCTCAAGAAAATGTATTTGAGGGCTTTGAAAAAATTTAATTTATTAAGGTTTTAGTTAAGAACTTATTTTTTTAGTTATAAATGTTTTCGAGATAACAAGGATAAACTGGCCTTAATCATTTACCTTATCTTAAGCTTAATGCAAGATATGGAATTTCTTTTTGTGCTAAGATTCTTAAAGAGTTTTAAAAAATATGGCAAAAAAATAAATTTACTAACATTTCAATCAAGGGAGACTTACGCCCGTAGTCTGTGCTTTTGGATTTAAATCACTTGAACAACCGATCAACTGATTCACAAATATCAGCCAAGCCCTGATCTGTAATATTTGATAGTCTGAGCACCTTGATCAACTGATTAAAGTGAATCAGAAACACCAGAGTTGGCGAACAAGCGAAACCGCTGGCGATAAAAAAAGCTCAATCGTGATTGGTTGAGATCGTTTATATTGATGAATTTGATAGGAAAGAAATTTGCGAAAAAGTACGACATAAAAAGCACTCGGATTGTACTTTAAAAGTCAATGATTTTTAATGAAAATTAATGAAAGAATATGGAACTTGAAGTTATGAGTAATACAAATGAAACAAAATAAACATAACAGATGTAATCAGAATATTCGCATTTGCGAAATTTGCTTTATGGAATCCAATTTAGATTTGAATATAAATAAAAAATAAAGCACCGTAGTTAGCTGATGAGATTTTATTTTTGCATTTGAATGAAAAGAATAAAAAAGATCTTTTATTTGAAATTTAAAAAATTTTGGAGTTCTATATTCTAACCTTTAGATTAGGTAAAAAGATAAAACAAATTAAGCAATTATTGGGAACTTGAAATATTGAATCAGTTTTGTACTTCGGTCAGTAAATAATTTAATCTAGTAAAATAATACAGAATTTAGTAATAATAATTAGCTACCTTCAAAAAAATGGCCATGATGAATAAAATTAAATTGAAATCTTAATCAGTTTAATCAAAAATTGTATCGGCCGCCGGGAATTGAACCCGGGCCACTCGTATGATAGCCGAGTAATTTACCATCAAGCCACCGGAGCGAAAGCTGCGCGAGAAAATTTGAGTATTAAACAATAGAGAAAAATACTTTAATTACTAGAAATAATAATTTAAATAAACATTGGACTCGACAACACACACCTTAAGAATACTGTGAATCAAAAATATTTTATTTCTAAAATACTAATCTAATTTCGATTATATTGACGTGTATTTAAGCAGTGTATTTAGTGTGTATTTAAGCAGAAAGCTGATGACGGACGACGCCATGTTTTTTTTTCGTAATCGCAGCTCCAGCCAGACTCGATTCTGATTGGTGATCCAACCCAGATCAATGCTCTGAGCGTTGATTACTTAACACACAGTGGTCAACTGATTCAAGGTGCTTCGGAATACCAAATCAAGTTGATTTGTGCTAAGAGATCCTGATCACAGGTTGCCAGAGGCTTCAGAATACGTCCATTAAAGTTTTATGTCGTACTTTCTTGCGAATTTCTTTCCTGTCAAATTCATCAATCAAAACGATCTCAACCAATCCCGAATGAGCTTTTTTATCGCCAGCGATTTCGCTAGTTCGCCAGCTCTGGTGTTTCTGATTCACTTTTATCAATTGATCCAGGTGCTCAGACTATCAAATATAAGAGATCAGGGCTTGGCTAATATTTGTGAATCAGTTGATCCGCTGTTCAAGTGATTTAAATCCAAAAGCACAGACTACGGCCGTTAATGTCCCATCAAGATTATGTATTTAAAAGGTTAATTTTCTAAAGTTCTAATCTTACCCTAATTTTTAAAATATTTTTTGCCGGGATAATGTGTTTAATTCCTTTGTTCATAATGTTTCTTTAGGTGTCACTTCAATAGCTATCCTGAAAACAGGTGATCTGTTGATTGGGACAGGGGAAGGACAAGTATGTAAGGCTACTGAGTACGTTCATTTGCAGAAAACTTCAACTAAAAAGCTTTCGAGTAAATCGAGTGGTGAGAAAATGAATAGTGAATTAAAGTTGAGAGAATTAGAGTAGGTAATGTTTTATTATACTGGTTTATGCAGGCTAAATAATACTTATCCATGATATTAAATGCTTTTTGCCATGACAACTAACGGCCGTATTCACCGGTAACCTGACCTGCAGTCAGGTAAGGAAACCATGGTTACAGCCTCTGATTGGTGGAAAAATAATTCAATATTTTCCTTCCACCAATCAGAGGCTGTAACCATGGTTTCCTGACCTGACCGCCGGTCAGGTTACCGGTGAATACGGCCGTAAAAGGTGCCAGCTGTTTCTGGGGGTTAAAAAATCATCAAAAATGTTTTGAATGTTCTGTGACTTTTAATAATCTTTTAGGACATTCTTGTTACTAACTTCTTATGCAATTTTTTAAAATTCATCCATTATACATTCTAAATGCTTAAATCATTTGATGGAATGATGTTTATGAAAATATTTGTAGGTGATATTGATAGAGGTAGGTAAGAGGTCCCATTCGCTTGATAAGGATATTAATTGTTTTTGCAACTTTTGTCGCTCCAGTATGGGCAGACCCTTAGAACAAAAATACTTGAATTAGGTCTTTTAACAAGTTATAGAAAATGCCATTTTATTGGGAAAATTTGAGATGACATGAATATTTACCTTTCTTTCTTTTTTAAATGCTAACTCCTGAGGTTTTGAAAAATATTAGAGTTAGTTAACAAAGTACATGATTGACACTATCATTAATGTGCTCTATAACATAGCTGATTCTTTTATGATATTTTCATTTAACTCTTTCTCAAATCTTCTTAGGAAGACTTTAGTGGAGGGAGAGGTAACTTCAATTACCATTAGACGTGACGGGCAGCAGGTAATTTTCTATTAAATATTTTAAAAGGTTTATTTAATAAAAATTTCAGCGCTTATGTATTATCTCTTCGACTGTGCTGCTGAATCTGAAGAGCTTTATCAAATCTCATAGACTGCCACTCAATCTGATAGTCGACGGGATAATATGCAAGAACTGAAATTTCTCTTATATATCATATATCTCTTTTCTCTTATATTATCTTTAATAGAATTAATTACGTTAATTATCTTTAAAATATATTTAATTATTAGGTATAGTCTTATTATCTTAGAAATGTATTTTTATGTTTTAGTTTCATAATCACAGTATTTAGCCACTATAAAAGCTTGGGCTTATCTATAATATTTAAATTTCCCCTGTATTTTATTTTTTTTATTATTTTACAAATTCTACCAACCTTTTATTGCTAACTTTACCCTACCAATCTTTGCCAATATTTACCATTCCCTTAAAATTACGATCTCGGTTCTAAGAAAAAGTATATTTCATAATATATAAACTAAATTAAATTTTTAATAATTTACTGAAATGTTTTAATCTTTATAAATTGGTTTATTAAAAGCAAATTGGCTTGGCATTTGTATTTGATGTAGTTAAATTGTAAGAATAAAATCTTTTTAATAGAATTTAATGTATTCGACTTAATTTTGGTGTTCTTAGCTTATAATTATTTTAGTTTCTTGTAGGGTCTACAAAATCAGAAATATATCAAGTTATTTTAAATGGGTTACACTGTGAGCGAATCTATACTTGCCATCGGTTCATTGTGAATGATGTCATTTTTCCACAGTAAGATATTTACAGAAATGGTTAACTTGTCATACTTGTTTAATTTTATAACTTTGAAGTTTTCTTAATTTAAATTATCGAAATTATTTGAATTGAAATTATTTAATTTTATCTTAAAATTTTTGAAGATATCTTCCCCAAATATTTAAATGTTTTGCTTACATCCAGGGGGCGGAACTTATTTACGTTCCCCCTACAAATCCAGATTTGTTAACTGCATGAGAAAAGTTCCCATAACTTCAGATTTAAAAAAAATTTCTATGCATTATTATATTGTTTTTTTAGATGCCTATTCTTTTAATAATCAATTACTTACCATGCATGTTTAATTCAAATCCACATAGAGTTTATGTATTGTTTTATTTTCCCCTCTTGGTTTAATACTCAAGATGTAGTAGTTTTCAAGGGGTTTGAGTGGAGGACTGTTTCACCCCTTTACTGCTCTAGTTTTTCTGCAAGTTTTCAAAAAGGCATTCATTATTAACATAAATTATTTTAGTAAATGCTCTGACTTGTTTGTAACGTGCTCAGTTGGAACCATCCGAACATGGAATCTTGGTTCCTCTCAAGAGTTAATAAGAATTGAAGTTTCTAAAATGGTGTGCAATACAATATTTCTCATGCAAGATGGTAGATCTATCATCAGTGGTAATCTTTCCTTTCTTGTATATTTGTTTACTTTCCTCTATTTTAAGTTAGTCAAAAGTTAGGAATAACTGAAATATCTATAAAATCTTATGTCACATCACAAAACCAGTTTTGAAATTAAATGTTCTCTATAAAATCGCTCTAGCTCCATACTGTCTTGAAATTTTAGCGCATCGTATGTTTATAAAGGAATTGTTTAGAATTGTGACCTTTTGAAAACTTACAATGGTGGGGGAATGAAGAAAACCTCTGTTAAATGAGAGCTTAATTAAATTATTTGTTTATAATTTTTTTTCATAAATTGGTATGATGGGTTCTATTATTTTAAAATATCTTGAGAGATTTAAAAGCATCAAATTTCTATCAAAATGTGCACAGCTCTCACAAATGATTAAATATTTCTTGCCAAATTCAAGAATTTTCACTTGATGTATTAGTGGCATTCACCTGTATTGAAATTTTGTACAAAATGAAAGATTGAATTTAAAATTGAATTTATTGCATTCTTTCCTTATCTTGATCTTAACCATAATAAATGAGTTAGTCACAAAACAATAATCACATTCAACATTTTCATTAACCAACATTTATGTAAAAATATAATCATTGAAAGCATACCTGAGTTTTTTCAATAGAACCCAAGTGTGTGTGTAAACTTGTATAGCATAACTTCTTCGAGCTTTGAATCATTTGTTCCACTTCAGGCTGGAATGATGGGAAAATAAGAGCCTACACTCCAGAAACTGGTCACCTCTTGTACACAATAGAGAATGCTCACCTTAACAGAGTTACTGCCATTACTGCCGCTTCCAACTCCTCTCGTATCATCAGCGGGGGAGGAGACGGAGAAATCAGGATCTGGAGCGTCACCCCTATAGTCCAAGTAAAGTTCTTTCCTATAATAATAAGGTCTTTTGTTTGGAGAAGTAGTATTAGACCCAATGCCAGAATTCTATTCAGGGGAATGCTCTTTTTTTACCCCGCCATATACCCCCGAGTCTATCATTTTTTTTATTTATTTGACATTTGGTTGGTTCCATGCTATAACATCCCAGCTTAAAAATCTTTCATCTTTAGTTTAAAGGTACCTCCACAGGGGTCTGTTTAGAAGGAATTTGGGTCCGTTTTCGGACCCTTCACAAAATGTTTCATTGTTAAAAAGGACCCTTCACAAAGTATTTTACCTTAAAAACGGACCCTTCACAAAGTATTTTGGCCTTTAAATGGACATTATTTTTCACAAAGCTGCAAATTTGTGAGCTTATTTTCACAAAAACAGGCTCCTGGTTGAAAAGAACTATTTTAACACTAACTAAAATTCACAAAATTATGAGTAGATTTTCACAATTTAAAAAAAACGGACCCTTCACAAAAAGTCTAGACAGACCCCTGCTCCAGTAATTTAGAGCTACTGATTCAATTGGGGTGTTGAGATGACTATATTTGTTGCTTTGAGGTTTTTAAAAAAGGAAAATAAGGGTGACTAAATTTTTTTGTTCCTTTTTTCTTCCTCTTTGTCTTGTGTCTCTTTCTTTCCCTTCTCTGTTACTCATTCTTTTCATTTTCTTTTTTCCTCTCTTTCATTCTTTTAACTTTTTCATTCCTAAGCCATCCGAGATTACCATTGAATCCTGTGGAAAATTTGGGATGTCTAGGGCTGAAAAGGTTAAAGGAACTGCAAGTTAACAAAACAAGTCACCTCAATGCTTTAATTGAGACCATAGCTCAAAATTATTCAAAGAAATTTTTAAGAAAAATTTTCCTATGCCAGTTTTTAATGAGTTTATATAACTTTTAGGTTCTTGTTAATACCATGAAAGAGCATAAAGGTAAAGTCACTTGCATTCGCATGAAGAAAAATGATAAAGAATGTGTGAGTTCTGGTGGAGATGGCTTTTGCATCATCTGGAACTTGCAGTAAGTTGAGAAATCCCTTTATTTAATATCCCACACATTTAAAGTTGAGTAACATAAAAACATAAGTAAAAAAGAAAGTACTGTAAAGCATCATTTATAGGTTTCTCTTTATACCACTTTACCATTACTTTACGTCGTTTTCGGCTGTCTTAAAATTTGAAAATATCGAGTATCAGTCGTTGAACTGATAACGGGATGTGCTACACTACAGTTTTATGGCCCTTATCTCTGGTTGGGGTCTCCAGCATTCCCTGCAGAGGAGGGGAATTATTTTGATAGCTAAATTGCCCCACAAAGAAAGCGGGGCCATAAAACTGCCGTTCTAAAACCCTAGCACCAGCCAATGATTTCAGCATTGACTCTTCATTCAGTGTTTGTCTTTGCATATTGTACTCGCGTGTTTTCAGTATTGCCGCACTATTTCAACCCAAAATGTCTCGAAAATGTAAAGCCCTTTCTTTACAAGAAAAAATTGAAGTTTTGAAGAAAGTTGACAAAAGCACAGGATTAACCAAAGTTGAATTAGCAAAACAGATGGATATCTCAGGTTCAACTCTGAAAACAAGTGTATGAGAGGAAAAAAATTGAAGACGGAGCAGCTGCTTGTGGAAACTCAGCTTCGAAGAAATTGCGTGTTCAAGAGGGAAAATTTCCTGAAATCGAAGGAATTTTGATGAGGTTTTTTTCTCTTAATGTCAAGCTTCGAATATTCCAGTGGGCAGACCCATGCTTATGGAAAAAGCAAAAGAAATCGCCCTGAAATTGGATAAGACCAATGTTTTCTAGTTATTATTTTCAGTTTAAAACTGTTTTGAAGTAATTTTTTCTTTAGGAAAACCCTAAATTTAATGTATTTACGTAAATCTGCATTAGGAGCGTTAAAAACCTAATAATTAAAGACAGGGCTCGATTTCTAAAAAAATAGGTACCGGAACGGTAAAATTATTGGTATCAAAACTGAAAAAGCGAATACTTTTTAATACCAAAACTTAAGCATTTAATTTCAAATTTAAATTTATAAAATAAATTCAAATGTGTTGTACTAGATTAGGAAGAGTGTTCTAGCTTAATTATTAATTGTAAAGACGATTAACTCTTTATACACCTTTTTTACAGTGGATTTTACTTTTTTTCCAACAGGGTGCTTCTTGTAGGAGGTGAGACCAACCATTAGGGTGGAGCGAAAAACAAGAATTTTCGAATTTCAATTTTGGTTACCTCCAAAAAGTTGCCTTTTAGTGCCAAAAGAACACCTGTAAAATTTTATGAATTTTGAATAACTCCTTCAGGTCTCTACCAGGGCTCAAATGTTTACAAAAAATGGGTTTTTTCTATAAATTTCCCATTTACATTGTTCATTGGCAAACCTTTCTGCCAATTTTGTGTTTTTAATATAAAATGTAACTTTCCATACCCCTCCATAGATTTTTTGAATGAAAAAGTTAATGAAAAGGCACCAATAAATGTAAAGTACTGGTTTAATGTGCTACAATACTTGGGTGGAGCAAAAAAAAATTTCTTCAAAATCGGTCTGCGGCTATTGCTCAAAGTTTGTGGTTGATGGTCCTAATAACCTATAAAAAATTTAAACTTGATCAGATAATATCTTCAGGTAGCACTTTTGAGTTGAAATATGAAAATTTATGAAAAATGTAAAAAAATTTGAAAATTTTACTAATAATTTCTAAACGATCCCGATGTTATTTTATCGCCAATAATTACAGGTATTGCTTGTATGTTGCTTAACGTTAGCAAATTAGAATCTTTGAATGACGCAAAAATGGTTTAATAATTCTTCAAAATTCGTCAATGGACTATGTAATGCAGTTATGTTAAATATATTATATAATTACACTATGATGGTTAGAAACAATGTTTACGAAACAAATCCGGTTGACTCTTTTGTTAAATTACCCCTTGTGTCCGAATATGACCTCCGTTTGCACCACCAACCTTTGCTTTTGTGGGGACGTCCCCAAATTTATTTTAATTCCTTTTCGGTAATTTTATGCCCATAAATTTAGTTTTTTAGCATTAAGATATTACTTTACGCTTTAAATTTCTCATGAATGGTCAAAAAGGTTTTATGTACTAAAAAATCCACATTTTTAGCTAGGTGATTTATTTAAAAGGCAATTATTCCTTATTAATTGAGAAATTTGTGTAATTCATTTGTGTATGAGGGGTTTCGCGCTTTAATGTTTACTTGTATTTTTCACCTAACCCAATTTAAACAATTTCTCATCCACCTCTTAACATTCCCAAATAAAGGAAATGGGAAAAGAACAATCGAAGTAGTATTTAGTGAAAATATAAGAAAAAGGATAGATAAAAAACTTTTAATGATTTTTTAAAAGTAATATGGAAAAATCGCCTTTTAAATATATCACCTAGCTAAAAATGTTGATTTTTTAGTAAACAAAACCTTTTTGACCTCTCATGAGATATTTAAAGTGTAAAGTAATCTCTTAATACTAAAAAAACTAAATTTATAGGCATAAAATTACCGAAAAGGAATTAAAATAAATTTGGGGGCGTCCCCCAAAAGCAAAGGTTGGTGGTGCAAACGGAGGTCATATTCGGACACAGGGGGTAATTTAACAAAAGAATCAACCGGATTTGTTACGTAAACATTGTTTCTAACCATCATAGTGTAATTATATAATATCTTTAACATAACTGCATTGCATAGTCCATTGACGAATTTTGAAGAATTATTAAACCATTTTTGGGTCATTCAAAGATTCTAATTTGCTAATGTTAAGCAACATTCAAGCAATACCTGTAATTATTGGAGATAAAATAGCATCGGGATCGTTTAAAAATTATTAGTAAAATTTTCAAATTTTTTTACATTTTTCATAAGTTTTCATATTTCAACTCAAAAGTGCTACCTGAAGATATTATCCGATCAAGTTTAAACTTTTTATAGGTAATTAGGACCACCAACCATAAACTTTGAGCAATAGCCACAGACCGATTTCAAAGAAAAATTTTTTTGCTCCACCCAAGTATTGTAGCACATTAAACCTGTACTTCACATTTATTGGTGCCTTTTCATTAACTTTTTCATTTAAAAAATCTATTGAGGGGCCTGAAAAGTTCCACTTTATATTAAAAACACAAAATTGGCAGAAAAGCTTGCTAATAAACAATGAAAATTGGAAATTTACCGTAAAAACCTATTTTTTGTAAACATTTGAGCCCTGGTAGAGACCTGAAGGAGTTATTCAAAATTCATAAAATTTTACTGGTGTTCTTTTGGCACTAAAAGGCAACTTTTTGGAGGTAACCAAAATTGAAATTCGAAAATTCGTGTTTTTCGCTCCACCCTACCAACCATCAATCATTAGTGAACCAATATCAATGAACCATTAGTGTTGTATATTTTGCCAATTTAAAGAATATAATGCGTAGTTTAAGTTCTTAAATGGTAGAATTTAAGATGTCGCAAATTTTCTGTATCTGGCAAATCTGATTCAAATAAAAAAGAATTAACACACAATCATGTTTTAAAAGAACAATTAAAAACCTTAAAATTAAATCACAAATATTGTTATTTGCAAAAAAGATAAAAAATGCATTGAAATTATTTTTTTTTAATTTAAAATATGCCTTTTTTATATTCTGAAAACAAATCTGATAAGTTCAGTTCTAAGTACAAAAAGGGGCTCTGGGGGTTCTCCCCCCGAAAAATTTTGGAAATTTGACGATAAAAACAGGGTTTTAATTGAATCGTCAGTTTGAAGAAGGGAATGAGTCCAAAAACTAAGTTTTGAGAAAATCGAAAAAAACTGTATAAGTAATAGAATTTTCATTGTATAATCACCAAATTTTTACTGGAAGTTCACAACCCGATTTAGGAAACAGAGCAACCATCAAAACAAATGTAAGTATATTCAAAAATATTTTACAGTCAAAATAAGTTGATGGACTTATTCCCTTCTTCAACCTTATGAAATTTTTCTGATGAAAAAATCTTAAAAAACCCTTAAATTCACATTTAAATTATATTTCTCCTTAGTTTACACCACAAAAGGGTGAAATAAAAGGAATAAGACAAATAAAATTCAAAATTATAGTGAAACTGAGTTAATAGAGCAGTATCAATGGAGTGAGAGAATACGAATGGAGTTAAACATTCCCTAATACATAAAAAAAGTTTGAAAAAATTTCAAATTAAAAGAAAATTTCATTTTAACTTAGTTTACAGCTCAAAGAATAGGAAAAGAAAGACAAATTAACTTTAACTCCAAATTAACTTGAAAAATACAATGAATGGACATCGATTTCACAACTTCAAGGGGCGATATCTCCCTATAGGGATTAGTTATTTCCCCCCTCTTTTCACCCATGTGTAGAGCAAAGCTTGGAGATTGTTTTGAGCACAAAAAGTCAATTTGTCATTTTTTGGACTTATTCCCTTCTTCAAACTGACGATTCAATTCATTTTAGGACTTTTTTGTACATATAAAATATCCGCTGGCCTGATGAATGGGTCTCGTGGGCCGTAGAAATACAATATAATTTTTTTTCCGAAAAAGAGGTTCCGGAACGTCGTTCCGGCTGAAATCGAGCCCTGATTAAAGATATTTTCATTTATAAGTCGTTTTACGTCAGCCCCTTGAAAGACGTATAAACAGTGCTTTATTGATAGAGGTCACACTTTCTCATTGCTTTCAATGATGATAAATTCATAGAATCTCGCTAGTTACCCACTTTGTTTCTTTAGAAAGCATCCTTTTCTAGCATTATCTAGCTGTTCACCTTTTATTTCAGCTAAATTTTGTTACATTTTTTGTTAGTATTTCGAATTACAAAATTTAACCTCTGGTCTAGAGTGTTTAAAGTTGTATAGTTCTCTAAAATGCAGCTGAGATTGTCTTAGAAGCTTTTCTCTGTAGTAACTTTTTTATTGAAATGATTTTATCATTATATTAATTGTAAAAACTGTTACCATTATATAGATCATTGGAAGCCAATACATTTATAAATATTATTAATTTTAACTCTTATTTTTACCTTTGAGAAATTTTATCACTATTTACTTAGATTATATCCTAGTTTGTTGATGCGTCATTGCTTAGAATGTTTATGTTTGAGTCATGTTTAACTTGTGGATTTTAAACTCTTAACCTTTTTGTAAAATAGAGATTTAAGAACTTTTTTCATTGACATTCTTCAAAACACCTCATTAATATTCATTAAATGATGTTATCCCTCCAGGCATTTTGTTCGTCTTCAAATAATTTTTAACAACACCCTACTTCAAGCTGTGTGTTATGGCATTGATGAAGAACATATTATCTGTGCTGGAACTGATGGAAAAGTTTACTTTCATGAAGTCGTGGATGGGGCTCCCCTTAAGGCCCTTCAAGCTTCTTTGTCTGGAGCTGCCATAAATGCAATGGACATAAGCAATGACTGTAAAGTTTTTGTCACTGGTGGAGAGGACAGATTGATAAAGGTTTGATTATGCTTTCATATTTACTTCTTTTTAATGTGTGTCAGGGTTCCTCTATTTTTTTGAATAATTTGGATGGGGCTGTTTCAAAATATTTTGTGGTTGAAAGTAGATACTTGAATCTTTCAAGTCTCTTGATTTTTTTAAAGAGTTTACATGCATGTATTTTAGGTTTGGAAGTACCTGGAGGGTGTGGTAACTCATGTAGGGGAAGGCCACAGTGATGCAATCACAACAGTGGGAATATCCCCTGATAAAAGACACATAATAAGTGCTGCAAGAGACGGCTGCATCATACGTTGGAAGTTTCCTGAGGAGCTTTTATAAAGACTGAAAAATATTTGTTTCCTTTGCTATTTATTGGCATTGTTCATTTGGATGTACTTTTTTCTGTTATTCATCTTTTGTATTCATACATATAGGCTCCCTAATGTTTTATGTCTTACTTTTATCAGTAAAATTTGTTTTGAAGGCATTAAACTACAAATAAATACTTTAAAAATTAGTTATTTTATATTTCAAGTTTTAAGAATGAAAAATTCTTTGTTTAAATCATCACTTAGTAGTTTTATCTCAGTGCCGGTTTTACCTTTTAATAATGTATTTTATATTCCCTTATTGTAGTTGGTGTGCATTTTTTACAAGATAAGTATTAATAACATTTTGAGTTTTCTGCCAGCTTCTAAAATGTTGATATATTTTTTACAGATACATAGCATTAATATGAAGGACAATTACCAGAAAATTTGATTTTCCTGGTAATTCTATTTAATCCTTTCAGACCTAAACCACCCATGATTGCAATTAAATCCTATGGAAAATTTACTCCTTCTAGCACTAAAAGGGTTAAAGTATTTTTTTTATTTAAAAAACTAGAGGGCTCTGCCCCTGCTTGCTATTGCTCACCAACCCCAGAAACCTACACACCTCTTTTCTGTTCACTTTGTGATCTGAGTGAGAGACCCTGACTTGTTGCATCTCATCAACCATAGGAACCCACTTACCTGCCTAAACAATGCTCATAAAATAAAAAAAATACCTAAATGTTTTTCTTGCTCACAGCTCTCATTTGCATAAATTATAAAAAAAACCCTGCTCATCCCCCCTGGTATAATTACTTCAAAGTAATCGAACTTACATAGTTCAAAGTACTTCAATATCATTCGATTCTAGAATCGATTCTATTCCAAAATTTGATTTCCCTGTGACAAATCAAAAAGGAATTCGGAGGATAACTTTCCCTAAATATCTCAATGGAACAGTGCTTCCATCTATGAATTGAATTGAGAACTACAGTTTTTCAAAAATTTGGGAACAAAAATTTATAGGCTTTTTAAGTAAGATACAGTGAACGGCATATTTTTATCTCTATTAGTTTTTTCTATGATTTTTTAAAGTTAGGGACTTTTTCTGGAACACCCTGTATTGTACTTGATGAACAATCTAGCATACAAAAGTTGTTTTTTCAACTTCCGTTTTACTCCTGAAAGGAAAGGTAGTACAAATTGGGAAATAATTTTAGTACTGGTAAATAGGAACACCCTTTTGGCATCTTTACTGGAATCAATTGGCATCTTTACTGGATAAAGTCAAACATGTTTTCAATTAATTGTCCTCTTTAAAAGCGCGCACCTCAAACTTTTTTCCCCCGGCCCATAGATAATTTTTCTTCCTGCAAACTCTGTACGCAAAAGCAAAATAAACAATGGAAAGGCAGGTGATTTTTCAGTATAGGCCGTGATTTTTCAGGTTTAAAACCATGTTTTCCATCTGCCGAGTTCCAGGCATTGGTCATAGTCGAAATTCTCACTACTTTTTTTCAGGAGCAAAAACCTTCGTAGCTGGACCTCCATGAATGACGTTTTTCAAAAAATGGCATTTTTGAGAAAAATAAATTAAATGTAGTAGGACCATTAGTCATTTTTACTTGCAAAAGGTGTCTAATCTCTAAAAGTAATAAAAGTTTTCTTAAAATAATGAATTTTTCATGACATTCTCCCTGAAAAAGAGCGATTTCTGTAGAATGTCCCAACTCTCTGTAACCGTCTGATAACCATCTACTGTATTAATTATACATTAATATAAATTCAATACTCGATACTTCCAAAAAATACAAATATACTCCAAATTCAATACTCCAGAGCAGCTCAATTCTCTCTAAAAGTTCTCATTCTAAACTCTAAAACAGCTCATGGCAGAAAAGTAACAAAACCTGAATTTCAGATATACTTTTTCTTATTTAAGTAGAATGTTACTTTTCTAAGTTTTATGTATAAAAATTATTTTGGCACATTTTTGTCATTAATAGTTATAAATAAGTTTCAAAGCAGATTAATTTTTACCCTTCTAAGTGACCCTTCTTACAATGACTGGTTTTTCTCTGAATAGAGGTTAATCTCTTTTAAGAAGTTTGAATTTCAATTTTTTTTAGAAAAGGGAAAATTTTGCCTCTTGAATTCCACCTAATAAAATTAAAGTGTATTGTGTTATATGATATAAATATATTTTTTGTGTTCTTAAAGTTAATTTAACATCTCAGCTTGTTCTTAACTTAAGGCTGCATTGAGCATTTAAAAAATTTAAAAATGAAATTGGGGGAATGCTTTTCTCCAAAATATATCTGGTTTCTTGTAAAAAGATTTTACATACATGATTTTACACTTTCCTGTTTTATTTTTTTATGGAAATTTAAACTAGGTTCCCTTTTACGATTAAAATGCTTTTTGCTCAAAATTAATTTTAAAGGCAGGGCTGTGCTTTTAAGGATTAAAAATAGTAAAAGATTTTGTTTTAATCCGATTCATATCAAAATTGGGGTTTAAATCCATCTTTAAATTTTTTCCATTCTTACTACAACCTTCTGCTTTTCAAGGCAGTTTTCGATGTCAAAATGTGCAATATAAAAGTACATTCTTCGATTTTCATTTAGGATTTCATCAAGTAACAAAAAATAGAATATAATTTAAATTTCAAAAGTATTACTAAATTTAAGAGAAAATAAATTGTAAAGGTGTAAGGAGGAGTAAAAATCCCTACTTTAAATCTAATATTAAAAATGCAACTGAAAGAAAACATTGTAGTCTCTTTAAAGTTAAGGTATTTTTTATAAATTCTTTTCTTTTTAAGTTTTATTTCCGTTTCAAGTCACTGAACTTCAGAGTCCTTGTCTTTCCGAGAGAAGCTTGATTTTGACATAGAGGGCGATCTTTCACACACCCTGTCTAATGATTATTCTGCGTAGATAAAAATGACTTCAACTTCAACTCATTAAAAAGTTGAGAAAATAAAATGGCAATGGTATTGTTGTATTTGTTTACTGTTACTATGGGAACTGCGAGTAAGGTAAGGGTTTTTTTTACCGGATTTTACAAAACTACTCTTGAATTCTACATTTTATTTTGTGTTAAAGTAAAAACCTGTTAAACTCTATTTGATAATATGAATGAAGAAAATTTGAGTAGACTTGAGCTAGTATCAACTTTAGCCTTTCAAGGTAAAAATATTTGAAAACGAACTCAACTTTCAGTGATAGCAGCCGTCCTATATTTCCTATAATTCCTATATTTTAGAGAAAACCCGGAAAAATGTCCTATATTTGTCCTATATTTTTAAAAATGACAGTTTGTCCTATATTTTCCTTGTTTTCTGTGTTCAAAAATTTAAATTGTTTGAAAAACGATGCTATTATTTTTTAAAAATCGGGAAATTCGTTGATAGTTTCGATCTGAGGGGCATTTACGCCAGACATGCCGATGCCGAAGGAGCGAAACCAATCGTTTACTACGAAGAAAGTGGGCCATTCCAGCGGAAATCGACCAAGGTGGTTGGGTTGGGTCCTCCGATTTTTTTTTTCAAATTTTCACCAAAAATCACAAAAAACCCTCTAGTCAGACCGGCAAATCTGAAATATTTAGGTTGAAAAATTTTTTTTTTAAGTGTTAGTTAAGATGTTAACTTCATTTTTAAAAAATTTGGGAGACGTAATTTTTGTCTTTTTGGAGAAAATGATTTTTTTGTGCGTGCATCTTACGGCGCTATCGTTTGGATTTCGCTTTAAACTATGGCTATAACTGGACATTTATTTAACTTTGGTGTATTTTGTAGATTTTAGGTAAGAATTAAAGCCGTAAATAGTAAAAAAAAAATTCAATTTTTTTTGCTATATTTACTTTCAAAGCGAAAATTTCATTTCTTTATGGAGAGCCTTCTGAAAAATAATTTTTGGATAAATTTTGGAACTAGATTTTTAATTATTTTCTGATTAAATGTTCTGAAATTTAATTAAAACCTTTAAAAAATAATTATTGAGGAGTGGTTTTACTTTTACCGTTTTCCCTTGTCAGTTTTCGTGATAGTCAAATATCTAGTCTAGAAATAAGCTTGTTTATAGCTTCTCAGGGTCAATAATTTCTATAGAAGGCCCTTATATAACCAGACACATAAAATATATAACTGGTGAAAATGTGCTCTGAGTTTATCATAGAGTTGGGGGGGGGGTGTCGGCTCCTTCCATGGAACCTGTCATGGTTCTCAGGGATGAAGTGTTTTATATTAATGGGTACTGTAAAATCTAATTTTTTCGAAGTATATGGCCTGCAAATTTTATCAGAGTGGAATGTTTTAGTTCTCGTTATGGATTATTTATCAGTGGTAGTTACAAGATGTTTCACATGCGATAGTGTAAAACTTATTTTAAAGCGAAAAATGGAGTATTTAGTTTGCAAAAAACTTTGTGTGGTACAAACTGATTCTCCTTTCCGCATTAACTGAGACTGATTTTATGATCCTTAAAAGAATACATCACTTTGTTTCGGATGAAAAACTTTTAAAAGTTTTAACGATCTTCACAAAAAAGATTATGGTGTTAAGGCAGAATGGCACTTCTTTGCTTCAGGCCCGTAGCTACGGGGGGGCCAGGGGGGGCTGAGCCCCCCCTGGCATCTTCATTTGCCCCCCCTAGAAAATTTTCAGAAATTCTATCCACAAACACAGTCCTGGGTTAGCCAGGGGGGGCAGGGAGGAGCAGCTGCCCCCTTCTAAAACACGAGTAGTTTACTTCTAGCTAAAACCCAGTTTTTTAAGGTCAAATTTTCAAAATTTTTCTGGGGGGGAGGGCCCCCATACCCCCATTTGTATTTAAACCTTTATTATTCCAAATTTTTTTAAATAACAAGTTCATCAAAGTCAAAATTCTACTTAAAAATGTATGTCTGAATTTTGGTCTACCAAGTATCAAAAGCGTTTAAAACCCTGGTTTTGGGATCAAATTTCCAAAAATTTTCCCAGACCCCCTTTCATACTTGTATCCCCCACTATTACAAAACATTTGTTCTTACATTAATATAAGAACAGATCACACGAATTAATAAAGTTCTCTTGGGCGAAAATTCTACCCAAAAATGTATAACAAACTACATTAAATCTATTAAATATGCATGGGAGGGGGCTAACAAATATTTTTAAGCCCCCTACCAAAATAAACTTTTATATATACCCTAGCACAGACTGAAAAGGGAGGTTAGGGAAAATTGACATCCTTTATAAAATTATGTCTATTTAAAGATTAACAAGGAGTGATCCACCTCGATTTTCGAGTTTTCTTTTCAATTCTGGAGCTTACATGGACAGTACTTCCTTTACCAGTTTCTTTACAGTTACTTTAACCCAAAGGATCTAAAAATGGGCTAAAACAGTAATTTAAGCTTCAAATTTCTAAAATTTAAAAAAGGAAAACTGAAGAAAACAGGAAAGGTAAAACTAGAAAAATTTAGGACTAACTCCTCCCGAAACAAAAGTCTTGTAACATCTCCTTAGGCTTGAGGGTCTTATGGGTTTAGTCCCCTAGTCAAACAGTTGAACTTACGCCAATGATACGTCCTGAAAACCCCCTTGCCCCCCCTGAAAAAGTGGGCACCCCACCAAAGGGAAATTCCTGGCTACGGGCCTGCTTTGCTTCGTGTCATCGAAAGAAGCCTTAGACGGTATTGGGGAAACTCTAGACTTTGTAGCCTTTCAGACAGTGCCCATGCTTGTGCATGCTTTCAGTGCTTGTGCACCTGCTTTCAGACAGTGCCCATCCATTGAGAAGCTTACTGGTTAAAGTAACTTTCAGAGATATTTATTATATTTTTTTAAGTTATTACTATTTAGCATGCTATTTAAATGAAAGCATTTTTTAGAAATAATCCAAATTATTGTAAAAATACTTTTATCAACACTTCTATAAATTGTTTTGTAAT
Organism: Tetragnatha versicolor; assembly: GCA_024610705.1. Lineage (NCBI taxonomy): Eukaryota > Metazoa > Arthropoda > Arachnida > Araneae > Tetragnathidae > Tetragnatha > Tetragnatha versicolor. Next base: position 3,216,018 of record JANDEH010000020.1, read on the forward strand.
ATTACATACTAAGAGGTTACTATAAAAATACATATTAAAATTATGACATTATGATAAAATAAAAAATAAGTTTTATTTTAATGTCCTATATTTTTTTGAAGAAATTCCTATATTTTTTCTTGGGCGTGCTGCTATCACTGAACTTTTAATAACAAAATATTCAAGTTTCACGCTACTTCCTGATATTTTAGTAATTTATTCCTGAATTTTACAAAGTTAGAAGCATAAATCCTGAACATTATATTAAAAACATTTAGTAAATAAACTATTCGTACACAAGAATTTAGTTCTAACTCAGGGGTTTCCAACTGGCGGCCCGCAGGCCTCATGCGGCCCGCGAAGCTCTCTGAGAACCCTCCAAAAAGTAGCTCCAAAACACTTTTTAGCACACTAAAATTCAAATTTTTTTTGGGGGGGGAACCCCTGACACCCCCATATACCTCTCAGATTATGGTCTAGCTTGGATCCTTTTCTATGGTGCAAGAATTAAAAGTTTGAAGTTTCGAGAGGTCGTTTGTAAAACCTGAAATTCCCCCTGAGCGTAGCAAGAGAGTATGAAGGCTTTTAAAATCATTATTATGAGGAGGGACAAAATGGAGTATCCAAAAATTAGGTAAAACAATCCTCCAAGGAGAAAACTTAGAAATATTTTCTTGAGGAAGACCTTTTCATTTAAGTAATATTCAGAATATTAAATATATTCAGTATTCCTACGAGTTGTATATATAAGAGTAAAAAAATTCATATATCCTCTGGAATCGTCCCTCTTTTGCTGGAAAAGTTTCATATTGAAGACTCTCACCCCAAAAAAATTATCATTGTTAAAAAAAAGAGCGAGATTACTTTGCGGACCGCCACTTGACTTGTGATTTCGATTGCGGCCCACGAGTACTTAGAAGTTGGAAACCCCTGTTCTAACTTAATATGGCGAAATTCGGTGTGAAAATCCAAACAAAAAATGTTTCAATTCAATAGGATTAACGTTTCCGCTAAATATCGCCAATCTCTTTTGAACGCCATACCTGTATTTAAATATCGACAATTTTTTTCTGATTTTTAGTGATAAAATGAACAGTTATTGATCTAATGTCCAATGAAACATTTTAAGGAACAGCTTTCTTCTACGGGTATGGCGATTTTTGAAAGTCGCCATGGGCGATAACCCCTTGGATACGTGGTATTGATATATGGCCACTTGGCGTCTTCTAAAAGCGCCAAGTGGATTAAAAATTGCTGTACCCGAAGACGAAAGCTGTTCCCCCATTTTAATATTTAGCAGGAACGTTAGTGGAATTAAACCACCGATTCTACTGATGAATAATGGATTTTGCACATAGAATTTTACCATGTTTACCAGGGTTGGCAAAAAACCGGGTTTTTTTAAAAAACCCAAAAAAAACGGGTTTATTTGGTTTTTTTGGTTTAAACCAAGTTTTTTTAGAATTTTTTTTTATCAGAATAAGTTGTTTTAGCATTGATGTTTGAAATTGAGTTGTAAATGAGACATTTATTTCAGGGGTTGTTTATAATTGATAAATGATTTGTATATTTCAATTAATTAATTAAAATTAATTTAATTTGTTTTAAAAATAATTTTTGTTTCTAAAATATTCCAATTTGAATATCTAATATTATTGTAATGAATAAAAATCAGTGTTAATTTATCTTGGATAAATGGTTGAAATAATCAAATTATTTATCTTAATTATATATGGATTAATTTATGAACTTTAGAAAGAGAAAATTTTATTTTTCAAATGAGAAGTAAAAGTGAAATGTAAACAACTAATGTTAATTGAAATTGGATAATTGATAAAGATAAGTAATTTGATTAATTATTAAATGGTAAAATAATCAAATTAATTATATGGATTATTTATTAACTTAAGAAATTTCTTTAGAAAGAGAAAATTTAACTTTTTTAATAAATAAAAGGGAAATGTAAGCAACTAATGTTAATTGAAATTGGATAAATGATTGAGATAATTAATCCAATTAAGGAAATTAAGGGTTTTTATTAATTTAGTAAAAAAACCCAACTGGTTTTTATCTGTTTATAAACAAACCAACTGGTTTTTAGTTTTTATCATTAAAGAAATCAACGGTTTTTATTAATTAGTTAAAATCCAAGCCATATTTTATCAGTGAAAAACAGATAACTTTTGTGTATGTTTAGTTACTCTTTGAAATAATGCTTCATTTTAAAGGAAATTAATAAATGAACTATCTCTTGCAAAATATAATAAGTTTAACTTAAGCACTTAAGGTTAAGTTTAGAGAGAATTCAATAATTAAAACCATTAAATTAAAAGATTTCTGATTTTTAATCACCTTAAAATGTCAATTTTTTTATAAATCTGACCTTTTAATTTTGTGCAAAAGATTATACTTAATAACACTTTCTTTAAAAAATCCTTTAAATATATTTTATAATTTCTAAAAAAACCAAAAAAACCAAGTGGTTTTTTTGGTAAAAAAACCAAGGTAAAAAAACATGGTTTAAACCATGGGTGTCTAAACTATAACCGTTTGAGGGCCATATTTCAACGAAAAAAAATTTGCTGGGCCACACATACAATAATTTTTCAACAAAATGAAATAAAAATTTACTCAATGTAGTTTTATTAAAATAAATTAACTTCTTTTTACAATAATTTTTTAAAATTTTAATTAGATATGTATAGGTACATATTTAATTTAAATTTGTTAAAGTTTCGTTTAATTTAGTTTGGATTCCATAAAGATAGAAATAATTCAAATTAATGCGATGGATAAATTTGCTTTTGTTGAACAAGCAAATTGATATAGGGTTCAATAGACTTGGTTGCAATTCTTTATGCATTTCAAGATGTTTGTTCACAAATATAAGTACTACACTGCCAAAAGCCGAAGACTTTAATAAACCATGATGGGTGAAAATTAGGATATTTATCGCTGGGGAGGTAATCTTTATAAAACACCAGTAAAGAAATATTCCCATATTTTTCTTTCAGTTGAATGTCGCTTTGCAGTTCAATGCAGTGGCGTATATAAAGGGGAGGCCGAGGGGGCCCTGGCCCCCCCCCGAAATCCGGACTTGGTGTACCAAAACAAGCTAAAACCCTGTTTTTATGGAAAAATTTTCAAAAAATTTTCTGGGGGAGGGCCTCCAAACCCCCCTTTCTGATTGAAATTTTAGTATTCCAAATACTTTTTATAATAAGTTCATCAAAATCCTAATCCCACTTAAAAATATGTCTAAAATTAGGACTAGCTGTACCAAAACTGAGTAAAATCCTGTTTTTAGGGTCAAATTTCCAAACATTTTCTGGGGGAGGACCCCCCAGACCCCCCTTTGCTTCTTGCAACAAAATTACTCAGAACTTTTTTTATATAATATAAAAAAGTTACATTGGATATATTAAATTTGCTTGGGAAGGGGGTGAAAAAAAATTGGGCCCCTCCCGAAATAAATTTCTATATACGCCACTGGTTCAATGCATTCTATATGAAGGTAATTTATTAACTTCTAGAAAAAATGGGGTAAAAATATGTTGAAATGATCTTCATTTTTAGAAAATCTTGAAATCTACTTTCAAACTCTTGAATTAAATCATAAATTAATGCAGCATATATTTTGTGGAATTCACAGGCTTATGTGCAGCCAAAGTATTGAAATGTGTCAAATATTTTACTTTTATTTGATTGTGCCAAAGTGTCTAATTTCTTTCAAACGCTGTTATTGTCTGGATTCTGGAACATATCATTAATGAATTGATTTTCCCTTTGAAGTCTCAAATTTAAACCATTCAAATGTTCTGTTGTCTACTAAAAAAAGCTAAATCTAAAACCCAATCTTCGTCTTTAAATTCAGTCACAGGGGGTTTCCCTTTTGTTTCCATAAATATTTTTATTTCAGTTCGAATCGATTTATATGAAAAATATTGCAAACATTTATTTTTAAAAAATAAAAACGTGCAAATTTAAATATTTTCATAATTTGCATTTTGGGCCGCATTTTAAAGGCTTTTGGGCCGTATGCGGCCCGTGGGCCGCACTTTAGACAAGCATGGTTTAAACCAATGGTTTAAACCAAATGGTTTAAACCGGCCAACCCTGATGTTTACTATTGTAAATTTGCTGTGTATTCAAATACTTTATTGACTGACTGTACTACTTTTAGGCTGGAGATTGTTTATATGTTATGGCTGTTTTTCATATTGTTTTCTTTTATCAATTGAAGGTAAATTGAAAAACGGACTTGCTTTTCATCAAGATAAATGTCACATAGCTTATAGTGTCGGCCACACAGTGATTGTGAAGGACTTGGGAAATGGAAAGGAGACAAGGTTTTGTGGACACTCCAATAATGTTACATGCATTGATATTTCTAAAGATGGCGTATTTCTTGCATCTGGGCAAGAAAATTTCATGGGTTTCAAAGTAAAATATTCTTTAATTCAAAGTTAACCTAGTGGTATTTACGGAACTTACATATTAACGCCACTGCAGCTACAGATTTGGCCTTAAAAATACCGTATAATCTAATCCAGCGTTTCTCAACCGGGGTTCCGCGGAACCCTGGGGTTCCGCGAGGCATCCTCAAGGGTTCCGCGAGGGATCCGAAAATATCTTTTTTTACATTTTAGGATAACCCTAAATAAATTAAGGAACAGCCAGCCAAATGCGAGCCAGTGTTTTTCCGTTGAACATTTTCTTCTGTTTCCGTAGCCTTTCGGTGTTCTACGAAAAGAAGATAAACACTAGCTTGAAGGGGAATTTCAAAATAAATTTCTGAGGGAGGACCCCTAGCCCCCCTTAAAATTTTGACGCTAATTATATTCCCCCCCTGAAAATTCTGTGTTTTAAGAGGAATTGTTATTTTCAAATGAAACTCAAGGGCTCTGTTCAGTGCTGCAATCCTTGACTCTTGAGTAGGCGGGCCGAGCGGCGCCGCATGCCTCATAAACCTATCACTAATGTTTAATGTTTAACCAATGCTTTTATATATGTAATTATGCTTTGGTCTGTGCTTGTTACTACGCATCTCGTTCACTTTGAAATTAGATTTTGATTGTATCGCACGCGCTTCTAATCTCTTATTAAATTTAATGTTAATTTTAAACTGTGTAGTCATTCTTTGAAGTTGAATTTTTGTCTTTTGGACACCACTGAACCACCAATGAACATTTTGGTGCATCGCGGCTCGGAAAATTATTGAATTTATTCGTGTAATGAAGAATTTGAATGAATAATCTTCGAAGGAATGTCGACGATGCTGTTTCGAAACAAAGGCCGTGAAGCTTTGCGATTCGGATTGGACTTCGATTCCCTTACAAGGTAAGGAGAACATTATATTAGATGCTCCAACAAATAGTTATATTTATAACTTTTGAAGAATATTATTGAAGATTAGAAAATTTGTTGATTAGTTGATTTGTTGATATAATTGAAGAACTTTGCTTAATTTTGAATATAGAATTTCTAACTTTAGAGAAGTGTGTTGAATGTGTATGGATATAGATATAGAGATATAGTAGAATTTAGATTCATAGAGTTGAACTTAGATTTATTGATTATTGTTGGAGCATCACTAAACTTGAGAGATGGATGAATTGTCGAAACAAAAAAAGATTAGAGGCGTTATTCGTGCTTCAGTAACTAGATTTTTGGGCAAACTTGAAAGCGAATTTGATCAGTTAAATACTGAAGCCCAATTAGAACAAAATATAACACATCTTTTGGATTTATCCAAACAAATTAAAGAATTGGATAATTTGATTCAGTCTCTTATAAAAGTCGAAGGAGAATTCGATTCAGAGATTAATTCTGCTTTTGAATATAATAAAAAAATAACATTTTGGAATGCCAAGCTTTCCGCACATTTGAAAATTATTCGTCGTAATGTCGTTCTCAATACTTCACATGAAGATAGTGTTAGATCTGAAGAAAACAATACTAGTAGTAGATCTCACGAAAATATCACTCAAGTTTCATCAATCTCTCAAAATCATTTGAAAACTGTTAAATTACCCAAGTTGAATATTGATAAATATTTTGGAGATCCATGCAATTGGTTGGAGTTCTGGAATAAATTTCAGAACGCTATAGATAAAAATGAAAGTTTATCTCTTATCGATAAATTTAGTTATTTGAAGTCTTTGTTAGGTGGTGTAGCCGCTAATGTAGTCAATGGATTTGCACTAACTGAAACTAATTATAAAGAAGCGCTCCGTTTATTAGAAGAAAGGTTCGGTAGAAATGATCTTGTCATAAATGCTCACATGAATAAGTTGCTCAATTTGTATCCTATAAAAGATTCTAATAACATAACTGGATTACGTAAACTTTATGACACCTGTGAGGTGCAAATTAGAAGTTTGGATTCTCTCAATGTAACCTCTGGAATGTATGGTCATTTATTATATCCTATATTAATAAAATTGATTCCAGAAAATTTATCCTTAGACTTTAATAGAAAACGTTTGGATAAACAAATAGACCAATTTGATGTTTCGGAATTATTAAAATTTCTCAAAATTGAAATAGAATGTAGGGAATCTGCCATATTATTTCAAAATTCAAAAAGTGAAAGGAAAAAACCAATTTATCAACATTCGGGTCCTAAATATCAGCCTAATAATAATTACGGTTCCCGTGACGCATCACGGTATCAAGGTCGTCCTTTCCTTCCATCAGGCAGAACTGTAGAGTACTTATGTCCGATATCGGAAACGGCATGCATCTACTGTGAAGCGAAAGATCATAATTCCGAACACTGCAATAAATTGACTGTTGATGAAAAGAGAGAACTTTTGAAAAAACAAGCGCGTTGCTTTCTGTGCTTACAACCAAAACACAGAATAAAAGATTGCAGGAGAAGGGAAATGTGTAATATTTGTAATCATGAGCATAATAGATCAATTTGTTTTCAATTTGACAAACCAATTGACGAGAAAGTCGTTACTGCTGTTTCGCACTGTCAAAATAATATTAAAAATAATTCGGCATCGAAAACTTCGTCTGGAGTTTTGTTACAAACCTGCACTGCGGTGATAAAGTCCCCCGCAAATGATAAGAAAGAAAACATTAGGATTCTCTTGGATAACGGATCAATGAGAAGCTTTATTAATCGTTCTGTTTCTCAAAAATTAAAACTTCCAGTAATCAGAACCGAAAAGCTTTCTGTTTATGCATTTGGGGCCAAGGAAGCTACGCAAAAAATGTATGATGTTGTAAAAGTTCATTTAGAAAATAGAGATGAACCTTCTTTGAACATTGAAATTGAAGCATTAGTTACCGACCAAATTTCGTCCGCTAACATACACACCCCTGACCCAAACGTATCTAAAAGATATAAACACTTAAAAAATCTACAGTTGGCTGATTCTTATAATTATAGAGATAACGAAATAGTTGTTTTGGTTGGATCAGATTTCTACTTTGACATAGTTAGTGGTCGAATCAAACGATTAGATGGGAAACTTGTAGCCTCAGAAACACTATTCGGTTGGTGTATAATGGGAAGAGGAGATGTTAATCAAGAGTTGGTTAGTTTGAAAGTTGCAGTAGAAGAGAAGACAATTTGCGATCAGTTGAAAGAGTTTTTTGAACTCGAAAGCCTCGGAATCAGTGCAGAAGCTGATGCCAAGGATGAATTTGAAGAAGAAATAATGAAAAGTTTTAATGAAAGTATTTCTTTTCAGAACAACCGCTACAAAGTCAAGTTACCCTGGAAACCTCAAATGAAGCAGATGTTGGGTGATAACAAGGAAGTTGCCATCAGGAGATTCAAAAATCTTGAAAAATCATTCATTAATGATCCTTTGTTTTTTACAGAATACCAAGCAGTTATAGAGGAATATAGAAGGGAACAAATTATAGAACCCGTTGACGCTGGAGTGAAGGAAGGGAACTCTTTTTATCTTCCTCACAGAGCTGTTATAAGAAACGACAAAAGTACCAGTCGTCTACGCATCGTTTTTGACGCCTCATCCCATGGAAAAGGACAATTTTCTTTGAACAATTGCTTATATTCCGGTTTGAACCTCTTACCTGATCTTTTCCTTCTCTTATTGAAATTTAGGTCCAACAGAATTGCTGTCACCTCCGACATCAAAGCAGCGTTTCTACAGATTGAAATCCATGAAGAAGATCGGAACTTTACTAGATTCTTCTGGAGCGAACGTCCAACGACGGAGGAAAATCTTCAGGTGTTCAGACTAACAAGAGTTCTGTTTGGAGTAACATCTAGCCCATTTCTGCTAAACGCAACAATTAAGTACCATCTGAAGAGGTATGTAGAAACCTTTCCTCATACTTGTCAATTGTTGCAAGATTGCCTGTACGTCGATGATTATATTTTTGGTGAAGATACTGTTGACTTAGCACTAAATACATGTGTAGAAAGTCGGGATATTTTTAAAGAAGCTAGCATGTACTTGAGGAAATGGAGGACTAATTCTCCAGAATTATTGGCTAAATTAAAAGAACTTGGATTTGAAGTAGAGGACTTTGAGGACTCTTTTGACAAACCGTTAGTTCCTTCAAAGGTTCTTGGAGTTAGTTGGAATCCCAAAACCGATGAATTTCATTTTGATACTCGCGGTATTGAAAACTGCTTATTTAAAGGCCACGAAACTAAAAGATATATACTGCAAGTTGCCGGTCGATTATTTGATCCCATCGGCATTTTAGGTCCCTTTACGATTCGTATCAAATGCTTACTGCAAGAGATATGGAGTTTAGGGCTAGACTGGGATGAAAGCATACCAGAACAAACTGCCATCAATTTTAGAGAATGGTGCGATGATATTAAAGGGTTAAGTAATATTCGTGTACCCCGTCATTACTTTGCATGTGCCCTAAATCAAGACATTGACGATATTCAGTTGCATCTTTTTGCAGATGCCTCTCCTAAAGCATACGGGACAGTTGCTTATTTACGGATAAAACTGAAAGACAATACCGTTATGGTTAGTTTTGTTGCATCTAAAGGAAGGGTAGCCCCTTTGAAAACTCTGTCTTTACCGAGACTCGAGTTAATGGGAGCCCTGTTATCAGCACGGTTAAGTGATAAAATCGTTAAAGGCTTAGAATTTCCGGTTACTAAAGTATTTTGGACGGATTCATCCATTACTTACTTTTGGATTAAGGGTTCACCTGAAAGATTTAAAGTCTTCGTAAAAAATAGGGTGAAAGAAATACACAAATACACCAATCCAACTCAATGGGCTCATTGCCCAGGAAAAGAAAATCCGGCGGATTTGATCTCTCGTGGACTCGCCGTGACTGAATTGAAAATCAGCGATTTGTGGTGGCAAGGACCGCCCTGGTTAAAACAGGATGAATCCACCTGGCCCAAGAACTTAGTGCCATCAAAACACTTAGAATGTGAAAATCAAGAGACACTTGAAATTAAAGCAATTGCATCGCTTAATACAAATGTCTTGGATGAAAATCAGGACTTTGATAGTTTTGTAGCTAAATACTCCTCTTTTTCTAAATTGGTTAGAATAACTGCTTACCTGATGAGATTTATTAATAATTGTAGAAAGGTTGATAGGAAAGGGAGCAACTTAACCGCAATAGAGATACAAAATGCGACAGACGTTTTAATTAAGAAAATACAAGCTTCTGAATTTAAGACAGAAATCAAGTGCCTAAAGAACAAACAACCTCTTCCGAGAAACAGCAAAATTTTGTCATTGAACGTTTTTCTAGACAAAAATGGGTTTTTAAGGGTTGGTGGACGATTAAGGTTATCAGAGCTACAGGAATCACAAAAACATCAAAAATTTTTACCTAAATCCCATCACTTTACTCAACTTCTGATTAACTACTATCACATAAAATCATTGCACTCTGGAACACAAACTACCCTATATTTAATTCGACAACAATATTGGATACCCTCTGGGCAAGATAAAGTACGGAGAATCATCAATAAATGTTTGACATGCTTCAGAAATAAAACTAAAACAATTAACCAGATAATGGGTGATCTTCCTAGAGACAGGATAACCCCTTCCAAACCATTCGAAAAAACCGGAATTGACTTTGCCGGACCTATATTAACTAAACCAAATCTAAAAAGATCAAAAGTTGTTATTAAGTCTTACATAGTTATTTTTATTTGCTTTTGTACAAAAGCTGTACACTTTGAAGTCGTTTCAGACTTAACAACTGAAGCATTCCTAGCGGCATTGCGAAGATTTGTTGCTAGACGTTCAAAACCATCGATCATTTGGAGTGACAATGCCACAAATTTTAAAGGAGCAAAAAATATTTTGAATTCATTTTTTGAAGTTTGCAAGTCAAACCCAGTTCAGAACTACAGCACTGAAGAAGGGATCCAATGGGCTTTTACGCCACCTGCCTCACCTCATTTTGGAGGCTTGTGGGAAGCCAACATAAAATCAATGAAGAAAATACTTTCGAAAATTGTCAAAACTACCATCCTAAATTTCGAAGAGTTGAACACTTTGGTTGTACAGATAGAGAGCATTCTTAATTCTCGGCCCCTGTGTCCACTGTCTGCGGACCCCAACGATTTACAACCCTTAACACCAGGGCACTTCTTAGTTGGTGGCCCTATTACGTCTTTTCCCGAACCACATACTGCTCCAGATTTCTTTTCTCCCTCCTCTAGGTGGAGCTTGATTCAGCAGATGAGAAAGAAATTCTGGGACAGATGGTCTGTTGAATACCTAACCCATTTGCAGAGCAGACCTAAGTGGACCAAGAGAAACCCAGATCTGGAGGTGGATCAACTTGTCCTGTTGAAGGAGCCGAACAAGACCCCCCTTGAATGGGCCCTCGCCAGAGTCACGAGGGTTCATCCTGGACCAGACGGAGCAGTGAGGGTGCTGGACATCAAGACCTCTCGTGGTACCTTCCGACGGGCCATCACCTGTGTCGTACCTCTGCCCATCACGAGGGATGTTGGACAACCGTCCAACGGTGGCCGGGATGTTCAGTGCTGCAATCCTTGACTCTTGAGTAGGCGGGCCGAGCGGCGCCGCATGCCTCATAAACCTATCACTAATGTTTAATGTTTAACCAATGCTTTTATATATGTAATTATGCTTTGGTCTGTGCTTGTTACTACGCATCTCGTTCACTTTGAAATTAGATTTTGATTGTATCGCACGCGCTTCTAATCTCTTATTAAATTTAATGTTAATTTTAAACTGTGTAGTCATTCTTTGAAGTTGAATTTTTGTCTTTTGGACACCACTGAACCACCAATGAACAGGCTCTTAAAATACGCTGAAACTCTACTTTAAGTGGCAAATTTCGAAACATTTTCAAGGGAGAACTCCGAAATTCCCTCAATGGTGTCTCAAGAAGCTTTTCTCCTTGGGTGTCCCACAAAAAGTTTGAAATGGAGATAAAACACTAGTTTAAAGATGCATTTTCAAAATAAATTCTGAGGGAGGACAAAACAGCAAGAAAAAGTATTGTTGCATGGCAGTGGCGTATATAAGGGGGGGCTAGGCTAGGGGGCCCTCCCTCCCCCCGAAATTTGGACTAAGCATACCAAAACACTTTAAAACCCTGCTATTTAGGGTCAAATTTTCCTGGGGGAGGACCCCCAACCCCCCTTTAGTACATGAAATTGAATTATTTTTTATAATGCTTTCATGAAAGTTATAATCCTACCTAAAAATGTATGTCCAAAATTTGGATTAAATGTTCCAAAAAACAATTTAAAACCCAGTTTGTTGGGTCAAATTTCTAAAAATTCTCTGGGGCAGGACCCCCAGACCCCCATTTCATACTTAAAACTTTATTAATCACCATTTTTATGATATTAAGTTCTCTTGAATGCAAATTTCCCCTAAAAATGCATTAAAAAGCTACTTTAAACCTATTTAAAATATGTATTGGAGGGGTTGAGTAATACTTTTGGGCCCCTCCCGAAATAATTTTCTATATACGCCAATGTTGCATGGACACTAGGGTTCCCCGGAACTTGGACTTTGTCAAAAGGGTTCCGTGAGAGTAAAAAGGTTGAGAAACGCTGATCTAATCTAATAATAATAATAATAAAACCTTATAATCTTATATAATGTTATCTTATAATCTTAATTAAAACTGTAGCTGCGTGGTGGCATTAATACGTAAGAACCGTATTTACTGACAATTGAGTGATGGTGTATGTACATTTATCAAACCTGTGCATGTATAATCTTTTTTTAAATATTAGCCTTGAAGTTCTATATTCATTTACTTAATTGATTATGTGACCTAATTTTAAGATATAGGTTCTATTTTCTGTATTAAATTCATAGCTTTATAATTTGTCATGTGTTGGGGAAAATATTTAGAAGTGTTCTGACGTATTTTATAGTGTAGTCAACTTTGAGATAAGTGCCCAATTCAGAAAACAGTCAAAGGGCATAGCCAGCAGGGTATTAGGGTTTATATCCCCCTAAGTGTGAAAAATTTTTTTGACTTTAGATAAAAAGACCAAATTGACCACACATCCCTCCGAGTTTTTTTCCATCCACACTATTTCCTGATGTTTAAAGCCTGAATATAACTAACAATAGACCAGGGGTGCAGAATATGTCCGAACACCCCAAGATACAAAGAAGAACTAAAAAAATCCAACATAATTTGCTGAAAAACAGATATTTTGTGCTGTGACTGCATCATAACTTCCAATTGCAACGTGAAAACAGCAGAGTTACGGATGTAGAGTGGGAAAAACTACGGATCTGCGCTAAAAAACTTAATTTTCTAGGTTCTTAACCTGGATGTTGGCTTTTCCTTGATTTTCGATTGGTGTGCAGGAAAAATAATCTATCTGTGGTAGAATGGGTAATTTTAACTATTAATAACACTCATGTTTAATCTCATCTATGTTCTTAATTAAAATGTTGAGTTCATTAAGGAGAAATTTACAGGTAGCTCAGTAGAAAAGTAGAAAATTTTTCATATTTTAGGGAAAGACGAACTGTTTTTTGAGCAAAGAGTATAAGTGTGTAAGAAAGACTTAAAAAGAGTATAAAGATAATTTAAATTTATGGATTATGTGAAAATTATTGAATCTGAAAGAAGTTAAAGAACTGAATAAACTATTTTTTTAATGAAATTTCATTTTGGGGGAAATTTTGAAGAAAAAAAGTGTTCTGGGGAAACTTTGGATCCTGGAGCATTTTCTGCACCCCTGCAATAGACCAACAATTTCCACCGACCTGTATAGTTGCCAATAGGGCGGTGGAAAAAGATTCCTACAAATTTCTCAAGTTATTTTTGCTATCACAATGGTTCAACGCTTGACAAATTACTTTTGTTGTCACTCAATTGGATTTATTCATTAAAAAACTAATTTGCCCAAAATTCACTGAAACTACGAATATTTTTATTCTTATCAGAGCCAAATCCCATTTTAAGTCATTAAAAATTGTTATGATACAATCCTTCATGCCATTCATTTTTTAAATGTTTCTGTTTTAGGCAGATGTCATTGTGTGGAACTTCCATGAAAAGAAGATTTATGGTTCTCATAATATCCATCGTGTAAAAGTAGAAGCAGTTGCTTTTACTTGCGATTCTAAATATGTTATTTCATTGGGAGGACAAGATTGTAGAAAGTAATTGTTTTCAGCACTTTTCTTTTATACATCCTGTTAAAAATATCGCCTAGCTGTTTTGAATGCCAAAGATTACAAACATCATTGAAACCAGCCTGAAAATATTGAAGTGTCATATAATGAAAAGAATAAATGAGTAAATGTGTTTGGAATTCAAAACATTGTGAATTTTTATAGGAATGCATGCTTGGTTAATGCAGAAACTCAGATTATGGTGATTTTACTGTACTGTTAATTATTTATTTTTATTTTAAGTCAAAAATGATTTGTTTGAATTGTTGTTTTGATGAATGCTCTCAACTTTTCAGTGTTGTGGTGTATGATGTTGATGGAATGATTCCACTGTGCGGAGGTGTTGCTGCTCCTCTAGCTGGAGGTTATGCCAACTTATTGCGCTGTATGAACACAAGAAATGACGTCTTTATATCTGCTGGAAAGTATGTATAATTTCCTTTTTTGAAGAAAAGAATCTACCTTCTAAATTTGTTGAATTATCTTTTCTAATTGCCTATTTTATTAATTTTTATAGAAAACAACTGCTATGTATTTAATAACAAAGAATGCTTTCCCCACAAAAATAATATTTTACTGCATTATTTCAAAATTTTGAAGTTTTCAAATAATTTTTTATTTTGTTACATTCAAAACTATATTCTTTTGAAGACATGTTTCTAATGCTTTTACTTCTATTAAAAGTTTAGGCAGTGATTATGTGACAAATAATGAACATAAAATGACTATTTTTATGAACTTTATCAAGCAGTGTTGCTAGGGAAATTTTTATCTATATTTTTCATAAAAATCTACCAGTAATGTTAAATGATTAGTTCAAAGACTTGCAATACCCTGAATCATAAAACATCATAGCTAAATCAAATTGAATGCGGGGTTTTTCTTCCTTTATGGGGGGTTCAAGGGTGTGTCAATGGTTGTAGTCTAGAGGGAAAATTTAAGGAAATTTTATAGTTTATTTTTGAGCTTCCTGTGCTCTGTAATGTGTTGATTTAATAATGCTGACCAATCTTAAAATTGCTTTTGTAGTTCTCTCAACCAACCGTGTTTCTATAATTTTTGAGTACTATGACTAGTTAGCAAATAATAGAAAAGATTGCTCCCAAATATTGAAATAATACCAAATTTTTCTATATTTAGTTGCTAAAACACTAAAAGTGGTTAAAAAGTTTTTATGCCTTTTTAAGTCATGCTTTTTTTCAGTACTAGCTTGCGGGTATGGAAAATAGATTTCCAGAACAAGAGAATTTCTCCTACCAATGCTGGGATTGGACGGATTAAACGGGATTATAAATGTCTTGATGTAAGATTTTTCACCCTTTAATTATTTGACCCTTAAACAGAATTTTAGTATATTTGGGGAAATATTTTAACATTAAAAGCCAAATTAAAATTTTCTTACAGATTTGAATAGAAATTTTTAAAAATACCAATATTGCATTATAGAATTTGCATTTTTATTTTTAATTGGTTGTTACTCACTAATAAAAAGGGAAATAAATGTAGATGTTCTTTAAACTTCTATACCCAGGGTGATCGGAAACATCGTGGACAAACTTTGAGGGGGGTAGAGGGGACCTAGACAAGTATTTTTCGAATAGGAATTGGTTGCAAGCGCAGATGCACTGTTAAATGTAGTGCGTGTAAAAAAAGGCAGTTCTCCTAAGGCCCGTTTTACCAAACAAAACATAATAGAATAAAACAATTTATTGCATGAGGTACAGCAGTATCCATTAGGGTGGTTATTTTTCAACGAAAGTTCGAATTTTTTTCGGGGCACCCCCTCAAAAGGTGCCATTTGATATAAAACTAATATTCTGAGAGTTACAGCTCAAAAAAATAATATTTAGACCCCGCCCCCGAGCATCCAAGTTTCAAAAAAACTCTAAATTTTGCATGTTTTTAGCTATAAAATCCAAACGAATGGTTGTAAAAATACAAAGTGGGTCTCATTTTGTAGATAATTTATTTAGCTTCAACTTTTATAATTGAAACTTATTTGTGAAGCTTACAGATCATAAGATACGAGGGGTTTCATTAACTCCCCACGCAATATCTATTTTTTAAGAAGTGCCAGGAAATTTCTTTAAATTTATCAGCTATGGTAAAATGGTTCAATAACATGTAAATAATAGTTTTAGACAACATCGGTACAAAATTTAATATATTAAAGAGCAAAAAAATTTTTTTTCGTACATACCTGTTATTTTTCCACAATTGTAAAAAAATTCAAATAAAATATATAAAATATTTTTTCAACTACTTATTAAATGAAAAATGTGTAAAAGTTCATAAACAAGTAAAAAATACAAATTAATATTATTTTTACTTTTTTTCTAAAATGTAGAAATTTTATTTTCATCGATTTGATAGTATTTTTCATAAGATCTCCCTATTTTAGAAGTAGTTTTGAGAGCAGTATTCGACACGACCCTTATCTGAAGTTTTTAAATTTAAATTGAACTGATGTAAATAAAATAGTACAAAGTTCGAGTTGATGATAAAGAAGTCAATTCAAAACTAATTATATCTCTATTCTAAAAAAAAGTTTTTGGTAAACGGTTTCCAGAGAAAGGCTTTTTAATTACTGAACTGAATGACACATATATGGTATCAAAATGTCCGGATTCATTCCGGATTTCCGAGTAGGCCCTTCGATTTTTCGAAAAAAATCTCATTCTTAAAATATTTCCATTTTTTTAGATAACGGATAAGGTCGCAGTTACAAAGCAAGTACTGTCAATCAAATTATTATGCATCCAATCACAACGACCGATTGACGCTATATTTTAAGATGAAACATGTTTTTTCACCTTTTAAAAAAGTACTTTCTTGATGAAATATCACTCAAAGACTGATAAAAACATATTCTAAAAACTTACATTTGATCCATTTTATACTAAAATGTCACACTTTTTGTCCAATATTTGTAATTTTTAGTCTGATTTTATCGAAACTAATTGTAAACATAGAGTGATGTTTTGTCTCTTATTATCTTCAATTGCTTAATCGGTATTGTTTTAACAAGTCTGGGTTTAAGAAAAAATATGAATGATAAACACTAGGCATATTATACTAACGAGTTACTTTAAAATAATGGTTTTTGTTTGGTCGTAATATTGATAAACAATTAGAATTAGTTATTTTTATAATCATAGATTAAAAATATAATTAAGATGAATATTTTTAAAAACATTTCGTTTAAATTTTTGATAAGTTCGAGTTAATATATATTCAAACTTTTAAGGGAGATTTATTCATGGAGGGGATTTGCCGACGTATTTTTGGAAAGTTGGTTGACGTTTTTTTCTGTAAATTGTTTAATTGTTTTATAAAGTGTATTAAGTTCAGCGAGTTGGAATTTGTGGGAATTGCGAAGCAACTCCAAAAGGTCCTGCGTCAGCAGTTAACGGGGGTTGGCGAGCGATAGCGAGCAGGGGGCGGTAGCTCCCTAGTCATTAAAAATATTGGAAGTTTCATTTCTATGCATTAGGAAAAATTCAATATATCTTCAAAGAAAGGAATCTTGCAAGTGCTTGGTATTTATTAGGCTTGATTTATCAAACCAACCCTAGGTACCATTGTATCATGCTAGATGTAATGCAAAATTCCAATATTGCGTGAAAATTTTCCTTTTTAAATACAATTGTATCTAGCCCTTAAAAAAGGTAGCTGTAGTCAGAAGTATCTGTGGTA
Organism: Tetragnatha versicolor; assembly: GCA_024610705.1. Taxonomy (NCBI): domain Eukaryota; kingdom Metazoa; phylum Arthropoda; class Arachnida; order Araneae; family Tetragnathidae; genus Tetragnatha; species Tetragnatha versicolor. Next base: position 3,233,309 of record JANDEH010000020.1, read on the forward strand.
TTCTACTACACACCTTCATTACAGTTTGGTTTTCTGAGCAAGATGCAAAGTTAGTTGCATATCAAGAACTTAAATTTGTAAAAACTGTAGTTAGTTACGAAAAAATGCAGAAATATCAAAAATAGCATTATTATTTTTTTAATAGTTTGCGGTACCTAAACCCCGAGAATTTTGAATTCTCAGAAAGCTTTAAAAATAAATTAAAGGTAACATGCTTTTGTGTTATGAGGAGGAACTATAAAACTAGCTGTAGACTATGTGAAAGTAGAATAATAACAGTGAGAGTTAATTTAAGTGTCTAATTATCTTTTCAGCAACGAAATCGACAGTTTCATCACTTCATTTTCATTTACAATGAACTTTTTCAAAAGATTTAATATTTCTATTCTACTTTTAAAGGTCTGGTAAAGCTATTTGAAATACTGACTGGAATTTTCATACAACAGAGGGCTTTTGTATTACCTCTAGCATGTAGCATGATTGTTTTGGACACCTAGTCAAATTTTTTGGGGGAAGGGGGGTGCCAGGTCCCCTACCAACACCCTTGATATATCAGAAAAAAACCACAGATACTTCTGATTACAGCTACCCTTTTTTAAGGGCTAGATACAATTGTATTTAAAAAAGGAAAATTTTTCACGCAGTATTGGAGTTTCGCATGACATCTAGCATGATGCTATGGTACCTTTGGATGTTTGATGTTTCAAGCCTTACAAATACCAAGCACTTGCAAGATTCCTTTCTTGGAAGATATTCTGAATTTTTCCTACTGCATAGAAATGAAACTTCCAATATTTTTTATGATAATTAGTTTTGAATTGACTTCTTTATCATCAACTCGAACTTTGTACTATTTTATTTACTTCAATTTAAATTTAAAAACTTCAGATAAGGGTCGTGTCGAATACTGCTCTCAAAACTACTTCTAAAATAGGGAGATCTTATGAAAAATACTATCAAAGCGATGAAAATAAAATTTCTATATTTTAGAAAAAAAGTAAAAATAATATTAATTTGTATTTTTTTGCTTGTTTATGAACTTTTACATATTTTTCATTTAATAAGTAGTTGAAAAAATATTTTATATATTTTATTTGAATTTTTTTACGATTGTGGAAAAAATAACAGGTATGTACGAAAAAAATTTTTTTTGCTCTTCAATATATTAAATTTTGTACCGATGTTGTCTAAAACTATTATTTACATGTTATTGAACCATTTTACCGTAGCTGATAAATTTAAAGAAATTTCCTGGCACTTCTTAAAAAATAGATATTGCGTGAGGAGTTAATGAAACCCCTCGTATCTTATGATCTGCAAGCTTCACAAATAAGTTTCAGTTATAAAAGTTGAAGCTATATAAATTATCTACAAAATGAGACCCACTTTGTATTTTTACAACCATTCGTTTGGATTTTATAGCTAAAAACGTGCAAAATTTAGAGTTTTTTTGAAACTTTGACGCTCGGGGGCGGGGTCTAAATATTATTTTTTTGAGCTGTAACTCTCAGAATATTAGTTTTATATCAAATGGCTCCTTTTGAGGGGGTGCCCCGAAAAAAATTCGAACTTTCGTTTAAAAATAACCACCCTAGTATCCATACTACTTTCACCACAAATTTGAACAAAATTGGACCACTTGAACCGTTATACAAATCTGGCTAAAAGTAGGTTTAAAATTATTGGTACTTGAGGATTAGCCGGGCCCAAATCTCGCCAATTGAACATTATTGGTAATGCTTTACAAGTTACTCATAAAATTTTTAAAGCAGCACTTCTAGTTGAGATATTTTAATTGTTATTTATTTTGATCTTTGCTTATTTTTGACAATTTATCAGAACACTCAACACTTGCACCTGGCTAATCCACCAAATGATATGATGTAAAACTAAATAGTGACTAAGACGCTTAAATTACTGAAAGTTTCCGTAGATTTTCAATTTTTTAACACCCCTATTTTCTTTTTAATTCCACTCTTTACTGCAACAGATTGATCAAAGTGACTCTCTTCTGTACTGTGGAACTGCATCAGGAGATATTCTAAAACTGCAGATAGTCATGTGTGATGGGGAACCAAAAATATATGATGCCAAACTCCTCACCTGTTTGACCAGGATTATTAAGAAGGAAATCAGAGGAGATATACCATTTTATTGTGGAGGTAATTTTTATAGATTGTTACTAACCATGAAAGAAATACCAGTCGGCTTTGTAGGTCATCTTTATGTAAATATTTATCACTGAGACATACTGCGTAAAAATTGATTGGTTGAAATGGTCTGATTGTGCAAAGCTTAAAAAATCTTTCAAAAAGTCTGTAGAATGGAAGATTAACATTTTTGACATGGTGGTTACTTATCATTAAACATGTGCAAAAGCTGTCTGAATTGTATAGCTATTAGAGAGACATCAATATCAACCGTGGCTGAAAAGACGTACTGCTATTTTAACTAGCACTTTTATCAAAGTTTTAAACGCAGCGGAAGAGAGGATGTGGTGATCACAGAATCAAACAATAAGTAGTAGTACCCCATAATACTTTTAATTTAAAAGCTATGTGAAGGGATCAAGAAAAGTTAAAGGGTCTGTTTCGAAAACATTAAATGAGAAGAAACCTTCAAATAAATGGCATAATAATGTGAAATAAAAAAGTTTTATGTGAGAAAGCTGTAGGTGTGGGGCTACTTGGCGTAGTTGCAGTGGCGGATCTACGGGGGGGGCTTTAGGGCTGAAGCCCCCCCCAAAACGTCTAATATTTTACTAAGTTTGTCAAAACGCAAAAAATATATATCCGAAATTCGGATAAGGCGTACCAAAACGAGTTGAAAAAGTGGGGTTTTTTACTTAAATTTCCAAAAACTTTCTGCGGAGGACCCCCAGACCCCCCTTTTAGTGGTTTGAGTAGGATAATTTACTACCTTTTCCGTATTACCATTAACAAGAAGATTCAATTGGATTATGAAAATTCATAGCCCCCCCCAAAACCAAATCCTGGATCCGCCACTGCGTAGTTGCGAGCTAATTTTAAGTTAATTTAAACCAAAGGTTAACTTATCAGCTGCATAAATCAAATTATCTCTAAGTGTTACAGAAAAAGAGTTATACATCAAAAAACAAAAATTATGCCAACTAACCCTGGTTTTCTCTATTTCAATACCTTCAAATATTTATGATGTTCCAATTTTTCATTCACATTTTTCCAAAAATGGTCACAAATATTTTTGCATTTTGATGGATTTCTTTCGCATTACATGAAAAAAGCTACTATAGTGGAATCCCTGATTTGAACCTGTAGAAGTTGAAATTCTAATTTTCTTGAATTTGTAACAATCAACAGCAGTTTAAATGAGCATAGTAAAATTTATGATCTCCGCTTTTTCTTTTTGCCATCAATCTAAATCATGCTTGTCTAAAGTGCGGCCCACGGGCCGCATGCGGCCCAAACGCAAATCATGAAAATATTTAAATTTGCACATTTTTATTTTTAAAAAATAAATGTTTGCAATATTTTTCATATAAATCGATTCAAACTGAAATAAAAGTATTTAGGGAAACAAAAGGGGAACCCCCCTGTGGCTGAATTTAAAGACGAAGATTGAGTTTTAGATTTAGCTTGTTTAGTAGACTTAACAGAACATTTGAATGGTTTAAATTTGAGACTTCATTGGAAAAAATCCATTTATTAAAGGTATGTTCCAGAATCCAGACAATAACAGCGTTTGAAAGAAAGTTGACATTTTGGCACAATCAAATAAAAGTAAAATATTTGACATATTTCAGTACTTTGGCTGCGCATAAGCCTGTGAATTGCACAAAATATATGCTGCATTAATTTGTGATTTAATTCAAGAGTTTGAAAGTAGATTTCAAAATTTTCGAAAAAATGAAGATCATTTCAACATATTTTTACCCCATTTTCCCTAGAAGTAAATTAATTACCTTCAAATAGAATGTATTGAACTGCAAAGCGACATTCAAAGAAAAATTTGGGAATGTTTCTTTACTGGAGTTTTATAAAGATTACCTACCCCGCGATAAATATCCTAATTTTCACCATCATGCTTTATTAAAGTCTTCAGCTTTTGGCATACCTATATTTGTGAACAAATATCTTGAAAATGCATTAAGAATTACAACCTAGTCCATTGAACCCTATATCAATTTGCTTGTTCAACAAAAGCAAATTTATCCATCTCATTAATTTGAATTATTTCTATCTTTATGGAATCCAAACTAAATGATATGAAACTTTTACAAATTTAAATTAAATATGTACCCCCCAACAATACATATCTAATTAAAATTTTTAAAAATTATGGTAAAAAGAAGTTACTATATTTTAATAAAACTACATAGAGTAAATTTTTATTTCGATTTGTTGAAAAAATATTGTATGTGCGCCTGTGCGGCCCAGCAAATTTTTTTTCGTTGCAATGTGGCCCTCAAACGGTCATAGTTTAGACACCCATGATCTAAATCATAACTAACCTTAAACTAATCCATGGATCCATAATTGATTCTTATAGTTTTTCATTTTTTCAATTTAGAGAACATGATATTTTTAAAACAACCATTACATAGTTTTGTCAAGTTTTAAAGCTAATTTTATTATTTGAATCTTGTTCAGAACTAATGGTCTAAGAGCTGGATGCAAATTTTGGGAATGATAAGGTGCACGAGATATTTCACCTGGAACAGATTCGATTGATGATGGGAAAACTTATGTCACCAACGCCAGAAGGCGGAGTGGAAGCTTTCAGTGTGAAAGGGGGGGTCGAACATGCAAACAGCGCACGGTCCCTTGCGACAGAGATTTTGAGGAAATCGGTTGAAAATTTGCACAGATTAAGGAGAGTGTGAATAAAAGATAATGTAGCATTCTCAAAAGTATAAGTTGTGTTTTAAGGGTCGTAGAGAACTAAACGAATTTTCGAATGTTTATATGAATGATCTGTACGGCCGACGAGGTGCAAGGCTGGACATAGGCTTAATGTATTGAAGAATGTTAGTAAAAGTTAGGGTAACACTCCCAGAAGACTAAGTGGAAGACAAAGGGTGGCCAGAAGTCACCAAAGGTGCAGAAAAATCTTAAAACCCGAATCATTCGGAAACTTCTGGCTGTTTGCGTATGTACTATAGCTGACATATAGAACAAACTATATGCCAACAGCCAGAAGTCTAAGTGGAAGCGTTCGGGAGATATTCAGGCGCAAAGTACAAAACCGAATAAAAGCGCGCGGTCCCTTGCGACAGAAATTTTGCAGAAGTTGGTTGAAAATTTGCACAGTTTTAGGAGAGTGTGAATAAAAGATAATGTAGCATTCTCAATAGTATAAGTTGTGTTTTAAGGGTTGTAGGAAACTAACGAATTTTCCAATGTTTATATATAACAAATGACTTATAACATATAACTTTTCTCTTGCAACAATGACTAATAATACGCTAAAAACCACGCTAACAATGAATTTATATTTATTAGCGTATTATTAGTCATTGTTGCAAGAGAATTGCTTTTATTCAGTTTTTTACTTCGCGCCTGAATATCTCCCGAACGCTTCCACTTAGACTTCTGTTCGCTGTTTGCATATAGTTTGTTCTATATGTCAGCTATACATATGCAAACAGCCAGAAGTTTCCGAATGATTCGGGTTTTAAGATTTTTCTGCACCTTTGGTGACTTCTGGCCACCCTTTGTCTTCCACTTAGTCTTCTGGGAGTGTTACCCTAACTTTTACTAACATTCTCCAATTTATTAAGCCTATGTTCAGCCTTGCACCTCGTCGGCCGTACAGATCATTCATATAAACATTCGAAAATTCGTTTAGTTCTCTACGACCCTTAAAACACAACTTATACTTTTGAGTATGCTACATTATCTTTTATTCACACTCTCCTTAAACTGTGCAAATTTTCTACCGATTTCCTCAAAATCTCTGTCGCAAGGGACCGCGCGCTGTTTGCATGTTCGACCCCCCCTTTCACACTGAAAGCTTCCACTCCGCCTTCTGGCGTTGGTGACATAAGTTTTCCCATCATCAATCGAATCTGTTCCAGGTGAAATATCTCGTGCACCTTATCATTCCCAAAATTTGCATCCAGCTCTCAGGCTATAATGTATTAGCCACAATTTAGGTATGTAACTTTGTAATACATTGTAGATATCTTGCAGGTGTATCTGCTATAGCTGTTTTGAAAACTGGTGAACTTGTGATTGGAACTGGTGAGGGAATGGTATGCAGAGTGTCTGAGTTTGAGTTTTTACCGAAACCTCCGCCTCATAAACTTTCCAGCAAATCATCTAGCAAGAAAACAAAACCTGAATTGAAACTCAGAGAGTTAGAGTAGGCACATTATCTTGTCTTGTTTAATTTGTATAAACTTTTCATAATCAATTTTATCTTTTTGCTTTGTTTTATTGTATTTGATATTCTTAAAATTTCTATATAACATGTATCAGCACACCATCACAATATTGTTTTAAAAAAATGAGAATCCCTGTTTAACAAGAAATTTATATTTACTATCTAAAATATCTAATTTTGCCGCTTTTCTAATGCATTGCAGTTTTTATTTCAAATACATATATTTCAAAGGAGAAAACTTAACAAAATGTATGATTGACATATCCCCCCCTTTTCATTTCTTTTTCTTTTCTATCTCTTCCTTCAGAAATCAGTGTCATACATAAAATAACATACTAACTTTCTTCTAAAATATTTCCCTAATGCTCCTTTCTCTTAACCCACTAGGAAGACTTTAGTACAAGGAAATGTAACATCTCTTGCTATTAGAGGTGATGGGCATCAGGTAATTTTTCTCAAAAGCATTTAGAATTTATGTTGCATTAAACCCTTTTATTATTTACATACTCTCTTGTGGAATTTCTTGTTATAAAATTACCTGCTGCCATGTTTGGTGGAGGCTATTTCTGACTGATTATTTAATAGATTTTTCCTCACAGAGTTTGTAAAACATAAAATCATGTTATCAGGGAGATTTGTTAAAAATAATTGTTCTCCTTTTCTGATTTTGAGGAAGTTACAATTAAAATTAATGCTTGCAAAATGTATGATACTTTTAATTAGTCTTTTTTATTACGTCAACCATGGCTCATAATTATTTTAGTTTCTTGTAGGTACTGAAAAATCTGAAATATATCAAGTTACCTTGAGTGGGTTTCACTGTGAGCGTCTGTATACTTGTCATGGCACCGCTGTGAATGATATTGTTTTTCCACAGTAAGATATTTTGAATATCATTTATGGGTATTTTAAGAGTAGTTTTCTCAATTAGAATCTTGTTAGTTTTATTCCGGGGGTTTAGTTCTATTCTGCAATAGTTATACTGTCTTAAAAGAATAGTAAATTTAAATTAAGATCCATATCTGTATTATTTTTAAGATCACTAGTACTATAGTACATTAACAGGAAGGATGCAAATAAGTTTACTTACATTTATAAAAGGATGGAAACATTTTTATTTGTATACTTTTATAAATGTGAGTAAACTTATTTGTACTTCTTAAACTTTTTAATGAAACTCTTTCAGTATAAATTTTAAATCAACCTTGAATTTGTTTTGGAGCTTACTTTGAATTTCCCTTCATATTCATTAACTTCTTTCAGTAAATGCTCTGACTTGTTTGTGACATGCTCCAAAGAAACCATTCGTGTTTGGAATGCCAGTTCATCTCAAGAGCTGTTGAGGATTGAAGTTCCTAACATGACCTGTGATACTGTATTTCTAGTGGCTGATGGTAGATCCATTATCAGTGGTAATTTTCCTTTTTATTATTTTTTTTTCATTTCAATTATTCTAATTTATTATTCATTTCTTTAACTTCTTGATTTAGTTTTACCTATCTAAATATACCCCTATTATTTTTATATTCAATTATTAATTGTAACTTGAATATCAATTCTATGATTTGTTTTATTTTTAAAAAGGAAAAAAATTACTTTTTAAGCAAAGATGCATCTCCAATTCTCCATTCTCAAAATAATAGTTCACAAATTCAAAGTTGTCAGACAAGAAAACTTTATCACATTCAATATATAGTTACATAATTCACATTTTACTATAAACTGTTTTAATCAATAAATACCACTGGCCTATATTTTTTTGTTAGGTGCCTGGAATATTAGAGCTGATATTGATTATTTTTAAGGTACTGAGTAAATATTCATAACATAAAATGCAGTTTTTCTCTATCAACTTTATTTTCATCAATTTTCAGTCCAGTTTTAAAAAAACAAGTTGTAACTTTATCCATTTTCTACAGTTTTAATTATCATCAAATAAATTGTATCTTGAATATGGTCTGACATGAAATCATAAATTATGTTCAATTCTGTGTTAGTTTTCAGAACTTCATTCATGGTTTTAGGGTTTTAAAGTGCTTAAACTAGAAAAAAAATCCATAATAGTTCATAATAAAAGCTCCCCATAAAAAACGCCATACTTATATTAATGGCTTCAAATTTTTTTTGTGAAATCAGCTGAAAATGTTCTGGTACAAAAACAACTGCTGACTAATGTGTTCTGTCAATCATAAGAAAACATGTGTAAAGAGGTTCTCACATAAAATAATACTGTAACTAAAAATTATGATGTTCAAATACACTGTTTTTCAGGCTGGGATGATGGTAAGATAAGAGCTCACACTCCAGAGACAGGTCGCTGCTTGTACACCATAGAGCATGCTCACCAGCGAGGGGTAACAGCCATTGCTGCAACTTCTGACTGCACTCGCATTGTCAGTGGAGGTGGAGAGGGAGAAATCAGGGTCTGGGAAGTCACGCCTTCAGTACAGGTGAGGATTTTTAATAAAAAAATGTGATTGTTCTGCTCTTTTCTGCTAGTATTTTTATTATTTTTTTAAAAGAATTTTCTCCTTTTTTAATATTTTTTTCTTAAATTTATCAGAAAGAAAAGTGTAATCGATGGAAAAAGTTCTTTCTAAAACCTAATATCTATACTATTAAATTCCATAGTAAATTAGGTGATATGTGGGTTTTGAGTCATTAAACGTTCCTTTTTTTTAGCATATTTCAGTATGCAAACTTCATATTAAGAGCTGCATATTTTTATCTTCCATGCATTGTTCTGTGTCAAACTTTCAGGTTTTCTTTTTCGTTTGTTAATATTTTAATCCCCTTAATTATTATTAAAAAAGATTCCTTATAGGGTTCAATTTTTCTACTTATTGATATGATAAGTAGAAAAATTGAACCCCATAATGTTTTATTTATGTTTCTTATTTGTTTTTATTCATTGATTATTTTAAATCCTAACTCCTTTCTAATAACCATTCACTTTCTAATAACCATTAATAAAACTAATAACCATTCACAAAAAATAACCTTTTTATTTAATTTCATATTTATATAGTAAATTAAATAGGACAAATTTTATGCTTCAAATCCCTTATGACAAACCCTAAAATTAAAACAAAACTATTCAAGAGTTTCTTTATTGTTGTCTTTCCTTGAAATTTTTGTGTTGTATAAGAGGTAGACCCAAGTTCCACATATTTCCATGACAGTTAGACACTTTGTGTATGAAATGAGTTTAAACATGGTTTCTTAGTGTTAAATTTCCTAAAAGTTTGAAGTTGCAAATCCTGCCTAAAAGGAGAGAGGTAAAAATAATTTTGGATAGTCCTCCCTTGTTAGCAAAATACCTAGGTGTGAGCCTGAAGATGTACATGATATACTAAAAGTATATTATTTAGTTAGATGTACTAAATTTCTTAAATTGCCCTCCCCTCCCAAAATATATTTATGTATATGCCACTGTCCCATAAAAATATTAGAAATAGCATTCTTAAAGTTATGGGATTTATCATATGGATTTGCATTTTTTGTTTAGGTATTGGCTAAGACTATGAAAGAGCATAAAGGTAAAATCACTTGCCTTCGCATGAAAAAAAATGACAAAGAATGTGTGAGTTCATGTGTAGATGGCTCCTGCATCATGTGGGATCTGGAGTAAGTTCATAAAACTTGCTTTTTTTCTGTCACACAACCTATATCATTATTGGGATCTGAGGGGAAATTCAAATGTTTTTACCTTCATTGAATATATTTGAAAAATCAAGTTGTGTCAGTAGTTTTTAAGATGTATGGTTTGCTGTATAGTGAAGAAATATCCTTCTAAAATGAAAACAATGTAGTTAGAGAAAAAATTATGGAATGTTATCTTATTTTTACCTCTTGTCACTTACAGGCTAACTCTACAAATTACTGATAATTTTCTCATCATTTTCACGTAGGAAATTCGTTCGTCTGCAAGTGGTTTTTGCTAACACCCTGTTCCAAGCTGTGTGCTATGGTATTGATGAGCTGCAAGTCATCACTTGTGGAACAGACAGAAAAGTTTCCTATTATGAAATCCTTGATGGCTCTCCCATCAGAGCTCTCGAAGCTTCTTTATCTGGATCTATAAATGCAATGGACATAACAGATGACCACAAAGTGTTTGTGACTGGTGGAGTTGATATGTTGATAAAGGTATCAGCATTCTCATGTTTTTTTCCCTTTTTATACAAATTTATTCATCATATTGTTTTTAAAAATTTTAAATTTCTATGGGTAGTTTATGAACTTAAGGCTACTTCAGTTTAACTACAACTACAACTTTAGGCTATTTTGGAATTCAATCAAATTTTATCTTTTTTTTGGTTTCAAATTCAAGATGTTTTAAAACAAAAATGTGAGTCTCAATTTTAACATAGATAAAATAATAGTAATTACTATTTTTCAAAATGTTAGAATTGAAATGAAAGTACTAAATAACAAATCAATTTTAAGTATAGCAAAAAGTATTAATTTTTGATTTGGCATTAATTATTTTGAATATTATTTTTTATATTTTTACATTGTTTTATAAAGTAAGAATATTGAATTAAGAATGAAAGATAGTTCTGATCTAACCTGAAATAAGTTTGAAAAAAAGTGCATGAAGTTATTTGCATCAAGGAAAGTTTGTCATTCTTTCTGCAGTATTTGAAACAGGCAAATATCCTAAATTTCTATTCTCTTTCTTAAGGAGTCGGTTGATTTTGTGTAGCACACAATATTTAAGCATAAAAATGGAGCTTTAACTATAGTTTTGACTTTAAGAAAGGAATCATTTTTGTCCTTTATATCATAATTTTCCCATGTCAACAGTTTTACAATATCACTAAATCAGGGCCCTATTTTCTTAAAAATGGAACTTTGGCTGAAAGAACCTGATATAACTATAATTTCACATAAACAATGCCTTTCACAAAAAGTCTAGACGTGTCCTTCATCTTGATGGATACTTTATGATGCCTGTGTTGCTTCTCTTTTCTCTCTCTATGTGTATAGTGGGATATTTTATATTTGATATATTATAGGTTTGGAAGTACCTGGAGGGTGTGGTAACTCATGTAGGGGAAGGCCACAGTGATGAAATTACTGCCCTCCGAATATCTCATGATAGAAGACACATAATAAGTGTAGGAAAAGATGGCTGCATCATTCGTTGGAAATTTCCTGAGGAGCTTTTGTAAGGACCCTATTGCTTTCACAAATTTTGATACCTACTGTTTACAAATGTTGTCTGTTTTATTTATATTCTTTTATCAAACTTAAGAGTATGGAGATAAATATACTGATTAATATGGAACCTCAGTAACTTTTTATTCATTGCTACAATTCATTGTAAAATAAAAGTGTTAAACTTTAATAAATGTATCAGTACTTGGGCTAAAAACATTTCAGACTGTTTAACGTTAATAAATATGAAGGGAAAATATATTCAAACAAAAATTGTAATAGTAATTTTTACACAGCATAAATATTTTATCTCAATACTCAAGTTAAAGTTTTACCTTTTATACACTAATATAGTTTTCACATTTTGTAAAAATTTTGTGTTAACATTTTAGTTTTATACCTGATATATACCAAGTTTTGGATGTTCTCATTTTTTACAAAAATATTTTTTATTAATGAAGTTTCTTTACCTGGATACTCCACTATGTATTACTGAATTATTTAAATTAATAAAGTTTTTCTATATTCACAGCATATTATTTTATTTATTACATTGTTCTAATATTTCTTGGCATAGTGAAATTTCTAATTAATTCTATTTAATGAATCTTAGTGCAAAGCTTAGAAATTCCTGAAGCAATATCCCATGTGAAAGTATTAAAAATTTGTAAGTAAACCCTTTTTTCTACAAAATAAAAGAAATTTATTTCATTCAAATGGACCTGATTAAACTTCAAAGTATTTCCATTAAAACAAAATCTTCTGGTCTATGCTAAAATATTTTCTAACTTTGATTGATTTCATTGAACATTTTGTCTGGGTGGGTTTTTTTTGCAATAGTTTTTATGAAAGTACTCCATCAAAAAGCTCTTACTAATTTCCTGAGGCTGATTTCCTGACTATATTTTTTTCAAAATCAGAGCTGTAATGGCTGCTATTTTATTTATTTATTACCCTGAAACTTTCTTCCCAACTTTTACAGGACAAGTGACTCATACTAAGTAAGTATTAAATATTTTTCCCAGTGATTTTAAATTAAGAGTTTGGGTAAAGAATATGTAAGATCAAGTCTCTGGGAAAGAAAAGCACCTGGTGTTAAATTAAGGGTTGTGTCAGCTGTTGGACATTGAGTGACTGCTATGAAGTGGTTTGAATTTTGTTTGCAATATATTTTCCTGAAGAAAATGCAATGAAAGTAGTTTAGAGTAAGAATTGTATTTCACAAAATAATAAATGGAGCCTGCACTAAATACTTTTCTAATGTCAAAATTAATAGAAATTTTCATAAAATGCATTAAACGTTAGAGAGAGGGGATGCTTATTTATTCTTTTTAGTTTCATGATATTAAAAAAGTTCATTGAACTTGATTTCTGTAAACGGTCTTAATGTCTTTTAAAATCACCTAGTTTAATTGAAATGACAGCATGTCAGGTGTTGCAAAAGTAGCAAACATTTCCCAATGTATCAGAACTCAACTATAATTTCCTTTTAGAATAAAGTATTTAGTTCTATATTTACCCTTACTTAAAAGGACTGTGAATGAAAATGTTTTCCATGTTAACTTAAAATCTGTGTTATAAGGTAAAGTAATCAGTGTTTTTAAAACTTAAACAACAACTCCTCATCTTAGAAAATCAAGGATTGGTAAAGTATGTTCCTTGAAACGTTTTCTTTTCAACTGTATTTGTTTTGAAAAGGGGAAACTTTGTTTAGAAGAAGAAAATTAAGATTAAAAATTGTATGAGTGTACCCAGTGGTTGTTAGGTATAAGAAATCCTGTTCTATAGGCGAAGCTAAATTAAACCCAAATTCAAAAGCAACTCAGATATTATTCCACAATCATTTATCTTATCACTATCAAACACTGGGTATATTCTGTAATTGTTGCTGGTTTTATTTATGAAAGGAGACAAAGAAATAGGTTTTCTTAAAAATAGTTTTATTTGATTTTGGAACATAATTTCTATTGTTAGTACTATTTGGAAATTAATTTTCTTGTATGCATAGTTGTCCACATACCTCGATGAGCTGGGGACCACTGATTTATTGTACTGAATTTTTCCTTGAAAATTCTGCAGCTTACAAGGAGTGCTCTTTGGGTATACCCAAAAGTGTCCAAATAAGTTAAAACAACGCTTTTGAGTGGACGGGGGAGTTTTCAAAATTTTTTCTGTTCACTATTAAATTTTAACAATTATTGCACCTATTTCTAAGGGGCCATTCATCAACTACTCAAGGGTCCCGAGGGGGAGGGGGTTGGAAAAATCTCTACATACCCTTACTTGGGGGGTGGGGGTACAGTTCTTAAGTAAGATTTTCCAAGTTAACGTAAACAAATTCCAATTATTCTAATCAAATTACTATTGAGAAACCCTAGAAAAACATAAAAATTCTGACGATCTCGGTATATTATCAACGCTTTAATTTAAAAAAAATGAAGATGTATCTTTTTATTGGAGTCAGTGGCGGATCCAGGGGGCACTCTGGAAAGTGTTTCCCCCTTGGGGCCAAAAGAAAGAGAAGGAAGGGGAAAAAAGAAAGTAAAGACTTGAAAAAGGAGAAAGAAAGTATGTAGTATGGCCAAAAAATCCTCCTTATACATTTTTCCGTCAAGAGAGGGCACTTTCCTGGGTTTTCTTACTTATTTCGGCCGATTTTCTTACTTAAAATTATTTTTCGGTTTGTTTTCAATTTAGGCTTGTATGCAAAAAGGGGAAGAAGAAAAATATTGAAATAAAAAGGAGACAAAGTACATACATCTTGATTTTTGAATGGCAAAAAAATTCTTTCTCATTTCTTTCCCCAGGTTTGTCAGTCTCCAAACATTGAAACGCAAAAGTGACTCCGAATTTTGCCTCAAATTGATTTCGATTAGTCTTGAAATATAGTGCCTAAAAAAATCTAAACAATGGTTTCAAAATTCCTACCAAGTTGTTGGTTGGGTTGTTACGCAAAGTTGGAGGTGACAGTTGGTCAGGATTTTACAATCGCGTATTTTTCATCACAGAATTTTTGTCGCAATAATTTTCTATTAAAAAAACACGATTTTGTAAAATGGCACTTTCTTTATTCCTCTTTAGCGCCTTCCTAGGGGATCCGCGAGTTACCTTGGGAAACACACCTTTGAGTGTTCCCCAAAGAGCTTCTAAATGAGATAAACACTAGTTAAACGAAAATTTCTGGGGGAGGACCTCCAGCCCCCTCAAAATTTTGATTTCTATCTGCAATTTTTTTCCATAAAAATTTTGACGGTAACAAGCTCGTCTCTTTGGGTGTAACCAAAAATGTCTCTAAATGAGCTTTTAGAGGTGAATTTTCAAAAATTTTCTCCCCCAGACCCCCAATTATTACTTAGAACCTCTGCCCTATATAATAATCTTAAGTTTTATTATTCTTTCATTTTTCTAAATTACCAACTACCAATTACTTAAAATATTAAAGGTTAAAAAAATTTCAATTAAAATGTTTAAATTATGTTAATTAAATGTCAAAATATTAAAGTTTAAAAAATTTAATTATTACGTAATTTTGAAGTTTTCTTGTGTATTTGGGCAAAGTGCCCCCCCCTTGAATCGCTGCTGGATCCGCGCCTGACTGGAGTAGCATTAAGTTAAGATATAAAATAAAACTGTTGAATCCATCTTCCAGTGAACTAACCCATTCATTCCAGATGATTTAAAAGTATTACTGGTTTGAAGATTGTTTAACTCAGTGGTTCCCAACAGGTGGTCCGCGGACCATTGGTGGTCCGTGAGAGTCTTGGAAGTGGTTCGTGGAGGTACCCGGAAGAACACCAAAATTTCCAATAAATAATAGAAATTTGAATAAATTGAACTAGAAAAAATGCTTTCGTCTGTGCAATTTGTGTACATAACATTAACTACCAAATTGTTTACAATACTTTCTTCTAATTTAAATATTTAAAGAGAAATGAAGAGTTCTGAAAAAAAAACACTCGGCCACAATTTTGTGGGTTCCGAAAATTTACTTATATCATAACAAAAATTACTAATTATCGTGAAATGTATAATTCATTTTTCCTAAAATAGTTATAATTCAGTGCATTATATAAATTCCCATGCTGGTAATAAACTTTCATCTTGCAATTTTGTGATAAGGATCTTAATCTAATCTATAGGGTGGTCCGTGAAGGTTTCAAATTTAGACTTAGTGGTCCGCGGACTTCTCTGAGTTGATGGGAACCACTGGTTTAACTGATTTATGTTTAAGATCATTTAAAAACTTACTTTTAAATCTCTACTGATAATTGGTATTCCAAAGACTAGAGATAAATATATAATGGTAATAGTATGTAGTTGACAGCAAGAATATTACTTAATCTGTTGAAAAATAAAATCTTTGAGTTTAGTCAAACTGATAGTTTTAGTGTAACTGATCCTTTTCTAACATTTTATTATTTTGAAAAACAAATTGGAATCTTATGTAAGAATAGGGGGAGGGGTTTGAAAAATCTTACGTATACCCTTACGGGAGTAGGGGGGTCAACAATAGCCAAAATCATCCTTACGTATTAGTTAATGAATGAATGGCCCCTAAGGGTTCTAATGCTTTCTTATACGTACTAAAATTTTAACAAGGGGATGACTTAAAAATAAATAATGTAATATGAATTGTGAGTCCTCCTACCGAAGTTAAAATCAATAGGCGACTAAAAAATTATTCTTCATAGGAAAAATTTACTTTTATACGTAAGTTCATGATACCTATGCATGTTGTAAGAAGGGAAGAAGCCCTACAAACCACCTTGCATTGATGCATCGGAATTAGTTACGGCTGCTTTAAAAATGCGGTGCGACAAAGTTTTGGGCGAACCATTGTTTGGCAATGTCCACCTCACCAGACCCGCCAGTCATGCGATTACCCCCCCGTGGAGTTGGAGAAGGAGGGCCGAGGAAAACTCTTTGAACCTTTCGCAGGTGGGTTTTACGACTATATTGCCTCCCTGCTTGAGGGAAATTAGCTTGAAGTTGCCGCCGCCCCACAACAAAGACGCTATGTGGATGAATGACGTCGGAAGATGACCACAAAGTAAACCGACGGCCGCTAGATTTACAAGGAATAAATTTAAAGGCAATAAGCCATCAGCCCCCTGGAGTGTCCGCGCGTGATTACTGAAATTCACTCGTCCCGACAAGCTATAGCTGACCTCACAGAAAGATTTTAATTCCAATATACATCAACAGGATATTTCCCCCCAAATCGACCATTTCATCGCGACAGGGCTTGCTTTCAAAGCTATAATTGATGAAATTACGTTAAGTTCAGTTCAATAGAGTTATTCGTCAAATTCAGGGGTCTCCAAATTACCGTCCGTGGGCCATTTAAATGTCAATTCAACGGTTTTTAAGATTTTTCTTCAGATAAAATTTCATCATAAGGAAAAGGGAATAAGTCCCATCAACTTTTTTTAACCGTAAAATATATTTTAATGTATACTTATATTTTTTAGTAGTAATTGCTCTGTTTTCTAAATAGGGTTCTAAATTTCCAATAAAAAATTTGGTGTGGTTATACAATAAAAATTCAGTTAGTACTTAAACAGTTTTTTTTCGATTTTCTCAAAACTTGGTTTTTCGGACTTATTCTCTTCTTCTAACTGATGACGGTTTGATTCAAGTTAAGATCAAATTAAAAATACAAAACATTCCATAACCTCTCCTTCATACTTCAGTTAATAAATTAAGATAATTATATAATTATTATATTGCTCCAAACGCGAAAATAAAATAAAATAAATAATTTGGGATATGTATGTGCTGTATGTATTTTTATTTGTTTATTCTAACTGTTTTGTGTATTTTGTTTCTTGTTAATAAATTTGTATTGAATTGAAAAAAGAGGTTTTAATATCGAGATAGCTCAAAATCCTCCTAATTCAGCTTTTTGCTCTCTTGGAACTGTGGAAACAATGAAAATAACATGATAATAACTACTGAAATTAAGTATTTGTAAGAAAACACTTTAACACAAGACTTTGTATTTAATTCAATATGTAAACGGCCCCATTAGTGGCATAAGTACAAAAGTTTACATTCATTAATTGGAATTCTTCAAACCTTGAAGATACAATTGATTGTCCTTCTCTACCACAAATCCTTTCGCCCACAATGAGAAATGTTCCATTTTGACTTATTAGTACATAAATTGGTTTTTGATTAACCTGTTAATAGAGAGAAACGCAAGCTCATAGCATTTTTAAGAAAAAAAAGGCCATGTAGTCTAATTTGCTCACTTCTGTACTTTGTGGCATCCCCCTTATTACGCGAAAGCCGGCAACGCCCCCATTCTCTCAATAACAGAGCGGAGAATCTGATTGGCTCTCGGTCCGGATGTCTTGAAACGCAGAGACATCCGGGCAGTCAGATGGGCGGATACCACTAAAGAGCCTCATTCTCTTTGCTAATCGCTTCGCTCACTGGTAGAATCCGAAAGTAGGAGGTTTTCGTCTGCTCTTTTGCTAGGATTGGCTCTTTTTCGCCTAAGCAGCGAGAGATAGCATATTTTGGGGAGGATCGCTATGCAGGGGTGACTCATGAACAGAAATAACACGAGGCTGTCATTTTTTAGGGGTCCTTTTTCAGAAAATATTTTGCAATTTCCATAGAAAGAAGTGTTTTAACTCATCTTAACAATAGGATTGCTGCTTGATACTTCAGAATTTTAAAAACACTAATTGGTAAAAATTTCGAGTTATGAAACCCCAAATTTCCCCTTTTTGAATGAGGCGTGGATCCAGCACGGCTCCAAGGGGGGCACTTTTCCAGAAAAGATCCCCTTGTGGAACCATTAGGGGTATGGAGGTCCTCCCCCAGAAAAAAAATTGAAATTTGACGTAAAAGTAGGGTTTTAACTCATTTTTAGAAACGTTTTGAGTCTAGGGGGGGCACTTTTCAACACTATTACCTTTACTTTTTGACCCAAAATGTCAAAATTTTGGGGATTTCCTGAAAATAATCACGGAATACCCCATTGTGATACTAACGGGGGTATGGGGGTCCTCCCTCAGAAAAAAATTTGAAATTAGACCTGTAAAAGTTGGGTTTTTACTCATTTTGGGAACCTTTTTGGGTCTCCAAGGGGGGGCACTTTCCAGAGTGTCACTCCCTGGATCCGCCTCTGCTTTGAATACGGCTATGGGATAAACCGAGGTCTCGATTAAAAGAAGACTGATAGTCGTGGTTCTACTGGATTTTAAACTCAAGTGCTGTATCTGTATAGTTTTAAAATATTATGATGAGGATTCACCTTTGATTTTATTTTGTTTTTTTTTTTCGCATTTTTAGGGGAAACGACTCCTTTCTCCAATCTCAGCACTGTTTTTAACCGTCGTGTTACCCTTTGATCTTCATTAACCTCGGAAAATCGTATGCCTAGTTTTTCCACGGCTGATGCGTGATACACCTGGGGCCGGGTCAAACAATCCCGTGTCGCTTCCGGTTCCATGTCCACCCTCTGTCCGGTAAACGTCCATGAAAATCCTCTCTCCGTAGGGGTGTTATGCGTAGAGATCACTTTGATATGACTCACTTAGGCGGTTTGAAATAGTGAGTGCACATTTCCCAACTATTATTTATACTGAACAAAAACGACGTTCAAGAGCAGTTGTTTCCTAATCAGGTGGTCCAAATGTGTGAGGTGTTGGGGTTTAAAATTAGGAGTCAACAGGTCAGGAGAAAATAAGATATTCGTGCATTGTAAGAAAGTGAACCTAAGGTTTCAAAATCAAAAATTGCTAAAGAACAAACAGATGCTAAAGAGGAAGGGATGCTCAAGAGAAAACGGATAAGAGGAAGAGAAGATGCTGAAATGCAGAGATGCAAAAGAATGCTAAAACATCATAAATTTTCGAATAAAAGTACTTCAACATGATAAATCTAATATAATAAAACTAAGTGTGTGTATATGTGTGTCTCCTATACAAATCCACAGTTTTCTTCCGATCTGCACCAAACTTGGTATACCTACGTAAAACGAACCCAGAAAAAACATAGGCTATGTTTCAAAGTTCTAGAACGACCCCTTGACCCTCTTTTAACCGAATTTATAGCCGAAAACGCTTATTTCTCCATTTCTCTACCAGAGCAGATCTGCTCGACTCACTATTGTTAAGGAGATGAAAACCTTCAAAAATTAAATATTTTAACAGGAAAAACTCGATAATTGTCCATTTAAAAACTATATCAGATGTAAAAACACCAAATTAAATTCAAATAATTAATTTTGAAACGTTAGTTCCCCCTATTTTAAGATATTTTCCTTTAAAATTTAAATATTTATGGAAAAGTGTAAATTTTTTTTCATGGAAAACGACTTAAAAATAAAACATTGTTTCAAATGAAGCGGTTCACTAGACTTTTCAATTTACTAGCTCTTTTATTATTGTTTCAAATTTGTTATTTTAGTTCACTAGACTCATTAATTTACTAGGAAACATTGCCGAGAACACCGTGAAAAGAAAAATTACCTGGAACATCGGGATAAGAAAAAATACCGGTATTACCGAGACATAAAAATAACCTCCAACATCGGGATAGGAAAATTTTCGGGAACATCGGGATAGGAAAATTACCCGGAAAACCAGTAAAAAGGAAAATTACCGGGAACACTGGGGAAGTGGAAAAATATCGGGATCATCGGAATAGAGAAAAATTACCGGAAACACCGGGATAGAGAAAAATTACCGGGAACACCGGGAAAGGGTAAAAATATCTGGAACACCGGGATAGAAAATATTTCCGGGAACCCCAGGATAGGAAAAATGACCGGGAACATCGGGATAGGATTAATTACCGGGAAAACCGGGATTTGAAAACTACTGGGAACACCGGGATAGGAAAGAGGTGCCTGGGATACCAGGTTGATATGTAATATATTGCTTCTTTACAAATTTATAAATGTATTTTAAGAAAACTTAAAAAAATAAACTTATACACTATACACTCCACCCGTGCAAGGCCGGGCATACCAGCTAGTATACATATACAATCGAGTTGGTATTTTGTTACTTTCGTATAAGTGCATGCATGGTCTGTTTGGAACTCCACTGTTTTATATGAATCGAAGAAGAAAACGAAATTGGTGATGGTTGATTTCTTGAATGTCTTAAGAAATCCGAGGCAGATTTAAAATCTCATGGAAGCAATTTTATCGCTGGATTGACCACTCTCGCTGCAGATGTCCAGAGTGCTCTCTATTTTATAATGACTCTCTGATAGTCTCTCTCTGCCACCGGACCGAATAGCCACGCGCTTCCCCTTGTGGTGGTTGACTTCCTCTGTTGTTTTTTTTTATTTTTTCCGTGTGGGAAAAATCCCACAAAACATTTTTTATCACGAGTGAAAGATGGACACAACGTGTCCTTTCATCGCCCTAAATGGAGAGATAAGGTCCATCCAACATTATCATCGATTTTTCCCCCAAGAATATAATACGGAGATGAAAATTGTATCAAAATAGAAATTTTTAAAATTAAGGGAAAAGGGTGTCTTTATTTTTTGAAAAATTGTCCCAAATAATTTATTTGTTCTGATGGTAAAGTTTACGAACTTATCATTATTAGCTTAAAATTAGTTAAAAGATGAACACATTCAAATATGATGCTAAGTTGTAAAAAAATTGAAATTTTTACAGGTACTTTTATTATAATATAGTCAAG
Organism: Tetragnatha versicolor; assembly: GCA_024610705.1. Lineage (NCBI taxonomy): Eukaryota > Metazoa > Arthropoda > Arachnida > Araneae > Tetragnathidae > Tetragnatha > Tetragnatha versicolor. The sequence continues at coordinate 3,254,512 of JANDEH010000020.1, forward strand.
AGCACTTCATGCATCCGGTTTTCATGATGAAATTTCTAAAAAAATTTCTGGGTGGGATCCCCGGATCCCCTTTGGAACTCATTCACAACTAACTTCCCTTTTATCAAAATGCAAATTAATTGTACCTGAAAATGTAGATATAATACAGAATTCGGAGTAAGTGTACTGCAATTAAATAAAAACCTGGTTTTAGAGTCAACTTTCTCAAACCTTTCTGGGGGATGACCCCCAAACCCTCCTTTGGTACTTGGAACTTTACTTCCAACATTTCTAATACGTTTTTTGATACGCAAATTCTGCCTAAAACTCCATTAAAAAGCTACACTGGATTTCCTTAATATGCATGATGGTTAGAATAAATAGAAATAATTCTTTCAACGAATTTGTACAAATCTAAAAAATAAAATGAATGTTGATTATGCTTGTTGTTGCGTTTTTTTTTCTTCTCAGTCGTGTAATTGAATTTTAAAAAATTTGTATGATGGAATAAATAAAAGTGTAGATGCTGCTTCGAAATGAAACAAAGTGAAATTTTTAATTTTTTTTAATATTTTTAAATCTTGTAAAGGTTTATGCATTTTAATTTCAGAGTTCATATCACTTTATTCATTGCATTGCATCCGACGCCAACTTGATGTTTTCTGGAGGGGGTAGGTTGTTGTTACCATATAAATTATAAACCAATAGATGTCGCCCCCCACTAAGTCCAAAATGAACCCACTCATGATATTACGAGGACAGGAAGTTTAAACACTATTGAATCGTCAGTTTGAAGAAGGGAATAAGTCCAAAAATCAAGTTTTGAGAAAATCGAAAAAAAGAAATGGAATTTTCATTGTATGGATATCGATTTCACAACTTCAAAAGGCGATATCTCCCTATAGGGGTTAGTTATTTCCCCCCTCTTTTCACCCATGTGTAGGGCAAAGCTTGGAGATTGTTTTGAGCACAAAAAGTCAATTTGTCATTTTTTGGACTTATTCCCTTCTTCAAACTGACGATTCAATTTAGATGTTAAGATATTAACAGTGGCGGATCCTGGGGGGGCAACAGGCCTTTTGCCCCCCCCTTGGGCTCAGGTACCTTTTTAAAAAATTACCGTAAGAAAAGGAAAAAAGAAAATCGGACATCCAATATTCGGACAAGGTGAACAAAAACAAGTAAAACCATGTTTTACTGTGTCAAATTTCCAAAAAATTTCTGGGAGAGGACCCCCAGACCCCCTTTTGTATTGGGAACTCAATTATTCACAAATTCTTTACATTCTGCTCATCAAAATGAAAATCCTACACAAAAATTGTATACCTGAAATTCGGGCTTTACGTACCAAAACTAGTTAAAAACCTGTTTATAGAGTCAATTTTTCTAAAAAATCTCCTGGGGGAGGGCCCCCAGTCCCCCTTTGGCACAGTAAAATTACTCACAACTTCTCTTATTCTGTACACCCTTAAGACGCAAATTTACTTAAAATGTGTTACAAAGTTTCATTAAACCTATATTGAGCATGTATGGCAGGAATAATTTTGGGCCCCTCCTGAAATAAATTTCTATAGTATAGGCCCCTAATGGGGAATATCCACGAGACTGGTTAATAATTTTTTAACCCTGCCCATTGTTGTTTTTTTGGTAAACATGAAATGAAAGACTAATTTTGTAGATTTAGAGGATATATTTGGAGACTATCTCCAAATAAAAATCTATTATACGCAACAGGAAAAAAGAGAGGGAAGAAAATTGGTGACCTGTGTAGCAATCAGCCACATAGGTCGCCCACCCTGAAAATCGAGTTTGCTTTGGGTACCAAAACGAGTATAAATCCTCATTTTTAGGGTCAAATTTCCAAAAAAAATTTCTCGGGGAAGACCCCAAGATCCCCTTTTTGATATTCAAATCTTTATTTTGTTTTACATTTGTATACTATAAATTTACTATACATCAAAATGAGAATCTTTCCTATAAATGCATTAAAAAAGTTCATAAAACCTATGAGGAATAATTTTAAGTCCTCTCCCTTTGCAGAAATCTAGCTTTTGGCCTGATATAAAGACTTATTTTTTAGACGATATTTTGGTTCCTTCAGAAATAAATTTATTTTTATGCCACTGCCATCTAGAGCAGTGATAACCGCTCATCTCAAGGGTCTCTCAGGAAGGATGGGACGTTAAAATGCTATCCCCCGATCCCATCTTAAATGTTCAAAAATGAATCAAAAGACTGCTTTTTAAGGTAAAATTTCAAAAAAAATTTCTGGGGAAGAACATCCAACCTTCTTAAAATGTGGTTGCCCCCCCTTAGGTCCAGGCTGGATCCGCCACTGGATATTAAACATATAGATCGAATCCGTTTATTAGCTGTCCTCATCCATAAAAAATTTATAATATTGAGTCAAATTTTTTGAATAATTTTTAATAATGTGACTGACATAAGAAATTTAAAAATTAAATATCCAAGTTGCCTAGCAAACAAAAACTTTTCTGAATGTGCATTGAAATTATTAGATTTTTTAGCTTTTACAAAAATTTTTCAAGTTAACTGTCAGTTAGAACAAAAAATTCAGCTGTTTAAAATTATAGTATACTTATGTCAACTCATAACTGTAAAAAGATATCGAAATGGATTTGAGGATTTAAAACATGGCAAAATACCAAAACATTGAATAATTTTGAAAAAAATACTTATCACTAAGTGTCTACTACAAAGATTAGCTTTGCGAGCAATATATGTTTTTAATAAACATCTTAAGTAATAAAAGCACCATTGACACAAAAATTACACCACGGAAACAGGAGCTCTTTGAGGGGGGGGAACGCAAAATTCTTTCTTCTGAATACAGAACAGTTAACTGACAGCCTGGGTAACTTTTATTGTATATGAAGGTTTAAGTTGATTTTTTATAGTTACTTGCTTTAAGGCAATCAAAAAGAATTTTCATCTTGTCTGATTTAATTCTGTATTATTCAAAATTAACAGAACAAACACCTAATGCAGTTAGATTCGATTAAAGAAAGTCAAACTTAAGTTTCACTAAGTTTTTGGCTTAAAATTTTAAAATACACCAACTTTAACCCTCATCAATTTATAGTTTTTCCTTTTTCTCCCAAATTAATGCAAAAACTTAAAGTTAAACTTGTTCTTATTTTTTTTTCTCCAATTTTAAATTTCTGAATTCAATTTTTCTGCAAGAAAAAAGTACTTATTCCAATATGAAGTTAATTAGGACGGCATTTGTGTTATTAGTAATAATAACATAATTACTATTAAAATTTTTTTGTACTTACCTTGAGAAGCACAGCAGTCGTCAGCTAAGGATGAGGAATTTTTCCAACTTAAAGCTTTTTTATAACTTTTACTCAAATTCTACAAATTGAATGTTGATAAAATTTACCTACTGAAGAAAGTTTTTACTAAGAAATTGATTTGATTTTTAAAATCATAGTATTATCTAAAACTGAGTGTAGGATGTAAACCTTATTTTAAGGAGACTTTTAGAGTTAAAAATATTTCACATTTCACCTATTAATTAAATTTACATTACTAACTGTTTCTAGTTATGGTCGACTTGATCAAAATCAACAAATTGCAATTTTTTTCTTACGATAAAGGAAAAAAAAGTGTACAAAAGTTTTTGTTATGAAAACTTTAAATTAAAACTTTAAGTTAAACTTATAACAAAAGTTATAAGGAATCATGCTACAAATAAAATATGTAATATTTTTATGGTTTGAGGTAATCTAAATCTTAATCCAGGAAGTAACAAATAATTTCTACTTCTAAGTAAACGTTCTTAAATATAATTCTGTCCTGTTAATCACTAAGAAATAAACAAACAATGTCAATCTCAAATTTCATTTTATTAGTTTTATAAAATTTTTTACAAAACTGCAAATGCAGCGTTAAAATTGCAAATGTCAAAACGTCATATTTACAAAATAATGTATTATTTACAAAATATACATGTTATAGTGCAAAGTTTTTTATGTACAAAACGAGCTTCTGAAGTTGCCCCCGGCTGGATCAACAAAGATACATTTTTTTGGCCAGTAGATTGATTTTCTAATATGAAGCAAAGTATCCAAAAAAATGCATAGCAAAACATCTCTTTAGAAAGAGACTAGAATACATTTACTAATTGCACTTGAGATGCATTGCACATATTAACTTTAACACTCAACATCATGATATGAATTTACAAATAATGATTTTTTAAATGTAACGTTTAAAAACATTGAATTTTTATGCATGAAAAATTTTTTGGCCACCAACAATACTTAACTGAAAAACAAAACTTCAAGCTGTATTGCAACCAATAAATTTGTTGTTTTTTGCATTTTAACATTTTTTTACTCTCGCATTTTCGAATATTTCAACTTTTTTTTTGCATTTTCAAATATTTTAACTTTTTTTTTGCATTTTCAAATATTTTAACTTTTTTTTGTATTTTCAAATATTTTAACTTTTTTTTGTATTTTCAAATATTTTAACATTTTTTTTGTATTTTCAAATATTTTTTAAACACTTTCTATATTTCCTTCATAAAGGTTACAGTGTCAAAGTGAAACTTTAGCAAGTTTAAAATAGTGAAAAGTAAAATAATATCACACTCTAAAAAAAGTATGGATTTTCCTGGGAAAAACTGGGCAGTTGGATTGCCCATTTTTTCGAAGTAAAGTCCCTGGAAAACAACAAAGTTATGGCAAAAATTTCAAAACGTTCCCAAGAAATACCTAGAACAGGCGATTTTTTTAAAATTTCCACCATAACGTTTCTGTTAATTTCCAGGAACATCCCTTGGAAAAAAGGGGCAACCCAGCTTCCCAGTTTTAACAGGATCATGATTATTTTACAGTTCAAGCGTTTAAAAACGAGCTTGGGCATAGTAAGGATTATAGTTTTGGCTCACCGTGGGCTGGGCGGCAGAATACTGATGATGCATCATGTTCTCCAGGGAATAGTAAGACATAGCCACTTGTTGAGCTGCCATGAGAGTATCCGAGTTGACGCCGCTGTTGTCTTGGTTCGGAGAAACAGATGATGGCGGAGTAGGCATCAGGCCACCCCCGCTTGTGCTGTAAGCGTTGGGGGTGTTTTGACGAGGCTGGACCACCGCTGGGGGAGAGTTATTGAGGGGAGGGGATGCCTGGGATGACGGCGAAGATCCCATATCGGCTGCCGGTGTTTGTTGAGTGAAAGCCGGCCGCATGTACTGCGCGTACTGCTCGATCGAAGCGCTGTCCAAAGACGAGTAGGGGTTGTACAGAGGGCCGTAAGGACCTCGAGGGACGCCCGATGGATATCCAGCTGCACCGTAGTAGTGGGGCAGCTGATGGCTCAGCTGCAACTGCATCAAGGATTCGGCGGGGCTCGGTTTCGGCACCGGTCGGTTTTTTCTGCGTGGACGGTATTTGTAATCCGGGTGGGTCTTCTGATGCTCCTGTCGCAATCTCTTGGCTTCGTCGATGAAAGGTCGCTTCTCGTCGTCGCTCAGCTCCTTCCATTCTTTTCCCAACCTCTTCGAAATCTCGGAGTTGTGCATTTTCGGGTTCGCCGACGCGATCTTTCTTCTCTGTGCCCGCGACCACACCATGAAAGCGTTCATGGGGCGCTTTATGTGATTTTCGTCCTTCTTCTTGGAGTGGCTGCTGCTGCTACTGCCTCCTCCTGGCTGCTGGGGCGGCATCATCGAGGGAGCTCCAGCAGGCATCGGGCGGAAGCGAGAGGGGCCGGCGGCATCGCTCATTATCATCCCTCCGCTCGGCTGATAAGAATTGGGCGGAAGACCCATCGCGAATTGCGAAGTCGCGCACTGATCCTTACTAGCGGTTTGCTGTTGCTGCTGCATCACTTCCTGTTGATAGGTTGGGGATCCGTTGTCAGATCGCATGGGCGACGGCTCCGAGTAGTGAGGGCTGTTGAACGCGGACGATTCGGTGACAATTCCTCCTCCTTGAAATTTGGCCAACTGATGGATACTCAGATACTGATGCGAAGGTAGATTCTGATCCTGCATCCCTTCCGACTTATAAACAGGCGATCCATTCTCGGAATGCACGGGAGACGACTCTGAATAAAGTTCGCGCTTGAAAGCGGGGGTCTCCATCTGTTGTCCTTGATGATATTTGATGCTCTGTTGCTGCTGCTGCGTGAGATACGCCATAGACGGTGGGCACTGATCTTTCCCGGCAGCCGAGGACATGTGCTGCTGTTGTTGCATTTGCTCCGGTTGGTACGGAGGCGATCCATTCTGCGAGCAAGGCATGGGAGAGGGCTCCGAATACTGCGGGCCTTTGTAAACGCACGCGGCGTATCCTTCCGAAAACATCTTCACCGATCGACACTCAGAAACGAACTCGAAAAACGACACAAAGAAATCAAATACGTGTGTCGCGAGCGAACGAAAACTTCAAAGTGAGTCGGGGAGGAAAAGCGAAAACCCCGCCAGAGAGCGTCGTGCGCAAGGGTGACGTAGGAAGCGAGCGAGCGATCCTGATTGGAGGGAAGTTTCGCTCCGCCAGTCGATTGGAAGGAGGGGGTTTGGGCGCGCTGGCGAGGGGCTGACTATGAATTGCGGAGCGAGGGGTCGACGGGTCGAAACGCGTTTCCTTTTTTAAAGCGGAACCGATGAAACTCAGAAACTGATAGCTTCGATCTTAAATCTCATATATTTAGGACTTCGATGAGTTTATACTTAAAGTTTCGAAAAAGATTATTTAATTATTGCCTTTACTACAACATGCGGGACAAATTCAACCTATTAAAAATCTATTTGCTTTGGAAATTTCGTTTAAGAAATCATTGACCTCGTTTTTCTGTTTTGAAAGAAATATCGATTAAACTATTCTAAAACGTTTCTCAAACATTCAACCTATACATTGCAATAAAGCATTCAATTACTTGCCACATTCCTCAACATAATGATTTAATTAAATAAGAGTTCAAATATATATAATAATAATAATAATAATAATGAAAAGTCCTCTTGGTTAGTTAAGAAGAAAACTATCATGTTTTCTCGTGGTCCTTTTTTCTAAATAAGATTTCTTAATACTACTTCGATTTAACAAATATTTTTATTTTAAGACTGTAAATTGTTCTCCAACGCAGTTTTAAGGACATGGCAGTTTTAAAATCTCGTTTACGATTTACAACCTAAAAAAATATCTTTTTTAGAAACTCATTATCGCTCTGCATTCTAAGTCAACCATTAAAATCTTTTTATTATTGTTTTAAAGCCTTCAAAACGTGTTAAAAAGCTTCAATAATTAGAATCCAGATAATGAACTTAAAGAACAATAACAAAGGTTTTAAAAAGGTGATCGACCCTTTTGCATTCACTAGAGATTAAAGAAAAACGCTTTTTAGTTTTTAGTGGAGTTCAAACTAACCTTAAGTGGTTTGTGGATACCCATTTTACAATCCTTTTTAAATAGACGACAGGTTAATGCGTCAACTATTAATAGTATATGCCTTTGAATCTGTTTTTATAATCAACATATGCTAATGAGGAAAAAAATTAAATTAATCATAATTAATTATATAGTAATGAGGGATTTTTGCTTGATGACAATAGCAAATTTTCTAAGTATCGGACTTGTATTTAATTTTCAGTTTCAAGATGTTCCCCTGAAAATCTTTTGGCAGCGGGGGATGAAGAAAGGGAGGCTATGGGAATCTTTTCAATCGAAGGGGGGTTTCTTTAGAAATTTTCTTCCGCTTTTCAGCTGCCCTTAATCCCTCAGAACCCCCATGACTTGAACCTCTCCCCCCTACAATGCAGATCGTGTCGAGGTTGATCGAAGCCGAATTTCTTATTCAGAACTCTCAATACCCGAAGGGCAATTATTAGAGTTTATTATACCCGAGTTTTTGCGACTCGTGCATCAGTAACTGGTTGGATTTTAAATTATTGTACGATTCGTTGCTTTATTTTGGCGTTGCTAATTTTATTTAGAAGCACGCACTTAAAAGGAAACAATGTTCACTGGGTTGGTAGATAGCTGATTAAGATCCTTTTTATGGAGGAACAATGTGCCAGGCACAAGATTATTTAATAGCGATCATAGGGAGCTTCAGTTTTGAACAATGGGATTTTAGTAATGGTAATTCTCATAAATAGATCATGAAGGTTTGCAGCTTTTGTTGAATGATAATCTTCTTTGATTTTTCCGAAATTATTATTTACTTAGAACCTGCTTATATAAGATTGTCAACTACTCTAATGATGTCACTAAAAAGGCCGAACTATTTTGTTTAATATTTTCTTATAATTAAAGGCTATTATTTTTTGTAGTAATTGTAAGTTACATTAAAATTTAGGGGGGCTGGGCCTAATTGGTAAATCAGGGTCTGATAGTAACATTCACAATTAAGTTGTTATTTAAGACGAATACTTTTAGTGGTAAAATATTCAAACGCTTATTCACATGTCTTATAAAATGTAAACATGTTGCGTCATCCCTCACGTGAATCTTTTTCTCTAAGAAGCTTCTGGAGAAGCAGAGGGGCATCGAGGGGTCCAGGATGTGCAATAGAATGGACGGACCAACGCCTTACTTAGGTGTGGTCATCACGGGGTGGACAGGTATATGTGACAGATATTTATGGCCCCTTTCTCCAGCCAGAGGGTCGACACAGATCCTTTGAAAAAGGATTTTTCAGCAGCATACCTTCCCACGGGCCAATGTCACCGTTTACTTCGCAAAAATAAATCGAATAGTCAGGTGTGAGCTCCCAACATGTCTGGGCAGTCCGGTTGTTCACCGCCAAAACATTTCTTCGAGGGTTAGCAACTCAAGGTAAGATATTATACTATTATTTTTTAATCAATTTCTTTTTTTACAATCTGTAACTTAAAAGTTTAATTTTAAATTAGATGTTTAAGTGAGATATTGCCCGATAAATTTAATATCTAGTTTTTTACTTTTGTTGGGGACGATATTAGGGTTTGTCTTTTGTATGGTGACGACACACTTTCAACAAAGTTAGCTACCCTTGCTTAATACGTAACAATGTAATCATTGACGTCGTCGGCTCCTGAAAATTTGGGGGGGATGCCTCAAGGATTTGGGATTCCTCCCATAATGTTTTTTACAAACTGTTGGTTATCTACCGCAAAAATAATTGTTTTTCTTTTTCTCCCTCGTTAAACAATTTTAAGATGGTTTTGAATCTTCTAACTTCTGTCCCAATTTTTTATAAACCGTTTGCAACTTTTAACGTTGCAACTCTTGACGTTTTAAATACAGGTTTAAACTCATTTAAAGTGTTATAAGACAATTTCAAAATCAAATTTTAAAATGCTTTAACCAGTGCTGTAGCTGGATTTTTTAGGGGGTCTCATTAAATTATTATTATTATTATTTTGCTAGAACCATAATTTTTTGTTGGGATAATGTTTTCGAATTCTCTAACTTGCTTCAACCTACTCTAAATAAAATCGTGTTCTAAAAATGGGGTGTCCGTCCCCCTCTTGTATACGCCTCTTAATTAGGTTCTATTGATTGGCACCATCTTTTATGATTAAAAGAAACACACATTCAGTAAATTTTCGGTCGCCCTGAAAAGTTAAAAACTGAGTTTTTCAACTATGTTCGCAATTTTTTTGGGGGGGGACGCGTCCCCCCAATAATTGCGATATTGCGAACATTGTTGACAACTTTTACGGAAAAACTCAATTAGGTAACTATAAATAACAAGTCGTAATATCGATGACGGATAAAATAATTCTTTTAAGTTATACAAATTTGTATTAACAGCAAACTCAACCCCAATAAATACAGGTACACACAACACCCACATAACCACTGCCTCAATAAACGGAGCAAACATTTTTATGGACTTAACATTCACGATGATAATAAACAAGCTCAAAGAGTGGGCTGTGAAATTCCTTCAGCAAACACATCAGTAGCTGTTTCGAGCTTCATTTTTCGAAAGTCGCTGAGGTTTTTTTTTTCCTCGAGCTTTTCACAAACGGTAATCCGACTCTTTTGATTCGTCACCCCCCTGAGAGGTCCCCCCCAGAACTTTTCAATTGAAAAGTTCTCGGGGACTCTCGAATTTTTTATGGTCGTCCCCTCATCTAAACGTTTGTGTCCCGGCTTTGACCTTTAAGCTTTCAGCTGTTTCAACCGATGTTTGGCTGGGACGCTTTTTTTCTGCCCTTTTATTTTTAGGGTGTCCCTGTTTGAAAGGGAGTTTGGGATGGAGAGTTTATTACCGTCTAGGCAACCACGCACGTAGCCTTTTGATACCACCCAAGAAAATCCCATCAGATTGAAATGTTCAGAAATTTTTTTTTCTGATAGGTCATCTTCCGACATCATCTTCCCCGTCCCCCATTTTTTTCCAGATTCTGAAAAGGGAACACCGAAAGTCTAATTTTTCTGATTTAATATCATAAGCCGTAGAAATTCCATAATTTGTAAAGGAAAATTAACAAATTAGTGTATTAGTATTTAAGTTCCGCGGTTCCTCGAAAAGGCATTTTTTTTCACTCTCATACCTGAGAAAAAGGTTCAACTGTCCTCAAACAATTTTGGACGACAAAAATTATTTATATTGCTTAAAATTCCAAACTGAAATACTATAGAACAGAAAGCTGTAATCAATGACAACCTTAAAAATGGGATGTTTAAATATTTCGTGTTTAAAACAGCTTGGTGTTGGGACAGTTAACGCGGAGGTGAACCGAGAAAAATACTCAATTTACACTAAACCCTGTAAATGTCACTTGAATCATCTTTCTAAATTTAGCCACAATGGCCACCTGGCCCTTTTTGCTTCTGCTCGGCCATGCAGAAGTGAGACCTGTTTGAACTTGACCGTTGACAAAGAGAGGGTCAAGATCGCTCCCCTAGCTTCCACGCCCAATGCGGTTCCGGACTCCGAACTCCGAGAACATCAATATAAATCAGACACACCTTCGCCTAATCCTCACCGCTTCAGGTTGCTTTTTAATTGACAGTTTAAAAATCACTAACGGACACAGGCTGGACAGAAATATGGGGGGTCTGTGAAAACTATCCATCAATTTTTCAAGCGTCGTTCATCAGGCGTTGTAAATTAAAGTATCCACAGGAATGTTCCCAGCTCCAATATGGTCTAGACCAACAGGTATGGGCAACCTTTTTCAATCTGCGGGTCTAATTCAAAGATTATAATGACGTGGAGGGCCGGATAGTAGTTAATCGGTAATTGTGAAAAAATGAGTTGGTTTATTATCTACTCTACTGTTTATAAAATTCAATTATTTCATTCAATATTCTGAATATATTTTCTCATTTTGAATGATATTCTGAATATACAGCTACCCCCCTTGTGTGATACCAGGGCTTTGCAATATCCAAGGAAATTTAGTTTCCCTACCTGAACGGAAACCTTCCTAATTTCATCTTAAAAATCATTTAAATTATTTATATCTCCATCTATAGATAAAAGGAGGGTCCTCCCCCGGGAATTTTTTTAAGTTTTAGTGATCATAAATGTGAAAAGTGAAAAAGTGATCATAAGCAACTTTTAGTTGATTCCGGAATGTTTTGTATGAGAAAATGCGACTATAAACAGTAGTTTAAAAATAGTCCCATTTTATTCTAATAACGCCCCCCGATTTTCTATCAAATCATCACCGCCCCTTCAACGCTACTTAAGGGGCGGTACCGCTCACTTTGGGAACCACTGCTGTAACCAAGCCAACAATTCTTCAAAAGAGTGATTTTACGAGTGAGAGCGTGCATGTAGAGTGACTAGCGTGTGTGTGTGTGTGTGTGTGTGTGTGTGTGTGTGTGTGTGTGTGTGTGTGTGTGTGTGTGTGTGTGTGTGTGTGTGTGTGTGTGTGTGTGTGTGTGTGTGTGTGTGTGTGTGTGTGTGTGTGTGTGTGTGTGTGTGTGTGTGTGTGTGTGTGTGTGTGTGTGTGTGTGTGTGTGTGTGTGTGTGTGTGTGTGTGTGTGTGTGTGTGTGTGTGTGTGTGTGTGTGTGTGTGTGTGTGTGTGTGTGTGTGTGTGAAGCAGATATTAATTACTGGCACCCGAAAAAGAACTTGTTAAAATACTGTGAACAAATCGGTCCAAAATTAATAGACAAAGCAGGGTTTAGTTGTTACGATTTACTGATTTGCCTGTATACGTATCCAGTGCCTTTCTTGAAATGATAGAAAAAATGTTGAGATTGATTTGAGACAGTTGCTGACAAAAATTTGTCGCTTCGTCTTCTCTTTTTTTCTTCGGTACTAATACTTCTTAATTACATATTAACTTGGGAATTCCTTAGGATGGGGGAGAAATATTTTCTTCTTTGTTATTCTACTATTTCATTTAAGAATCTTGCTATTGAAAAGGGAGTATTTTACCACTACCTCTGGTTAGAGGAATATGTGAGAAAACTCCAGCTCTCAAGCGTCACCTCCAACCGTGGACCGGTTTCGCCCTTGTTAGGGCTCATCAGCACGGTATATATTGGAAGGTAACGCAAGAGAGCGGCGGGAGAGCTCTATGGAATGCGTAGTTCATTCCGGCAGATAGTGGAGGACTAGTCAATAGTCACCACTTTTTCCGTTATAGTCGGCTAGACTAAAAGATCTCCCTCCACTCTCTTGCGTTACCTTCCTATACCGTGCTGATGAGCCCTAACAAGGGCGAAACCGGTCCACGGTTGGAGGTGACGCTTGAGAGCTGGAGTTTTCTCACAAATCTTGCTATTGCTTGGATTTTAGTTCTTCTATTATCTTTGATTATTTTCATATAAGCTCTTGATAATTTAGCAATTTTAGTGGAAGTGCGTTGATTAACTTTGCTCTCTTACGTGTCTATTTCTATTGCATTCAAATAGGAAATAATTAAAAGTGTCTTCTGTTTTACAAGTATCACTTAATAACGGATTTTGAATTGAGGTTAAATTTATAAAGTTTGGAGTTAAACGAAAACAGAGTCCTAAACGAAATAGAGTATAGTATATGATTGAAATTTGGATATGTTAGACGTTAGAGGTCTCATGATTTTAGGGTTGAAAGTTGCGAATTATAAAGACAAAGAAAAAGAAAAAAAAATTTCAAATTCGGTTTATATCTTCCGATCGCGCATAGGCCCCAAAGTTTGACAAAATATGAAAAAACTTTATTTTTGCGATTATTTTTTTAACCAAATCGAAGATTAAACAATCAAATATTGTTCATGATTTTTTATGTGGAACTAATATAGTTAAACACATAATCTTTCAGGTTCCATTCTTCTCTATCACTCTTGTTTCGTTAGATTTAATATTTTCAATGTTCATACAAATTTTGTAAAGTTGTTTTCCTGCATTTTTAAACTGCTAATAACTCTAGAACTATATACAACTTAAAAACCTGAAATTAGTCCCATTTTGTTCGTAAATTTTTTGTCGTTGATTTGGTGTGCATCATATCATCATTTTCAAAAAGTTTTTTTAAAAATTTGAAAAAAGTGAAAAAAAATTAATAAAAAATTTTTAAAAATTTGGAAAAAGTGAAAAAAAAATTTTTTTTCAAAATTTTCTTTTGAAAAAAATATTAATAGCCTTTTAACTCTTAAAATGAAAATTATACCCCGTTCGCACTGGCCTTTATTTTTGCCTCTATTTTCGTTAGCACTTTGTTGTCATGGAAACACACTAATCAATTCACTAGTCAATTAATAATCGTATATGTATTTTTACTTGTATTTTTGGTGATTTTATTCATTAGTTTTAAGTTGCATTGAGAAATTAAATTTTTAATTATTTTACAAATCAAGCTGTTATTCTTTACACACAGTAAAGTGCTTATTTTCGCCCCTTTTCAGTGCAAACGCCGTTTTCAAAAGATGGGGCGATTTTGCATGTTTTCATGACAACAAAGTGCTAACGAAAATTAAGGGTCTTTTTTCTGCCAGTTCGAACGGGGTATTACTACCAAATTTCAAGTTGAAAATAAAATTTAATCATGTATAAAAAATAAAAATAATCGAAATTTAGGCATGTAACCAAAACGGTGATGTCCTGTTTCATCGCTTCCTGTTTCATCTCCTTGTCAAATATTCTCCTGTTTCATACCCTCGATAATTTACGACTGTTTCTTAGTGCTGTTTCGTCTCTTCCTTCAAATTTGGCGCAATAAATACAGTTTGGCTTCAAAAAAATGTTCCGCTCCTAAAAAGCTGCATTCGGTTCTTTTTTAAATATCAAACGTAACATTTAAAAATTTAAAGAGTCTCGTTTGTCCTTCCCTGCATTCATTTGCCCTAACATGTATTTTCCAAGTGACCAGTAGGGTGGGTCATTTTCATATGGCGAAAAAAATTTTTACAAATGCTATCGGGCACAGCAAGAATATGGTGCCAAATGGTCTCAAACTAACATGTGTAAAATATTATACCATTATAATAACTCTTTTTGCCTCCGGATTGGCCTCAAATAGAACAAAAATATGTAATTTTTCAAATTTTTTAAAAATTATATTAATTAAATTTTTGGTCGATAACATGTAAAAGCTCACAAATAAGGGTCTTTAAAAGCAATTTTAATCACGTTAGTCACCTTAATGCATTACCAATACAAAAACAACTGCCAAAGTGGCAATGTAATATGCTATCATATTAACAATAGCCATAGAATAAGAGGCTCTTTTTTGCCAACAAACAGTGGATTGTCAGTGGTACATATTTTAAATATTGGTAGTTCAGATACATTTTCCCTCAAGTTTGGTCAGTACAAAGCGGTATTTTTAATTTTTAGAAGTAGAAATAGCTATATTTTTCATAAAAATGCCGCGCTTTCAAAATTCACCGGACAGTTATTTCACTGGCTGGTCTTGGGATCCAAACATGATCGCAAAAATATGTTGAAACAATTGTCGAATGGATAGTTCGTTCATAGGCAATATCAGTTATGATTCGCTCAGTCATGATTTACCTAATTTTTTGCTATAGCAGTAGACTGAAATTCAGGCCCATGAAATTATACTTCTTTGAGGATTGACTCAAAATAGCGTATTATCATTCCATTATCCGTGCATAAAAGTTAAAATATAGCAAATTTAACTGTTTAAGATAGTTACAAGTAAGTTTTGAAAAGTAATGTAGCTTATTTAAAAACTTAGGGGATAATACTGCGCTTTATGCTGAAAACGGGGAACTACCGCTCTTCTTAAGAAAATGTTTCATAGCGGTATATAATAGCGATATATGGGGGCACTTGGGATGGAATATTCCTAATATGCCCAAGAAATTTCAAGGAAAACCGCAACTTTTAAACTATTATCCAAATGTTTTCCTTCGGGTTGAAATCTACACTGTAAAAAATAATCCAGTAAAAAAACAGACATTTTTTGGCAGCAAAAGTTGCCAGAAAAGTTTTGTAAGCAGAAAAATCCTGTAAACAGAAAAAAACTGTAACCTACAGGTAAATGCTGTAAAAAGAAACTTTCTGTCAAGTGAGCTACATATTTTTTCTGTTGCCTCACAGTAATTTTATGCTTGTGCGCATGCGTGTCAACTTATTTTAGCTGGTTTTTTTAATTTTAATAAATCAATAACCGGGGATAGAACCCACGACCTACCGCATGCTAAGCACGCACGCTACCGCTGCTCCAACGAGGATTCAGTAAAAGTAGAAATTATCCGAAGATGTTCTTTCTTTCTCCACGAACTGAAACTTTCTGTTTAAGTACAGATAAGCTAAAAAACTAGAAAAAAGCTGGTTTTTTTTACATAAAATAAATAGAAGTGCGGTGGGAATGTTACATGACAGAATATACCTGTAAACATGAAGTCATTTTTATTGAAACTTTCTGTTTTTCTACAGTTTTTTTACAGTGTATAACACTAAAAAGGTACCCATCTTCTGACATATCCATTTTTATTAAAAATTTAATGTTTTTAACATCCTACTCAACCGGCAATAAGAGTTTTGCACATTTTTATGATTCCAGCAAGAAATTTTTGATTGACAGTTCTAACCATTGAGATATTTCAAAATATGTTGTATTACAACTCAAGTATTTCAACTCTGGTTTCATTTATAATTATTTTATAGTCTTCAATGATGATTTTTATACCATAGTGGACATTTACATTCCTGACGGATTCGTAAAATCGAGGTAAAAGCTTGATTTTCGTTTGTCCATTTTTACATGAAATTACTATATTAATCGAAACTTTGAGGCCAATCTGGAGGCAAAATTAGTTATTATATAATTGAATAATATTTTACACACGTCAGTTTGAGACCATTTGGCACCATATTCTTGCTGTGCCCCTGGGGACATTTTTTTTGACCCTCCCTAGTGACCGGTGGTCGCGGAAAGCATAATATTAAGGATAATTGCAACAATTCCATTGTATCAGATAATGATAATATACCAAATCTAACTCTATCTATTCTAAATTTATGAAATACAAAAATATTTTTAAAAATATGTTTTTATAATGTACTCTACTAAAAAGTACAAACTAATTTTTATAAATCCTTGTAAGACGAAAAATGTGGATATCATACTTTAAGTATTTGATTCTCTCAGCACTCCCCATGCTGCTATTTTTTATCGTGTACAGATAATACATAATGCATGATTTCCACGTTTTTCGTTTTTAGTCCAGGCAACCTATAACTTAACTCAGGGGTCGGCAACCTGCGGCTTGCGATCCGCATGCGGCTCTTTCGATGGTAAGATGCGGCTCTCCAGTTCCAATGAAAAAAATTTATAATATATTTTCAAAACTCTCAATTATCTAATCAAATCAATATGACTCACAATTAGCGGTGTAACCCTAAGTTTTAAAGATGACTCACCTTAAAAACTTTGGGTTACACTGCTAATTTGATTTATCTTGATGTAAAAAAAAGTACCCGAAGGGAGGTACCTCAAAAAAATGTTGGGTCAACCTCTCCATCTAAAATCTCCCTCCCAATATAAAATCAAATATATACAGGGTGTTTCAGATAAGTGGTACAATATTTTAAGGGGAGATAGGGGACATCTGGACGAGTCAGAATCACAAACGATTTGGGGGTCCCAGACCAAATCCCAGGGAGTTAAAAATGGAGCGACACCCCAAAAAAATTATTGAAAAATTCAATTTGTAGAAGAAGTACTATTGGGGTAAAAATTTATTTATGGTCTCAAAAATTGTGGTTTCATATGATCTTTAAAATTATCTCAAAAGTCTTCACTTTAAAATTTGTTTTATTATGAAAAAAGTTAAAAAAACCACAAAAAAATGTGAAAATTCTGCCCAAAACTCATTTTGTATTTTGAAATCCTTCCTTTTGATTTTCTAATCTGAAAGATCATATAGTCGTAAACCCTTAAGTCCAAAGTTGCACTTAAAAACCATCAATATTAAACGCTTGAGATCCTGTTAAAGTTCGTTTTTTGCGTGCCCAAATTGGTTTCCTATAGCCGTTTCCAAAACGGCAGTTAGCGGACGCAAAAAACGGACTTAAACTTAAACCATGCTTTAACAGGATCTCAAGCATTAAATATTGATGGTTTTTACGTGACACTTTGGACTTAAGGGTTTTCGACTATGATCTTGCAGATTATTAAATCAAAGGAAAGGATTTCGAAATACAAAATAAAGTTTTGGCAGAGTTTTCACATTTTTTTGTGGTTTTTAAACTTTTTTTGTAATAAAAAAAATCCCCCAAATCCTGGGACCCCCAAATCCTATATGTTTCTGACTCGTCCAGATGTCCCCTATCTCCCCTTAAAATATTGTACCACCTATCTGAAACACCCTGTATATAAGCCGATCTAATATAATAAAAGTCAATGTGTGTGTGTGTTTGTGTGTCTTCTGTCTGTGTGTCTTCCAAATCCACAGTTTACTTCCGATCTATCAAACCTAGAACGACCCCTTGACCCTCTTTTGACCGTTTTTATGGTCATTTTGCTGAAATAGCTTTATTTCTGCTCAAAAAGAGATATGCTGACCCCATTGTTACAAAAAAGTGTAATGCAAAAAAACAAGTTTCCAATAGAAAAGCTATATCTAAAGCTGTTTAAAAATCATATTAATTATCTATAAAAATATATTTCAACAAAAATTTTAAATTTTCAAACTGGTAAGTATAGTACAAAATACTTTTATTTGAGGGTTTAGTTTTTAAATAAAAAGTTTCATGGAATAACATTGTTGTTAAAATAGTCTCCATGGAAACGAGGATGAAAAATCAAATGATGATCATATGTAGCTTTTAAGAAAGTTGATTAACAGACCAACCGGGATGATTGGTAAATGCTGATTATACAAAATTAGAAATGTATGTGGAAAAACTAAAAAATAATAAATTTATACTCTGCACCCGTGCAAGGCCGGGAATATCAGCTAGTATATTATAAAATTGAAACAAAAAAAATCAGTGGCCCTTTAAAAACTGGGAAATTTTTTGTAAGTTGTAATAGTCCGAGAGCTGGCTACATGAAAGTTCAACCGGAAAAACATAGTTCTAAAAATTATATATTTTGAAGCACCCTTCTAGGGAAGTAAATTTATGTTGGTCAGCCGGTGCAAAGCGGTTGCGTTATCGAATGGCAGCTAATTGAAAATCGAATTTTCGGCCTTTATTATAAATTGTGAAATAACAACCAAACGATGATATTTTCGAATTAACACCTATTTAAATGTTTTGTTACTGAATAAATTGCTTACATTCAAAGCCAAAGTTTTTTTGTGTAGCTCAATTAGTTGTTAAGGTATTTAACTTCAAAGTTCTTAAATTTTTCAACTTTTTCTCTTTGTCCAACAATGAAATTTTCTCAAAACGCATTGTTGTAACCGAAAAAATTGGAATTTTAAAGTCGTATATTCTAAAAACTACTCAACCAATCAAAGTAAACTTGGGCTTTAAATGTAGGTCATATATTCAATAAAAACATGTATTACATTTATGGTCGAAAATCCTACCGTTTGGTTTAAATTGAACCAAGAAAATTGAAAAAATGCCCAAATTGAGCAAGCATACATTGCTCCAAACAATTTAGCTCATTGAGCGGTGCACTTTGGATGCAGTCCAAAAATTCCATAAAATGAGCTAAAATCATTTTTTATACTTAAAAACTTAAAAAACTTATTTATTTAAAAAATCTATTTGATAGAGGTATTTCTTTGAAGAAGAAAATAACAAGCTGAAAGTGTTCGCATATTTATATTAGGAAAAGCCGGAAAACTTAGATGTATATCAGGGAAATTTTAAAACTACAGTCAGGGAAATTTGTTCCTCAGATTCTGTAGCCACCTTGTACTTTTTAAGGTCAAATTTTAAAAATTTCTGGTGGAGGACCCCAGACCCCTTTATTCTTGGGGCTAGATATTAATGCCTAAACATTGAAATTAAACACAGTAAAAGTTTTTAGTACTAAAGGTTTAAGTTTCAAAGGGGGTCTGGCGGTCAGAAAATTTATGGAAATTTGAACCTAAGAACAGGGTTTTAAACTGTTTTTTAGTACATGTAAACCCAATTTTGGGCATACATTTATAGGTAGAATTTTGATTTTAATCAACTTATTATAAAAAAAAGTCAATAATAAAGGTTGAAATACTAAAGGGGGTCTGGGGGTCCACCCCAGAAAAATTTTGAAAATTTGACACTATCAAACTGGGTTTTAACTAACTAAAAGTAAAGTAAAAGTTAATTACTCGGGACTTAGGGGGGCTACGCCCATGTCTGTAATGTAATTAAAGATGGTTTGGAATAATATATGGGGCAAAACCTCTCTGGAACAAAAATCGCGTCAGCCCATTCAAAGGCTTAGTAGTAATCTCTTTTCTACCTTTCAATTAAGAGGGAATGAATGAAGGCACTGTAAAAAACTAATTATTTTTTACGATCTGGCTCAAATCATCGTAAAACTTTTGGTTGACACACCATCAATATTAATTTAGATACAAGTTTAATAATTCATTGATTTAATTACTAATAAATTAATTAGTTATATTGGAAAAAACTAGTTAATATTCATGGATTATGTTAGCCCCCCACTTACTCAGGTTCTAGATCCGCCTCTGGGTAAAATAATCCATTCACTATGTATTTAGGAACTAACCCAGTTTTGCATTTAAATTTATTCATTAATCAGTAAACACTTTAAAAAGAAAAACTGATGGATGATAATTTTAGTAGGATATCCAAGAAAAAACTGAAGCTTAACTAGCAATATTTCACCTTTTTAGCGGTTTTATGCCAATTATGGTAAACTAAACACCTAGGGGATCAAACAGGAATAACCAAAAATGCTTTTAACCCTAAAGGGATGAAACAGACCAATTTTTGACAAGGCGACGAAACAGGAAGCGATGAAACAGGACTAAACCCCTAAAACTATCCCTAATATTATACAGCAAGAGCGATTCACTCATAGAAAATTCATAAACTCGCTTGAGGCCCTCAAGCGAGTTTATGAATTTTCAACAGATGAACACCCTCAAGTTGAGGGTGTTCATCTGTTCATATGACATAACATGTAAAAAATATAACATTAATTTCAGAAAATACGACAATTAATAGATTCGGTACAAAATCTTACAGTGCTAGTTAAGTTAATTCAACTTGTATGCATTTTTCCTGAAAATTTCTAAGAATTATGTTTATATCAAATTGTTTTTACTTTTAAAATGTCAAATCAAAGTAAATTAAAAGTTTTAGAACATAAAAAATTGGATATCAACACATTTCTAAGTAATATTCAGGTAAAATTCATGCAAATTGGATAAGGAACTTGCATGTGTCTGATTTTCATAAACATTCAAGTGTTTCGTATGGTTTTTTGTGTAGTAAAATGAAATATTTTGTCAAATTTTCAAAAAAGTGTATAAGTAATTAAGTATTTTATTTTAAAAGTCGAGAAAAAAAACACGTGACTGAAAACGCGAAGGTTGTTTGCATGCACAGTGACGTAGAATCCATCGAGCCAAATTGCTATCAAAATTGAATTTCTATGTTTTAGTTGATGATTTCTTTTTTCAGAAGTGTCCGATATGAGTGTTTTAATAAATATTTACCTTCTAGACCAGGCATGGCCAACCGCATGCGGCCCTCCGGGTCATATTGTGCGGCCCGCGAAGCTCTCTAAAACTCTCCAAAAAGTAGCTTCAAAACACTTTTTAGCACACTAAAATTCAAAATTTTTTCGGGGGAGAACCCCCGAACCCCCATTTGCCTCTTAGATCAGGCTTTGCCAACCCGCGGCCAAGAACTTTTTTTAGTCAAAAGTTAAAGTTTTAGGGTAAGTTGGCCCCCCAAATTCGGACATAGTGTACCAAAACACGTTAAAGTCTGTTAATTAGAGTCGGATTTCCAAAAATTTTTATGGGGGAGGACCCCCAGATCCCCCTTTAGTACTATGGAACTCTATTGTTCACAACTTTTTTAGGATATTAGTTCAGTCAGGTGCAAATCCTAACTAAAAATATATTTTAATTTATGCATTGAACCAATTAAATATGCATGGGGGCATGAGAGGAAGATTTGGGTGTACTTTTTCCCGATGCAAAAATCTAGCTGCAATTTTTAAAGAAAATTTGGGTCCTCCCGAAATAAATTTCTATAAGCACCACATGCTCCTTATGGTTTCGAGTGATTCCAAGGGTTTTTTAACGGCACCTGTTTAGTTCCTATGGATATACTACAAAAGGTATTCTTGGGGTTGCTCCTTAAGGTAAATTTAAATGAATATTTTATTTAGGAATCTGTCAAACTAAGCAAAGGATCTAAGAAACTCCCTTATTTATATACCTAATTTATTCAATTTACTTCACTGTCATTCTGTGCACCTGATATCCTAAAATTTTATGTGCGGCCCGCGAGAGTATTGTGGTTTTCCAAAGTGGCCCTCAACAACATTTGGGTTGGCCACCCCTGTTCTCTAGACGGTTGGTGACGGTCAGAAATCCAAGGCAAACATTTTAGGTGAAGTCCATGATTAGTGACGTCACTGTGCATGCAATTAAGCGTTTTCAGTTGCTTCAAAAAACACGATTTTTGATAATTTTTTTTGCAATCGAAAAATTTCTCAATCGGCCTCAAATTTTGTGTAGTGACTGTAGTGGCTTATTTTTGCGTGAAGAATAGATTAAAAAAATAAAAAAAAATCATGCAAGTTCCTCGTTAGAGTTGGGAACTAGCACTGTAAGATTTTGAATCGAATATGTTAATTGGCTTATTTTCTGAAATTTATGTGACATTTTTTACATGTTTTAAGTCATATGAACACCCTCAAGTGATTTGATGAATTTTCCAGGGGTGAATCGGTCTTGGTGTATAATTTTAGGGAATGTTTAGGATTTTGACTAAATTACGGTTATTTTTATTTACGGTTATGTTCATTTTTAGAGTTAAAAGGCTATTAATATTTTTCAAAAGAAAATTTTTAGTATTTTTTATTAAATTTTTTTTTCACATTTTTCAAATTTTTAAAAAAACTTTTTGATAATGATGATCATGATGCACACCAAATCAACGACAAAAAATTTACGAACAAAATGGGACTGATTTCAGGTTTTTAAGTTGTATAGTTCTGAGTTATTAGCTGTTTAAAAATGCAGGAAAAACAACTTTACAAAATTTGTATGAACATTAAAAAAATTATATCTAACGAAACAAGTGATAGAAGAATGGAACCTGAAAGATTATGTCTATATAACTATATTATTTCCTCATAAAAATCATGAACAATATTTGATAGTTTAATCTTTGATTTTGTTAAAAAATAATCGAAAAAAATGAAGTTTTTTCATATTTTGTCAAACTTTGGGGCCTATGCGCGATCGGAAGATATTAACCAATTTTGAAAAAAAAATTTTTTTTCTTTGTCACTTAATTCGCAACTTTTCCGTGCTATTATAACCTCGAAATAAAAAAATGAGTTTTTTCGGCCCACCCTAATCCATATATCTCCTCTAAACGAAACCGAGTATATTACTGAAATTTGGATATGTTAGAATTATCATTATTTTATGGTGAATGTGAAATTTTAACCCACGAAAAAATAAAGAAATGGCGAAATATTTCTTTTCTATACGGAGTCCTTCTAGATCTAGCAGCGGGCGACTCGGCGTACCGAAAAAGCACATCCCGGTTAATCGCCGTAAAATTTAGATCGGAATTTGTTTCCCACTTAAAATATGCATTTAAACTTTACTGCCTCTTATTGTATATCAATTAGGACGTGGTCAAATAACATTTAAAAAAATTCGGGACAGATTCCATAATCGAGGTTTTCGCCAAACTTGGCGAGATCGGATTTAAAAGCGTGGAGGATATCCCGCCAACATTAAACATTATTCATTATTGCATACATTAAAATGGTCATCGCCAAAATTTGGCGTAATTTGGCGAAAACCTCGATTACGGAATATTACCCAAAAATTCAGAAATTTTGAAAGAAATTTATTTTTCAAAATTTGTGTTTTCATTTTTAGATTTCTAGATAATCACCCAAATACAAATATACAAATTAAGTCGACCAACTACAGGCGTAATTCCAGCAAGGTTGGTCCAGTCTTTTTAACCCAAACTACCGGAATCCCAGTATCTATCCCCTGAATAATGTATTCAAAAGGTGCATTAAAAAACTATTTAATGATTAGATTACTATTTAAAACTGTTTTATTTTCAACGATTTATTGGTACACACGTGAAATTTTTAATTTTTTTAATTTGAAGTTTCTTAAATACTACACGCTTTTTTCTCTTTTGGAAATAATAATTGTGATTCAATTGTAAGATTGTTACTTTATCGTTCTTTCAAAACATAATCTTAAACCCCCATTAAACTACTCAGGAGCCTCGACCTTAAGTATGTATTACTCCCTTAAATTGCTGTCCTCAAGCTGAAAAGTTTGGAAACCCCTGATTTAGATGAATTTAATATTTTTAATAATTAATATTATCTCTAAATTGGTAGCAATAAAAAAATTCGAGAACAATTATCTCTAAAAAAATTTTTTGACTGCATTTGAATCGTCAGTTTGAAGAAGGGAATAAGTCCAAAAAATGACAAATTGACATTTTGTGCTCAAAACAATCTCTAAGCTTTGCTCTACGCATGGGTGAAAAGAGGGGAACAATAACTAACCCCTATAGGGAGATATCGCCCCTTGAAGTTGTGAAATCGATGTCCATTCATTGTATTTTTTAAGCTAATTTGGAATTAAAGTTAAATTTTCTTTCTCCTCATATTCTTTGTGCTGTTAACTAAGTTGAAATAAAATTTTCTCTTAATTTCAATGTTTTTCAAACTTTTTTTTATGTAGGGAATGTTTGACTCCATTCATATTCACTCACTCCATTGATACTGCTTTAATAACCCAGTTTCACTATAATTTTGAATTTCATTTGTCTTATTCTTTTTATTTCACCCTTTTGTGGTGTAAACTAAGGAGAAATATAATTTAAATGTGATTTTAAGGGTTTTTAAAGATTTTTTCATCAGAAAAATTTCATAAGGTGTAAGAAGGGAATAAGTCCATCAACTTATTTTGGCTGTAAAATATTTCTGAATACAGTTATATTTGTTTTGATGATTGCTCTGTTTTCTAAATAGGGTTCTGAACTTCCAGTAAAAATTTGGCGGTTATACAATGAAAATTCCATTACTTATAGTTTTTTTCGATTTTCTCAAAACTTGATTTTTGGACTTATTCCCTTCTTCAAACTGACGATTCATTTGTAACCACAGACGTTAAAAATCAAAAATCAAATTGATAGAATGGCTGGTTTGCACTATTAAGTTCTCTAATATTTTAAGTATTTTCTATAAACTTAACTTTTTTGAACATTTCTACACGCATTTAAATAAAAGTAGTTAGACTTTAGATAATATTTAAATGCGTTCATTAGAATTTGTTTAAATTTGTTAAGTAGAGTTTTTTTTATAACAGTAAGCTATTTTCTTCCTATATCAAAATCACTTGTGTATGCTTTCTTGTATATTAATTGTCTTAGATAATATTTATTATAGTCCGTAAATGCCTCTATTCTTAATCAGCATCATCAGGTGATATAAGCAGAATTACATAATAAGGTAAGAAAGCTCTGTCACTTTAGGTTTAGGGAGTATTTGTATACACATTACACAATGTATTTTTTGGTACTTTTCCATTAATACTTCTATTTAAAGCCAATTTGGCAAATGAGGTATTCTCACGTTTTGAGATTAAATTTTATTAAAATAGTAGATAAAAAACCATGAAGAATGACGTTTACATCAAGTATTTTCGTAGCCTAGTTTCTGAGATATAAATTTTTGAAATTTCGTATTTTGTTTGGGCGCGAAAACACTTTCGAATCACAAATCATGCGCTGTGAGATCACATCCAATTGAAGCCCGTTTTCTGATCATGTAGAAACAGTAAACACAATGGTTTTCATGCGCTGTGATGTCACATCCAATAGAAGCCCGTTTTCTGATAACGTGACTTTTCTGACGTTTCGGGAAAAATAAAATTGAATTTTAAATAATTTAAATACAGTGGTCTCCAACCCCCGGTCCGCGGACCGGTGCCGGTCCGTGGATCAAATGGTACCGGGCCGCCGGCCGACCTTTCATTGAAAATTAATTTAAATTCCTAGGTTTATACTCCAAATTAATGAATGAAATGAATTATAAATCACTTTATATTTATTTTTTGGTGTAACTGTATTTTATTTTGAAGAAAGCATGTTTAAATACAATTAAATTAAAATTAACAAATCAAAATAATCTAGAATGTTAACAATCAACACCCCCCCCCCAGCGGGCCGCAGTAAAATTATCATACGTTGACCGGTCCGTGGTGGTAAAAAGGTTGGGGACCACTGATTTAAAACACATTTTTGAACTTAAAAATTAGAAATTCGGGAGTTTTAAACCATAATGTATCAAAAAAGTATAAAATCAAGCAAATCCTTCACTCATGCAAATACCTCATTTTGTCTCTTTTGTAGTTGGCTAACTTTTCGAGCTTTCCTAAATTCTACGATTAATATATTTGTTTACTTCAAATTATACCATGCATCTATAAAAAAACTTAAATATAATTAAAATTCAAAGGAATTAAACTTAACATTTTAGAAATATTTAGATTGCACGGATGCTCTTATTAATTTGATAAATTCATACGCATTATATTATTACTCATTATATTATATTATTAGGATGTGGTATTCTTAGATATCTATTACATTTATACTGGGTTAAAAGTTTCGTGATACTATTTCGAAACGATTTAACGAATTCAATTTTATTCATGTTCTTTGCTTTACCGCGTATAAAAAGCTCTATAGGAAAAGCTAGTTGTACAGGTGAAATATGCAAGGCTGAAAAAGCTTGTGTTAACGAAATTTTGCGCGCTTTTATACAGTTAATATTTCCACCCTACTGTACAACACAAAAACGAATATATGTAGTTTCCTTAAACACTTTGTATTGTTGATTATATTTTTATACTTTTTTCAAAATTATTTAAGATAAAATATTTATGTACGTATTTCTACGTACTAATCATATTATGAAATGACTTTTGCCTACGATGGTAAATGAATGTTTTTTAATCAATGATCGATAAGGTCGCCTACTAGATTGCAGTGAGATTAAAAAAAGTAAATTTAAAAGCAACTATTCGTTCGTATATTGAAATCCTATCTTAAGTTTATCTTATAGCAGTGTTTCCCAACCTTTTTCGGTCCATGCCCCACCAAATCCTTTCTAAATTTTCCATGTCCTCCTGGTCTCAGTGGCATATATAGAAATATATTTTGCGACGGAGCCAAAATTATTTATAAGCCACTCCCTCCTATGTATATTTAATAAGTCTAATGAAGCTTTTCAGAACATTTTTAGATGGAATTTGCATGCTAAAGAGCTAAATCAAGTTATGAGTAATTAAGTTCAAAGTTCCAAGGGGGGTCTGGGGGTCCTCCCCCAGCAAATTTTTGGAAATTTGACTCTAGGAAGCAGGTTTTTAACTAGTTTGGTACCCCTAGTTGGGAAATTTCGGATATAAATTTTTAGTTAAGATTTGCATTTTGATGAACCTAATTGTAAAAAAAGTTTCAAATATAAGCGTTCTAAAAACAAAGAGATCTTGGATCATTCCCCAGAAAAGGTTTGGAAATTAGACTCTAAAAACAGGGTTTCAACTTGATTTTGATACATACTGGTCCAGACTTCAGACATACATTCTCAGATAGGATAATAAGATCAGATTTTGATAAACTTCTTTAAAAATTTTTTTTTTTAATTTTCCACCTGGATTGGCTGGGGTGTAGTTTGGTTGAAAATTTTCAAATTCCCCCCCCTAGAAAATGATATTGCCCCCCGGGGGGGCGTGCGCCCCACGTTGGGAAACACTGTCTTATAGTATATTGAAATCCTATCTTGAGCCAGCGGGAATAAAATTATGAAAGGATTATATTTAGGAAATGAAATTTTGTAATGAAAAGTAATATAGTGATTGTTTACTAAAATACACATTTTTCTGTTAACGATTTTTTAATAGACCGTATAGTAAGTCATTTTTTTATCATTTTTTACTTTTATCATTTATATCACACTGTACTTGTACAGAGGGTGATTCAAAACTCTTTGTTAAAAATGCTAGATGGATGTAGACTACCCAAACACAATTCAGAACAAATCTGTAGAATTCCAAGGCAATCTTGAGGCGATAGACCACGTATATAATTTCCAGAAGTACTGAAAAAGGGGTTGTTGTGGGCAAATGATTGATAGTAGAAATTATATGTCATACCAATTATCATGTTTTAACTGACTTGTAAAATCTGCATAAAGTTTTTTTCCTTAAAATGTCTTCGAAATCATCGTCGGAATTAACTTTGGAAACGTTTCAGATAACGGTTAGTTATATAAATTGAAAAGAAGCATTTTCAAAGAGGGTTCTTTTTGAGAAAGTTGAATAATCCGTGTTGTATAAAAACTCATTTAGACTTTTCACTTCTATCTTTACTTCGGAGGAATAATCCAAAATGACGAGATGTAAATTGAATCGTCAGTAGGAATAAGGGACCGTCCATAAATGACGTCACGCTCAGAGGGGGGGAGGGGGTTAATAAATTTGTGACAGTTTGTGACAAGGGGGAGGGAGGGGGGTTTGAAAGTTGTGACATCACATCCTGCAGCTGAAAATCAAAGAAAAAAAACTTGGTTCCAGGCACTTTCAAATAAGTGTACAAGACATATTGTTGGTTTAAGAGCGTGACATGTGACAGAGGGGGGGGGAGGGGGTATAGGGAAGTGTGACAGTTTATGACAAAGGGGGGGGAGGGGGTACAAAATGGGCAAAAAAAGTGTGACATCATTTATGGATGGCCCCTAAGGGAATAAGTGCAAAAAACAAGTTTTGAGAAAATCGAAAAAAAAACTGTATAAGTACTAATGGAATTTTCATTGTATGACAACTAAATTTTTACTGGAAGTTCAGAAACCTATTTAGAAAACAGAGCAATCATCAAAACAAATATAAGTATATTAAAAAATATTTTACAGTCAAAATAAGTTGATGGACTTGCTCCCTTCTTCCACCTTATGACATTTTTCTAATGAAAAAAATCTTTACAAAAAACCCTTAAATTCACATTTAAATTATATTTCTCCTTAGTTTACTCCACAAAAGGGTGAAATAAAAAGAAAAAGACAAATAAAATTCAAAATTATAATGAAACTGAGTTATTAAAGCAGTATCAATGGAGTGAGTGAATATGAATGGAGTCAAACATCCCCTGCATAAAAAAAAGTTTGAAAAAATATTGAATTTAAGAAAAAATTTTATTTAAACAAAACGTATAGTTTACAGCACAAAGTATGTGAAAAGAAAGACAAATTAACTTTAATTCCAAATTAACTTAAAAAAATACAATGAATGGACATTGATTTCACAACTTCAAGGGACGATATCTCCCTATACAGGGGTTAGTTATTCCCCCCCATGTGTTTCTTTCTCCAAAGCTTGGAGATTGTTTTAAGCACAAAAAGTTATTTTGTCATTTTTTTGGACTTATTCCCTTCTTCAAACTGACGATTCAATTGTAGTTTCCCTCTTAAATCATTCGATTCCCTATAATACAAATGTGGTTCATCGGTCATGAGAATCACTAATAATGAACGCTAAAAATTAATCAGGGTTAAATAAGCCATTAACTTCCCCTTTTATTTTCAAAAAATAATTCGCAGGGATTCCTTGTTTCTAAAAATTTTAATAATAAATGTCATCATATTTTAATTCTGGTTTTATAATTTGATTGGCAAAAAATTTTATGAAATTCCCCTCAAAAAATAACATTATTATACAGGGGTTTCCAACTGGCGGCCTCCGGGTCATTTTGTGCGGCCCGCGAAGCTCTCTCAAAACCCTCCAAAAAGTAACTTCAAAACACTTTCTAGCCCACTAAAATTCAAAATTTTTTTAGGGGGAAAAACCTCGACCCCCATATACCTCTTAGATTATGGACTAGCGTAGATCATTCTCTATGGTGCAAAAATTAAAAGTTTTAAGTTTCGAGAGGTCGTTTGTAAAACCTGAAATTCCCCCTAAGGGCCCTAAGCGAAGCAAGGGGGTATGAAGGCTTTTATAACCTCTACTATCATGAGGAGGGACAAAATGATGTATCAAAAAATTAGGTAAAACAATCCTCTAGGGAAAATTTGTGGAAGATCTTTCATTTAAGTAATATTCAGAATATTAAATATATTTTGTATTCCTACGAGTTGTATAAGAGTAAAAAAATTCATACATCCTCTGGAATTTTGGAAAATACAGTAGTGCATACT
Source organism: Tetragnatha versicolor (assembly GCA_024610705.1). NCBI lineage: Eukaryota > Metazoa > Arthropoda > Arachnida > Araneae > Tetragnathidae > Tetragnatha > Tetragnatha versicolor. The sequence continues at coordinate 3,284,267 of JANDEH010000020.1, forward strand.
TTCAAAATATGTAAGCTATACCTTCGTCCCTCTTTTGCTGGAAAAGTTTCATTTTGAAGACTCTCAGCCCAAAAAAATTATCATCGTTAAAAAAGGAGCCAGATTACTTGGCGGCCCCGCCACTTGACTTGTGATTTCGATCGCGGCCCTCGAGTACTTAGAAGTTGGAAACACCTGTTATAAAAGAACACTATACTGAGATCTTAAATAATAATAATGAAGGTAAATGATGGATGCCTCAATGTGAGCTATTTATAATCTTAATAATATAACTGGATTAAGAAAAATATACAATTCAGGACAAAGAGGAATATGATCTTCAGCTCAAGACGAACATTTTGAAAGGTATATGCATCAGAAACTGTGGGATTAAAATTAAACATAAACAAGGCCGTAAAGGAAAAACTGAAAAATTTAGTGAATAAGAAAGTGGTGAGGGTGAGATTGAAGACGTTGGTAATTTTACATATCTGGGAACAATAGTTGATAGAATGGGAGGAACTGATAATGAAATTGTAGGAATCTCAAAAGTCCGATATTTACTAAATTAAAAATTTACTAAAGTTCGTCGATCAAGTACTAGATTAATGGTAAGACTAAAAGATCAATATTTTTCACTCAATAGTAAAATAATAGTTTTATATGGAACCGAATTATGGAAATTAACTAAAAATACACATTAACAAGTAAATAGTTGGAAAAAGATTTGTGACGAAGAAACTCAAACACATCCTACAGTAAGCAAATATGTCCTAAACTCTACAACTCTCAACTATCATTAAATTAGAAGAATTTGACTATGAAAATTGAGTAGTTTTGTAGATATTAATTAATTTTTATCTACGTTTATGGAAAAAAAAGTTAAGTAGTACAACTCCAAATCTTCATAAATGCTTTTAATAATTTATCTATTTGAGTAAAGCAAACCATGCTGCCCGCTGCCCCTCTTTTTGGAGCCTGACAAGTCTTGAATGATTTAGGAAAAATAAATTAAAAAGGTAAACTTTTGTAAAGTAATTCGTCACGAAAACGTAGAATGAACTATTTATTTTACTTTCAAAAAACAAAGACGCAACTTTTCAAAGTAAATAAAAACTAGTCTAAAATAAAGAAATTTATTAACATTTAAAAGTAAAATATTGAAGTATGTTTTAAACACAGATTATAGGTTAATCCTTTTTCCCTATTATTCAATCAATTTTATTTTTTCTCCATGTCATGTAGTACATCAATCAATAGAAAATTTAAATTGACATGTTGGATCTCAAAAAGATCGGTACAGATATATTTTTTTTACTATAGCGACAATGTTCAGATGGCAAATTTTGGCCCTCAACGCAATTGAAGTTCCTGTAAAGTAATAGAAAAGTATATAGGCCTGAAATAGTGTTGGGAAATAGTCCAATTTAAATATTACTGCTTTAAAACTTATTCTTTCTTTTGATCTGTTTCTATATATGGGTTACACTTGCAGAATAAAATATCTCATAGATTAATAACACTGGTCGACAAAAAAATGGTCAAAATGCTATATAAATGCAATTAAAACCCCCCTGAATCCCATTATGACCACGGTTTTTCTCCATCACCCTTCGGTGGTTGGAAAACAACTCCCTGTCCTTTTTTCCATTTCTGATGACTTTATTACTTTGCATTTGATTTACAGAGTTAAAAAGCATTATTTTTGCCTGAATTTTTTACTGAGGGGATAGAAAGGGTTAAAAATTCTAAAACATGAGCAAAGAGAAAGAATTAGAGGGGAGATTTCTTCCCTGAAAATGCAAAAAATTAAAAAAATATTAATTTTACGCTTTTTTATTTAATTTTTGCGTAATATATCATTAAAGTATCCTAATTCTTTCCCAAGCTATCTACAAGGAAAATAATGAAAAAATAAAGCAATGATTTTTTTCAAAAAGTGGGTGAAGTGTTAACGCTCATTAAAAATATCTTTGTAATTAACTGAATTTTCATATCTTTTATGGGTTGAATTGTATTGAACTCCATTCTAACCAATACAGAACACTAAAACTGAATTTAAATAGCGTTTTATAAAAAAGAATTGCAAGAATATTTCCTTAAAAATTTTCGTTTAAAAACTAAGTTTAAAATGGATCTCCTCACTAAATACTTTACTCTTATGGCTTGATTTCTTTTCTCCATATAAACCAAAACACGGCTTTAATTTTATGTAGTAGATCAGTTTTTGTAATCTTCAATATAGTCCAAGAAAGTTAGCTCAAAAATGGACTATTTTGGAAACAAATTGTAAAAGAAAGTTTGAGGGTTGATTCTTATGGGAAATTTTCCGTAGAAGGTTTTGTGGGAGTGATGCAATGAAGGAGTTACATCCCCAATAATCACCTATGCTCAAATATGTGTTCCGGAGTACTTTCTCACACCACGCCTTGACAAAACCACTACAAATGACACCCTTCGACCCACCACAAAGCCACGCGGTAGGTAGAATAGTAGAATCCTTCGAAGAAAGGGTTGATCTCGCGCTTGAGCTGACAGGAGACGAATGGTCTGACAGGAAACAACGGAACGTCTTTTAATCCTCTTATTCCAGTCCTCAAGCGGATAAGCCGATGAAGATTGAGCTTAGGGGCGTATGTTTTCTACTCGAAGCTATTTGCACAAAATCCGAGGGAAGACGATAATAATTCTCAGGACTCGATTTCTATGAAGGTCTACGAATTCCTTTACAGGTGGTGGAACGGTATAACTGGACAGGTGCAGTGGCGGATCTACGGGGGGGCTTTCGGGCTGAATCCCCCCCAAAACTTCTAATATTTTACTAAGTTTGTAAAAACGCAAAAAATATATATCCGAAATTCGGATGAGGCGTACCAAAACGAGTTGAAAAAGGGGGTTTTTGACTTAAATTTCCAAAAATTTTCTGGGGGAGGACCCCCAGACCCCCCTTTTAGTGGTTTCAGTAGGATAATTCACTACCTTTTACGTATTACCATTAACAAGAAGATTCAATTGGATTATGAAAATTCTTAGCCCCCCCAAAACCAAATCCTGGATCCGCCACTGGGCAGGTGGAGGTATTCCATATTAGGCCTTAATTATTAATCTTTTATTTTGGGGAGAGGGTAGGAGGGTTTTTTTTTCAGGTAATCTACCCCTTCATGAGTACTTCTTTACCGACATTTTAAGTTTTAGATCACTTAGGTAGAACGTCAACGTTTTGTGTGCATTGTTAGCCCCAGAATGACGGTTATAGGGGCCCCTCCCCTTGAAAAGTTTTGGAAATTTGAACCTTAAAAGTAGTATTTCAACTCATTTTGGGACTTTTCCTTGTAATCTTGCAAACCGCAAAACCTTCAAGGGAATAAACGTTAAAAAGGCGATAAATTTCACTGCAATTAGGATTCTACCCCAAAGCATTTTTAAAAAATTTGACGCTTTAAAGTGTAGTCAGTTTTCCAATTACACGAAAATGGGCTTTGCCTGCTTTTTCGTGAAGATGCTTAGTGAAAAGAGCCATTTTGTTTCTTAGAATCTGTGTAGTTTTCCAATCACAATGGTGGCCATTTCTGGTCTACGACTGGGGATGGTGAGAGGCGCAGTAGTGGAAAATCGACGAATTTCAATTTTGTGTCATTGGAAGTCAAATAGGTACCTTTTATTTTTTAAATTTAACAGAAAACATAGTTTGGAAAGGATCAATTCGCTCGTGTTGAAGGAAGGTGTGGAACGATGAAGTCGAATGTAAAAATTTGTATTGTTATTTTCTCTGAGGTCCGTGTTTAAAGTCGCAAATTAACATAATGAAAGGTGCATTCTTTTCCTTACTATCTGGAGAATTGCGATAGTAGAAATCTGGCAATGCTCTCTAGGGTAAGAAAACAAACACTGGAATCGGCAATATATCGATCAAAACCAATTTCTTTTCTGCACCAACTGCTGTTGAGTGTTTTGTAAATTGACACTGAAGATGGATAAATTGCATGAAACCGATCCTACCATCAGATAACCGGAGGGGGCGAGAAAAAATATTATAGTTTTAATACTCTTCGTGGGAGTAAAATTCAAAATTTTCTACTTTTAGTAGAGTCACAGTGGTGCTAATAAAGAAGACTGATGCTTAACATGCATAACACCCCTTTAGAAAAGAGTTTCTCAATTCCTTCATATTGGAAGGTGGGATGAAAGGATTATATAAATGGAACATTATTATAAGAAGTTATTTTTTATGAATTCATTAGGAGTTATGTTTTATGTTTTGAGACAAAATATAGGGTCTATTGTAGTGAAATAATGAAGAAATATAAATAAACATGTTCTCTGTAGAAATTTTCTCTCTCTCTCTTTTAACTTTTTTTTCTGCCCCAGTTATTATCCCTGGTCGAGAATGAATGTTACTTATTGTCGCACTTCCAATTCTACAGAGTACATTGAACCTGTTCTCAGTTAGATTTCTAAGTTATTTCACTAAAAATAGACACCATTTTGTCACAAAACATAAAAAACAACTCCTAATGTTCCATTTAATCTTTCCATCCAACCTTTCAATTGAGGAACGCTTTTCTAAAGGGGTGTTCTGCATGAAGCATCAGTCTTTTTTTTGCACAATTTTACTCCCACGAAGAGTATCAAAAATTTGAATATTTTTTCTGCCCTTCTCCCCCTCCCTAATCGTACAGGTCCCAGATAATACAATGGTATTTCTCGTATTGTAAAGTGTGTAAAAGAAAAATTCACCTCAAATGTGTGCTTCTTCATGATGGAAAATAAGTTTTTAAACGACTTAATCGTTGACAATTTCCCATTATTTTTTCTACGCCTTTTCGACCCTATGTTAAGTAGAAGAACCTTTTTTAAATCGGCTTTATGCATTTCACCCATCTTCGGTGTCAATTTACAAAACATTCAACATAAGTTGGTGCAGAAAAGAAATTATTTGATATATTGTTGATTCAGTGAGTTTTTTCTGCTCCTGTCTTTTTCCTTTGAGCCTTGGCAGATTTCTATACTAGATCGCAATTCTTACCTGGCTGAGAGTAAGGAAAAAAATGTCACATTCATTATGTCATTTTTCGAATTTAAACATGAACCTCAGAGAAAATAGGAATACAAATTTTATAATCGACTTCATCGTTCCGCCCCAACAAGTTACAACAATCCTTTACAATGCTTACAATAGTGAATTGATCCTTTCCAAAACTCTATGTTCTGTTAGTCCTCCCTATAACTTCTGTTGTATGTTGTATGATGGGACATTTAAGCAATGTAACACAAAATCGAAACTCGTCAATTTTTCACTTATGTGCCTCTCACCGGTCCCAGTCGCAGACCTGAACCACCATCGCGATTCGAAAACTACAGATTCTAAAGAACAAAATGCGGCTTATTTTCACTGGGCATCTTTAAGGAAAAGCTTACGTGATGTAGTTACAACCCCCCCCCACACTGTTAAAAAAAGCAGTTCAACCTTTCACCAAAAACTTTCAACCTTTCACCATAAACTGGTTCAAATTTAGCTGCAACCAAGGTTTGGTAACAGGTTTCACCAAGTTTTACAAGTTAAAATACCAAAAATTGGTGCTTGCACTAGTGAAAAACCGAAAACTTGGTGAAACCTGTTACCAAACCTTGGTTGCAGCTAAATTTGAACCAGTTTATGGTGAAAGGTTGAACTAATTTTTTTAACAGTGCAGTAGTGTTCAAACGTATTTGAACATCGATTTTAAGTTACATCTGAAGCCTTTTCTTATAAGCCCTAAAATTAAAAATAATTAATGAAAAAAAACCTTTTTAAAGAACAACGTTTTTAAAATGCACTAAAAAGTATAAAATAATTTTTTGCAACTCCTTGTAAAACGAAAAACGTAGGGATCATGCAATAATATTTACAGCCACTACTCTTGTCACTCTATTTACCATTATATCCACAGCTAATAATTATTTAAATTAATGATGAAATTAAGTTGGATTAATTACCTAATGCATGATCCCCACGTTTTTCGTTTTACAAGGAGTTGCAAAAAATTATTTTATACTTTTTAGTGCATTTTAAAAACGTTGTTCTTTAAAAAGGTTTTTTTTCATTAATTATTTTCTGGTTTTTAGTTTTGTTGTGTAAAGTTTAGAATTCGCGACCTGAACCCTTGAACGCCTTCCAAGAATTTGATTCCTTTCTCTTTTCAATAAAACTAAAAAGTGTTTTTTTTTCTGAACTTTAACTATAACACATGGATTTACTCTGTTTTGTTAAAATCATTGCACAGTTTTTGCCTCTAGCTATTATTCAGATGACGTTGGAAATGTTTGAAACACTAGTAATATAAAAAAGTGTTTTAAAAAATATATTGGTGACAAACTTTTCAGTAACTAATTAATAAAGTCAGTCCCTTAGATGCATTACAAATACAAAACTTGCATGAAGTACTGCACTTTTATTCTTACAAATTTTCATTTTACTAATATTTTATACACTTCTAAAGCCATCTTGATAACGAGAGGAGGCAAACTGCACAACAATGATTTTTTAACAATAAGGTCCTATAGTTAAACTGCTAAACTTTAAGTCCCCCTGGGGGTTCAGGGACAGCAAATTGAACAGAACTAACGAGATAATATCGTATTGTCATCCAGATCTGAACTATGTTCAAAATTTCAAGTCTCTAGCTCATGGGGAAGTATGCTTAAAATTGATTACTAAATTCCTCCCGAACAGACAAATAGACAGACAGACGGACAGACAAGATTGAAAGTGACCTAATAAAAACGTTGTAAAAAATTTCCCACTCTTTATTAAAGAGAAGATAACGTATCATTCAACTTTTAACTACTCGTATGATGTTCCTATATATGACACTTACATCCGAAGATGATTGTTCCCATAATTTTTAATGAAAAAAAAAAGACCCAGTTCTCAAACTTTTTAAAATCGTCATCCACTTTTTACATGCATACAAAATCTGCGACTCACCTCATATTCAGTAAATTTTCCTACCTCCACAACAAGACTTGAACGAGCTTCATGATGTGGGTGGGGTTTGGTCACAGATAATAAATGTGTTAGTGGTTATATTTTGTTTTCAGAAAGTTAAAAGGGAATACAGTACAGCACCGTTTATACGTCTTTCAAGGGACCGACATAAAACGGCGTATAAATGAAAAGACGTATAATTGAAAACAATTTTGATTATTTGAATGAATTGGGACTTAGAGAAAACGACGTATAAATGTAAAAGACGTATAAATGAGAGACGTATAAACGGTGCTTTACTGTATTTGAACCTCCGTGATTGACCCTCAATGATTGTTTAATTGTGTGAACAAAAATGAGCTCCACGGTAAAAAGGGGGTCTAGGGATCCAAAATTTTACTCTTAAAAACTCGTTTTTCAGCTCTGGTTTAACTCGTTTTCCAGCAATTTGGGATAAATTGCAATCACACATCATTTCCTAAGAAAGTTCTTAAAATTTGTTTTGTTTCTCCCCAGTAGGGAGCCTAAGTTTAAAAACACTGATTAAAAATGTATTTCAATAACTGATCAATTTTGCATTATCAGCACATTAAAGTGTGAAACAAACACATCTATTTTACTTTAATTGGTCTTTTGCATTCGATACCACCAAGTAAGGTATTTTTTCTTATTCCTTTTTTTATTTCCTTACAACGTATATAAAAATTTTATAAATTTCAAAAGTAAACAACACGTTTCTAAAAGATTCTAGATTTTCAAAATCTTGTCGCAACGCACCAAAAACTGACAGGCGACCCACCAGTGGGTCGCGACCCAGAGTTTGAGAACCTCTGCCCTAACATAATGCTATATTTTGAAATGCATATAGTGAACACCAGCCTGGTTCACTAGTAAAAGCGAGTGAAAAAAATTTGAAAAACTTGGGCGTTTCTTCTCTTTGAACGGTCACGTGGGCGAACCCCTCAACAGGTGATCCCTCGCTCTCCCTTTCGACGGAATAGTCCAGTAATTTTAGGGTTTGGTAGCGGAATAATTTATAATTAGCTGAAAATTTCAGGATAAGCTCTCTATGACGTGTACAACCCACCCTGAAAAGTCTCTAAAGATCTTCCGTCGGCGTCATTCCAAAATGGCGGATCAAAGATGACCGCCTACCATTTTTGCCTTTTCCCATATTTTCGCTCATATTTAAGTCAAAAATAAATATTTTTTAGTTCTGTAAAAGGATTTGTACTCAGGATAGATGCCGTTTTCAAATAAAGTTTATAGTTTTGCGATAAAAATATAATAAATGGCGTGAAAAGGGATTTTATTCATGCCAAACTGCAAAATTTTCATTGTTGTTTGCATACTTTGAAATATAACTTTACTAATAGAAACATCGATCAAAAAAAATATGATTGTGTTTAGTAGTACCATTATTCAGGATTATTTTGGAAAAAAAATTTTTGAAATCCGCTGAAAATTAACCGAGATATTTAATTTTTAGTAAAGTCTGTCATGGTGCGAATGGTATTGGGTAGTATACGTTAGGAGTGGGTTTCGCACTTGATTAATAATTGTTTTTTGGCCATTATCTATAACAGCTTAGTTAATACAGTAGTAACGTAAAGAAATCAATATGGTGCATTAAAATTTTCTAATACAAACATTAAATTATCAAAAAGTTCTTTAAATTTATTTAGTCTTTTGGACCGATTCTATATTTTGGCCCCTTTAGCTTCCTTTTAAAATGACTGGGATATTCTAATTTTATGTACAGAGATATTTCAAAGGATTTCGAAGTGATATAAAGTAACTTAAATAAACGTTTTAGCTTATACAGGTGGAACTCCGGTATTGTAAACCATCAGATACAAATTTCAAAATCACAAGAGGTTTACTATTGTTGATTCGTTATTTTTTTTACACTTAGCGGAGCTCGATTGTATCTTCATGGCAGTAAATAAGTATAATTTTAAATAAATGTTATCAAATACTATAGATATTTTTAATCGTAAAGGTATCGTTAATTAATTATATCAAATAAGCCACTTACTCAAAATTTTATTCATTGTCATCGTCATTGTTTTCGAATTCAGTAGTAATAGAAGCTGAATTTTTACATGACTCTCCAAAGTATGGTGTGCAAAATCTGGAACATTTGAGTCCATGCTTTCTGCACTGGCATCTAGTGTCAAAATCCCTTGAAAAATTTATTTTGCAGTTGCAAGAGATGAGCTGCAGGAGTTCTTCAGAAGCTGCTTGAAGTGTTGAAGTAACTGGATTCAATTTTCCTTCCTTTTTGAACCAGCCATTGTTGGACTTGCAGGTAAACCCGATATGAATGCTGAGAAGCTGCTGCGCTTGTTGGAGGAACTGCTAGATTAAAATTTGAAGACAGAGTTTTCGACAAATCCCTATTGTAGTGAATGTAACGTAATTCATCGACAGAATCAACATAAAATACCTCACCGATTTCACTAACTTTTGAGGAGTCAAGTGAAGGACTATTAAATTGTGAAACCATGGAGTGCAAATTTGGATTTTTCTTTATCAATTTGAAAGCTGAAGATTTTCCTTTTCTAAAAATTGCTGAGATGGAAACGCATCCAGAAGCTGCATGTAGGAAGAGAATTGAATCTTTTATTGAGTGTTTTGAAGAGCTAAGAGTGTTGAGGGCTAAGAGTGTTTTGAATTTTAGAGATGTCGTAGCACTTGGGTTCGCCAATAGTTGTATCAGGACACAAAAAAAAACAGTGACTCTCCAGGTGTACTACGCGCAGTTAGAATAATTAATAGATCTGTATCTGTCCCTACTACTGTGACTTGTTTGTTGAAACTTTGACTAGCGTCAATTGCAGAAGAACAGATGTACCTGCAAGTCCAACAATATCTGGGAAACAACCTGAATCCAACGGATTGGGGATGGAAAATTGAATCCATCAGTTACTTCAACACTTCCAGCAGCTTCTGAAGAACCCCTGCAGCTCATTTCTTGCAACTGCAAAATAAATTCTTTAAGGGATTTTGACACTAGATGCCAGTGCAGAAAAGCAGGACTCCAAATGTTCCAGATTTTGCCTATCTTGATTTGGCGAGTCATGTAAAAATATAGCTTCTATTACTACTGAATTTGAAAACAATGACGATGACAATGAATAAAATTTTGAGTAAGTGGCTTATTTGATATAATTTATTTTACGATACCTTTACGATTAAAAATATCTATAGCATTTGATAAAATTTATTTAAAATTATACTTATTTACTGCCATGAAGATACAGTCGAGCTCCGCTAAGTGTAAAAAAAAATAATAAATCAACAATAGTAAACCTCTTGTGATATTGAAATTTGTATGTGATGGTTTACAATAACGGAGTTCCACTGTGTAAGCTAAAACGTTTATTTAACCTTCCAGTGGGCGCGCGTGTGTGAGAAATACTTAGATTGGATTTGATCATCAAATACTTCAAATGTATTTCAATGAAACGTACTCATTTTAACCATAAACGGATCACAGCTGTTTTAAAACGTGTTATAGTTAAAAATATACATTTCTGATTGTTTATATAGGAGATACAAGCGTCCTTTTATTTCTGTATAAAAAGCGCGCCTGCTGGAAGGTTAAGTTACTTTATACCACTTCGAAATCCTTTGAAATATCTCTGTACATAAAACTAGAATATCCCAGTCATTTTAAAAGGAAGCTAAAGGGGCCGAAATATAGAATCGGTCCAAAAGACTAAATAAATTTAATGAACTTTTTGATAATTTAATGTTTGTATCAGAAAATTTTAATGCACCACATTGATTTCTTTACGTTACTACGGTATTAACTAATCTGTTATAGATAATGGCCAAAAAACAATTATTAATCAAGTGCGAAACCCACTCCTAACGTATAACTACCCAATACCATTCGCACCATGACAGACTTTACTAAAAATTAAATATCTCGGTTAATTTTCAGCGGATTTCAAAAAATTTTTTCCAAAATAATCCTGAATAATGGTACTACTAAAAACAATCATATTTTTTCGATCGATTTTTCTATTAGTAAAGTTATATGGCAAAGTATGCAAACAACAATGAAAATTTTGCAGTTTGGCATGAATAAAATCCCTTTTCACGCCATTTATTATATTTTTATCGCAAAACTATAAATTTTATTTGAAAACGCCATCTATCCTGAGTACAAATCCTTTTACAGAACTAAAAAATATTAATTTTTGACTTAGATATGAGCAAAAATATGGGAAAAGGCAAAAATGGTAGGCGGCCATCTTTGATCCGCCATTTTGGAATGACGCCGACGGAAGATCTTTAGAGACTTTTCATGGTGGGTTGTACACATCATAGAGAGCTTATCCTGAAATTTTCAGCTAATTATAAATTATTCCGCTATCGACCCCTTTTTTCGCCTAAAATTACTGGGCTAGAATTAATGGAGAGACATATTTCAAAAAGTGCTATAAAAACTCCCTCCTCCATCCTTTCTATGATGTTTAATGTGCTCGCGGAGGGGGTGGAACGGACAGGAAACGGGTGACAAAGCGCACGGGTTGACCCGCGCGGACACGGGTCAGCGGTGTGCCGGGAAGAGTGGAGCTCACGCGGGGGGATTTTTTCTTCTACTGAGGGGTGTTTTTCTCCGTAGAGTTGTTATGACGTGATTGCGCTTTGAACTTATGCGATGGTTATGGTTTCGGGCGATAACGCCACAGCTAGAAAATCCTTCGGCTTTCGTACCTCGAGTAATTTAGAGATAACCATTTATGTCCCAAATTATTTTCCTCATCCAAAATATGTCAAGTTTACGTAACTGCAACTATAAGTAAACTAAATTTGGCCTTACATGACGAAAATTGGACGAATTTGGGACATTGGGAAGTGGGACAAAAAGGGTTTAAATAGAGGCAACTTGACTTTTGTTGAATTGAAATAAATAGGGAAAACTGAATGAAAGAGGAAAGAGAGCAACATAGAAGAGGGAAATATATTGAGAAATGAAAGAAAAAGCTATTTTATACTATTTTGTTTCTACACTGCAAAAAATAATCGTAGATAAACAGAAAAGCTCTGGCAGCAAAAGTTGCCAGAGCTATCCTGTCCAAATCAGAATTTCTCTGTTGACTGAACTTGTTCTGTAAACAACGACTTTTCCTGCGATAATATTTAGGAAAATAACCCACTAAAATTTTCGAAGTTGGGAAAAAAGAGACCAGTCGGAAGAGAGACAAAATATGTATTTAAAAAAATTGAATATTTCCGTTGGAATAGTTCCCAAAAGTTTCGAAACGGTCGTAGCCACACGGAAAAAGTTCAGTCAACAGAGAAATTCCGTGGACAGGAAAGCTCTGGCAACTTTTGCTGCCAGAGATTTTCTGTTTTTGTACGATTATTTTTTACAGTGTATATATAATTTCGAATTTCTTCTCTGTCTTTCTTTATCTCTCTATCTTATCTTCCTCTTTCTATCCCTTTATTTCTTTCTCCTCTCTTTATGTTTAAACAATACTATTTAAATGAAATGAACCTGATCAATATTAAATTGAATTTTTCTGGCCCTCTTTTTGATATAGTCTGCATTTTGTGCTACCTGGGATAATCGAGTCGGGAAAGACCTTAATGAAATTTAAACGGTTTATAATACCCTTAGGTAGATCCTTTTCCTTCAAAATTAGATACAAAAAAATTTTTTTACCCGAAATTGCAGATAAAACCAACTAGGATGTGACTATTTTTTCTCATTGGCATTGTTTCATTCATCGTTGTTCATTTCTGCCCTGTTAAAAATGTTCTATCCCTTCCCTGAAAAAGAGCAATTACTACTTAATCGACTCTTCTATATATGGGACTTCCCATGTTGAACGATCTTTTTTTGCCACCACCATGTCGGGTCACCACGCCAAATCGCAGGCAATGAATATGCGGCTCTACGGGTTCACCCTGTTTTTCCATCCTATTCTCATACCTTATACCTGGGCGCACTACCAGCCTGCGTGGCTCCGAAAGAAAAGGAACATTCCTTCATCCCTTACCCCCTGATGGGAGGGACCGCGCGTAAAAACTTGTGCATGCATGGATGGAAGTGGGGAGAGCAATTTCATTCACAAGGAGACCAGCGGATTTTTTTCCATCCAAAAGGCACGGTTTCAGATAAGGTACTTCATATTACTTTTAGGTAGCAAGTTAGTACTAAATTCACGCACTCACTAAGGTTATCTCTATTACGTAAAATTATAGAATTTGAATGTTGTCTGATTTAAATTTTAGTTTTTAGTACTGATTTTTTTTTAAATTTTACTTTTAGAAAAAGTGTTTGAACCTTTTTTTGACATCTGAGACTCTTAGGGGGAGAACGCCCTATTGTCATCTCTAAGAATTTTCAAGAAGAAAGCCAGTACATAAATATCAGAGAAATTTTCAGTGTCGTTGAACCCTATAAAATGAGTCCCACCCTTGAATTTAATGCCCAAGAGGTTTCTAATATGCTAATTATACCGTTTGTGAGTTCTTGTTTAATTTTGCTTCGAAAATATCTTTAACATCTATTCTGATTTGTGGATTTCATTAGTTTTAAAAAGGAATTAATAATAATAAATTTGTATTTTTAATAAACTTTATCAGTGATCGAGTGTGGTCAATTTTACGTCCATTCCAATTAAAAATACCTTATAAGTAGTATCAGGCTTTTACAATCTTTATCGATAAAGAAATAGTAGGCATTCATTTCAGTCAGTGGCGATACCGCCCCCCCCTGGGGATCATTCTAGACTTCTAAGGGACTTTATTATAGTAAAAGTAGGCGTTGTCTACTCTTTAACTATTGGTTAATGTAATTTTTACGGGTAAAAACATTTGAAAAATCCATGTTAAAGTACCTTAAAATCCCCTTTTTACATGCTAAAATTTTTAAATTTTTCTGTAGGACATCCCCCTTTTATGTTGGATTGAGATATCAATAATTTTGATAACTTTTAAGATGTAATACAGGAAAGTTTCAGTAGGATATACCAAAATCAGTTTGGAGATAGACAACGATTTTAGTTCATTCAGAATTGGGTAAAGAATTATTTTTAAATCACAGTTTTTAAAAAGGTAGAGTCTTATACTAGAAAGTAGAATTTATACCTAATTATTTAAAATTAGATTTTGACTTAACTTTTGAATACTGTCCATACTATTTTTTAATTTTTCTATTTTGCTTGGTTACAAATTAAAGTATTTTTATTACAAAATGTTTTAAAATAAAAGCAAATTAGAGGCCAAACCTTATATAAGGGGGCGGTTGAAAACTTTCTTCTTGAAAAGGGGGCGGCGGGGGTCCCAAAAAGTGAACCTATGGCGTAACAAATGTTATCGTGCCTCTCTGTCTGAGACCTTCGCCCAGCAACGGTGCATGGGTTTCCGGGCTCATACAGCCGGCGTGGCGGCTCCCCCGAAAGGGCAAAAAACATGCATTCCTCTTTCTTCGTTCCACTCTGGATAGAGGGACTGTGTAGAAATTAAATATGTTGAAGCACAGCTACTCACTCGCCCAAGTAAACATTTTTTTTAGCGGTTCCTACCTGAAGAACCGATGAAGTGATATCTTGTTTACTATGCAAATGAAGGTGTTTTCTCTGTAACTCTGGTTGTCTTTGGGGAAAAATTGTTTTACACTAACACTATTCTTTTTTTTCTGTTTGCAGCCGTAAACAGCCGTTTAGAATTCATTTTCTAATCATCCTAAGATAAAGTATTTAATTATCGCAAAACATAAAAATAATTTCCAATCTAATATAATAAAATTGAATGTGTGTGTGTGTGTGTGTGTGTGTGTGTGTGTGTGTGTGTGTGTGTGTGTGTGTGTGTGTGTGTGTGTGTGTGTGTGTGTGTGTGTGTGTGTGTGTGTGTGTGTGTGTGTGTGTGTGTGTGTGTGTGTGTGTGTGTGTGTGTGTGTGTGTGTGTGTGTGTGTGTGTGTGTGTGTGTGTGTGTGTGTGTGTGTGTGTGTGTGTGTGTGTGTGTGTGTGTGTGTGTGTGTGTGTGTGTGTGTGTGTGTGTGTGTGTGTGTGTGTGTGTGTGTGTGTGTGTGTGTGTCTTCTATACAAATCCACAGTTTTCTTCTGATCGGGACCAAACTTGGTATACCTACGTAAAAGAATCCCAGAAAAAACATAGGCTATGTTTCGAAAACTTTAATAGACCCCTTGACCCTCTTTTGACCCTTTTTATGGTCATTTTGCTGAAATAGCTTTCTTTCTCCTCCAGAAGAGATCTGTTCACCCCATTGTTACAAAAAAACCCAATGCAAAATAACAAGTTTTTAAAAGAAAAACTAGATACAAGTCTATTTAAAAATTATAACAATAATCTAAAAATATAATTAAATGTTATTTAAAATTTTAAAACTGGTAATTAAATATATTTTAAAACATTTTCATTTAAAAGTTCATCTAGCTTTTAAATAAAAAGTTTAATGGAATAGCATTATTGTTAAAATAGTCTCCATGGAAACGAGGATGAAAAATCAAATGATGATCATATTGTAGCTTATAAGAAAGTTGGTTAACAGACCAAAAACTAGAGTTAATATTCAAAACCCTTTAAGGTGGAAATATTGGGTTTTTTCTTAAATTGCAGGAATATGTTTTAACAATTAATTAAGGGCACTAATTGAGCATTTTAAGTGATTTTTGGAAGAATATTTTTCTAATATTTTGTTGTTTTTTATGGGAATCTCAGTTGGTAAATGCAGAAATCGTTCAGAATTTAAAATGCTTGATTCGACACCTTTCACTCATCAAAATATAGGCGCAGATCCAGCACCAAGGGGGGGGGGCACTTTTCCAGACAAGATCCCTATTGGTACCATTGGGGGTATGGGGGACCTCCCCCAGAAAATTTGAAATTTGACGTGTAAAAGTAGGGTTTTAACTCACATTTTTAGAAACTTTTGAGTCCAAGTGGGGGCACTTTTCAACACTATTACCTTTACTTTTTCGCCCAAAATGTCAAAATATTGGGGATTTCATAAAAATTATCATCAAGATCCCCTCGTGGTACTAATGGGAGGAGTGGGGTCCTCTCCCCCCAAAAAAAATTAGAAATTAGACCGGTAAAAGTAGGGTTTTACTCACTTTGACAACCTTTTTGGGTTCCCAAGGGGGGGGGCTCTGTCCAGAGTGCTACCCCCTGGATCCGCGCCTGGGAGGCAGAAAATGAATTAAAAATTTTAATTTAAAAATGAAAAAATCTCCATCTCCACCCGTGCAAGGCCGGGCATATCAGCTAGTATCTAATATAATAAAGTTAAGTGTGTGTATATATGTGTATGGTTGTCTTCTATACAAATCCACAGTTTACTTCCGATCTGCACCAAACTTGGTATAACTACGTAAAAAAACTCAGAAAAAACATAGGCTATGTTTCGAAAACTTTAATTGACCCCTTGACCCTCTTTTGACCCTTTTTATGGTCATTTTGC
Organism: Tetragnatha versicolor; assembly: GCA_024610705.1. Lineage (NCBI taxonomy): Eukaryota > Metazoa > Arthropoda > Arachnida > Araneae > Tetragnathidae > Tetragnatha > Tetragnatha versicolor. The sequence goes on from JANDEH010000020.1 coordinate 3,300,665, forward strand.
TGAAATAGCTTTATTTCTCCTCAACAAGAGATCTGCTTACTCCATTGTTACAAAGAAAATTTAATGCTAAACAACAAGTTTTTAATAGAAGCACTAGGTACAAGTCTATTTAAAAAATTATATTAATAATTTAAAAATCTATTTCAATGAAATTTAAAAATTTTAAGTACAGTTTAAAATTTTTTTATTTGAGAGTTTATCTAATTTTTATATTTTAAAAAACTTATGGAATGTCATTGTTGTTAAGATAGTCTCCATGGAAACGAGGATGTAAAATCAAAAAGTGATAATATTTTACCTTTTAAGAAAGTTGGTTAACAAACAAAAAACTGTTAAAACTACCTTTCAACAAGAAAAGATTGATTTTGAAAAGCTTTAATTATTGAATAATTTCACCGAAAACGTTAATTCCTGAAGATATGATTAATCAAGGGATCTAAGCAATTTTAAATAATTTTTAGACTACTTTTTCCATGTAAATGTGGAAACCATTCAAAAATTATATTGCTTAAAAACTGAAGGAATTTTAATCCACCCGGGAACACCGGGATAAGAAAAATTACTGAAACACCGGGATAGGAAAAGTTACCGGGAACACCGGAATATGAAAAAAAAACGCCTGGGATACCGGGATGATTGGTAAATGCTGATTATACAAAATTAGAAATGTATTTGGGAAAACTTAAAAATAATAAATTTATACTCTGCGCCCGTGCAAGGCCGGGCATACCAGCTAGTTGAATATATAGGTAAATTATTGCAATAATTTTTGTAATTTAAAAGCAAGGATTTTTTACAGATGAAAGTTTTTCATAGAGACCCTAAATATCCCCACCCAGATTTGTTGAGTTTTCATCCTGTCTACAACTTCCTTCCAAGTTATTAATATGAACCCGATTGCGTACATCCAGGGTGTCACAGAACATCTCTTAAGATACCCTAAAGTATATTATGTTTTAAATAGTGCCCCGTTTGATAAAAAAAGTATCTAATTTTGGAGTGATCTCAAAGGGGGGGATGGCACCAGGATTTTAGATATCTTCTGCAATAAGATCAAAAAACAATCTAAATATTTAATGAGAGAGAAGCATTTCTTTTTGTCTTTGAAACTCTAGACTTCTAGACAACCTTTCCCGGTTTCAAAATCAGTTTGGGCAATTCCATGAAAAAGGGGACACAGAGTTGAAATCCCTTTTCCAAGGAAAAAACCTCATTTTAACCCTATATATTTTAAAATATGGTTACATTTAATTGAAAAAGGTTAGGGAATATTGTTACACACAGTTCTGAAACAGTCAAAAAATAATTTTTTGTTCTATGAGAAAAATGTTCCAAAATGCATGTTTTTTCCAATTTTTTTAGCAAGAATTTAGTGAATTTCTAAGCTCTGTGGAACTTTAAATATTAGAACATGTTTCACATCAATAGTAAAATTAGAAGTAACATAGTATCCTTATACAAAAAATATAAGACAGTTTCAAAATAAATTCATTTTTCTAACTGAGTGCATGATTTCATATTTATAATCCATTGGTTACGTTAGTCACACTACATTAATAAAAAATCATTCTAAAATACTGGTTATAGTTTATTTCATCAAACAAAAATAGCAATTTCTTAAAAGTAGATGTTAATATATATTCTGTAATTACAGATTTTTTCTCTGTTTAAAATTAGAGCAATGTAAATTTGATGTTTACACTTGTATTAGGAGGTAAAAAATAGTTACGTTAGTCACAGTTAAATTTAAATTTTATTTATTAAAATTATGAACTTTAAAAATTGTTTTGGTGTATGAAATAGGTTAATTGACTTGAATTACATGATATCTTGTAATTTATATTTTTGATAAAGGGAATTTTATAATATTTTATCATTTAATGACTTTTGAAAAGTAGTCTAAAGTTACCTTAGTCACTATGGAATGACCCGTTTGCTAAATAATAGGTTATATAATATCAAGGATTTTTTTTACCCTTTTGTGAGGGCACGAGCCCCGTGCCGCCCCTTGGATCCGTCCCTGGGATTGAGATCAGATGGTTCGAGAGGGGCGGCGGCCGGTCCCGGTCCCGGTCCCGGTCAGAGCCCAGCATCTTCTCCGCGCTTTCTACCGAATGCCGCCCGTCACAGTTGAAGCCGACTCGGTGATCCACGATCCTGAAGCCACTCGACGCTACTATTACTAAATTTCCATGATAGTGATACGTAGCTCTGAACAGAAATAAATTAAGTATTAAAAAGTCACAAAACATGAAAAATAATTTCAAGTATTGAATAGGTAATTACTGCAATAATTTTTGGAATTTAAAATCGAGGCTTTTTTTACAGATGGCAGTTTTTTAGAGAGCCCATGAAGTACCCCCTCAGATCTTTTGAGTTTTCACCCACAACTATAATGTGTCTGCAACTGCCTTTCACGTTAATAATATAAAACCCGATGGCGTTACATCCAGGGTGTCACAGAGTATCTATTGAGATACCCTAAAATTACTATGCTTTAAATAATGTCCCCATTAATTAAAAATCTAATTTTGGAGTGATCTCAGAGGGGAGTTAAACCAGGATTTTAAAAGTATCTTTTGCAATAAGATCGGCAAAATTGGTTTTGCTTAATATAGTAGGAGTATCGGTGTCGCGAAAATTCCATTTTAAAATTAAAAAAAAACTCATAGCTTTACACATAAATAAATTTGTATTTTATTGAATGGTTTTTGCTGACCGATTTTTGGACTCGTCGGATTTTTCGTATATCCAAAGCATCAAGGAGTCATTACATTAGATCCTATTTAACTCTTTTGTGTGTGTACGTACCCCGTGTCGCCCCTTGGATCCCCTATAATTCACCCCTGTAATTGTGATCAGAGAGACACTCCACAGGGCGTATTTTCCGCGCCCTCTATCTAATATGCCCATCTTCTGAAGCCGACGGGCGCGGGGATCCACAGGCGACAATAACTAAATTGGAGGCCAAAATCTATTACGTTATGTTAGAACCCGTTTGTGTGGGTACGTGCCCCGTGCCGCCCCTTGAATCCGCCCCTGTGATTGTGATCAGAAGGGCCCAGGGCAGGGCCACCGAGAGCCAAGTCGGGCCGCGGGGACAGGGTTGAGAAGCGGGCCCTCAGTAGGGTGTCCCTTATTTAGGCGTTTTTTCAAAAAGTCGGGAAAACTTTTGTGACACCCCCCATTTTTTTTCCTTTTGGTACCCTAAGACTGTGTGCAAATTCTTAAATCAATCAGATAATATTAACACGTGCCCCAAACGGCCTAAAGTTAGAAAAATTTGACTTCTTTCGAAATTTTTTTAAAATGTGTTTAATAAATCCGTTGCCGAATAATAGGGCTCTAATACATTTAAACAATCTTATCTGACCGTTTTTCATTAATAGTTAGGCCAAAATGCCCAGTTTGTAACCTAGTAATCAAACAGAAAATAATCAAATTTGTCCATTTTATACTGAGAATAGAAGAATCAAAAAGCGGTGGTAAATGACTTAAAACCGCAAAATTCCATGATTAAACACCATTTGTAGACCATATTGATGTGGAGATAAATTATCTGGAGCTCAAATTAATTATGGGTTGCTTAATTACAGACGCCATATTGGATTGTATTAAAACTAAAAAAAATTCTAGAAAAACGGTATGGGCATGTTTGATATCGGGTAATGGGTGTATGAGGTTTCTAAACTCAATTAAGACTAATAAAATCATCTTACACTCCTTTTTAAGGCTCTTTACCCAATTGTAAGGGCCATCAGATCTCCTAATACAAGTGCAAACTATGATTTCAGAACTATAGATGGTAATAAATTCTATACACATAAAATCGGCAAGAGAAATTCTGGAAATCAGTTAATAATAAGACTCCACAGTGTGTCCACGAGTATTTTATTCCGTAAGTTAGTTGAATAGCTGAAGAAGATACAAAATTAACCCGCTCTTCATAATGATTGAGTTCATGATGATTGCTCTGTGAAGATGAGCAATTAACCATGTTTATAGAGACTGTTCTTGTATTTTATAATAATTTTATACATTAACATAAAAAAATACCTGCAATTCAACAAATTAGGATCTTTAAAAACTAAGACACTTATATTGGCTACGTGAATATTATAAATATTAAAACAACAGTTTCTGAAAATCATTCCTTCTTTAAAGTCTGTTTTTAAGTTAGAGCTATTCTTCGCTCTAAGTTTCCTACCTCTACATTCTCAAAGAAGGCTTTGAGGGTTTAAAATAATTTAATTTCATAAACAGTTTTCATGAAAAACTTACTCGAAATCTAAGTACTTCTTCAAGGACGTTTACTGATGATAAGTCGACAGCGAGAAGCACTATGGATATAGTAGAAGAGTTATAGAAACTGAAGTTTATATTTAACATTCTTACAGCCTCAAATAAAATATCAGTGTTTAATTGTTTTAATGACACTGATTTGTTAAATTGCAGGTATTTTTTATGTTTATGTATAAATTTATGATAAAATACAAGAGAACTATCTCTATAAACATGGTTAATTGCTTATCTTCACAGAGTATAACTCAATCATTATGAAGAGCGGGTTAATTTTGTATCTTCTTCAGCTTTTAAACTAACTTACGGGATAAAATACTCGTGGACACACTGTGGAGTCTAATTATTAACTTATTTCCAGAATTTCTCTTGCCGGTTTTATGTGTATAGAATTTATTACCATCTATAGTTCTGAAATCATGGTTTGCACTTGTATTAGGAGATCTGATGGCCCTTATAATTGCGTTAAGAGCTTTAAAAAGTTGTGTAAGAGGATTTTATTAGTCTTAATTGAGTTTAGAAACCTCATACACCCATTACCCGATATCAAACATGCCCATACCGTTTTTCTAGAATTTTTTATAGTTTTAATGCAACCCAATATGGCGTCTGTAATTAAGCTAATAATTAATTTGAGCTCCAGATAATTTATCTCCACATCAATATGGTCTACAAATGGTGTTTAATTGTGGACTTTTGCAGTTTTAAGTCATTTACCACTGCATTTTGATTCTTGTATTCTCAGTGTAAAATGGACAAATTTGAGGATTTTCTGATTGATGGCTAGGTTACAAACTGGGAATTTTGGCCTAACTAGTAATGAAAAACGGTCAAATAAGATTTTTTAAATGTATTAGATCCCTATTATTCGGCAACGGATTTATTAAACACATTTTTAAAAATTTTCGAAAAAATGAGAAAAAAGTCAAAATTTTCTAACTTTTGGCCGTTTGGGGCACGTGTTAATATTATCTGATCGATTTAAGATTTTGCACACAGTCTTAGGGTACCAAAAGGAAACAAATTGGGGGGTGTCGCAAAAGTTTCCCCGACCTTCGATTTTAAGGGACACCCTAGCCCTCAGTTAAATTTAAAAATTTAAAATTTTGTAGTATATGCATGCGATACATGTCTCTAGGCTATATTTTAGTGCTGTTTACGAATATCACGCCAACTTTTCAATAAAATTTAGAATAAGTGTGGAAAAATTGAAGCACTTTTCTCTATAATTTTGTTTTTTATGCTTCAATTTTTCCACAGTTAATTTCAATTTTATTGAAAAGTTGGCTTGTTATTCGTAAACAGCACTAAAATATAGGCTAGAGACATGTATCACATGCATGTACTACAAAATTTAAAATTTTTAAATTAATTTAAAATTTAAATTTTTTGAAAGATATTTTGTCTTTTTTCAATTAAATTATTTTTAAAATGATTTATTATCAAATAATGTCTAAATATTTTCTGTATTACTTGATTGAAAGATTTTACCTGTATTTTCAACATTATTTTTTATAAATTAATTAATTAACTAATGATTTAATCACCAATTGTGGTTTTTCTAGGTTATAGAGGTATATACCTAAAACATCCATGGAAAAATGACCTTGGAAAATGCCTCAAACGTTTTTAACATAACAAGAATTTTTAAAAAGGTCGATTTTTGAGGCCAAAAAAATTGAAAATTTGAACAAAATTCAACTTTTTATTGTCCGATTTTCTTCCACTTTTAGTATGTTATTATTTAAGTCATTTCTAATCGAAAACCGTTTAAATTACTTCTTTTGCAATAATTTTGTGGTTTTGAGCGATGTTTTAATTTTTTCAACTTTCCAAATTTTGAATTAATTTTTGAAAACTGAAATTTTGAATTTTAAAAAAATTTAAATGGTATTTTCGTATTCAGCACTGAAAAATGGCCTATAAACATGTATAATAAGTCTCGATTACTATAATTTGTTTTTTTGAAATTTTTTTTTCGGCCATTTTTTTAAATTAAAAAAAAATTAAACTTCCCGCGAGCCGATTTTTTCCGATTTTTAGTATGTTATTATTTAGGTCATTCCCAAGTGAAAACCGTTGAAAAACTAAATGTATCAATTTGTTCCCGGTTTGACCCTTTTTTTCAGTAGATTTACTGGACTACTTCACGAAAACCAAATTGATTAGGAGCAAAAAAGGAGCCGTAATTTAAGAACTTTTTAACTCTTTTAGATACTACATCTTCTAATATTTTTGAAAAAACTGGGTATTAAAGATATTGGACGATAATTAGTATAAACCTCAGGCTTCCCGGATTTTAAAATGGGTACAATAGTTGAGTATTTCAAGGCTTCTATAAACCTTCCTTCCTTTATTGACTGATTTAAAATGGACTGTAAGAAATCACTGTGATATTTGCCAACTATTTTAAATATTTTGGAGTTAAGGTTGTCATGGCCACAAGTATTAGTACTTTTTAAACCTTTAAGTATACAGGGTGTAAAGGAAAGTCCCTTTACCCTGTAATAAGTTGCTAACGGAGCAAGCTAAAGCTATGCAGTTAAGGTAACGGTATAGTAAAGTGACTATGCGCAATCGAATACGACCAACCGCAGCGCCCTCTAGCGGAGATTTTAGGAGTTAAAATTTTTATTTTAAAAACTATTAGGAATTTGTTAAAATAGTCAATTACAAAGTTGTAGAGCAGCATCGATTTAGTAGGAAAAGACACCTTAAGCAAAAAAATATCTTGAATAAAACCCCTAAAACGCGCGCTCAATTAGGTTGAATTTACGTCGATTTTACGTCTTAAAACGCTTCTCACGAGGCGAAAATGATAAATTTTCAATTTAATGACTTAAATAAATAAATAAAAGTATTCTTAACTTAAATAAATAAATAAAAGTATTCTTAACTCATTAAATTGAAAATTTATCATTTTCGCCTCGTGAGAAGCGTTTTAAGACGTAAAATCGACGTAAATTCAACCTAATTGAGCGCGCGTTTTAGGGGTTCTATTCAAGATATTTTTTTGCTTAAGGTGTCTTTTCCTACTAAATCGATGCTGCTCTACAACTTTGTAACTGACTATTTTAACAAATTCCTAATAGTTTTTAAAATAAAAATTAAAAATTAATTTGGTCGCATTCGATTGCGCATAGTCACTTTACTATACCGTTACCTTAACTGCATAGCTTTAGCTTGCTCCGTTAGCAACTTATTACAGGGTAAAGGGACTTTCCTTTACATCCTGTATATTGGGTTTCAGTTGGGGACACATCATCTATAAAAGCAATAGAATTTAATGAATGTGAAACAAAATCCCGATATTTGTCATTTGTTTTAGTAATATTGCAACCAACATTAGAGAAAAAATCGTTCATCGAGTTTACAGTTTCTGATAATTTAAATGAGGATGAATCATTTGAGTTGCATCCTATTATTTCGTTAACAAGATTCCATTCTTTTTTTGAGTTACCAGCGCGATTATCAAATTCTCTTTTAAAATAATCAGATTTGGCTTCTTTTATTTGTTTACTTACCAAGCGATTAGTTTTTAAATAGTTATAAAGAGCATTTTTATCATCTGGGTTTCTTTTTTTGATTTTATATAGTTTTTCCTTCAAATTAATTTCTCTAATAATTTGTGGAGTAATCCACTTGTTTTTAAATTTTTGCTTATTGTCTTTAACACTTCTAGTGCAAAAAGCAACAGCACTTTGCAATTTTGTAATGAATGTGTTATATTTAACATCCAAGTCTTCACAATCACATTCGAAATTCAAGGATTGTATGACTCTTTCGATATAATAGTTACTACATTGATCAATTTGGAAATATTGTAACTTTTTGACAAACCTTTGAAATCATCAAAACATATTTGAAATCCTCGCTCGTTTTGGTCCCTCGACCATAATTTTAGCTTTCTTTGTCAACACGTCTTTTTTTTTAAAACAAGATCATAATATTAGCATATACGTAATACTAACAAATAGCTCACTCCTTTCAAGAACGTCATATCTCAAAAATCAACGATATTTAGTTATGACTGTTTTCTGAAAGCTCTGAAGGAGTACTACAACCCTGCGAAACCCTCATATTTTTAAACTGAATAGTAGTAAAGAAATTAACCAGATTCTTATTATTTATTTTCAATGCATTTCAATGCAATTCTAAACTTTCAAATGCCTCTCCTGAAAATTTAGGTTTTTTGAGATATGACGTTCTTGAAAGGAGTGAAACTGGCTTTGTAGATAATTTCAATCGATTCAGCAACTTATAACTTAATAAACATAAGGATTCATGATGACACGAAGAGAACTTATTATAATACACCCATATACACTGCATCAGCACGCCAATCAATTGAGAGCAGTCAACAATGAGTTGCAAAGCCATCAGATGAAAAAATTCGGAGGAGGATATTTTTATTTCAGGGGGATAAGGGGTAGTTTTTATCGTTTTTTATGGTTAAAAATAATGGAAAATTTTGGAGTTTCTAAGGGATATAACTCCAAATCCTCCACCCCTGCCCTTGATTGATTGTTAATTTATGGAACACCCTGTATCAATTTTTACCCCATGTAACAACTTTTAATACTGAATACTATTACTTAAAGCGGGGGGAGGCGGAGAGGTCTTCTTCAAGAAAATACAAGAATTACCCTAAAAATAGTGTCTAACCTAATTTTTGGATACTCCATTTTGCCCCTCCTCTTGATAATGGCGGTGTCGCGAAAAAACCGTTCAAAACAAAAACCGTTCAAAAAACATAAAAACTCTTAGCTTTACACATGTAATAAATTTATTTGTTTTTTATTGAACGGTTTTTGCATTGAACGGTTTTTTCGTATATCCATAATAGTCCAGTAACTTGGTATCAAAAATAGGGTGTTTCAGGAAAAAAATACAGAAGTTTTTTTCTCGACGGTTTTATATGTTTTAGAGGGTGCTGAATCCGAATCTGAACTTTGCATACAAAATTTCGAATGGCATTTTGGTGAAAATTCGAAAAAACCCTGAAATTTCACCTCATTTTTTGGTTTTTTGTTTGTAGAACGGAAAGTATGGGTTTCTCATGAAAATGTTAAACGCAAAAAATAAAGATGATGAAACAAGCTACAAATTGGTCAATTACAACGTTTTTGTCAGACTAATAGTTCGGCCGCTAGAGCGCGTTGAAAATAGGGCAAAATTTGCGCCTGCGGGTAAAAATCCAGGTAATCGAACTTTCATCAAAAAAATAAAGTATTTATTTAAATACGGTACTTTAAAAACTAGTTTTATAATGTTTCACATGAAATAAAACATCTATTTATTCTATTAATTAGTATTTCAATGCATTTTCCTCAGCAATTTTCCTTAAGAACGCAGTTTCAATAGAAGACAATAGTGTAATGATAAGTAAGTCGCTTGTTGAAGAAAACGTACAGAAGTTTTTTCTCAACGGTTTTATATGTTTTCGAGGGTGCTGAATCCAAATCTGAACTTTGCATACAAAATTTCGAATGGCATTTTGGTGAAAATTCGAAAAAACGCTAAAACTTCACCCCATTTTTTGGTTTTTTGCTTGTAGAACGAAAGTATGGGTTTCTCGTGAAAATGTTAAAAGTAAAAAATAAAGATGATAAAACAAGCTATAAAATTGTCATTTACAATTATTTTGTCCGACTAATAGTTTGGCCACTAGAGCGCGTTGAAAAAAGGGCAAAATTTACCCTGGCGGTTGAAAAATCCAAAAAATGACCCTTATATTCTTAAAAAAGTAATATTATTTCGATTTAGATAACTAAGAAAAACTACATTTATAATTTCTTTCATGATATAATCCTACTATTTATCCCAAATATTATTTATTCAATGAATGTTCTTTAGGAATTCCCTCCCAAAAACGCAGGTTTTTTTAGGCAAAGAAAAATCCAGTTGTTATTTTCTTTTTTGTTCTACCTACCGATTCCCAATGAAAACTTTTGTTAAGCATTAAAAGCTAATTTTTTTTCTACTACACTCATTGCTTTTTATATTATCCTCTCCTGCTCACAAACGTATAAAATCTATGAATAAATTTTTTTCTGGAAAACTATAATTTTCTATTGTAGAATATAAAAACTCCTGGCATGATTATTATTAGTAATGATACCAAAATTCACAATAACTTCTTGACAAGTGCAATTACAATATTTATTTATCAGTTTCTACACCCAGGAACGTGAATCCAATTGATTTGTTAGGGATGAAATTAAGCATAACTTGGTTATAATATAAAATTACATGGTCACAGAAAATTATCCTAGTATATTCTTTAAAGTGATGAACATAATGGTTTGCTCCATTCGGTAATGGAGTTATGTTATAAATGTATATTTTCTTAGTTATCTAAATCGAAATATGACTTTTTTAAGAATATAAGGGTCATTTTCTGGATTTTTCCACCGCCATTGCGAATTTTGCCCTTTTTCAATGCGCTCTAGTGGCCAAACTATTAGTCGGACAAAATAATTGTAAATGACAATTTTATAGCTAGTTTTATCATCTTTATTTTTATTTTTAACATTTTTACGAGAAACCCATACTTTTTGTTCTACAAGCAAAAAACCAAAAAATGGGGTGAAATTTTAGCGGTTTTTCGAATTTTCACCAAAATGCCATTCGAAATTTTGTATGCAAAGTTCAGATTTGGATTCAGCACCCTCGAAAACATATAAAACCGTTGAGAAAAAAACTTCTGTACATTTTCTTCAACAAGCAACTTACTTATCATTACACTATTGTCTTCTATTGAAACTGCGTTCTTAAGGAAAATTGCTGAGGAAAATGCATTGAAATACTAATTAATAGAATAAATAGATGTTTTATTTCATGTGAAACATTGTAAAACTAGTTTTTAAAGTACCGTATTTAAATAAATACTTTATTTTTTTGATGAAAGTTCGATTTTCTGGATTTTTACCCGCAGGCGCAAATTTTGCCCTATTTTCAACGCGCTCTAGCGGCCGAACTGTTAGTCTGACAAAAACGTTGTAATTGGCAAATTTGTAGCTTGTTTCATCATCTTTATTTTTTGTATTTAACAATTTCATGAGAAACCCATACTTTCCGTTCTACAAACAAAAAACCAAAAAATGAGGTGAAATTTCAGGGTTTTTTCGAATTTCCACCAAAATGCCATTCTAAATTTTGTATGCAAAGTTCAGATTCGGATTCAGCACCCTCGAAAACATATAAAACCGTCGAAAAAAAAACTTCTGTATTTTTTTCCTGAAAAAACTACCAAGTTACTGGACTATAAAGGCAGTCCCCTAAAGCTTAACCGCGCTTGCTATACAGATCAGGAGGAATTTTAGCGCATAATCTTCTTCTAGAGATCTCGAACTTAAAATTAAAAAACGTCCGAAGCCATTCCATCATAACATAAGAAGTAAATTGGGAGGTTTGGGGATCCTTTCGTCCCCCCCAAATTCTTTCAAATTTAGTTGGCTAAAAAAGTATTTTAAGGTGTTTTTCAGGGAGCTTCGCGGGCCACACAAAATGACAATGAGGAAGTTGCATGATTTTTTTTTTAAATCGATTCTTCTTGCAAAAATAAGCAACTACCCAAAATTTGAGGCCGATCGAGAAATTTTTTGATAGCAAAAAAAATTAACTTAAATCCCCTTTTTAAAAGCGCGCGAAAACGCCAAGAGTTTGGATGTGACGTCATCTTATACTAGGCATTGTTGAAAAGCAATGGAGTTGATGGTATTATTGTTGACGTCATCTTATAGTTAAACAATAAACGTTTTCAGTCACGTGTTTTTTCTCGATTTTTAAATTAAAATATTTAATTACCTGTACATTTTTTGGAAAAACTGACTAGATATTTCATTTTACCATACAAAAAACCATACGGAACACTTGTTTGTTTTTGAAAATCTGACACTTGCAACTTCCTTATTGTAAACCCCTGTTCTTCTAGCCTAGCCCTTCCAATACTCGACCAAGGGATGTAAAAATAAATTAATTTTGTATTTTTGAAATTCTGGCGATCAACTCATAGCTATATATGAAAGTGAAAATAGAAGAACACAGCCCTTTACGTGAAAACATAAACCAAATGCTTTGGGGAACAAAAGCTTTAAAGCTCTCTTTCATCGGCTTCAGGCTCCACCAACTGCACAGAGGGATTCAGCCTAGCGTTAATAGATCGTCACGAGATAGCTACACTTGTTTGTGCAGTGTTCCAAAAATCTCTATACTTTCCCTTCCGCACCCGATGTAATTTCCGGTAATTTCCACGCATTCTTCATGCACTTAACGCTGTTTTGTGGGTATGAATAGGGGATGATTTCCTGAGTGTTTTGGGGCAACGTTATTTTTTTATTTTGTTCGATTTGGGCGGGTTTTTTTGTGTGTAACGTTTTATCGTTTTGGGAAATTTTTTGCGGGTTTTTAGCTTTCTAATTTGATCTGGGATGCTATGATCTTTTGAACTGAAAATTAGGCAATAAATCTTTTGAATTTTTAAAGGGTGCTGTTAATTTCCCCACTGACTGCTTAAAGTTGCTTATATTATTTTAAGTCACGGTATTAATAATTTTGTTAGGCGTCCATTCATTTATTTTTAGATTAATTTATTTGTATTATTTGTATTTATTTATTATTAGATTGTATTTGGGAACCGTGAGACCAAAATGTTTCCCTTACTTTCAATTTAAAATTTAGCCACTTCTAATTTGTCCTTATAAAACAGCTTTTATAAGATAAAACCGGTGGTAGTTTCCTTAAAAGAACATCAAATATTAAAAACTGGTTGGTATAATAAAACTTTAAATTATGTACCATGTAAAAAATACATTCAAATAAACCTAAACAACATACTATTATGTTACGGGCAAAGTGATTAATTGGCCATTATTAATAATGCCCAGAGTGGAGGCGGACATAGTGATAAATTTCATTGATATGATATTGAATTTATCACACTGCCACCATTCACGCATTAAGTTATTTATTTTTTTACTGTCTATAACTTAACCTTTGGACATTTTTAGGTAGGGTTTGGATTTCGATTAACTTTTTATAAGAAAAGTTTCGAATAATAAAGTTCTCAGTACAAAAGTGAGGGTTTGAGGGGCCTCACTCAAAAAACCTAAAATATTTTGAAATTTGGACCTTTGGTTCATCAAATTCAAATTCTGGGGTAGGGCCAGGGCCATACGCCTCTGTTCCAGGGGGAGGCAAGTGCACCGTCTTGCACCCTGCTGCCCATGCCATCTTAAAAAAAATAGCAGTTAGCTGATGTCCATGAAAATTTCTCGACGACAGTGGGCAGTGGGGCGTACACGCCATTCGCCGAAAAACACTGCTCTAGGCCTAATGACCCCCTCTCGGTCACTCCCGTCAACGGGGAGGGTCCGGAGAAAATGAACGTTTCGAATTGCGACGCATGTGATGCCCCCGGAGCGTGTAAGCTGTCAAGATATCCTGATAAAATGGCAATTTGAGAAAACATTGCCTGACAGTTTTGGCGTCTCTTGCCATGCCGCTCCCGTGATGAATGACCATCGGCGACCTTTGCCGAAGTTATCGAAACCCGATCGACGTTGTTGGAAGGTGGTTAACACGTGTGTTTCTGGAAGTGCTAATTGCTGTTTTTTCCTTGGTCGTTAACCTTGGACTTCTGGCGGGCGAAGGCTTTAAAAATTTTAGAGGACAAAAAAAAAACGTTTGATTTTGTTTGTATAATCTCAACTAATAAAGAATTTAATTGCTCTATAACTAGAGGCTCCTAATAAATTTAGCACTGTCTAAATCCACGAAAGTAACAGCTCAACTCTAACGAATTTCGCTAATACTTTAGCATGGGTCAACTTTCGTGGATTTAGACACTTCGAATAAATTTTAGTAGTTGCATGAAGTTCTCAAAAATTTGGATCAATCGTTCATTGAAGTAAAATCTTTGAAATTTATCTGATGTGAAAAAATTTTCAATTTAAACCCAGCTGCATGTGATCGAAAAAGAGAACTATACAGGGTGTATCTGAAATGGTGCAACAAACTTTCAGGGATGATAGTACTCATCAAGACGAACAAGAATCGGTATAGAAAGGGGGTCCCAGACCAAATCCCAGGGAGTTAAAAATGGAGCGACACCCCAAAAAATCATTGAAAAATTCAATTTGTAGAAGAACTACTATTGGTAAAAACTTAATTATGGTCTCAAAAATTGTAGTTTAATATGATCTTTTTAAAATTACCTCAAAAATCTTCACTTTAAAATTTGTTTTATTATGAAAAAAGTTAAAAAACAAAAAAAATGTGAAAACTCTGCCAAAACCTTATTTTGTATTTCGAAATCCTTTCTTTTGATTTGATAATCTGAAAGATCATAGTTGAAAACCCTTAAGTCCAAAGTTTCACGTTCACGTAAATACAATCAATATTAAACGCTTGAGATTCTGTTAAAGTTTGTTTTTTGGGTGCGCAAGCTGTTTTCTAGAGCTGTTTCCAAAACAGCTGTTAGCGCACGCAAAAAACGAACTTTAACAGGATCTCAAGCGTTTAATATTGATTGTATTTACGTTGATCTTTCAGATTATCAAATCAAAAGAAAGGATTTCGAAGTATAAAATAAGGTTTTGGCAGATTTTTCACATTTTTTGTGTTTTTTAACTTTTTTCATAATAAAACAAATTTTTAAGTGAAGACTTTTGAGGTTATTTTAAAGATCACCTTAAACCACAATTTTTGAGACCATAATTAAGTTTTTACCAATACAGTCGAGTCCGCTTAATGTGATCGCAATGGTCCAAGACTAAACTGATAATATTATCCGATCGATAACAATAAGCGATCTCATATAAAAAAACAGCAAACAGTGTAACTAGATTGTTTGCTTTAAAATCAAAATAATGTAATCGTAATAAATGTATTCAAAAGTCTATTTTTACACTAGGTAAACATTTTAAGGGGAAAATATAAGAGGTAGTTCAAGTTCAGTTAATAAATTAAAATAATCGCTTACTTTGTATTTTTATAGAAAGGTCTCTCTTTTTCCGCTCCATTTACATAATCTGAATTCCAGTAAACAAGAGAAAATCAGAAACATCTGCAAAGCGTGGATCTTGGTGTTTCTTTATAACCAATCACAATTCGGACCCCCCCATAACCGTTTTCTTTCAATATAATATGGGGAATGTTTTATTTTTCTTACTCATACTGAGTTTCTGAAAAAAGAATCGCCAGATGTTCTCATGGAGCACATGTTTACTTGGTAAAAATTGACCTTCAGAATGAATCTCGAACTCAAAAGCGGTCGTTTTAAAGGGGATATGGACAAATTTTGATAATATTAAGCGGAGTTATGATTATTAGTTGATCACATTAAACGATTTATTTTACATTAAATTAAATAGGAATGATCGGGACCTCTCGATTTCGATAACATTATCCGATTGATAACATTAACCGTGATCACATTAAGCGGATTCGACTGTAGTAGTTCTTCTACAAATTGAATTTTTCAATGATTTTTTTGGAGTGTTGCTCCTTTTTTAACTCCCTGGGATTTGGTCTGGGACCCCCCTTTTTATACCAATTCTTGTTCGTCTTGATGAGTACTTTCATCCCTGAAAGTTTGTTGCACCATTTCAGATACACCCTGTATAATATAGGTTAAGAATTTACATCTTTCAGTCATGTTTTTAGTTTTAATTGAGCAGCTTATACGTTTTCTTGTTACAAGCAATTTTTAAAGCGTTTTTTTTGTTAAATATTAATGTAGAACGCTACATTTTAGAAACTGGAGGAGATAAGGGGGTATTCAGCAATTTAAATTTGAGGCACACTTTAATTAGCAAGGATATATTCTACGCCTAATGCTTCTTTAAATATTTGCAAGATGTATAACATAGTATCATCACTCAAATCGCATAAAGCGTGATTAGTTTGATCCCCGGATATCTCGTCACCGCGTTATCAGAATTCTGTCATTGTTGCGTGATGATTAGGGTGTCGATGAAGTGCCAACTCTTTCTTGCACGCTCGCTCGCTGGATGGCATATTCTGCTTCCAACAATCACAGCAATAAACTGGATTCAACAACCACCGCGTTCGGTTAGGCTTAACGAAATTTCTTTTTCTGGAGGGTCGGAGAGCGGTTCGGGGACAAAGGGCTTTGTGTCGTACCCAGGGGATGTCACACAAAAGGGGTCGTGAATTATTGTTTGGCAGAGGGCTGGCTTGCAGAGGGGACCAAGTAGGATTCCCATCACGGTGGGAGGCACACAAAGCACTATTGGGGTCGCTGTGGGGGTAGAATTCCACAGGTGTGTCGGTAGGGGTCGGGAGAGAGGTCTTTAGGAATGTTGCTAGCGCGGTGAGAAACTCAGTTGTCTTTTTCTTTTCTATTTTTGCCGTTGGTTAAGATTTCCTCTACCTGCGCATTTTGCTTTTCTTACAGGTACTTTGTTTGAAGGTCATTTCGGACTGTCCAAGTTAGGCTTAGCTCCGCGTCTTGGTTTGGGGTGATGTACTTTTTAAGACGGTAGGCACTTGGAAATGAGGTCGGTATATAGAGATGGGGGTATTCTGTAGCTCTAATAAGTTTGAGTGAAAATTGTGAAGATTTTGATCTTGGGTAGTTATAACATAGAATTGATCAACATGGATTTCGATTCTAAAATTTAAAACCTCATGGTTATTCAGTTGTTTATAATCTATAGAGGAGTGTTTCTGTTTTGACAAAATGTGCCTTCCATCTAAGTGTCTCTCCACTCCACTTAAGTTTTTGGAAAGTAATTACTACTATTTAAAATGATTTATACTAAATATGAGATGAACCTTGTATAAGTTCGTTTTTCATTCAGAATTTGAACTTCTGTCATTTAGAAAAGAAAGAAAGGAAAGAAAAACTTCAAAACTGAAATATTTTGGTTAAGTTGATATTAATCATAAATACACTTGTAACTACGCTTAAACAGAATTTTCTTCGAGAATTGTCTTCAGATTAGACGTTGGTTTTAGTTTCAAGAAAGCAACATTTAAATTGACCAGTTTGTCCAGTGTTAATATTTGTATTATAGGATTTTCAATTCCCCCTTGATCAATAATTATGTAAACCTTTACACTCTCATGGTTAAAGTAAGTAAATATTTATAAAATTAATGTCGCGGGAAATATGAAAAGTAACTTAATCATGACTCATACTGAGGAAATTTCATTAATCGCTATTTTCTATATTGTGCTTTTTTAAGCAATACAGGCGTAATTAATGTTACTTCTGTTATTTTTAAATTAAGATATTTCAGTAACAATAATAGCATGTTGCTGTAATACATGCTTCCCCATAATATCTTTAGTAAAATACTCTTGTTCTTCAATGGTGGCGTATTTAAGGGGTTGGAAGAGGATTACATTTGAAGAGGATTTCCTATTGATTAAAAGATCAATGTAGGTGTGAAAAGCTCAAGTGTGTAGGTGTTTAGCTAAAAAAATTTTGTTGTTGCTACTTATCCACTTGGTTTAGGCATCCCCAAACTAAGCCCAATAGATCATATCGCACAAGCAGATCATACAATAGTCTCTTCCTCTCCCATCAGTTGCCGTAATAAGGCAACTGATAAGAGGATAATGAAGATAAGAAAGTGTTTTAATCTTTAACAATAAAACAGGTACATTCAAAAGAAAATCCCAAACCCAGACCCCCCGTCCACAGCATGGCAACGTTCGGTATGTGTGAAATTCATACCTCCTCCTACAACACCCAATATAATAACTTTCACTCGAGTCTCATCTCTAGGAGCAATTCAACCCAAATCACTGAACAAATTTACTCAGCAAAGTAGTCAATTACCACCCACCACAAACGACGACAAGAAGCCCTTTCACCAACAGAAAAAACCCCGTGCATTCATGCCAAATCCTGCGGTGAAGGGCCCGAGAAATCGGCCAAAGATCCCCAGAGTTTGCCGGGACCCATTGTATTTCGAAAGGGGCCCCCTATTTGTGTCGCGCACCAAAGGACGCGAGATGATGGGGGGTGGGGGCGGGCAGCGCTACTGGTGTTTACCTGGAAACAATGCTCCGGGCTTTCTTTTCTGGCCCCTACAGTTTTCGGTGGAGCACAACAACATGTCGTTTTCTCCAGGTGTTTGTTTACGGGCGGCAGATGAGAGGGACATTTATCTCGGCTGCAAAGGAGTAACGACTTGATTACGGGTGATAAATCGAATCGAACGAGCCAGTGTCATCCTTTTTTCTTTCGTTGTGGGGGTTGTAAAGATTCCACGAAGCTTATTATAGGTACACAATATCTTGTTACTAAAGGTATTTTAACAGATTCCCTTTTGCTATTTTAGAGCCCTTAATTTATCTCAGA
This sequence comes from Tetragnatha versicolor, assembly GCA_024610705.1. Lineage (NCBI taxonomy): Eukaryota > Metazoa > Arthropoda > Arachnida > Araneae > Tetragnathidae > Tetragnatha > Tetragnatha versicolor. The sequence continues at coordinate 3,319,302 of JANDEH010000020.1, forward strand.
GCCAGGACTTGGCAGGTGACGAAAGACAATCGCCAACAAACAAGCAATTCCCTGACACGTCATTACACATCAGCAACAGGCGTCACGGGCGTCGATCATCCCGGGAGGGGACGCGTCCCCTCAGTAATTAGTTTGTCCCCTCAATAGTAATTAGTTATCATTGATTCGTATGTTGTGGTTCAGTTTTAGGAATGCTATGCCAACTAAGAAAAATCCAGCTTTATTTTAGCCACTGAAAATAATACTTTGAAATACGAGCACAGCTCTAATTTACTCTATTCATTTAGAATTGGCGCCTGAGACGTAATGTATTAAAAGCAGTTACTACTGTAATTATCATCGAAAATTTTTTCTTGTGCAATAACAAGGCAGCCGAAACAGAAGTAGTTGAAATACTGTAAAAAAATCGGTCCCTGAAGTTGTGTGATGAGCGTTATTCGGCGTTTTTGAGTGTTTTTGATCCTGTTTCAGGCGCCAGTTCTAAGTGAACAGACTATAGTAAACAAAAGGTGTTAACGAAATTAATAACAAGAAGCAGAATCATTCAGGATCAAAATCATAAGTCTCTACGAAATTAACGTCCCTTCATATTATGCGAAATCTCTGCGCGCATGTCTCTTCCCTTCTCATCTGTCGTCTTCTTCCATCGTAGTTTCTTCTTCCTTCGTGGTTTCTTCTTCCCTAGTGGTTTCTTCTTCCGTGTTGGTCGGAATCGAACAATCATTGTTTAAAAAACTTCAATTATTAACTTTTGAGGGGGGACCAAAAGTTGCTGAAATTGTTTCCAACTTCTAAGTACTCGAGGGTCGCAATTGAAATCAAAAGTCAAGTGGCGGGCTGCGTAGTACTATACTAATAATGTTTCCTTTTTATCCGTTGTTCAGCCTTGGTTAGTTTAGGTTTAAGTTGGAGGGCGCTTTTAGTTTAGGTTAGATTTTAGTTAATTATGCAAATTTATTATTTTAGTGAGATGGCGCTGTAAGCCGTATTTTTTTTGTATATATGTGATTGTTTTGTAAATAAACTGAGATATTTTTATACAGTCCATTTGCGTGAGTTTGTGTGTGTGTGAGGCCATCCGTGATAAATGTATTTGGGGAAAAGTCTGACGTGAAATAATTCCAGTGAAAGAGGGACGAAGGTTATTTAGATGTTGTGAAGAAGGTACTGCGGAGGATACATAAGGATCGGAGGATACATAAATTTTTTACCCCAACAACTTTTAAGACTGATGGATATTACTTAAATCGGGAGGTCGTCCCCAGGAAAAGGTTAGTTAAATCTTCTAAAAATAATATTACAACTTATTTTTGGATACTCCATTTTCTCCCTTCTCGTGATAAAGGTTGACCTTCATTTTCATAACCTCTTGCTGCGTTCGGGGGGATTTCAGGGCATATAATCTCCCTTGCTACAATTTGGTAAGGGTTTCAGGGAGCTTAGCGGGCTGCATGGGGCCGCCAGCTGATCTTCTAACAGAACGTATAAAGAGGGATACAGACCTCCATGATTTAGTTAGAAAGAACACGATATAATTTAGGATAGGTTGGAGTCAGTGCTGAGATAGGGGAACATGATCCTTACAAAATATTTTGTTTCTGGTAAAAAAAAGAGGCGATGTCTCCCTCCTAAAAATATTTTTTCCAATTACTACAGCACAGATTAGAGCTTAGAAAATTTCGAACTTCAGTAATCATATAAACTGAAATTAAGTTTAACTCTCTGTTATAAAAAGTCAAGTTTTAAAAATTTCCTGGGGGATGGCCCCCATACCCCCTGTTCAGTGAAAAGTTAGTCAATTCACAAAAAAACTTGGGACGAAAGTTAGTCATTTTGATCTTAAAATCAATGATGGTTTCCAATAGAGTTAATAGTGTTAGATTTCAAAACTGGTTGATGCCTCTGCAAATGTTTAAAATTTTTTAAAAACAGGTATTTTTTTAAAAGGACAAATAATTTTTTTTTCAAAAAATAATTATTTGAAATCGAGATATTGATAAATTTTTTGTTCATAGGCTATTTTTCAGTAATAAATTCGAATATTCCAGTTAAATTTTAAAAAAAAATTAAATATCAATTAGATAACTATTTCAAAATCTGGATCTAGAATATTGAAGAATTAGAATCAGAAGTTATATTCGAATTATATTTACTTGCAAGATTTTTTGCATCCGATAATCATCAATGTTTACAGAAAAAAGTTACTATACGTCGCTCATAATTCAAGCTTTGTTGCAAGCTAACAATTATAGTGCTGTCCTTTAAAAAAACCACTTTATCATATTTCCTTCATTAAAAGCTTAAAAATTGTGATAATTAAATCGAACAAAATAGTGTTGTAACGGCTCATCCTCCACTACATTTTAGTGCTTAGTATTTTTAATTCCAACTCTCCATTACCAATTGGCAAACAATTAAGTAGGAATAAAAAAAACACTTTTCCTAAAAGAAACCCATGTACCCTAAAAAAAACCACGCTTGAAAACAAAAAATTAAGAGTAAATATGATTAAAAGGTTTATTTTGATAGAGAAGAGAATAATTAAGATAATTAAAACCAAGTTTAATACAAATTGTTTCTAAAATTAAAATTGTGATAAGTTTTTCTACTGAAGAATTTTGCCTTCAAAATGCAACGACAATAGCGTTTTTATTGTTGTATTTTGATGAAAACGACCTATTAAATACAAATAATTAATAAAATTTTTTTAAAAGCTTAAAGAACGGTAATCGGCACTGATATTTTATTTTAAACCCCCAACTATTAACTCTCAAAACCCATTTTCGAGTAAAACTCGGTAAAATGCTATATTTTCATGGAGTGCGAGCGCGTTTCAAAAGGCCGTTTTTAGAAGGCCCATGTGACGAAACAAAACATAATAAAATGAAAAACATTATTGCATGAGGCACAGGAGTATCCGTACTACTTAAATCCTCAATGTGATAGAAATTGAACCACTTGCTAAACCGTGGGGTGAGTTTTAAAACGTGTAATATTAATCTCTTAGTCAAACAATGGAGTTCCCTTAATGTTATTTTGAAAAATGATGATCGGGGAAAAATTTTCAATGATCAAACAGTTTCAATGATCAATGTTACGATCAATGAAAATTGAAATCGATCATTGAAAAATTAATTTAAGGTTGATATTTGTCTGGGGGATTCCATAACAGTTTTTAACACCACCGGCAGAGGTAGGTCAGTAACCAGGTAGCAAAAAAGGGGTGTTTCAGGAAAAAATACCGAAGTTTTTCTCAACGGTTTTATATGTATTCGAGGTTGAGCTGGCGGAAAATCAGACAATTTTCACACCGGTGCGGTGGTGGAAAATCCAAAAATTTTAACTTAAGCTCTAAAAACCCTTACCTATATTTTAGAATGGAGTAGGTACTATAAAAGTATAAAAATGTTTTACACTGAAGAAATCTTTCAAACTAGCCTAATAAATATTAATTAAATGAATAAAACGTACTCAAAAATTTTGTACATGAAATAAAACTAAATACGACTTAATCAAAAGTCATACTTAATGCCATAAGTAGGAAATTATATGTCGTTTTGCGAATAGTCAGAAGCTTAGAAGTACTGAATGCTTGTTTGAAGGCCCCATTCTTTTGTGAAAAATAATTGATATAAATATATCTCTAAAAACAAAAACAACCCCTCATGTCCATCTTCAGGCGAGGAGGCGGTGTCTCTGCGGGGGGTCTTCTGGAGTGTCGGTTTTCGGCGGCGGTCACCACTGATTACGGACAATGGCGGGCAACCTCTTTGTCTGATGTCGCGTGTAGGTTTGTATTTGCATTCAAATTCCAAGATCCCTTTTCAAAGGAACGTTATCTTCATACCTAACAAAGGCACTCCAAATATCAGCTACGGGGGGCCATTTTAATTACCCTTCAATTCCTTCTTAATTTATCTGCAATTATTACAGAATATTCAGGTGAGTGGTCATTGATAAAAATTCCAGATTGAAAATCGAAATCGAAACGATAAGTTAGTGTTATTATTGCTGTTTGGCTATTTTAATGTATTATTTACGTGTTTTGTGTAACTTTAAAGAGTACCGACCCCCTCTTTACTGAATTGTCACTGTTACTAAATACTTACAAAACGAGTTTAATTGGAGGTGGTAGCCCCTCCCCACCTACCATAAACTTTTTACAGTTCTAAAATTCAAAATTTTATTTTCTTGTTGATTGCTTATTTTATTGAGTTATCCTGCAAAAGAAAACTGAAATAGCTAATATTAATGGTTCAAGTATTATACAAATAAGATATAAAATCACTACTTGCCGATTCGATCTCGATTTTTTATCAATGTCCGATCACAACACGATTTTTACATTTCTGCTCGCAACACAACACCAAAAAATTAATGTAATTCAAAACCTCAATTTGAGCGGGATGAGTGGAGGAAAGAGTGGGATACCGGATGCTGGAAAGGGATCATCGGAAGCTCGAGGGGTATCACTGGATGCTGGAGAGGGATCATTGGAGAATGGAGAGGCATTTACCGGCAGAAAGGGGAATGAAGGAAAAAGAGCGGGATGAATGGAGGAAAGAGCGGGATACCGGATGCTGGAAAGGGATCATTGGAGGCTCGAGAGGTATCACTGGATGCTGGAGAGAGATCATTGGAGAATGGAGAGGCATTTACCGGCAGAAAGGGGAATGAAGGAAGAAGAGCGGGATGAGTGGAGGAAGGAGCGGGATACCGGATGCTGGAAAGGGATCATCGGAGGCTCGAGAGGTATCACTGGATGCTGGAGAGGGATCATTGGAGAATGGAGAGGCATTTACCGGCAGAAAGGGGAATGAAGGAAGAAGAGCGGGATGAGTGGAGGAAGGAGCGGGATACCGGATGCTGGAAAGGGATCATCGGAGGCTCGAGAGGTATCACTGGATGCTGGAGAGGGATCATTGGAGAATGGAGAGGCATTTACCGGCAGTGAGGGTAATAAAGGAAGAAGAGCGGGATGAGTGGAGGAAGGAGCGGAAAACCGGATGGTGGAAAGGGATAATCGGAGGCTCGAGAGGTATCACTGGATGCTGGAGAGGGATCATTGGAGGCTCGAGAGGTATCACTGGATGCTGGAGAGGGATCATTGGAGAATGGAGAGGCATTTACCGGCAGAGAGGGTAATAAAGGAAGAAGAGCGGGATGAGTGGAGGAAGGAGCGGGATACCGGATGCTGGAAAGGGATCATTGGAGGCCCGAGAGGTATCACTGGATGCTGGAGAGGGATCATTGGAGAATGGAGAGGCATTTACCGGCAGTGAGGGTAATAAAGGAAGAAGAGCGGGATGAGTGGAGGAAGGAGCGGGAAACCGGATGCTGGAAAGGGATCATTGGAGGCCCGAGAGGTATCACTGGATGCTGGAGAGGGATCATTGGAGAATGGAGAGGCATTTACCGGCAGTGAGGGTAATAAAGGAAGAAGAGCGGGATGAGTGGAGGAAGGAGCGGAAAACCGGATGGTGGAAAGGGATAATCGGAGGCTCGAGAGGTATCACTGGATGCTGGAGAGGGATCATTGGAGGCTCGAGAGGTATCACTGGATGCTGGAGAGGGATCATTGGAGAATGGAGAGGCATTTACCGGCAGAGAGGGTAATAAAGGAAGAAGAGCGGGATGAGTGGAGGAAGGAGCGGGATACCGGATGCTGGAAAGGGATCATTGGAGGCCCGAGAGGTATCACTGGATGCTGGAGAGGGATCATTGGAGAATGGAGAGGCATTTACCGACAGTGAGGGTAATAAAGGAAGAAGAGCGGGATGAGTGGAGGAAGGAGCGGGAAACCGGATGCTGGAAAGGGATCATTGGAGGCCCGAGAGGTATCACTGGATGCTGGAGAGGGATCATTGGAGAATGGAGAGGCATTTACCGGCAGTGAGGGTAATAAAGGAAGAAGAGCGGGATGAGTGGAGGAAGGAGCGGAAAACCGGATGGTGGAAAGGGATAATCGGAGGCTCGAGAGGTATCACTGGATGCTGGAGAGGGATCATTGGAGGCTCGAGAGGTATCACTGGATGCTGGAGAGGGATCATTGGAGAATGAAGAGGCATTTACCGGCAGAGAGGGTAATAAAGGAAGAAGAGCGGGATGAGTGGAGGAAGGAGCGGGATACCGGATGCTGGAAAGGGATCATTGGAGGCCCGAGAGGTATCACTGGATGCTGGAGAGGGATCATTGGAGAATGGAGAGGCATTTACCGGCAGTGAGGGTAATAAAGGAAGAAGAGCGGGATGAGTGGAGGAAGGAGCGGAAAACCGGATGCTGGAAAGGGATAATCGGAGGCTCGAGAGGTATCACTGGATGCTGGAGAGGGATCATTGGAGAACAGAGAGGCATTTACAGAGGGAGGATCATAGGAATTAGGAGCGGGATACCGGAGGCTGAAGATCAGGTAGAAGAAGAGGCAGACATTAAGAGAGAAGTTAAGAGTTTAACTTTAACTTCTCTCTTAAGTTATTTTAACTTTTTACTTACTAGTTTAACTTTTCAAGTGTGATCGTAGTATTAGCATTTTAATTCCACAAAAAGTTTTTTGAATTCGGTTGATTTCCCGAACAAAAAATTGTGCTTTACATGCTAAACAAAATATTTGTGCAAACTCAATTTTAAAAATTTTTTTTGTGCAATTCAAAGTATTAACAAAAAGGAAATCTTTCTAGGGGGTCATAATTTTGGTTTGGAAATTTGAAAATTTCCCTTACCGCTATTAATGCACCAAACTCCTTTTGTTTGAGACTAATTGCGTGACTCCCTGGAAGATCGCCCCCGGGATGCCCCAGTTGATAAAAAAAAACATCAAAATTCCAGAAGAGGGGGTTTAACTCGTCATATACAGATCTTGACTCCATCATCATGACCCTCCTATCAACAATGCTGCCAGCCAAGATTCAGTAAACTCCATACACAGTCAATTTATCGCATCGCTCCTGAATAATTGACGACACCTCCCTTTATCGCGAAGCACACATACAGCACACACATCCCTTTATGAAACTTCCATTGGGACCCACCACCCTAACATAAACCACCACTATACAGCCACTTTTTCCTCTGTACTCATGGCGTCTTTTGTGGTGGCTTGCCTGCCTTCTTTCAATGGGTAGGAACGGGAATGACCCTTCCTAAACGTTTTCCCTAACTGCTATTCACCAAATCCCCTTTCAATTGAAATTAGCCCCGGGATGCCTATATACTCGTTTTCATTGCGTTCCTCAACAATGCTTTCGTTTAACGACTGGAAACCACCATTGGCAATAAATGCTCGGCACGTGGATGACAATTACTTAGGACTTACTGAGTAGGCAGATCAATCATCATTTTTATCAGGCAGGCGGGTAGGATATTATCTTTTTAATTAATGGAATGCTGCCTTTTAATCAAAAGCTCTTAGAGGCTAAGTTAGCGTGTAACTTATAGTACAGTAAACTCCCGTTAGTACGCCGTTCAAGGGGATTTGTGAAAACGTCGTAATAAGCGGTACGACGCAATATGCGGAATTCATAAAACACCGTTTCGGCGATAATCTAAAACCCGTTATACCTAATCTTACCTAGAAACCTTTTTAAGCGGTATTTTATCACTAAAATAGAAGAGACAGGCAACCCCTGTTCATTTGCAAATTGGCTGCTTATTCATAACACCTTTCTTCTCGTCATAAAGCTTGATTATCTTCAATTTATCATCGAAACTAAAAGCTTTCCTTTTACTTCCAGAAGAACTTGCCATTTTAAACTTATGCCGAGAAAGATTGGATACTGAATACGGTATCTGAACAGCTATGGAATTTGGAATAGGGAAGTCGAATTGGAGGAGAGGGGGAGAATTTCTAAGAAATTTAGGGAGTGTTCTGATTCGTCACAGGACAACCCACTTGCCCTGCAAGACACTGGCCATCGTTGAGGGCGCAACGGGGGGCCATTCGGGGAAAAAGGGGAGCGGTTGGGAAAAACCAGTTCTACAATATTGTTCTACACGCGTTTTCAACGGTTCTGTAGCTCATACATTATTTGAAAGGAACTCGACGACGCAATAACCGGGATTTTTCTTCGGGGGACTGGAGAAAAGCGTCGAAATATGCGGAAAGTCGTAATAAGCGGGGGCGCTATAAGCGGATAGTTTTTAATGATAAAAGGCCTATCGGTACCAGGGACCGGAGAAAAACGTCGTAATATGCGGGACGTCGCACTAAGCGGGGGCGTACTAACGAGAGTTTACTGTATATAGTTTCCGTAATTTTAGTTGTCCGTCTTGCCTCTGTAGCTGTTTGTTTAAGCATTTTTTAAATTTATGATTAATACCCGTTAATAATTTGTCAGCCTTGCCAATCCCTTTTTTTTCTTTATTTATGTATTTTCCCTATGTTTTTTCTTTTTTTCTCATTTATTCTGGAATTCCAATTCCCCATGGACGAGCTTCGGCTCCTTTGGGATAAACATGTAAAATTTTTATTTTTTTTATTATTTTTTCCACTTTAATTTGTGTTCAGTATGTTATCTTTTTGAAAAAATGTATTTTGTGGTTTATTGTTTTGTTTGTTTAAATAAATTTTGAATTTGAACACCGAAATATAGTAAAAATATTTCTGTTTCACTTGATTGAAAGACATGACCTATATTTTGAATGTTTATTTAAATAAATATAAATAAATGATTTATTCATTATATTGTTATGTAGTTGTAGTATAAGTACAATATTCATGGAGAAATTTAATACCTTATAAGTTTTTAAACATAAATTAAATATAAAAAACGTTTTTTGTGAGGCAAATAAAATTGAAAACTTGAAAAAAATATTGTCCGATTTTTTTTTCAATTTTACTTAGTCATTATTTAGGTTTTATGGTAAAACCGTTTAAATGACTTCTTGTAGTTATTTTGTTGTCTTGAAAGATGTTATTTTTTATTATAGAATTTTGGAAATTAATTTTTTAAGTGATATTTAATTATTTTTTCAAATTAAATAAAATATATATTTGTATTTAGAAATGAAAAATTGTCTATAAACATTGGGGGTGGCCCAAAAAACTTTTTTTCGGGTAGAGTTCTGGGAAAAAACTACTAACTTTTTGATATAATGTTCCAGGTTTTGTTTTTTTATCACCTTTATTTTTGTTGTAGTAATTTTCTAATGTCCAACGAACTTTTGTAAAGTTGCTTTTCCTGCATTTTTAAACAGCCAATAACTCTAGAACTAAACAACTTAAAAACATGAAATTAGTCCCATTTTGTTTGTTAATTTTTTGTCTTTGATTTAATGTGAATCATGACCAAAAAGTTCAATCATGATCAAAAAGTTTTTTTCAAAATTTAAAAAAAAATGAAAAAAAATTAATGAAAAACATTTGACATATTTTGCATGTTTTAAGTCATATGGACACCCTCAAGCGAGTTGAATGAATTTTCCATGAGTGAATCGCTCTTGCTGTATAATTTTGGGATAGTTTAGGGACTTACTTAAAATTTCAAATATTTTTTCCATGATTAAATTTTATTTTCAACTTGAAACTTGGTAGTAATGTTCATTTTAAGAGTTAAAAGGCTTTTAATATTTTTTCAAAACATTTTTGAAAAAAACTTTTTCATTAAATTTTTTTCACTTTTTTTTATTTTGGAAAAAACTTTTTGAAAATGATTGGTCATGATGCACATTAAATCAAAGACAAAAAATTTAAAAGCAAAATGGGACTAATTTCAGTTTTTTAAGTTGTATAGTTTTAGAGTTATTAGCTGTTTAAAAATGCAGAAAAAACAACTTTAACAACGTTCGTTGGACAATAGAAAATCACTACAACCAAAATAAAGGTGATAAAAAAACAAAACCTGGAAAATTATATCTATAACGTTAGTAGTTTCTTATAAAAAATCATGAACAAAATGGGAGGGTTTGATCTTTGTTTTTTTGTTGTTTTGTATAAAAATCTTCGAATTTGGACTTTTTCACTCCTCTTGGTCTTCGCTTTCTAATTAAGGTACAGAGCCCAAACTTTGCCAGAATAGTTTTGGTCTCTAGGTCTAAAAAATTGAGGGGGTGCCGTGGCAATTTCATAACACTTTATTTTTTCCCATAGAAAAGTGGGCTACCCTAATAAACATGCATCATAAGTCTCGATTACCGTTACTTGATTTTTTTAAATATTTTTTATGAACGAGAAAATAAAAATTGGGAATATCATAACTGCCAAAAAATATTAAGGGTAAACCCTGAATACTTTCTCCCAAGTACTCCTGTATACCCCAGACGTAATTCAAGTGCTGTACCAACACCCCCCATTTCCTTTTGCTCCCCATTTTCCTTTAAACTCATCAACACCTCCCAGGGGAAGGTACTACCCACTTTGAAAACCACTGATCCACAACTCCACATGCCCACATGCGACTGCGATTGAGATCCCTGTAAACTATTTTTCACCACCACGCCGCCTAATCCGCCCATTATGGTGGCGAATTTAGTTCCGAAATTGAGTGTGTATCCTGAATAACTGTTCCTCCTTTATACTTGTGATAGTCCCTGAAGTCAACACGCCAGGTCTATTCAGATTTCACTAACCAGGCAGTTAGGCCTGCTTATACACCATACGTCTTATACCTATCTGTAAGCTATTTTTCACCGGCACATTGTATATTTTCTCCTGCCTGAGACGATATACAAAAGATTCAGTAGTATCAAAAGGAGAGGAGGATTTTCTCCATTCAGATTCCCCTCCTACTCCTTTCTCGATCATCAATGATGATTCTGCATCATCATCTCAGTGGGCCTCTTGTGTGGAAACGTCCTCTATGGTGACGACCTCTATGGTGAGCATGGTGGTTCTAACAAATTAACCAACGCTGGGACGTCTTTAATGCCTTTGCATTCGTCCGCATCCTTGAAGATCTTCTCAGTGAGCTCCATTTCACAGTTGGATGACGTCCCGACAATCGGATGGCGCGTGCCATCCCCCCTCCACAATTTTAAGAACTGCTACTGTGCTTTCTTGTGGGATTTTGTTTTTGGAGCTAGTGCTCTATTAATTGTTGTTGTTGGAATCCTTCAAGCCTTCAGAATATATAGACAGTATTTTTTGAAAGATATTTAATATTTTTTAAATGAATTTTTCCTAAACCTACCTTTGTCGAGTCCACCTGTGAGATCTGCATTTCAATAAAGGGGCAATAAATATATTATATCATCTTCAATAAGACGCTTCTGGCAGTCTTCAGAGGAGCATTTCCGTCTTATGCGCGGTGTGTTTCGATATGGCACTCAATTGAAACCAATGGAACAAACAACAAAAGTAACGTCTTGAGCTATCTCACAGTGATTCGTCCAAATGATCTCACCGGATTATCCTTATACACTGCTGTTCAAAAATTAAGGACGGAACGGTTTTTTCAACATAACACCTAGAAGAATTATTGTTCATCCATGAAAATCATACCAAAAGATGTTTATTGGGTAAGAATACAGGGCCCGAGAACAAATTTACCCTGTCAATATTTTAAGGGGGTAAATGGACCCTCCATTGATAACGGAGTTCCATTACACATTTGGAGCAGTGGCAGAAATGTCTATGTAAGAGGTATTTAACCAAGAAGTTTAAACTTTTTGCAATGAATATGATTATTCCTGAACTCAATGCATATTTTTAAACGTTTGTGCTGCCTTTTAATGGTATTTTTTTAGGTTTTATTGAGAGATATCGGTCTAATCATCATTTTTGGCAAGTTTTAGCTTCTGGGTCATTTTTGGTAAGTAGTATCTTAGCGTTAACCATGTTTTTAGTCGTTCTCACATGTGCCTAATTGCATTTGGGTCTGGGGATCTGAAAATTAACTTTTGTCTTTCAATATCGTTACTTATGAACAACTTTGAGATAGTGAAATTGTGATTTTCTGCAGCTTTTTAACTAATAAAGAGAAATATTTCACCCGAGAGGTCTTCTTAAGGATGTAAAAGGGACATGAGAACACAGGTACGCAATTGCAGATATCAGTGAAATTTTCTGTGCTGTCTAAGGGGTGCTGAAACGGCACAAAAATGGCATGGTTTCACAGAAAGGACATCTGTTATTAACGTTTAAAAAAAAGAAGTATTTTTAGTGTTTATGGACTTATACATGTCTGAAAAGAAAGATATATCTGTAAAAATATTTCCATTATCTTTAAAATGAAGTTTAAAGAGATCGAATTTCTCCTTTGAGTCTGCACTATCCTTATAGACATTTCAACACCCCCTATACTTAAAAGAGATTTTCCCTGATGTCTGCAATTGCATACCTGTATTCTCATGGGCCATTTGCTTCTTTTAGAAAACATTTCGGGTCAAATATTTTTCTTTATTAGTCAAAAAGCTGCAGAAAATCCCAATTTCACTATCTCAAAGTTGTTCATAAGTAACCATATTGAAGGAAAAAAGTTACTTTTCAGGTCCTCAGACCCAAATGCAATTAGGCACATGTGAGACCGACTAAAAACATGGTTAACGCTAAGATACCACTTACCAAAAATGACCCAGAAGCTAAAACTTGCCAAAAATGATGATTAGACCGATATCTCTCAATAAAACCTAAAAAAATACCATTAAAAGGCAGCACAAACGTTTAAAAATATGCATTGAGTTCAGGAATAATCATATTCATTGCAAAAAGTTTAAACTTCTTGGTTAAATACCTCTTACATAGACATTTCTGCCACTGCTCCAAATGTGTAATGGAACTCCGTTATCAATGGAGGGTCCATCTACCCCCTTAAAATATTGACAGGGGAAATTTGTTCTCGGGCCCTGTATTCTCACCCAATAAACATCTTTTGGTATGATTTTCATGGATGAACAATAATTCTTCTAGGTGTTATGTTGAAAAAACCGTTCCGTCCTTAATTTTTGAACAGCAGTGTATTATGTTAGCAATTTCATCACCTCATACCCATAACGATTGTCACTAGGTAATTAGTTTCATTGTTCTCCAATCCCACTTGATTCTTTTAGAAGGTGATTCGGATCCAGGTATTCACTTTATTGATGAAAATTCTGAGCGAAATCCTATTGTCGCCATCTGAGAGTTTCTAAGAACTCACACTACCGAATGAATAAATTTATTTTCAGTGTACCCTGACATAAGTCGAAATGAGCACTGATGAGAGCTTCAAAAAACGTGGTTACCACCCGCCAACAAAAATCCGAAAGCTAAAATCCCACCTCCCAACCAAAATCAAGATTAAGGAGGAAGTATTACCTAATCTTCACACACTGGTGTTCAGGAAAATCATATTCTTAACAAACAAAAAGTTTCTTGCCAAATGGATCTCATAAGGAGGTTTCTGTTAGGAATGTGGTATGGTATTCCATTATCAAAGAACTGGTAATGTGCTCCCTTAAACTCTTATAACGGTAATTTGATCCCGAATCCCACGCTTAGAAAATATTATTGCATGAATATCACTCATAAGGAACCATTATTTGTGTCCTTATCCACATTACCCTTAATGTTTAGACACGAGTATGTAAAAACAGGGTAAACCTTTCGTGCTTAGTAACAAATGCGCCCCTCCCTTGCTTATGCAATTTCTTGTTTTGTAGTCTACACCTCCTCATGAAGTTTGGCCACGACTGTTTGAAATACCGTGGGTAAACGTGAGACCATAAGGGTCAAGGATTTTTAAAAAAAATGTCGGAACGCTGTGGGGGAGGCACCCTGTTCATTCCATCACCCCCTATTATTATGAATCCGGGGGCACCTGATTATGTCAAGCAAGCGGCCTCAAGTTCAGTGGGTGCCCACAAAAGAAGGGGCCCTTCTTTCCTTATAGAATAAGGGGTCTGCTGCCGCCATTGTGATGGGGCCGAGTGGAGTGGAGCAGATGGTTGCTGCTGCTCCTGGCTGTTTACATCAGGAGGGCATCAGAGAAAGTGGAGAGTTGAGTTGACATCGCTCGTCACAATGCGATGCGACCGATACTTTCCAAAAGGCCGACTGAGGAGCATTGTGGCCTCGATGGTGGCGTTAAATAGGGTTGATTATTGTGGCTTTTTACGCCAGCTTTACATTCTGTTGCAGGCAAAACGTTTTTTTTATTCATAACCGTGTTTGGGCAATGTGCCGAGAGTCAAGTGCATGTAGGATTTTTATTTATGTATTTGGGGTTGCGTTATGTGGACATAAGTCGTCAGAAGCGATAAAAAAAAGGCGATAGGAATACAGTTTCAGTGTCAATTCAGTTATAAAAGTTAGATTAAGTTTTGCCCCCTGAAAGGAAACGCTTTGCAACCGTCGCAGTTTAAGGACAAATCCTTTACACGGTTTTTTAAAATTAAGTTGAAGTAATATAATTGGCACTGGAATTTTATTTTTACCTTAACTAATTGCCCACAACAACCTTTTATTTCTTCTGGTAACTTTCTTTCTTCACTTCTTCTTTCTCGTAAACACAAGCATCTAGCGCCTCGGGATTGCGTCCATGAAGCAATCCCGAGGATGATTCAGGATACCTTTGTGCAGCCTACACATATATTTATTATTTTCCCCATGGGTTTTGAATCTTTCTGTAGTTATTATTAATGTTGTTTAAACACAAGTCAGTTCTTTATTATAAGTTCACCATAAGGATTGATTTTATAACGACATAATTCGTAAAATGTGCGTATCCACCATTTTAAACATGTCACAAAAAAGTATGCCAAAAGCGAGACATCATTATAACTTTAGCCAAATCAAAACAAAAATAATAACAGAAAAAATTAAGAACATGACTTGGCTTGGTAATTAATTGGGTGATCATGACTTTAAGGATGAGAAATTTGCGGTGAACTGATAGTACTTAAATACCTAAAAAAATTAAGTTAAAAGACGGAGACAGACTCCACTGAAAGACTATTTCTGCTTTGACCGGACGTTGTTTCAATGAATATACCATTCATTACAACCGACAGGACGTTCCACCGAAGTTCACTTTACCGAAAGACGATTTTGCTGGCAGGAAATTTTTCTGAGTCCTCGAGGGCCGCAATCGAAATCGAAACTCCTTTTTATCCATGATAGAATTTTCGAAAGGAGAGTCTTTAATATGGATTTTTTCTAGCGAAAGAGGTACAAAGGTCAATTACATATTGTGAAGAAGGTACTTGGTAATTTCAAAAATTTCAGAGTATATATTAATTTTTTATCTTATACAACTTTTTAACACTGAACATTATACTTAAATTGGAAGGTCTTCCTCAAAAAAAAGTTTGTAATTTTCCCTGAAAATAGTTTTTCCCCTAATTTTTGGATACTCCATTTTGCCCCTCCTCGACATAAAGATTGGCATAATCTTTCATAAACCCACGCTTAGAGGGAATTTCAGGGTACATTACAACCTCCCTCACAAAACCTCAAACTTTTAATTTCACCGAAATCCAGTTCACCGATAGTATATTTCAGAGAAAGGACGCTTCTCCGAGTCGATCATTTCACATGTCACATCGGTGATATGGCTTTTCGGTGCATTGGATATCGATTTAACATATTATTTACAAAATAATTTCTCGGTCGGTAAAGTAAGATTCGGTGAAACGGTTCGTCGTTGATTTCGATGAGATCACATCCCCCATGGCCTTTTTCTGGAGGACATCTATAAAGATCCTCTCGACTGCATATTTTATTCGACAACGGACTTCTTTGTGGCTTGGTCTAACGTCTAACTTATCATTTGACTTGGCTGGCGTTGTTTTTATAGTTTTTTTATGGTTAGACCTGTAGGTTAAGAAAGAAGATACATATCCTAAAATTCGGTGATGCTGCCATCTATCAATTAGAGAGAAAATATTCCCATGAAATAAAATATTTAGCTGAAAACAATGTTACCAGTTTCTCTCTGGAACTAAATTCATCAATGCTGTATACACCTAATCTCATCTTTTGATTCAAGGGAGTCGATAACTATTTTGCTCTCAATTTTACCAACCAAAACCGTCGACGTGAGATCCGGCACAGTCTGGCCGGAGGGCGGGGCGGATTATTGTTATTCGTGTGTCGCCATCTATAAACTCGATAAAAGTATAAAATTAGTTTATCAAGGAACAGTTCTGATGCTGCTGTCCAATAAATTACACTGTTCAACAAATTTTACCTTCAAAATTTTTTCAGAGATGAAAATAGTTTTTCGTATAGAGTGTCGCTGACACGAAAATCCCCATTAAAATTCTAAATTGACTCATGCACTCAGGATTTTCGGGAAACAGCCCCTCTCCTTTTTAGGTTTTTCGTTGACTTAATGACTTTGATTTGATTTTCATGGTCAAAAAGCATTACTTAAGTCATTAAATTACACCCAAAGGGACAGCGAAGGTTGAAAATTCTAAAATGTGAAATTTTTTAGCAAATGGATGGGACAGGGAATGGATTTCCCCCATGGGCGTCATTTAGGAGGGGGCAAGGGGGGGGGCAACCCCCCAAGATTTCCACTGTTATGTGAAAAATAGCCGCAAGTTCCTTGGAAATTCTGTAACTTACACCAAGAGCTTTGGGTGCAACTCAATATCAGAAAGAGTTAAAACACTACTTTTAAGGGTTAAATTTAAAAAAAATTTCTGGGGGAGGACCCCCAGCCCCCCTCTAAAATTTTTAATTCTGTTATTCGGTGTTTTTCCCTTGAAAATTCTGCCGCTTACAAGAAGCTTTTCCTTTTTAGTGCTCCCCAAAGAGTTAGTAAAAGAGAAAACACTAGTTTAAAGTAGTACCGTAAAACGGGGTGAATCGGATCAATTTTGAACTTCGAACTGCTGCCGAAAGTTTAAAAATAAAGATTTTGGAATGCTTTGAAAATAATATTTCGAGTCCCAATTAATACTTTAAGAACCCGTTGAAAAAATTCAATTATCTTGAACGGTTTATTTTTTATAAATTTTTAAGTGCCGTGATCCGATTCACCCTTGCGGGGTGAATCGGATCACTGCCAAGTTTTTGTGGAAAAAACGCAATTTTTACGTCTTAAAGTGATACGGGATCCTAAAATTAGCCTTCAAATAGTCTAATAATGTAAAATGAATACATTTTACTAAATAATGAACATTTCTTAAAATAAAATATAAGGTTTTCAGAAAACTTATGATACTTTTTTTTACCAAAGTTTCATGTTTGAAAATTTTTTTTGAAACACTGGTAATAGGTGGAGATTTCAAACGAAGGTTATTTTGGTTTACTTATATTTAAGAATATAATGTATGTTTTTGGAAGGTTCTGGTGGTATTATTTTTTTTCAAAATGATATAGTTAGAAAAGAAGACTGCCAACGATTTTCGTAAATTCTTTTCGGCCGCTTTAAAAACTGTGAAGAATACATTATTCATTGCCAATAAAAGTTTTGCTGTATATTTGCAATGTTTAAATTAAGATGTGAAAGGTTTGAGATGATTTGATAAGTTTAAGATAGCAAATTTTGGCTTTAAAACTGCATCATGCTGTAACTGGTAATTTTCCATAGTTCTTTAGCATTTCACTCGCTCCGTTGAGCAGCTGGTGTATGAAATAAAATCAAGACAGATGTTTTTCTGAAATAAATTAATTATTAAAGCATTGAAAGTTTTTCCACAACATTATTGTTTTATCTGTTTCCAGTTTCGAACAATAAGTGTTGCTTTTTTTAGTGTTTGCATATGTAGAAAACAATCCCTTCGTTCGCTTTACCGTAAGTTTAGCGAGTAGTACAATTCTCAGAAGCTAAAAAATAATGCACTCTTAAATATCGCATATCGCACTGATTTCTGCTCCTATATATTCCCATAAAAATAATTTAATATACGGCATATTACTAAACAGCTGGGTCTATATGTACGTTTTCTTGTTGATTTTGATGTCGTTTTAGTGAAAATTTCTTTCGAATGACCAACAAATACTAAATGAGGTTTTTCGCAATATATTTTATGTTTGAGATCAAAATTTCCCATCTAAAACTTATCGGTTAACCTTAAAACTTTGACACATTAATGTAAACATACAGCAAAACTTTTATTAGCCATGAATCATGCATTCTTTCCAATTTTTGAAGCGGCCAAAAAAATTTAACTAAAAATCTTCATTTGCGGTCTTCTTTTCTAACCTCCATTTTGAAAAGAAATAATACCACCACAACTACCAAAACCATACATTATATTCTTAAATATACATAAACCGAAATCCCCTTTGTTTAAAATCTCCAACTATCACCAGTTTTTCAAAAAATAATTTCAAACACGCATTTTTATGACTGATCCGATTCACCCCGCATCAGTATAGTCGGAATGGACTTGTTTTACTAAAAAAATCAGCAAAAATCGGAATTATCATTTATTTAAAATTTTGGGTCGCTGAATGCGAAAATCCCCATTAAAATCTTCAACTGACTCAGGATTTTCGGGGAACAGCCCCTCCCCCTTTTTACGTTTTTTGACGACTTTATAACTTTAAACTCAATTTTCAGGGTCAAAAAGCATTGCTTTAGTCTTCAAATTGCACTGCAAAAAATTTTACAGTAATTTTACAGCAAAAATCGCTGGCAATATGGGTTCCAGCCATTTTTACAGTGATTTTACAGCAATTTTGTAATTTTTGACTTTAACAGCAATTTTGTAAATTAACAGCAAGTTAGTAAATTTAAAAGCAATTCTGTATTTTTACAGCAATTTCGTAATTTTACAGATTTTTGTGTTAACATTACAGCGATACTGTAATTAGTCCGCAGGAAAACTAGAAAGCTATGGGCTTCTCAGATATGTCTTGTTCTTTCACGTTTCTACAAGTTAGTGGAGTCTCCAATGTAAATTTGTAAAAGTTTTTTGTTAATTTATGGTACCAAGGTTATTTTGGTTCTTAAGGGTATGGAGAGTCAGAAAATCTTTGGTACCAATTTTTCTATTCACTTTCCTGGTGTACAGGTCAAATCAAAGGTCAAATTATGCACTTTCATATTTTGACGATTAAGCAGGTATAATTAAGTTGAAAAACCTTTTAAATTATTGGAAATTGGTGGAAATAAAGTAAAAAAGTTTATAAATTAAAAAAGCTTTAAATATTAATTAAATTTAATTGATTAATTGATTAAAATGCAAAAATATCGTTTTTGCTGTTTTTGTAAAAATACTGCCATTGGTCTGTAAAATGGTATTTGATAGTCTATGTGTTTAAAAAATGGTTTGTTAATGTTTGTGAGATTGACCCAGAAGCGCGCGCAGCAGGGAGCAGACCAACTGCTCTCCTGCCGGTGTCCACTAAGTGGAGTCTCCCATGTAAATTTGTAAAATATTTTTGTAAATTTATGGTACCAAGGTTATTTTGGTTCTTTAGGGTATGGAGAGTCAGAAAATCTTTGGTACCAATTTTTCTATTCACTTTCCTGGTGTAGAGGTCAATATCAAAGGTCAAATTATACACTTCCATATTTGGAGATTAAGCAGCTATAGTAATAGATGGCATGGTTTTAGTTCGGCAAATTAGTGAAAATGTCAACTCATGTAAGGATCTTGTTCATCAATATTTGATTATACTAAGCAGTGTAAACTGAAAACTATAACACCATTCATCTAGTTTTTGACCATTACTCTGTGGATTCATCACTAAAAAACAACACGTAATAGGTGTAAAGGAAAGAAAATTGATGACAGAGCTTTTATTTGCACAGATAAGACACCAATTAAAATGGGATTCTCTAATTTTCTTAATAACTCTAAAACAAAAGCAAGCCTTATCGAATATCTTTCAATAAAAATACTCCATCATTACAACGGATTAGAGAAAGAGATAATTGTATCTACTGAAACCATAGTTCAATCAAATATACCAAGATTTACGATAATTTGAAAACAAATTATGGGGTACACAGAACACATCTTGTCACCAAATACAAATGTTTTCATTCTGGCCTTGAGACGGTACCCCCTTTTAGACCATGTGTCATAACTGGAACAGGGGCCAGAAAACAAATTGTTTCTCTCAAACCGATTTATGATCGTTTAGGAAGTAGAACTAATTGATGTCCTTCCAGGCTTTCATATAGTTTTACTGGCTGTGACACAACCGGGAGGTTCAATGGAAAAGGAAAATTAACATGCTGGAAAGCTTTTATAGAAGTTCAACCTCATGTCATTGAAATATTTGCATCTATTGGAAAAGCACAAAAAATATTAGATAAAAATTTCATTGCTCTTAAAGAGTTCATTTGTAGGTTATACAAATGCCCTAAAGAAATAAAGAACACTAAAGATCTTCTTTGGTACCTCTTCAAGAGATTGCAAGCTGAATCTAAGAGCCTACCTCCAACCCAAGCCGCTCTTGTCATAAACACACCATACACTTAGAGCGCATTATCAAGCTCTAGTATGGACCAAAGATGTCGAACAAACCCCATCCTTTCCTTCACCTGAGTTTTATGGTTGGAAAAAAGAAAATAAAACCTTTGTTCCAATTATAACTGATTTGCCACCTGCTCCTGAAGCTTTAGTTGAACTCAGAGGCGTCATTTCAGTTTTTGGTTGGGGGGGCCAAGGAATTTTTTTAAATGGGTCTGGTCCTTGCTGTAACTAGGTTTTTTGTCGGGGTGGCCTCAACTTCATTTTTAAGGTAATATATCATGTAAAAATTTGACAACGTAAACTCCAAGGAAAAATGGGTGGTCTGGGGGTTCACCCCCAGGAAAATTTCGAAAATTTGGCTCTTTAAGTAGTGTTTTAGCTCGTTGGGGCTGCATCCAAAGAGAACACTTTCTTGTAAACCACATAATTTTCTAGGGAAAAGAGTTGCAAATAAACGTCAAAGTTTTAAGGGGGGGCTAGGGGTCCTCCCCCAAGAATTTTAATTCCCCTTTAAACTAGTGTTTTATCTCTTTTTCAAACTCTTTGGGGAGCTAAGAGAAAAGCTTCTTGTAAGAGGAATAGTTTTCAAGGGGGAAAACACTAAATAAGAGACGTGAAAATTTTAGAGGGGGGCTGGGGGTCCTCCCCCAGAAAATTTTTGAAATTGAACCCTCAAAAGTAATGTTTTAACTCCTTTTGAGACATTTTGAGTTGCACCCAAAGCTCTTTGTGGAAGTTACAGAATTTTCAAGGGACTTGCAGCTATTTTTTACATTTCAGTGGAAACCTTGGGGGGGGGGCGGTTGCCCCCCCCTGCCCCCCCTAAATGACGCCCCTGGTTGAACTTACTGTGTGGTTGTAGCAAAAATAAATGCACCAATGGGGGATGTTCTTGTGTTGATTCACAGTTACCATGCACAGAAATGTACAAATGTGAAGGGATGAAAAAAATGTAAAAACTCTTTTATATGGACTGTGGATGCATCAGGCAGCGATTCCTCAAACTGTGATAGTTAATAATTTTCTTTTTATTATTATCAACACGTTTAAGATGAACAACTTTTGTGATGATTTAGGTGCAAAATTATGCAATTAACGAAATATTTTTCTTAAATTTATTATTATAGCAAACAAAACTTGACGGGATATAGGACCTTGGCAAAAGTGAGTTAGAAAACACTCTTGACTTTGAAGACCTCGGGATATTTTAAGAAATTCCTTTAAAAGTTCATTAAGAAAAGAAATTATTTTAAGTAATTATAAAATGTTTTACATTTACCTGAGTAACTATAATTCGAGATATACTTGTATTAATATTAATTTTCTTGCCAGAAATACATTTTAATCAGTAAGTTTAAGTGCTTTGGTATTATTAATTAAATCTCATTTATTAACCACTGATTAAAACATTCAATCCATCATAAAGTTAACTGAATAAGTGCTTTTAAGTAATAAGTTGGAAAACAAAAAGTACAAAAATTTCAACTGCGAAGTAAAAATTTTGAAATTTTGAGAAATTAATATTTTTTAATTAATTAAAATTCTAATTATTTTTTTCGAAAATTGAAAATATATTTAGAGTATCTACTCAGTATTTCGTCTATATTAAAAATTTCATATTTCTAAGGTAAAAAATAAGCTCATTATGTTAAAAGATCCATCATCCTTTAGCAGTTATTACTTGACCTTGTAATTAGCTTAATTAGTCTTAAAAGTTGATTAAAAAATTGGTACCAAACTTCTTTATGTTCCTTATATCATAAGTAATCCAAAAAACATTAGTGTACAAAATTAACAAGAACTTTTTACGAAGCCCTTTTTTTCGACACACGGGAGGTACTACCGATCTACGAAGGTTATTCTTCCTAGGTTTAGAATCATCAGTCGGTTCTTACACCTCATCTAAATAATTTGACTCTTTTAGTGGTGAGCGTAAAAACAAACATTGGTTTCCTGTCCGCAAGGATTCAGAAACGTTTCAGAAATGAAACGTTTCTGGATCTGAAAATGGATAGTTTTAAGGGGTAATTACCCCCCTAAAATTGCTAAAAATTTTACATTAGCATTTGTTATACCCTATTTATTTTGCTTATTTTTTACGCAATTAATCTTTGAAGGGTCCTAACCCTTCCCCAAGGACCCAAATTTGATGGAAATATGCAGCAATTATTTTTACTAAAAGCGGATGAGCTGTAACCGCCCCCAAAGCACCCACGGAAGGGTTCAATGCCGCACCTAGAGTTAAACTGCAGTGCAAAATAAAAGTAACAGTGCCACCGACTAAATTTCAGCTGATTCTTGTGTAAAATGACCTGCTGAAGTCAAATATGACACCCATTTTCCTCCACCACCCTCAGTTTTTAAGAGGATGCCCCCTAATTGTTATCCACAGCTGTGCATCTATATTAACATCTTGAATCATGGAATCCAGGGTCGGACTGGGAAGAAATTTCGGCCCGGGCATTTTAAGTCTGAATCGGCCCACTGCATAAATTTCATGGAAAATATAACTTCATAGAATTAAAAATTTCGGGGGGGATCGTGGTACCTCCCCCAAGAAATTCTTTTGAAAATTTATAGAAAAGGGGGTCTGGGGGTCCTCCCCCAGAAAATTTTGTAAATTTTACTCTTAAAAGTGCTGTTTTAACTCATTTGGGTCCTTTTGGGTGACATCCGAAAAGGTTCGCTCTTTTTATGCCATAGAATGAGGAAGTTGCACGATTTTTTTTATTTTTTTAATCGATTCCTCTTGCAAAAATAAGTAACTACCCAAAATTTGAGGCCGATCGAGAAATTTTTTGATTGCAAAAAAAATTAACAAAAATCCCCTTTTTAAAAGCGCGCGAAAACGCCAAGAGTTTGGATGTGTCGTCATCTTATACTAAACATTGTTGTAAAGCAATGGAGTTGATGGTATTGTTGTTGACGTCATCTTATAGTTTAAACAATAAACGTTTTCAGTCACGTGTTTTTTTCTCGACTTTTAAATTAAAATATTTAATTACCTGTACATTTTTTTGAAAAACTGACTAGATATTTCATTTTACCATACAATAAACCATACGGAACACATGTTTGTTTTTGAAAATCTGACACATGCAACTTCCTTATTTTTGAAGATGACACCAGGAAAATTCGTTCATAAAAATATTTTAAATAATATAATATGTTTTTGAATTCAGTAATTTATGGCATCATTAATGAATTTAATTGCTGTCAAATTAATGGTTTGGTGGCCGCACAAAAAGAATTCGTGGGCCTCTCGTTGGAAATTCCTGCTGATGCGGATTCATTTTTACAGGATCTTTTTCGAAAAATATTTTGGTTGTAGGCGGCCCACAAACGGTCCTCGATAAGTAGCGGCCCACCGGGCATTTGCGCAAATGCCCGCATGGCGAGTCCGAGCCTGATGGAATCCACACTCCCTAAAACCGGTCAGCTGTTAAAGAACTGAAGAGTTTCTACTTAGGATAGACCCAAAATATTAGAAAAACGTCATTTGTAATCTTTTCAAAATCATCAATATTAAAATCTTGATTTTTTTAAACCCAAAAATGGGTCCAAAATGTGGGTTTTTTCACATGGGTTTTTTTGAAAAGACCCATTGGGTCCAATCCAGCCAACCCTGTTCTTAAGTCTTTCATAGTACTCGCACGTGGAGGAAGCTTGAGAGATGGTTGAAACTTCGGTATTTCATATTACCCTACTATTCCATAACACCCTCCTTTCCTCTACTAGGGTGGTCCTTATTTTTAAAGTTTGAGTAATTTTATGCGACGCCCTCTCAAAGTGTTCCATCATGAAAGTAAAGGATTTTTGAAAAATTTTAGCTCAATCAAAAAATATTAACTCGTGCCGCAAAAGACTTGAAGTTTCAAAAAAAAGCTAATTAATTATGAAAAAATTATGAAAACTAGGTGGGCTGAAAACTCCTTCTTAATGAAGGAAATTTAAAAATAGTATTTTTAAATTTTTCAGCCCACGTTTTACATAATAATTAAAAAAGGGTCCCAATGAAAGGAGGATGTGAATCTATCTGTCTTCTATTTTTAACAAAGTATGGATGTTATTGGTAAAGTTTTTAGTGTATTTCTTGTAAAAATTTTTCAAAGTATATTTTTTAACAAGAAGCATTTCGATAAAGTTTTTAGTTTTTAGTGTAACTTTTCAATTTCATTTTATTTTTAACAAAGTTTTTTTTTATAATTTGTAAGTATCTCTTTTTGATAAAGTTTTTAGAGTTATTTTTTATTTCTTGTAATATTTTTTCGAAGTTTTTATTTATTTTTGAAATTTTCTGTATTGGTTTCTTTATTTTTAACAAATTTTTCCTAAAGTTTTTATTTTTAGCAAAGTTTTTAGTTTTATAAGTTCTAAGTTTTTATATTGAACAAAGTATTAAGTTGTTTTTCTGCGTTTGTCTTTATTTTTAACAAAGTTTTTAGTAGTTTTTAGGTTTTTCTTTTGTTAAAGTTTTTCGTAATAATTTCTTTTTGGTAAAGTTTTTAGTGTAAATTTTTATTTCTTGTAAAATTTTTTCAAAGTTTTTATTTTATTTTTAACAAATATTTTATTTTTGTAGTGTATAAGTTTTTTTTATGGTAAAGTTTTTCGTTTCATAGTTTCTAAGTTTTAATATTTAACAAAGTATTAAGTTATTTTCTGCATTTGCCTTTATTTTTTAACAAAGTTTTTAGTTTTATGGTTTTTATGTTTTTCTTTCTGTTAAAGTTTTTCGTAATAATTTCTTTTTGGTAAAGTTTTTAGTGTAATTTTTTATTTTTTGTAAAATGTTTTCAAAGTTTTTATTTATTTTAAACAGATATTTTAGTTTTGTAGCTTTTAAGTTTTTACATTTAACAAAGTATTAAGTTATTTTTCTGCATTTGTCTTAATTTTTAACAAAATTTTCAGTTAAGCTTTTATTTTTAACAAAGATTTTAGTTTTTTAGTGTATAAGTTTTCATTTCTTGTGTAAAGTTTTTCGTTTTCTAGTTCATTTCAAACAAAGTTTTCAGTTTCGTATAAATAAGTTTTTATATTTAACAAAGACTAGTTTTTCAGTGTATAAGTTTTCATTTCTTGTAAAGTTTTTTCTGTGTTCATTTTTACTTTTAGCAAAGTAATGAGTTATTTTTCAGCATTTGTCTTAATTTTTAACAAAATTTTCAGTTAAGTTTTTATTTTTAACAAAATGTTCAGTTAAATTTTTATTTTTAACAAAATTTTCAGTCAAGTTTTTATATTTAACAAAGATTTTAATTTTTCAGTGTATAAGTTTTCATTTCTTGTTAAGTTTTTTCTGTGTTCGTTTTTATTTTTAACAAAGTATTAAGTTATTTTTCTGCATGTATCTTAATTTTTAACAAAATTTTCAGTTAAGTTTTTATTTTTAACAAAATTTTTAGTTAAGTTTTTAAATTTTTAGTTAAGTTTTTAGTTTCGAAGTGAATAAGTTTTTATATTTAACAAAGATTTTAGTTAAGTTTTTAGTTTGAACAAAATTTTTAGTTAAGTTTTTAGTTTCGAAGTGAATAAGTTTTTATATTTAACAAAGATTTTAGTTTTTCAGTGAAAGTTTTTTGTGTTCGTTTTATTTTTAGCAAAGTATTAAGTTATTTTTCTGCATGTATCTTAATTTTTAACAAAATTTTGAGTTAAGTTTTTATTTTTAACAAAATTTTTAGTTAAGTTTTTATTTTTAACAGAGATTTTAGTTTTTTAGTGTATAAGTTTTTCTGTGTTCGTTTTTATTTTTAACAAAGTATTAAGTTATTTTTCTACATGTCTTAATTTTTAAAAAAATTTTCAGTTAAGCTTTTATTTTTAACAAAGATTTTAGTTTTTTAGTGTATAAGTTTTTCTGTGTTCGTTTTTATTTTTAACAAAGTATTAAGTTATTTTTCTACATGTCTTAATTTTTAACAAAATTTTCAGTTAAGCTTTTATTTTTAACAAAGATTTTAGTTTTTTAGTGTATAAGTTTTCATTTCTTGTGTAAAGTTTTTCGTTTTCTAGTTCATTTCAAACAAAGTTTTCAGTTTCGTAGTGAATAAGTTTTTATATTTAACAAAGATTTTAATTTTTCAGTGTATAAGTTTTCATTTCTTGTAAAGTTTTTCTGTGTTCGTTTTTATTTTTAGCAAAGTATTAAGTTATTTTTCTGCATGTATCTTAATTTTTAACAAAATTTTCAGTTAAGGTTTTATTTTTTAACAAAATTTTTAGTTAAGTTTTTATTTTTAACAAAATTTTTAGTTAAGTTTTAGTTTCGAAGTGAATAAGTTTTTATATTTAACAAAGATTTTAATTTTTCAGTGTATAAGTTTTCATTTCTTGTAAAGTTTTTCTGTGTTCGTTTTTATTTTTAGCAAAGTATTAAGTTATTTTTCTGCATGTATCTTAATTTTTAACAAAATTTTCAGTTAAGGTTTTATTTTTTAACAAAATTTTTAGTTAAGTTTTTATTTTTAACAAGTATTAAGTTATTAAGTTTTAGACAAACAAAATTTTTAGTTAAGTTTTTAGTTTCGAAGTGAATAAGTTTTTATATTTACAAAGATTTTAGTTTTTCAGTGAAAGTTTTTCTGTGTTCGTTTTTATTTTTCAAAAAGTATTAAGTTATTTTTCTGAATGTGTCTTAATTTTTAACGAAATTTTCAGTTAAGTTTTTATTTTTAGCAGAGTTTTTAGTTTTTCTTTTAGATTCTGTAATAATTTTCTTGGTTTTTATAATGTATGTTTCCTTTTAAGTCTTGTTTCCCCTTTAATTTTTATTAGAATAGTTTAAATGGATTATAGATGAAAGAAGGCTTTAGGTAAGAGAAAACATTATATCCATAAAGGATTTCTTTCATAAGTTAGTTTATATGTATTATATTGTTTGCTTTTGTGAATAATATAAATTGTTAGTAAAAATGTACAGCAGAGGGTAAAATTCTTGTAGAGCAAGTATAGCTGATGGGTTAAAAAAGTTATTATTTTCAAAAAAAAGGTTGAAAATGATCAACGTAACCATTCCATTAATTGAAAAATAACCAAAGCCACTTTAGTATAGAAAAAATATTACATGTTTAATAAATATAGTAAAAGTTATGAATAAAATGAATGTATATATTGTATGTTCTGTAGTGGTAGCCTAATAAAGTACTTTATATAAAAGGTTAAGGATTGAAATTTTTTCAACTGTTGGGAAAATCGTTTTACAAATTTTGTATAAAAATTTAAAAATTCTCTCATTTATACAATGATTTCAGAAAAAAGAGTAATGGAATAGTTTTTGTTTAGGTGATCAATCATATATTCTCACGTTTAAATCTAGAAAAAGGTACTATGCGAATAAAATAAGTAATATCTTCAATTGAACTATAGTAAAATTAATGGATTTATCATTTTTAACTTGAATGATTCTAACATTCTATAAAAAAATCAATTCCTCGAACAGAATTCATAATAAAAGTATATTTTATTAAAAAAAACGCTTAAAATATTGAAGATCTTATCCAATATGAACAAAATTAGTAATTTTTAATCGAAGTTGTAAAATAATTCCTCCAATAGGATAGCGTATTATATGTCAAGTGGTCTGAAAATGCTTGCATTGAAAATGCATTCTCAATTTTTCAAAGTATCCTTTCCTGATCAAAGTAAAATAAAAAATAATTCCACCAATAGGATAACGTATTAGATGTCTGGTTGTCTGAAAATGTTCAATCATTCTCAATTTTTCAAAGTATCCTTTCTGGTGAAAATACTGTATTTTCAAAGTTAAGGATTGTGATAGGATAAGCATTTTGTGTCAAACTGTAAATAAAGTGAATATTGAACTGTAAATTTAACGAAATAGAAATGATTGCAATGAAAATATATATATCTTTTGAAAACCCTCTCCCTTGATATTGCGGGAAAAGATGCAATCGCTGTCAATCCCAATGGAGGTTACCCCGTTATCGCCACACATATTGCTCTGTGAAAGGTAAGAGGGGCGGTTCGCCGGTGCATTGTTAAAGGGAGTCTCAATGACAGGTGAGTAGTGCAGTCTACATTTTTTGAGTTTGTGATAATCTTGGTCTTTTATTCCAGTATGGGCATTCAATTCAATAGATAATGTATTACAGCGGTTAGTTTGTTCATTAACCTTATAATTTTATGTAAAATAACTTAATCTGCTAATTAACCTTTGTTAATAACTAACTATCAATTAATGTTATCTTAAAATAATTTAGAAAGTCACAATTTAGCTTCTTTTTGTTGCATGTGTTCTAGAGCCTCAATATAGTGGAAGAGCTGCAATTTGTCCATAATACAGTTAAACAGTTTGTTAATATTAAATACCTTTAGTAGTAACTGTTAATAGAAAAATAACTTCCTGTTGTGTCATAGTGGTAAAGCCTCAATATAGTGGAAGAGGTGCAATTTGCTAATTTCATCCATATTACAGTTAAACAGCGGTTACAGTTTGTTATTAGTAAATAACTTTAATAGTAACTGTTAATAGAAAAATAACTTTAACTTCTTGTTAATTGAATGCTCTTATCACCGGCGCAGGGATCTTATAATTAAAAAATAATATAAACAATAAAAAAACTGTTAATGAGCGGTTACAGTTTGTTAATAGTAATATAATTTTAAATATTTTCACATATAAGTCATAGTTCGCGTTATTGAATTGAGGCGGCATGCTTTGCTTGTCGGGTGGTTGGTGGGACTTCAATTTAAAATACTTTAAAATATTTAATTAGGGGGTTGGGGGATGAAGTACAAAGGAGAGGCTTCCGGTAACTTACCAAATCAAACTGATCAAGGATTTGCGTTAAGCTCTACCAAGCGTACTTCGGTAACCAAGAATATCTTGGGCTAACTCTCCTGGGAGATATATTGATGTCAAATAACTTTAATTTTAGCTTCTTGCTGTTGTTGGAGCCGCAATTTAGTGGCAGAGCCCTAATTTAGTGGTGGAGCCCCAATTTATTGGTAGAACCGTAAAGTAGCAGACATCCGTAATCAGTAGAATGGGAGTCGCAATCTAGTAGAATGGGAGTCGCAATCTAGTAGAATGGGCAGGGGAACCGCAATTTGGTAGATTGGGAAGGGAGTCGCCGGCGCAGGAGGTGCAGAGTCGCAATGTCGCAGAACTGTCCTTTTTACACTACTCACAGCCGTGCATCTATTAACATCTTGAAACATGGAATCCTCACCCCCTAAAACCGGTCAGTTTTTAAAGAACTGAATAGTTTCTACTTAGGATAGACCCAAAATATAAGAAAATCTTCATTTGTAATCTTTTCAAAATCATTAATATTAATTCCAGAGCTCGCATGCGCCTTCGCGATTCTGGAAGTCTTTCGAACTCTTCCGCGGGTGCTTCTGTTAGGCTAACACCTCAGCCGCTTTGAGTAAAATTTATTGCTGCATATTGTCATCAAATTTGGGCCCTTAGGGATGGGTTAGGACCCTTCAAACGGAAGTAGCTTAAAAAATAAGAGGAAAAATAGCGTATAAAAACCTCTATAATATTTAGCTATTTTTTGCATTTTTAGGGGGTAATTAAATTACCCCTTTAACCTATTCATTTGTTATAAATTTATCATATTTTGTTAATTTAAACCTTTCTTGTTCCCTGGGGGGCAATTTGAAGACTGAAACAATGCTTTTTTGCCCTGAAAATCGAGTTTAAAGTTATAAAGTAGTCAAAAACGCAAAAAGGGGAGGGTCTGTTCCCCGAAAATCCTGTGTCAATTGAGAATTTTAATGGTGATTTTCGTATTCAGCGACCCAAAATCTATAAGAAATGACTATTTTCATCAAGGAAAAAATTTTGAAGGTCAAATTTGTTGAACGGTGTAGTCTGCTGGAGTTACAATAACCTGAAGTGGTTTCATTTAGCTTTCTGATTTGTAGATGGCAGCACAAGCTTGATTGAAATAAATGATATTTTCATTTTTAACCAATATTGTAGGTAGTTTAGGGCCGATCTCACCAACCTTCCGTTAAAGATAATCAACGGTTAAGTCGTATTTAACGGTAGGTCTCTCGAAATTTCGTCTCACCATCAACGCAAATTAGCCTTAACCGTTCGTTAAAGTTCCCGTTAAATTAATCAGTACTTTATCCACCGGTTAAGGGGTAATTTTATTTGTGCTTCCATCTACAATCGTAACAGTGAAGTACAAATAGATTATTTGTATATACTTTAGTTGGAATTCTTGTTTTTCTACTGCATGAACTTTTATTAGACTCTTGGAAAAATAAATATAAACAATTTGAGACAGAATATACATCATGACTACCATCATTATTGTATAATGACTCGTATTCATAATTAACCAATATTCCATCCAAGATGGCGGCTATTCAACTCCAAAAGCTTGACGTGAAGGCCCTTTTGTTCATACGCGTTGAAAAAAGTAGTTCCAAGTTATACGTGCTGTAATGCATATTAGTGTTTATATTGGCAAATAAAAGTACACTTTTAAGGACACGAGTGTCTTTTTAATTATGTTTTAACCAATCACAAAATGCCAAGTATCGAAATAGTTTATTTGAGCTTTTAAACGTCTGGTTAGTTAACCGGCGAAAAGTTAACGGGAGGTTTCGTTGGTGAGACGACTGCGATTTTAAAGCTCCTGTTATATTAAACGGCCGGTTAGTTAACCGTTGATCAGTGGCGTATATAAGGGGGGGGCCGAAGGGGCCCTGGCCCCCCCCGAAATTCTGACTTGGTGTACCAAAACAAGTTAAAACCCTGTCTCTTAGGGTCAAATTTTGAAAAATTTTCTGGGGGAGGACCCCCCAAACCCCCCTTTAGAGTGCTTGGAATTTTATTATTCAAAACTTTTTTACAATAAGTTCAAAATCCTACCTGAGAATGTATGTCTGAAATTCGGAAAGTGTATCAAAACCAAGTTGAAATCCTGTTTTTACGATCTAATCTCCAAAATTTTTCTGGGGGATGACCCCCATATATCCAAAATTTAATTCATCAAATTTAACCTGAAAATTTATATCCAAAATTCTAACTAGGGGTACCAAAACTAGTTAAAAACCTAGTTTTTAGAGTCTAATTTCCAAAAATTTTCTGGGGGAGGACCCCCAGACCCCCCTTTTGTAATTGCAACTTAATACATCATAACTTTTTAATATTAAGTTCTTTAAGTTGTAAATTCTGACTACGAATATACTGAAAAAAAAATTAGATATACATGAGAGGGGCTGGGAAAAAATTTTGGGCCCCTCCCGAAATAAATTTCTATATACGCCAGTGCCGTTGATTATGAGAAAGTTGGTGAGATCGGCCCTAATCAGTTTTTTGTATTGTTTGAAGAGTTTTTAGGTCCATAAAATATATTTTAATTATTGAAACTACCTTAGGGTTTCACTTACCACGCGATTAACTCAATTGAGTAGAATACGGCTGTTAATATCGAAGCGCCGCCACCGCACTTCATATCTGGCCCCTCGCTCTGCGCGCGCAACTCCCTCCCCTAAGGCGGACTGACCGAAACGTTCAACCAATCAGGATCCCTCGCTCGCTAGGTTTCTGGCCCGACTTTTCGCTGCTCGCTGCCGAGCCTAGATCATTCCAGGCTGAATGTTCGTCCAGAAAACACGTCTGGAATTGTTTTTATTTCGGTTCTGAAGGTTGACCATGTCTTCTAGGGAAGGATACGCCGACTGCGTTTACGAAAGCCCGAACTATTCGGAGCCATCTCCCATGGCTTGCTCAAAGAACTTCTACCCGTCCCCGCAATACCAACCACAGGAGTTGCAGCACATTGCAGCTAATGTGCTATCGTATCAGCCTCAACAAATGCAGCAGCAGCAGCAGACCGCTAGCAAGGATCAGTGCGCGACTTCGCAGTTCATGATGGGTCGTCCGCCCAACAACTCCTATCAGCAGCCGAGCGGAGGGATGATGATGAACGATGCCGTCCCCGGCCCCTCTCGCTTCGGCCCGATGCCTGGAGCTCCCCCGGTGATGCCGCCCCAGCAACGCCACTCCAAGAAGAAGGACGAAAATCACATCAAGCGCCCCATGAATTGTTTCATGCTGTGGTCGCGCGCCCAGAGAAGGCAGATTGCAACCGCCAACCCAAAAATGCACAACGCGGAGATATCGAAGGACCTGGGAAAAGGGTGGAAAGAACTCAGCGAGGAGGAGAAGCGGCCGTACATCGACGAAGCAAAGCGGCTGCGAATCCAACATCAAAACACCTACCCGGATTACAAGTACCGGCCGCGAAGAAAGATCCCAGTGGCGCCAAAACCGAACCCCATCAAGTCTTTGATGCAGAATTCGCAGCCTGTCCAGTTTCCGTCCCAAGGCACCGCTTCTGCATATTCCTCGGGCCTTCCTCGTGGTCCATACGGCCCTCTGTACAGCGCCTACCCGGCTTTGGAACGAGCTTCGATGGAGCAGAACGCGAGGCTCGACCCGCGACCCTACATACCACCATTCACCCAGCAACAGCCTGTTGCCGTCATGGGATCTTCGTCGACGTCCCAGGCCTCTACTCCCTTCAACAACTATCCCCCAGCGGTGATGCAGTCTCGTCAAAACACCCTGACCACCTACAACACTAGCGGGGCTGGACTGATGCCTACTCCGCCGTCGTCTACGAGGTCTCCAAATGAGAACAATGACAGGTCGGATACCATGACGGAAGCTCAACAGCAACCGATGACCTACTTTACCCTGGAGAACCTGATGCCGTTTTCCGCATCTCAACCAACGGTGAGCCTAAACTACAATCCTTACTATGAAGCTCGTTTTTAAATGTCCCCACTTTTGCAATGCTTATTAATGTCATCACCTTTTTCGACAATGTTAAATTTGTTTTTTAATCTAATATGTAAGAAAGCCCTCCATATGTGAAATAATTTTTTAAAAATGCATAATTTTTTCTTTATTCATAAATTTCTACTCTTTTCCAAAAAGTAGTAGGGTGGGTTGGGGTAAAATGGGTCACTTTTAAGGTAATTTCACATTCTAAGTTTTAGTTCATCAAAACTGTTACTTTTTAAGGATTTCTTTCAATTGAATCTTGACATTACGATCCTTCAGAATATTTTTATCTAATTTTATAAAATATTTTTTAGTTATAATATGGTTAAACTTAGCATCAAAATAATGACCTATTTTATATCCATCCATTATCCCCATCCATCTATTATCCGTTATCCCATTTTACCCCAACGTGGGGTAAAATGGGTCTCATTGCTAAAGACGTCAAGAAGTCTGCTGTAATTTATTACAATATATACGAGGGTTGTTTTTTAATTAACTTCCGTTTTTCTGCTGAAAAGAAAGTATTAGGAATTTCAAAATAATTTTGGTACAGGTAGTTAGATACATCTTTCAGGTTCAATTTGCCACTTTACTGAATAAAATCGGACATTTTTTCTATTTTTTATCGATTTTACAAGCGCGCTCCTCGAACTATTTTCCCGCCAACCCATAGAGAATTTCGGCTTTTTTTCTCCCCTCGCTCCGTCCACGATCACCTGCCCTATGTTAATGTCTGGTCGTGGACGGAGCGAGCGGAGAAAAAACGCGAAATTCTCTATGGGTTGGCGGGAAAATAGTTCGAGGAGCGCGCTTGTAAAATCGATAAAAAATAGAAAAAATGTCCGATTTTATTCAGTAAAGTGGCAAATTGAACCTGAAAGATGTATCTAACTACCTGTACCAAAATTATTTTGAAATTTCTAATACTTTCTTTTCAGCAGAAAAACGGAAGTTAATTAAAAAACAACCCTCGTAGATATTTGGAAGTTGGTAAACCCTGTTTTTTTGACAACACCATTTACCGTTCAAATTAAATATTTTTTCAGTTCTTAAATTCATGAATCTAAATTTTTGACAGTTGGGAAATATTGCCAACACACACAGATAAAAGATTATAATACAAAAAATGGGCGAAAATAATTCAATTTAAATTTGATTTATATCGAGTTAATTAAAACTGACCCATTTTACCCCAGAAGACCCACTTTACCCCAACCCACCCTACATATTTTGTGTTTGCATGGGACCTTTTCTAAAAGAAACGATTTTGTTTTAAATAAATTAATGAAATTAAATTTGTAAGTTCTATTACAAATTTTGGGTAAATATGTAAAAAATATGTTGTTAAAATTTAGTTAATTCATTTGGAAAGGGAACAAAATAAAAGAAAATGTTAACAAAATATTTGAAATACAAAAAAGTTAAAATATTAAAAAGTGCGAAAATTAAAAAAATTTTAAAGCAAAAAAACAACAAATTTATTGGTTGCAAAACAGCTTGAAGTTTTGGTTTAAAAAATAAATGTTTCATATAAAAATAAATGTTTTTAAACGTTATATTTAAAAAAAATCATTGTTTTTAAATTCATATCATGCTGTTGAGTGTTAAAGTTGATATGGTTTGGTTAAAGTTAATAAAGTTTGGTGGAAAAAAATCAACAACTTTTTTAAATGCTATTGTATACATTGGAAAAATTGAATGTTTTTAAATGTTATATTTGAAAAAAATCATTGTTTTTCAATGGGATATATCATAGCTGTTTAGTGTTTAGGGGTCATCCATAAATTACGTGAGGTGTTTTTTCCAAAATCAGGACCCCCCCTCCCCCCTTGGTGAGATTTAGTGAGATTTTTCTTGACTCCCCCTCCCCCCCACGCGAGATTTACCTACAACTTTTAAAAATTATTTTCTAAAAATTATTTTCATTTTGTGCTTCATAGCACCTTATTAAGTTATAATTAAGTTAAAAAAAGTTGACGTGAGATTTTAATCGACCCCCCCTCCCCCCTTGGTAAGATTTGGTGAGATTTTTCCAAACCCCTCCCCCCCTTTTTGACCTCACGTAATTTATGGATGCCCCCTTAAGTTAAAATGTGCAATGCATCTCTCGTGCAATTATCTTGGTAAAGGTTTTTTAGTCTCTTTCTAAAGAGATGTTTTATAATTTCTGTATATTTTTTTTTGGATACTTGGGTTTATTCCTGTAAAAAAATCTGCTGGCCAAAAAAAAATGTATACGTTGATCCTGGCCGGGCCTTTTTTTACAAAAGCTTTTCCTTTTGTACATATAATAACTGGGCACTAACATATGTATGTTTTTAAATTATTCCTCATTTTGTAAATATAACGTTTGAATTTTGTAACTTTTTATAGAAACAAATAAAATGAAATTTAAAATTAACATTGTTTGTTTAGTTCCGTGATTAACGTTTGTATTCACCAGTAACTTAACTTAAGGTTAACCTGGAATCAAGCTCTATCGACAACTCTGATTGGCTAAAAACTTGTTCCCCTTATTCAACTAGACTACCAATCAGAAATTTAATTCCAGGTTAACCTTAGGTTAAGTTAGTGATGAATACGGCCGTAAAAGGACAGAGATGTATTTTTTAAGAATGATTGTGTAGAAGTATAGAAATTATTTGCTCACAAAATTATTGTTCAAATTTAAAGTTTTAAACTAACTTAAACCATAAAGTTTTATTATTTTATTTATATTGCAAGATTATTTAAACTTAAAGTGTAGATTAAAAGTTTTAGTATTAAAAAAATATTGTAATTTTTTTCATTAATACTGTAAGATAAAATTTCTTTATGTTGATTTTGATCAAGCCAATCATAACTATAGAAACAGTGAATGTAAATTTATTTAACAGGTAAAATGAAATATTGTTAACTCTAATCTCCCTAAAATAAGGTTTACACAACCAACATTTAGTTTAAGATAAGATTATGATTTTAGAACCAATTTCTTAGTAAAAACTTGCTTCAGTAGGTAAATTTTATTAACATTTAGTCATTTAGGTTGTAGAATTAGAGTAAAAGTTACGTAATAAAAAAAGCTTTAGGCTGAATAAATATCAAGACCATTTCCTGAGAGGAAAAATTCCTCATCCTTAGCTGACGACTGCTAATGCTTCTCAAGGTAAGTAAAATTACAGAATGGTAGTATAACAGGAAAATTTTAATAGTAATAATTATTAAGTATGACAAATAACACAAATGCTATTGTAATGACCCATAAGGAACTTAATACTTGGTATAAATACTTTTCTTTCTTTAGAAAAATCGAATTCATAGATTTAAAATTAGGAAAAGAAGTAATACGAGTTAAGTTTATCCTAAGTGTCTGCTTTGGGAAAGAGGAAAAAACTAACTTGGCTGAAGCATAGTTAAAATTATTTGAAATTTAAAATAAAAAAAAATTGAAAGTGAAACTTTTACTTTACTCTTTTTAATTGAATCGCATTGAGTGTCTCCTGTGTTAATTTGAATACTGGATTACAGAGACGATAAAAATTCTATATGATTGCCTTAAAGCAAGACCCTCTACATAAAGGCCTCCCAACTCGGCCGTGCAACGTCATAACTTTCACTCATCTTTGACGTCACTCCATAGACTTAACATGGCAATTTTCACTCACGTTTGACGTCATCGTCCGGAGTTGGGTGGCCATGTATAAGAGGGTCTTGCTTAAAGCAAGTAACTTTAAAAAAATTCATTTAAAATTTCGTACAATAGGGGGCCGGATGCAACTACGTTTTGCGACAATTTTGAGACCGGTCGAATCCTACTTCCAAACAACTCAACTATCGTTTTCCTAAGTCATTTTTCCAGCATGCCGGAGGAAAATGTCAGCCGGATCGTCGTAAAACGCTACCTCCTGAGCAGGCGTTCTTGGGCGATTGTTATTAGGAGAAATCCGGTTCTTTAGCACGTTATAGAACGTAGTTGCATCCGGCCCAGGGTTGGTTTCCTATATCAGGTGTAGAGATGTCAGTGTGTTTGAGGTTTTTCTGATCAGTACCTACCTATTCAAATATAGCAATGCCACTGTTATTCTTAGGATTTTTTTGGAGGAGTAAAAATACTCCTTGACTTTTTTTAGGAGGCGTGAAATTCATTTATGAGGAGTGAAATACGGTAATAATATAAACTGCATATACAGTAGGGTGGCCCAAAAAACTTTTTTTCAGGTAGAGTTCTGGGCACCCTCTACTTTTTTTCGAACAGCTAATAGAAGCTCACAGCCAAGATTTCAACTCTGTATTCGAATTAGAAATCGATGACCAAGAGGAGTGAAAAAATCCGAATTCGAATATTTTTTATACAAAGCAACTAAAAAACCAATCAAACCATCTCATTTTGTTCATGATCTTTTATAAGAAACTAATAACGTTATAGATATAATATTCCAGGTTTTGTTTTTTTATCACCTTTATTTTTATTGCAGTAATTTTCTAATGTCCAAAGAACTTTTGTAAAGTTGCTTTTCCTGCATTTTTAAACAACTAATAACTCTAGAACTATACAACTTAAAAACCTGAAATTAGTCCCCTTTTGTTTGTAATTTTTTTCTTTGATTTAATGTGAATCATGACCATCATTTTCAAAAAGTTTTTTTCAAAATTAAAAAAAAATTTAAAAATGTTAATGAAAAAATTTTTTGATTTGACATTTTTTGCATGTTTTCAGTCATATGGGCACCCTCAAACGAGTTTTTGAATTTTCCATGAGTGAATAGCTCTTGCTGTATAATTTTAGGGATAGTTTAGGGACTTTTTAATTTAGGGAGTTTTTTAATTTATTGACTAAATTTCAAATATTTTTATTTTTTTATACATGATTAAATTTTATTTTCACCTTGAAATTTGGTAGATATGTTCATTTTAAGAGTTAAAAGGCTTTTAATATTTTTTCAAAAAAATATTTTCATTTAATTTTTTTTCCACTTTTTTTTAATTTTGAAATAAAACTTTTTGAAAATGACGGTCATGACGCACATTAAATCAAAGACAAAATATTTACAAACAAAAGGGGACTAATTTCAGGTTTTTTAGGTGTATAGTTCTAGAGTTATTAGCTGTTTAAAAATGCAGAAAAAACAACTTTACAAAAGTTCTTTGGTCATTAGAAAATTACTACAGCAAAAATAAAGGTGATAAAAAAACAAAAATGGGAACATTATATCTATAACGTTAGTAGTTTCTTATAAAAAATCGAGAACAAAATGAGAGGGTTTGATCTTTGGTTTTTTAGTTGTTTTGTATAAAAATCTTCGAATTTGGACTTTTTCACTCTTCTTGGTCATCGCTTTCTAATTAACCCATTAACGCCCAAGCAAACTTTTTGTGGGGCGAATTGAATAAAAATCAGGAATCTGGTGTATTTTGCCTTTAATATGAATATTATGAACAAATTTTGTCAAAAGAGTCATTAAAAAAAACTAAACCATCTAAACCATCGGCGCAACAGCCCAAGTGGGCCAAGGCCTACGATGCCCATCTTCGTTTTCGTGACCGTGGGGCCTGGGGTGCAAGGCAAATGTCTCGGTTAGGTGGTCAGCACAACGCGAGACCCCCAGTGTTTAGTTCCCAAGCATGCTTGGTCCTCAGTTTATCGACCCACTGAAGGGATGAAAGGCTGAGTGGACCCTGCCCAGCCCAGGATTTGAACCCCGGACCTGTGGCGTGGAAGCGCGATGCACTACCACTGCGCCACTGGGGCTTCAAAAGAGTCATTAGTTTTTTAAAAAAATGCTGATCTAAAAATAGATCACTGGGCGTTCGGATGATATTTTTTGTCACAAAGCCAAGTATTAGTGTAAATTCAAAAAAAATACTTAAAATTATAAAATAAATATAAATATTAGTATTTCTCTTTAAAAAACACGTATTTATTCATAAATATGTGGAAAAAGAATTAAATAGTAATAAAATTAAATAATTTACCAAAAAATAAGTACACAAATAGCCTATGTTGTAAGTAATTTTAGGAGGAAAAGGGGAAATCGAACCAAGAACTTGAGATTTAGATATAAGTATGTTATAGAAAACATATGAAATGACATAAAATTGTAACTAATAAGTAAAATAAAATGCATTGGGTTAATTTTTTGATAATTTTGTAAATTGGTTTACCAAAAATTAATAACATTCATGAAATAAAATGTGCTTTTGTCTTACGTGGCAACATTCAAAATTGCTGCTTGTTTTCGCTGACCTATTCAATAAACTTCTTACTCTGGCATAACGTCAATTTTAAGATTACAAAGGCTGGATAAGGGCGAATTCAAAAAATATTGTAACTCTAAATTTGAGATTTTCATAGTTCCTTGATAACCTTTAATTGTTTTATAATTTCCCTTGTGAAGTATTTCAAAACTATTTGTGTCATATAAAATACGTTTATGTGAATAAACACCAATAATTTTATACCACTAGTTCCCATGCTGTGCTTTATTAGAAATGAATCATAATGGCTTACCCACCATTTATTCGACAAATTAAATTTTAAAATTTAATTTCCAATAATATAATTTTCAACTTCTCAAGAAAATCAATATTTTACTTCATCTTAAACATTACTGAGTGTTCTCAGACACATTTTATCTGTTTTAGTGGAAAAAACTAAATACTCGTATTGTAAGCAACACAGAAAAAATAAAAGCCCGAACGCCCAGTGATCTATTTTTAGATCAGCAGTATTTGTACTTGATTTTTCACTAAATAAATTATTTTTGACTTAACTTTGCATTATATCCCAATAGCTACATCTATAAAGATAAAGTAAAACTGGAAAAGGATTCATTTAGTGGTATAAATTTACTTTTTTCTTGAAAAACGCAAATGAAGATGAAAAAACTGCAGAATGAGACTCTGAGACAAACTTTAGCCTATCACTGTCCCAAAATAAATGAAGCAAATATAAAAAACTCATGGTATTAGAATTGAGGGATGTTTTCTCTTGCCATACGTGCAGTTTCGTTACTGTTGGGTGAATTTAAGGACATTTTAAAGATAATTTATAACACTATGTTTAGCGATCTAAAAATAGATCACTGGGCGCTAATGGGTTAAGGTACAGAGCCCAAACTTTGCCTGAATAGTTTCCTCTATAGGTGTAAAAAATTGAGGGGGTGCGGTGGCAATTTCATAACACTTTATTTTTTCCTAGAGAAAAGTGGGTCATCCTTACACAGAGACTAATTTTTTTTATAAAAACGCTTTTTTAATGGACATAAATGATATAGGAATAATGAGGATGGTTTTTTTGGCAACATCTTAAGTATTTGTAGAAAATATTAAAGTTTATAAGTTATTTTAAAGTTATTTTACATTAAACATTCTAAATGAAATATTTATTTAACATTACAAATTTGAGTAGAAAAAACATTTTTCGATGGGGCGCAATGCATTTTTTAAGGCACTAGGGGGCTCTGCCCCCTGCTCGCTATCGCTCACCAACCCCCGGAACTGCTTCGCAGTTCTTTGAAGATCGCTTTGCGATCTTAGAGAGCAGAGCTCGCTTGTTTCATCTCAATTACCATGTAATTACCAGTAAAACCTGGAACTGTCTGCTTAGTTAATGATAATTTAATATCGAAACCTTTTATCTCTCTAACTTATCAATAACTTAATTCGGACCATTACTACAAAAATAAATATCTTACTAAAATATTCCTTTTTAGCTTACCAATAATTTAATCGAAATATTTTCAAAAAATATCCAGCAAGACTACTAATTGTCATCAACCATCTTAGAGAAAAAAATGCCATAAAAAACTTTTAAATTGATAAAGTGCACGTGTGTGTCTAGTGAATCGTCGGGAATAAGAAATCAGACTCATAAAAATCATTGCCGGTTTCTCTAGTGAACGACCAGAAAGAGAAGAAAAAAATTTAAACTTTGTATCTTAATAATTCTAAAACTAATTCGAATTTTTTAAAAAACGAAACGCCAATATTCTTATAAAAAATAATTGCATGTGTGTTTAAAATATCATAGTTCTACTGTGATTAGTTTTTCTACTATAACGAAAAAACCGAAAAAGGGTAAAAAATTTCAAAACTTTAGAATTTAATTGCTTCAA
Source organism: Tetragnatha versicolor (assembly GCA_024610705.1). Taxonomy (NCBI): domain Eukaryota; kingdom Metazoa; phylum Arthropoda; class Arachnida; order Araneae; family Tetragnathidae; genus Tetragnatha; species Tetragnatha versicolor. Next base: position 3,360,477 of record JANDEH010000020.1, read on the forward strand.
AAATAATTCGAAATTCGAAAAAAGGGTGACGAGGTGCAAAACTTCATTCCTTAGAGTATGTGTCTGCAAAAAATCATGTTTCTGCTGTAAATAAATTAAATAACTAGTAAATACATTAAATAACTCCAGAACTAATTATCTAATTAATTAAATTTGGGAACTGAAATGACCATCATGCATTTGTCTACCAAAAGTCAAAATTTCATAATATTCCTTCTTATAGTTTTTGCGTAGTGATAGTTCAAAGTGTTCAAAAATAAAATTTTCAAAATCAGCGGCGGCGGTGACGGCGACGGCGGCGGTGACGGTCACTGTTACTTTTTTTTAATATAGAGAGAAAAGCTTTGTTAAAATGGAAAGAGTGAAAATACGCCTAGCTAGTTTTTAGAAGCGTGTTTCCGATTTTCAATGCGTGAAATACGCTCTCAGAGGCGTTAAAAATATCTCTGAGCACTGCGTTTCCTCCCCCCAAAGAGCTCCTGTTTCCGCGGTGTAATTTTTGTGTCAATTGTGCTTATTATATACTTCGGATTATAAAAATATTAATTGTTACTTGTAAAACAAATCTTGCTAAGGAGTAGTGATAAAAGAATTTTTTAAATTATTCAAAGTTGTTTTGGTATTTTGGCAGTTTTAAAAATTTAATTCTCAAATCCATATAATTATAACTGATAACTTACACTTGTGACAATTGACCAACTGAAATTCTAACTATTAAAATTTGGTAAAACAAAAAAAATACATGCATGTTGTACATGGATTCGTGTTCCATATGTTTAATATCTTAACAACTTTATAATCAGTGGTGGCTCGTCCATAGGGGCTGCGGGGCTGTAGCACCCCCAACCAAAATTTCCCCAAATTCCAATTTTTATTAATTTAAAAATGATTTATTTTTTATCCTTATCCTTTTTGAATTTATAATTATCTACTATTAGACTTAATGCTAGTAATTATTCTCTCCCCTAAAACACAACAGTCAAAAAACTCCGCCGTCTCGCCAACAGATTTCCTTTCGGGTCGACAGCCCCCGGATATATACCGAACGAAGTATAAAAACTGTTGAGAATATTAGCTCTATCATATCAAATCAAAATATCAAGAATTTAGCACGTGAATCTGTTAGAGAGAAAGGGGCTGCTGCCTCATCAGCCCTTCCCCGGCGCCGAGCAAAAGAATGATCGTGATGACACCCCCGACACCCGCCAAAGTGCTTTAGGTATTATCTGGAATAATTATTCTGGTATTTAGAGACATAAAAGTATTTTCTAAGTGTCGTAAGATGGCACCACAAACCCGCTGAACAAAAATTGAGGCAACAATTTCAGTTTGTTACTTGTTTCTGTTTCTTCGAGAGGGGCTGACGTTTTAAGATTACAGTTTTGGATTAAATTATAAAAAAATAAGTCTCCTAAAAATTTACTGAACTATTTTAATAATAGGTAGAATAAAAAAAGACATAAATTTCAAACATTCTAAAACTTTAGTTCCTGAACTTTTTGACAGATGGCAAAATCAGCGGTTCCCAAAGTGGTCCATATGAACCCCTATGTCCCTCAAGGGCGGATTAAAGGGGGGGGCGAGGGGGGCGACCGCCCCCCCAGAGAAAAGAGGTAAAGGTGGATAAAAATGTGTTAAAATACTGTTTTTAGGGTTCAAATTTTCAAAAATTTTCTGGGGGTGAACCCCCAGACCCGTCTCTTGGATTTCTTTGTTAACCACAAACTTTTTTAACTAATAGGGTAATGAAAACAACTGGTTTTACCAAAACATTTTCTACAACACGGACATATTAAACGATACATCAATGCATGTAGTTAAAGGGGCTTGAGGGAACTTTTAAGTGACCTAGTCTTCTCCCGTAATGGACAGTAGCGCAATAATAATGGTTGCGGTGCTCAAGTTGTCAGTTGGCTTGTCTTACCTCTTTCTTGAAGTTGTGGGAATTTATCTAGTTTTAATTTAAAGCTTAAAAATAGGCAAATATAAAACCTGATTTTTTGGTAGTGGGAGGTTCCACCACATAGCGACGATGTCAACGTTTACGTGAGAGAAAACGTTTTCACTGAAGATGCCTGACAGTTTCAGGCGAAACGTCTGAGTTTTACCAGCAAGACCCCGGCAATATCCCCGAAAAATCCTAATTTGAATTTGCCGAGAAACCCTTTCTATTTTGATTTTTTTGTTTGCAACGTATTTTTCATGGGAGTATATAAGGGCAGGGCCGGATTATCCAATAGGCAAAGTAGGCAAATGCCTAGGGGCCCATCGTCAGCTAGGGGCCCCGTCCCCAGAGGGTGGTTGCCCATATGTTTGAGTTCAGAAAGGGGTCCAAGAAAAATGTTTGCAAGTAGTAACTATTTTTATTTTTCAAATTTCAATCAGTAACTGGACTATTTTTATGATGGGTTGCTTATAACTACGTAGAGCCCCGATTATCCGCGGAATTGGGTGGCAAGGTTACCGCGGATAGTGAAAATCGCGGATAACCCGAAAAAAGACTAAAAATGAGATAAAAACACGAAAAAAATATCTCAGCATAAAAACTATGTTTTATTGTACAAAAAAATGAAACTTTAAACTCTTAAAATATATACAGTGCAGCAGAAACCTTTGCTCTACATCTAAAATCTCTCTAATCTCATCTAAAATTTGCTCTCATCCTTAAAAAATCTTTTTCTTGGCACTCGCGGATAATCGGGGTTCTACTGTATTTCAAAGGGGCCCCTCACGAGTACTTAATGCAAAAACTCTTGTATAAAATACTGGAATTTCAAGCAAAAAGTGGGTGTCTAAGAGTCCTCCCCAGAAAAAAGTTCTGAAATTTTATTCTCAAGAGAAATGTTTTAATTCATTTGAGTGACTTCTAAAATTAATCGCGAGGGGGGTCAGCACATAGACCCCCTTGCCCTTTCGTATGGGTACCCATTCTCCAGAGAATTTCTCTTGAAATGTTTTTTTGAGTTAATTTAAAATTATTTTTTATGCGAGTCCGGTCCTAAGCAAGGACCCACATAACACACACTCGTCGAAAAGACGTCGAAAAAACGTCATACTCGTCCAGCGACTCTTCCAGAACTCGTCGATAAGTCGTCGAAAATACATCGATCCCGCGTCGAAATGTCCGGTTGTTTACCGTTTATAAAACGTCGAAAAGACGTCATGATGGAAGAGAAATCGACAGGTTTTGGAGCAGATCTGGAACTTATACTAGACCATTATTTGGACCTAGGAAACGTTATATCGACTAGTTATGGATTACCCATTGCATTAAAATTGTTATAGAGGTATTAATATATACATTTAATTAAATTTAATAATATAACCATGGCAATTATATTAAATTCAATGTAAATAATTTTGAAGTTATAATTACTTTAAATTGAATAAAACTATCATGATATTTTTATTCAATTTAATGTAAATATAACTTTAAAATTATTTACATTGAATTTAATATAATTTCCATGGTTATATTATTATATTTAATTAAATGTATAGATTAATACCTCTACAATAATTTTAAAACATTAAAAAAACTCAGAAATCCAATAAGATTTAAACTGTACAGCCATATTTATTATATATCTTAATTAAAAATAAACTTTTTTTAATCTTAACTCACTTTCATTTTCTATGTTTTTTACTAAAATAAGTTCTGCACAATGACTCCAACAAAACTATTATTTAAACAACTCAATTAATATTAAGATTCATTTTATTAAATAAAATTTTTCATTTTTAAGTAATGATCATAAAAAGCTAAAAGTCCTAAAACTGCATAAATGATATCAACCAGAACTTAGGGATTTCAAGCTGTACAAATATTGAAATACGTATTATAATTAAAAAATATTTACAAACCTTTTGAAAACAATTTCATTTTATTGATACTTACATTGATAGCAGTGATGAGCTAAAAGAAAATGTAGGGTTTCCTCTTACATGAAAAAATTTGTTGAACAGATAAAGAAATTTTTTATTTAAAAACAAAACACACTACTGAAAAATCAAATTACAGTGGTGGAAGCAAAAAAGGACTGGGCAATAAAACACTTTCCCATAGTTTTTTAAAAAACATAGAACATCATGTTAAAAATGTCATCCTTACAATAAAAATTTTAAATCTGTACAAAGGTAATCAGATGATTGTATCTGCAGAATGGAATTACAAATAGATTATTAATATACAAATTATAAGTTTTAACAGAAAACAGGATCATCATAACCAAAATATCTGAACAATCAATCCAATTATTTAGAACTTCAAATACAATATTACCTACAGAATAGTACTAACAGAAATATCACAAGGATAATGTTTTTTAATACAGAAAACATGAAAAAATATTTTAAATTATTTCATTATTATGAACATTTATTAATTTTATTAGCATTAAAAATTACAAACAGCAGTTAACATCAGAGAAAACATGAAGTTCAAAGAAATTTGTGTTTTTGTAATCATATCTAAATATACCAGGAATTAATCACTACTAATACAAACTAATGCAAATTAAATTACTAATACAAATATAAAAATAATATTTCAAAATATAAATATGAAAGGAATAAATAAAAATTCAAAGCAAAAAGTAAGATTTGAAGAGAGATTTACACATAAATAGATTTCAAAAAAAGAAAAAAGTAATCAAAAGAGAATCAAGTAAGATTTCACAGGAAGAACAGGAATTATACTTGAGCTTGTTTACAAATATCAGGAAAACAATTTGTTTTGAGTGATATATTAAGTACAATGAGAAGAGAATAAATAAAAAATCAGAATTACCTTTGATAATAAAAGAAGGTATATGTCATTACTAATAGAGTTCAGTTCCTTATAGCCACAAACATCATAATTCTGCCCAATTCCAATAAACATTACAAAACAATAATCTTGAAAATAACAAGTAGGTCTAACATCATATTCAGAACTCTTTTTAAATACAGAACTTAAATAGTTTGCAAACATATTAGAATATCAACACATTATCAGATTCTATTTATTAGGTATATATTATTATAGACTATTTTATTTGATGACATACCTTTTGTTAAGTATATGTCCAAAATTTTACAAATATCAAAAAGTATATTGTAAAAATTACAAACAGCAGCCTATTTATATATCTGAGAATACATGAAGAAAATTACCATCAATAGTACTAATTAAAAACCACAAGTACAAGAATTTCTTGTTTATGTATTTAAATACAAATATCTTAATACCTGAAATTCATCGTTACTAATACAGAGGCTTAGTATAATTAATAAAAATAGAGAGCAGGGTGATGAATATCTTCAGGAACCAACAATGGTCGGTCATTATGATTAACCACAATATTGCAACACATTAGTTAAAATCAAGTCTAAATACCTATTCTACAAATTTTTGTCATTATTTACTTAAGTCAAATTATAAAGATATAAAATTAGATAAATCGCTTTGAGAGCTATTCAGACTGTTAACAATTAAATATTTATTAAATGATAAACTAAAATCTCCACAAATTAAAATATTTTTCCCAGAAAGAAAATTTTCAAAATAATTAAAAAAAAAACACAAAGTATCAGTATTTGCTTGAGATTGGGATATAGATGACACAAACAAGTAAACCTTGCCTACATTTTAAATTAATTTTGCACATGCAAAATAAAATAACATCTTAATTTTTAAAATTGCTCGCTTTCTTTTACTAAATATGGATGTACAAAATGAGGAATACAGCCAACTACAGTTCAGCAGTTTTAGATTAACAGAAGAAGTAAAATGTTGGCACCATAATTGAATATAAATGAGAATTCAATAATAATAAATCAAAATATAAATATAACATTAATAAATGAAAATTCAAAACCAAGGACTTCGAGGAAAGGCATTCGGAACAAAAGAAATCAGAACCATGTTAGATTTAGATTTCAATTTAGACTGATTTACGGTAAATACAATCTAGCAATAAAACCTTACTGCAAGTAAAGCAATAAAAAGCTTACCAATATAAAATAAATTAAGATTTAAATAATTACTAACTTTATAACAAAACGGCTCCTATCATCCAAAACCAAAACGATTTTGACGAAAAACATGGAGGAGAAACAATGTTTGAAAGTTTCGGATTCAGAATCCACAGAGTTGCCAACGGAAGAATATAAACTTCCTAAAAAACAAAAGAGGTTAATTCGACGTGCTTTGGACCAGTTTTGGAAATAGCGGGTCCAGATCCATTCAGCTGATCCATTTCACGTCAGTAATAGACGTTTATTCGACGTCAAATAAAAGACGAGTAATGGATGATCCAAACATGACGTTGAATAGACGTGCAGTAGACGTCATTTATGGACGTGAACGAGTTTTGGAACATCCACACGAGTTTTCGACGAGAATTTGACGAAATATGGATGAGTGTGCTGTGTGGGGAGTCCGTGAAAAAATCGTCTAAAATGGTTCCACTGACGGACCTCTCAGATTCCCTATAAATTAACTTAAAAATTATCTTTTGCATGCTTGAAATGCAAAACTCAAAAACTAAAGTTTTGAAAAAAAAATTATTCTTCAATAGCTTCTTCTTTCTAGCTAATTCTTCAATACTAATTTTAATTTCAAAGCAACAGCATCCTGAATGCTTTGAAATCTATTGAAGGTGACATCTCAAGTGATACATGAAGCTTTTTGGATTTTTACAGACTTCTCTACCAAGTCCGACGATGAAGTTAGAGAGGCTTGTTTAAAGTTTATTATGATTATTTTATTCAGAGGACATCAAGCCTGAATTTATAGACGAGATGGTACATTTCAAGCACTTTATTAAACAGCTAGAAATCGAAGAAGGAAAAAATGTACCTGCTGAGCAATCTTATAACTTAATCGTTGGAAATATGGTTCAGTCAACTTTCCCCAATGTATTGACTGCCTTAAAAATGTACAGAAGCTTGATGATAATAACCAACGCCATGGGTGAAAGGAACTTCTCAAATTAAAACTTATCAAAAACTGTCTTCGTTCGTCAATGGGTCAGAACCATTTAAACTAATTGGCGATAATGTCAATAGAAAATGATGTACTCTATAAGACTAGCTTTGAGGATGTTAAAAGATTTTAGCTAAAAAAGTTAGAAGAGTAAATTTTTAACTTACTCTTTAAAAAATGCAATAATAAAAAATACGTTTAGTTTGATTTGTTTTATTTTTTCATTGAATATGGTTTGGTTTAGGTAAAGTTTCATAGCAAAAATGATTGAATACGGTGATAACAAGCCTTCTCAGTAAAAGTATAATTATGAATAATATTGCGATGTAGTTTTAAAACATATTTTAGAAAGGAAAGGGTTAGAGAAAAGGGGCCCCGAGAGTGCATTGCCTAGGGGCCCCGACATGGTTAATCCGGCCCTGTATAAGGGGGGACGAAGGGTACCTGTCCCCTTCAGACTAGATATACCAGGGGTTTCCAACTTCTAAGTACTCGCGGGCCGCAATCGAAATCACAAGACAAGTGGCGGGCGGCAAAGTAATCTGGCTCCTTTTTAACGATGATAATTTTTTTGGGGTGAGAGTCTTCAATATGAAACTTTTTCAGCAAAAGAGGGACGAAGGTTGTTTCCATATTTTGAATGTATGCACTACACTGTATTTTCCAAAATTCCAGAGGAAAAATGAATTTTTTTCTCTTATAAAACTCGTAGGAATACTGAATATATTTAGGGGAGAGTCGGGTAAGTTGGAGACCCTAAGACTTTTTACATTTCTAAGACAGAACTAACTACATTTGAAAAAATATTTTTGTACTAATATCTTCGTACAACTATTGCCTAATGACAGTTTATTTCCCTGCCATGTAAACAATTTATATTTTTGTTAATCTTGCTTTTTTTACTCCCATCACAAAGTATCCATCTTACCCGATGGTGCGGGTAAGATGGATACCAGTGGAGGGTAAGATGGCGATTACGTAGTTGATTCCATTTGACAAAATAAAATAAACTCGTTATGTCAAGTATAAGAACTATATTTTATTTTATGCCCAAAATTATGAATTTCCAAAAAATTATGAACAAAAATCACATATCCAAGACTTCTTTTTTGCTTCGGAATTTGACAGTCCAGTACAAGCCGCATGAGCCCACTTGTGGCATTTTGCACAATTGAACCACAGTTCATTTTTTCCGAAGTCATCACATATGATGCATACTTCATCGACTTCTTCATCTGAGTTATCATCTTCGTCCATGTAATGTATGGATACGGAGGAATCTGATGAATAGTCAAAATAAGTTTTTGAGCATTTTTTCTTCTCTACGACCTTAGTTTTATTCTCTACGACCTTAGTTTTTTTCTTTCCTTTTTTTGCTTCTCTTCTTTCCTTTTGATTCTTCCTTTCTAATAAATATTCTTTTACAGGCGAACTTGTGGCATGTAGCGATGGAGCTTTAGTCCTTTGTTTCTTTACCTTTGGGGGAGCTAAAGGGAGTACCAGGATATCGGGGGCATTAGATGGACCAGCAATAGGTTGGGTGTCGGCATCATGAATTTCGGAACTAGATGTGGCATAAGCCGCTGTTGTCACAGCAGGTTCAAATTCTTCAGCTGAGAAAATTTGTGAATTGAGGGGAACAATCCCCGCTGCTTCAAATCCTTTCACTGCGTTATTTAGCGTAGCCGCTTTGGCATACGCTTTGTGAAAGAGGCTAGGTACATTCTTCACAGCAACAGTTTGGCCAGGATTCATAGTTAAAAAATCATTGCACACATTACTGTAGGCAGTTTTCAAAGGACCGAAGAAACTGACGTCCAATGGCTGCATCCGGTGGGTTGTGTGCGGGGGAAAACCAAGGAGAGTGATAAAGTTGTCCCTGCAAAAATTTACTGCTTCTAGGGTTATGTGTGATGCGTGATTGTCCATCAACAGCAGAATCTGATTGTCAGCTGAAGGTCCTACAATTTTTTTAAAATGGCTCAGCCATTCCAAAAATATTTTGGCATTTATAAAGCTGGACTCTGGATTGCAGGCAGCTTGGGATCCAGGTGGTGCATCATGCAGCAAATAATCTTGCATGCGCACTCTTTTAAAAATAAAAAGTGGAGGCACATAATGTCCAGTTGCGCTGACACAGCAGACCACACTCACATTTGAGCCTCTCTCAGCCGAAGATACTTTAACCACCCGTCGTTTGCCTGTTGGTGTTATAATGAGAGGGGATTTTGTTGGTACAGTTGAGCAACCTGTTTCGTCAACATTGTAAATCTGGTGTGGCTCATATCTGTGTTTCTTCATAATTTCAGTCAATAAATTAAAGAAGTTTTGCACACTTACTTCATTAAATGCTGCTAATCTTGCCACTGAGGTCGCCTCTGGCTTACGTAAAGATAAATTAAATTTACTTAAAAAGTTGCTCACAAAATCTTTTCCAGCCATCCTTTCTTCTTTATTAAATCGATGTTCTATTTTTAGATGTTCAGCATAATCAAATACGATTCTTGCAAAATCTTTCTTTGTCAAACCAAATGCACGTCTGTCTATATCTGTAACATAGTTTTTTAGCAAGAGTAATTGTTCCTCAGTAAAAGTATTCTTAAATCTTCCAGCGTTCTCAGGAAATGGCTCTTTGTTCTTCCTTTTATCCACATAACGCCGAAGAGAAGTTTGAGGCAGAGAATATTTTTTTGCTGTTGTTAAAATGAACGCTCCTCTTAGTACCTCTTCAACAGCTTTATCCATACCTTCTTTGGACCAAGATTGTCTTTCCGTAATCCTTTTATATTTCCACATCGTTTTGTTTCTAAAAAAATAAAGTTATAATCACTTTAAGGATGCTGTCATCAGTTATGAATTTTTTTTAAGTAATTAAACAAAATAAAAGTAAAAAAATGTCTTAAAATCTAGTTTTTACAGATAATATGTAATCCTTATAGGCACAAATATTTGATTTGAGACTAGTAAATTGCCTGCTTTTTATTTGCGTGTAAGATGGAGACCACCATCTTACCCGCCATCTTACATATCCATCTTACCCGACGACGTCATGTCGAAATTAAAGTACAAAACGAGAATAAAATTAACCGTATTTTAACTTAAAAGCAACATTATATCATTAATCGAGAAGACTAATTATGTATAAAATTGAAGAAAAGCAGTGGCGTAGCCAGAAAAAAATTTCGGAGGGGGATATTGATATTTCGGGGGGGGGGGATATGGAGTATTTTTAGTGGATTCCTATGGTCAAAAAAGGAAAATTTCTAAGTTTCGGGGGGGATATATCCCCAAATCCCCCCCTCTGGCTACGCCACTGAAGAAAAGCCCAAAACACTCACCAATTTAACGCAATCCACTAATGAAAAGGTTGACAAATTTAGATATGTTCACGCTGAAATAACAAAACACAAAATGGCGGCAGTTACAGTTATTTTTCCACGCTAGGAATGTAATTCAATTGAAAGATGGCCAACACCATAGAGGAGATATAACAGTGGAGTGAGCAATGGCAAACCTTAACAGTGGCAAACATCGTTTAACATTAAGGCAATGGGAAAACGTCACTTCCGCCGCCAAAACGTCACATCCGCCGCCAATACGTCACACCGCCGCCGCCCAACCGCTCGCCAATCCACTTGAGCTCGAAATTTGCCGCCGTCGCCATTTTTTTCCATGTTACTCAAATCGACGGCGAGCATTTGTTTTTATTTTTAGTTGAAATCAGTTTCAGATCAAGAATTCTGAATAGACTTGCAAAGTCAATTCAAGATTGGAATTAAGAAGGTAAATATTCAATATTTTTTCAAATTCAGTGAAAGTTATATTACTAAACTTTTTATATGTTTGTTAGCTTTGTTTACTTTGCTTCTCAGTTCTCAATTAAGCTTTTTCATATTTATTTCAGTTGTAAGAAATACGATATTGTTCGTGCTTTAAATTCCTATAACATTATATTTTGCCCAGATTATAAATTACGAATAACTTTAAATTTTTGATTGAATATGTCTTTTTTTAAGTATTTTGCTTGTTCCTATTCAGCTTAATTACGCATTTTCTCTTGCATTAGGAAATCCCATATTTTAAGAATTCTTTTTCTCTCGCTTTCCATTTAACTACATAATAATTTTTTTGAGCAAGAAGGTTTTTTTTGTTTTAAATTGAATTGGAATTTAATTAAATTAAGAAATTTATAATGAAATAAAAAATTAATTGGAATACGAATTATAAACACTTCAATGTGTCATTAAACAGTAATAAAATAACTGTTAATTTTTTCTCATAATTATTTACATTTTATGTGATCACATACTAATAATTATTTTTTTATTTCATATAAATGCTGTTCTTTGTGAATACATGAAAGAAATATTGAAGAGAGCAAACTGTGTTTGTAAAATTATGTACTAACTTCATTGATGGCGTGTATTTGAAGAATTACTGTCAAGTAGTGAAGAAGTCATCTTAAAATTTTTCTATTAATTCTGAGTTATCTTTTGAGGAAAATAACCATTCTATAAGATGGAAATTAATAAATTCATCATCTGCTAAATTGTTTTGAAGTAAAGTTATACTGTATTTTCTAATCTATATAAAATATTCTTCCGAGGACAGTGACCATCAAATAGTGACAATCCATACTATGTTTAAATCAAAAGGTACCAACTAAATGTAAATAACTACTAGATTTGGAGATACTGTTTATAAATGACAAATTTTTGTGCTTTTTTATTGCTAAATCTTTGTAATTTGAGAGTTGGTTTTTTAAAAATTTAGTTCCTGGAATATACTTTTTAATTTTTACAAGCTACACTTTTGGTAAGTGTAAATTGTAGTATTAAAAAAGATGTAAAATCTGCCCTACTCTCTTATACATATTGTAAATAATTTTAGGGATTTTTTTATGAATATTCTTTGTAAGGATTTAGGTTTTTATTATATAATTTAGTAATTTAAATTAGAAGTTGGAGTTATAACATTTTGTTATTGAAGTCTAACATAATATTGCATATGCCCAACTTTGACAATCTTGCATATTTTTACAACCATAACATTTCTTTAAGGAAATTACAGAATGTAAAATTACCATGCATTTTAATTACTTCTGCATCCATTCAGATTTGTACTAACTTAGATTTTTCTAATTTAGTCTTGCATGATTTTTGATTCTAACAAAAGTTCTTAGCTTTACTTGAAAAAACGAACTGTATTCAAGTCTTGCTTTACCATCCTATACCGTGCTGATGAGTCCTAACAAGGACGAAACCGGTCCACGGTTGGTTGACGCTTGAGAGTTGTGAGTTTACACTTATTGTCCGCTTAACCAGCAATAATTGGTGAAATTCTCCTTTCATGTACCTTGCCTTTCTGGAATTAAATCTGTCCTAGGAAAGCCATTGTCTTTCCAGCAGATGAGTGGAGGACTAATCAATAGTCACCACTTTTTCAGTTATAGTCGGCTAGACTAGTACTTGCCCTCCTCCCTCTTGCGTTACCATCCTATACCGTGCTGATGAGTCCTAACAAGGACGAAACCGGTCCACGGTTGGTTGACGCTTGAGAGTTGTGAGTTTACACTTATTGTATTCAAGTGTTCAGAATTTGGATACTCTAATTAATTTTTATGGTTTAAATTTTTAATCAAGGTTCTTGTGAATTTTTTTTCTTTGTCACCTAATTTAGTTACAGTAAAAATTGTAATTTTACTTTCAAATGTCCCAGAGGGGTAGAATTTGTTCGAACTCCCAAACGAGATAGAAAATTAGACATATTTTGTCTAGTGACAAGGGAAGTTCACTTTTCTAAGGTTTTCGATTGATATTGTACTTCAAGAACCTTAACCTTTTTGAAAACTTGAAATGTGTATTTTAAATTGTAAAAGTGTTAACTTCTTATTTGATTGACTTTTTACTAAAATTTCCTGTTACATTTTAATAAAAATTGTGTTTCAATTATATTTTATTATTTCAGCATCAAAAGAATGTAGCACATAAGAAAATACAGTAGGGGAGATTGGGGGAAGAATGGGACCTTTAAATTTTTTATGTATTAACTTCACTTTAAATGTTTTATATTCCAAGCAGAATATAGTGATTTCTACACCATTTAATAAATTGTATTAACACCAGCTTCCATTATTGTGTTAACAGGACAACTAAATGTTTTTTCTTACACCAAAAATAAATATTTAGTCTTCTTTCTTTAAATTTAATTTAAAAAATGAACTAAAGCTGAAATTTTTACTCTATATTAAATTTTACTTGTAAGTATATTTTATAATTTATATGGTAAACATTCATGGTTATTTTCTAAGCTTATTTTAAGTTTTCTAGAAATAAGTAGGTATGAGAATGAATAAGACAAGAGCTGTAAGGATGAATGGAACAGTTCAATCACCTCTTCATTTTCTGGCTTTAAAACTTTCCTTTAAAAAAGCTTGCTATACAACTCATTTATTAATTTTTAATTTAAGTTAACTAAAATTGGATGCATTTGATGTAATATTTATAAAAAATTTCCTTTATTTAATGTTTCAAACTTAAGAAATTATTAAATGTGAAAATACATGCAACTTTCATCTTACATTTGGTATTTAGTAGCCTTTTAGACTAAGCTGGCATTTATTCTCAAATTTAAAGAAAAATTCCTTTAGGGTGGCAAGAAAGTGCATGAAATCATAATTGCATGAAAGGAATCACTTTCGAGATTTTTGTCTGGACATCAAGAAATACTAATTAGCTCTCTTTGCTCTTTAGGTTTCATCTAAAATAAACTGCAGCACTATATCGAGGAGCAAATAAAAAACACAGAATGAAAAGAGCAAAGAGAAAATGGTCTTCATTCAAACTCCTCCCCTAAAATATCTTTAATAAAATTATCCTTGTGGGCTGTGCACATTCAGTTTGCTTAATTTTTAACCCCTATCACTGATATTGAAAAATTTTGTTAATATTTTTGAAAATGCAAAAATGATTTTAGAGAGGTAAAATACTTTTCTCAAAAATTATAATCATTTGAATTCTAAGTAAAACACTAAAATGGAATATAATGATTCTTAATTACACACAATAAAATAAAACATCCAATGTAAGGTCAAGACCTATTTTATTCAATATATCTCTACTTTTAAAAGTTAGTAAATTAGAAAAAAAACTACAATAAAAATATTTAGAGTTTCTGCATAATCACTACAAAACTATCACGAAATTTTTAAAATCATTTTATGACCACTTATTAGTTTTGAAACTGCCAATAAAGCGATAACGCGCCAATCGTCGCCAGGAGCCCATACCGATGATGGTTACTCTTTTTTGAAGGCGATTCAATGGGAAAGCTCACTCCATTGTTATATGAGCTGGTCAGGATGAAAGTGGTCTAAGTCCACAAATTACAAAAGTTGAGTTAAGAGTGGATTTGGATATAGTTTTAGGTCCTTTATTTAATGCAATGGTCGGTTTAGCGATATGTTAATTTTTCGCCCCTTAAGAGCGACTCAAAAAATCACTCCTTTCGCCTGCTTCGTTCGGTGAGCGTTTTGATAAGAGAAAACTCAAGGTCGTTCGCACAGCTGCAGCAGTGGAGGGATCCACACCTATTTTACAAGAGAGAAAGGCTTTTTTTGTAATCTTTAAATACATATATTTGGCTGACCCCTTTTTGTAAGAAAATATCCGAAAATAAATCCGCGCTTTATTAGATTAGGCGGGAAAGCTTTAGTCTTTTAATCATCGTGGCTAATACAGAGGATTTAAACACCGAATCTAACTGATTACAGACAACATCATGTAAGTTTTTTAGCATCCATTCTATATACAGTATGCTAGTAACTTTAGGTACTGATATTGGTTTTGGGATAAATGTATTATTTTTTATAAGGTATAAATTTACGTTTATGGTACTAAATTTTCATTATAAAACTTGAGTGAAGTTACCTCTTTGATAACATAATGCTTAATTTCAGAAGGATTTTTTGGGGGTTCTGATAAATTCAAGTTGCTATTGACTACTAAACAGTACTTCTGTTAAATTAAAGATTTTTTTATTTTAAAAATATCTTTATAAGCAATGATGCTTACCGTGTTATGGTGTAGAATTTAGAGAAACAATTTAACTCCGGCACTACCTAAACCATCTGGGTTTATAGAAATTACCCATGGAAATATAAAATAATCTTCATAATGCTTAATGATTTTTCTCTGACTTTTTCTATTCGGAAAACTTTTTATCACCTGATAATAATTAATTCGAAACCAAATTCTTAATTGGTGTTTCAAGGAAAAAATTTTATTATGCCTATTGATCAGCATATTGTGCAGTTAAAGAGGGTCCCAGAAAAAAAAGAGCTATAAAGTCGAAAAATTAAAAGTTTACCAGTGGTCAAATGGAATTGACCTAAGTTCAGGGATCTCCTAAACAACAACGAGACAGAAAGAAAAGGTCAGAAAAGCTATTTAGGGCTAGAAAAAGTAGATTGACCACTGGTCAAAATCTCTTGACCACTGGCCAAGACAAAATGTTTCGCGTCTCAAGGCGTTTGGTTTTAACCCCTAATGACCTTCTGCAGTGCCAAAGCATAGAAGTAGCAAAAAGTTAACCGGACTGACCAATGGTCAACCTGAAATAAAATGACTTGTTATAACAATAGGAAATACAAAATATTAATTAGAAACCCCCTACATTAATTTATAATGATTTTTAGCCATATAGAGCAATCTTGACCAGTGGTCAAGCAACCCAAAATATTCGTAACCTACCTACGCATCAAAATCACAATGGAATAGAACAATAAAATCCAAGTTTCGTACAAACCAGTCGCCCGTGATGTCGTATTTACTACATCCCAATAGCAATCTTCCTACCGAAACCGGCCAATCTGTTAGGATGAAAGTGGTCTAAGTCCATTAAAGTCAATTTAGAGCACTTCCAGTTGAAATTCGATAAAAGTTGTTTCGCAGCAAAAATTGTATCCATGGCTAGAGACAAATCCACCCCAGAAAGTAAAAATATAAGCAATCCTGATTTTTTTGGAGATGTTTTTAGAAAACCTTCAATTACACAAAACGAAGTTCAGTGGACTTAGACCACTTTCATCCTAACCAGCTCATATCTCCTCTATGGCCAACACTGAAGCATATATCCCAATAAGGGGCTGCCATCTATCGCAAATAAAGAGAAACATTCAAGTCACCATCTTAGCCGCCTCTCCATCTTACCCGACTCTCCCCTAATATTCTGAATATTACTTAAATGAAAAGGTCTACCGTAAGAAACTGTTTGTAAATTTTCCTTAGATGATTGTTTTACCTAATTTTTTGATACTCCATTTTGTCCCTCCTCAGCATGATAAAGGTTATAAAAGCCTTCATACCCCCTTGCTATACGCTCAGGGGGAATTTTAGGTTTTACAAACGATCTCTCAAAACTTTAAACTTTTAATTCTTGCCCAATAGAAAACGATCGAAGATAGTCCATAATCTAAGAGGTATATGGGGGGTCGGGGGTTCTCCCCCGAAAAATTTTGAATTTTAGTGTGCTAAAAAGTGTTTTGAAGCTATTTTTGGAAGGTTTTCAGAGAGCTTCGCGGGCCGCACAAAATGACCCGGCGGGCCGCATGCGGCCCGCGGGCGGCCAGTTGGAAACCCCTGAGATATACCAAAGCAAGTTAAAACCCAGTTTTTTAAGGGTCGATTTTCCAAAAATTTTAAGGGAGGGGCCAAATTTTTTTTTGGCCCCCCAGGGCCAAATTTTTACTTAATCCTTTATTTACAGTTTTTATATTTTATAAATTCATCAAAAAATCGAAATCCTACCTAATAATGTATGTCCAAAATTTGGGCTACGTGAACCAAAAAACAGTTCAAAACCCCGTTTTTAGGGTCATATTTCCGAAAATTCCGAACCCCAGACCCCCCTTGATACTTTTTTCTCCCAGGGAGGCCTTACTGTAAATTGAATATTCCATCTAACCGCCCCCTCCGAGAAATTTGCATTAATCCGCCACTGATGTCCCTAGGGGTCCACAGCGACTTCCAGGAGGTCCACGGGCATGAAAATGAAATTTGGGGTCCAAAGCGACTTCTAGTGGGTCCACGGGAAAAATTTGATTAAAATAAAAAAATTTGATAAGTTTCAAAAATTTTGTCTTTTTTATGATCAAATTATAGTAATATGAAATGTTTGTTTATTACCGAGTCCTCACAACGCAAGCAGGGGCGATGTGTTCTTTTTTCGGTGGATATCCCCCGACCAGCCCCGCAATTGAACAATTTCTTTTTTTTACAATTGAATATATTTATTATAGTTCTCGTTTGGGGGAATGAAACTTAATTATCAGTAGGGTGGGTTGGGGTAAAGTGGGTCTTGGGGTAAAATGGGTCAGTTTTAACTAACTCGATATTAATCAAACTTAAATTAAAGGGACTTAGAAAAATATAAAATATTTTAACTTTTATAACAATATTTTGTACTTGGGGTAAAAATGGGTCATAGTTAGGAGGCCTTCTGTATTATGTAAAATCAATGTTTTTAACTTATTTCCTTCAAATATACATTGAACTGTCAAACAAGTTTATTTTTTTCCAAATGAAGTATTTTAATTGCTACATTTGAACAATGTTCATTAACTTCGGACTTTTAAATTTTCTGGGGGAGGACCCCCAGACCCTCCTGGTACTTGTAACTCTATCATTGCAACTCTATTTTTTATTAAATTTGTCAAAATGCAAAAATTCTACCATAAAATCTATATAAATATACGAAATTCGGATGAGCAGGGCCAGATTACCAAATAGGTAATGTAGGAAGTGGCGTAGCCAGAAAAAAATTTCGGGGGGATGTTGATTTTTCGGGAGGGGATATGGGGTATTTTTAGTGGTTTTCTATGGTCAAAAAGAAAATTTTCTGAGTTTCGGGGGGGATATATCCCCAAATCCCCCCCTCTGACTACGCGCCTGAATGTAGGCAACTACCTAGGGGCCCATCATCAGCTAGGGGCCCCGAGGCCAGAGAATTTTTTGAAATATTTCTTTGAGCTAAAATAAAATTTGAATATTTTTATGCGGGTCTGGTCCTGAGCAGGAGTCCGTGAGGAAATCTTCTAAATGGTTTCAGAGAAGGATCTCTCAGATTCCCTAAAAAGTAGCCTAAAAATTATCATTGGCTTGCTAAAAATTAACAAAAATTCAGAGGGAAAGTCTATATCCGTCCTTTCGAAGCAGTAATGGGCAGTGGTCAAGGGTAGCATGTATGCGAGGCCGCTAAGAGCTACCGCGGGCCCAATAGAAATTATTTATTGAAATAAAGGTTTTATAAATTCCCTCTATATGAGTAAAAAATTATACCTCAAATTACTATATTTTAATACGAATTTTATCCTAACCTTTTTGCCAAAATTTTAAATAAAGTAGGAAAGAAAATTTTATGCTTCGAGATAATTTCTATTCTAACTGGGAATAAAAAAAGTTCCATTTGGGCCCAATTAGTATTAAGAGCTGTTAATATTGTTCTGACCAGGGCAGGGTCGGCAAATAAAGTTAATTGAAAAACCCAAATTCGAAAATTAGAAATGATAGAAAATTCAATGCTCATCGACTTATCAATTTTGTTCAGAAACGAAATTAAACTCTAGCGATATCTTTGAATTTTTGCGGACGAAAGTAAATGCTCTTTTAATGAGCAATTTAGCTGGAATATAAATATGGTTAAAATGTGTCTACCATTGAAAATCTAAACATTTAACAATTTGTTACATATGGTTGAAAATTTTCGAGGGGGGTTCCCCCAAACCCCTCCTTCAATAAATTGGTAATTTAATATATCACATTTCCCCTACAATATACTCGGAAAGAGGGAACTGAGGACATTTTAGAGCAGGGGTTCTCAAACTTTTTAACATCGCGACCCACTTTTCAGAAAAAAAATCTAACTCGACCCACCGACTTCAGTTAATTATAATTAACTGAACTGAGATAATTATATTATGCCCCCACTGTATTTTAACTTCTCTGAGTGGGGGGTGTTCACGAACTATTTTGTTACAACAATAAATTATTACATGCATTTTTAGAAAATTAAAATTAAATATTTGAATTTAAGCCTATGAAGTAATATAATTGTGGGCTAATAATGATCCTCACAATAAAAAGGGGGGTCTGGGGGTCCTCCCCCATAGAAAATTTTGAAATTTGACCCTTAAAAACAGGGTTTTTTTAACTAGTTTTTTTAGCGAAATGGGATAAATTGCAGTTGCATCATTTCCTAAGAAAATTCTTAAAATTCACACTGCTCCCCCGATGTGGATGGGGAGAAACACTAAATTTTTTTTTCAAATCTTATTTCTATAACCGACTAGATTTGCATTATCGGCGCATTAAATTGACACACATAGTTACTGTACGTATTTACATTAATTGCAAGTAGACACCAAGTAGTGTAGTTTTTCCTCAAATTTTTATTCTTTTTATATATGGTAATTTGATAAATTTCAAAAGTTAAAATAATAATAATTTGATAATTCAAAAGTCAATAACACGTTTGTAAAAATTATAAAAACATACTTCATATTCAGAAAAATTAAAAATCTTCTCGCGACCCACCAAAAACTGACAGGCGACCCACCAGTGGGTCGCGACCCACAGTTTGAGAAACTCTGTTTTAGAGTCAAAAACCCACAATATGAAAAAAATTATCAGAAATATTTTTTTTTGAAAGTTGCACTAATCCGTGCCTGAGTAAAAGCGTAATTATGAACAACATTGGGATGTGGTGAAAAAAATATATTTTAGGAAGGAAATGGTAATAAAAGGGACCCGAGACGTGTATTGCCTAGAGGCCCCGTGATGGTTAATCCGGCCCTGCGGATGAGGCGTACCAAAACGAGTTTAATAAGTGGGATTTTTTACTTAAATTTCCAAAAATTTCCTGTGGGAGGACCCCAGACCCCCTTTTAGTAGTTGGAGCAGGATAATTCACTACCTTTTCCATATTAAGATCATCAATAAGATTCAATTGGATTATGATAAATCTTAGCCCTCCCAAAACCAAATCCTGGATCCGCCCGAATGACCTTCATAAATCCAAACGCAGACGTCATTCCGGGGTTTATATAAATGTCGATCAACCTTCGGGAAATCTCTGTTTCGTGCACTCGCATATGAGAAGCTCTAATTACGCATAAATAGCGTTTAATGCTGATCCGCCGGCATTCTTATCTGCGGATTGGAACTCGGGAGAAGACCGAAGAGACGGAACGTGCAACTTCCCCGCCTAGCACGTGTGGCCGCCCGTAGAGTCGGTATTGGAAGAGAGAGATAAATGAGAGACATAGAGAGAGAGAGAGAAAGAAATAAAGAGAACGAGAGAAAGAAAGAGATAGAGAGAGAAAAAGAAAGAAAGAGTAAAAAGAGAGAGAGAAAGAAAGAGAGAGGGAGAAAAAGAAAGAAAGAGAGAGGAGAGAGAAAGAAATAAAAGAAAAAGTGAGTGAGAAAGAGAGTAGAGAGAGAGAAATAAAGAGAAAGAGTAAAAAGAGAAAGAGAGAGAGGGAGAAAAAGAAAGAAAGAGAGAGGAGAGAGAAAGAAATAAAGAAAAAGTGAGTGAGAAAGAGAGAGAGAAATAAAGAGAAAGAGTAAAAAGAGAAAGAAAAAGAGAGAGGGAGAAAAAGAAAGAAAGAAAGAGTAAAAAGAGGGAGAGAGAGAAAGAAAGAGAGAGAGGGAGAAAAAGAAAGAAAGAGAGAGGAGAAAGAAATAAAGAAAAAGTGAGAGAGAGAAAGAGAGAGAAGAAAGAGAGAGAGATTTTTTTACCCCGTATAGCAAGAAATATACATAACATGGAAAGTCCCAAGACAGTCTTCTCTCTCGGAAAAAAGGAGAAAATGACCAAATAATTTTCCAAAAGAGAAAAAAATATAACGTAAAATTATTTAGGAGGCCGTTCAAATATTACGTATGTGTTTGTGATCATTTTCGACCCCCTCTTCCCTCGTCAGTAAAGATAAGCAAACCGTAACCCCCTCATAATTACGAAAAAAAAACCTGACCCATTCCTCCCTTTATTCTTTTTTTGTACAAAAAAAATTATGAAATAAAATTTATTTTGGGTTGAATTTTTTAACTTTTTTTATTATTACTATTTTAATCATCGGTAGAATAAAATGAATTTTGAAAAACCGCGATGTTTTCGAAAAAATGCATCTTACGTATAAGCATAAATGTTCACAGCTTCCTCTATGGTTTCTATTCCGCTCCTCGAAAAAGCGGGTGGCCTTGTGGCCACATAACGTGTTTGAAAATTAAAGAATCGGTTTGCTCCAGAACAAATTCCGGAATGAAGAAGATGATCCTGCTCTCTTGACCTTTCCTTTAAGTCTGCAAATGCAAGACTAACCAAGCAAGGTAAATTTAGTTTATTCAAAAATAAATAACAGAATTGCGTTTCTTTACGTTTACAAAAAAATCTAATTCTAAAAAGTACTAATCACAACTGTGGAGTAAATTAATGCAACTGCTTTTTACTAGTAGAATTTTAGTTTTTAGGACGGGTAGTGTAAAATTGGTATGAAGAACATAAACACCTTTCGTTTAGGCCTAAAAAGTGAGTATTATTTCATAGCGTTACTCCCTTACGTGCGGAAATCTTTAAAATCCGGAATCCCCCCCCAGTTAACAAATTTTCAGGTTTTTAAGCAATTTCCTAAAATTTTCGACCAGAAATATCGATTTAAATTATTCAAAAACACGTCATCCAATTGAATCACAAATATTCATTTTATCTCTCTATATTAAAAATAAAATAAGTAAAAAAAAGATTTTTTAAAAAACGCTTTTATTGAAGTGTTCTAAAAGGTCAAAAATAATTTTTTGGTTTGACAAATAATTTATTGGGAAGTAGAAAATAACTTTTTGGTAAGTAAAAAAAACTGATTTTCTAATCACTAAAAATAAAAGCGTGGGCGTTAGTAATTTTTAATATTTTTTAAATTTAAATTTTTTTTACAGGACAGTGACACTAACATCCTTGCCAAACGGGGATTCGAACCCCAGACGTACGGCTTTGCATCAGTCAGATGCTCTAACGACCAGGCCATTATGTCGGCATTTATGTATAATTTTATATATAAATACCTAACAGAGAATTTAAAGTGAATCCATCCCACTCAAAACTCATGAATGAGAAATTTGTAAATCTAACGTCATAGAACATAGAATAAAAAAGTTAGAATATATAGTGAATTAAGAATGACTAGCGCCCACGCTTTTATTTTTAGTGATTAGAAAATCAGTTTTTTTTACTTACCAAAAAGTTATTTTCTACTTCCCAATAAATTATTTGTCAAACCAAAAAATTATTTTTGACCTTTTAGAACACTTCAATAAAAGCGTTTTTTAAAAAATCTTTTTTTTACTTATTTTATTTTCTACTTTTTAGTCATGGTACTTTTTAACAAAAACTCACAAGAAAAAATGTATTTATTTCAACCATATTTAATGTTATGTTAGGATGGAATTTTAGTTTCATGTATAACAAAAAATTTTCACATATCTGACAAAGTAGAACAATCCTCTGACGACTCAGCAGGACAATCAACTACAAAGTTAATTTTAATATCTATTTAATTTTGCTGGGTACGTTATAATAACAGACCTGAGCGGGAAAAATACCTCGCACAAAGAATATATTCCTCGCATCCGCTCAATCACCGATGAAATCCATCGATATCAAAAAGATTCACAAGAAAAAGAAAGCATTCAATAAAATAAAAAAACAATCGTAAGAAACTCAGAATTAGTGTGTGTGTATCAAGGAGCAAACAGTACCATCCAGTCTTTTCCGTAGTCAATAAATTATAAAAGAACATATTTTTCTTCTCGGCGATTTTCGGCGATATTTTCGGCGATTTCTCGCTCTTCTGGCGATTTCTTTCTCGCGGTTATTATCTTAAATCGCTAATTATCTTAATTGTTAATTGGAAGGTAAAAAATCACGTTTTGAAGATTAAATATTGTAGTTATATACTTAGTATATTATCTTACAGGTTTTGGGAGCCATTGGCTTCACGGAATGTCTCAAATATGAATTAAAAGGATAACTAAAAACACTCGTTAATTACCTAAATTACGGAGGTTTTGACTAGTTGATGATTGAATATTGCATTGTCATCGAGTTTCCACCACGGTGCAAAGTTTCAGAACTTTATATCGTTTGGAAGTGCCTGAAATATTATGTACAAGCATCCAGAAAGAAAAAAGTGATTATTCGTCTATAATTATCGTAATTACTGGGCAATTCTCGTTTTGACTTTTGAATATGATGAAGTTATGCCTTATAAACAATTGTGCACGGTTTAGGGAGAATAGCCCCTTGGGAAAGGTATCAAATTCTGGTTTTTCTGTTAATTAAAAATACTCGTTAATTAACTTAATCCTTTGGTTGTTTGACTAGATAATGGTTGGATATTGGAGTGTCATGAGGGTTACACCGATGTGCAAAGTTTCGGGGCCCTGACATATCGGGAAGTGCCCGAAAATCGAGTTTTAAAATTCCACGCGTAAAACGCCGCCAAAAGCAAGTAGAATAAAAGCGTTTAAAAAGTAACAGTCCAGTCGCCGCCGCTGATTTTGAAAATTTTATTTTTGAACACTTTGAACTCTCACTACGCAAAAACTATTTGAAGCAATTTTATGAAATTTCGACTATTAGTATACAAATGCATGATGGTCATTTTCGTTCGAAAACCTAATTAATTAGATAATTTTTTCTGAAGTTATTTAATGTAAAAGTGGAAAATTATTTTTTCTGCTGCGAGTTCGCCCCCAGCAAAATCTATTTACAGCAGAAAAATGATTTTTTGCAGACACATACTCTTAGGTATGAAGTTTTGCACCTCGTCGCCCTTTTTTTGAATTAGTTTTGGAGTAATTCAATTTTAAAGTTTCGAAATTTTTGACAGTTTTCGGTTTTTTCGTTATAAAAGAAAAACTTATCTTAGTAGAAATACGATATTTTAAACACCTCTAGAATTATTTTTTATAACAAGATGGGCGATTTGTTTTTTGAAAAATTCTAATTAGTTTTGGAATTATTAAGATTCAAAGTTCCCATTTTTTCTTATCTTTTCGGCCGTTCACTAGGGAAACAGACGAGTTTTATATGTTTGATTTCTTTTATTTTCGACGATGCACTAGATCAGGGGTGGCCAACCCAAATGTTGTTGAGGGCCACTTTGGAAAACCACAATACTCTCTCGGGCCGCATATAAAATTTTAGGATATTAGGTGCACAGAATGACAGTGAAGTCAATTGAATAAATTAGGTATATAAATTAGGGAGTTTCTTAGATCCTTTGCTTAGTTGGAGAGATTCCTAAATAAAATATCCATTTAAATTTACCTTAAGAAGCAACCCCAAGAATACCTTCTGTAGCTAGATTTTTGCATCCGGAAAAAGTACACCCAAATCTTCCTCTCATGCCCCCATGCATACTTTATTAGTTCAATGCATAAATTAAAATATATTTTTAGTTAGGATTTGCACCTGACTGAACTAATATCCTAAAAAAGTTGTGAACAATAGAGTTCCTAGTACTAAAGGGGGATCTGGGGGTTCTCCTCCAGAAAAATTTTTGGAAATACGACTCTAATTAACAGACTTTAACGTGTTTTGGTACCCTTTGTCCGAATTCGGGGGGGGGCCTTAACTTACCCTAAAACTTTAACTTTTGACTAAAAAGAATTCTTGTGGATCACAAAATTATTTCAAAACTGGCCGCATGTGGGCCGCTGGTTGGCAAAGCCTGATCTAAAAATTTTTGAATTCTAGTGTGCTAAAAAGTGTTTTGAAGCTACTTTTTGGAGAGTTTTCAGAGAGCTTCGCGGGCCGCACAAAATGACCCAGAGGGCCGCGGGTTAGCCCTGCCTGCACTACACACGGGAATATTATAAATTTAAAATTTCCTTGTTTTTTTTTCTTTAAGATGGTTAATGATAGTTAGTAGACTTGCTGGATAATTAAAAAAACATTTAAGTAATTGATTAAATTAATTGATATGCCAGAAAAGATTTTTTGCAGCAATTTTATTTCGATATTTTGCAGGGAATGATCTGGAATAAACTACTTATAGGCAGGAGAAAGAAGTAGTTTTAATTTTAAAAGATCATTTGTTGAGCTGAAGAGTGGGTTGTGCTGGATTGTTGAGATGAAACAAGCGAGCATCGCTTGCTAAGATTGCGAAGCAATCTGAAAAGAACTGCTAAGCAGTTCCGGGGGTTGGTGAGCGATAGCGAGCAGGGGGCAGAGCCCCCTAGTGATATAAAATTTAGCTTTAACTGAAATTATGTTGAATATAATCAAATAAAGTTGTGAAAATCGATCGCACTCAGCTGGAGGTTTTTTAAAATTCCCCCATCTATCAAAATGTTATGGAGATAACGTGAATTTTTACGCTAAAAATATCTCATCAGTCTTCATTTCATACTTTTTATAAACACACAAGTGTTTTTTTTCTTTTTTCGATCATTTTTCTGTGAGTAATACTAGGAAAGATTTTTTTCGCCTTAGCAATAATCAAAGCGTCTACGGGAGCCGCAATGCTAAAGAATTTTTTTTGCCTGACATTGTGATCATTATGATGTTAGAAACATAGGGTTTCCTTCATAGGCGTAACGAGGGGGGGGTTATTGGGGACGTAACCCCCCCCCATTGCTTTGACATGCTATTTTTTTCCTAATTATATTCATATTTTAATTTAAGAATGGGGTCCTGATCTTGCTGCAGAGAGGTGCACGTGCACACCCATACCCAAAAACTTATCTTTCTGCATACCGCAATTCCACACTTCCTCTCTAAACAAACACACTGTTTCCTTTTAATCCTTCCCCCCCACGGAGTTGACCAGTTTCTTATTTTTCCAAGATTGGATCCGCGAGCCTTGCAATACCAATGTCCTCTTTCCCTCTTTGGGGAGGAATGTTGAGGGACAGTGTGGTGCTAATTGGCTTAGAACCCAGGGGGGTTGGAAGGGGTCAGCTTGTCAGCAGATGGGTTCAATTTAAACTTAGTAGTTGCATTTTCCCGTCTTCTCGAGTGTCCAACATAAATTGCGTTCTTTTTAAATGAATCGCAAACGAAAAATCAACGAATATTTTGCTAAAAACAATTCTGAAAGTGACATAAGCTTAAGTGAAGGACCACCTGATCCAAAAAGACACCATGGATTGGATATTAATGCCTCTGCAGAGTTGGTAAGGGGCCGTTCAAATATTACGTAAGCACTTTTTTGGTCATTTTTAATCCCCCCTCCCCCCTTGTCAGCAAAGATAAGCAAACCTCAAACCCCCCACCATAATTACGTAAGAAATTGCCGGACCCCCCCCCCCCCCGAAATTTTGACATCTCTTTTAGTAGGTAGTTTTTTCCGCCTTAAAAATTAGGTGACATACAATGAGCGGTCTTTTTGGGGTGTAAACCAAAGGGTTCAAAAATGAGTCGAAACGCTACTTTTCAGGGTTATAATTTCAAAATTTTGGGTGATCCATCTCCAGAAAAAAGTACTTACGTCAGATTTCCCAATTCAATTTTTTGTTACATTTATTTTTGGTTGAGTTTTGAAATTATTTATGCAAGAAACAAGATATTTTCGAAAATGCAGCATACGTAAGCATCACTTATATTCCCCCCTCCCCCATTGTCAGGAAAAATAAGCAAAGAGCAAACCCCCCCGCTCCCCCTTAGGTGCTTACGTATTATTTGAATGGCCCCTAATTGGTATTTTAGTTACCAATGCAATAACTTAAATTAATGACTAAATGTAATTTTGGTTTTGTGTAAATTAATGGTTAATTCTACTTAAATCACCTTAAACATTCAGTTTTTTGTTGGAGTGTGTTTGATTATATGATTATTTATTTCTTTTAAAAGATAAATTATTTGATAATTTTTAGAAATGGCATAACAGATTCGGAAACCCTTCCCTACCCCCTTGGAATTTTGGGACTTATGAGGGAACTCGGGGTGGGAGAAAAGAGGAAAGTGACTCAGAAAACAAGTTAAAATCCTGTTTTTAGGATCAAATTTCCAGAAATTTTCTGGGGGAGAACCACCAGACCCCCCTTTGGAACTCTATTATTTACAACTTTTTTTGTAAAAAATTCGTCAAATGCAAAAATCCAACCAAATGGAAATTCAATTCTTGATAATACATGTCCGAAATTCAGATTAGGTGTACCAAAATGAATTGAAAATCTGCTTTTTAGACTTAAATTTCCAAAAATTTTCTGGGGGAGGACCCCTAGACCCCCCTTTAGGACATTAGATGATTAGAAGACGATTTTGATACTAAAAATTCTTAGCCCCCCTCCAAAAAAAACGAATCCTGGATCAGCCGCTGTCTATATTTACCTTGGTCTCACCAAGCAAATCGTACTTATGTTTCAAAGACATTTTTTGCCATTTAATTAAGTGATTGATTAATTAAATTCATTAATTAATCAATAATTGATTGATTTAATTTAAAGCTACATGATAATTGTGAAAAATGGTTGAGTGCGTGGTTAACTGGTGTAACCCCCCCATGAGTCAACTCTAGTTACGCCACTGGTTTCCTTCCATGCCGCCTCGGTTCAATTCCGTTAGAGTCCCCGCTTAATATCGCATATCTCTTTGAACGCTTAATTTTCAAATATAAACAATTTTTTTTAAATTTTTAATGATAAAATGAACAGTTATACATCTAATCAAATACATTAATCCATGAATTTAAAATTATTTAGCAATATTTACACTTTTTGGTGTCCAAAAGAGATAGGTGATATTTAGTAACGGAATTGACTCTAACGGAATTGAACCGCCGCCTCTATATTATTTATAAAGCTAAGCGAGGTACATTGTAAGAAATTTGGCGGAATTCTACATTATTTGGCGATTTTTCGCTTGCGCCCGGCTAACGGAAAAGTACCATTTATATACCCCTATGGTTTAATTAGGCGGGAGAGGGGGCGTTAAAAATAACTCTGAACAGTACCCACACATAAAACAGCAGGTCTGCCCCCAGCCCCACTACTAATTACACGATTCCATTATTACATATCATCGTTAGTCCTTGATTACGTGATCTAATGAATAAGGTCATTCGACCCACCTCTGGCATAAACATTCCCCCACGAGAGAAAAAAATCTCCACACCCTTGACCTTTTCTCTCTCTCTCGACCACGAACAACACGTCTCTTCTTCCTTCTCAACGTTTTGTGTATTGGGTTTCGGAAGGAGTGAAAGAGAGATTGCATTTTGCTTTCGATTGGGGAGATCGAATGTTCCAGAAGAAATACGAGCGATGACAAAAAAAAAGTTCAATTTATGCTGCCGGGGCGTCTTTAATCTCCGTTATCGGGTAATTTATCAACTGGGAGTTGTTTACCCCAGGTGACGGTCCATGGTGAGTTAATTGCATGAGTTAAATGAGAGACTGCAGCAGCTCGTTAAAAATTTTAGATTAGATAAAGGAGGATGTCGCGTTTGACTCACAAAGATTGACACTTTTTAGGGTCCAATGTAAAATATTTAATGAAATTAATGAAGTCCATAACGTAAAAATGTTGAATTGTTTATTATTTAATAATTAAAAATTAGTAGAAAAGTAATTAAAAATTAGTTGGTACTCTTGGAACAATAAATTACAAGGCAAATATATAGAAGAGAGACACTGATTGAAAAAGAGAGGCAGTATAGGAGAGAGAGAGAGATAAAGAGAAAGATAGAAAGAGAAAGGGAGTGAGAAAGAAAGAAAGAAAGAAAAAGAGAGAAAGAGAAAGGGAGAGAGAAGGAAATAAAGAGATAAAGAAAAAGAGATAAAGAGAGAGATAGAGAGAGAAAGATAGAAAGAGAAAGAAAAAGAGATAAAGAGAGAGATAGAGAGAGAAAGATAGAAAGAGAAAGGGAGAGGGAAGGAAAGAAATAAAGAGAGAAAGGGAGTGAGAGAGAAAGAAAGAAAGAGAAAGAGAGAGAAAGAATGGGATAGGAAGCAAGGGTGAAAGACAAAGGATAGGAGGGAAAGGGTGTGAGAGAGGGGATGCAAGAAAGAGAACAGAAAGAGAAGAAAAGGGAGAAATATATAAATCTTAAGAGAGAGGGAGAGAAAGCAAGGTAGAGAGAAAGTGGAAGAGTGAAGGCGACTTTAGACCAACCGGTTCGCGACAGCGATTCTGCGACATCCGGTTCGCGACAAAAAAATGACCCGCTTCCCTCAATTGAACAGCGCCATCTTTCGAGAGGTCGCTGAGTTACTGCGGTTGTCAAAATTCCCGAAAACCGCGGAATCGCTGTCGCAAACCGGGTGGTCTAAAGCCGCCTTGAGAAAGAGAAAAAGAGGGAAGAGCAAGTGAGTATTGACACTGATGATTGACATTGATGACCTTTGACATATTATATACTCTTAAAAGCGTCACGGGGATCACCTTGAGATTTGTTTAAAAATCTCGAGTATAATTTAATAAAAAGGAATAGAATACGGTCACCGGGTGTTGACCGAGGAAGGAAAATTTCTCCAAATGCATTCGTCTCGATCGGAAGAGGTTTGTCACCCGAAAAGTGGACAACCTTTGAGCTTCAATTTTTCCTTCTTTTGCCTTCTTCCCTCACTTTCTACTCTCCTTCGCTCTTTCCTTTTAATTTAATATATATCGATTCTCATCCTTTCATTTTCTCCCAATCACTGTTGTATATGTTACGGGCAAAGTGATTAATTGGGCAATATTAATCATGCCCAGAGTGGAGGCGGGCAAAAAGGTAAATTTCATTGATAAATGCCATTTAATTTATCACATTGCCCTCCTCCACTTCGGGCATTATTAATAATGCCCGATTTATCACATTGGTCGTAACATATATTAATATTTCTCTCCTTCAGTTCTCTCTAACTCTGTGAAAATTCATACATGCGTTTCTCCTTATTGCTTAATTTATCTTCTCGTTCATCGTTCATTCTTCACTTACTCTTTCTTTCAAATTTATTTATCTTTCTGTCCATGTCTCTGTTATTCTTTCAACTTTTCTTCTATATTACTCTTTTTTAACTTCTTTTCTTCATTCAATTCTTCTCTCTCTTTCGCTCATCTCATATTCTTATTCCTCCCGATAATCATATTCTATCCTTCTATTTTTCTTTCTTCTCTTTTTATATCAATATTTTCTTTAAGTCCTTAATCTTTCTCATCCTGTTTATACAGCAATAAACGAGCAACGTACAACGACTTCACTTTGGAGTGTTATTGCACCAAAAGTGCCCATCAATTAAATAATCTAAATTATTCAAGTTAAATAAAAATATAACTACAATACAATAAATAACTAATCCTTATATTAGAAAAGCTATTTATTTCCTCCTGCAATAAGAACCCCCTTGATCTTACGTTTAATGCGATGTCAATCTAAAACCTAATGTGTCATTGTTTTTTTTTCTTTACAGAATCGCCCTTTGAGTTAACAATCGGCGACGTTCCCCCTTTTCTCTATAAATAGCCCCATAGAGAAATTTCAGGGTAGGCCACGTGATCTTGCGATCGATGATAAAATTTAAGCTGTGCTCATCTTGAAATACAGAGAAATGAGAAATCGTTCATTCTGTTGCCAATCGCCAACATGGAATAATGTTGTATTCATAAAAAAATACAGTATATAAAAATATGCATCGCTGCGCTGCCCTCTGAACTGGAGTGGCCAATCACACTATCAGTAATCATCAGAAGGGAACCTAAAACAACAGACTTGAATACTCAATAATCTAAGGGGGGGAATCCTAATAAAATCTATTTTTCTATAAATTAATATCAATTTTGTTATTTTCAAAATGACAATACAAATTTAGGAATTTATGTATAAGGGGTGTGCAGGGGCGCCCATATGTTAAAACTCAAGGGGGGGCCCAAGAAAAATTTTAGGTTTTCAGTCAGGCATTTATTTTGTTTCGAGGGGAGGAGGGTTTGGTTCAAAGTTATAGAAGTTTGTTTCACTCATGTATTGTGCGTAGTATTTTTTAACACCTTCTAATTATAGTTTTTAATATTTTTACACTTAATGTAGATATCTACTTGTTCACAATATACCTAGTCGATACTAAAAAGAGGGGGGTCTGGGGGTCCTCCCCCTGAAAATTTTTGAAATTTTGCTTTTAAGAGTAGAGATTTAACTTATTTGGAACAATTTTGGGCAGCAACCTAATAAAATGTTACCCATGATTTTCATGATATGAGTAGAATTCAGGATTCCAATATTTTATTACTGGGGTGGTGGATATGGCAATGTTTCAGTGTATGAAATGTTAGAAACAATTTTTATATTGCTTTTGAATTAGCTTAAAATCATAATTAAGTATTGATATAGCAGAAAATATGCCATAGGAATATTGAATAAAAATTATGTATTATGGTTAAATGAAGATTTTATGTAAATTTTTCGGATTCCAGGGGGGGGCCCGGGCCCCCCTCTGCCCTTATGTATGGGCGCCCATGGGTGTGGTGATGGTGTTATAAGAGGTTCCTTACCCAGTCTCGTTTTCGGATATGTGAGTGATCAGAAAATTTTACTATTAATTAAAACTTTAATATTTTGTTAAAAAAACTTAAAAGAAAATAAATGACATGTGCATGATAGAAAGTGAACATTTTTAATAATAGGTTTATTTTTAGTAGTTCCTTAGTCTTTTCAAGGGACAAGTCCCTCTATTCCTTTCATTTGATGCTTACGATTAGTTTTTCTAATCAAGAGTTTGATATATATTTTCTGTTACGAAATAAGTTAAATAAGTTCTTTTTCCTTGATAATTTTCCCTTTTAATAAGCATTTTTAAAAATGCTTTGGGGCCGTTCAAATATTACGTAAGCACCTAAGGGGGGAGGGGGGTTTGCTCTTTTGCTTATTTTTGCTGACAAGGGGGAGGGGGATATGAAGGATGCTTACGTAAGATGGTGGATGTTCGAAAATCTCTTGTTTCTTGCATAAATAATTTCAAAATTCAACCAAAAATAAATGTAACAAATAATTGAATTAGGAAATCTGACGCAAGCACTTTTTTCTGGAGATGGACCACCCTAGTATTTTGAAATTGAAACCCCGAAGAATAGTGTTTCGACTCATTTTTGAACCCTTATAGCGTTATACCGTTTACACCCAAAAAGGACAGCTCCTTGTACGAGTCACCTAATTTTCAAGGAGAAAAAAAAACAGTACTTACTAATAGGGATGTCAAAATTCCAGGGGGGGGTCCGGCAGTTTCTTACGTAATTATGGTGGGGGGGGTTGAGGTTTGCTTATCTTTGCTGACAAGGGGGGAGGGGGGGGTAAAAATCACCAAAAAAGTGCTTACGTATTATTTGAACGGCCCCTTTCTCATGGATGCAAAAATGCATAATTAAATCAAGTAAATGATTTTAATTCATCGATTTTTAATAGCTTCCAAAAGTCAATTTTCAGTTCCACTAAATTTTAAATATAGTAAGAAATAAAAAATTATATTAAATTTTCTTATTTAATTTTAAAATTTAAGCAAAATGATCCCGGTTAAAAAAAGTGAAGCAGAGTTTTCAAAATTTTCACCCCTGTCCTATGTTTTTATGAAATTGATCCATGAAATTACCAAATTTCAGTGGCGAACCCAGAAGGGGGGGGCTGTGGGGCTGCAGCCCCCTAGGAATAAGGCAATCAAGTTTTGGTAATAGTACAGGAAAACGGTAGTTTTTTTCAAAAATTTCATATAGAAGTTTTTTTTTCGACGGTTTTATATGTTTTCGTGGGCGCTGATTACGAATATAGGGGAGAGTGTTGTACCTACGGACGGTTGTACCTTCAGCCACCTCATTTTAAAATTCGGGAAAAAATGTAAATTTGAATTTGTGGTCGATTTTGAATGTAAACAGATGCTATCTAGTTGCTAACGTGAAATCAGCTCTTTAAAATATTATTTAAATTTTATATAATAAATTTACTGTTTTTAGGTGCTCAAAGTTTTTTTTAGTGCATCACTACATTAACTCTTTTCTTCCACTTTAATTATGACATGATAAAATGGGATACATGGGGGGAATCCCCGAGATTTTAACTTTTATTTTTGATATTAGAAATCGTCAGATCTCAATTCTTTTATCTTTTATAGAACTTTGAATGCAAAAACACCTCATGTTGTACCTTCGGACACCATAAGTGTTGTACCTACGGACACGTTCTTGTGGGTGTCTGTAGCTAATCGGCGTTTTAGAATCAGGTTTCATTTAACTAAATACATTTTAATAAATGTTCAATTAATTCTAAATGGTAATCTATTTGTCAGCGATTATTTTCAAGTGAATTTTAGATGAAAAATCAAATATTTTGTGATCTTAACTACTTTTTTAAATTTATGATTCTACTTGGAATTTAATGTAAAATATGGTGTAAAATCCTAAGAACCCTATCGCATTTAAGTGTGATGATTAAAAAAACTTGAAATTTCCACTGAAGAAGATTTACCACCAAATTATTATTGTTATTACCACCAAATGCTTGCACAACTAAGTGTTGATCGAATTGTTTTTTTTTTCGGGGGGGGATCAGTGAAGTTGTCAGATCAATCAGCATGATTGATGAAACTATTATCTTAAATTCTGATCTGAAAATACCATGTGATTTTTGTGTTTTTGGTAAAAAATCAAGACTTTTATCATTCAACTTCGTTTTAATGATCATTTACGATCTAAAACTACATTACTTTAAAAAATCTATTTTAAATTTTAAAAAGGCTTGAAATAGGTTATTAAAAGGTAATGCATCAACACAAATATTAATTCTTAGCTTTTTTCAACTAAAATTTCCCTTTTTAAGGGTGTCCACAGGTACAACTGGGTCTGTCCATAGGTACAACAGGTTGTTGTACCTTTGGACACAAATTTTTCCATGTTATTATAAATGATTAAAAATCCAATTTTCAAGATTTTGGCTAGTAAAAAATATCTCTGTACTCACAAAGGTTAGGACTATAGGTTGGGCACTTTAAATGGTCAAAATGTGATTTTACCTGTCTTAGAAAAATCCAAACGTGATTTTTGTCCAGAGGTACAACACTCTCCCCTAAAGTTTGCTCTCACGTGGGGGGTCGGCTTCATATCGAAAATCGCAAAAAATCGATAATTTTTTGCTCTTTTTTCGATTCTTCGCTTATATTTCAAAAACTATAAATTTCTTTAACTTTTTAGCACCGTTTTCCTGGGTTATAATAGCAATAAAGCTAAAAAAGAAATTTCAACAAGTTGCGGACATTCGGTGGTGTTACCCAAAGGTTCTCAAAATTAATCGGAACCCTACTTTTAAGGGTAAAAATTCAAAAAATTTTCTGGGGGAAGACCACCGAACCCCAGGGCCGTATCCAAGGGGGGGGGGTTTGGGGGTTCAAACACCCCCCGAAATTTAGACGTCAAATTTTTACTTACTGTTTTCCCTTAAAAATTCTTCTTAAAATGCATAAAACCCCTACTTTTAAGGTTCAAAATTCAAAATTTTTCTTGGGGAGAACCCCCGATCCCCCATCTAATTAAATTCCGAAATAAATTCAGTTGTACTTTAACCCTTTAACTCAGCGCCTTATCCAAGGGGGAGTTAGGGGTTCAACTCCCCCCCCCGAAATTTTTTTATCAATTTTTATACTGTTATTTTCCATGAAAATTGTGTCACAAGGAGCGATCCTCTTCGAGTGTAACCCAAAGGGTCTCAAAATGAGTCAAAACTATACTTTTAAGGGTAAAATTTCCAAATTTTTTCTGGGGGAGGACCCCCAACCCCCTCGAAATTTTGGAATCTAATAAGTACGGTTTTTCTTTGAAACTTTAGGGATTTACAAAAAGTGGTTCTCTTTGATGTAACCTAAAGGGTCTCAAAATGAGTTAAAATGCCACTTTAAGGGGCAAAATTCGAAAAAAATTTCTGGAGTAGGAACCCTAAAACCCCCTCGAAATTTTTCAATTCAATTCTGTATAATTTTTTCCTTTAAAATTCTGCCGCTTACAATGAGCGGTGCTCTTTGGGTGCAATCTAAAGGGTTTCTAAATGAGCTAAAACACTATTTTGAGGGGCAAATTTCCAAAAATTTTTTGGGGGAGAACCCCCAGACCCCCTTTTTACTTGGGATTTACATTTTTACACAATTAAGGAACTTAGTGCGCCAAAATTAAATTCTTACGTCCTACGAAGTCAGTTCACCTAAAATTAAGTACTCCTAAGGAGATACCTCAGAAAAAATTTCGAGCGAAAACCCCCCCGAAACAAAAGTCTGGTTACGGCCCTGCCAAACCCCCTCGAAATTTTGAAACATAATAAGTACGTTTTTTCCTTGAAACTTTAGGGATTTATAAGGAGTGATCCTCTTTGATGTAACCTAAAATGTCTCAACTTGAGTTAAATGCCACTTTTAAAGGCAAAATTAAAAAAAAATTTACATGCGCAAACAGCCGTTCTGGAAACAGCTCTAGCACGGCTCTAGAAAACCGTTTGCGCACGCAAAAAACAAACTTTAACAGGATCTCAAGCGTTTAATATTGAGTGTATTTACGTAAAACTTTGGACTTAAAGGTTTTCAACTATGATCTTTCAGATTATCAAATCAAAAGAAAGGATTTCAAAATAAGGTTTTGGCAGAGTTTTCACTTTTTTTTGGGTTTTTTTTAAAACTTATTTCATAATAAAACAAATTTTTAAGTGAAGACTTTTGAGATAATTTTAAAGATCATATTAAACCACAATTTTTGAGACCATAATTAAGTTTTTACCAATAGTAGTTCTTCTACAAATTAAATTTTTCAGTGATTTTTTTCGGGTGTCGCTCCCTTTTTAACTCCCTGGGATTTGGTCTGGGACGGGACCCCCAAATCCTATGTGATTCTGACTCGTCTAGGTGTCTACTATCATCCCTGAAAGTTTGTTGCACCATTTCGGACACACCCTGTACAGGGTAAAACGTTTCATTTTTTTTGGGGGGGAGCCTAGAGCCCCCTAGCCCCCCTGGATCCGCTAGTGGAGGGGGCTAATGCTGAGGTTAGGATAAAGCTCATTAAATTGTGAACGGGCTAATTTTTTTATAGGGGCTAAAACTCAGAGGCCCCTTTAAATTGTGAATCGAATCCACAAAAACTGAAGTAGGGGGCTATAAATCACTATCGAGCTCAAGTTTTTTAAATTATAAACTCAAGAAGGCTAAAGCTTATTGTTCCATCTAAGTACACTCTTTATTTCTTTTGTTTCTTGAAAGGTCCATTTTTTCCTCTAGCCACTTGTCACGTGAAGAGAGAGAAAAGGAGGAAACTATATAGCTACCACCGAGAAAATAGGTTAAGTACACTGACTACACTTTTCATCAGGGTTAGGCTGAGAATCTCATTCAATAAACAAAATGTAAGAAAAAAAATCTATCCATTGTCAAAGAATCTTCTAGAATTTCGAAAAATTTTACGCACATAAGTTATCCTTTCATTCAGATTGCGCAACAAATTCGAAACTATTATACCGGAGCGTTCTTCGGAAGAAATGTGGAGCATTCATTGCTTATTAGTATTTTTTTAAAATTGCAGAAAACAAAACCGGTTGTAATAGAAGAACAGGATCGCTTTCCTAGTTACTATCAATGTGATTCGCAACGTGACTCGACGCTTGCTCTCTTGGCTGCCTTTCTCTTCTTGCTCGAAGTCACGTTGCAAACAGCATGCTAAAAATGGAGATTCTACGGAAGCTTCCGGATGAGAATCGACTATTTTTTTTCACCTCACACTCCAGCTTTTGTTAGTCTTAAAAGGTACAAAATTAGTATTGAGGTATATTGAACCCATTTAAGTTGTTTTGAGAGTTTTTAATGAGGTAAAACGAAAGTTCTGAACAGTGAATTTTCGAGAGTGAAGCTACCGTAATTTCAACATTCGGCGAGCTCATCTCTGATTGGTCAGTTGCCCCACGGTCTCTTGTGTTGATCGACTGATGTGCGGAGCTAAGTTAAGCCATATTGTGTATTTCAGACCGTTATATTTTTGTTTTCATTGTAATTTACGTCGAAATAACCATTTTAATTGTTAAAATGTATTGTTCTCATGCCAGTACGATTACTTAATTATGACATCGCATAAGCCAAAAAATGTCGTTCATTGGTTTCGAAAAGGTCTACGCCTGCACGACCAGCCTGCGTTGAGGGAAGGTTTGTCGAGTGCTACAACTTGGCGCTGTGTTTTTATTTTGGATCCATGGTTTGCTGGTTCCTCAAATGTCGGAATAAACAAATGGAGGTAAGCTTTTCCACTGTGAAATACTTTTTTTTAATTAATATAAATGACCGCATTGTGTATGCGAGAACGTACGCGTTGGTTTCGGTTTCTTCAACAAGTGCGTATAAGTTCATCTAGTGAACCCAGTTCTTTTATGTTTTTCTGGCATCCATTTAATATTTTTTATTCCATACAAAATATTCTACTACTTTCTATCTATTACAATTGCCGCTGGGTGCTACGATTATATTATTACTAAAATATGATGTGTAATGAGTTGCCTATTTGGTTTATTTGTTTACATTTTTGTATAGAACCAACTTAAAAGTTTTTAACAGAAAAATTGTGTTTGTGTAAAGATGGCTATAAACTTCCCTATTTCCCATTAAAATTTACTTTATTTAACTCAAAAGTTTTTAACAGAAAAATTGTGTTTGTGTTAAGATGGATATAAACTTCCCTATTTCCCATTAAAATTTACTTTATTTAACTTAAAAGTTTTTAACAGAAAAATTGTGTTTGTGTAAAGATGGCTATAAACTTCCCTATTTCCCATTAAAATTTACTTTATTTAACTTAAAAGTTTTTAACAGAAAAATTGTGTTTGTGTTAAGATGGCTATAAACTTCCCTATTTCCCATTAAAATTTACTTCCTGTGGTTTAAAAACCCTAGAAACAATTTTTTTTGTTGAAAATATTTTATTTTGAGACAAAAACAGTCTTTAGCCAAATGTTATTTCACCTGCCAATAAATATGGCCACAGAACATTGTTTTCTGAAAGCATTAATTATTGACAGTTGATTAACATAAGTATTTGTAAATCTTGTTGGTATATTTGTAAATGTACTCAATTAATCAAACCAAGTCGAATAGTAACATTTAAGGAGTGATCTTTGATGGTAAACTTTCTTAGTGTCCTTAAATGCAAAATTTTATTGCTTTGTAATTTAGGATTATTATGTATTTTGTAATATATAAATTAGCCATTACAGTTTCACTGGTATTAAGTTAATGATTTCATCATTATTATCAGTTATATTTACCAATTTAATATTAAGATGCAGTAATTTTTAGAGTTGTAATAAACACATAAAATACTTGGTGAGTTTTAAGTATCAGGTCCATGCTAACTAACTTTTTGGCAGCGTTTTCTAGGAAGTTTTTGTTTTTATTTTTATGTGTTTATGAAATACCCTCACCTACCTGCAGAAGGCTGTAGTTTTAGCGCTTGCTTTCTTTTAAAATCAATTCATTGCTTTTTCTGCGAGTGCATGAGAAGATTTAAGGAGATCAGGGGCAAAACCAACATTTTGAGAGAATTCAATTTTTATTACATAGTAAAATTAGCTTTTAAAGTCATCAGGGAGGGCTTGCCCCCACCCAACCAAGCAGGTATCAAGTTTGAAGTTCCTACCTATAATGAGTTTTCCAAAAGTTAAATTCAACAGAACTTTCTGTATGACCTTATACATTTTAATTTTCAAAGGAATCAAACAGTTTGAATTTGAATTTAAATATTACAACCAATTCCATGTACTTATACCTTTCCATTAATTCCATCTAGATTTCTTCTTCAATGCCTGGAGAATTTGGACAGCAATTTGCGAAAATTGAATTCCCGTCTCTTTGTAATTCGGGGTCAACCAGCTGACGTGTTTCCTCGTTTATTTAAAGTAATGTATCATTTTAGTTTTTTACAGGGATGCAGAAGATGTTTTTACTTCTAAGATTTCTCCCAATCCATGCAAAATTTTCTCCAAAATTTTAAAAGGTGATAAAGACCTACAAAAATATTGTCAATATCAAAAATATGTTAAATAAAAGTTCCATCTTTAAAACCAATAGACTTATTTTGTTGAATGCCAAAATACTTAAATTTTAATAAAAAATCAAGTATAAGTTTTAAAATAATAAATAGGAAATGCCTTAAATAAATAAATTTTAAATTTTACAAAGAAATAAAACATTTATTACCTTTTCTGAAGTGACAATTATTGGGGAAGATGTTTGCATATAACGATTAATAACTCAAAAACGAAAAGGACAAAATTTCCCCTGATCCTAGATTGCCGGATCGGACATATTCTGCATCCATGGTTTTTAAAGCACTTGGGATTTATGAAGTATTTTTACTTTTTAATCTTGACTGTTTTCTTATATGCTGTTTTTATTGGACCTTATAGTTTTTTTTTAAAGTTTATATGTGTATGTGGTTAATCCTAAATATAAAGTTTCTGATTTTGTAATAAAATAGAAAATTTTAATCCCCCTTTTTACTTAATTCTATTAACTTGAGCTTTATAACTATTTTTTAAGATCTTTGCTAAAACTAATTGTTTAAGTAGCTTTTAATATACAAAATAAGTGCATTTAATCAAGATTTTTCAAAATTAGTATTGGACCTGAAAAGTAATAGTACCTATATGTTCAAATATGAAGGTATTGTAGCCTATTTTAAAGACCCTCATGACAAAAATCATTGCAAACTCGTCAAACAAAAAATATAATTAAGTTTAAAACTAGCCAAAGAAGTTTCCTTGTAAAAAAAGTGTCTTAAAATTAAAAATTTATTTCTAAGCTCTAACAGTTAAAAAATTTAGAAAGTTTGAATTGTTCAAATTAATTCATGTTTTGTTTGTGTTTGTGAAATACCTTTTCCCTACCTACACCTTTACCTACATACACATCAAGTTTCAAATATGTTTCAGGTTTCAGAAATTGTTTTTACTAAGAAGATACTTTGCCCTTTAATTATCACTATACCAGCATTGCTCAAATCTAATATTAATCTAATATTTAACTAAAAAGTAGACTAGTTTAAACATCAATCAATATATATATATTTTCTTTCCCACTTTGCTTTATAAATAACTTTGTCATTTAACTATCATTATTAGCATTTTCAAACCTTAATATTTATTAAAGAGGTAGAATAGTTTAATCATCAATTTTCCACTTCCTTTTATAAGAATAGTTTTTTAAACTAAAATCTGCATTTATTGAAAAGGGGGAGTTTATGTCAGTTAATAAGTCCAATAAAGACCATGTCCCATTTCGAGCTTTATATAGTCGATTTACTTTCCCCTCAGCTATGGAAGGTCACCCACCTAACCTTCGAGAAGGATCCCGAGCCATTTGGCCGCATTCGGGATCAGAACACCACCACCATGGCTCAAGAAAATGGTGTGGCGGTCATAAGTCGCACTTCGCATACTCTTTATAGGCTTGAGAGGTAAGTGCAGTGTCTCTTTTGTCACCTACCCTTTTCCCCCAGAACGATTTAGTGCCGAAAAGTTGTCTTTAAGTTCTTGCCTACTCTGATGACATTCATAGTTTTTTACAGTGTTCCTTAGCATTAAGACTTTATAAGTTATCATATAAGCAATGTTTAGTGGTAAGAATGAGTTTTAAGTATAGAGGTATGCAGGGCTCGATTTCTAAAAAAAAGAGGTACCGGAACGTTAAAATTATTGGTCCCAAAACTGAAAAAGCAAATTTATAAAATACTTAAGCATTAGTTTTCAAATTTAAATTTATAAAATAAATTCAAATGTGTTGTACTACTATATTAGAAAGAGTGTTCTAACTTAATTATTATATAAGACGATGAACTCATTATAGAATTTTTTTTTGAAAAACACCTTTTTACAGTAGGTTATACTTTTTTTTCCAACAGGGTGCCTCTTGTAGGAGGCGGGACGGGTTATCATCAATGAGCCATTAGTGTTGTATATTTTGCCAATTTAAGGAATATAATGCATAGTTAAAGTCATTATATGGTCGCATTTAAGATGTCGCAAATTTTCTTTGCAAATTTGACCAGCAATCTGTCAAATCTGGTTAAAATAAAAAAGAATCAACGCTAGGAGCGGATCGTGAGTAGTTCAAATGGGGGTTTACAATTATGTCTTAAAAGAACAATAAATAACAACCTTACAATTAAATCACAAAATTGTTATTTGCACAAAAAGATAAAAATGCATTAAAATTTTTTTAAAAAATTTAATGTATATATATTTTTTTGTATTTTTTTGGTAGGATTCTCACTTTTATAAACGTAATTGGAAAATATGTGATTAGTTGAGTTCTAAGTACAATAAGGGGGGTATGGGGGTCCCCCCAGAAAAATTTGGAAAATTT
The DNA here is from genome assembly GCA_024610705.1 of Tetragnatha versicolor. Classification (NCBI taxonomy): domain Eukaryota; kingdom Metazoa; phylum Arthropoda; class Arachnida; order Araneae; family Tetragnathidae; genus Tetragnatha; species Tetragnatha versicolor. The sequence continues at coordinate 3,401,835 of JANDEH010000020.1, forward strand.
GACAAAAACGGGGTTTTAATTCATTTTAGGACTTTTTTTCGTATATAGAAAGGTATCCGCGGGCCTGATGAAAGGGTCTCGCGAGCCATAGTTAGGAGACCCATGAAATAGATAATTTTTTTTTCCGAAAAAGAGGTTCCGGACCGTTCCGCCCCAAATCGAGCCCTGGAAGTATGTATAAAGTATTTTACTCTTTTTCTGTTTTGGTACCCGCTCCAACCGTCCCTAATGTTTTCTCTGATCGTAGAATTATACAGAAAAATGGGGGGAAGTCTCCGCTGACCTACAAGCAGTTCCAGAACATTCTGTCGACCATGGAGCCTCCACCCCCACCACAGCCCCGTATCACTCTGGAGGACATTGGAGGCGCCTACACCCCCTTTTCGGAAGACCATGACGAGAAATACGGAGTGCCCACTCTGGAAGAGCTAGGTATTGATGAAATGAGGATGAGTTAAATTAGAAGAGGTTTATCAAAATTACAATTCCTCTCTTACCAAAAAAATTTTTTTTTCCTCAAACTGAGGTTCCAGGTTTACTCAATCTATTAATGCAAAACTTAAAAAGCATGGGTGGATTTAAGGGGGTCGAGGATGAGAACATTCCATTTTTATTAGGGAAAATCAAATTTCCTAATCCATCAGGGACAGCTTCCATCAAGGTTTCCAACTTTCCAATATGACCCCCCTGGGTTCACCACCATGGGCGGATTTAGATGGTGAACCCTGGGGGTGCGTACTGGAAAACTTGGGGGTGCAAGCTGCCCCTGATGACTTTGAGAACATGATTTTCCCTTATAAAAATGGAATTTTCTCAAAAAGTTGGGGGTGCGTTGCACCCCCATGCACCCCCTTAAATCCGCCCATGTTCACCACCTAAATCTCCCCATGTTCAAAAGTGGGAATTTCTCCTTGAAAAACCTGCCTTAGACCTCACATTGTCTCGTGTTTTGGCTTTCATGAAAAGTTTTTGAAATTGGAATTGTTGAGTTTTGATTCACACATTCTCAAATTTACAAATAATTTTCAAAATGCAGAGTTAAGAACAAACACAGGAAAAGGTTGCAGCAAATTCCTGGTTTTTAAGAGTAATGACTGACCAGTATGCTGGCCTAGTGGTTTTATCTGACTTGCTGTCTGTCTGTCTGGGGTTCAAATCGTCTTAATCATTTTAAGGTGCACCTCTTTTACTTTTATTTTTTAGTGTTTGATTTTGTAAACACTTAGCTTCTAATCAGGGATTTCTGATTGAATCTAGTCATTTTTTGTGACTTGCAATGCCCCATGAGAGAGAATTTTATAATAAGTAGCTTCTATACCCTATTTATCATGCTAAAATTCTAAGATTTTTCCTGGGTGAACCTTACATCTTAGGTTTTGGACTAGTTTTGGTCATTTTCTACGGTCAAGTAAGAAAACGGTTAAGGTTTAAGGGGAAGTAGTACATCCCGAAATTCCCTATGGCCTTAGAAAGGGGTTATAGGGGCCTAGATCAACCTTATAACTACGGATTCCTGTATAAAAATGAGGTATAAAACTATTAGGGAAACTTGCAAAACTTTTCAGGAGGAAGACTCTTACTTTAACGCATATTATATTAAAAGTGGTTAGGTTATCTGAATTCAAGCTTGAATTTCAATTATGTGTTCTTAGAAAATTGAGTCATTAAAAATAATAATTTTTTAAAATTTTCATTACCAATGATTCAAATATTTTATGTTATAGTTTTCTGAGTGTTATTATTTTTCCCTCAGGATTTGATACTGAAAATCTTAAACCAGCAGTATGGGTAGGAGGAGAAACAGAAGCCTTAGCTCGTTTAGAGAGACATCTAGAAAGAAAAGTAAGAAAAACATGCCATTTATTGCTAATTGTGCATTTTATGACAATTATTTTATTCTAAATTATTCTTACGTTCTAGCAATGTTTATATTTAACTTATCACTCTAAGCCAATTTCTTTGCAAGTATTCATCTAGTTATAAACAAATAAAATAAACAAAATGTTACAGCCGTTAAACTATGTTAAGTTTGTTAGCTTTTGGTTTTTCATATCTAATTTAATATATATTTATGTCTTGTAGGCTTGGGTTGCTAGCTTTGGTCGGCCAAAAATGACGCCTCACTCACTTCTTCCAAGCCAAACTGGATTAAGTGCATATTTGAGGTTTGGTTGCTTATCCGCTAGACTCTTCTATCAAGAATTGGCTGAATTGTACAGAAAAGTAAATGACTTAAACAGTTTCTATTTTTTCGAAATAATAACGTATTTATCTTTAAAAATTATACTGTAATAAATTCCATACTGTCTTTTGGCATAATGTTTATTTTGTTTCTTCAAATATTAAAATTTTTATATAAAAATGAATTGGCAATTTTCGTTTCTTAAATGTTTATAATCTTGTAAATTTTTCTGTTTGAACTGTAGTGATCGAGTAAAATATTTAAATTTTCTTCTGTTGATTTTTTCTACTCTATGCTAGTTTGAGAACTTGAAAGCAGTTGAATCATACTTGATCAATCATCTTTAAAGTAACTGTGATGTCACTGTCAAGAATACAAATATCACTATACTTTCTTTAACCCTTACAATACTAACTGCCCCGAATTTGATCTAGGATTCAATTCTGGTGTGGAGGTATGGGAAAGGGTTAACCCTTTCATTAAATCTTATAAAAATATTTTGGGTTTCCAGGACTTAAAGAGAGTTAAACTTGTTTGAGATGACAAATTGAAATTTTTGATAAGTTTAATCAACTTCTTTCTCTTATTGTCTACCTCTTAAAATTTATGTTTTCGATTTGCCCTTTAGTTCTGTTTTTAATTTTTCAATGACATTAATATTGCCTTATAATAAGTGTTCTTTATTTTTTTTCTTATTTGACTTGTAGGTTTTATCCATGGTTTAAATTGGGACAATTTATTTTGTGAAATAGTTCCCATTAAGTTTCTTTTTAAATAGGCGCCTTTTACCTTTAATTGAATAGTTTTGTAACCGATTTTATTGATTTACAATTCAGTATTAATAATAATACTTAACACTGGCTTCATCATTTCAAATTCCAGTTATGTTATAACTACTATATTGATGTTAGAAAAGGTTGGCTACTCTTTTTATTTTATTTCTCACTTTTTAATTTTTATTCCTTTTCTTTTCCGATTCTGGTTTTAAATAAAGTACTGACTCATGTTTGTCTAACGATTTTCTCACTGATGACCTAAAAATAGTTTTAAGAGAAAAGGAATGCGGGAGTAAAGGACATTGTTAACATTGTGTGTTAATTTTCAGATAAAGAAAGTGAACCCTCCTCTTTCTCTTCATGGCCAAATACTGTGGCGAGAGTTCTTTTACTGTGCAGCAACTAACAATCCCAAGTTTGACCACATGGTCGGGAACACTATGTGTGTGCAAATACCCTGGGATGTGAATCCGGAAGCTTTGGCAAAATGGACAAATGCAAGTATTTTACTGACCTTTTGAAATTTCATGAATTTATTATAGGATTTTTTAGTTTCAAGCTTCTGTCTTTATTTTTCTTGCTGATTAAGAAATATTCACTAAAACGACCTATAAGTAATCTTGTTCAAAACATTGATTCAGAATAAATTAAGTATACTTTGATTTTACACTGATTTAGTATACTTTACATCTAGTGTCTAAGGATTGAACTTGCTGTATTATGTTATCAATGTTTTTGCTGCCAATTTTTTTCCTTAAAAAACATTTTGTATACTTTTCACATACCTGCCAACCGTTCCGATTAAATCTTATTTGTTCCGATTTTTCTCTGTTGTTCCGAAAATACGATTTCAGTACCAAATGTTTCGTTTTTACGTCCCCCTGTCCCGCCATTTTCGACCTACTCGAATTGTGCAATAATAAGGCGTTTAGTCTTAGTGAAAGGGTGTTAAGTCTAGTTCGTAAGAACAAGACTGACTCTCAGAGTTCCATGGACTCTGATACTCTACAGGCATTGCTAGCTGCAAAAATAGTAATTCTGATCCATGCTATAATAAATCTTTCAGTGCTCACCTATTAAGAAGGGCAAAATCAGCTACTTTTGTAGCACTTAATAAAGATTAATTTTTCTATTTTCCAAACAATGTTTGCTTATTTCACTGTTTCATTTTATTAGTACTTACTAAGTATTTTTAAATCTTTCTGAGTTATGTATGAAATTCCCAGTGTTTAACATCTTGAGTCATTTTTGTTATTCTATTTGCAGAAATTTAAACCCAGATAAAAGGAAAAAAATTAACTTTATTATATCCTAGTATAAATGTAGATAATTATTAGTCAGAATATAAAGGTATATAAAACACTTAGTCCTCTTAATAACCATAAGATACCTTAGATAAGAGATAAAAGTTATGAATTACAAGCTCTTTTTTAATAATACCCCTTTACAAATTCAAAATGTGTTGTGCGTGTTGTTCCTATTTCTGTTTCTGAAATGTTGGCAGGTATGTTTTCATCCTAGAGTTAAAAAAAAGTCTTGAACTTGTTATAGTTTCATTGTATTTTGTTTTCAACATTTGTAGTTAACTTTGAATGTTATTAATGTGTTTCTCCTGCAGGGCCAAACTGGGTTTCCATGGATTGATGCTATCATGACTCAATTGAGAGAGGAAGGGTGGATTCATCATGTTGCCAGGCATGCAGTGGCATGTTTCCTAACAAGAGGAGATCTCTGGATATCATGGGAAGAAGGCATGAAGGTATGATTTTCTCCTTAAATTTCATCCTGTAAATTAACTGGCAGAAATATTAAAGAGGAAAGCTTTAATGTATGTCTTTTATAAAATTTTATACTCAATTTGCAAATTACTATTCAAAAATTATTATAACTGATAAACTGATTTCTCCAAGTAACTTTTTTCCTAATGCACTTTTTCTTCAGCTATACTCTGTTCATTTAAAATAGGCAGCTGAGACAATGTATTGGAAGCAGTTAGTAATGTAATTATCATCGAAAATTTTTTTCTTGTGCAATGACAAGGTAGGCTAAACAGAAGTAGTTAAAATACTGTAAAAGAATCCGGTCACTAATGTTGCAGGATGAGCATTATTAAGCATCTTTATTCCAGTTTCAGCCACCTATTCTAAATGAACAGACTGTATAAAAGTACATAAAGATTGAAGATAATCATAGTGTAAAGGTCAGGATTATAATATCTTGAAGTTATACTTTATTTTTAAGTATGTTTTAAAAGTTCGAATGAATTTAAATTCCTTGTTGTGTAAAACAATCATACTTTAATATACTGGGATCGGGATCATTAGACTACTTTTAATTCAACTTCCAAAAGCATATGTAAATTCCCTTATGCTATCAATGAATTAAACAATATACATATACCAATTGCTTTATATTTTTAATTTTACTTAGCTGTTTGAATAAATACAGGGAGAAAATGTATATGACCGGAAATTTGGTTTTAACCAGGGTTGGCCGGTTTAAACCATTTGGTTTAAACCATTGGTTTAAACCATGGTTTTTTTACCAAAAAAACCACTTGGTTTTTTTGGTTTTTTTAGAAATTATAAAATATTTTCAGGATTTTTTAAAGAAAGTATTATTAAGCATAATCTTTTGCACAAAATTAAAAGGTCAGATTTATAAAAAAATTGACATTTTAAGGTGATTAAAAATCAGAAATCTTTTAATTTAATGGTTTTAATTATTGAATTATCTCTAAACTTAACCTTAAATGCTTAAGTTAAACTTATTATATTTTGCAAGAGATAGTTCATTTATTAATTTCCTTTAAAATGAAGCATTATTTCAAAGAGTAACTAAACATACACAAAAGTTATCTGTTTTTCATTGATAAAATATGGCTTGGATTTTAATTAATTAATAAAACCAATTTGTCTTATTTGTCAGTCATAAAAACCAGTTGGTTTTTTTAGTAAATTAATAAAAACCGTTGATTTCTTTAATGATAAAAACTAAAAACCAGTTGGTTTGTTTATAAACAGATAAAAACCAGTTGGTTTTTTTTACTAAATTAATAAAAAACCATTAATTTCCTTAATCGGATCATTTATCTCAATCATTTATCTAATTTCAATTAACATTAGTTGCTTACATTTCCCTTTTATTTATTTAAAAAATGTTATTTTCTCTTTCTAAAGAAAATTTTTTAAGTTTATAAATTAATCCATATAATTAAGGTAATTAATTTGATTATTTTAACATTTAATAATTAATCAAATGAAATTAATTATCTCAATCAATTATCCAATTCCAAATAACATTAGTTGTTAACATTTCACTTTTACTTCTTATTTAAAAAATAAAATTTTCTCTTCCTAAAGAAATTTCAAAAGTTCATAAATTAATCCATATATAATTAAGATAAATAATTTGATTATTTCAACCATTTATCCAAGATAAATTAACACCCATTTTTATTCACAATAACATTAGTTAGTCAAATTGGAATATTTTAAAAACAAAAATTATTTTTAAAACAAATTAATTTAATTTTAATTAACTAATTAAATTAATTGAAATATACAAATCATTTATCAATTATAAACAACCCCTGAAATAAATGTCTCATTTACAGCTCAATTTCAAACATCACTGGTAAAATAACTTATTCTGAAAATAAAATTCTAAAAAACTTGGTTTAAACCAAAAAAACCTGGTTTAAACCAAAAAAAACCAAATAAACCCGGTTTTTTTGGTTTTTTTAAAAAAACCCGGTTTTTTGCCAACCCTGGTTTTAACATTTTAATTACAAAAAGGAACTCTTAAGAAGCAATTGGAAAACTATTTACTCTCCCATCCTTACATTTAAAACAACAAAGAAATTGGTTTAGTGGTAGTAACTTATGTTCCTTTTAATAAATAGTTGTCTTACTGTTTGTTTTAGGTTTTTGATGAATTGTTGCTGGATGCAGACTGGAGTGTTAATGCTGGCTCATGGATGTGGTTATCGTGCAGCTCATTTTTTCAACAGTTTTTTCATCTGTATTGTCCTGTTCGTTTTGGGAGAAAGGCTGATCCAAATGGGGATTACATTAGGTACTCTTAAGATTTTCTAGAATATCTGGAGATTTATCTATTGTATTGGTCTTTATATAAACTTGTCTCGCTCTACTGATATGCATGCATTTTTCCTGTTTGATTTCTATCTCATTTATTTTGACCAAAAGATCACTATTTTTTTTATTGTCTCCTGGGACTGATTTTTGCTAATGTACTGCTGGTATTCTTATGAGATGCTGACAGACCTATAGCTTTTATAGATTTGAAATATTAATTTAACTTATGCTAGTAGCAGTTGAATGATAAAATGAACTTAATTACTGAAACTTAAAAAGGTAATAGTTCCATATTTAAATAACATTTTAATTAACTGTTTAAATAAGGCTTTCTTGAGGAGAGTAAAATATGAAATCATTCTGAACATCCTTAATTTATTTTTTGCCATCTTATTTTAAAAGGGTTATTTTGTTACTATCAAAATTTAACTAAAATTTAATCATTACCTTGCTTAAGGTGCATCCTTACACAGCTCAATTTTCTTGACTTCATTAGTAAAAAAAACTACTTGTCTTCCACAACTACTACTGGTGATTAAAGCAATTTGGGTTATTTTTGTTTGCAAAACACGGGTTATTTCAAGTTATCTGATTAAAATTTTTTAAAGCTAAAGATTAATATTGAACTCAGAATGAATTAGTTTAGATTTGTTAAAATGTGTCAAAACCATTCATTGACAAACCCTGCTGTCACAAATCTGATGTTGCTCATAACATCATTAGTATTCTTCAGTAGGTGGCTGTTTTATAACCTTTTTTTAGGTTTTGTGATTAAGGGGGTTCGGGACACAAAAATCGTCAGATTTTCAAAAAAAGTTTGCTTTTAAAATGTTAACTAGTTTTTTCCTGCTTAAAATGATGCTTTTATTATGTTTCTATCATAAATAGAACCGGAGATACAATCCTTTGTTGCTGGCTGCTTTGATGTCTTGCATTAAACGTTCTGCATTCAAACCCGTTTTTCTCTGAGTTTTTTCACTGTTTCTCATCTTTAAATTGATATAATTCAAGAACCGTTCAAGATAGAGAGTTGAAATTTGAAACAAATGCTATTCATACATTTTACTTTAATTGTGATCCAACAAATTCAAAAATTTTGTTTAGTTTTTAAAATATGAATTTTTTAAAAAAGGTAATGTAAAAATTTCAAGTATTTTTTACTTAATTGTTTATATTTTTCCAAATTATCCATATTTCTTAAAATGCTGAATCTTAAATAAAGATAATATGTTTCTGTTTGATTTAAGTGAAAAAATTTTGAAAATTGATTAATAATATTTTGAGTTATATCAATTTTAACTACCCCTCTTTTTTTTTTTTTGACAAAAATGAGTTTTTAAATTTTTCTGAAAAGTTTTGAGTAGTGATTTTTACAATGAAACTGATGTTTTATCTTCACAAAAAATTTCGAAATTTTAGATTATAAATAAAAAAATTTTATGAAGTGTCCCGGACCCCCTCAAGTTTAAAAAATCAGTAAATTGTCAATGATGGGATTTCGCTCGAAAATTACGTTTACCCAATCTCGTGCAATTTTTCAAATGTATGTGAATAGCAGGGGTGTATGGAAGAGGGATTTGAGGTTTATCTCCCCTTTAAAAGTCATATATTTTTCTTTCTCACCATAGAAAATGGCTAAAATTACTCCACACCTCCTCCCCAAATTTCAATACTCTTCTAAAAAAATATTTTTCTTGTTACACCACTGTGGACTATAAACCATGGGCGCCCATACATAAGGGCAGAGGGGGGCCCGGCCCCCCCCTGGAATCCGCAAAATTTACATAAAATCTCCATTTAACCATAATACATAATTTTTATTCAACATTCCATTTTATATTTTCTGCTATATCAATACTTCATTATGATTTTAAGCTAATTTAAAAGCAATATGAAAATTGTTTCTAACATTTCATACACTGAAACATTGCCATATCCACCACCCCAGTAACAAAATATAGGAATCCTGAATTCTACTCATATCATGAAAATCATGGGTAACAATTCTATTAGGTTGCTCCCCAAAAGGGTTCCAAATAAGTTAAATCTCTACTCTTAAAAGTAAAATTTCAAAAATTTTCAGGGGGAGGACCCCCCAGACCCCCCTCTTTTTAGTATCGACTAGGTCTATTGTGAACAAGTAGATTTCTACATTAAGAGTAAAAATATTAAAAACTATAATTAGAAGGTGTTAAAAAATACTACGCACAATACATGAGTGAAACAAACTTCTATAACTTTGAACCAAACCCTCATCCCCTTGAAACAAAAAAAATGCCTGACTGAAAACCTAAAATTTTTCTTGGGCCCCCCTTGAGTTTTAACATATGGGCGCCCCTGCTATAAACATATTGTAAAAATTGACATAGAACGTAAACATCTAAAAGTAGTTGATAATATGTTACGTGAACCAATGACAATAACAAAGATAGTAAAAATAAGAATGTAAGTAATGCCTACAATCAATCACCAATAGTTTTTCAGTAAGAATTATCCAAACATGTTATTTGGTGATTTTGATATTGATGTGAAAAAATGATGTGTAATGATGTGAAAAAAAATACTAAACAACCCAAAAAATTTTAATTTTTTTTCAAAAGTTTTGTAATAGTATTTGTACATAGTTTTGAATTCAAGCATGAGTTTTTTTCCCTTCCAGAAAATATTTGCCTGTTCTAAAAAACTTTCCCACCAAGTATATTCATGAACCTTGGGTAGCACCTGAAAAGCTACAGATGGCAGCTAAGTGTGTGATAGGCAAAGACTATCCAATGCCTATGGTGAACCACCAAGATGTCAGCCATATCAACTTGGAGAGAATGAAACAAGTGTATCAACAACTGAGCCATTACAGAGGAGCAAGTAAGGTCATCCAATGGAAACATAATTTATTTTTTTAATATCATAACTCTCATCAATTGATGAATTCACTTTTTTATGGGATGTACTAAAAATTAATGTGTTTAGTGGTGTTTCTGAAATGGTGCTACGGAAGGGTCCACACAGGACCCTTTCGTCGTTCTAGTGTTAAGTATAAAGAAAGATTGAATAGTTCTGGATTTTAAAAATGTCATAAAATTAAATTAAATGATTGTGTTTGAAGCTTGTATAGTTTTGCTATTGAAAAAGTCACTATTACCTAATCTATTTCAGATATGTACAACAGTTCAGTGTCTCACTCCAAACAGCACTATAGAGACGAGGATGAGAATCCCAAGAGTGCGAAAAGGCGAGCTATAGAGTACCATGAAAATGTAAGACTAGTAGAAGGTGGTAAATCTAGTTTATGTGGTATGGTTTGTCCTTGAGATTATCAGAAATGACAACTAAACAAGAACATGAAAAGTTAGCTCTTCTTCAAAAGAAAGGGAAATTAATTATGAAAATTAAGATTTGAATAAATTTACTAGCTGAACTTTGTATTTAATTTTCACATTTATGGATCAAACATTGAGACTGGAAAATATAAAGTTTGATATGAGATCCTTAGAAGATATAGAAATATTTAAAAGTTTTCTCTTTCTGAACATGTCTCTAAAAAAGGGAACTGTACCATATAGGGGAGAGTGGGGCACATTCGCACAAAAAGTGCATTTCGGCATATTTCTCTAGATCTAGATGAGATATAGAAACAAACTCGGATTCAAATGAAAGTTAAGACCTTTCCCGATATTTTAGAACGATAATTGGTCGCATTCATCTAGAATTTCTAACCTATATCATCAATCTAAAAAACGAGCAATTTCGTGCGAATGTGCCCCATGAGTGGGGCAGTTTTGCACATGTGTGGGGCACATTCGTACACATGCAAAAAATTATACAATAATTATTTTTATGAACTAAAAAGTTTATGGCACTTTAAAGTAAGGATAATTAAACAAAATATTTGGCACTTTTACATATTTTTCCTCTAAATTGAAGATTTTTTACAAAAAGAAAACAGCTTCAGAAAATATTGAACAAAGTTTTTGACGAGGAAAATAATTGTAGTAATGAAGAGTATATTGCACATTGACATACTTCACATAATATAATTAGACAGAAAAAGTTTAACCAATATTTTAACTGTCAGGTTTTATTCGAAAAGAAAAGTGAACTAACAGCTCGCTTATTAACTCCTGAAACTGCTGGTTGGGGAACTTGTAATACGGTATTATCTTTTTGTATGAATGTTGAATCATTACTTACTGGGAAAAGAAAAGTTTCATCATTACTCTTTAAGTTTTTCATCATTAATTTTAAATAAGCACCATTCAATTCCAAATTTTCTATTTGACCAACATAACAAAATTTTCTTTTTAGTAGCAAATTCTACTAGAATAAAATCACTTAAGTCCAAGTCAATTGGTATTAAATTATTATCAGGGACATTTTTATTTCTTCCATGTTTAAATCTGGGTCTAAATTCCTTAAAACTGAAGCTTTCTTTAAGATGTTATTTTCTATTATACCAAATTTTGAAACAATTACAATAAAAAACAATTAAACTTCCAAGTTATTAAGTATACTGCACTTATATAAACATATAAATCACTTTCATAATCAAATATGGGAAAGATGAGGCACATTCGCTCTGTCCGAATCTGCCCCATCTTTTGGTGTACGGATGTACCCCATCTACCAGTTCAAGCTTACCACGTTCCGACAAGATATTTATAATTAAAGCAGGGAAATAAAACCTTTCTAGAAACTTGAGTTATTTTTGATTGATATTGTACGCCAACAAAATAACAAGAAAATTTACTTTGCAGTTTCTAACGCTAGCAAATTTCTAGTACGTATACAACAAAATGGCTCAGGGCTTTTCAGTTCATGCAGGAGGTAGTCATGCTCCCATCTCCTGGTATTTTTTTTCAGATTTTTAAATTAATAATTACTAGGGGAAATGCCGTCTGTCCGAATGTGCCCCATGTGCGAAATAGCCCCACTCTGCCCTAATATAGATTGGCCCTAAGAAATTTTTTAAGAATGTGAGATCATTTTGTTACTTTGGACTAATGACTTTTGTTTCAGGCTGAAGACAGGCATTAGGTAGAGAAGTGCATATTTGCATGTTGTGCAACTACTAATTCCAATTCAAGCTGGTGTAAATCTGTATCCATAGCTCAAACAAGATATTTACTTTCACTGATCAAAATGGATCCTTTGTGAAGTGACAAAAAAAGTTAACAGTAACTTTAAAACATTCCGAAGGAAAAAAAGTGTCACTTCAATGCACATTAATCTACTATTTCTCAACCCTCTTTGTAAGGCAAATGCACTGAGGAAAAAGTGTGAGGATCTGGAAATGCTATGAAGAGTTACAGAAATATAGTTCTATCATTAGTTTGCAAATGTTGGTGAAAGAAATTTTAAACATGCTTTCTATCTAAAGGTAACAATTACAGATACTTTAGGACCTGTTTTATTACCTTTGATCTGTGGTGGGCAGCTGCAGTAAAATGATCAAAATTAAGCAGTATAAACAAAGATAAACTTGTTTAGTGTCGATGAATTAGTTTTCCAAGAAAATTATGGTTTTAGCTTATGTTTAGAAGTTTTATATTGCTTTTAAATTTGTTATAAATTTTATTAATAATTATTGCTCAACTACTTCATTGTGTTTTTTAAAATTGTTGCAGAGTAAAAATTTGAATGTAAACGTTTATCACCAGGTTTTGTCTCAAGAATTCATTATTACTGGAACTGAATATAAATATTGATGGATGTCGTTATGTTAATAGGGTAAGCTGATTTACAAAAAGGCTGACAATCGTGCAACAAAACTTGAAGGTCGAGAAACATTGATAAGTATGTTTTATATGTAATCTCATAAGATGCATTTAAGTAGAATTATCATGTGTGGGAAGTGAAACATCTGAAAACATATTTTAACATCAAATTTACATCGTGTTTTGCACTAAAAACTTGAATAATAATTTGAGAATTGTCTGTTTCTTTTTTGAATTTGGTATAATTATTTTTACTTTATTGTATTCACACACACATTTCATAATCAGCTTTTTTCATGTGGATTTAAAAATAAAATGAATGTGTCACTGTTTGAAGCACTATATATTAATTTTATTGAATTAATGTATTATTTCAAACACTTACATAGTATTGCCAAGAGATTATATATGCACGTGCCAGTTTTAACTGTTTTTATTACAAAGCCTCAGATATTTACACACTATCCTGTAATGTAAAGAATTTAAATTGTCTCAAATGTATTTGTTTCATTTCAAAACGATATCAATCTATTATGAAATACTGTACATCTGATTATGGAAAGTGTTTTAAAAGATCAGACAATCTAATTATTAAATAGATTTTGTGTAACAAATGTTGAGTTTTTGTATGGTGTCAATGTTAAGAACCAAGTAATGTATAATTTGATGTCAACTATGAGCAGCAAAATGTTCATCCTTGTCAATCAGTTGTCAAATATTTTTCATACGTGAAAGAATAAATAATTTTCTGTCTAACAATAAATTGTTTTTCTTTATTTTTATTTCTATTTTCGAACCCATAAATCTCTAGTAATACTTTGAAAATATCCTTTGAAGTTTTACTTTTCGTCTGGATTGGTAAGTTCTCCCAGCTGGTCCTTCAAAGCAAGGAGTTCAAAGTCTGGTATATATCGAATTTCATCATGTTGTTGCTCGTGGGGATGAATGCTTACAGTGACACCTGCTGGTAAAGATGACTGGATGATTTCAAAAAAGGTTGAAGCACAATATGCTGGCAACTCTGATATCTATAAAAAGAATATATTTGTTAGAGAATTCTCTTTAGATTAATGCTCAGAAAAACAAATGGTAGAAGTGTAAGTTGCCTAAGTGAAAAAATCAATAATTGGGCACTAAGAACAGCCAACAATAAAAGCAATAGGTTGAGTTACATCACCAATATTATTCTAAGCAGATCAAATAACAACTTAAAATGAAAGCAAAAAACAGTCAACCACTGATTATAAAAGGCATATACAAATCCCTTGTAAATAAGATTTTACAACCCATTTGAATTTTAATGAAATAAATTTTCAAATCCTACAGTTAAGTGTAAAATGAAAGTCCATTAAGTTCCATCTTTAAAAACCTTGGGGAAATTGATGGAAAGATGGTTCCTCATTTTATTTAACCTATTATAGCACTGAGCACGTAATTTCTGATTATCACCTATATACACAGATGTTGCTTCCTATGAATGAGGGGAAGGCCAACACTTCTTTAGCCATGATTTTAATCACCAACTTAATTAGTATATTCTGCCTTAAGGATTTATGTCACTGTTTCAGAGAAACCTTACCCAGCATTCAATCCATATGTGGGATTTCATCTAAACTAGTGTTTTTGAGTTACGCCAAACTTATGAAGTTGCAATGCACTCTGGTTTAATGTAATAAACACATATCTGCTGGCCATGGGTGCCGGGAGGGGGGTGCACTTGCTCCCCCCTGGCACCAGGCGAGACCAAGGTCGATGGGCAGGAAGGAGGGGGCACTCTGAACAGTACCCCCTTGGACCCATAGATTCTAAAAATGAGTTTATACCCTTTTATAGGTCAAATTTCAAAACGGTTTCTGGGGGAGAACCCCTTTACCCCCTTCTGCAGTACTTGTTTAGTGTAACCCAAAAGGTCCCAATAAGAGATAAAACACTAAAGGGTCAAGTTAAATTTTCCAGGGGAAAGACTAAGGTGTATCGAAAAAACCTTTTTTCTGCATTTTGATGATGCAATAGTGCAGAAAAGTTGTGTAAGGTGGCAGAGAGTACCCGTGATTGTTTTCAGATATCTTGTAACACCACATAGACCCTGAAGGTTCCCCATATTATCCTATAGAGCGCGCAAGCCAAAAAGGCTGAAAATTGGTTTTTCACCTCTCATTCCTACTCTAATCATTTAACGAATGTCTTCACTTGAACTATGGGTCCTATATGCATACATGTGATTACACTGACAAAAAATTGGTGGAAAATATAAAAAAAATTCGGTACCTAAATTTTTCTTCATTTTAAGTAAAGGGGGTCCATCGGCTTCTACTTCTTGAGATCTAGGTTGGTTGGACTACCCGATAAACTTCATGGGAAGATAGGGAGGGAGAAAATTTTGGACCCTTCCCCTAACAATTTTTTATATACACCACTGCCCAGTAAGAAAAGAAATACAAAGACTTATAAATCCTGTTTTACTAATAAGTAGATACAGATGTATGCACCCCCAAACAAGAAATCCTGGTGGCGCCCATGATAATGGCTATCTGAATGCCAGGCAGGTTAACAACTCTACTGCAAATTGCGAATAAAAAAAGAATAAACACATACTATATAAAGCAGGTGAAATTACAAATAGCTTTCATTTGAACGAATTATAGATTTTCCATAAGAGTAATATACCTGTAAATTTCTTTCATATTTATTAAGCAAATATTCTCTAGTAACTTTAGTCGTTCCTGGTTCTAGGTTGGTAACTTTCCAAGCTTGATGGGGTGTTGCCCAACTAAAAGAAATTGCAGAACATAGATAACTTTTTAATTTTATGTATAATTATCTTACAAAATGCTAAAATTTGGCTGTATTTCTTTGTTGATGGTTATAATCTGTTTATATCAGAAAAGTAAAAAAGGATTAACTTCACTTTTCTTAACTTTTAAATTATATTTCCCCCATTTTGGGTTATTATTTTGCAGTAAATAGATAAAAGGGAAAATTAACATTTGATTCTGTTTTAATTACGATTGAGGCTGGCTTGCATTAACATAATAGTTATTGTAATGCCATGGTCATATAGATTGTCTCAGCTGAGGAGACGTAAAATTAGAAGTGGACTGTACTGAAAATTAAAAGAATACAACTTGGTATATTTAAGGTTCATTTATTGAAATGTCGCGAAGAGAACGGGAGCCTGCTTCCGACGCGGTGCGGTGCGGGATGAACAAGTATCGAAGTGAGCGAACTAGCCCGTTGAGGGGGGGTAGCGAGGGAGAGCAGACCCCCTACAACAACGTCCCACTGGGCAAGCGCGCAGCGCCATCCAGCGGGAGTAATGGTAGGCAAAATTGTACATACCCCCGGCCTTGAATGACCGGAGGGGATTCAAAAAAACAATAATAATGAATATACTAGAAGGTACTATAATGGAGCTATCATTATGCATAAATTCAACTAAGTTAAAAATTAGATAATTAGGTGATGAACACCTTAATTAAATGAAAAATGAGATCTAAGTTAATATAATCAAAAGTAACACATATGCACCTACAAAAAAATTAACATCATTAGCAAAAAAAACAACCCCTGCTCAATATTGGATATCGAGCGGTAGAGGTCTTTGAGCTCTCTGCTGGCTCCCTTAAAATTGGTGCCACAATCACTGGTAATCTGAGCTGGCTTCCCCCGTCTAGCGATGAATCGCTTGAGGGCAGCGATGAAGGCGGTAGATGTTAAGTCACTCACCAGCTCAAGATGTACCGCCTTGGTGGAAAAGCACACAAAAACTGCCACGTAGCACTTAAAGGATTTGGTACCCCGACCAGCCCGCGGCTTGTAGAGATATGGACCGGCGTAGTCGGTTCCAGTACTCGTGAAGGGACGACTGGGTTGCACTCGTGCAGGCGGTAAATCCCCCATTAACTGGGAGCACAACTTAGCGCGAGTTTTCACACAAGTCACACAATTATGGATGATCTGTCGACCGGCACTCCTTCCAGCAATTACCCAAAACTGAGTCCGAAGGACGCTCAGGAGAAGGGTTTGAGCCGCATTGAGGTAGGTCAAATGGTAATGCCGTATGATGATTTCAGTCACATGACTTCGATGAGGCAGCAAGATGGGATGCTTCTGCGAAGAAGAGATGTAGGAGTTTCTCAATCGGCCTCCCACGCGGATCACACCGGCTTCGTCGAGGAAAGGTGCCAGAGGAAGGATCTTGCTGTGTGCACCCAAAGGACTACCATTGGCAAGGCAGGCCAGGTCTTGAGGGAAGTGCACGCGCTGCACACTCCTGATGATGGCGGTGGTGGCGGCAGTCAACTCTGCAGAAGACAGGACTCCAAGACGCTTACTTCGGGGATGGGAGCAATTGTGCCGGAATCTAAGACACAATGCAATCACTCGGCGTAACGTAGTCCAAGAGGAGAATCGGCCAAGAGTCTCCGCTGCGCCTGTGTCAGCAATCGGTGCCAGCAATGCGTAAGTGGTCCGCTGCTCCTTCATGGCATCATCGTCGATGACAGGCTGCATGTAGTCGGGATCAAGGTCAGGCTCATGGTTATGCAACCACTCAGGCCCAAACCACAAGGAATCGTTCTGGATGAACTCGGAAGGGAGCATTCCTCGAGTAGCACAGTCCGCTGGGTTTTGGGTACCCTTGACGTGCCTCCACTTCACCTGGGGAATGGTTCCCTGGATTTTAGCCACTCGGTTGGCCACGAATGGAACCCAGCGGTAGGGCTCAGATGATATCCAGGATAGGACGACTGTGGAGTCACTCCAAGCGATGATGTTACGCACTGGAGTCTCGAAGTACTTCAACACCACCTGCAACAAGTCAGCACACAGCACAGCGGCACAAAGTTCCAATCTCGGTAAGGACTGGACCTTGAGTGGCGCAACTCTGGTTTTGGCAGTTAATAAGTTGACCCTTACTTTAGAATTAACAGAGGTAGACCAAACATAGATAGCTGCACTGTAAGCCTTTTCGGAGGCGTCGCAAAATGCATGAATATCACAAAGGGTAAATTGGGGAATCGAAACTAACCTAGGGATCCTTAACTGCTGAAGTAGAGACAATTCATTGCGAAAGGTTGACCATTTTTTCTCTAAAGACTCACTGACGGGATCATCCCAGGACAAATTAGTTTTCCACAGTTCTTGGATTAGAATTTTGATGAGAACTGTACAGGGAGACAGCCAGCCCAAGGGGTCAAATATCCTAGCCAAATCAGATAAGATGGTTCTTTTTGTGAACGGAAGGGGTTCCAACGCGACCGTGAAGTGGAAATAATCCCCACTAGGATTCCACTTGATTCCCAAAATTTTGACAGATTCATTATCAAGATCAATGGACCCTAACCCATCTCTTAAGTTTGAGGGAACACACTCTAACACTGATGGGTCATTAGATGACCACTTACGTAATGTAAACCCTCCTTTACTCATCATGGCAATTAGTTCTGTCACCAAGTTTTTACACTCATCTGCCGAACTTGCCCCAGTCAGTAAGTCATCAACGTAAAAATCATTTAACGCTACTGGAGAAGCTAGTGGGAAGTTGGTTTCCTCATCTAAAGCAAGTTGATGGATAGCGCGGGTAGCCAAAAAAGGGGCAGATGCCGTACCATACGTGACGGTGGTCAATTTATATTCCTGAATGGGGTCATTCGAATCCCTTCTCCATAGAATCCTCTGTAAATCCCTGTCCTCGGGATGAATGCCAATTTGGCGGAACATTTTCTCAATGTCTGCGGTCACAACAACAGGAAAATTACGAAACCGTAACAAGATAGGAAAGAGTTCCTGTTGTATCCTCGGACCGGTCATTAATAAATCGTTCAGGGAGTAACCCGACGAGGTTTTTGCCGATGCGTTAAAAACAACTCTGAGTTTCGTTGTAGTGCTTGAGCTTTTCATTACCCCGTGGTGTGGGATGTAATTAACTACAGCCGAGGTTGCGGTCGAGGGATCTACAAGTTCCATGTGTCCCTGTCGGAGGTACTCATCCATGAAGGATTTGTACAATTCTCTAGTATCAATGCTTTTTGCTAACCTTCGCTCAAGACTAAGAAACCTTTTAACGGCTATATCCCGGGATTCTCCCAATTTTGAAGGAGACTCCTTTAAAGGCAGTCTCACAACATAGCGACCACTATTGTCTCTATAGTGGGTAGTTTTGAAGTGAGCCTCACATTTCTGATCGATTTGAGACATGTTAATGCTGTTAGGAACGGAATCAAGTGCCCAGAACTGCTTAACGATTTCATCCGTCCCTAGTTCAATGTTGTGGCAATGCACTGTTGCGGGGGGTTCTAACTCAATTGACGCGGTTCCCGAAACTATCCAACCCAACTGGGTCGCGACCGCAAAGGGTAGTCCGTCCCCTCTCTTAATAACTTCCCCTTTTAGTAATGACAGAAAAACGTTGACCCCCAACAGTATGTCTATTTTCCCAGGAACTCTAAAGGAGGGATCAGCTAGCACCATGTCCCCAAACACGTCAGCCAAGGACGAAGGAAGGGCGACGCTTGGTACTGGAGAAGTTATTTTCTTCAGTATGTGACCCTTTGTTTGAAACCTCTCCGCCGAAGGGAAATGGGGGGAGAAAACCAGTTCTACTTCACCCCGGGTCTCGCTCTGAGCGGACCCCAAGCAGGACACACTAATTGCCTTCCGGGAACAGGGCAATCCTAGTCGCGCATAACATTCCTCAGTGATAAAACTTGCCTGAGATCCTGAGTCTAGGAGGGCCCTACAACTCACCCAATCCCCTCCTACATCCTTTACCTTCACGATGGCTGTGCACAAAAGAACGTGATTTTGAGAAGCCGTTATCTCAGCACATATAGCAGTCGCGCGTTCAGGGTTCGTTATCTGAGCGTCACTTCCGGTATTGCGGGGAGAAAAACTGTTTGCCAAGGGGGAAAGGGGTTGGGAAGAAACCTGGAAACCCTGTTGCGATAGGGACTCGTTCCTTTCCAAGTGCAGTAATGTGTGGTGGGACTTTCTGCATTTCTTGCATTTTCGGATACTTTGGCACTCCCTTATCATATGCGTTTGGGACAGGCAATTAAAGCATAATTTTTCCCGTTTTGCGAGTTCAACTCTATCCCTTGTATCTAATTTTAAGAAATGGGGACAAGCATAGAGGTTATGCTTATCCTCGCATAGAAAGCAGTTGGCTTTCGCCACAATAAGAGATGTAACTTTAGGATTTCTCCTAATGTCTTTTGGGGCAGGTTCGTTTCCCAACGACCTAGCATGATCGGTCAGAAAGGAAACGAACCCTTTTATGTCTCCCAACTCCTCTTTCTTGAGCGTCCGCTCCCACCAACTTTTAGTGTTCTTTGGTAATTTTTCCAATATGATATGTAACATTAAAATCTCTGAGAAACCTGTTACTTTTTGTTCCAAATTCCCCAGCGATCTTGTCCATTCGTTAATGGAGTCTACTAACTTCAGCAGGGACCCCGAGGTCTCGGTTACGGGAGGGATGTTAAGGATTTTGTTAATGATCGTTTGGATTATTTCCCTTTTGTTGGAGAAACGCTCCTTCAAAAGGGTGCGGGCAATCTCGTAATTGTCATCTGATATTGTTATCGATTGTATTACTCTTAAAGCATCCCCTGTACATGCTGATTTTAGGTATTGTAGCTTTTGAGCTGGGCTTAAGTTGGGATTGTCGTCCACGCTTGCTTTAAACAGGTCGTGGAACGACATCCATTCCTCTATCTTTCCCGAAAAGGTCGGTACTGAAAGCTTTGGCAGTCTGACGCTGCTCCCCTCGTGCCCTTTACTCGAAATGGATTTACTATCCTTGACACTATCCTCTATTAACCCTTTTACTACGGAATGCACTTCATCCAATTTCTCATCCACATCGACGAACTCCTCCATGAGCCCATCAAAAGCTTCATCCGATGAGCTCAAGAAGAGATCGTCGAAAATTGCCTTCCAATCTACTTTTAAGTTATTTATTTTTTCCTCTATTATATTTAATTCATGGGTGCTAATTTCTATCGAATCATCTTTACAAAATCGATTAATGAGCCTCGTTACTTGGGCTTTCAAGACTCGCTTGTTAACACTTAGGGCGTCCATGAATAAGGAGGATAACAAAGGATCAATGGGAAGTTAAACAAAAATACAAAAAAAACAAGGGTCAACAACCAAACCAGAAGAATGCAACACACTCACCTTTGCTGTTGCTGGAGCGACGAGTTCGGAGATGCTGCTGCGATGCGGTGGTTAGGCCTGCCTAGGCCTAATAATCACGAGGGTCCGTAACGAAGAACGAAGCCTAACAAGTAACACGAGGGTCCGCCGAAATACTCCGGCTCACTAGGACCAAAAAATGTCTCAGCTGAGGAGACGTAAAATTAGACGTGGACTGTATTGAAAATTAAAAGAATACAACTTGGTATATTTAAGGTTCATTTATTGAAATGTCGCGAAGAGAACGGGAGCCTGCTTCCGACGCGGTGCGGTGCGGGATGAACAAGTATCGAAGTGAGCGAACTAGCCCGTTGAGGGGGGGTAGCGAGGGAGAGCAGACCCCCTACAACAACGTCCCACTGGGCAAGCGCGCAGCGCCATCCAGCGGGAGTAATGGTAGGCAAAATTGTACATAGATATAGCTGCAGTATACTCTGTAACAATGATATGAAAATCTATTTTATTTTTTGAAAAGATTACACTGGTTTCTTTTTGCCTAAGAAAATCTTGGAATTGATATTTGTCATATACTCATATATTTGTATATTTATGTATTTGTATACTCATATAGATGAAAGGGTTTTCACTATCTTAATACCATTTGATATTATGTCAATGTAAAGAAGTTTAGGGAAATTTAACTCGGTAAAAATGTTTTAGTAAATTGTGGGCCAGCAAGCCAGTAGTCAATGAGTATTTATCCTTTGAAGTTTCTCTTTTCAAATGCTACATCAATGAGTATTAACCTTGGTATATAATAAAAGAACCAAGACTTTTTATTCATAAAGATCTTGTTTTTTTGGAGAACAAGTTTCCACCATGAAAGGCAATTGCTATGATGAAAAATTAAAATAGTTGGTAAAATTCCATTTACATAAGGAACCGTAAAATAATTTTTATTATGATTTCACATTCTTACCCATCAACAATATCTATATCCATGTTACGGGCTACTTTGTGAACATGTCTCCCATAATGCTCCAAAACAGTGAAATCATAGCCTTTCATTTGAATATTCATAAGGTCATAAACAGGAACTTGGGGCTGGGTAAGCTGAAACGAAAGATTGCAATAAGTAAAGGAATAAAGTCACAATGGGAAGAAATAATGTAATAATCTTTAAAAAATATAAACATCTTACTCCAGATATATCCCTTACTTACTCCTTACACCACCACCACAACACAGCAGATTGCTAAAGTGGTGGTTTATCCATAATGTACTCTTTATTTGTTTAAATATAATGTTATCTATGTTATTTTTTGCTTTGTACATTATGGAAAATAAATTATTATTATATTAACCCTACTGATTAAGTATAAATTTTACAGGATTGTTCAAATATACAAAAGTTGATACAAATTCTGCCTTCCTTACTTGGAGTACATAGAAAATGCTCCAAGAGCTGCACCTTTACATGCATATACAGTAAAACCTTGTTAGAGTTACCACTTTATGGGACCAACAGTATATGGTCGTTTTAACAAAAGGAAGTAATATTGAATAAAATTAGCACTATGATAAAACATTCAGTACTTTCCTTACTGATCGTTGTAACGTAGGGGTCGGTATATTGAGGTATCTTTGTAAAGAGGTAACTAAGAGTGTTATTGTAATAATTAAGAAACTTTACCTTGGTTAAGAAATACAAACATCTAAGGTCCCCATCTACTTATCCCATCAACCACCAGATTTAGCAGCACAATCAATGAGATTTGATGTAATGCTTTTTAAATTAAGTGGCACAGACCATAAGATAAAATGCAAGTACCACATCTAACTCTAGAGGTATTTATTGTATTCCTTAAGTATTAGAAACACATTGAGTGAAACCATTGTATAATAATACTGTCTCTAATGGTATTTCACCATGGTCCAGGTGAGATCAAAGGCAGACTGTCTATAATGATACCACTCAAGACCATAGTATGTCAGTTTTGACTTTGAAGAAATAGTAGTTATTCAATGGGCATTAGTCAATGGGCTTTGATAACATTTTGGGATTCGGAACATGGTTAACGGGATACTACCATTAAAAAAATTTATAACTCTCAAAACAAAAATTAACAGTAAAACCATCAATGTAAGATTATAAATTGAAATTGTAACTATGAATTTTGTCATTACATCAAGCGTTAAAATAATGTAGAACAATGAGACAAATAAATTAACTACTAAGAGAAATTTATTTTAACAAGGGACTCAACTATACTTACTTTTAAGTAGTCAGGTTCATCTACATACTTTCTTTGATTTGAGGAGGTGCTTAGGAATCTTAATTTGGACTGAATTAATTTAGACTGATGGAGAACTCTACACACCTTGATAACCTTATTCTGTAAAAAAAGAGTAAATTTGTCTATTTAAATTCAATTGAAACTTTAATACTGAAACTTGATTAGGTAAAGCCAAACATTTTGGATCTTGACGATTTTAATGCAAAAATTAATTTGGTCAAGGCTGTTTATTGAATTGTAACTGCTTCTAAATAACTGGGTTGGCAGAATGGGCAATATACCAATATTTTTTGAAAACAGAAAAAAAGGCATTTTTCCAAAACAGAAAAAAAACGCATTTTCCCAAAACAGAAAAAATGCATTTTCCAGTAATTTGATCCATTAAATTTAAATTTTACTCTAGGATTCTCAATGATTTTATCTTGAATCTTTTTTAAAGTTAATAATTTAAATAAAGTTAAAATTGCAAAATTTTAAAACGAATCCATTAAAAATCTACCATAATTGCTGATTAATTGGGGATGTTGCACAAAATACACGAAAATAGTTAAATTAAATTATATTTCATTATACTTTTACGAAATGAAGCATGTTTTGTTTTTGTTTACTAAAAATGCATTGGGAATGGAGATTTGTATCTCAATATGTATGGTAGTTTTACCCGGTCTTGACACTTATCACTCATTATCATTATTATCTAAATTATTATTAGTGATAGTTGAGTTTTGTTCAAGATCTTTCATTTAAAATACCATCTTGGTTAATGAAGCGAATCCGGCCCGTAGATTTTAGTCGCCAAATTTTGGCGATCGCCGCGGCGATCGCGGTTTGTTTCTGGTCCTTCTCTCTCCTAGAGGTTCTCTCCGATCGCTCCGACCCCACCGGTTCCTCCATGGCAACCCCGCTGCTCTCTTATCGCTCTTTCTTCTTAGCCACGCCCGGCCCCGCCTCATCCAAGCTTATCGATGCTGTGTCCTTGGGTTTGACAGCTCCTTATCAAAAATCAGTGGTTAGAAATTTAAAAATGATTGGACCCCGCTTGTTTTAATTTAATTCAGCGTTCTCAATGCTTTTTTGCCCCTTGCCATTTCATTTCGCCGTGGATGCTGCTCTAGGGAGGTCGGGAGAATTTCGCTCTGCTGCACGGACAAAGGAGCACGCTTTAACGGTCCATCTTCGGCTCGGCATTTCAGGTACCAAATTTCTTGGATTTCTCTATGATTGCTAGATTTTCTCAGCTGTGATTCCAATGTTCTCCAAGAGTTATTACAAATGCAAGTTTGTCTTGGTCAGCAATTTCTTTTTGGTGATACCAGTCTCATGAGTACATGCTTCTGGTACGCTGAGGACATGCTGGGGTACCAAAAGGGTTAAGGATCTATTTGATTCTTATCCTGCTGAGTACGTTTGGATAGAGCTCCGTCTCACGAGCTGAGAAAATGCTATCATTCATCGAGATGTGCTCGAAATTGTACCCGCCCTAAGAGATGGATCCTCCGGCTGCTTCGGCGTCCGTTGACCCATCCACCTCAACCTCCGCGGATTCTCCCGTAGTATCAACGTTGTATCCCCGGCGTGACATCAGCAGTTTTTTTTGGATTGTATTCCCTTTCAACGCAATCGGATTACTTACAAAAGGTAAGATCGCTGTTTTTAGCGATTTTTCATTAATTTTTCCATTCTGTCGCCAAGCATTCCGCTTGGCGACAAAAAAAATCGCCAAGTAGCCAACCGGGCCGGATTCGCTTCATTTACCACATCTAAAACTGTAGTTGTAACTGCTTCTTACTATTTGTTTATTTTGATTTCTCTACATGCATTGTACAATTCCTCTTTCAAATGATGCAATAGAATAGCTTTTTTTAGCTGCAAAATCAGTTTATGATTTGTTTTTCTTCATATACAAAATATTTAAAACTTTTTTATTACTAGAAGAATATGGTAAAGTGTGTTTCTGTTATATAATCGAGGGTTCTATTTAAATTGTAATGCGTACTTGCCAATTTAATTCTTGTAGAAATATTTGTTATTCGAAATAGAAATTTTTATAAATCTTACAAATGTTTATATATTGGGGGAAATTCCGTAGTCGAGGGGGGTGCAATAGATCGCTTAATCTGGCCAGGGGCGTAGCCAGAGGGGGGGATTTGGGGATATATCCCCCCCCGAAACTCAGGAAAAACCACTAAAAATACCCCATATCCCCTCCCGAAATATCAACATCCCCCTCCGAAATTTTTTTTCTGGCTACGCCACTGAATCTGGCGACTCCCCGGCAATGTTAAAAACTATGAATAATTCAGTTCAAATGATTACGGCAACCCAGTCATATATATTTATTTTTCCTGCATAATGCGTGATAGCATAATAATCAAGTTTAATTATACCAAAAAATGAACTAGTATTTATAGATATTATATATTTAGTTAGTTTATATTTTTAAATATTATATTGAACAAATAATAGAATTCATAACTTTAGAAAATACTTGATTATGGGAATTCAATATTCACTGTTTTCTACTTGATAAAATATCAATAAACTTCGAAGTATCAAAAGGATGAATTTAATAAAGTTATGACTAGTAACGCAATCTAAAAATAAGCAGGTTAGAAATCTCTTCACGCATTAGAAATCTGCTTGAGTATTATAATTTCTTATCTTTCATTCGGAATTTTTCAAACTTTGTTTGTTTCGTTGAAATGCATCCCTTTTTGCAAAGGTTTTGCATCTTTACTTGGATGTCTATTTTAGACACAGAAGAGAAAGCCATTAATCTTGGAGAAAAAATTAACCAAATCTTTTTAGATGTCATCTCAGTTTATCCAGGTTATGGGAAAAACCCTCCACAACTACTATATTTCGACGATCCAACTCCTCAATCTGAAGGTATTGCTAATTTGATGCCGGATGTCCGAAAGGAAACTATCACCAATAAGGATAATTCTGGGTCAGATTTGGAAATATTTGATGATGATTCTGATTATGATTGGGATCCACGAAAATAACCTCTTTTCTTTTGATTCGCAAGATTTCCAAAGTCCTACGTTTCATTTTTTTTTCATCTCTTAGTTTCAAAAAAATTAAATATTTTAATACATTTCTCTCAAAGATTTTTCTGTATTCATTTCATTTGTTATATTGAAAAATTGATAAGTTTTTTGACCTTTTTAAACTTAAATTTTGGGAGAAAAATTGCATTTCCTAATTTTAATATTAAGTAATTCCCTAATTATAGGTTACTTGATAAAAAAAGTAATCACTGTAGACTAAAATACCACTAAGATAAAAAAAAAAGGCTACATAATACCTAACTACTACTACTACAAAAAAATTTACATTATAGTTAAAACATCAAAAAATTTAATTATTTAATAATATTGAATAAATACATAAAAGTTAATTGAATTGGTTATCTGAATGATAAACGAGTTGACTAAAAATGTGATGAAAAACGTACAACCAAACCCACCAGTGTTTACTATATATAAAACAGAACCCCGAAGATGATCCCCTTGGTTTACAAAAAAAAACGCATCATCTTGAGCATTATTTTTCTATAATAAAATTTAAAATTTCTACTTTATTGCCCTTTGTTTACTAAATAATCGTTGTTAAAATTCATAAAATAAATTGTTGGTCGCCAAATAAAAGTTGGCGACAAAAAAGTCGCCAAAGACGCCAACCCACCTCGACTACGGAACATTCCCCTATATATTTTTTCCTGTGATGTTATCATCATGGAATTTTTCTTGCTCTTTTTGTTCATTGTGTGGCTTCTAACCTTTTAATAAAGTTTTTATATAATTGAAAGTTCTGACATCTATTTTGGAACTACCCAGTTATAAATAATTTTGTGTTTTAATTTGTTTTTCATGTCTTGTTAATCTGTTTTAAATTATGATGCAATATCCGAGTAATACTTACTATATTTTGGATTTTAACATTTTCAGTCTTCCCAAGTAATTGTTGCTGGTTTGGCACTGGCTGCAGCTGGTTACACTGGTAAATATTTCTATATTTGGTAAAATTCTGTTATCTCTAACATTAGATCGCCAAGCTGTGTCAGATGTCAAGTTGCAAAAATATCCCCAAAATTAATAAACCATTTTATTATAACATAGGGGAGAGCAGGGATGAATGGGATAAATTTCACATTTTTGCTAAAATTGAAAAAAAAATTACATTTTTCAATCCTGTAACAAGTTTAAAACCAATAATTGAACTCTTGGTTACATTATAAATGCGTGTATTCAATCAATTACCCATTATTTAAACTCCAAGAAAAGTTTTTATGAACGCATGTATTTTGTCCCATTCATCCCCGTGGTGGGGATGGATGGGACACTGAGTGGGGATGAATGGGACAGTTAAAAAAAGTTCAAAAATTTACAAAATAACAAAGTTATTTTAAATATAGCACAACGATTAGCTTTTGAAAGGAACAACACACTTCTATTTTCCAAAGAAAAAAATTAAAAAGGCATATAAAGGGCAAAAAAACAGCCTACATTGATTCGACTTTATGACAAGTAAAATTAACACATAAACTGAAGCAAATCCTTTAGTTCTTTCAGCTCAGTGGTTAAAGCTGGTGTTGTTTCTATTAATGCTACTCGCTTTTTATGGGTTTGTACTTTTAGGAGTGCAAATAGATAATTTTTGATGCCTGGACCTAACCCCCAAAGCCATTCCTCTCCTGTTGTAACATTTTCCCTGCCATTTTGAAGGAACTTTTCATAAAAATAGAGTATAAAAACCTAACTTGTTTGAATAAATGTTTAACCATAACATATTTGAGATGACAGTTGCAACTATTTGCTCATTAAGACTGCATATTCACACATGAGTTTCGAACATAAAACACAAGTTTAAACATAAATTTTTGCACCATATTTTAGTAAACTTTATCAGGAATTACTTAAATAAGTTGAATATAACAAGCTATTGATGGAAAGTTTTGGAAACAGGAAATGAAGTGATGATGGAACTGTCCCATTCATCCCCGCAACTCTTGTCCCATTCATCCCCGTACCCACTTATTTTTGAAAAATTAAAATTAGACTAGGAAAAAATCCATGGATTTTCTTCATTTAAATTGGAAACTATACTAATATAAGTACTCTTTCAACACATTGTAAAATTTATAGCTTTAGTTAAATTATTTTTTAATAAATAATTATAGAAGTAAAACGATAAAAGTTACTTTTGGTGTGGGAAAACACATTTAGTAGTCCTATTTATACAAAAATGGAAGCTGATGTCAATAAACACAATTTTTTGAATAGGCTAGGTACTACTATCTTATGGCTGAAATAACAAAAATTTAAAGTGAAGTTAAAGTATAAAAAAATTGAGCTGTCCCGTTCATCCCCTGTCCCATTCATCCCCTACTGTTATATTTAAAACAACAACAAAATTTTGAATACTTCTGTTTCTTGGTGCCCGAAACAGCTTGGTGGTACAACACCTGAGATAATGGACTAGAACCTCCTATATTTGATTCAGATCCTTAATATAAATAATTTAAATACAGTAACGGACCCTTTATCCGGCTAGCTCGGGGCTGACATCACCCCGAACTTCGGAATTTTCCGGATTTCGGGTCCGTTCCGGAAAAAACACCATTAAAGACGCAGCTGCTTTAGTAAAACCAAAATACCCGCTGAAGCAACATAGTCCGTTCCAATCGTAACGGATCCAAAGAAAAAAACTTCCGGCAAAGCACGCGGGTCGTCGCGGCAAGAACTGATTGTGAGGCAGCAGCCGATTTTGACACGGCCGTTTAGCATGGGGACGATACGATTCGGCCGCATCGGCCCGCGCCGAATCGTCCTTTTCCGCTTCGAGACGATGTCGCAATAGGCGCGCGCAACCATTACGCGTCGTAACAGCATTTGCTCACTAAAAATTCTTCAAAATATAAAAAAACAAATCCTAAACGCGAGCCGGATTTCGGGTCCTTCCGGATTTTGAGTTCCCGGATAAAGGGTCCGTTACTGTACTATCATTCATATGATTGACATTTTTTGCAAACATTATTTTTGAAATATCGACATTATTTACCTGACATGTACGAAAAATGGTGGTATTAAAGAGTTGGGTGCCTCTTATTTTTGAAAAATTTTTGAGCTATTCCTCAGACCATGGCCTTCTTCTGATATACTTGTGGATCATACGCCATAAAACAGCAATCAATCTACTGCTATACCAACCAGACTGCCTGAAAATAAGTTTTGGTACTTGCGTATTATCCCGTCGACTGTTCATTGGCACAGGTATAGAACAACCAATAGGCTTTGATAATGTAACCCAAAATGTTTTAGGTAGGTACTTTTTATGTCCCAGGCATGTGATTTTTACGCTAAATAGCGGAAATCCGCTAGTTTTTAGAGGTATTGATTATCGGAATTCCGATTTTTTGAAATTTTTTATTCTGCTCAATAATTTGCAGAATTTATTTTTCAAAGAGAGAAAAATCGGAAAATTTCGCTTTCACTTGAAAATTTCCATTTGAAGTAAGTAACGTCATTTGAAGGTACTATTGAATCTGTTCTGTTTTCGGAAAATGATGGGAAGCTGAGTGTATGGGTGAACTGGTCGTTATTTGCCATATTTTGTGCACACTGAAAATTCGTGGGAGATCCAAAGTAGACAAACGTGTACCAAAACGATTTAAACCCTGTTTTTTAGGTTACGTTTCAAATAAAATTCTAGGGGAGTACCCCCAGACCCCTATTTGGTATTTGTAACACGAGTATTAACAATTATTTTTAGATTAAGTTTAGGAAGATGAGAATCCTATCTAAAAGTGTATTAAAAAGCTAAATTGAACCTATTGTATGGGAGGGGGCTTAGGAATAATTTAGGCCCCTCCTAACTAATCTAGACTCTTCTAAAAAATTTCAGATAATTTCTTTCTTGAGCAATCACATGCCTGATGTCCATTTTGTTTTAAATTTCCAAGTGCAAGCAGGTCGTGAGAGAAAAAATTTTAATATTATTTGAATCACCTAATTAAAATTCATCACAGGTATAGTATTGATGAGACACCAATTAATATTTGCCAACTTTTTCTGTTTTTTTCTCATTGGTTTTTGTCTGGATCCATGGGTATAGTACGGCTGCTCTCAGACCATTTCAACATTTTTACTTGAGCCAGTGTTCAAGCTGAGTATCTCTTTTTTTCTGTTTATTACACATGGCACTGAGGGAGGAGATCCAAGTATCTCCGAAACAGCTGTATGCCTGTTTCAACACCTTTATTTTTTACCGACTTCAAAAAGGGGGAGGTTATTTATTTGTACAACTTATACTTGTTTCTCCATAACATTCACCTAAAACAGTTCGGTGATTTTTTAAAATAAGGTATACTCAGAAGGAAATGCATAGGCTCAGATTATGTAATAACCACTGTATTTGTACTTTCCTTATAAATGTACTGTAAAAATTTTCCATCTTCATAATTTTTTCAATCTCTTAAAAATTTTAAAATTCCTGGGAAATTAAGTTTTAAACTTTATTTTAAACCATCTTTATTATTTGAAATAAAACTTTCACTAGGATCATTATATTCTAATAAAGTAATTTTTTATATTGGCTAATTTTCTTTTAAATATTAGGCAGGTATATTGCCAAGAACTCAAAAGTTTGGGCCCAGGCTTTAGAAAAACAACTGAAATCTTTCCCTGCTGCTGTAAGTATAAAAACTAATACAAAAAGGTTTTGTGAATGTTTTTTTAATGAGGTTTGAAATAAACAGCATGTAATAAAATATTATGAATTTTCAATTAAGATGAGTTGATATAACAGAGAATAAAGAATAAGCTGGAAATTATTGTATTTTTTATTTTTAGAGTTTTGCCAATAGCAAGTATTATAAAGGAGGATTCGAGCAAAAGATGAGTCGTAGAGAAGCAAGTTTAATATTGGGTGTGAGGTATGTTTAGCTGTATAGTTCAACTGAGCTCTTGAATGTTTTAATACTTTACTAATAAAACATTTATTCTCTATTCATTAGTTTTTAATACTTAAATTGCACATAATAAAAATATTTAGGAAAATCTTCTGTTTTTGCCCAACTAATGAAATGTGATTATAAAGTTTTTTTAGTGTCTAATATTAAGGCATTGCATGTCTTTTGATTTTCAATCTCCAAAAATAGATGGAATTAATTTCTGATGAAATAAGTTACCAAGTATGGAAAATCAAAAAATCTTTTGTTTTATTTGGATATATTTTTCAAATTCAATTTTGACCTTTTGCAAATTTATAAAAAAGGATATGCAACTTTAAGAAACATTATGATATCATATGCTATGAAAACAGTTTAATCTTAGCAAAAAGTACTTTTAATAGATTACTTTAAATATAGGTTAAAGATTGATAGTAGTTGAACTAATTAATAATTTTTCATTACAGTCCATCAGTTAGTAAAGCTAAACTAAAGGATGCTCACAAAAAAATTATGTTACTAAACCACCCTGACCGAGGTAAGAATGGCTATTATTATTTTTCCACCTAATTTTAAATATGCGTGTTTTATATATTTCCTATTTCAATGAATGAACAGTTAGTGAATCTTTCTGCTTTATGAATTCTGAACGAATAATGATATATTAATATTTCTTATCGAAAACATTTTTCCAAATGAGTTTAGAAAATACAGTAGAACTCCAATTATTCAAATCAATTGGGACCGGACCCCATTCGAATAATGGGATTTTTCCCATTAAAAGAGACTCTAGGGATCTCTCTTAGCCAACCGTTACATGCTTTAAAGTATGGACAACCAAGCATCTGAACTAAGATCTTAGCTTTTTCCCAACGAATCGGACCTTAAATAAGGTTTTCCATAGAACTTTTGTTGCAGATAAAATAAAAGACTGTATGTCTAGCTGATTTTCGAGCAATAAAACAGCTGCAGCGGAAATTGCACCCCATGATAGCAAGAAACTGGTCTGGGAATATGCTCCTCAAATATTTTATCTTAGAAAAGAAAGGAGAGAAATGGCCCACAAAAGCAAAAAGGAATGCATGCCCAATTGGTGGACTTGGCAGTTGAATAACCAAATTTCACCTAGTACCTATTTTTTTTACATTGTACTCTCGGGCATAGATTTTCTTGCATAAGATCCTGGATCCACTGAATACTTGCTTCAGTTCTACTATTCTGAGTTTCCAACCATCCCAATAACAGAGATAGTTTTCCCCAATATTTACCAAAATTCTCCCAGTTTCTGAATTATCTTCTATAATATTTGCTGAATTTAGACTTTCATCTCAAAATTCCTGTTGTTTCTTTAAAAAATTCATTTTATTTCTGCACGTATCAACGTTTTAATTTGTACTATATACCACAACCTAGATGTTTCCAAGTCATAAAAAGTATTATCCTTAGTCAGGGAAAGTCATGGATAGTAAAATTTTTACTTTAGAAGATACCCTGAAGTTGTCATTGTTCTTTTCTTAAGATTTCCAGGCAATAAACCTTATTTAATTCACTACAACTATCTTACTAATGATCTTTACTTTCTCCAAGTGTTTTTGCTCCTCATTTCATTCTCAAAATTGTTATTAGAAGCAAGAATCTAGGAAACTTACACTTCTAACACTACATAGGGTTATTCATTATCTCAGATAATCTCCAAAAATAAATTACTTACTTGTTACATTTTTTGTCAAAAAATCAAATCCTGACTTTTTTAGTCATCCCATGATCTTTTGTGGCTGAACTATAAACCAGAATTTAATGATTTTTCTGGCATCCAAGATCCAATCCAATTGGAAAAACTGAAAATTCAGTTTCTGCCGGATCTGCACAATCGTACATCCTTGGTCATAAAAGGTTAGGATGCAAATATTGAGTGTCTTAATAACAGGGATGTGATTGACCAAAAGGCAAAAAGGATTAATTTTAATTCGGTTAATTTTACAAGTTTGTAAATCAAACCTCTGGACAATGAGGAAAAGTTCGACCTACATTCTATAAAAGCATTTTAAGAGGTATTAAATTTTTCGCTAAAAATTAACTGGAGGTTGTAAATCTGTGGGGAAAAAAGCAAATAACACAATAATATTTAAAGAAATGTATTGTGTACCCCAGAATGACCTGAGCTCCAAGACTCCTTATCTATTCTGCCGTCCTAAGCGAAAGTGTACACTAACGCAATTTCTCACAGATTTACTTTGAGAAAAATCTCGCCAAAAGAGCATTTGGCAGATTTTTAATTCTATGCGGCAACCTGCTTACGATATCAGACCGCCAAGATTAGCATTGAAACTAGCTCGTTTCACAGCAGCCAATGAAAAATTAGAGCACTTTTTTCGTTATAAAAGAAAAACTAATCATGGTAGAAGTACAGTATTTTAAACACATATAGAATTATTTTTTTACAAAAATATTGTCGTTTAGTTTTTAAAAAAAATCGAATTAGTTTTAGAATTATTAAGATTTAAAGTTTTAATTTTTCCCTTTTTAAGTTTAACAATAGATAGCAGCAACCCTTTAACAACGCCAAAACCACCAACAAAACGAGCAGAATGAACGACTAAGCTGCGTGAATTTTCCAAACATTCTAATAGAAGTAGCGAGATACATTCTCGCCAATTTAAAAACGCGCCAAGGGAGAAAGGAAATGAAGTTTTAAGAAAACTCGTTAACGTACATTTCGCTTAGGACGGCAGTATTATGCTCAGCAGAAAAAATTCTTACCAATGTTAAAGATACATTTATGCTATAAGACTACAAAAATTTAATTTAAATATTAAAAAGGATATAATACAATGACAAAACATAGCAGGGGCCCTGTTTAGTTACTAGAAAAATTCTCAAAAGGAAAACTAATTTCTCTTCCTATCAGTGAAATAAATCCTTCAGATTGAAAAATTGCAGAAAAGGTTGAAAAATCCATGGAAAATATTTTAAAAAGAAAGAAATCAGCAAAAATGAGGAAGAATCACATCCCTGTAATAAGTGAAAATTGTTATGATGCACAATTGTTTATGCAAGCTGCTTGACTCCAAATTTTTTACTTGTGTTGAATGAAAAACGCCTATATAGGGTGTCTCAAAAGGGGTCTAGTACAAACTTGGATGGATGATAGTACTCATCAAGACGAACAAGAATTGATATAGAAAGGGGGGTCGCAAATGAGTTCTAAGGGGTGAAACCCTGGGGTGAAAATCAGCAAAAAAACTTGCATATTTATGCAAAAACAGATACAATTGTTCGATACCAATTCCAATACTTTGTATAAAAGTCTTATGAAATTGTTAATTTCATTAAAAAACGGACCAATAAATGCAACAGGCATGCGTTGTAGGTAGATAGACTGCTAAAGAAAATAAGACTGTTGGTTGATTGATTGCTTAGAGTTACATGGCACATGGAACTAGAGTCTGATCTAAGGACAATTGTAACTTTAATCTACCTATAACGCATGCCTGTTGCATTTATTGGTCTGTTTTTTAATGAAATTAACATTTTCATAAGACTTTTATACAAAGTATTGGAATTGGTTGAATGTAATAAATGCTGGAACCGAACAATTGTATCTGTTTTTGCACAAATATGCAAGTTTTTTTGCTGATTTTCACTCCAGGGTTTCACCCCTTAGAACTCATTTGTGACCCCCCTTTCTATACCAATTCTTGTTCGTCTTGATGAGTACTATCATCCCTCCAAGTTTGTACTAGACCTTTTGAGACACCCTGTATATTTTATGTAGTAGGAGAGAAGTTGAAGGCCAGATATGCTATTAAATACCTAAGTCTCAAGAAATTCATTCTTGATGATTTTATAATTTTACGGCTTAGCAGCAGTACCATGACAATAATATAGTTATTTTTGAAATCACTTCTTAAGTATTATTTGTCTACTGTCGCTTGGCGGAGAAAAACCGGTTTCTCTGCATTGTGGAAGGCAGAGAAAACCGGTTTATGTCCGCCTTCCGACGGTAGACAAATAATATGCATATTTGATTGAGGAAATATGTAAAGGTGCTTTTGATTAAATAAAAAAATTCTGACGACCATTTGGCTGCTATTCATACTGCTGTAAAATTTTGCAGCAGTGCCAATGAAGGGATTTTTTTATTCTATGAACACCACTATTTTAACTTAATAGAACATAAATAGTAGTAAATTTAGGAATGGTAGTATAAGAACCTTATTAACATTCTAAATTTTAAGAACTAAAAAGCTTCACATTAAGCCTTTCATTTCACTTTTATCAACATGCTAAATATTGAAGAATTAGTTGTTATTGTCAACTTAAAATAGGCATGCTTTTTATTTTTAATACTATGTATCTTAATGTATGATTTTAACTTTTTTCAGGTGGTTCACCATATTTAGCTGCTAAAATTAACGAAGCCAAGGATTTGCTTGACAAATGAATTGTGAACAATGAATAGTTCAAGATTATGTAATCATACCTATTTAATGAGAGACTTTATTTCACCTAAGGAATTTGACAGACTAAAACCATTTCATTTGAGATTTTGTAGTTTTTTCATGACATAAAGTTTAATTGTTTATGGATTATTCAGTCATTAATTCGATACAATCTACAATTTCAAAACTGTTTATTGATTTACTATTTCTATCTACAAAACTTTTCTGAAACAAGGTTTTAAGTGGCATGATAAAAAATTTTAATTCAAGCATTTCTTACATTTTAATTTATGTTTTACTTAAATATACTAAATATGAAAAATTTAATATACTGTATAATTATATAATGTAAAGTTTGCTGAGTATCAACATGAGACCATAAATAATGTTATAAATTCCCAAAAGCATCAATATTTTAATTTTTCTATTGTTTGAATAATGATTTTCTATTATTACAATTGTAATGTTAATTTAAAATCCCAATAGTGTTTATATTTAACATTGTGATAAGGCTAATTAGAAGTAAAGTTTGTAAAAACTTTCAAAATACTTTCAATGGGATCTATTTTTGGCATAATCTGTTGACCATAAATTCTTCCAACACCCTTAAATTTGTTCATTAAAAAAGTTTTAATACTTGTCATAACAGTACCAATATTAAGTATATAAGACAGTTTTTTCTCTTTACATCAACAAGTGTCTTTAACTTGTCAAAATATCTTTGGGTTGTGTTTGCATATTTCTCAAAGTGTAAATCACCATTCTGTCATTTGAAGGTTACTTTTCTCCAGTTATACAAGATCACAGACTAACTCCCATTCTTGTAATATGAGGGCTTTTTAAAATGTATCTGACCTTTGGTTGGAAAATAATAAGACTGGAGCTGTAATTCCCTTGGTTTTCTTCCCATCAATCTTACCTTTGTTGATAAGTATGATAGTTCTGAAAGTGTACTATTATGAAGTGTCCATCTCTGTTGGATTTTGCATTATTTCGATCCCACTCTCAAATCTGAATTATTTCCTTTCCTCTATTTCTTCAAATTCAAGACTTCATTTGCAA
Organism: Tetragnatha versicolor; assembly: GCA_024610705.1. Taxonomy (NCBI): domain Eukaryota; kingdom Metazoa; phylum Arthropoda; class Arachnida; order Araneae; family Tetragnathidae; genus Tetragnatha; species Tetragnatha versicolor. Next base: position 3,438,495 of record JANDEH010000020.1, read on the forward strand.
ACGCAAATGAAGTCTTCCTACCACATCCTACTTTCTTTTAACTTCATCTTAAATTTCAAAACTGTGTTAAGTTCAAAATTGCTCCTCTTCCAAGTCGACAGCTTATTTTAGGTAATAAAAGTCTGATTTTATAACTTTAATTCAATACAGTCTAGAGTTACCACAAATTGGCTGAAAGAATCAAAGAAAATATTTGATATTGCCATGCATTAGTAACTCTGAACTTGTACCCATAATTTCTTTTCAAAACACAGAATTCTTGTCAATTCCTAATCGCCCCTGATAAACTTCCTAACACTTTCTGGTTAGATCGGAAGTCATTGAAAGGATCCTGCTCTAAAGAGTGTGTCACATACCATCTCGAAAAAAGCCTTGCAGAAGTATTATTGATAGGTGGAGGACCAAGAGCTTAAGGCTCATTTACACTTACTATTGGGTATACGAAAAAACCGTTCAATGCAAAAACCGTTCAATAAAAAACAAATAAATTTATTACATGTGTAAAGCTATGAGTTTTTTTGTTTTTTGAACGGTTTTTGTCTGAACGGTTTTTGTTTTGAACGGTTTTTTCGCGACACCTTACTATTTCCCTTCTTTTGATGTTCATCTTGAGTGACCCTCTTCGATGAATTATTTAACTGTGAAGGGAATCGGAGGAGAGAAGAGTGAGTAGTGAAGACATTTGTCACTCCAAGATGATCATCAAAATGCACCTTAACTTAAAAGTTTCATCATGTTAGGGGCCATCCATAAATGATGTCACACTTTTTTTGCCCCCCTCCCCCCCCTTTGTCACAAACTGTCACACTTCCCCATACCCCCTCCCCCCCCTTCTGTCACATGTCACGCTCTTAAGCCAACAATATGTCTAATAGACTAATTTGAAAGTGCACGGAACCAAGGTTTTTTTCCGTTGATTTTCAGCTGCAGTGTGATGTCACAACTTTCATACCCCCTTTGTCACAAACTGATTAACCCCCTCCCCCCCTCTGAGCGTGATGCCATTTATGGACGGCCCCTTACTTAATTTTCCTTGGAAAGGTCAGATACTATTAAAGTGCAACACACACTAGCAAAAAGATCCTACTGATATTGTAAAAAGGTAACATTGTGCAAAGATTAGGAATAAAGGCATCCCCTTTATCATGCAAGAAACGGAAAGAGAACCAGTTTCTTATTCCTAACACACAGTGAACACCCCCATTCCTAAAAAAAAATTCCTTATTCCTCTTTACACCATCACCAAGATCCTTCTGCCACTGTTCCTCAGACAGCCCCTTTCGAGGCTCGTAATAAATAATAATAATAACACGGTCTTATCACAACTGCACCTTGCAGTAACAGTACTTCCTCAAGTTGGGGAACGCGTCGTGTATGCAGTGCTCCTGGTCGCCGTACATGTTCACCCGGCTCAGCTCGTCCTCTTTGACCACGTACGCGCCGCTCGCCACGTCGAACTTGACGATGGCCTCGAATATCCCTTGGCTCGGCGCGGCGAGCACCTGCGCCTGGTAGGTCACCTCCGTGACTTTGGTGTTGTCGCTGAACTCGCCGACGAAGCCGTCCTTGTCGGCGTTCTGTCGGAAGCGCAGGAGCGCGTTGTTGGGTATGAGCTTCTCGAGCCGCAGGAGGCTCGCGAGGCGCAGCCGCTCGCACTGGTCCCGCTGCTGCTCCGTGAGCCTGTTCATGAAGTCGATCACGGCCTGCCCCACCTGCAGGGCGGATGAGTCGTTCAGGGGCATCGCGTACCACCGCAGACAGGCACACCAGTGGGGCTCGATTGAAGCCAAGGCACATGTTCTCTGCAGAGAAAGGAGTTGTGGTGATCATTCAAAGTAAATTGATGAATAAATATTTTATCTATTAAGATGGGCAAATTTCTGGTTCAGTTCCGTTCAGTGGCGGATCCAGGATTTGTTTTTTTTGGGGGGGGGCTAAGAATTTTTCATATAAAAAGAATGCTAAATTGGACACCCATGGGAACAAGACCAAGAGGTCGCCCAAGAAAAGATGGAGGGATGATGTCCTGGAAGACATTAAGACAATGAAAGTACAGAACTGGAAAGGAAAGGCAAGATCCAGAGCTGCCTGGAATAGAATTGTGCAACAAGCTAAGGCTCACAAAGGGCTGTAAGGCTAGAAGAAGAAGAATTTTCATAATCCAATTAAATCTTCTTGTTAATGGTAATACGGAAAAGGTAGTGAATTATTCTACTCAAACCACTAAAAGGGGGTTCTGGGGTCCTCCCCCTAAAAATTTTTGGAAATTTAAGTCGAAATCCCCACTTTTTCAACTCGTTTTGGTACGCCTCATCCGAATTTCGGATATAGATTTTTTGCGTTTTGACAAACTTAGTAAAATATTAGACGTTTTGGAGGGGGGCTTCAGCCCGAAAGCCCCCCCCGTAGATCCGCCACTGGTTCCGTTAACGTTCCCACTATAGATTGTTGATTTAGAATAGCCTATACTTGCCAACTTTTGAAATCTTACATCCGTAAAACTTTTTGAAAACTACAACTTGAAGCGTTTCGCGTTAGCAAAAGCCTGAAAAACATCAACGCGAATTCTAAACTCAGTAAAGTTGTTGGGCGGCGAATCCAAAAAGAAACTAGAAAAAAAGCCAAATTTCATTCAATAAAAGGACTAAAATTGAGAAAATCTTAAGGAAAGGGATTAAGTAGAGGATTCTGGTTTTGAAGTAAAAACATACAATTAGAGAAAATCGTTTACGTCGCGAGTGTTTTGCGTTTTCATGGATAGTTAAGTGGACAAAAACGCAAAATCCGTAATTTTTTCTATCAATCTGTGAAACTAAAGAACATCCGTAAATATTACGGACAATCCCTAAAAGTTGGCAAGTATGGAATAGGTGGCTGAAACAGGATATAACAGGATAAGTTTTTATGATATTTATTGATAAACTGAACAGTTTTTAATCCAACTTAACACTTTTATCCACGAGTTTGAAATTATTTAGCAATATTTCTACTTTTTGGTGTCCAAAAGAGCATGGAGGTATTTAGCGGGGACGTTAATGGAATTGAACCCAATTTCCTGTATCTGTCATCTTAAATATTGCCAATCTGTTTCAGATGTCAAAAAATTAATTATTGCCAAATTTGTATCGGCATTGATGTAACTAGTATTTTAATTTGTTGGTTTGAAACTTTTGGCAATATGCTTCTAATCTTTGTTGTATTAAACATAAACAGCCTGTAGAAAAAATGCAATAGATAACAATTGAAAGGTAAAATTAATTAGATATTAATTTATCAGATGTTCAAACACTTTCTGAGTGTTACTCATTAACATTTAATTAAATCTTAACTTAATTAAGTTTGAAATTTATTTCAAGATGTACCAATAAAGTAGAATACTTATACAATGATCCCCTGATGAAGGGGTACTGATTGTTTCATCATATAATAATAATTATAATAATTAATTTCATCATATAATAGTAGATAGTAGGGATTTTTTGTTACAACGTGTCCTATTATTAAAACATCAGTACATTGTTGGTCTTTGAAGGGGTCTTTCTATCAAGATTCTACTGTATTATGGTGTTAAGTATTACTTGAGAACATGCTTAAGTACTAACTACATCAAAACCTTTAAAAAAACTGTTGGTTCTATTGTATTAAAAATATTTTGCTAGTATAATAACTAACCTTATGAAAAACTATTTTATACATAAAGTAAAAGTATTAAGCTTGATCTTTACAAATCTATACAATCCTCTCCAGAGACAAATTAATAAAAAAAATTAAGAAGAAAAGGAAGTGCTTGTTACAAGGCAAACTTATTAAAATGTTTCATAAAATTGAATGAAGCATTTATATTTTAGATGTTATTAATACTGTTTTAAATGGTTTACTATATTCTAACTTCAAACTTTCTTTAGGAAAAAAAACTTTTTACAGGTTTTTATTTAATCCAAAATGAATGGAATTCATTCTTACCTCTATAGGGATTTCAGAAAACAAGCTTATGCTGCGTTCCGTTACCTTTCCTTTCAAGGGTATGTCGGGATTAATTAACGTCATAAAAGTTGCATGAATGTCGAAAGGAGTAACCAATCGGTTCTCGTTTATCCTCAGATTCTTGACAAATTGTGGGTACTTCTGTTCCATCCAGGGTGGCACGACAATTGAAAAGAAAGGGAGACGCTCTTCTTGTTTACCCTGTTGAGTGGCTCGAATAGGTGCAAACCTAATATGAAAATTATTAAAGGTGTGAATGAGTTGGTTAAGATGAGGCCTTTAATATAGATAAATGTCAAGTGCTGCATATGGGATCTAGGAATAGTAAAGCTGAATTATATCTGCAAGGGGTTAAATTAAAGGAGGGGAATATGACCAGAGACCTGGGGGTAATAGTAAATGAGGATTTTAAAATGGAACACCAATGCTCATCTGTTAGTAAAAAGGCCAATAGGATATTGGGATATATTAGGAAAACTATCTCTTCAAGGACAGGGAACATAATCTTGCCTCTGTACAGAGGTTTGGTGAGGCCTCATCTTGAGTATGCAGTACAATTCTGGTCTCCATATTTGAGGAAAGACATAGATTTAATTGAGAGAGTACAGCATAGGGCTACAAAAATGATCAAGGGTATATCCAGTTTAAATTATGATGAGCGCTTAAAGAAGTTAAATATGTTCACTTTAGAGAAAGAAGGGATAGGGGGATATGATTCAACTATTCAAAATGATAAAGCAAGGGGATACAGAGGGTCTAGACTTAAGTACAGATAATAGAACAAGGGGACACAGTTTCAAATTAAACAAGGGACATGTAAACAGGGAAAGCAGAAAGCATTATTATTACAACAGGGTTGTGGATAGATGGAATGGGTTGCCGGAATCGATAGTTAGTTCCAATGGAGTAAAGGAGTTTAAGGATAAATTAGACAAATACTGGGAATCGGAAGTTTGAGTTGGTGGACCAACCTAGTTAGGCTTCACGCCTGTTGTTGGTTGTCAATATTTGTATTTGTAATACAGCGGTTCTTAGTTGGTTTAATAGATAGTGAGCAAAAGTACTAGTTACTTTCAAGTTGCCAAGGAACCAAGTTAAATGAAGTGTCTAAAGGTCAATTCACAAATGATGTTACATTAATTTGGTTGTGCATAGCCCCCAACAAAAAAGGGTGTCCTCTCCCAGATAATTTTTTTTTAATTCGAAGCTTAATATGTGTTTTGACTCTTTTTAGACGTATGAGAAAAACCCAACCCTCCTTGTACCCTAACAGAGTTCCTAAGGGAAAACCAGCATATATAAATTGCCATGATAGTTTCAAGGAGGTTAAAGCGCCTGCATCTCTGGATTCTACCGCTGCACTTATGCTCTCTATGCCCATAGCTCTCCATTTGGTGATAAAAATTACCTAATTTTTAAAGAATTAAATTGAAGAGATAAATATATTTGGAGTCCTTTTTCACGAACACTTTATAAAATCTTACTGACGAAAAAATAATTACCTGTGACCATGATCGCTCATGACGATCAGTAGTGTGTTGTCGAGTGTTCCCCTCTCTTTCAATCCTTTCAAGAACTTTTCTATATCTGGATCAGCGTATCCGATTATGTTGTAATCGTCGTGGCTCAGTTCAGAGTTGAAAGCGAATCCGAACTTGCGAACGTCGTGGTAAGTTTCAAAGAATTCTTTCAGATAATCCAGCATTAACTGAAAAGTAGATCAATGTGATTTTATTGCGAAATGAAACATACCAGAACCATTCAAAATTTAAATAAATTTTGTAGCGAAATTGCGTAAAATCACTTGAGAAGCATATTTGCTCTCTTTTTTTACTATGGGTAATTCAGTTGTCAACACGAATGTGTGTAAATACGATCATAGATTTTATTGTTTATTGTGTCTACAAATTTGGGTTTCCTAAGATTCTGGATGGTCTAAGATTCTAATACTGTCTGAATATAGAATCCAGCTATATACCCAGCAAAAAAAATCAGCATGAAACCTTCAAAAAAACCTGCAGGTTTTCTGCAAGGAATTCGGACAAATAAACCTGCAAGAAACCTGTAGATTTTGACTGCAGGTTAACTGCAGTTAGGTTGTCCGAATTTCATGCAGAAAACCTGCAGGTTTTTTGAAGGTTTCATGCTGATTTTTTGACTGCAGGTTTCCTGCAGTTAATTTGTCCGAATTTCATGCAGAAAACCTACAGTTTTTTTGAAGGTTTCATGCTGATTTTTTTAAAGGTTTCATGCTGATTTCTTTGACTGCAGGTTTCCTGCAGTTAATTTGTCCGAATTTCACGCAAAAAACCTGCAAGTTTTTTTTAAAGGATTTTTGCCAATTTTTAATGTTGGATACGGTTAAACAGCATCCAGCAAAAAAATCAGCAAACTGGTATGAAAAATCAACATAATAAAACACACATTAATATAAAAAATAATTTTTGTCGATTTTTTTGACTAATAAAACATTTTTAGCAACAACTCAGTAAAATTCTACTTTCATCAACAAACATTATCATAGAAAAATAGTGGAAAAGGAAGTTTTGTGTATTGAATATCATCCACATATACAGAGCTAGCTCAACTTGAAAGATTTCTGAACTGTAACCAAAATATAAATTTATGTTTAATTTATAAAGTGACTAAGCGGCTGCCCCCCTGCTCGCTTCGATCTTTAACTAATCCGCAATCCAGGCTCGCTGTGCTCGCTAATAAGATACTAAAATATTTTAGTCTGGTTTTGGGACTTTTATTAACATCCTGGTTCGTAAGAGTTAAATGGCACAAAACCCTGCGTCATACCCTGCAAACATACTGCACCAAAAACACAAACAATCTTTAAAAACTTTGATTTTCATACAGTTACATAATTCTCGTATCCCAAAAAGGGCCAAGCATAAAATTATAACAAGCTGAAATGGGCTTACTCTATGGCGGGGAAGCAAATGTGGAAACTTTGATTGTTTTTTTATAGAAAATTCATGCTTTCAGCTTATACGCGGAAATAAATTAATGCTCAAACTATTTCCAAAAAATAATAAAGATATTTATTTATATAATTTACTTACCACTCATATTGCATTGAACAGTGAACCAAAACATAATCATTGACTCAAACCTCGCTTACATTGCTAACATTTGTGTTTTTGCCTAATTTTTTCCCAAAAAATTAAATAAGTGGCATTATGCCCATTTCGTAACATTTTCAAACGCAAGATAAGTTCGGGGAAATCAAGACAACCAATATACATTGTCATCAAACTTCTCCGATTGCTATCAAAATTAACGCGTGATTTTCATGCTTGCAAACGTTTCCTCTGTACAAATTTTGGGAGATCCGATCATTTTACGCTATATATACCGGCCGCCATGTTTTACCACTCCTCAAATGATAATACTCAGGTGCTTTACGATTACTCCGATTGAAGTGAGAAGAAATACAATAAGCTTGTAAATAATACTTGTGCGAAATGTATAAAGCACGGTACCAAAGCAATAAATAAATCAGTCATCTTAAATACGATACCTTACAATGTATAAGTTAAATAGCATTCTATAACAAAAGGACAAATTTTGATGAGTACATAAAAGAATATTAATCATATTATTGCAAGAAATAAGTATGGAATCATTAAGATTAAGATAAATAACTTTCCGCTCACCGATTTCAACGCTGCTTTCTTCATACCGCCATTATCGCAATAAACATAATCTTTTAGAAACGGGACTGCGCAGAACATCGTCAGAATTCCGGGATGATTAAAATAAAGACAAAAACTAATTTGATTAATTTTATTTAATTATTAAATCAATTAAATTATGTGATTAATAAAATTATATTATTCATAAAAATGTTCTTACTTTATTTCGGATATCGGATTCAGCAAACACTTGGAAATGCGCATGCGTCAAATCTTCGTCGAAAATAAAATTAATAAAAACTGAAGTTTTTATGAAGGAAAAGTTAAGTTTTAAATCTTCATTATTTGCTCTGTAGAAAAATGCAGGTTTTGTGAAGGGAAAATAGCTCTGCATAAAACCTGCAATATGTCTTCACAAAACCTGCAGTTTTCTTGAAAGAAACATTAAGTTCAATATCGTCATTAATTATTCTGCATCAAAACTGCAGTTTTTGTGAAGGGAAAATTGCACTGCACAAAACCTTCACAAAGCCTTCAAAAACACTGCACATTACCTTTACAAAATCTGCATGGATCTGACTTCCTTCAAAAAAACTGCGGGTAACTTCATGAAACCTTCAAAAGGGGTACTTTTATTGAAGGTTTCATGCTGATTTTTTTTTGCTGGGATACTACACCAACGAAAATTTTTATAAATAATTTCTTTCTTCTTGTCTTTTTTAAAAATATTTTACATTTTAACAGAAACCTACTTGCTATACCTATTGGATTTTTCGTTACTTTTTAAAGTACCCATTTTGTGAAAATTAAAAAATGGTATTGAAACATCAACACACCATTAACACTGTACATAATTTTTTAAACATCATAAACAAAAATTATTTTGAAATTATTTACAATTTTATTTTAGAATGAAGATAATATATAGCTTACTGAATTTAATTTGTAAAGATAATTTTATCTTTTTTTATTAGAACAAAATGATCCGCGGGTACTACAATGTATCACACGGTTATTTTTAAAGCTTTATTTTGTAAAGGCCTAAAGCGCATTTACCTAAAGCGGAATTTATAGAAGTAGCTTTTTTATTAAATGAGAAATTTGTGCTCCTAAAGTAGTAAATTTGTTCCCCCCTGGGCCCCTGATAATGTCCTAACGTGTCGCTTTTAAAATTATTTTTAAAAGTAATTCTAAATGAAAATTCTAAGGTCAGTTTGATACATGTTTAATGCTAAAATTTTCGTATAATTTGGAAAATGGGTGAAATACTATTACATATAGCTGCCAACCTGATGGAGGAAAAAATAGGAGTACTTTCATGGACTACACATGGAAGCATACTAACCTTTTTTTTCAGTCACAATTTAAAATTAAAGTGCCTTTTTAGTTCATAGTAGATCTGCGAAGCACAAATAATTTAGATAAAACCCTAAAACAATGTCTGCGAAGAAACAAAAACACCCCCCTTAAAGTAGATGAAAACAAAATAATCCATAAGCTACAACCAAAGGCGTCCAAAACGATTAATCATGGTTCCTGCTCTATAACCAAAATAGAAATTAATGCTTTTTTTGGGAAAAATAAAACTTTAAAAAGAAAATGTACTACTTAATTACAATATATTTCACTCATCTTACTCTTAAAAACTTCTTACTTACGATTGAAACATAGGTTTATTTTTTTAAATCGGAAAAGCGGAGTTTTTAGGGAAAAATCGGATTACCGGAGAAGAAACCAATAAAAAAAGTAAAAAAAAGATTTTTTAAAAAACGCTTTATTGAAGTGTTCTAAAAGGTCAAAAATAATTATTTCGGTTTGACAAATAATTTATTGGGAAGTAGAAAATACCTTTTTGGTAAGTAAATAATAACTGATTTTCTAATTACTAAAAATAAAAGCGTGGGCGCTAGTAATTTATATATATTTTTTAATTTAAAATTTTGTTTATTTATTTTTTAAAATTTGTACAAATTCACCTGAAGGTAAGGACCCGTATATGTAAATTCAAGTTCAGTAACACTAACATCTATGCCGAACGAGGGTTCGGACCCCAGACGTACGGCTTTGCAGTCAGATGCTCACCACTAGGCCAATACGTCGGCATTTATGTATAATTTTACATAGAACATAGAATAAACAAGTTAGAATAAATAGTGAATGTGAAGAATTACTAGCGCCCACGCTTTTATTTTTAGTAATTAGAAAATCAGTTATTATTTACTTACCAAAAAGGTATTTTCTACTTCCCAATAAATTATTTGTCAAACCGAAATAATTATTTTTGACCTTTTAGAACACTTCAATAAAAGCGTTTTTTAAAAAATCTTTTTTTTACTTTTTTTATTTTCTACTTTTTAGTCATGGTATTTTTTTTAACAAAAACTCACAAGAAAAAATGTATTTATTTCAACCACATTTAATCTGATGTTTGAATGGAATTTTAGTTTTCTACAATATGATGGTGAAATATAACATCGGCTCACTCGCCGATAAAATCCGTCCATATCAAAGAGATTCACAAGAAAAAGAAAAAAAAGCATCCCATTCAGACTTTTCAGTAGTCCATAAATTATAAAAGTAGCGTATTTTTCTGCTCTCGCGATGGGCACCAATTTTCGGCGATTTCTCACTCTTCTGGTGATTTCTCGCTCTTCTGGCGATTTCTTTCTCGCGGTTATTATCTTAAATCGCTAATTATCTTAATTGTTAATTGGAAGGTAAGAAATCACGTTTTGAAGATAAAATATTGCAGTGATATACCTAATATATTATCTTACTGGTTTTGGGAGCCATTGGCTTCACGGAAGTGTCTCAAATTTGAATTAAAAGGATAACTAAAAACACTCGTTAATTACCTTAATTACGGAGGTTTTGACTAGTTGATTATTGAATATTGCATTGTCATCGAGTTTACACCATGGTGCAAAGTTTTAGAACTTTATATCGTTTGGAAGTGCCTGAAATTTTATGTACAAGATCTTGTAAAAAAAAAAGTGATTAATCGTCCATAAATATTGTAATTACTGGGCAATTCTCGTTTTGACTTTTGAATATGATGAAGTTATGCCTTATACAACATTGTGCACGGTTTAGGGAGAATAGTCCCTTGGGAAACGTCTCAAAATCTGGTTTTTCTGTTAATTAAAAATACTCGTTAATTAACTTAATCCTTTGGTTGTTTGACTAGAGAATGGTTGGATATTGGAGTGACATGAGGTTTACACCTATGTTCAAAGTTTCGGGGCCTTTACATATCGGGAAGTGCCCGAAAATCGAGTTTTAAAATTCCTCCCGTAAAACGCCGCCAAAAGCAAGTAGAATAAAAGCGTTTAAAAATAGGAATAACTCCGATAAAATCGGAGTACTTGGCAGCTATGCTATTATATTTTTTTTGCGAAAATTCCATACATAGTGTAAATTACTTTGTTATTTGAAGTAAAAACTTTTCACGAATGAAAAAAAATTGAAAAATGTTTTTAAAGTAGTCTTTGTTGTTGTTGTTGTCGTGTGCCACTTGGAATATCCAAGCTCCACAAGGATTCAAGGCAAAGGGGGTGCGGCTCCTGAGAAAGTGAGGCCCATAAATGGCAGGAGTCCGACTTCTGCCTCATAAAGTAGTCTTTAAAAAATTCATTTAAACCAAAATTTTATTTATTTGTGATTTTGTTTTCCTTTGGATTTTAAAAGCAATTTCTAAAAGTTTTGGTAATTTTATTAGTATTTTCAAAAAATATTCTTGAACGGTAAAAACACTACCTTTCTCGGGGTGCGTTTTTGCTAGAAGTGTTCACTAAATTGCATTACACAATTGTCACCGGTATCAACACGGCTTGGAATCGAACCCGCGTCCTCGTTAGAAAAGCTCTGGGGAGGACAGGACGACCGTGACCACTGGCATTCGCTCAAGGGGCAAAAGAAGTACCGGTGAAAAGGCAGCGTCACGTGTTACTGACGTCACTGCTGACCAGTTTGCTCGCACTGGAGCCATAACAAAAGCACGTGCCGAGCGGTGGGGTGGGAAGAAATTAGTTTTTGGTAGGTCTAGGTGACCAATTCCATGCTCACTATCACTTGGGTTATTTGTAAAACGTAATTCCTGATTATGTTTTAAATTTAATACACTAAAACTTTGTTTATTCAGATAAGATTTTGAAAATTTTTTAATCACTGTAGACAACTTTGTCTGTGCTTTTTTAAGAAATTAAAATTATATGAAAGTTTATTTTAAACTTTTTAATACCTTGTTTTTATAACGAGCTCACCTTCTTGAATTTCTTGTTAATTATACAAAAAATAATGTATTTAAATAATTAGCCTACAATTTTTTTACATGAAATAATGAAAAATAAAGCGCTTCCATAGTTTTGATATTAAATTTGAATTAAAAGAAAATCAAAAGGAGTTTTCTAGACATAAGACAAATTGTTGTTATGAAAATTGAAGCTTAACTTATAGTAGCATATTTGCTACAGGCCCGTAGCTACGGGGGATCCAGGGGGGGCTAATTTAAGACCTAACTCCTCCCGAAACAAAAGTCTTGTAAATGCTCCCTAGGCCTGAGGGTCTCATGGGTTTAGTCCCCTAGTCAAACAGTCGAACCTACGCCTATGATACCTCCTGAAAGCCCGCCCCTTGCCCCCCTCCTGAAAAAGTAGGTGCCACACCAAATCAAAGGGAAATTCCTGGCTACGGGCCTGATATGCTACCATGGCCATTAGAGGGTTAAATTCAATTTCAGATACTTTACTCACCACGTGCCGGGGTTTGTTGCCGAGGCAGAGCTTGGGGTGGTTCTTCATGACCTGGTTGACGCGCAGGTAGAAGGATCGCATGTTGTGGTCGGTGGGCTGCTCCTTGAAGCCCATCAGTCGGTAGGTGAAGGTGCCCACGTGCGGCTGCTCCTCCCCCCACGCCGTCACGTACCCCTCGGCCGTGAAGTTCTTCCACGCGAAAGGGTACACGTCGCAGTACTGCGCCCCCGACATGCGCTTCCGAGTCTCCGGCAGCTCGGGCTCGGCGAACCTGTTGGGCAAAGAATTAGATCAGTGGTTCCCAACTCAAATATGTCTGCGGACCACTTCACTTAAATTTGAACCTCTTGCGGACCAGGACCATTCCCATCCCAAACTTTACTTTTAACATTTTAATCTTTTTTTCAATGCATTCATTCCTCACAGAGGGTCTGAAATTTTACTTCCTTTCTTAAGTAAGGGAAATCGAGTCTTAAATACTATAGGTTTCTTAATTGAACTGAAAATAAAATTCAACTATAAAGAAAAATTCAACTATAAAGGAAAATTCAACTAAAAAGAAAAATTAACAATTATTACATTTTATATCCAATTATTAAAGGATAATACCTTTTATAAAAGACATTTAACCATTCTTATCAAGCTCTCACTAAATTCAACAATTCAAAGCTGTTTTTTTTATATTTACACATTTTTTGGATAAGTTTTAAAACCTTCTCACGGACCACCTCCAATGGCCTCACGGACCACCAGTGGTCCGCGGACCACCTGTTGGGAACCACTGAATTAGATACTCTTATAGTAGGATAGCAAATATATCCAGTTCATGTGACTATTACAAGATGCAAACGAAATTAGGCCATGTATAAGCGCGTGTCGCTAATTAAGAGTTAAGCTGCCAAATCCTGGCGAGGTAAGGGAGAAAGGGTTGTTATAAGTAATTGAATTTAGTTTTAGTTTAGATTTGTACTTCATTGCTCTTGTAATAAATATTTTTGTGGACGTATCTATATCGTATTAGCTTTTGTTTCAACGTCCCTCTCATCATTACAATACATAGTTTTGTGGTCCGTCGTAGAGGAGCCCATCTAGCGGCTATTATGGATAAATTAAATAGATTGAAAGGCAATATCACAAAATTAGAAAACTTTATCGCATCTGCAGATCATGAAACAAACTTTAGCGAGCTATCTGTGAAACTTAACAAAATTGAAAGACTGCACAAAACTCTCGAAGAACTACGGGAACAGTATTGTTCGTTACTATTGGACAATGAAAATTGCGATGTATCGGAAGCTGAGAAGGACTTGAGTGAAACCGAGGATCGTTTGGACTCATTAGAAGTAAGCTTGAAAACTCTTCTTGATTCATTTAGTATTGCAAGTTCTAACGATAATTCTAGTGTAATCGTGAGTCAATCTAGCACTCCGATAACTAACAGACCAATTAAACTGCCAGAAATACCTCTACCTTGTTTCACTGGAAAAGTGGATGAATGGTCAACCTTTAAAAGCCCAATTAATGATATTATTTGTTCTAATGAAACTCTAAATGATACTCAAAAATTGCATTATTTGCGTGCCTCTCTGAAAGGCGATGCCAAAAACTTGGAGTCCTGTGACGATTCATTTACCTCTCTTTTTAACGCTCTAACAACCTGATTCGAAAACAAACGCCTACTTGTTGAAACTCATATTCTTGCCATTATCAATTATAAGAAAATCCAACAAGAATCGGAGGATTGTGAATCTTCCGTGGAAGTGAGACCCCAAAGAGTTCCGGTTTATTACCTACCTCACCATATAGACCCAAAAGTGGATGGGTGTAAGGCGAAGATGGTGCCTGTACTTCCTCCCAATTACGATGTCATTCATTAACCATCCAGACTTCAAAGGGAAAACCTTGTACGAGGAGTTTCAGAAGTACGTCCTGACTGCAGAGCAGCTATCTCGATATGACTATCCTCTGGAGAGTCCAGAAAGGCCGGGTCATATTTTCACTCGGATGAAAACATATAACCCGAGCCAGCCCTCGCGTCGAGGATATGCTCAAGATGCAGCAGGATGTACACAATCGAAAACGACGTGTACATAAGTGACACGAACTGCTTTTTCCACAGCGAGCGTAAGGACCAACAAGATCGGTTCGGCTGCTGTGGAAAGCCTGCCAGTGACATGGGCTACAAGCTAGGGATCAGCCATGTGAACCCAGCACTTCCCTTAGAAGACTTGATCTTCAAGAAAACTGAGCAAAGAAGCAGGTAAAGGCTGACGAACTGCGCAACATCTTTGGCCTGGACTGCGAAATGGTTTATACCACTCTAGGATTTGAAGTGGCAAAGGTCACCTTAGTTGACATCCAAGGAAAGCCTGTATACGACACGCTCGTATTACCTCAGCATAAAATAACGGATTACAACACCGTTTACAGTGGCATAAGAAAACAAGATTTGCAAGATGTCAAGATCACATTAGACGACGTGCAAGCATTCCTGCTGAAAAACATCACCAAGGTTGGTTGGTTGATTGACTTTTTATGGCGCAAGGCCCACATTAGGGCATTTTGCGCCAAACACAAGATATAAAATAATTTTAAGTAAGCAAAAGCCCTTGTCTGATGTACTCTATACATCAACAATAAAAACATCACCAAGGACACTATTCTAGTGGGCCATGCCCTCCAAAACGATCTAAAATGTCTCAGGATCATTCATGAAAAAGTGGTCGAAATGCAGGTGGTGTTTCGAAATCCTGGGGATAATCGCCTGAGGAAGCTCATGACGTACTTGCAAGTGTATATCTCCACCAAAGCATTCAAGACGGAAAAGACGGACATTGCAGTCTTCAAGATGCAAGGGCGTGTATGGAGCTCATGCTGAAAAAAAATTTATGACGGTCTGGATGTTCCCCTGATAAAAGAGCTCAAAGAAGTGTGTGTGTGTGTGTGAGCCCTGTACTCCTAGAAACATCCCTGATAAAGATATGCCGAGAAGAAAAGAGAGCCCGTTGTATTCACCAAATCCTGATACAAACAGGTCTAATAATACATATGTTATTGCTCTGAACACTTTTTTTCCTATTTATTGTCCTAACGTTGGTCCCTATGTAGTTTCAAACCGGTATGTTCCTGTTATCGAGACGGTTGACTCTAGGGCCTACGATGTAATAAGGCAAGGTACAGACAGAGACTGGAGCCACTGGGGTTCTAATATTGGTTCTGTATGTTAGGCCACTAAATCATTCAACTATAGAATTAGTGATAATAAGAATGTAAGAGTGGTGAATTTACGATTGTCTAATGGTAAAATACTAAAGAGAAACGTAAGAAGTATTTGCATCCTCCCCATAGAGGATGAATGATTACATTTAAGTGAAAAACATTTTATGAGGTAAATTTCAGATGGAAATCGTGCATTGGGAAAATTGTAGAAAGAGAAGGCTTGAGAAGTGGGCATATACAATACATACTCTTTTTCTTCGTTCTTTTTAGCAATGGATTTCCAGCTGACACCTGATTATGGTTCCTACACACTAACAGCTATATTCACAGCCATCGGCGTCAACCATGAGCTAAAGAAAGAAAATGATTGATCCTTCTTTGACCAGGAGGGATTTAAGACCTTGGCCCCCGTGAATATGGCTGTTAGACTTAATCCCGCCATCCATCCTCGTATGGGACATAATATGCATGCTTCGGGGAGTGGAAGCCAAAGCGATCTATGAAACATAAGTCGTTGGCAAAATATCAAAATCCGCAGATGGGCGCTTATAAAAAACCTAATTAAATTTGTAACTAGTTTGGAGAGAGCATAACTGAGAGGTGTCATTCAAAAGACATCTCCAGAAGTATAACTAATACATCAGATGGAGTTACTGACATATTTGACTTGTATCTAATTCTTACATATATTTCTTTTTTTTTCTTTTTACCTCCAGCGGGACATTTGGATTTTTCAGACAGTCGCAGTGCTGTCCAACACTTGAGAGGTTGGAGAATTGACGACCAAACAAGCATCGACATTGTACTTAAACTAAAGTCAATTTCTCTCAAGAATGAGATCCATATCCAGTGGGTTCCAGCACATGTTGACCTGCGCGGCAACGAAGTCGCTGATAGCCTGGCAAAAGAGAGAACTAGTACTAATGTTGACGTCTCGGGCACCCTCACGTACCAAGAGCTGGCCACCATAAGGAAAATTGCTCTCAATAAGGAGGAAAACACCTCTTTCGCCAGTAGCGGATTTCTAAATAGGCTAGCTAGGCTATAGCCTACGGCGGCAAATTTTAGTAGGCGGCAAATTTTTGAAGACAGAATTTTTTTCTGAATAAAAAAAGGAGAATAGAAAGGAAACACTAAACATAATAAAAAGACGAGAACGTCCTTTCAAAAAATCAATTCTGTGGTTTACAAGGGCCTCAAAATGAGATACACAACTTTAATGCGCAATTTTCAAAAAAGTTTTTAGGGGAGAACCCCCAAACCCCCCTCCTAAATTTTGATTTCTTTTATACTGTGTTTGTTTTTCCCTTGAAAATTACGCCGCCTAAAAGAAGCTTTTCCCTTTTGGTGTTCCCCCCATAGAGTTTGAAAGTAGATAAACACAAATTTGGGGGGAATTTCCAAAAATGTTTTCTGGGGGAAGATTTCTGGCTCCCGTTTGACGTTTTTGAAACTTTTTCCTCTAGTCTAGAAAGTTCTGTGGTTTTCAAGGAACTGTAAGCAGAGCCGTTCTAAGGAGGGGCGAAGGGGGCGGCCGCCCCGGGCGCCAAATTCATGTTTGAGAACTATGTTTTTTTTGTATGAGTTGTTACTATTAAAAATGTATTCCTGATTTCGTTTTGCCTTCCACTTGAGGCTCAGGAAGTGAATAGAACCATAGAACACGGACACTCACACGCCTTTTGGGAGAGACGCCATGGGGGTCGCCTGTTTGCGTCTCCAGTTGCGATGAGTAAAAGAAAGAAGCGCAGCACGATTTTTGTTTGGTAAACGCCAGATGTGTCCACTTCCAGTCTTCGGTTGCAATGTTGTTTTAAGACACAGTAGGGGTGACAATTGACAGAGAATGGGGTAGGACGTGTGAAAGATTTATGGACCAGACGGACTATAGGAAGGTTTTGTTCTGCCTGGGGCTTACTTCAAAGGGGGTGCTGTTGTGATAACAAACATTTCAGGTTTCTTGACCAAAGAATTCCAGGAAAATTTTGAGTGCTCAGGGATGGAAAGAACGTTCAATTAGTTCCATTGCCACCTGTTCAAAGGGGTCATAAATAAATCGAAAATAAAGGATTCCCAACGCTTCTTGACCTCTTCATCAGCTATTGGTTCATTTTACGAAAAACCAATCCTGTGTATTCGGAGGTTGGTTTTCATCCCCTTTCATTGAATGTGTTCACGAGACCGCTTCCATATAATCTCTGTTTCGCTTCTATATTGGCAGTAGCCTTGAACAGAGAGAGACCTTCTAAATTTGTGTAATGTAAGTTCAAAAATACAAATTGGAACATCGTTTCTGGTAAGTTCCTATTTGTTTTTCGTATTTTATTGTGTTAATCAATATATTTCTTAAAAATAATTGGATAATCATACTTGCCAACTTTTAAGGTTTGTCCGTAAAATGTTCGGATTTTCGTTTAGTTTACGGTCTTACTGATGGATCGGAAATTTCTGCGGTTATTGCGTTTCTTTTCACTTCAAAATCAGATTCCTCTGCTAATCCCTGTCCATTTGATTTTCACAATTTTGGTCTTTTTATTAAATTAATTTTAGACTTTTTTGTAAGTCTTGGATTTTCTCGCAAGTCTCCTGAGTCTTGATGGGCACTCTCCGGTTAAGTTTGCTTATCTTTTTCTTATTGCAATGCGAAAAGAACAACTTAACCGAGATAAGACCCTGAAAGATGCTTCGATGCATGAAACTTGTTTTCAATCAATGTTTATATTATTTCCCTGAGTAGTAGTTGATACGAGTTATAATTTATGAAAGCATTTACTAGAAACTAGATGAAAGAAAATATTTTTTTATTTCTTAGAAACTATTGCAGATTTTTAATAATATTTTATGCAATTTTACATACTGTTTTATAATTTCAATTGTTTCCTTGAGTTAAAACACTAATTTCGAGGATCAAATTTTTTTAAAAAGGGAAAAAAATACTGGTAGAGAACCCCCAATACCCAAAATTTGGCGTTGGTTTTAGGTAGTGTCTTTCTCATTAAAAATTCTGATGCCTAAATGAAGAGGTCTCCTTTAGGTGTTTCCCCAAAGTGTGTCGAAATAAAGAAGACTTCCAGTTCCTCTCCAAAATTTTACGTCAATTTATGATTATTTTCCTTTAAAATTCAGTGATTTTTAAGGTCTCAAAATGAACTAAAACACTTTTTCCAAGACATTTTTCAAAATTTTTCTGGGGGAGACCCCCCAAGATTTACTTAAGCTCACATTAAAAAATTTCGACAATTTGTGCAACACATTCAAGAGCTTCCTTCAAGTGATTAAAAGTTTAACGCATAAATAATGGTACTCGTTAGGGGTACATTAACGTTAAAAACGTTGAGTCAATCCCCCCGAAACAAGAGTCTGGTTATAGCCCTAAAATTTTCCCACATAAAAAATTGGACATAAAAGGGGTGGTTTCAAAAATAAAGGGGGCGCCAATGAGCCACCTTCGCCTCAGGCGCCGTTTTACCACGGCACGGCTCTGACTGTAAGGTTCTTAAAATGAGCTGAAACACTATTTTAAGAAGCAAGTTTTCAAAAATTTTCTGGGGGTGACCCCCATTTTTACTTCGAGCTCACATTGTAAAATTGTAACATTTCGTGTAAAATCTTACTTTTGAGTGTTCTAACACTTCAGGTATAAATAAATACACTTGGGACCTTAAGAAGACATTTAGTCAGACCGCCCCGCCCCCAACCATAACTAAAATGACGCCCATGTTTAGTTTATTGTAAGATGTATATAGCATATAGGCGGCAAATTTTGGTTTAGCCTATAGGCGGCACATTTGGAAATCCGCTACTGTCTTTCGCATGACTGGTATCATGCAGACTATCCAGAGGAGCTGCCCTGCAGGTTTCAAGAGACCGAGCAACACAAACTGCCGTTACTAGATTTATTAGTGGTCATATTAGATCTCTCGTCTATGACCAGGGGCGTAGGACTTATTTAACATGTACTAAATGCAGCTCGGCCTCCCCCAGCCATATTCTGGCTTGTATGGAGCTAGATAAGGCCGACTTAAAAGTGAATCCAGTCCAAGTCATGGATTTTTTGAAGGTGAATGATCTCCTGGACCTGATCTAGTTGTGCTAGATCAGGGGGAATAAGAAACAATACATCTATTTTGAAAAAAATCTCCGAGAGGCTGTAACCTCATCTGTGTTACCCAATTGTTGAGTTGCTACTATGGTCGCACCCTCACCATTTGTTAATTGCCTGTGCGAAGGATTCTTCTAACCAAATGTAAAAGGTCAAGAGAATTCTTGGGAAGTAGAGTTACAATAAATAAATTAAACAAAGTCCTTTGACTGGGTTGACAGTTAGAAGAATAGCTTGGAGTCGGGATTTATGGATAGGAGGACCCTAAGTGAGGGATCAAAAGGGAAAGGTAAAACCAATCGGGTGAGTTTTCAACTACGCATAAAATTATACTCTGACCACTGGTAAACCCTGATACCTCAAGGGGGGACAGAGGGATGGTCCCCGAAGCCCAATTATGTAGTTGATGGTATCTAGGTGGGCGTAGAAAAATGCAGCGATTGGAGGTTGAAGGAGAATAGAGGAGAAGGGATAAATATGACTGCAGGAGTTTTTTGGGGAGACAGAGAGACAGACACGGGAGTTCACGGGTTCCGATAGTAGAAGAAGGGTCCGAGATGAAGGTCCTGGAAATCCTAGCAAAGATGATCCGTTTAGTTAGCTATCAACGAACGGGGTAAGTGGAAATCATGGTCAAACATCTTCTCTCTCTCTATCTCAATTAATTGTGTATATGTTTTATCACATTTTAAATGTATTACTCTAGAACCTTAATCAATAATAAAAATGTTAAGTTTCACCAAGTGTAATTTATGTCTCATAGGATCATTCTGCTCTCATGTCACTGGGTTAATTTTAGATAGTTTACAACGCAATGTTAAGTTGGGATCCCTACTTATAGGAATTAACTAGATTTTACAGTAAGGGCCACCCAACACAATGATCGCCTTAGGAACGTACCCTGTGAGTATGGGAATGAGGGCCTGGGGTGTGCCGTCCCCTACGATGTTGTAGCCCTTGAGCACGGACGCCTTCAGCACCTCCGTCAGGTACTTGTACGTCCTGGGCAGCTTGCGCATGAAGTGCATCCTGGACATGGAGTCCAGCCCGTACATCAGAACGTTCAGCTTCATGGACCTGAAACAAAACAATCTTCAGCAACTAAAAATAAGGAGATTTTCCCTTAATCTCGAATTGCAGAATCGGAGCATCTCTTAAAATTTTGAATATTCAATTTTAAATTATTAAAATTCTCTCCTGATTCCAAAAATATATGCATGTCTTTTCCCACAATTTTTCCCCCAGTTAATTATGAGATATTTTATGACAGAAAGCGCCTAACAGTGTGACGTCACATGTGCCTCTTGGAAATGTGGGAAACGACGTTTTCATCGAAACACTGGCACTGAGCTATATAACAAACTGGAGTGACTAGTTAGCGTGCTGAAACCGCATCACACCGCGGAAAGGATTTCCATCTTCTTTTAAATTTCTCCATCTGGTAGCACAGTTGTATGCACAGATTGAAACGACCATTCTAAATTTTGCTCATAATATTTTGAAAAACAGGCATGGGCGGATTAAAGGGGGAAATGCTCTTCCAACTTTGCTTCAAGCTTGCCCCGATTGCTGAGAGCAATCCGGGCATTGTAACCTTGCGCGCTGGCATGATCAATCGCTTGTTAGAGTATTGGAGGTTGACACTCCAGTTTGTTTTATAGCTCAGTGACACTAGGCTAAAAAAAAACTAGAGCTCAGTATTTCAAAGCGGAATGATAGTAAACAAGGCACATTTGACGTCACAAGATGTTTCAGGTCAGACAGAAAATAAGTTATTTTTAATTGAAAATAACTTAAAATTTAGGGCTTTGAAAGGTAAATTAAAATGATTTTTGGAGGTTTTAAGCCATTCTGGATACTTTAAGATTATAAAAAAATTGAATGCATTTATCCATTGTCATAATTCTAATAAAGATGAGTGTCTGGGCATCATAGGTTGTTGCACCAGTGAGTTATGTTTATGCTCCTTTTGAACAGGCGTACCTGGGAGAGGGCTTGCGTGAGAGCGCCCTGTCCACCACTGTCTCGTTGCGGTGGATGGCGGACACGAGGTTTTTCCACTCGGTGCCGTCCTCGGCCTCGCACTTGGCGAAGAAGAAGTCCCCCTCCAGCAGCAGGTAGCTGTGGTCGGAGGTGAGCGCCGCCGACTTCCCCAGCTTCGTGTTGAAGTCGTCGACGCGCTCCACGTAGTTCAGCTTGCAGTGCACGCGTCCGTGCAGCTTCGCGACCTCGGGGCGCAGGGAGGCCGCCCCCTTGCCCGTAACGATCCAGTCGGCCTCGCGGCCGCATGTCAGCTCTCCCACGTCGTGGATGTGCCTATGAGGGAGTAAGGTTGGGATAAATATACTTTCGTATGGGTGAGATCACAGGAGAAAAGCCCAACGAAGGGTCCAAAACGCTATATTTTTCAATGCCATCGTATGATAGAGCGAAAGCACTTCAAATGACTACATTGTCAGAAGCGTAAATAGGCAGAGCAATTTGCAGGTCACAGCTGTGATTGGCTGTGTTGTGTTCATTCAATCTGTGACTCTGGGAAGGGTATGAGAGGATTCGATAATTGGGATTCAATTTGTCTGCCTCTCATGATGTGACTAGGGATGTGGGTCGGAAAATTTTCCACTATGTTTTTCCGGAAAATTTTCCGCTATTTTTTTTTCATTGTTTTTTTTTTCTCATTGTTTCATTTTGTTTCCAATTTTATGGGCGTAGCCAAGGGGTCAGGGAGGGGCAGCTGCCCCCCCCTAAGTCCCGATTAATTAACTTTTACTTTACTGTTAGTAGTGGCGGATCTACGGGGGGGCTTTCGGGCTGAAGCCCCCCAAAACGTTTAATATTTTACTAAGTTTGTCAAAACGCAAAAAATTATATCCGAAATTCGGATGAGGCGTATCAAAACGAGTTGAAAAAGTGGGGTTTTTGAGGATAATTCACTACCTTTTCCGTATTACCATTAACAAGAAGATTCAATTGGATTATGAAAATTCTTAGCCCCCCAAAAACCAAATCCTGGATCCTCCACTGACTGTTAGTGAAGTTAAAACCCAGTATTTTAGGGTCAAATTATCTAAATTTTTCTGGGGGAGGGCCCCCTGGCCCCCCTTTAGTATTTAAACCTTTATTATTCGAACTTTTTTGTAATAAGTTCATTAAAACAAAATTCTGCCTAAAAATGTATGTCTAAATTTGGGTTTACGTGTACCAAAAAACAATTTAAAACCATGTTCTTATGGGCATAGTTCCAAAAATTTTCTGGGGAGGACCCCCAGACCCCCTGTTAAAACTTGACGGGTCTCTCTCACGGGGCTTTAAAATTGATCTCTACAAACATAAAAAAAGTCGACCCTGCTTTCCCCCCCTAAGTTCAACCCTGGCTACGCCCATGTCCAATTTGCTTCTCTTTCAAAGAAGTAAAATTAACTTCATATAAATTTAATGTAATTGTTATTTTTTTGCATTGATATTATTGTCTTTACTGACTTTCTTTGTGGTATATTGGAACTCGGAAATAGTAATAAAAAATCAATTTCATTTTTTTGTGAGAAATATGGCCCAGCCAGTAATTTTAGAATACTATTTTGTTTTCATTTCAGTTATTCATAGGTCAATTTAGTGAATGAATAATGAAATAATTTCTCCTTATGTGCATGGCATTGAATATCGGGACCTTTTACAGGGTGTATCTGAAATGGTGCAATAAACTTTCAGGGATGATAGTACTTTTCAAGACGAACAAGAATTGGTATAGAAAGGGGGGTCGCAAATGAATTTTAAGGGGTGAAACCCCGGGGTGAAAATCCGCAAAAAAACTTGCATATTTGTGCAGGAAGAGACACAATGGTTCGATTCCGGTAGCTATTTTGTAAAAGAAGTTAGTAAAAGAAGTTATTTAGTAATAGAAGTTGGTAAAAGAAGTTATTTTGTAAAAGAAGACTGATCGAAATAAATCTTTCCCTAAGAAAAGATAACTTCCTGAAAACGGAAGTTACTTAAAATTACTTTTTTCAAGTATGAGTTTCATATTTTTGATGTAAAAAATTACGGAAACGAACAATTGTATCTCTTCCTACACAAATAGGCGCAAGTTCAGACTTGCGTATGCGCCAAGTTTTTAGCGACAAAGATGACTAATATGTTAACCCTAACTCATGTTAAGTGGCTTCTAATTAATCTTAAGTATTAGATCTTAAGATTAATTAGTATTAGATCTTAGTTATCTTATCTTAGTTATTAGATCTTAAGATTAATTAGTATTAAATCTTAGTATTAGATCTTAGATTAATCTTAAGATTAATTAATTCTAATTAATCTTAATTATTCTTAAGTGCCTTCTAACTCATGTTAAGTGGCATGTTTGGCTTCTAAATGTGCCGCTAAACAGCCAAAATTCGCCAAGCATACGCAACTCTGAACTTGCGCTCACAAATATGCAAGTTTTTTGGCTGATTTTCACCCTTTAAAACCCATTTGCGACCCGACCCCTCTTTCTATACCGATTCTTGATCGTCTTGATGAGTACTATCATCCCTGAAAGTTTGTTGCACCATTTCAGATACACCCTGTATACAGCAGGGCGTTTCAAAAGTCCGTTTCGCGGCTTTTATTTGGAACCAACGCATGTCCTACCTAGGGTCACGGAAGTAAGGTCTGCCCCTAGGTAAGTAACCCTGGGCCTGGAGAACCCATTTAAATTACTTTCAGCGCTCCTATTTGAGTTTATGTGGTCGACTGTCACTGTTCATTTACTGAGAATGTGCATTTACTGGGCAGTTTACCCTACATAAATTTCCAGTTTTCTCTAACGTATTTATGAAAGATTAAATGTCAATAAGAAGTAAGAAGTCACCTATAACGACGGGTAATAAAATGCTCAAAAGACAGAGAAAGATTAAGAATATTTTGCTGACGATAACTGTCCAATAACTAACTGCTCAACGACGCATTGTTCTGTAGGAAAACAATCGAAGGAATGCCATATTTTACTTAGCCGGGAGAATCCGATTCTCATGCTAATCTTTCGGCCTCGGAATTACCATGGATAGTGGGTGTTGTAAGGCAGTGGTGCCCAACCTACGGCCCGCGGGCCAAATGTGGCCCGCGAGGCTGATCCATGTGGCCCGCGGACTCGTTAAATATTAAAAACAAAAACCACTTTCAGAAATCTTCCAAGAAAACCACGACATCGGACGAGACATAATGGCACTTCCATCTAAAAAAAGATAAAAAAGGAATTCTTCTACATAATAATTTTTAATAATTTAATAATTTTAATTTAATTTTTCAATAATTTTAATAATAATATTTTTTACTTCTCTGTTTTATTTTTTTCTATACACGGGGAATTTGCCATTGGATAAATATTTTTCACGTAAGGGGACATCCATAAATTACATGAGGTGTTTTTTCCAAAATCTGGACCCCCCCTCCCCCCTTGGTGAGATTTAGTGAGATTTTGATGGACCCCCCTCCCCCCCATGTGAGATTTACCTACAACCTTTAAAAATAATTTTCTATCATTAATTTCTAACTTAAAAAGCTGACGTGAGATTTTAATCGACCCCCCTCCCCCCCTCTTTGACCTCACGTAATTTATGGATGACCCCTAAAGAGGTCCGCTCATAAAAAGTTGAAGATTCACTCGGAATGCCGAAACTTTAAAGAAAAGTGTACACAAATTCATATTTCTTCATTCAGCGAGAAAATAAACCGTTGGGCCTTAGATGTATGGAGACTGTGGCAGTGTTTAAAGAACACAATATCAAGAGACATTACGAAACAAAACATATAATCATTTTAATTCTGTTTAAAGTATAAGTGTAACAAATTTGGAGCCGAATTTACAGGAACTAGTATCCTCCAAACAGATGCAAACTTCTCATTGGAAACGGGGTTTGTAATTTTTCTTCATGTTTAGAAAAATCCTTAAAAGTGTTTGTGTGGCCCGCGAGATAAATCTTCAAAAGCAAATTGGCTCTAGGGGAAAAAAAGGTTGGGCACCACTGTTGTAAGGAATGGAACTTCACAAGGTATACAGCGTGTTTCAGATAAGTGTTTCATAATTTCTAGGAGGGGTAGGGTACACCTAGACGACTCAGAATCACCTAGGAATGCCACCAAGAGCGTACAGTAATCATATACTATCCACTTGCAAATATTGATATTTTCCAATTTCCTTTCGTAATATATTGTATATTAAAAAGCTCCGATTGTGGTTTGTTAGATAATTATCACACTTCAACTTGGAATTCATTGCAAGTTGCTCACTAACGTCTCTTAGTAGCAGTGTATTCATACGGAGCAGTTTCTGCGCATGCTCCAGAACTTGAACGTCGTGAGTGCTTTTATTCTTACAAAAATAATTCATTACTGTTTAATGACACATTGAAGTGTTTATAATTCGTATTCCATTAATTTTTATTTCATTGTAAATTTCTAAATTTAATTAAAATCCAATTTAATTTTCACCCTCTTGCTCAAAAAATTTTTTATGTAGTTAAATGGAAAACGAGAGAATAAGAATTCTTAAAATATGGGATTTCCTATTTTAAGAATGCGTAATTAAAGCTAAATAAGATTGAAGTTCTGAAGCATGCGCAGAAACTCCTCCGTATGAATACACTGCTACTAAGAGACGTTAGTCAATTACTCAGCGAAGGGCTCCGATTGGTCCTTAAAAGTGTGGAGATGGAATCTTACGAAGTGGGATCGGGAAATCTGCCGTTACTCTAAATATCGATTGAATTTTTCAACAAACTTACTTACGAATCTGTGGGTTCATGAGTTCCAGGTCGGGGTGTCGGCAGGTGAGCTCGACCCCTCCGTTTTCGATGACGGGGGGCTCGAAGTAGGTGAAGAGGACGGAATGGTAGAACGCGAACACGAACAGGACCGACACCCCCACGAAGAGGACACTCCGGATGAATCGGGGGCGCATCATTTTGAGTACAATCTGAAAAAACGAAATGCTCAAATAAGACGAAGCAGAACAATGAGGTTTTCTAGAGTACAAAAGCTGAAAAATGAAATACAAACATGCGGCTACCGCCCCCCCAACCACCTTAAACGTTTTTTCTGATGTTAGAATTCAAAATTTTACTTTCTATTTGAGTGCTTGCTCGGTGTAGTGCAGATTTTTCTTTCGATTCGGTATAGATTTCGATCCCTAATTTTTTATCAATGTACGCACACAGAGCACGAATAGCAAGAATACGCACTGACACGAAACCAAAATTCTGTTCTTAGAAGAAAGAATAGAATAATAGAAAAAAGAATGGCTGGAGCAAACAGAGCTGGTAAGCGTTGGATATAAAATAACTGATTTTGTTTACTTTTAGTTCTTGAAAACTCACAATAGTCTCCAAAATTAGGGTTAAAATTAAAAACTCCTATTTACCAAAACTACATTACCTCTCTAATTATTCATTCCCGCCTCCAAAAAAAATAGCGAGATTCTTAGCAATTTGTGTGCAAATAATAAGAACAAGACACGGAGATGTGAACATGCTGAAACTCTAAAAAGAATGTCATAAAACCGGAAAGAATTTATTTCCAAAAATACATAAATGTAAAATTTTGCGATTATTCGCTATAATTTTGTTTTTAAAGGAAAAAGAAAGTAATGTTTGAAAATGACCTATACATACTGATTCACATTTTTGAAGGGTGGTTTCTAATGTTCAGCACTAGTTAACTAAAAGTAGTTGAAAAGTAGTTTACTAGTTGCAACTACTAGTTAACTAGTAGTTCAACTACTTTTGGTTTAGAGTATAGTTGAACTTGTAGTTTAACTACTTTTTTCAACAACTACTAGTTCCAACTAACTTCCAAAAAGTTCAACTATTTCAAAAAATATTGATAATCAAAATTTAAAAAAATATGTTACATTTACTAACAGTCATTTTTCGTGATACATTTTCATATTTGGCAACGTTGAAATATATTTCACCCTTAAAGCCCTGGATAAAGCTACGTTACTTTGCTATCCAGGGCTTTACAGGAATTGACATATAAATGCAACCCTTTTTTGAAATCCTCTCTAGAAATTAGGGAGTTGAGGGTTTTCTCTCCTGGAAATTCCAGCACTTTGAAAATCAATTTAAGGCTAGGTTTACGAGGATTCTAGATTTTTTTTCCTGCATTAAAAATTAGTAAGGCAATACTTAAAGTTAACGGCTCAATTTTGTGCTTAAAAAATTGTTGTTTAGGCTAAAGGGGGCTTAGATCCCTTAACCACCCTTATATACGACACTGTACTGACTTACTGACTAATATAAATACAACTTGGAAAACTTTAAGACACCATACCTATCAAAAATTGGCGAATCTTTAGACATGATATTTTTGCTATAGGTAAGAGAAATTAAATACACTAGTTAACTATTAGTTAACTACTTTGGGAAATAATCAACTACTATAGTTACAACTACTTCCATGAAAAAGTAGTTAACTAGTAGTTACAACCACTTTTGCCCTGACTAGTTGGTAGTTAACTACTTTTTGACCAGTAGTTAACTACTTTTTGACCAGTAGTTGCCAAACACTAGTGGTTTCACAATCAAACATGTGACTGGACTGACAATTGAAAACCAAAACAAACACTACAGTATTCTAAATGGGGGACATTAATCCTTGTATTGTTCCGAAACAAATCAGTAATACTGATGATACTTACTACATTGAGATAAATTCTCGCACATGAACGATGAAGTAATAATCTATCAGAAAAATGAAATTCACTTTTGTACACTCTTGGGAAGGTGTTATCCATCTTGTTTTTGTTTTGATGAACTACAATAAAACCGAGACAAACATGACAACAATCGTTTTAAAGAAGACAAAACTATTGAGGTAATTTTTGAAAAGGCCGCCAGGGTTGCTTATTGATTGGTTGTTTCTGCTTTTGACAGAAGTCTTCGCTTTTGTTCATGAATATTATAATGGCGTTCGCGAAATAATGTGTAAGACTTATAAAATTCTACCTTTTTTTTTCATACTCAGCTACTTTTTAATATCGATTTTCTTATGAACTATCCTGAGAGTTTTTAAAATATTTTTGTATTGCTCTATAAGTAAAAGTTTCTGTTTTAAAGTTAAACAAGTCTTTATTTATTTTCAAATGCATTTAGAAATCTTCTGGAAAAGGTAAGCCTCTTGAAAAAGTTAATTATAAAGTATGAAAATAAATTTTCATGTATAAAGTCAAAGGCACTGTATATTTGGACGGCTTTTTTCAACTAAACTCTACTCTAATTTCCACGGCTAGGCTACAGCTCGGCGTTTCATTGGTTCAATCACTAAGCACCGAGACTGCTACGTCATCACGAGACCTACAGCGCATGCGCCACTAGCCGTTTTGGCCGTCCAAATATACACTTCGAAAGTCAAATATCACATTTATCAATGATTCATAACTTCAGTTTACCCTTTATGCCCTAAATTATTTTCCTCATCCTCATCCAAAATATGTCAAGTTTACGTAACTGCAACTATAAGTAAACTAAATTTGGCTTTACATGACGAAAATTGGACGAATTTGGAACATTTGGAAGTGGGACTTACCATATGATCATACCAAGAAACGTATAAACAATCCTATTATTTTCAAAACCTTCAATACTTCGATGAACATAAAATTACAATAAAAATTGCTCAAGTGGGTTGTTTTGCCATAAAGGTACTATCTCCGAAAATGAAACTTACTCTATTTAAAGAAGCAGCAAGTGTGTGTGTGTTCCATCTGACTTTTTATTGAGAGCACACCGTTCTGCAACTGCAGAAGCCAGTTATCTCAGAGAGAAAAAAAGATAAGAGATTATGTCGTTATGAAGTGATTTACACTTTACGTTGTTCTCGGAAGGGAGCGGTGTCAACTAATATTAGGTCATCCCGAAAGTTTTGTCGCTCTTGGGAGCATCTGTATGCAATGTATTTTTTGGTACTTTTCCATTAAGGTAAACCAGTAAAGTACTTCTACTTCTATCTAAAGCCAATTTGGCGAATGTTGGCTCTTTTTTTGTTGGCTCACTTTTCCAGCTTTCCTAGTTTCTACGATTAATAAGATTTTGTTTACTTCAAGTTGCCATTAATTGAAAACTTTCAAAATTAAAATTCAAAGTAATTTAACTTTAATTTTAAGTCATATTAAGATTGTAATAAATTGAAACTCATTTCATACTACTTTTGTAGAGCGGCGGTAGAATTTCCAGCGATCTAGATTCCTGTAAATGATCATTCGGATCTTTCCTAATAGAGGGTTAGGAGTAGCAATCCAGCAATTTAATATGGATGATTGTGATCAAACTCTCCGGATGCCTCAGAAAAAATTTAAATCTAAGTTAAACTTTCCACACTTGATAAAAAATACTTAAAACTTTAATTGTTTTAAGGAAGTAGCCAGTTAATTTTAATTTAAAAATCTTAACTTTAGGAAATATGCAAAATTTTGAGCAGAAAAGAAAGGAAGTAACATGTTATCATAGATTTAAGGAAAGCCCAGTTGTCGATCAGTCCCCAAAATCAAGCCAAGATGCCAAGTTGACTGTAGATAAAGTTACAGTTTATATTGGTATCACATAACGGAAAAGTGTCAAAAATATCTTATATACAGATGCTCCCAAGAGCGACAAAACTTTTGGGATGACCTAATACTTCAAAACATTGGTGGGGTCAAAAAACTTTAAAAAAAATAGGGTAGTTTATTTCAAGTGTGAATACATTGAAAACTTGTTCAGGAAATTTCAGGAGTCGAGTTGTCATTTTAGTATTAACACATGATATCAACCACTACTGATATTGCTCGTTAGTGAGACAATAATTAATCTACGGTATATATATATATATATAATATCGGTTTATGTTATTGCTCTATATTCGGTGCTATACTGTATAAGGGAAAGAAAAAAAGGGTGTAACTATACTCTATTCATTTTGAATAGGGGGCACCTGAAAATATTTCCTTCCCCCACCACCGAATTAGTAACCATGGCAACTATCAACGACAAAGCGACGAAGAAGGCCCACTACTTTTTTCCTACCTGACTTCAGTAAACCGGTAAAATGTAAACATAAACATCTCCCAAAGGATGCGCCTTATATTTTCTAGCCAGCCTCAACTGCAGTAGAAAAATACAACCAACGAATCAGTCTCTGAGGCTGCGCGAAGAGCGTGGCTATGGTTACGCTTTTGGCGAGGAGAAGCACTATTTTTCAGGCGCCAATTCTAAATGAACAGAGTATAGTTGATACTGTAAAAATATTTTGTTCAATTTTTCTGAAAGGGGCCATCCATAAATTACGTGAGGTGTTTTTTCCAAAATCTGGACCCCCCCTCCCCCTTGGTGAGATTTAGTGAGATTTTTCTTGACGCCCCCACGTGAGATTTACCTTCAACTTATAAGAATTTTTTCTATCCTATTCGTTTGCATTTTGTGCTTTATAGCAACTAATTAAGTTAAAAAAGTTGACGTGAGATTTTAATCGACCCTCCTCCCCCCTTGGTGAGATTTTTCCAAACCCCTCCCCCCCCTTTTTTGACCTCACGTAATTTATGGATGGCCCCAAACAAAATATCTCTATATTGTAATTCCAGTTTGTAGGCTGAAAATGCAATAAAAACTCTTATTTCTCCTTCGAAATAAGTGTTGACGGCTCGAAAAAATACTTAACCCGTTTAAAACAATAAGTATACTCAAAAGAAACATTTAACACTAAAATTCTTCAGTTTTGACCTTTTACTTCCCTCTTTTCTTTTCCAACCTATTCTTCCCAAAACGACCGACGTTCTAAACGTAAGTGGGTTGTGCAAATAGAAATGAATAAAAGTTATTTTCTCCTTGGTAGAGTTCTAAAGGCCTCTTAACTTCCACTTCCCATATATGAGAACCACGTATATCGGAACAGTGCAAGAAAATTGTCTTCTCAGTTTCCTCTATATCAGTCTTATTTCTGAGACAAAAGACAGTCTTCTTGGCGGAGGTATTAGAGAGCCAATAAATATCCTCGTCCCCATCTATTGTTGAGTCTTGAAGAACACAATGGTTAGAATACTAGTATCTGAGAAAAGTAACACATTTTCTAAAGGTTAAAGTGGACGAAGACTGGCTTTTTAGATCTCTATAGAAGTGACGTATGTAGAAATTAATATGAGAGCAGGAACAAATATCTATTAAAAAGGATTAAAGAGGCCCTAAATAATGGTCAATTATTTTGGAAATGTTTTACATTTTTAGCTCTGAAAAGAAAAATCCTTAAATAAAATAGATGCGTATAACTTAAAAGAGGAAAAAAAATTCTTAATGAATCCGCCGTAAAAAAGTATTTTCAATACGTCTTGTGACTATAGTCCATGTAAATAAAATTGGCGGCTCGTTACCATGGCAACGACAAGGCAGATCATTAGAAATGCATTGTAACAAGTGGTAAACGACTAGTAGTGAGCCGCCTATTTTATTTACACAGGCTATAGTTCGTTAATATTGTAAGGGCTTGATCTTGATATCCACATTATAGTCTACGTATTTTATAGTATTTTGCTTTCTTGAGCATCAGTAGACTCCGCTTAAATGTGAACGCAATGAGGAAGTGGCAGGATTTTTTTTTTGTAATCGTTTGTTCTTCTTGCAAAAATAAGCAACTACCCAAAGTTTGAGGCCGATCGAGAAATTTTGTGATTGCCAAAAAAATTAACAAAAATCCCCTTTTTCAAAGCGCGCGAAAACGCCAAGAGTTTGGGATCATCGTATGTTGACGTCCAGTGGCAAATCCAGTAGGGGGGGCTGTGGGGCTGCAGCCCCCCCAGGAATAAGACATTCAAGCTTTGGTAATAGCAATAAAGCCAAAAAAGAAATTTCAACACATTGCGGACATTCGGTTTGTTACCCAAAGGGTCTCAAAATGTATCAGAACCCTACTTTTAAGGGTAAAAATTCCAAAATTTTTCTGGGGGAAGAGCCCCAAACCCCCTCGAAACTTGGAATATAATAAGTACGGTTTTTCCTTGAAACTTTAGGGATTTTCAAGAAGTGATCCTCTTTGATGTACCCTAAAGTGTCTCAACATGAGTTAAAATGACACTTTTAGGGGCAAATTTCAAAAAATTTTCTGGAATAGGAACCCCTTAACCCTCTAGAAATTTTCCAATTCATAATACTATAAACTTTTTTCCTTGAAAATTCCGCCGCTTACAATGAGTGGTGCTCTCTGGGTGGAATCTAAACGGCTTCCAAATGAGCTAAAACACTATTTTGAGGGGCAAATTTTCAAATTTTCAGACCCCCCTTTTTAGAGTTAACATTTTTGCACAGTTTTGAAACTTAGTGCACCAAAATTAAAACCTTACAAAGTCATCTCACCCAAAACTTAGTATTCCTAAGATAAGACCTCAGAAAAAATTTTGAGTAACCCTCTAAACAAAAATCTGGCTACGGCACCGGCAAGCCCTCCCCCTTTCAGTTACATTAATATTTGAACAGCCCATAATAGTAATTAAGTTATTTATGAAACTCAGCCCACCCAGACAAAAATCCTGGATTCGCCACTGTTGACGTCATCATACGATAAACATTGTTGGAAAGCAATGGAGTTGATGGTATGATTGTTGACATCTTTAAACAATAAGCGTTTTCAGTCACGTGTTTTTTCTCGACTTTTAATTTAAAATATTTGATTACCTGTACATTTTTTTTTGAAACTAGGGGGCTCTGCCCCCTGCTCGCTATCGCTCACCAACCCCCGGAACTGCTTCGCAGTTCTTTGAAGATCGCTTCGCGATCTTAGCGAGCAGAGCTCGCTTGTTTCATCTCAACAATCCAGGCTCGTCGGCTTAGTTAATGCTCCTTTGATACCGAAGCTACTCATCTCTCTAGTTTATCAATGATTTAATTCGAATCATTCATTCCCTCGAAGATATCAAAATAAAACTGTTTCTAAAATATTCATCTCTTAACTTCAATTCTTCTTTCTTCAATTATTGAATAGAAATGTTTTAAAAAATATCAAGCAAGTCTACCAATCATCATCAACCAACTTAGAGTAAAAACAAGCCTTTAAGAAACTTTAAATTTTTAATATGCACGTAAACATCTAGTGAATCGTCGGAAATTAAAGAAATAAGACTCATAAAAATAAGCTGTTTCCCTAGTGAAAGACCAGAAAGAGAAGAAAAATTGAAACTTTGAATCTCTATAATTCTAAAACGGATTCGAATTTTTTAAAAAACGAAACGCTAATATTTTTATAAAAAATAACTGTATATGTGTCTAAAATATTGTACCTTTATCATGATTAGTTTTTATTTTATAACCAAAAAATCGAAAAATTGTCAAAAATTTCGAAACTTTAAAATTAAATTACTCAAAAACTAATTCGAAATTCGAAAAAAGAGGGGTACGCGCATAGTGCCGCAGGTTTTCAGATTCCTGATACCTGAATTCCTGAGTCAGAATCCGAAACAGGAAATTACCTAGTGTATTTAGTGGAGAGTGCTCATAGTGGCAGCGGGCACCTGAGCCGGCGCTCCGAAAGTCTGACTCAGATATTTTACCAGAATTAAATATTCATTCTGGTTTTCGGATAGAGGCAGGCAGGCAGGTCACGTGATCAGAAATTTGTTTACTTCAAATAATAAAATGGATGCCGATGTGTTAATTTCAAAAATTATGCTCAAACCAGTTATCTGGAACAAAGTGATCGATGAAGAATCATTCAAATAGGAATCTAATTGATAAAGAAATGCAAGTAGAAGGTAAGTTAAAATAAAGTTTAAAAGTTATTAATATTTTACTTTAAATATATATTGCTTGAAATTTTTAATGTGCTAGCTTTAGAAATTTAAAACTAATGCTACTTTTAAATGTAATAAATAATGACTAGACAAAAAAGGGTTGGAATGTTCAAGAAATTTTAATTTTAAACAGTTGTGCTATCAACATAATTTTTTTTATTCTAATTAACTTTAAATTAAAACTAGATGTCTGAGTTTGGAATATACGAGGGTAGTTTGAAAAGTTCTTTGCCTCACCCAGAACACAAGCTCGAATTCGCGCGAATTTTTTTCTCCTTTGAGAACAACTTTTCAAATGAACCTACTTAATTTTTGAGGTTGTTCTGATCAGAACTTTGCTCTTGGCAATTTTTTAAATGAGAAGTGTTAAGATGAGCATATTTTTAACAAGGGGAAAAACAAGAATCGAGCTGTGATAAAATTTGTTTTTAAAAGAAGGGATATCACCAAATGAAATAAATTCTCAAAAATGTGTAAAGGGACTCTTTACCTTTGTTTTCCCCGTGAAAAAATTAGCTTCAAAGCTTAAACTTGGCTGTGAGAGCGTTCATATCATACAGAACCATGTGAAAAACGTTAAAAAACAGCCATCATACCGGAAATAATCGAAAAGTGCTCCCTCTGATTTTTGAAGATTGACAAAGGAAGGTGAAGGACTTTTCTAATAGTCTAGGAATATCAAATAAACGAGGAAGTTATTTTTTGCACAAGAAATTGCATGTGAAAACACACTTAGCACAAGATGATGGGTGCCGCGAATCTAAACTGCGGCTAAATAAAGCATTGACATGGAGATTTCAAGGCGATTTTTGACGCGAGTTACACAAAATAAAAGCAATTTTTCATGTCTATAGGCACAAATAGATATATCTTAGAACCTGTAAGCAGGCCTGTAGCCAGGAATTTCTTTTTGGTGGGGCTCCCACTTTTTCAAGGGGGCAAGGGAGTTTTCAGGAGGTATCATCATAGGCGTAGGTTCAACTGTTTGACTAGGGGACAAAACCCATAAGACCTTCAGGCCTAAGGAGTTGTTACAAGAGTTTTGTTTCAGGAGGAGTTAGGGATTAAGTTTTTCTAGTTTCACCTTTTCTGTTTTCTTAAGTTTTCCTTTTTTAAATTTTAGAAATTTGAAGCTTAAATCACTGTTTTAACCAATTTTTAAATCCGTTGGTTTAAAGTAGAAGGAACTGCTCCATGTAAGCTCCAGAATTGAAAAGAAAAACTCGAGAGAAAATTGAGGTAGATCACTCCTTGTTAATCTCGAAGTAGACATAATTTTATAAAGGCTGTCAATTTTCCCTAAAACCTCCCTCCCTCTCCCTTTTCAGTCAGTGCTAGGGTATATAGAAGTTTATTTCGGTAGGGGCCTGAAAATATTAGTCAGCCCCTCCCATGCATATTTTTAATAGATTTAATATATTTATACATTTTGGGGTTGAATTTTCATCCAAGAGAACTTTATTAATTCGTGTGATCTGTTCTTAACTTTTTTTTGTAATAATGGGGAACACAAGTATCAAAGGAGAGTCTGGGGGCCTTCCCCCAGAATATTTTTGGAAACTTGAACCTATAAAAGGGGCTTTAAACTGCTTTTGATACTTGTTGACCGAAATTCGGACATTCATTTTTAAGTAGAATTTTGATTTTGATGAGCTTGTCATTTAAAAACAAATGTGAATAATAAAGGTTTAAATACAAATGGGGGGTACGGGGGCCCTCCCCCAGAAAAATTTGAAAATTTGACCCTAAAAAATAGGGTTTTAACTTAGCTAGAAGTAAATTACTCGTGTTGTAGAAGGGGCAGCTGCCCCTCCCTGCTTCCCCTGGCTACCCCATGGCTGTGCTTGTGGATAGAATTTGGGAATATTTTCTAGGTGGGGGCAATGAAGATGCCAGGGGGGGCTCAGCCCGCCCGGCCCCTCTATAGCTACTGGCCTGCCTGTAAATGAAAAAATAATCAATGCATTGGTAAAAAGTCCATTTATCGGCAACAAGGGTTCTATCGGCTGGCTAATTCATGGCGTAGGAATTCTTGGGATTTCAGGGAAATTTTCATCAATAAATTATCGGGAAAAGGGTATGAATATAATTTGAGAATATATTAATCTATATTGTTGATAAGAATATCTGGGAGAAAAACTCATTCAGCAGATTAAATTGTCATTATTATCAGAACAGTGCTCATGTTAGCAAATGTGTTTTTACAGTGGTGTTTTGGTATTGGGAAAATTGAGGGATATAGGTTAAAAATTTTAAAAATACCCATGGGTATTGGGCTTCAGCCCAATACACGGATTTGGTATCTATCTCCCAAAGTGATGATTTCCCCTCTGGTCACCATTTTACTTCGAATTAAGAATTAACTGTGAGATAAATAGGTTTTTTTATGAAATTCTAGAACACCCCATAAGAGTGTTAAAGTAAGACAGGACTGTCGTTTCAAGAAGTGAGGCAGCCTAAAAGGAGTCAATGTTGAAAAACAAACAGTTTTTGAAACCATAAGTTATCATTTTCATAGTCCGGGCCGAGAACTTTTTAAACTACTAAATATTCTAATTTAGTTATAGTATAGTTAGGAGACCTCTGGTGAGACATTGAATGGAGCTTCGACAATACTTATTTTTATTTCGTTTTAAATTATGCTTGAATATGCTTTTCTTCTTTGATAGGGATGAGGACGACCCTACCATCAGCATG
Organism: Tetragnatha versicolor; assembly: GCA_024610705.1. Taxonomy (NCBI): domain Eukaryota; kingdom Metazoa; phylum Arthropoda; class Arachnida; order Araneae; family Tetragnathidae; genus Tetragnatha; species Tetragnatha versicolor. The sequence goes on from JANDEH010000020.1 coordinate 3,475,671, forward strand.
ACCACTCCAGTTCGGCAGCCGAATAATTTTTTGAATTCTGGGGAGAGTCAAGAAAGAGAATAAGACCCAATTCAAACGCTAAATACAACAGCAAAATATTGGAACTTGAGGCAAAAAAATTATGTGAAGGAGAAAGTGTTGGCCTCCAAAAATGACGAGGACATTGCCTTCTTCCACAGTCTGTTACCTCATATCAAAAAAATTCCGGATGAACAGAGACTCAGTTTAGGGCAAATGTCCAAAGCCTAGTAGAACATTATGCTTACGGAAAGCAGTTTAGACATGAAATTATAGAATAAATTTTTAATTATTGTGTTAATTTTGATTTAAAATGTAGAACTTCAGTCATACATAAAAACCTTATTCTAATAACAAGTTTATTTTCTTATTAAATTATTACACTAATTATGCTTACATATCTTTAAATTAAACGAGTATTTTTACATTTAATGAATATTTTTTGACAATATATATCATTTTCTAACAATATATTGGAAATTTCGAAACAAGAAGTATCCTTCGTATTGAATTCTACGGTAATGTTGCAGCTAGAGTATCAACATTTAGTCTTGATTTCTCACATGTCCAAAAATCATTATATAGTGCAGTAATTTGGTGTCCAAAAAGGGGTGTTTCAGGGAAAAAATACAGTAGTGTTTTCTCAACTGTTTTATATGTTTTCGAGGGTACTTAATCCGAAACTGAACTTAGCATACAAAACTTCGAATGGGGTTTTGGTGAAAATTCGAAAAAACCCTAAAAATTCACCTCATTTTTTGGTTTTTTGTTTGTAGAACGGAAAAAATGGGTTTCTCATGAAAATATTACGAACAAAAAATAAAGATAAAACAAGCTATAAAATTGTCGATTGCAACTTTTTTGTCAGACAAATAGTTTTGCCACTAGAGTGGGCTGAAAAACAGTGATTTTTTGGCCTTGTTAATTTTTTTAATTCATATATTAAATAATGAGAGTGGTTTAATGAAAGAATATATATGTTTTTTGCATCGCTGAATCCGAATTTCAAGTTTATTTTCATTTTGAAAGTCATCTTCTCATCACAAATTGCAAAAAATCTAAAATGTATGCTCTTTTGTTCTGTTTTTTACCGATTTTCATATAAAATATTAATTTCTCGAAAAATAGCACTACACCAAATTAAAGTATATAAAATTTCCTATAAAATGCAGTGGTTTATCAATCGAATCCTATACAATCAATCGAAGAATACTATAAACAAAGATATAAACAAACAAGCGGGAAGGAAAGCTTCGCTCTTTTCGACGCAGGCAGAATCTGAGTCACTATGCGCACAGCACCGGCGCTGAGAAAATCTGCGCGCGGGTTTCAGTTTAATCTGAAAGTCGGAATCTGAAAACCTGCGGCACTATGCGCGTACCCTAGAGTATGTGTATGCAAAAAATCACGTTTCTGCTGTAAATAGATTTTGCTGGAGGCGAACTCGCAGCAGAAAAAAATAATTTTCGACTTTGACATTAAATAACTCCAGAACTAATTATCTAATTAATTAGGTTTTGGAACGAAAATGATTATCATGCATTTGTCTACCAATGGTCAAAATTTCATAAAATTCCTTTGAATAGTTTTTGCGTAGTTAGAGTTCAAAATGTTCAAAAATAAAATTTTCAAAATCAGCGGCGGCGGCGGCGACAGCGGCGGTCACTGTTACTTTTTTTTAATATAGAGAGAAATTGACTAGATATTTCATTTTACCGTACAAAAAACCATACGGAACACTTGTTTGTTTTTGAAAATCTGACACATGCAACTTCCTTATTGTCCGAGTTTAAACTGATAACATTATTCGATTGATAAGCGATTTCATGTCAAAAAGCAGCACAAACAGTGTAACTAGATTGTTTGATTATAATAAAAATTATGTAATCGTAACTAAAATGTATCTAAAACAATTTCATTATATACTTGGCAACTTAAAATTTTTAGGGGGAAATACAAGAGTAGTCCAATTAAAAAATAAAACAATCGCTTACTTGGTAATTTTAGTTTAGAAAAAGCTCTCCTTTCACACTTCCACACCAATAAACAACTTAAATTAATCTGAATTCCAGTCAACAAGGGAAAATCAAAATCTCTTATCAGAAACATCTGCAAGGCTCCGTTGGTTCCTAAACCTATCACAAGCATGGATTCGGCCCCCCTTTCTTTCAATATATGCGGAGCAACGGATGTTTTCTTTTTATGTTAGAATCAAAGCAAATAACCATAAAGGTGCAATTATATGACGATATGACCGAAAGGGGGTACGGAGTTTAAAAAAAAGCTCCAGATGATCTAGGGTGGGGCAGATGTTCACTTGTTAAAGTTGACCTCTAAAACTAAACTCAAAAGCGGACATTTTTTTAGGGGATGTAGCCAAATTTTGATAACATTAAGCGACGTGTTCATCCATAGTTGATCACATTAAACGATGAATTTTACATTACATTAAATAGGAGTGATCGGGACCTGTTGATTTCGATAACATTATCCGATTGATAACATTAAACCGTGATCACATTGAGCGGAATACACCCTATGCTTGGGGGCAGCATATACAAGTTTTACTAATACTAAAATAAATAAGATACACAGAAATAAAATAGTTCTGTGTTATTGCTCCTGTATTTTGCAGAGATAATAATTGAGATTATATCTTGGGGAAGAAATAGTCTATGGTGAGAAATTATGAATATAATTTTTTTGGGGGGATATTTCCGATATCGATCTATGGGCGTTGCCAAGAGAGTAAAACAGAGTGTTAGCCCTCAAAAGCTTAAGACCTAAGACTAATATTTTTAATAAAATTTGAAAGGAAAATGTCAAAGAATATGGTTCATTTTCTGAAATCATTAATTGTTTATCGTAGTTCAGTTCAGTCTGTATAAAAAAATGAATACGTGACCATATTCGGCGCAAGTTCAGAGTTGCGTATGCTTGGCGATTTTTGGCTGTTTAGCGGCACATTTAGAAGCCAAATGACTCTTTTAACATGAGTTTGGGTCAGTGGCGGATCTACGGGGGGGGCTTTCGGGCTGAAGCCCCCCCCCCAAAACGTCTAATATTATACTAAGTTTGTCAAAACGCAAAAAATCTATATCCGAAATTCGGATGAGGCGTACCAAAACGAGTTGAAAAAGTGGGGTTTTTGACTTAAATTTCCAAAAATTTTCTGGGGGAGGACCCCCAAACCCCCCTTTGAGTGGTTTGAGTAGGATAATTCACTACCTTTTCCGTATTACCATTAACAAGAAGATTCAATTGGATTATGAAAATTCTTAGCCCCCCCCCAAAACCAAATCCTGGATCCACCACTGGTTTGGGTTACCATATTAGTCATCTTTAACGCTAAAAACTTGAACTTGCGCCCCATATTCCTTCATTTATAAATAACATCCTTCCTAATTTTCGTTACATTTCATATAATGAAATAGCATTTACATAACAGAAGTTCCTACTAATGAGTATAAAATAATTGTGTATCCAGAGGAAAGAAATTGGAGAGTGGAAACTTTTCCGGTGGATACTATATAAAAGACCTGGACATCGACAACCAAAAACCCCACCACCCCTCTTTAAGAGTTCCAACAGGTCACAAGGGATTCTAAAACAAGATTTAAAATTTTGATAAGATTTCAATTTGGGAAAATTGAATTTAAAATCTTCACATGTTTGTAAATTTTAAATATGGTTTTGAAGAAACGTCGAACTATCTATTTAACTGAATTACTAGAGAAAAAGATAGCGCAAAAGTTAAATGAAAATTTATTACTTTTTAAAGTAATATGTTGTGAAAATTATATACTGTTCGAATTTGGAGTAGTTTTTAAACTTTTATTATTCTTTCATTAAATAAATAACAACTTCATTCATATTTTGGCCAGTGAGATCTACCAAGATCTGTTGTTTTTTTACCACGGCAAATTAAGATATTATATAATTTGGCTCAAATCATAATTAAAGTTGTATTGGATAAGATTAATTTTAAGACACTGCTTTTAGATTGGGCGTGAACGCCGTTCCCCAAAAACCCAAAATATTCGAAGCGTCTTCACGAAATGTAGTATTTTTGGTTCTAATAATGTAGTATGTAAAAGAAGATCTGAGTCCCCATTAAAGAAGAATGGATTTTAAGATTCATCTACATTTCAGTTGAGATAAAAATGTTCCTATATCAACCTCGTCAGCTAACGCCTCTAATAACGCCACTAGAAAGTAAAGGTAACGGGTCATCGTAATCCACTTTAGTTCTAACCCATGAGAAAAACGAGAAGCACGTGCTCATAAAGCACTAGAACCGGAAGCGAAGCCAGCGCCACACGCAATTTTTTTTATATATGGGCGTCAGACGTCAAGTTCTTGACAAGGAAGAGCACACACAAACCCAACATTGAATATATTCTAACGGGATATTATAGACAGAACCACATGCCACTTACTTTACAGCACATCATAGCGATGCAGTGAAATCCCACTTTCAAATTCTCCCGCGCCATTTTTCTCCGCAGTGGTCCTCCGTCTCTCTCTCTCCCGCGATTATTTGTAAGTAATAAAAATAGACAATGGGGACATGGACAGGCGGTCGGAGTGTGGCAGAAACACCCACCGTTGTGGTGGATGCGATGCCGGCACCGGTGGCATTGCTGCTACTGCAATTAGTAGGCTCGTCGCAGCTCTTCGCCCCCCGTAACCATAGGGACGGCGGCCGCACAGACAGGTTGGCATTGATTCTTCTGCGAAGAAGGGGATGCTGGGAAAAACGAGTGGCGGAAGAGCTCTCTTGTCTTATTTTTTTTTCGTGGGATGTCAGTATTCATTTCTCATTGCAGATCTTCTGCATCCATTTAAATGTCTCCATCTTTAGTGGTGTAGATAGAAGGATAAAGGGGGTTTAATGGAAAGAAAGGGAAAATTTGCGAATTTCGGGGGTCGATATTCACTGACAACGCCCCAGTTCATCCCCATTTCCATGAAACATCACAGATCATATCAGATGTAAGGAGTATATATAAAAAACCCATCATACTATGTATATGAAACTCATATTAAAAATAATTTCTCAATATTTTTTCTAAAATTTCTTTTTATGTTTTCGGTTTTTGAATTTAAAACATAGGAGTATCAATAAAATAACAGTTTGAGCAGAATTTTTCTTTTAAGTATTGAATTTGAATTTCAATATACTTAAACAATGATTTCTAAACGTTTTTAAACTGCACCTCCCTTTTAAAATAAAATATTTTCCTTCTCCTCCTTTGCAAACCTTTTGCATTTAACTTGCTTAAAATTGAGTACAATGATAATTTATTTCAATAACACTAGGGTTTCAATTACAATGCAACGAGATGAAATTTTATAGAAATTTTCCAGCATGAATTAGACTTTAAATTTTATCACTTTTAAAGCAAATAACATTTTTAAACATGCAGATATGGATAATATTTATTAGTTTGCTGCGCAATCTCAAATGAAAATTTTAAATATTTAATTACATACAACAAACATGCTCTAAAATTTAAGTTATTATTTTTTTAATTATAAAATAAGCATTTATGTTTTAGAAGTTTTATACAGGGTGCATCTGAAATGGTGCAACAAACTTTTAGGGATGATAGTAGACACCTAGACGAGTCAGCTGTACTGGAAACAGCTCAAGAAAACTGTTAGCGCACGCAAAAAACAAACTTTAACAGGATCTCAAGCGTTTAATATTGATTGTATTTTCGTGAAACTTTGGACTTAAGGGTTTTCAACTAGGATCTTTCAGTTTATCAAATCAAAAGAAATGATTTCCAAATACAAAATAATTTTTTGGCAGAGTTTTCACATTTTTTTGTGGTTTTTTAACTTTTCATAACAAAACAAATTTTTAGGTGAAGACTTTTGAGATAATTTTAAAGATCATATTAAACCACAATTTGTGAGACCATAATTAAGTTTTTATACCAATAGCAGTTTTTCTACAAATTGAATTTTTCAATGATTTTTTGGGGTGTCGCTCCATTTTTAACTCCCTGGGATTTGGTCTGGGCTGGGACCCCCAAATCCTAAGTGATTCTGACTCGTCTAGGTGTCTACTATCATCCCTGAAAGTTTGTTGCACCATTTCAGATACACCCTGTAATAATAACTTTCTATGCATTAATCATTAATACATGCAAAACGAATTCATCAATTAAGGAGAAATTATTAAAGGGTCATCAATTATTAAAAACTATCGATTGAAATAAAAATCGATACAATTAGAAAATATTCTGTCCTATTCTTCTCAGAAGAAAATAACTGATTTCAAATGTTTGCCTCTATAACAAAACAGAAATCTTATCAGTGACCAAAATGTTGTCAAAGGGCCTTAGTATTACATCTCTTTAAATTGTGTTCTCATTGTCGTCCCCTAGTCTAGTGGCTCCAATGGGCTTCAGCTTCAGTGACTCCAAGGGGACGATATAAACCATGTTGTGAATAACTGATGAATATTATTACATTTCTTTGTAATGGGCATTTTATTCTAACCATAAGTTGATTTTATGACACATTGAACTTGAGTTAATTAATTAATTTCTTACCTTTGGCACACGAGGGATTTTCTCTTCGTTTTATCCTGCTATTCCCATTGTAAATAAAATTATCTTGAATGCATGAAGCCGTTAGACAACTCTTGTTGAACGTTCTCTCATACCCGGTCGATCGAACTGTCAAAGAGAAGCTCGAGGAAAAGTGTGCGAGCGAGACAGCCGCTCGTTCTCCGGACATGATTGACACCCAGCTGCAGACAGGTTGTCGCTCAGTGAGAAAGCACGCTTTATAAATAATACAACGAAGAATTTAGTTGGATAGAATATTTTCTGGAGAGAATAGTACCTAAAAGTTTGGAGAAGGTTATCCTTAGAATTTACAAATACAAATTAAGTCGACCAACTACAGGCGTAAGCCCAGCAAGGTTGGTCCAGTATTTTTAACCCACACTACCGGAATCCCAGTATCTGTCAATTTTCCTCTTGAACTCGTTTACCCCACTTGAATTTACAATGAAAATTAATGATATTTTGATTAATGCATCTAAATACACGAATTAAATAAAAAATATGATTTTAAAATTTTTAAATTAAGTTTAAAATTGCTGCTTTTGCATTTCGTTTCCTTCAATTTCTACAGTACTTATAAAAAATCAAGTTTATTTACATATGAAGCTTTCAGTTAAAATAATTCTAATCTTTTTCTCTAAAAAAAGGTATTTTTTGTGTTTTTGGTATCTATAAAAATTATTAGAACCAAGTTTTCTACCGTAGTTAACTTCATTCATTAATCATGCTTTAATAATATGTTAGAAGTCCAAAAACCTAGTTTTGAGAGAATCGAAAAAAAAAACTGTATAAATAAGGGAATTTTCATTGTATAACCACCAAATTTTTACTGGAAATTTAGAACCTTATTTAGAAAACAGAGCAATCATCAAAACAAATATAAGTTCATTAAAAAATATTCCACGATTAAAAAAAGGTTGATAGACCCTTTCCCTTCTTACACCTTATGAAATTTTTTTCGAGAAAAATCTTTAAAAAAAAAACCCTTAAATTGACTTTTAAATTATATTTCTTCTTATTTGACTCCACAAAAGGGAGAAATAAGAAGAATAAGACAAATGAAATTCAAAATTATAATGAAACTGAGTCATTAAAGCTGTATCAAAGGAGTAAGTGAATATGAATGGAGTCAAACATTCCCTGCATAAAAAAAAATTTGAAAATACTCTTAAATTAAAAGCAAATTTTATTTTGGCTTACTTTGCAGTATAAATAACAGGAAAAGAAAGACATATTAACTTTAATTCCAAATTAAATTTAAAAAGTACAATTAAAGGACATCGATTTCGTAAATTCAAAGGGCTATACCTGCTGATTAGAGGGTAGATATTTTAACCCTCTTTTCACTCATGTGTAGAGCAAAGCTTGGAGATGTTTTTAGCACAAAAAGTCTATTTGTCATTTTTTGGACTTATTCCCTTCTTCTAACTAACGATTCAATTTATCTGTACTATAATTAAATCCCCTCTCATATTTTTGCCTAAAAGAACTTCAAGGTGCAAAATACATACAATAAAATCGTTTTTAAATACTTTAATTAGACTGCAAAGATTTAATTTTAAGACATTTTTTAAAATTACTTTCCAATCGCTTATTATTACTTGGACTATATTGCACATTCTATTTTTCCTTTGTTCTCAAATTTTCACAAAAAATATACATAGAAGTAAGTTTTCTTTCATTGTGTAACTATCGAATGAAAAATCCAAGATACTTTCAGAAAAGTTATTCAAAATCTACCTTCCCCCTTAGTTCGGGAACGTTAAAAGAAAAGATTCCAATATCCCCCCGTTTCAACACCAACCTGCATTGTTCACGCAAAAAGCTTCTATTCTGTAAAGGTCAAGTGGATGGAAATAATCTGGGGTAAGTCCTCCCTGTGTGTTTATATACATTTTTATTTACGCAGCCCTGACACACATTTTTACGCTCGATTTTACGGCTTTTCCTATATATTTCTCGCCCTCTGTTTCTACCTTAAGGCACATATAGAGTTATTTTTCGCTGTCAAATCGCCAATCGTGTTGTCGCTTTATTGTACTAATACAATGGGGTTTTCTCAACGGTTTGTCGTTGTGTTGATGTGCTCTAAACATATTATATAGATTAGATTCGCTCGTGGTGAAGACTTATTGGACGAAAGGATGGGTTGTGATATACAGTACAATCTCGGTTATCCGGAAACAATGCGGAAAAACGGAAATCCGTATTTGGGTAATAATTAAATCGAATCCTTCAGTATTTAGACCAGTGGTTCCCAACTTAAATATGTCTGCGGACCACTTCACTTAAATTTGAACCTCTGCGGACCATCTCTATCCCTAACTGTATCTGCAAAATTTTAACTTTTTTTCAGTTCATTCCTTCCTCATAGAGGGTCTAAAATTTTGACCTTTTTTCTGAAGTAAGGAAAATCTCACTAAATCTCACAAGGGGGAGGGGGGTCCAGATTTTGGAAAAAACACCTCACGTAATTTATGGATGTCCCCTTTCGTTTCTACTCTGGAATAAACTACTGCATAAAACTGTGGAAAATAAGAGAAATGAACAAATGATTTTCATAGGAGAGAAATAGAACTTAACAATTTTTAATTTATGAGACGTATAATTTTTTTACTTATGTTTTTGCATCTGTGGTGTTTTTACTATTTCCTGGAATTAATTAATTTTACTATTTCCTGGATTAGGAAAACTATTTTTTTTTAAATATCCACACATTTTTTTGGACAAGTTTAAAAATCTTCTCACGGACCACCTCTGAAGGCCTCATGGACCACCAGTGGTCCGCGGACCACCTGTTGGGAACCACTGATTTAGACTGATTGTAACAAAGTTAAGTACATTACAAAAATACACGGAACTGTTTATAAGACATAAACAATATGAAAACAACTTTTTAAACTCGTTTCTTAACAAACAATTTAAAAAAAATTGGGTACTTTTCCATTATACTGGCGCAAATCACGCCATGCAGACTTTTTGGCGACAGCACACATTCGCTGGAAGAAATCCCACGAAGCAACTTCCGTTGGCATTGCATCATTATTAGCGAATTTATCACTTGCGCCGGTATAATGAAAAAGTACCAAAAAATTGAATTATGTTTCATTGCCCCTTTTGGCACACAAAACACTACAGGGAAAAGCTTACCTAAGAAAAGTATCCATAAGATTAAGTAAAACCGAAGAGCTCTTTTTCCCAAGAGGTATCCTATAGTTCTTTAGTAATTTGATAGGGCGTAAGTGACTAGGCGCAGGTGGTTTTCGTTTAGCTAACTGCATTTTCTCTCGGTTGCACCGATTCTAAAGCTGAGTGAAAGCCTAGGATCTTTTCCAAAGAGTTATTAAGTTTTATTATAGAACGGCTGGTGACTTGTGTTTTAAGAAACTACGATTTAATAGGGTATGGATGGATATGTACCGTACAACTATAAGTCAAAGAATAGAGGAGGATAAACAAGTTGGACTATATCCGTATTGACGTCACATTTTACCCATCATGTGACCTACTGCACTTGCAATAAGGAAGTTGCATGTGTCAGATTTTCAAAATCAAACAAGTGTTCCGTATGTTTTTTTGTATGGTAAAATGAAATATCTAGTCAGTTTTTCAAAAAAATGTACAGGTAATTAAATATTTTAATTTTAAAGTCGAGAAAAAAACACGTGACTGAAAACGTTTATTGTTTAAACTATAAGATGACGTCAACAATAATACCATCAACTCCAATGCTTTACAACAATGTTTAATATAAGATGACGTCACATCCAAACTCTTGGCGTTTTCGCGCGCTTTTAAAAAGGGGATTTTTGTTAATTTTTTTGACAATAAAAAAATTTCTCGATCGGCCTCAAATTTTGGGTAGTTGCTTATTTTTGCAAGAGGAATCGATTAAAAAAATTAAAAAAAATCATGCAACTTCCTCATTGGTTACCACAGAGATAGTTTGTAGGGAGATATGCGATGATAGCGAGATATGATTTGATAGTGAGTTTGTTTTCCCCATCACGTGATTATAATATGGGCGTGGCCGACTATAGTCCATTACAAACCTCAATCCTTGGTTCTTCTCTTTTTACTTCTTAAATAACCTATTAGATAGTCATCACAAATTAGCTCTTAGTCAGATATCTGGGAAAAATCCCAACTCCAACCAAACCTTTAAAATGCTTAATAAGAAAAGCTTCTTTAAAAAACAAAGAACGATAAGCCACCTTAAAGTCAAATTAACTTTTCTGTGACAAACAAAGTTCGTAATGCAGCATACGTTATAATTATTGTCGGGTGTTTTCGTCGTCACATAACTCATAACCGTGTTTAGTGCAATGACACATCGCATTAAGGCACGTCATGCTGGTCCTTCGGTGTCAGAAGGACGACGCTAAACAATTTCGGAATACGGCAACAAAATTTCTTGAGCATGATAAGTGCAACAAGTGGACAATGTCAAGTTATCGTTTTGTTATCATGACTGTTGGGAGTCTCAACAAGTCTCAACACTGATAACTATAATTTTACATACTTGTTAGATCATTTGAATCTTTTTTAACAAATGAACGAACAAGCTAGTTTTTTTTGGGTGGGATTTAGAATCCAAATTAACTTTTCAAGGTTTTCTTTATGGTTATGGCATTATCTTTCAACTTTTATATTCGATTTCACGATACAGGAAGATAATTTTAACAACAGTTTTAATTTCATATTAGGGGGATTTAGAAATTTTCTAATTTTAAACATTGAAAACAAATCTATAACATAACCCTTTTTTAAAATGCTTTAATAATTATTCTACTATTTTTAAGTATTTATTATTAAAAAAATATGATTATTATTATACGATTACTAGAATTTTTGTTATTGGACTATCAATAAATTGTACAACCCATCACAATTTTACAATAAACCAACCTTTTAAATCTTTCAATAGATTCACACGAATACCTAAAAACTAAACCGAGAAAAAAAATGAAATAACATTTAAATATCGAATCCTATTTTCCTTCGTTCTCTCCACTTGATTTGGGTAATGACCACTCATGAGGTTAAAGGAGCTCGACATTGTGTTGTGACGTGTGATAGTACTCCTGATTTCAATTTTTATCACTCTCTGACAACAACTCAACTTCACTTTGAATTAAATTAAATTCTGTACCTCTCAGAACGGAAATGTCCTATCGCTTAGTTCCCCCAGGAGAGAAGAAAATCAAAGGTTTTAGATTTTTATTCGAATTTTTAAAGTTACAAAAAGTTGAAAATACTTAAATTAAATTAATTTAATAAAAGTCGATTGTGAATAAGTACTTTAAAATTTCGAATTAAAATCTAAAATTTTAGTTTTTCTTCTATCAAGGAGTAACTAAGCAATAGGGACATATGGTTCTGATTAACAACTTTATATTGAGGCAATTCAAATAATATATTAGCAGGGTGATTTTAATTTTTAAAAAAGCATAAATAATGGTTACTTGAATTGAAATTGGTTACTTTAACCAATTTTATTAATAATCTTCTTTTAAACATTATATTTGAAATACCTCAAAAGTTTCATTAGAATGCAAACTCTGATAATTTAATTTAATTTAGAGTGAAGTTTAATTGTTATCAAAGAGCTTTTGAGTGACGTCAGGGCTTCTATCGCATGTCAAAATTTCGAGCATATCTGGCATTATGAGTGCTTAAAAACTAGGTATACTACCGAATAACAATCTTACAGAAAAAAAAATGCTGAATAGCCATTGATTTCTTTTATACCTAAATTTCTAAATTAAAGTATATTTCAGTATTTGCATAGAATAAATAACAGTAATTTTGTGAATTCTGTATCATTCAAGAAGGGACGAAAATGGAGAGTTTACCTTCTTTGTGTGGGAAACTCGCCGGCGCGGCCGTAGTATCTATTCATTCAACATGTTGTCGTCGCTCGTTCCTTGAGGGAACGGCTTCCCCGACCTTGGTGCAACAATGGAACTAGTTTTTGAGTGGTGGACCAATCCGAAGTGGGGAGAAGGGTGAAGAGAACCCCTCGTAGTGCCACCTGTAGTTGACCCCGCTATAACGCCCCTCTCTCGAATTATAGTTCTCAGTAGAAGATGGAAGGAATTAATTCAACAAGGGGTTCAACCCCGCACTCAACCTTTAGATTAGAGGGCAAAATTTTAGGTTAAAAGAGATATAGAATATTGAGATGCAGATCAAGTATAATCTGTGTCGTTTTATATCATTCGAATATTTTTTTTGTGTTTTGGTAGCTAAAGAAATGGAAATGTCACTCCTTTCAACAACGTCATATCTCAAAAATCAACGATTTTTAGTTATGACTGTTATTAGAAAGCCCTGAAAAGTATAGTATAGCCCTGAAAAATCATCGTATCTTTAGGCTGTATAGTAAAAAATTTAATGTGTTGTTTAATATTTATTTTTAATGCAATTCAATCTAATTTTAAATTTTCAGATCCCTCTCCTGAAAAATAAGGTTTCTTGAGATATGACGTTCTTGAAAGGAGTGAGTGAAATATTAGGGATATATATATATATCCTCCCAAAACCCAGAAATTCTTGGATTTTACACTTCATATGTAATGAAAAATTTCTAAAATGAATTTCATGAAAAACACTTGGCACAAAACAGGGAGAGGACACAGCGCGAACCAAATATCAAAAATATTTCAAAATGGATCAAAAGAACAAATTAAACATTGATACAAATAAAAAAGAGTGTGAAAAAGACTATACACTTATGCCATTTCTGCCCAAACAAAACATAGCATCCTCGACCGTTTTCATCAAAAAACTTGGTAGGGTACCAAACATTATATTTCTCAATTGGCAGCTTTCCCATTTGGCAAAGTCTTTCGGGTTTTACAGTAGTATATGATAAACAACAGATAAAAATCCTGAAAAGTCTTATTTGAGAAATATTTTCATTCAGAAATAGAATTACTACTCCCCTGATGATCACGTTTGACTTAGGATTAGGCTTTTGCACCTTAGGCTGAAGCAATCGTCGCTTCACCTGTTCTAACAAATCATTCACCTGTATCACCATATCCACATATTAAGATCTACATAATGAGGGAGAATGATGGATTTTCCCCGTTAATCTTGTCAGTTTTGTTTGCTAGAAACCAATTAATTGAAAAACGTGTTCACACAAAACGTTATTTGCAAATTACAGGATTTTTTTGCCAAATTTTGGCACTGAATATAAAATGATGATGGATCATTCATTCTATAATTAGCGAACTCGAAAATTCATCAAAAGGGTCCATTTTGATAGTTTTGGGAGGTGAAACTGGAAAAAAACAACCCTTCATCTAGTTTCCTCAACTTCTAGTTTCGAGTATTTTTTGTCGAGTATGTATATTTCTAGTATTTTTATCTATTATTAATAAAACTGTGATAATATGCTGACTTAAGAAATTTTAAAATTATTTTATTTTTAAAACTTTTAAACAAGTCGAAACATGTATATTAAATAATTTTTTTTATTTAAAGTAATTATTTTGACCATAAAAAAAGAAAAAATAAGCCATATTAAATTATCTTTTTATTATTCTTTTTCCATGAATGTAAGAATGAAAGATATTAAATTACTTAATAGTTTTTACAATACTTTACGAAACAGTATTATAACTTTATGAAATAGAGAAAAGGTTTTTTTTAATTGAGATCTATTTTTACCAAGTACTTACGGTGGAAAGATATAGTAAAAAGAAAGACTTTACAGTGGAAGACTAGGAATTCAACTAAACAACAGTGTAAAGTAGTGAAAGCAACAATAGTAGGCAGGAGGATTTGCTTATGTTCTTTTTTAAGACAAAATAATAGAGCAGATGAAATTCAATTTTTATAAAACCTTTACATTTACAATATAAAAAGTCATGAAACTTTTTGGCGGGAAATGTGAGACTTTCTCAGATGACATTTCATATAAAGTTTTTCAAATAGAATGAGTTGTTAACGAACATTTGAAAAAAATTTTCATACGATGTACTAAATAACTAAATAAATACAAAATAAGTGAGTACAAAAACTTTTTCGCTTGTAAGAAATAAAATATTGTGAGGTTCAAACATGTATGGATTGGGAGAAAATATATGACTGAAAAGTTCCTGATATTTTTACGCAAAATAATGCAAAATGGAATCCTGGCCAAAGGATCTATACAAAATCACATTAGTAACTAAATTTCTTTATTTGCTCTTAAATCGTATCATTATTTCTAGCTCGCTTCGCAGTTCAGGCGGGTATACTTAGCAAATAAGATCCTTTACCACCTGCACTAACAACCTAATCTTATCATTTGAAAGCTATATCCAGCTTTCTTTTCACTGTATCACATAAAGAGTTCAATGTTATCGCTTTGCTTCTTATAAATTTGAATAAGTGAATTTGCTTTTCAGATTGCGGAAATTCGTTGACGTAATTTTACTCACGGCATTCATATACAAGTAATGATTCAAAGCAAAGTTTTATACAACGACAAAGATTTGCTTATGAAAATTAGTAAAATATTAATTGATGTAACCTATAAAGTTATAAAATGAGAATGTCTTTTTAATCAATAATAATAATTTGGTTATCTTTTTAAAGATAATTTAAAAAGGTTATGTAAATTTGGGTAATATTCCGTAATCGAGGTTTTCGCCAAATTTTGGCGATGACCATTTTAATGTATGCAACAATGTTTAATGTTGGCGGGATTTCCTCCACGCTTTTAAATCCGATCTCTCCAAATTTGGCGAAAACCTCGATTATGGAATATGTCCCTATAAATTTTTACAGTTTTGATTAATTTAAAAGAAAAGTTCTTATAAAATTTGTTTTTCATCACAAAAAATACATTTATTCAAAATTAGCATTTTTACCCAAAGTGCTCAAGGGTATTCTAATATATAAATATTATTATCATTGCGCTCACTCCATTTCACAGAAGGACAAAATAACTTTCAATCAAAATTTCTTAACATGAATATAATAAGAATAAAACAATATGTTTTTACAATATCGTAACACACTACTCATATTTTTGCCCTTTTGTGTAGTACCATTAATTATCCATCAAGTATGGCTTTATGAGCACTCAATGCTGCTGAAAATAGCTTGTACTCCCAAGTGGACAACAGGGGCGTTACCAGTGTTTACCCTAAGGGGAACACTGTTTCTCTTATACATAGAAACGTACAGCCAAAGTCTGATCTCTTGTTCATGGCGATTATTCGTTCACTGGACATATATGATAATAATACATTCAGAACTAAATGGAGGGGGTGTATTCAATTCTATGTCAAATTTAGGAGACTTTTAATTTTTTTTATCTCGGTTTTGAAATTTGTTTCCATAATGAGATATTTTCTAAATCTTGATTAGTATAAGTACATTTCTTTATAAATATTAACTAATAAGTGAATGTGAATCAAAACAATGCGCCGAAAACATATGTGAAAAATAAAAAAAATGTATTTAAATTCAAAAATATCTATAAGCCTAAATATGAAAAATTCGTATCCCCTTTTGTAAATCTAATAAAAAGCATTAATTTTCTATTTGAATCATAGTAATTCACTCCCCACAAAATAAAATTCATTACGATTATCCATATAACGGTTAACTCAAATACTTCTTCCAAAATATGATTAACTATATAAAATTCAGCAACGCATTACCAATTGGTATAGGAGAAGTAAGAAGTCGAAATGTTAAAAGGTTTTAAATACATTTTAACAAAATCAGTCACAAATTATCGTTTAATTTATAAGTCTGCCAAAATATCTAGAATTAGGAAGTTTAAATAAAACTTACTGAAGAAGTTTCATCCACAAAAACATATTATACAGGGTGTCCCATAAATAATGGGTCACACTTCTAGGGGGGATAGTAGACACCTAGACGAGTCAGAATCACATAGGATTTGGGGTCCCAGACCAAATCCCAGGGAGTTAAAAATGGAGCGACAGCCCAAAAAAATTATTGAAAAATTCAATTTGAAGAAAAACTACTATTGGTAAAAATTTAATCATGGTCTCAAAAATTAGGGTTAAAATGATCTTTAAAATAATTTCAAAAGTCTTCACTTTAAAATTTGTTTTAATATGAAAAAAGTTAAAAAACCACAAAAAAATGGGAAAATTCTGTCAAAACCTCATTTTGTATTTCGAAATCCTTTCTTTTGATTTGATAATCTGAAAGATCATAGTTGTAAACCCTTAAGTCCAAAGTTTCACGTAAAAACTATCAATATTAAACGCTTGAGATCCTGTTAAAGTTCGTTTTTTGCGTGCGCAAAGTGGTTTCCTATAGCCGTTTCCAAAACGGCACTTTGCGGTCGCAAAAAACGGACTTAAACCATGCTTTAACAGGCTCTCAAGCATTTAACATTGGTGGTTTTTACGTGACACTTTGGACTTAGGGGTTTTCGACTATGATCTTTCAGATTATTAAATCAAAGTAAAGGATTTCGAAATACAAAATAAAGTTTTGGCAAAGTTTTCACAATTTTTTGTGGCTTTTAAACTTTTTTTGTAATAAAAAAATTTTTAACTGAAAACTTTTAAGATAATTTTAAAGATCATATTAAAACATAATTTTTGAGACCATAATCAAATTTTTACCAATAGTAGTTCTTCTACAAATTGAATTTTTCAATAGTTTTTTTGGGGTATCGCTCCATTTTTAACTCCCTGGGATTTGGTCTGGGACCCCCGAATCCTATGTGATTCTGACTCGTCTAGGTGTCTACTATCCACCCTAGAAGTGTGACCCAACATTTATGGGAAACCCTGTAGAGGAATTTGAATCTCTGATAGTGATTTATTAAAGTAAAACAAATCATAGTTTAGTTGTAGGAGGTTAATTTATTATATCTTTTCATTCTTTTCGAGAGTGAATGAGGAGCATGAGGAGGGTTCCCCCGATATGATTTAGATTTCAATGGTACTATTAATGGGCGGCCAAATCGACATTTTTAGTATCGATAATTACCTTGAAGTATAAAATACTTCATGGCAATTGCAATCTAAACTGAATAAATAGTACCTAATAGTATTAATATAATCAACTATTTAATTCCTTACAGCACTCTTTTAAAAATATAAGATAACCAAGTATCCAATACCAATGGAATAGTCAAATAACAGTTTCGTAGAGAGGTATCGGAGTTTTGTAGGAGAATACGAATTATTTTAAGTCGTTTTCCATGATAAAAAGGAAACTTAATGACTTATGGGGGTACACATCAAAAAATCTCTCCCACCTTGACTGAGCCTCTGCTAATACATATAACACACATTTATGTGATGCGGGCAAATTAAAACAACTACTTGCCAAGAGCAAGGGAAGAACACGATTTCGGCTAATAATAATGTTAGTATTAAGCTGGGTCTGGCTGAATCAATATTGTACGCAGAAGTTATGAGTGCTAATTGATAATAGAAAGTATGAATGCTCGAAATATATGCTGAAAGTTTGTGCAGTATCATGAGTGAAATTTCTTGGTACTTTAAGATTATCCTTTTGCAAATTTCTCCAATATCGAACTATATTGGCAACATAAATTGATGAAAACTTCCACACGACCTGAAGAGTAATTTATTCCATTTTCAGGGATGGATGGCCGTGTTTGTTGGAATTTATTTCCATACGTTTCACTCTCTTCTTCGGAGAGCATCATCAGTGGCTAAAAGAGATCAACTACTAAAAATTGAAAACTAAAAAACGAAATAATTAACAATTACAGCGTGAATGCCAAGAGTAAAAACGTGGTATGATTATAAGATAAGATAGTGCTATTATACTATCTAACACGGCCATCCATCCATGGAATAAATTATATTGGCAACGTTTTACTATTTACACATAAAAAGATAATAAAAATTAAAAGAAACAATAAAGAAATTATGTGCTTAGTTGATTATTTTTTAATGGTTTAATATATTTTGATATTTATTATGCTTTGGTGATTTAGCATAAAACTCGACACTTCCGCCCGGGGAATCCTAAACTACCAAATTTTTAATTTTTTTCACTTATTATTTGAACTGGACAACTCGACATTTTTGTACGTTGAAGATTTCTGTTCCATATATCTATTTTTTTAAATGTATCGTTCTAACTAAATTTTCTCAATTATTTTAATTACAAAATCAATCAAGCATACTAAGGGTGGGCTACATGACGGTAAGTCGTCCCTAACCGATACACCCTCTAATTAATTAACTAATTAAAAAAAAGCTCTCCATTTACCTGTCAGCCACGTGTCTCTCTCGCCGTCGTCATAGCAGCATCCGAGCCCGTTGCATTCCCGCCACTGCTTCTCTCTCTCCCTTGTAGCTTTCTCTCTCTTTGCTCTTCCGCAATTACTAGTCGTCGCCGCCGAAAAACAATAGCGAGGATCGCGCCAACCATACCTCACCTCCCTCCCAGGAATTTTTTCCACCCGGAGCACGCGACGACGACGTCAGCTTCAGAGTATAGTAATCATGATGGTAGTAATAAATTCGGCTGGGAAACTGGGGTGCTTGGATGTACGGAATAGGATTTTTTATGGGGCCGATGAGGCTGTCAGAGCATCAAAAAAGCAGTTGGATTTTTCTGATGCTGGTGGTGGATTCTATAGAAATGAGCTGTTCGGAATAATAGAGTGGCTCGAGTCAGTGGTGGGCTTAGAACTCTCCCGCCTATTCTTTCTTGCTGACAGCAAACTCATGGAGTTCCTTTGATGGACATCTCCCCCAAAACCTTCACAAAATCCACCCCCAAAGTAACACCCTGAAAATTTCTAGATTCGACCCGGAAGTCATGATAAAAGCAGGGGTGAAGAAGATGTTTCAGGGCCCAAAATTTCCCCAGAACACAATTTTTTTCCTACAAAATTTCCCCTGAAATGATATTTCATTAAAAGAAGTAGTTAATTTTTTTCCATTATTTAACTTCTTTCATATTCAATAATTTTCACATAATCCATAAATTTAGATTTTAATTATCTTTATTATCTCTTTTTCAGACTTTCTAACACACTTATAATCTTAGCTAAGAAGTGCCTCTTTTCTTAAGGGGGCATCCATAAATTACGTGAGGTCAAAAAAAGGGGGGGAGGGGTTTGGAAAAATCTCACCAAGGGGGGAGGGGGGGTCGGTGAAAAACTCACGTCAACTTTTTAAGTTCGAAATTAAACGATTTTTTAAAGTTTGAGAAAGGAATAATACCCACATATATAAGATACTGTGGTGATTTTTAGGCGGAATAATGTTCTTTTCCTCAAAATGCAAACGAATTGGATAGAAAATTATTTTTAAAGGTTGTAGGTAAATCTCACTTGGGGGGGAGGGGGGTCCAGCAAAATCTCACTAAATCTCACCAAGGGGGGAGGGGGGGTTCAGATTTTGGAAAAACACCTCACGTAATTTATGGATGACCCCTAAAATATGAAAAATTGTCTATTTTTCTCAAATTTAAGCTATCTGTAAATTTCTTCTTAATTAACTCAACTTTTCAGTGAAGAACATGAATGTGAGAAAACAAGAACGCTATTTATATAGTAAAAATTACCCATCCTCTACTTTGAATACGTTGTTTTTCCTGCATACCAAACAAAACGTAAGGAAAAGCCAACTTTTAAGTATTCACCCAGAAGTTTTCCACTCAACATCCGTAATTCCGCAGTTTTCACCTGACTTCCGTTTAAATAGAAGGTTATGATGCAGTTATACCTGAAATATTTGTTTGTTAGCTATTTATAATAGAATTTTTTTTAGTTTTTCCTTTTTATCTGGAGAAAAAATTTCCCCAGATCCACTTGAACTTCCCCGAAGTTCGATCGGGCATTCGGACATATTCTGCACCCCTGAATAAAATTGCCTGAATTAATCAGAGCCATCTTAATTCAACATTTTTTTCATCAAAGAATGTAATTATTTAGAAATTTTTCACCAAACGACAAGTGTTGCTTTGTCCTTTGCAAAAGACTTTTTTGATTAGTTATGTCAAGCTAGGTGATCATCTAATGTTTTGAATTTTAGTGTATTCCTGTTTTATGACTCATCAAAGAATAATTTTTTTAATAATATTTTATCCTTTTGAGAAAGTAACTTCTTGCCAAAGCCAAGTTTTTTAAAGCCTTAAAAACTATTCTTTCTCTGCCGGTACAATGCTTAATAAGCATTATGGCCAGCTTTTTTTTTATTTAATCGAAACCTTCCATAGGGGAGAGTGCTGTAAGGACGGTTGATGTACCTTCAGCCACCAAGTTTTAAAATTCGGGAAATAATTTAAATTTGAATTTGTGGTTGAATTTGAATGTAAACAGATGCTATATAGTTGATAACGTGAAATCAGCTCTTTAAAATAATATTTAAATTTCACACAATAAATTTACTGCTTTTAGATGCTCAAAGGACGGTTAGATGCTGTAAGGACGGTTGATGTACCTTCAGCCACCAAGTTTTAAAATTCGGGAAATAATTTAAATTTGAATTTGTGGTTGAATTTGAATGTAAACAGATGCTATCTAGTTGATAACGTGAAATCAGCTCTTTAAAATAATATTTAAATTTCATACAATAAATTTACTGCTTTTAGATGCTCAAAGTTTTTTTCAGTGCATCACTACATTAATATTTTTCTTCCCATTTAATTATGACATGATAAAATGGGATATAAGGGGCGAATCCCCGAGATTTAACTTTTATTTTTTATATTAGAAATCGTCAGATCTCAATTCTTTAATTTTTTATAGAATTTTAAATACAAAAACACCTGGTGTTGTACCTTCGGATACCATAAGTGTTGTACCAATGAACACGTTCTTGTGGGTGTCTGTAGCTAATTGGCGTTTTTGAATCAGGTTTTATTAAAGTAAATACATTTTAATGCATATTAAATAAATTCTAAATGGTTATCTATTTGTAGGTGATTATTTTCAAGTGATTTTAGATGAAAAATCAAATATTTTGTGATCTTAACTACTTTTTAAAATTTTTGATTTTACATTGCATTTAATGTAAAATATGGTATAAAATCTTAAGAGGCAGATTTTATAAGGAGCGGGCAGGTCACTATAGTGACCATTTTTGACTTTGATGAAATTTTTATGATGGGTACTTCTAATGATTTTAGAATACCCCTATTTTTTCTTTTTCCCGAAAAAAATTTTTTTTGGCCTACAAAAATTCTCAAAGTTGGTCGCGACCCGGTATTTTTTTCGTATCGACATATCTTTGTACAACATTTTCTCAGTGCATTGAGGGTCAACCAAAGTAATTCTTGCGGTAACAACATGTCCTTAGATAGCTTAATCAAATTCTTTTGTGAATTTCATGGTTCACCTTCCCTGCAAACGGGAAGGGTTCGCCAAACTTTGTCGAAAAAAATGAAAAAATGCCAAATTCGAGCCTTTATTGACCCCAGCATTGAGAGTCAATCACAGTTTTGAGGGTTAAAGTGTGTAGTACTGCTCAGTATTAACTTAATTAGCCCATTGGTTGTATGGTGAACCCTCATGGCTGCAGAAAAATGGCTACTTTCGTAGCTATCAAAACAAAAAGAGGTAATTTTGGTGACCCCGTATTTCAGAGCATTGAGGGTCAATCAATAATTCGAAATATACGTTTCTTAGTACAATACCTCTACTTTAAGAAACAGTTGACAAACCTATGGACTCTCGATCTGGGATCACGTGAGATTGATTTTTGTGACTAAAAAAACGGAAAAAGGTCATTTTTGGGACCCTGTATTTCAGAGCATTGAGGGTCAATGACGAACTGGAAATATGCATTTCGTAGTATGAGACCTACCCTTTAAGAAACAATTGACAGAATTATGGAGTCTTGACCTGCAATCACGTGAGATTTATTTTTGTGACTACAAAAGCGGAAAAAAGGTAATGTTTGGGATCCTGTATTTCAGAGCAATAAGGGTCAATGACGAACTGGAAATATGCATTTCGTAGTATGAGACCTACCCTTTTAAGAGACAATTGACAGAACTTTGGTATTTTGCCCTGAGAGCACGTGATATTTATTTCTGTAACTAAAGAAACGAAAAAAAAACCGTAATTTTTGGGATTCGGTATTTCAGTGCATAAGGGTCAATGAGGATGACCTCCAAAATATAAACCATAAAATTAGGTTAAAATTTTATTTGAACAGTGATTTAAGAAGAGAAACAATTAATTAATTTAATTAATCAATTAAAACCCTCGAGTTTAATGAAGTTGAAATTGAATATTTTGCAATTTAATTTTTTCATTGTGAAATTAAAAAATTGCAATATTAAAATTGGAATTACAAATAATGAGGATTATTTTTTTTGAGCTTTCAATTTTTTCAAATAAAAAATATATATTTTCCTTTTTTTGTGTTAAGTTCGTTTTCGTTAGATTATTTAAAAATGATTTTAAAAAAACATCCGCACAAAACACTGCAACAATGATTTAGAAATCGTTTGCATTTTAGAGTTTATAATTGAATCTACGCTATTCAACAAAATCAATTAAAAAATTATTATCCTTGAAAAAACAAATTTCCTTTTAATGGAATTCTTCAGTAATTAAATAATTCTTAAAAGAATTTATTATAAAAGCAAAGAAAAATTTTAAAGAAAAGAATTTAGCATAGCATATTTTATGTGTTCGCTATGTAGAAAAGTAAGTCTTAGGCGTGCCCGCTGGGCAAAATACCAAAGTTCTGTCAATTGTCTCTTAAAAGGGTAGGTCTCATACTACGAAATGCATATTTCCAGTTCGTCATTGACCCTTATTGCTCTGAAATACAGGATCCCAAACATTACCTTTTTTCCGCTTTTGTAGTCACAAAAATAAATCTCACGTGATTGCAGGTCAAGACTCCATAATTCTGTCA
Organism: Tetragnatha versicolor; assembly: GCA_024610705.1. Taxonomy (NCBI): domain Eukaryota; kingdom Metazoa; phylum Arthropoda; class Arachnida; order Araneae; family Tetragnathidae; genus Tetragnatha; species Tetragnatha versicolor. The sequence continues at coordinate 3,499,126 of JANDEH010000020.1, forward strand.
ATTGTTTCTTAAAGGGTAGGTCTCATACTACGAAATGCATATTTCCAGTTCGTCATTGACCCTCAATGCTCTGAAATACAGGGTCCCAAAAATGACCTTTTTCCGTTTTTTTAGTCACAAAAATCAATCTCACGTGATCCCAGATTGAGAGTCCATAGGTTTGTCAACTGTTTCTTAAAGTAGAGGTATTGTACTAAGAAACGTATATTTCGAATTATTGATTGACCCTCAATGCTCTGAAATACGGGGTCACCAAAATTACCTCTTTTTGTTTTGATAGCTACGAAAGTAGCCATTTTTCTGCAGCCATGAGGGTTCACCATACAACCAATGGGCTAATTAAGTTAATACTGAGCAGTACTACACACTTTAACCCTCAAAACTGTGATTGACTCTCAATGCTGGGGTCAATAAAGGCTCGAATTTGGCATTTTTTCATTTTTTTCGACAAAGTTTGGCGAACCCTTCCCGTTTGCAGGGAAGGTGAACCATGAAATTCACAAAAGAATTTGATTAAGCTATCTAAGGACATGTTGTTACCGCAAGAATTACTTTGGTTGACCCTCAATGCACTGAGAAAATGTTGTACAAAGATATGTCGATACGAAAAAAATACCGGGTCGCGACCAACTTTGAGAATTTTTGTAGGCCAAAAAAAATTTTTTTCGGGAAAAAGAAAAAATAGGGGTATTCTAAAATCATTAGAAGTATCCATCATAAAAATTTCATCAAAATCAAAAATGGTCACAATAATGACCCCGCATTTCTGCCCGCTCCTTATAAAATCTGCCTCTTAAGTACACTATCGCATTTAAGTATGATGATTACAAAAAACTTGAAATTTCCACCGAAGAAGATTTGCAAAAGATATTACCTCCAAATGCTTGCACAACTAAGCATCGATCAAATTTTTTTTATCAGTGAAGTGATCAGATCAATCAACATGATTGATGAAACTATAACCACAAATTTCGATCTAGAAATCCCATGTAATTTATGTATTTTTGGTAAAAAATCAAGACTTTTATCAATCAACTTCATTTTAATGATCATTTACGATCTATAACTACATTACTTTAAAAAATATATTTCAAATTTTAAAAAATGCTTGAAATAGTTTATACAAAGGTAATACACCAGTAAAAATGTTCATTTTAAGCTTTTTCAACTGATACTTTCCTTTTTAAGGGTGTCCACAGGTACAACTGGGTCTGTCCATAGGGAGAGCACGTTGTTGTACCTATGGACACAAATTTCGTCAAGTTATTTAAATGAATTAAATATCCAATTTTGAAGATTTTAGCTAATAAAAAATATTACCCTCTTTGCTATGGTTAGGACTTAGGTTGGGCACTTTAAATGGTAAAAATGTGATTTTACCTGTCTTCGAAAAATCGTGATTTTTGTCCAAAGGTACAACACACAACACTCTCCCCTATACTAGATAAGTTAAATATGTACAAGTAAAAGATGGTGAAAGAAATTGGAAATTTCAAAGACTGTGATGTTTCATGTAAAGTTCCAAATTTCAAAAGTATGATAGCACAATGGATGAATTGAATGTGATAACTTAAGGTAGCAGAAGAAATTCATCATTATCCTTTCACATTTAATCAAAATTTGTACTATATTTTGAAAGGTCATTATTGGATGATTGAACTTGGCACCTAATTTTATAAAAATAAACACACTCTTATACTTTTGGCTCGCTTAATATAAATAATGCTTAAAAAATTAAAAACTTTTTATATATGAACCCAAATGTGTGAGCTACTTTCATAAATTTATAGATTTCATTAAAAACAGATTGATAAACAAACAGGTTTTCGGGAAAGTTCCCTGTTAAAATAGAAAAAAAACATTACCAGCACCACGTCATAGAACCGGATAGCTTTATATTTCCAAATCCTGTCCATTATCCTGTCCGCTTTGCGGTGGAGCTTGGATATCCCAAGTGGCATAAGACATCAAAAAATATTTCCAAATGCAGTTCTTATCTTGGATAAGGTGTACTAAGTTAAAAACTCTTATCTGGAACCACACGAAGCATAGGCATTCCCCAATGAACACAAAGCAATATCTTTGGATAGTATATTCGCGATAAGCATTTCCATTCTTTGATTTGAAACGTCACCTGTTGTAAAATCGATATCGTCCTTCTTAAATGTCATATCAATCGGTGACAATGCCGGATTTACTAACAGGTAGTAAAGGGCAAAGCTTGCGATTTTCGGTGTTCATAGTACACTTAAAGGAATTGGATACTTAGGTACAGAAAGACTAATTTTTGTCAAGTGTACCTGGGAACTGGTACTAAATAGTTTCTAGTGTGTAAAAGTTACTACAGAAACTTATCTCGATTTCTTAATGTTTTATGCAGCCAAAAGTAGTGATTCTATTCATTATTAGGTAAAAAAAGGCATGTTGATTAAAAGAAAGAAATAGGATGAATTGGTTAAAACAGGGGTTTCCAATAAAATTTTGACGAGGACCCCCTTTAATATTAATTTACTGACGAGGACCCCTTGAACTTAAAGGCTTAATTTTTTTTTTAAATGCAAGTCTGCCCTCAGCAACAATCGATTTCAAAACCGAAACTCGATGTATTCAAAACTGAAACTATCGTATTTTAGTCAATAAAAAAATTGCAAAAAACAAAACATGGATTATCTTTGGTAGTAAACAGAGGCTGCGCCACCTACATTAATCTATTTGCACTACAGTGACAATTAACTAACAAAACTAAGGATTGAACTGCTGAGTATAATGGTTACTTCAAATTAAGGAAAATAAAAATGTGCTTAATTTCTCGGTGACATTTCGCGGACCCCTTTGACACAGCCCGCGGACCCCCAGGGGTCCGCGGACCACCTATTGGGAACCCCTGGGTTAAAATAAAGTTAATTTTTTTAAATCGATCATTCACAATTTAATAAAAAAGTTTAAGTTAACGTCAAACAGATTAGGTTTGGAATAGCTGTTAATTATACAGTTTAAATAACTATACAGATTATTAATTTATACACTTGTAAGTTTGTTATAAAATAGTTACAGTTTTGCAAGAAAAATTTTTTAATTTATAAAATGAATATATCCCCAAATTTTGCCACTGCAGCGAATACAAAAACACTGGTATTGTAAAATTTAAGTTGTCCACGTATTTTATTCCCCTCATATTATAAAATTTTATATTAAGAAGGAAAATAAAAGTATGAATCGTTAAAAGTGTGGAATTAATTAGTGGATTAGTTATTGAATATATTTTTACCCCTTAGACTGCAACTTTCACTCCCTAATACAAGCATATTAAAGAATTAAACACTTTATTCCCCCTTTTGTTCCCCCTAATTAACAACGCTTTATATGTGTTATATTATTACTCAGGGCTGTATTTAGGTACGTGTGCAACATGTGCTGTATAGCACAAGGTGGCAAAATTTTGGGGGGCGGCAGATTACAACAATTCAAAATGCTATATACTATACAGTTTTGAGAAAAAAATGCACCCCACAGTTTTCACTACGGGATGATTCTAGGGCAGGGGTCGGCAACCTGCGGCTCGCGAGCCGCATGCGGCTCTTTCAATGTAAAGTTGCGGCTCTTCAGTTCCATACGAAAAAATTTATAATTTATCATCAAAAACTTTAACAAATCAGAAAATATGTTTTTAAGTTCTCAAGATGAGTCAAAACTCTACTTTTAAGGGTAAGAATTCCAAACAATTTCTGGAGGAGAACTCCCAAATGCTCCTCAAAATATTGGAATATGTGCTGATTTTCCCTGAAAATTATGTAACTTATGAGGAGTAATCTTCATTTGATCATTATACAGGGTGATTCAGAAATAATCATCAATAATTGAGGGGTAGGTAGAGGGGCCCTAGACAAGCATTTTTCGAATAGGGATGGTGGGGGCGCAGCCTCACCGTTAAAGAGCTAGGACCTAATGTAGTGCGAGCGCGTTTCAAAAGGCCGTTTTTAGAAGGCCCGTGTGACGAAAAAAAAACATAATAAAATGAAAACCATTATTGCATGAGGTACAGGAGTATCCGTACTACTTAAATCCTCAATGTGATAGAAATTGGACCACTTGCTAAACCGTGGGGTGAGTTTTAATACGTGCAATATTAATCTCTTAGTCAAACAATGGAGTTCCCTTAATGGTATTTGGAAAAATGATGATCAGGGAAGGAATTTTCAATGATCAAACAGTTTCAATGATCATTGTTACGATCATTGAAAATTCCTTCCCCGATCATCATTTTTCTAAATACCATTAAGGGAACTCCATTCTTTGACTAAAAGATGAATATTGCACTTTTGAAACTCCGCGGTTTAGAAAGAAGTTCAAAGTTCAAAGTCTATCGAATTCATGGTGTAGGTAGTAGGGATACTTCCTTACTTCATGCAATAGATTTTTTCATTTTATTGTGTTTTGTTTCGTCACATGGGCCTTCTAAAAACGGCCTTTTGGAACGCGCTCGCACTACATTAGGTCCTAGCTCTTTAACAGTAAGGCTGCTCCCCACCATCCCTATTCAAAATATGCTTGTCTAGGGCCCCTCTACCTCCCCCCCCAATTATTGATGATTATTTCTGAATAGAAGTTTAAAAAACGAATTAAAACTTTATATTTTAGGGGCAAATTCTGCCCCTCGAAATTTTGCTGTTTATTATAACTACTTATACTATTTTTCCTTGAAAATTCTGGCACTTAAATAAGGAGAGGTGCTCTTAGGGTGCAATCCAAAAAGGCATAAAAATGAGCTGAAACTCTATTTTGAAGGGGAAATTTCCAAAAAATTTTCTGGAGGAGGACCCCCACACCCCCCAATTTTTCTAGGAATTCCCACTGTTTACAAAATTTTTAAATTAAGTTCACTAAAATTGATTTACTAGGTCAGAGGTTCTCAACCGGTGGGTCGGGACCCTCTGGGGGGTCGCGAAACAAAAATTAAAAACAGTCATATTTATAGAGTTATTTGGTTATACAGACACAACAATTTTCAAAACTTATAGATCATTAGAGAGAATAGTTCGTTTCATGCATGAACTATTTTGAATAAGAGTAAATAGGATGTATCGGCAGCGTATTGCTAGCGAAATGACCATTGGCGTTGCCGGCCCCTGAAAATTGGGGGGGACCCAGGATTTGGGATTCCTTCACAGAGGGATTTTACAAAAACATGATTTATCCACCCTTAAAATAACTCTTTTATTTCGCTTAAGCCACGCCCAGTGATTTTAAGGTGGCTTTGTGAATCAATTAATAAACTTTTATTTCAATTCTTTTTTCAAGTCTCAACTATAGAGGGGGTCTGGGGGTCTTCCCCCAGAACAGTTTTTGAAATTTGACATTTTAAAACAGGGTCAAGCACATTTTTAGTGTCAGATGATTAGACAATTTCCAAATCAAATTTCTATGCTTCAATCAGTGCTGTACCTGGATTTTTTTTTCTGGGAGAAGGGCTCGCCTTATTATTACTTTATTTTGCCCGAAACAAAATTTTTGTTGTTGAAATAATGTCCCCCAACTCAGCACTGGCGGCTTCAACCTATTCTAAATGAAAAAGTGTTCTAAATCATGGGGAGTCCGTCCCCCTCTTATACGCGCCTCTTATGTTAGGGGCCATTGGTAAATTGGGGTCATCCTTTATGATTAAAGGTTGGAAAAATACATTCAGAAAATTTTCGGTCTTTCCTCAAAAGTTAAATATAAAGTTTTTCTAAACAATGTTCCTAATTATTGGGGGGGACGTGTCCCACCCATCTCCCCCGCGGTTTTCAAAGTCATCACCCCCAAGTTTTCCAGTACGCACCCCCAGGGTTCACCATCTAAATCCGCCCATGACTATAACATTGAAGCAAAAAACTTAGCGGCTCTTTAAAAACTGGGAATTTTTTTAAATTGTAACTTTTGGCTCTTCCGTATCAAAAGGTTGCCGACCCCTGTTCTAGGGTATGCCATTCCCAACGTCCAACGGTCCCATCCCCCCAATAGGGTACGATACAACAAACAAAAACAAAAATACCAAGAAATAGGGGGCGGCAATAAATCGATATGCACAGGGCTGCAAATACCCTTAATACGGGCCCTGGTTATTAGATAATATAGTACACATTCAGAAGTGAAAATTATTTATCATTAATCCCTAATCATTAATCATTAATCACTTTATTAATTTATTGTGTTGTTAAAGTTTTCTGAATATGTTTGAAAAGTGTTAGAAATGGTGCTCTGTCCAGAAATGTGTAAAAATGATGATTTAATACATGTTTTGAATCAAAGTTTTCTTAAATTTCGATCAAAAGAGCACTTTTCTATCTCTAATTATTTAGAATTACTTTTACATCACTATAACTTTTCCTCACACTCGCAATACAATCCAAACCCAGTATTGTGAGTGTCATTATTGATTTTACTTTCATTCCAAAAGGGTTTCATGCATTTGCAGTGTAGTTCTATTAAGCAAGCAAATAGTATCATGAACAAAAGAAGACATGAAATGCCGAACGAATGAAGTGTCGTTCAAAATTCTAGACTAGACAGTATCACAATTATTGTTAAGTTTTCGTTTGTCCTTGCTACATAATAGTACATGCTTTTTGTGTAAGAAGAATCATAAAATACAGGAAACCCAGTCAAATGGGTAGGCAGCTGTTCAAAACAGGAACACCTTTCTTATTATTTTACCACATGATTTTCTTCGAGATAATTGTTTTATTTTTTGGCAATTGCACAAGTTTGAGATAAGTAAAATAGAAACAAGTTAAGAAAAGTGAAGAAACGAAATTTTCTTAGATATTGATTCAACTGATAGAAGGCAAAATAATATTTTTTAAAAGAAAATATACGTATAAATACACAACTCGAGAAAGTACCTGTTGAATACATTTGACTGCTTAATAAATCCACTTTAGTAAACTAGAACACGTTATTTGAAGTCAAACTTTTATAACATGTAGTACAATAGTTTAATATGCAACTAGCTTTCCAAGTTAAATTTATATAACCTCAAAGTATCTCTCTACTTAGGTAATAGTATGTCCTTTTTATTTAGTGGAAGTTACACATGTGTTTTTACCATAATTAATTTTAACTTTTTAAATTCTACGAAATTTATGTTTTTTTGATGGAATGCACCAAAGATGCAAATACACACTAAAGTAATACACAAATTAATTAGGATAAATTTTTAATATGCTTAAACTTTGATATCAATCTCTTTCTAGTCAGAAAAGTAATAAAGAATCATTCAGTATATTTTAAGTTTAAATCAAATAAAGGAACCATTAAGTTAACTTTCATTTCTTCTATATTTCTATGTGTTTATCTTTAATGTTTAATTTCAAAATTTACCATGATTAATATTTCAATTAATACTAATTAATACAAAAACATTTTCACTTGGGAACAAAATTATCCACCCCTGGGTTAAACCTTAAATATTTTCAAATTTTAATTACCTTCGAAGCCAGTTTTGAGGCTGGAGCTAACGGACGCTACAACAAATGCAATGCGCAAGTAAACACTTTTGTGTTGGTTGGTTGCTCTATGGCAACATCGAAGGACGATCCGACGAAAAACATGCCCCGATAAAAAATAGTTTACTACCGCTCACACGATATCGCGTTTGCCGCGTACTTCCTCTTGTCTCTCCCTCGTGTGAATCGGTGGGGGGCCGGTAGTTAAAAGCGTGCTGCTTCGGGTCGATACTTGACTTATTATTTCGTTATTTGCCTTCTTAATCACGCTTTAAATTGAATCGTCAGTTGAAGAAGGGAATAAGTCCAAAAACCAAGTTTTGAGAAAATCGAAAAAACTGTATGATATAAGTAATGGAATTTTCATTGTATAACCACGAAATTTTTACTGGAAGTTCAGAACCCTATTTATAAAACAGAGAAATCATCAAAACAAATATAAGTATATTCAAAAATATTTTACAGTCAAAATAAGTTGATGGACTTATTCTCATCTTCCACCTTATGAAATTTTTCTGATGAAAAAATCTTTAAAAAACCCTTAAATTTACATTTTAATTATATTTCTACTTAGTTCACACCACAAAAGGGTGAAATAAATAGAATAAGACAAATAAAATTCAAAATTATAGTGATACTGAGTTATTAAAGCAATGTTAATTTTTCTTTTAAGTTAAATAGATTATTCGGTTTTTAGTTCCATTTAGAAACATATTTAAGACTCGGTTTCCCTTACTTCAGAAATAAGTCAAACTTCAGACCCTCTGTGAGGAATGGATGGATTGAAAAAAAGTTTAAAATTTTAAAGATAAAGTTGGAGATAGTATTAGGACAATTAATTTTGTTCAAATTTCCACAAAAAATGTCTCATTAGTTTCATCAAAACTTTCCACAAAATGTTCCCATGAAGACAAGAACGTGATTTTTTAATGAAAATCACCACTCCCGTCATAGATATGTTGTTTTTCCTGCATACCTGTCAGAACGAAGGAAAAGCCAACTCCACCAAGGAAACTCGTTTTTTCTGCGTAGATCATTAGTTTTCCGCTATACATCCGTATTCCGTAGTTTTTAGTTTTTTTTCGTAGTAGTTTTTCTAATTTCTGTAGAATTTGGAGGACGTGATATTGTCAGCAGCCAAAATACTTGTTACTAAAGTCAACTTGGATTTGTAGAGTTTGTTTCTTTAAAGTTAGGTTAAAATTTCCCAACAAGTATACCTGAAACTACTGCCCGAAAACTACCAACTGCCCATTGCCCCGAACTTTGTGCAGGCGTTCGGAAATATTCTGTCTCCCTGCATTTGTTATGAATATTTCACACAATAACATTTGGGATAGCATTTTGGGATAAATAAGGATCTTCTGACCACTCGTAGTTTTAAAAAAAGGTTTTTTTACCTGATCTCATTTAATTTTAAGTTTTAATAGTTATCTAAATTTTTTTTTCTGTATAAAGATGAAAAATCTAAGACTTGTAACTTTATGTTACAAAATTAATTTGAAAATTCAATATCTTTTAAAAATAATCAAAAGCTTAGTTAATTTTTTAAAATTATTATCAACCTATAATTTGTAATTCTCCTTACAAAACGATTGAGAAAAAAGAAGATTGACGCAAAATTCCCACATGGGTGCGGGGAGGGGGTGCACTTGCACCCCCCCCGGCACCAGGAGCAAACAAAGTCGATGGGCGCGAATCCAAGTAGAGGGCACTCTGGACAGTACCCCCCCTTGGACCTACAGATTCTCAAAATGAAATTAAACCCTACTTTTATAGGTCAAATTTCAAAAAAGTCTCCGCGGAGGACCCCTAACGCCCCTGCAGTACTTGTTTAGTTTAACCCAAAAGGTCTCAATATGAGATAAAACACTATTTTTAAAGATCAAGTTTCGAAACACTTTCCACGGGTAAGACCCTCAAACCATTTCCCTCTTTGATATTTCAAGTCTATTTATAAACTCCTTTTCCCTTGGACATTCGATTTCATGTTGTTATATTTGACTTCGATTTTATGCAAAGTAAGCACTTATGATAAAAATTAGTCGTTTAGGGTCTAATTCTAAAAACTCTAAAAGGAGTTAAAACTCTGTTATTTTAAGGTTCAATTTTTAAAAATCCCCAGACCCCCTTGGTACTTGTAACTCTATTATTACATCTATATTTAAAGGTCTAACTGCCAGGAAAACAGTACTTAACATTCTGCAATTGAATATAAATGGAACACAGAGAAAGACTGATGAACTTCAGTGCCTCCTGCGTGACAACAACATCCATATTGCTTGTCTACAGGAAACTAAGCTAAGAAAAGAGAAGAATTTTACAGTCAAGGGATACACCACCCTTAGAAAAGAGAGATCTGACGGACCTGGGGGTGGACTGGCTATACTCTTAAAGTATCCAGAAATCAAGTTCAGAGAAATTCTTTCGAATGGGAACGAACAACTAGAAAGCTCTACCGAGGTACAGGCTGTCGAAATATTCCTGCCTGACCACTCGATCGTCATCACTAACGTCTATCATCCCGACAATCAGCGTATAAATACAGAACTAATTGAAACTTATTGTTCTAAACCTACCGATACCACCATTGTATTGGGTGATTTCAATGCAAAAAGTCCTACTTGGGGATCTGCCTCACTTGACAACAAGGGACAACAAGTAGAGGATTTAATACATGACTTGGAACTAACAACCCTTAACAATGGACAAAACACATACCTTTCAAGATCCTATGGTACAGAATCTGCTATAGACATCACAGCCATAAACTACTTGAGTGCACCAATGGCAAAATGGACAGTCCTAACAAACACCATCAGCGATCACAGGCCAATCTTAACAACCTTGGCTCTTCAAGTCGAATCTACCAAACAAGTAAAACGCTCCTGGAACTTCAGAAAAGCTGACTGGCCCCGTTTTACAAAAAATCTCGAAGACTTATGTGCAAACAATCCTCTTGCAGGAGATGTAGACAATAAGGCACATATATTCAGGTCTAGTCTCCAAAAAGCATCTAAAATATCCATCCCTAGGGGTAAACGAAAAGATTCATGGGTACCTTTTTGGAAGGACCATAACATTGATAAAATGATTTTAGAAAGAGACAAAGTAAATGAGGCTCTGAAGACTAATAATACGGAGGAACTCCGCCGTAAGCTATCGGAGCTTTCCCACCAGATAGAGCAAGAGATCTACAAATGTAAACAAGAAAAATGGTCTGAATTCTGCAGAAGTTTAGACCCAAGGAAAGAAACCCAACACTGGAAAGTTATCAAAATTTTAGACAACGGATCGGAAAACTCTCACTCAGACTCAAACATTATCCTTGATGATAACAAGCCTGTTACCAATAACTTTGACACTGCTTGCTGTTTAGCCAAACACTACTCTAAAGTTTCAAGGCTAAACTATAGTGAGGAAGACAAAAGATTAAAACGCAAAACAAAGAAAATCCTCCTTGCTGCAAAAAGAGACACCTCAGTGAACGCTTTTTCCTCCGACTTCACAATGCAAGAGCTTGAAATCTCATTGAGCAAAATTCCAAAAAACAAAGCCCCAGGAAACGATCTAATATTTGCCCCGATGCTAAAGCATTTGGGGCCTTCAGCTAAAGGGCAGCTCCTGGAATTAATCAACACTTCATGGCGTACGGGCAAAGTCCCCAAAGAATGGAAAACGACAGTAATCATTCCCATTCTCAAGCCTAATAAAGACTCCAAACTCTGCTCAAGCTACCGTCCAATTGCTCTAACCAGCATCATGTGCAAACTGACTGAGCGGATTATCCACTCAAGACTAATGAACTGGCTCACTGAAAACAAGAAAATAAATTTCTATCAGACAGCTTACAGAGCACAACATTCCACGACTGATCAACTCTTCTATTTCTGCCAGACCATCATTGACTCCTTCCAGGAAAAACCATCAAAGAAAACAACTGCCATCTTCTTAGATATGACATCCGCATTTGATAGAGTTTGGAGACAGAAACTGATCGACATTGCTAGCGACACGGGAATCACGGGAAACGCTCTTGTCTGGATCTCAGACTTCTTAAGAGGCAGAGAAATCAAAGTCAAATACAATGGTGTCACCTCAAAAAAGAAACGGACCTGGGCAGGAGTTCCGCAAGGTTCTGTGCTGAGCCCCCTTCTCTTTCTTTTATATGTAAACAACATCCACCCCCACATTTCTGAGGATGTAAAGGTTGCATGTTACGCTGACGATATCGTCATTTGGCACAGCAGCGTAAATATACAAGATTCAGAAAAAGCGTTAAATGAATCAATGAGGGGATTAGAGAAATGGTCCAAAGATCTCAAATTGACTATAAATCCGAACAAGACAAAACTGAGCGTTTTCAGCACTGATAGAAAGCACAGACGGAATTTTTGCCCTAACATCAAGATCTTCAACACCTTAATTGAAAAAGTCGCTAAGCCAAAATATCTAGGAGTAACTCTAGATGAAGAACTTCGATTCCACCAACACATTAAAGAGTGCTCTGGCAAAGCTCAGAAAAGGCTTAACATTCTTAAAAGACTTTGTGGCACAAACTGGGGCGCCTCACCCAAAACTCTGAAGGCTACCTATACTACTATGGTCAGACCGATCATGGAATACGCTGTACCAATCTGGTCACACTCAAGCTCTACCTCACGGGAAAAGCTAGACAAAGTACAAGCTAAGGCAGCAAAGATCATTACTGGCGCTGTCTCTTCCACCAACAACATTAAAATCCAGCAAGAATGTGGGTTGGATCTCTTGGAAGCGAGAAGACAAATGCTCACGGTGAAATTCACAAACACTATTCAAAGCCGCAATGAGCAACATATATCACACCGAACCTTTACCAGCTGGAATAAAAAAACAAGACTGAAGAGATCATCCACACTACTATTCGATCATATTATAAGGGAAAAAATCAATCTAAAGATTGAAGACATCAAGATCGTTCAAGAACCACCATTTAAAACAATTGCACCACCAAATACCATGATTTCCCTTGATCTTATAGAACACTGTACCAAGAGTGAATCAAAAGACAAACTGAAAGAAATAGGAGACAGGACCATCGACTCACTTACAGCACACAACCATATCTCTGCCTATACTGATGGATCATCTGACTCATCCTTCAACAACGGAGGTGCTGGTGTTCTCCTCTTACTACCAGACGGGCACAGAATTGAAATTGCAGTGGGGGCAGGTAAAGTGGCTTCAAGCTTCACGGGAGAACTGATGGCCATACGCAGAGCGCTTGTGTCCTACCTGAATCTCCCCTCCACGCAACAACTAGATGGCATTACCATCTTTAGTGACTCTAGATCAGCACTACAAGCCATCCATAAAGGTGATACATACTATATTCAAGACATCATTCGTCTTTTGCACCAGGTCAACGACCTAAACAAAAAGTGCATCCTCCAATGGATTCCTTCACACTGCGACCTGGAGTTCAACGACATAGCTGATTATCTGGCCAATTCCGGAAGATGTCAAGATCAAAGTAACATCCCCACTTCCCTGGCAGATGCCAATGCTCTGGTCAGACTCAAGCTAAGAACCCCTACAACAGTTAAAGCTAAAAATCAAATCACACAGCTAGATATTGACAGAAAAACTGCAACCACAATCACAAGGCTCAGGATGAAACACCACAAGAACATGAAAATATCTCCTGATGGAACTAAAAACTATCAAAATTGCAGTAATTGTCCAGACGTTGAACTCACACCCAAACATATCTTTGATTGCCCAGCTGTCGCTGCAGCAATGCACAGCCTAAACTATCCCACCGAAGAGGACTTATATTCAGATTCAGCAGTCGCCATAGCAGAACTAATCCAAAAGCACCACTCTATCTGATCGATCTCCAGGGACACGACAACAACAACAACAACAACATCTATATTTTATATTAAGTTAGTCAAAACGCAAAAATTCTACCATAAAATCTATGTCCGAAATTCGGATGAGGTGAGGCGTACCAAAACGAGTTGAAAAAGTGTTTTTTTACTTATATTTTCAAAAATTTTCTGGGGAAGGACCCCCAAACCCCCTTTTAGTAGTTGGAGCAGGATAATTCACTACCTTTTCCATATTAATATCATCAAGAAGATTCAATTGGGTTAAGAAATTCTCCCCCCAAAACCAAATCCTGGATCCGCCCTAAGTTCTTAAAATGCAAATCTTTCCTAAAAATATAAACCCTAAGTTCGGACTAGATGAATCCAAACCAGTTAAAACCTGTTTTTTAGAGTGAAGTTTCCAAAAATCTTCTGGGGAGGACTCCCAGACCCCCCTTTGGTTGTTAGAACTTTATTACTCGCTAAACTTCACATCGTAAATTTTATTTAATAGCAAACTTTATTAAATCTGCACAGGGTTTGAACAGTTTTTTATTGGAGAGTCTGTCCTTAAGAAGTTTAATCTTATTTTAAAATTTTTGTTTTGAAAATGTTTTATTTATTCTTTGAAATGAAATCTTTTTTGAAAATGTTATGAAAGGAAATTTGTTGTGAAACTTTTGTTTGTTTATTGTAAGGATTTATACACTAGCGGAAATAAAAATCCCAACACCAAGAAGGAAAGGAGATATCAAAGTGAAGTTTATGTCTATGATTGTACATAGTATCAATGTGAATTGATTAAAAAATCAGCCTTCCTGGATGTTAGGAGGCCGAGAAAACTAGGGAGGAGTGTTGTCTCCATAGATGTCCATTACCGCTGTCACACGTCATGGCATTGAGTGACAGGGGCTCCAAATGACTGTTGAGGTATTGGAGGACCATGTTGCCTCCTCAGGTAGTCCATATTCATATGGTGCACCAGCGGACGTTGCATACCGGGCTAGGTGATTTCTCCTCATTGACCGGACTTGTTTTGTGGGTGTTGGTTCTAGAGAACGGGAAAGACGGGTTAAAAATGCAACCTAGGGGGTTAAGAAGAAAGCTTGGACATTGCATACAACATATGGTTGTGCATGTTTCTCTTGAAATTTTTACCCAGGACAGGTCTGAAGGTAAGGACGGTCTACCGGCTCCAAAACCTCAATGACGCAGCTCTGGTTGGAAAAAGTACTGTAGAATCATACCCAGGAGTTGCAGAAATGGAATCCAATGCATCCCCACTCCGTTACCCTGCATCACCACTTCGTGGAACGATTAGAAAATCATCAGCTGGGTGCGCTTTCTCCATTGTCTCTTTAAACTCATACCCAACCGTCGTGGTGCTCCAAACCGAAGCAGGATTCTTTCATAAACACAATGTCATGAAATTGGGATTTTCATTTCCTTATTTCGTGCACTATTGGAAACAGAAAGGCCCATTTTCAGCCCCTTGTTTATAGGCAAAGACGTAAGAAGCTATGCTGACAAAGCGGACAATCCACAGTACTGCAAACGACATCCATCTTACTGCCACTTGTCCTCAGTATGATCTACCGGTACTTTGGCCAACCAGAGCTGCTTCATTGAGGTTTTTTAGCCGGTTGTCCGTCCTTACCTTCAGACCTGTCCTGGGGACAAATTTCAAGAGAAAAATACACAAACACATGTTTCATGCAATGTCCAAGCTTTCTTCTTAACCCCCTATGTTGCATTTTTACCTTGGCCTATCCGTTCGTAAGAACCAAACCTCACAAAACATGTCCGGAGAAAGAGGAGAAATCACCTAGCCCGGTATGCAACGTCCGCTGGTGCACCATATGAATTTGGACTACCTGAGGAGGCAACATGGTCCCCCAATCCCTCAAAAGTCATTTAGAGCCCCTGTCACTCAACACAATGACGTGTGACGGCGGTAATGGACACCTATGGAGACAACACTCCTCCCTGTTTTTCTCGGCCCCCTAATATCCAGGAAGGCTGATTTTTTACGCAACTCACATTGATACTATGTGCAATCATAGAAATAAATTTGACTTTGATATCTCCTTTCCTTCTTGGTGTTGGGATTTTTATTTCCGCTAGTGTATGTATTTGTATTTGCCACTTTTGTTAGTGGGCTTCGGCCTGAAAACAATAAAATTTCTTCTTCTTCTTCTCTACTCGCTAAACTTCTCCTGTAATAAGTTCTTTAAGACGCAAATTCTACCTAAAAATGTATTAAAAGCTACATTGGATCCATTACACACGCTTGGGAAGCGGAAGGGGAAAAAATCTTGGGCCTTTCAGCAAGCATTTTTCTATATTAAAGGTGTCGCACAGAGTGCCATTTAAATAAGAGTACCAGCAGAAATAGCAATCTGCGACAAAATGAAAAGATATATTCAGACTTATAAATCCTGTTTTACTAATTAGTAGAATAATCTGTAGACACAGATGGATGCACCCCCCTTAAGGAAATCCTGGCGACGCCCATGAATTCACATATTAGTAGTGTTCGGCAACTACTGGTCAAAAAGTAGTTAACTACCAACTAACAACTACTCTGGGCAAAAGTAGTTGTAACTACTAGTTAACTACTTTTTCTTGGAAGTAGTTGTAACTAGTAGTTGATTATTTCCCAAAGTAGTTAACTACTAGTTAACTAGTCTATTTAATTTCAAAAGATATTTTTCCCCAAATTTTCGATTACATTTTCTTACCTATAGCAAAAATATCATGGCTAAGGATTCGCCAAGGTTGCCAAATATGAAAATGTATCACAAAAAACGTCATTGTTAGTACAATGTAACATATTTTTTAAAATTTTAATCTTTCAATATTTTTTGAAGTAGTTGAACTTTTTGAAAGTAGTTGGAACTAGTAGTTGGTGAAAAAAGTAGTTAAACTACTAGTTCAACTACTCTAAACCAAAAGTAGTTGAACTACTAGTTAACTAGTAGTTGCAACTAGTAGTTAACTACTTTTCAACTACTTTTAGTTAACTAGTGCCGAACATTACATATTAGTAAACTTTTGTGTTCTTAAAACGTTTGGGAGAAGAATATCATCACGTCATTTGTCACATATATGTTCTCAAAAATTTTTTCCACTGTTGATTAAATACTTTCCGTAAAGGCGGCGCCACAAGTTTTTGAAACAGATCAAGAGGAGTTAAATACTATTATTTTATAAATTAATATATCATTCTGGCAACAATAAAATTTAAAAACCCCACATTAGCAGCAAGTCTCTAGTATTCACAAAAAACCGTGATGAACGACAATTTGTAGTCCAAAAAAGGGGGCCCTGAGTCAGACTATCTGATTAATACTATAACAAAGAGAAAATAAAAGATAATTTCTTTTTTCTAATTATAACTGTTTTTTTTTTCAGGTACATATAGTTTATTGTATTTTTTATTAGTTGGGAATGTGACTGGGAGGGGGGAGAAAAAACAGATTAAAATTTTAGTGTTTCCGTTTTAAACTTTAAAATTTCTGGAAATTCCGCTGAGCAATTGATATTGACTATTTTGTTTGGCTAAGTGGGGAAAAAAACAAAGTGCAACCAAACAAGTTTCTTTATGCAAAACTAAACACGATTTTACCATTTAACTATGCAGATGACAAAAAAAACGATTTTTTGCTGAAACAGCGTTACTAAATTTGAATTTTTCTGTGTCTCACACACATCATAACTTAACTTATAAATGTAGAGTAAGCGTCTATAACATAACATTATGAATATATGATGATGAGTTATTATTTCCAATTTAATATTTCTTGAGTACTGATAATTTAATTACCAATACATGGTCTGACAACTGTCTATGAGATCTGAATATTTAGTGTATTTTGCAATGCTACAAATATAATTTAAAGTTGTAGAGAAGACGTGAAAACTTTACTAAAACACCAATTTATTTACAATTCACACATTGATATGTACAAAGCTTACATGAGGAATGACTAGGTAATTATAAAAGCGATGTACTGATCGGAATCTTTACAATTTACATCCATAACACTGGGATAACTTTAAGACAAAACAACTATAAAGCCTACAGGGGTCTTGCAGAACTCAGTGCATTCAAAAATTCTACAACCTTTAGAGAATAATAGTCACATTTCACTTAAGTGCATTTTATAAAGTTGATATAATTAATGTCAACAGTCAACCATGTCAAGTATTTCCATACTTAAAAAAGCTTTTCTATGAAGCCTTTTTTGTAAAATACTAGTGCAGTGCTAAAATAATAATTTTTTAAAATACCAAGTAGAGTTTGAAGGTGATTTAGAGTATTTTTTGTCAATTAAAACCATTTGAGACTTTAAATTTGGAAATTTTAGTGTAAATTTTGAAAATTTGTTAAAACTTCCTTCTTTAGCTGAATCCTATACACACATATTTGGACGGATCATAGCTTTTCATGCTAATATACACATTGCATTGCTTGACGCATGAAAATTCAGAAATGCAAAATAATTTGGCGAATACTTTTTATTAATATCACAGATGATTTTAAAAAATCATTTTGAGTATCCTTATATAACCGTAGTTATAAGTACTAATTTGATCAGTTGCTTCTTTATGATAAGCAAAATATACATTCGATATTTACAAAAGATGGGATGAATTTCATTTTACAAGAAATAAAATTTTTGTGTTTGAGCTGGAATAATACTTTTGAGTCAATGATAAATTATATTCTCGGTTACTAGTTGTACTTAAAATGTTTTGTTACAAAATCTTCATGAAATGTTTCGTAACAAATTCTTAATAAAATTCTTAAAAACAAATTCTTCATTAAATATTTTTTACAAATTTTTGGAACGTTAAAAATGTCTAAACTACGTCTCATGTCTACAAAATTAAAATAATGATAGATGAGTTAAAATACTTTGAATGATATGCTAGTTAGTTTTAAACTAAAAAAACCTTGAGTTACCTAATAACACTTATGTTATAAATCTATATTTTTGCCATATTTTTTTAATAGGATGGTAGAAACATTGGACTTAAGTAATTGAATCTTTGAAAATTCATCTTACCTCCTTATGTCCTAGCAAACTGCTTAAGAGCAGAGATTTGTGCAATGCCCTTATGTACTATGAACAGGACTGCCTTCTAAACTTATCTTTATTTGCATAAAATCTTAGATAACTTCCTCCCATATCCCAATAAGCGTGTCCCCTCTTGCAAATATCTAAACCAAATGTTTGCGTATGACATATTGTGTTTCATCACAAAATCATAATCTTTGGTAGGAAAGTATATATTTCAAATCCTTTTACGAGTGATACTACTTCGTTTACTTAAAACAACTAAAAATAATTAATAGAAGGATCATATGTATTGTACAGACTTTCAATTTCTAGTTTGGCATTTTAGAAAGGGTTGTGTAAGACCTTTATGGATATGGAAGTCCGGAAAAAGGTTCTTTGAAAGTGTCTGCTTCTAGTTGAACAAAACATTTTGAACATCATTTTAAAACATAAAACTATGTTGGTTCTTTAAATATACAACCACTTCATGTAAGAAAAAGGATATATAATACAATGAAACCTGGCAATGGCATATGACATCATTCAATATTTAGGGAATGTAAATGGCATTTAATTTCATTCCCTTAATGTACTTAATTCTACATAAAAATAACATTAAGGAAACAAACTAAACCATGCTGATCTTTCATTTTACATCGTCTATCATAAATAAAACTTAATAAAGTTCAAAGCAATGAAAAAAGCACATTTTTTTCAGAATACTTTTTTCCGTAATGGTCCATCCCTGCCTCTCCTTAGTAGAAACTGGACAGTGGGCACCCTATGAGTAAAAATACTTTTAAAAATTTCTATATAGCTATACAGAATAAGCTTAGAGGTAGTTATTTATGCAAAGAAAATCCCTTGGAGATAGATTTGATGGCAAAATAAAAATACCAGTAGTGTTAAGTATACAGTGAAGAGTGCCGAATTTGTACAAGTTACCATAGGAAAACTGATACATATCCGTTTTCCTATAGGGAGTGATAGTTGTGATAAAAGAATTATTTTCAATTCTTAGTATATACGACACAATCATTGAGATTCACAATAAATGAATACATTACTTCAAATGACGGTTCACACATTTACTTAATCAGATAATTTAACAAGGTGTATAAATACATTAACTTTTGAAAGACTCGTAGCTAAAAACGTGACCAAACAGGGATATATAAAAGAGGTGAGGATAAATGTAGATAAAATCTATAAAGTTAAATACAAAAAGGGTGAGATTTCAAATAGCTATAAATGATGTATCACACGATATAATTATTTTGATGTATAGTGTACATAGTATGATGTATAGTGTGATGTATAGTGATATAGAGCACAGACACTTTTTGGTTTTGATCAAAGTAAACCAAACCTTTAACAAGTAAACTTCCACTTGTTAAATTTTAGTCTCTTTCAAGATATTCAGATATAGACTTTTAAGAGCACGGATAAAAAATTTTGCCTACAAAATTATGTGTTTGATATGTAACGGTGTGTGATAATGAACTTATGTGTATTTTTTTTAAAATACAATGTACAATCACAATGGTTGTGGATGCAGTCTATTTACTGCTTAACCAACGATAGTAAAAGGGTCACGTGATCTGTCAAAATCACATGACCCTTTTACTATCGTTGGTTAAACAGTAGTCTTTGTGATTTTCTTAAAAATTCTGGCTTTTTGGTTGCCTAAATTAGGGTTGATACAGATTTTTGAATAAAAAAAATTAATGAGAATTTAGAAATTTTCCTCCCATTTCCAAGGAAAATTCATAAAAAAGGTTTTCAATGGAGAAATGGTTTAAATTTTTTGATAATTTAAGAACAAAGCCGTAATTGTTCGTATTTCAGATCGTTCATCTAAGGTTCTGTAAAAGTAGGTCCCCAGCAAAAAAAATCAGCAAAATTTCTCCAAAAAAGTGAAGGGAATTTGGACACTTTGTCTGCAGTTTTCTTTAGAAACTCTGCAGTTTTTAATAAGACCGCTGAAATGCCTTTAGAATGTATTCAAAACTGCTGTAAAAAACTGCAGACTTACGGGCTGAAGTCCCATTGCTACGAAATAACTACAGACTTCTTTGAGAAAACTGCACTCATGGCGCTTTTTTTGAAGGAATTTTGGACATGCATGCTTTTCTGCTGGGTCCGTACGGTTGTGTGTGTTCATCACAATAATCCCGTCGTGTTTATCATACATCACTATTAGCCATCCGTACGAGCATAGGATGCCCTTCACTTATACATACTCTTTGTAGTAAACTTCGGAGAGTGGGAAGATCACGTGACCTCAACAAGCTATTCTAATCACAAGGAGTACATCATACACTACCGTACAATAATGGACTTGACATCAAGGTGTAATGCTTCAAATAAAAATTTTTTATGCAAATCGGTGCTTTATAAAACAGTTTTTAGTGATACTAAGTCCAGTTGTGGCATGGAAACGCCAAGAAAGTCTAACCTTCTATTTTGGATGCTCTGATGTTTGGTTCGTTCGATTGTAAAACCTTGGATATTGATAAGGGTGCACATTTCTTTTTACAAAGTATTTTAGCGGATCTATCCCTGTAAACCAGTGGTTCCCAACTCAAATATGTCTGCGGACCACTACACTTAAATTTGAACCTTGGCGGACCATCCCTACTCCCAACTTTATCCTTAAAAATTTAACTTTTTCTCAATGCAAACATTCCTCACAGAGGGTGTAAAGTTTGATTTTTTTTCTTAATATTACAGGAAACTGAGTCTTAATACGCATCTTATTGGAACTGTAAATCAAAAAATCTATTAAACTGTAAAGAAAAGTTATTATGACATTATTTTAAATCCAAGTATTAAAAATAAACCTTTTATAAAAGACATTTTAAAGACGAGGATTATTTACAAACAGGGGCGTCATTTCAGTTTTTCGTAGGGCAAGGAATTTTTTAAAAATGGGTCTGGACCTTGCTGTAACTAGGTTTTTTTTGGCGGGGGTTGCCTCAACTTCAGTTTTGAGGTAATATCATGTCAAAATTTGACAACGTAAACTCCAAGGAAAAATGAGGGGTCTGGGGGTTCCCCCCCAGGAAATTTTTGAAAATTTGGCTCTTAAAGTAGTGTTTTAGCTCGTTTTGAGACCCTTTGGGCTGCCTCCAAAGAGAACAGTTTCTTGTAAACCACATAATTTTTTGGGAAAATAGTTGTAAATAAACGTCCAAGTTTTAAGGGGGGCTAGGGGTCCTCCCCCAGGAATTTTTTGAAATTGAACCCTAAAAAGTAATGTTTTAACTCTTTTTGAGACATTTTGAGTTGCACCCAAAGCTCCTTGAGGAAGTTACAGAATTTTCAAGGGCATTGCAGCTATTTTTCACATTACAGTGGAAACCTTCGGGGGGGATGGTTGCTCCCCCCTTCCCCCCCTAAATGACGCCCCTGTTTACAAATGACAATAATTGTTCAGGTCCGCTCGTTGATCTATCAGCCCTGGAAAGGTTCATGATCATACCTACACCCAAGTTACCCCAGGTTTAAATAACATCAGTATCAAAAAGTCATTTTTTTACCCAACAACAGTATTTTTATATTTATCAGTAGATTTAAATTTGAAACAAAGTACTTATCTCGGAATTTAAACTACTGGACAAATGAGATGACCAGGAATTCTTTATCACAAAACTGCACAATGCACATGCACTGACTGAGAGTTGTTGCAGTAGAAATTATATAGGCGAGGCTAACTGATGTTCTTCCAAAAGAGACCACGTCGGAAGATTGAAAGTCAATAAATAGTTATTTCAAAGGAGCAATTTAAAAATGATTTATCCGTTCAAAGACTCGCATTTTTTACAATAACTTTTTCTTAGATCTTCAAACAAACCTATTTCGCTTGCATCAGAAATTTCCTCTTCCTATTAGCATGCAATTTGTAGTATCTTTCAACACTTACACGCTTTGATTCGTATCAAACCATGTAAAAAAGTCCGAAAACTCGATTCTTCATTTGCCCCACCCTGGCGCCTCTGAGTTTCAATTAATTTTATTCGCAACATAATCACATTTCGTTTCTACTTTGTAATAAACATCAGTTGAATAACGTGAGTGAAATGAACAAATGAATCATAGGAGAGAAAGAGAACCTAACAATTTTTATTTATGAGACTAATGGTTTTTGGGTTTTCATTTATGGTTTTTTACTACTTCATGGGATATGTAGAAGAAAAACTATTTTTTTAAAAATTTCAACACATTTTTGGATATGTTTAAAAATCCTCTCGCGGACCACCTCCGATGGCCTCACGGACCACCAGTGGTCCGCGGACCACCTGTTGGGAACCACTGCTGTAAACAGTTTAAACTCATTTTGGAGTAGTTTTTTTCCGGTTCTTACGATCCTCACGCTTCACGCCGATTCTATTTGGCCATAAAGCGTGCTATGCTATGATTACCCCTCCACAACCCCCGTCTCGCAGGGGACTGCACACTAGGGTGGAGCGAAAAACACGAATTTCGGAAATTGAAAACGCCTATGGTGGGAATAGCTGTGGACAACCATGCCTATTAATAATCCAAAATATGAGCTCAATCAATTAATATCTTCAGATGCCCCTTTCACTTTGAAATTTCGAGATTTTGCCAATTTTTTCATATAAATGACAATAACGCATCCATAAAAAATTAATTACTCCTATTACGAGGCATGGGAGATGAAATGAACTTCCCTGAATGTATAAAAAAAGTTTCAGCCTTGAAATAAATTTTTGAGTTTAAAATTTGGCCTCTTTTTTAAAGCATCTAACGCGCGCCTCCACGCTTTCGGACGGACCTCCCAAAGCGTACCTCGTGGAATGCGCGCACTTCCCTTGCAGCTCTTCGCTTGTTTTCATTATGAAAACAACCCAGATCTCACCACGAGGAGGTGGCTGCATATCGAGTTCCATCCCTCCACCCCCTCCCACTAAAAATAAAATTTAACTGTGTTTACCCCTCCAAAAATTTAAGTCACTGGTTTAAAAGTGGTTTATATTGGCCTTTAGTTTCAAACCTTGGCAAAGAAACTCTGGATGCAATTCTCGCTCGTATAAACCCATCCCGTGCCTCTGTTCCACAAACTGCACCTGATGCTTTAGTCACTATCTTAACACACCTTTCCACAGCTTGGGAATGGCATGGAAAGTTAAAAAGATCACTATATCTTGGAACGTCTAGAATTAAAGACTGAATCTCATCATTTGAAAGAGACATAGTAAGTGGTGGTTCAGTGATGTAGTCTGATTGCCAATCAATCAGATTTATATAATCATCTGCCTCAAAGTTTAACTTGGGTGTTCTAAACTATCTAATATTATTTGGAGCTTCATTTTCTTGCCTCAATTTTAAAATTCGTTTAAGTCCCAATTCTCTTACGTGTTTTCGATCATCCGCCAACATTGCCAAAAGAATATTTTCTGGATGGGCATAGTAAGCATTTCTTTGCAAAGTTAGATCAATTACCTTCTTAAAATCCTCCGGCAAAAATCTCGATTTGGTTACGATATTGCAAAAATGAACACTTCCATACTGACACGATGGTTGACTTTTAATTTTGAATCACATAGAGGCATATACCTTCATAACATATTCTGTTAATACTTTCAAATTATGAGTTGGATGTTCATGTTCTATTGAAACATATAACCTTAAAATCCTGTTCGCTGTTGTCAGCCATCTAGAGTGATTTAGCTTTCCCGGATCTCTTTGGGATAAGATTAAAGGGATATATTTATTTGTGTGCAATCCCTTGGCACATTTCATAAAGATATTTCTGATCTGTGCTTACTCCTGTTGGTCAATAACTGGTAAAGTTGTTTCAATTTTCTCAAAGTTTTTTATTTTTAATTTCTCACAAGATTCCAACAGTTTTCCTATATCTCCCCTGTATCCTTTTGGACCGGTGGTTTTCCCGTCCACATGTTGTAACAAATGGCGTAAAGGTAGCTCATTCGTGTGTAATAGACAAATAAACCAATGCACAGGCCGTTCTAAAAAGACCTCAATTTTTCAAATTATTCCATTTTTTACACCTGTGTTTGCTACAGTAGCATTACAACCTATAACTTTTAACTTGGAAAGATGGAAATTTTTTTTCTAAAAATGTTAAGATACTTGTTTTAATGTTTTGAGAAGAGCCAGTGGCAGGTGTTACATGTCCCAAATATTTTGACCCTGGTTCTGTTACTATAACAATATGTTCTTGTGTTATGGTTTTCCTAGCAATCCTTTCCCCTTCTTTAATCATTACTAATGTTCTATCTTTTCTTCCATCAAAATATATCCCTTGTTCCCCTGGTATTTCTTCAATTTCCTTTTTTAGGTAGCTACGTGTTTTTACTCTTTCTCTTCGAATTTTGCTCCTATCAACTATATTTGACATATATATCAACTATATTTGACCTCATTACATCTGCATCAGATGGAAGCATATTAGGCTTCAACGTTTCAGCCATTACAAACACGGGACACACATCTACAGATCGCGTCCGAGGCATTTCGACTTTTTCACACAAAATCAAAACAACACTTAACTCACATTACAATTCTACAAAAAAAGAACAAAAGTATGTAAAACTAAGTAAGAAAATACGCACCAAAAACAAATGCGAATCGAATAGAACAAAGTATCACGCCTGACTACTCCGATGAAGCGCTTGCATTGATATGAATCTATTACTAGATATTTACCAAAAAAGGGGCGGGCATCTAAAGAGATCCAGACACCTCTAAGTTGTGAATTACGAGTTGTTTACCCCCTTATAAACAACGAGATGAAAGGGGAGCGCCCGTGTACCACCGCCCATACTTGCGAGGAACACATTGGGAGGTCCGTTCAGAAGCGTGGTCGCGCGCGTTAGATGCTTTAAAAAAGAGGCCAAATTTTAAACTCAAAAATTTATTTCAAGGCTGAAACTTTTTTTATACATTCAGGGAAGTTCATTTCATCTCCCATGCCTCGTAATAGGGGGAATTAATTTTTTATGGATGCGTTATTGTCATTTATATGAAAAAATTGGCAAAATCTCGAAATTTCAAAGTGAAAGGGGCATCTGAAGATATTAATTGATTGAGCTCATATTTTGGATTATTAATAGGCATGGTTGTCCACAGCTATTCCCACCATAGGCGTTTTCAATTTCCGAAATTCGTGTTTTTCGCTCCACCCTACTGCACACCGGTAAACGGGTTGCAAGGAAAAGCGTGCAGTTCGTGTCCCAGCTCCCGTAGTCTTTTTTCATATCACGACAACACCAACAATTTACCGTTGCAATTCTCCTAAAATTACGCAAATAGATTAATTAATTAAAATTGCGCCACTAATGGAACCACTTGCTACATACATGACCATGCCATGTGTAAGCATTGGAATGCAAAAAAAAAATTACATTATGGAGTTGGATTTTATGAAAACTTGCATCAGGTGATGACCTGTTCATTACTGTAGGGTAGTGTATCAATCATAGATGAATTCGCTCATCTTCACATCTGCTGCCTGCAGTAGCAGTACTTCCTCAAATTGGGAAAGGTGTCGTGTATGCAGTGCTCCTGGTTGGCGTACATGTTGACCCGGCTGAGCTCCCCTTCCTTCACCACGAACGACCCGCGGAGGGTGCTGTGCGCCACGGAGGCCTCGTAGAGGGCGCCACTGGGCTCCGTCCTCAGCTGCACCTGGTACACCACCTCGGTCAGCCTCGTGTTGTCCGAGAACTCGCCCACGAACCCGTCTTTGTCGGCGTTCTTGCGGAACTTGAGCAGGGCCTTGTTGGGCTGCAGCTTCTCCAGTCGCGTCACTTCCGACAGTCGCAGAGGGGAGCAGAGGGCTCGCTGGCCTTCGGTCAGTCCGTTGATCAAGTCCACCACGGACTGTCCGACCGGGGTGGCGATGGGGTCGTCCAAAGGGACGCGCGCCCATGACAGGCACGCGCACCAGTGGAGCTCGATGGAGGCCATCGTGCAGGTTCGCTGCAAGGGAAGGAGGGAACTTTTATGGTACCAAGGAACCTTCGGGCATTAATGGGGGTTGGAGAGGGAATTCTTTTGTTCGCTACTGCCCGAAGGAGCGTTGTCGTTGGTAACATAAAAGTTTGTGCTGACCCTGAGGGTGAGACAAGGGTAAGACTTACTGGCAGTTTAATGAGTAAAAAACATCATCAATCGTTATCTTTAGGATATATTTATTTACAATTACTTAAGGGTGTCTTGAAAAGCTAGACCAGAGGACCCTGAAGCGGTTAATATTGACCTTTAAGGAGGTCTTCGAAGCTTAGGTCTGATTTACAAGAATATTTAGCCATTAGACGTTATTAATAAATATCCTACACTGTTGTTGCCATTCCTTGATTACTTATTTTAGTAGATTAGTGAAGAAGAATGGCTAAAGTGGTTGATACTGATCCCCATTGTTGATCTTTACAGTCTGATTTAACGGGAGTATTTAGCCAGTATAGTATCATGCACCGTATTGATACAGATTGTTTAGAAAAGCTATAGACTAGCGATTCCCAAAATTGTCAATATTGACCTCCTGGAGTCAGTGAGGTCTTAGTTTGGTATAGTTAGGGTTTTATAGCACAAGGGCCTCTTCAGGCCATACACTGCCGTTGCTAACTCTAGAGTAGACCTGAGATTGACAAAGTGGTCAATATTAACCTACCGAGGTCAAGGAGTACTATAACGGCCGTATTCTGATGTGCTACCTTATCAGCGGTAAACCGCCAGTCAAAGAAGGAATCGCTTACTCTGATCGGTGGAATCCTTCTTTGAGTGCTTGCTGTACAACCGCTGATCAGACAGCACAGAATACGGCCGTAAGTCTTTCATTAAATACTCCCTTTTTTGATTGAGCTAACTGATATGACTGACCCAAAGAGATCGATATTGACCGTCAATCGAAGGTCATGGAGTAAAAAGACAAAGTACAGCAATTGACCACTTTTAAGACTGAGTTAATTAATATATCTGTCTCGAGCGAAAGAGGTCAATATAGACCTATCTAGAGTACAAAATGAGTATTAACTATCAGGAATCGTACCTCTTGTGATATCTCTGAGAAGAGGGAGATGCTGCGTTCTGCGAGGTCACCCGCCAGGGGTACGTTGGGGCGCAGTAGGGTGAGGAGGGTGGCGTGGACGTCGAAAGGGGTGACGAGGCGGTGCTGGTTAGTGCGCAGGTTGCGGGCGTGGGTGGGGTAGCGCGCGCGGAACCAGGGGGGCGTGAGCACCGCGAAGAACGGTAGCCGTTCCTCCTGCTTGCCTTGCTGCGTCTCGCGGATGCTCGAGAACCTGTGGGGAGGAAAGTGGGGTATTAGGAACCGAAGAACATACATACGAGAAGCAGTTTAACCATGGAACAAGCAATGAAAGAGGTATTAGGTTGTTGTGGTGTTTGTAGGTGGAATAAAATTCCAGTGTCCATTCTTTAACTTGTTGTTGTTGTTTTGTGAAAAAAGTTGGTGCAGAGGAGTCAAACAGGACCGAAAGTATCAAGGACAGTAACCTCAGCAACATCAACATCTTCTGAAGAATAGAGGAGTTGATGCGAGTGTGCTAGATTTCGACACTGAAGAGATGGTCAGGAAAATTTGAATATGAGTGAGTTGAATTGCAGTGAGGACAGTAATTAGAAATTTTCATTTCCCTGAATGCTTTGTCTCGCTGCTGGCAATGGTAGTTGAAATAGCAGGGTTAAAATTTATAGGGCAGGAATAGAATTATCCTTGATTGGTTGGGAGAAAAGTCTACGGCTATTCTTTAACTTATATATACATACTGGGATAATAATATGATAATAAATTAAAATAACAGTAATGCGAAAGTAAAACTTTTGCGTTCATCATCAAAAACTCTGCAGAATGGAGGGGGTTACAGTTACAGAACATACATAACTATCTTTTTCTTCTTTTTTATTACTAGATTTCAAAACTTCTAGGGGGTATGGGGGTCAAGGAAACAACAATTTTCAAGGAAAAAAACACTATAAAAATTTCGTGAGGGGTTTGATCCCCCTCAGATATACGGCTCTGGTTACCTGTGGCCGTGGTCGCTGAGGAAGATGACGAGCGTGTTGTTGAGAATGGCGGCGTCGCGCAGGCCGTGCAGGAAGGCCACCAGGTCCTCGTCCGCGTACCCCACCAGGTTGTAGTCGTCGTGGCTCAGCTCGCCGTGGAAGCCGAACGCGAACTTGGGCACGTCCGGGTAGGCGTCGTAGAACTGACGAAGCCACTCCAGCATCACCTATGCAAAACACAGGAAGAGTTTATAGGGAAAAAAGAAGCTCTCTCTCTCTCTCTCTCTCTCTCAAAAGGAACACTAGAGTTCGTTTAAGTTCTTTTGGGTTTAATTAATAAATTCCTTAACTTGAGATTTACAGCCATCATAGCCGGTGTTAAATCCTTGGTCAAAGATGGGGATTCTACCATAAAATTTCAGAGAGCTTATTATGATGTTTTAACTCGTTTAAAAAAACTGCGTAAATTTTTTTTTGTCCTTAATAGGCCTCTTAATGCCCCAGTTGTCGTATTTTAACTGCATCGTTTTGAAGGATGTACGAAAAAACCGTTCAATGCAAAAATCGGTCAGCGAAAACCGAAACAAATTTAATACATGTGAGAAGCTATGATTTTTTGAACGGTTTTTTTATTGAACGGATTTTTCGCGACACTGTTTTAAATGACTTCTTCAGGACGAAAACTTTACTAAGTTTTATAAATAGGTGAAAGCCTATTTTGCCACAAATAATATATTTTATCCTTAAAATATCTAGAAAACTTTATAATTTTAAATTTTAGAAGATAATTGTTTGGATGTAATACGAATGACTATGACTTAAAGAAGTTGATCTTCCAAAGAATCATTGGTTTAATGCAATACTTATAAAAATATTCTAAGTTAAGTTTTTAGAACAAATTAAAATCAAAGAAAACTTTTTTGTTGTTTTCTCTAAAGCTTCAAAATTACTTTCTATATCAATGCGGCAATTCGTTTGAACTCAGCGGTGCCACTTTTGGGGGTAGTGCTGCCATCTGGCAGTACTCTGTGATAGCTAAGTTTAACCCGAAATTTCATCAAGTTTTACAAACGTATCGTTAATAATAAAATATTTTATTTTACCTTTGCTATCAACCCCCTTCAAGATATAATCATTTCACAGAGAAAACTAATTTTATCTTATTTCATTAAGGGAATACTGGTAGAAGTACTAATTTTTGTATTTAAAATATAATTTGCTTAAGATACAAGCAAAAGACAACTTTTCTTGATGTTGCACCCTGCGCCCTTCCCCACAGAAAATACTTGAAAACTTGGGTCACACTAACAACAGAGATCTTCCTCAATTTTGACCATTCACGTGAGTGACTCTCAGGGATGACCGGTCTGAAGTTAGTGCACCACACACGGGCGTCGTTCCTGGGGGGGGACGCGTCCCCCCCCCAATAATTAGGAACTTTGAGTAGAAAACTTTATGTTTAACTTTTGAAGAAAGATCTAAAATTATCTGAATGTGTTTTTCCAACCTTCAATAATAAAGGATAGCGCCAATTTACCAATGGCCCCTAACACAAGGGGCGCATATAAGAGAGGGACGGACTCCCCATGATTTATTTAGAACCCTTTTTCTTTTAGAATAGGTTAAAGCCAGTGCTGAGTTTGGGGGACATTATTTCAACAAAAAAAATGCGACCAAAAAAGTACATGATAATAAGGCGAGCTCTTCTCCTAGAAAAAAAATCCAGTACAGCACTGATTGAAGCATAGAAATTTGATTTTAAAATTGTCTAATCATATAGCACTAAAAATGAGTTTGACCCTGTTTTAAAAGGTCAGATTTCAAATTTTTCACCTTTTTGGTTCAAATTTAAAAGCAATTCCCAAAAACTTGAAGTGAGAGTTTATTAATTTATTCACAAAGCCAACTTAAAATCCCTGGGCGGGGCTTAAGCGAAATAAAAGATTCATGGTTTTGTAAAATCCCCCTGTGGAGGAATCCCGAATCTTAGGGTTACCCCCCAATTTTCAGTAGCCGGCGACGCCAATGGCACCACATAATTAAGTAAAACATTTCATAAATAATTATCAGAATTTCGGGAGAGGGTTTAACCCAAATCCTTCTAGGATCTCGACGTGGCGATAATAGACCTACTCGAAATTTTTACAGCAAGGGGTGACATTCTAAAAGTTTGACAATATGAAGTACTACATCAGGGGTTTCCAACTGGCGGCCGGCGAAGCTCCCTGAAATCCACCCATAATGTGCCTTCAGAACACTTTTTAGCATACTAAAATTCAAAAACCTTTCGGGTAATACACTAAGGTACGTCGAACCGCACTTATTTCAGAGGAACAAATCGTAATAGTGCGGAAAACTTGCCTACCTATAACAGTAACTCGTGTGTGAAATTTTAGCCCTATCAAATAATATCTTCTGTTCTGAACCTCGGCCTAAAGTTTTGAATTTTTACCAAAAATTTGCTATTTTGCAATATTTCTTATGGTTCTGCGGCCTTCTGATGCACAGATTTTTTTCAGGAGGTGTAGTAAAGGTCTAGGGGGATTATTCCGTGAACCTCATCCTCATTTCTAATTTTCCCCCTACGCGAGCGGGGGTTTTGTGGGCGAGCGCGCTGCTGGTAATGTTGGCTTTCCCTCCAAACGCTAACGCTGCGCCTGCCTTCGTAGCCCGTTTTGTGGATCAGACCCTCACAGAAACCAATTATTTTCATGAAAGGGACCCAGAACCCACCATTGAGCGGTTTCTTTCCATCAAGTTCCTTGTATTTATTATTATTTTTAATTTTTTATTTACTTAAATTCCTTTCTTACAAATAAGTTTTTTTTACAATTTACTTTTATCAAACTGAAACTGCCAGCAGAATGTCAATGGGAATGGCGTCTAAATAGTGCAGTTATACAGTCATATTTCATCTGAGGGAACCTCTTTACTTAATATATTCCCATGTAAATGTAAATGTAATGACCACCTAACTGGGACACATGCCTAACACCTTGCACCCCAGGGCCCCACGGTCACGAAAACGAAGATGAGCATCGTAGGCCTTGGCCCACTAGGGCTGTTGCGCCAATGAGTTTAGTAAATGTAAATGTATCCCAATATCCTCCTTGATTACGCCCATGACACCACACACCTTGCTGGAAGCTCTAGTAACTAACTGCAATACCTTTTATCTTCCCTGAAACGAAGACTTCGAGATTTCTCAATTCCCTCTGTCCCATATTAGCCCATCTATCAGTTCCTAAGAATTGGTGGAACCGTAATCTGAGCACTTTCCCAGGCTATCATTTTAACATTGTTATGCCTAAGCTGAGAACGTTTACAACCAATATCTTGTCCTCTTGCTTACAAAATCTAGTTATGGGTGTTTTCTCTAACATAATCTTGTAATCAGTCATCATGTTTAGCAAGAAGTTATTGTAAAAAAAGACATTTTAATGCATTTTTTTAGCTTTTTTCCCAATACTGAATCAAAGAAATGCCACGTACCGTCTTGAATGGACTTTTAAAGTATATAACATTGAACCATAGTGTAACATATAAAGTAAGGAGTAAATACATGGCATATACGGGGAAGAACGCAGACCCCCCCCATCGGCTATTGAGGTACCCCTTGGAGGTAGATGAAATAAGTTGAAATTTCTGAATACGGTAATCGATGAACATAAGTTTGTTGATTTACCTAATCTGGTAATCCACATTTAGTAATCGAGATATCACTCAGTGCCTCCGCATACCCTTTTTTTCGACGCAAGCAAGGGGGAAACTATGCTACCTCTAAACAGAGAACATAATGAATTATATTTCAATCAGAATCAAAAAATCTCAATTCAGAAATCATGTTACTGGGTGTAAGTTCAGACTTCCGCAGCTTTAGGCTTTCAAAGCTAAACGCTATGTTGAAATGATTAGCCTGGGAAAGTGCTCAGATTTGGGTTCCGTCAGTTCTTAAGAACTGATAGATGGGGGCTAAGACAGGACAGTGGGGATTAAAAAATCTCGAAGTCACCGTTTCAGGGAAGATAAAAGGTATTGCAGTTAGTTACTAGAGCTTCCAGCAAGATGTGTGGTGTCATGGGCGTAATCAAGGAGTATATGGGGATGCAAATACTTGCTTAAAAAATAAACACTGAAATCAACTCAAATTTCCTCCAAAATAGAAATATTACTCTCCGGAATTTCTTCTAGCTATACCACCGAGTGGTGCTTTTGCTCGGAAGGACTCCATCTATCTGATCATCTCATAAATAGAGAGGTTCTCCGCAGATAAAATATGACTGTATATCTACACTATTTAGACGCAATATATTCCCATCGACATTCTGCTGGCAGTTTCAGTTTGTTAAAAGTAAATTGTAAAAAAAACTTATTTGTAAGAAAGGAATTTAAGTAATTAAAAAATTAAAAATAATAATAAATACAAGGAACTTGATGGAAAGATGCCGCTCAATGGTGGGTTCTGGGTCCCTTTCATGAAAATAATTGGTTTCTGTGAGGGTCTGATCCACAAAACGGGCTACGAAGGCAGGCGCAGCGTTAGCGTTTGGAGGGAAAGTCAACATTACCAGCAGCGCGCTCGCCCACAAAACCCCCGCTCGCGTAGGGGGAAAATTAGAAATGAGGATGAGGTTCACGGAATAATCCCCCTAGACCTTTACTACACCTCCTGAAAAAAATCTGTGCATCAGAAGGCCGCAGAACCATAAGAAATATTGCAAAATAGCAAATTTTTGGTAAAAATTCAAAACTTTAGGCCGAGGTTCAGAACAGAAGATATTATTTGATAGGGCTAAAATTTCACACACGAGTTACTGTTATAGGTAGGCAAGTTTTCCGCACTATTACGATTTGTTCCTCTGAAATAAGTGCGGTTCGACGTACCTTAGTAATACACTCGAACGTCCTATACCTCTTAGGTTATGGAAAAGCTTCAGTTGTTTTCTATGGTGAAAAATTAAAAGTGTGTCATCTCGAGAGGGAGATTGTATGCCCTGAAATTCCCTTCCTGAGCGTCAACCTTTATCACGAGAAGGGACCAAATGGAGTACCCAAAAATTAGGGGAAGTACTATTTTTAAGGATATTATTTTTTTAAAAACAGTCACCCCTGTGCTACATCGACTTTAAAAACCATCTTTACCATATGTCGTGGCTTGTTCCCCAAACACAGCTTCGGGTGGTCTTTCAGCACCTTGTCCATCTCCACGTAAAAAGACCTCATGTAGTGGTCAGTGGGTATCTCGTCGAACCCTTTTAGTCTGTATGTGAAGATACCTGTCGAGGGAAGGTCCTCTCCGTACGCCGTCACATATCTAGGGAGTAGAATGAAGTTGTAAAAACCCAAATAGCATTGTAAGGATGTAGAAACCTTGGCGCAATGTTGCCGTGCAACCTCATTTATGGTTTTAGCAAGGTTTTTTAGAAAACCTGCTAACAGTGTTACAACCTAATGCGAACCTTCCCTAGTTTACATACTTAAGATTGTTCATCAAGTGAAAGGAGGTTATGTGCACATTGTTTTAAGGTTTAAATAAGCTTGATAGAAGCATGGGAATAGGTTTTAGCAAGGTTTATGGAGAAAACGTTTTAGAAATGTTTAGATCTAAGGGCCGTATTCAGAAACTTTAACACGAGATGGGAACGAGATGGTAACGAGAAATTTCGACGGCCACTCCGATAATACCATTCTCGTCTCGTTTCAAGATTTCGTGTGATCATGCTGCCATCTGTCGAAAAACATCACAAGTAATTACACACTGATAATACAAATTTTTACAGGCACTAGATGTCCATTACTTTAGTAATATATTAATGTCTGAGGACTTATTTTGGTAATAAATAGCTGTGTTAGATTTTTTGGAACTATTAAACGGGCCACAAAAAGTGTAAAAGCAATCGGAACGTGCTTCGAAACTGAGACAATATGGCGGAGGACAGCTCTGGAGTAGAAATATCTCGTTTAAAATATCTCGTTCTTGTTTCCATCTCGTTCCCGTCTCGATGCCATCTCGTTCCCGTCTCGATGCCATCTCGTTCCCGTCTCGATGCCATCTCGTTCCCGTCTCGTTTCAATCTTGTGTTAAAGTTTCAGAATACGGCCCTAACAATGAAATGAGGTTATTTCAGGTTGTTTTAAGGTATGAGAAACCTTAAGGAAATGTTAGATGATCGCTGTCTCGTAAAAATGGTACTGGTTTTTGTGAAGTTTCCTAGTAAAACCTGTTTCAATGTTACGGTGCTTAACGAATCACTTTTTATACCTAAAACATGATCCGTTTTTTTTGTTTTTAAAAGAAACAAAAACGTAGTACGAAAAAGTAGAAACTAGAACTCGTGATCAGAGTTTACTAGATCTACACTCTAGATTTTAAGTGACATCAGTCGGTTCTTACACATCATCTAAATAATTTGACTCTTTTAGTGGTGAGTGTGAAAACCGAAACAAACAATGGTTGCTTGTCTCGCAGGATTCAGATTTCATTCTTGTTTTGAGAAGAAAAAGTGAAGAGTGTTGCAAGACTATGTTAGTTATATTTGCAAAAGTAACCTTAACGCAATAACAGTTGAGGTTTTCGGGGCTAACGTTAATTTTTAAAGCCTATGCCAATTCAAATAAAATGTTCTCGTAAAGGTGGACACAAATTGGAGCCGAGCGGCGTAAGCGAACAGCCACGAACACGCTCTGCGCACGCGCAACACGTAGGCGCTAAGAGCGGCGCTTGCGCAGAGCGTGTTCGCGGCTGTTCACTTACAGCGCTCGGCTCTAATTTGTGTCCCCTTAAGGTTACATGCTAACTGTTACATGCTAATCTTCTGAAATCTCTATGGAATTTATCGAATTTTTTTACAACCATACCCGTTGGTACTGAAGTTCTTCCAAACGAAAGGGTAGACATTGACATAATTGGCGTTGCTCATCCTTTTTCTGGTTTCCGGAAGCTCAGGCTCTGTATATCTATATAGGGATAATTACTCCTGTAATCATTTTTAACTTAACATGAATATGTGCAAAAAGAAAAGATTCAGAGTCAACCCATAAAGAAAAAAAAGTTGATTTCAAAATAAAAAAAGAGGGCATTCAATATTAGGTAACACGTTAAAGAAAAAAAAAGTTGATTTCAAAATAAAAAAAGAGGGCATTCAATATTATGTAACACGTTAAGGGGGTTTTGTATGTGAAACATAAGAGGTGGTATGAGGAGAGTGAAAACTTTTGTGGCGTCAGACTAAAAGGTGTTTTTCATGCTGTGATAAATGAGGCATTTCTTCTCCATAGCTAGTTTTAATTAAGTATAAAAATATCAATAAAGTAAAGGAAAAATATGATTTTTGAAATGGATAATTGCAGTCAAATTTTTTT
Source organism: Tetragnatha versicolor (assembly GCA_024610705.1). NCBI lineage: Eukaryota > Metazoa > Arthropoda > Arachnida > Araneae > Tetragnathidae > Tetragnatha > Tetragnatha versicolor. Next base: position 3,534,904 of record JANDEH010000020.1, read on the forward strand.
AATCTTAATGTAATCAGAATGGCTTAAAACCTCCAAAAAATATTTTAATTTACCTTTCAAAGCCCTAAATTTTAAGTTATTTTCAATTACAAATACTAGCTTCTTTTCTGTATGAGCTGAAACAGCTTGAGACGTCAAATGTGCCTTGTTTACTATCATTCCGCTTTGAAATACTGAGCTCTATTTTTTTATAGCCTAGTGTTTCGATGAAAATGGCGTTTCCCATATTTCCAAGAGGCACATGTGACGTCACACTGTTAGGCGCTTTCTGTACAAAATTATCTCATAGTTAACTGAAAAAAAAATTGTGGGAAAACAAGCATATTTTTTAAATCAGAAGAGTATATTTTTAATAATTTAAAATTGAATATTCAGAATTTTAAGAAATGCTGCAATACTCCATTATAAAGTAAAAGATTTACTTAAAGTTGAATGAAGTCCTACTTTAGCAACAAAAAAAGTACTACATATATGCAGGTGTTTTATAACAAGACCAGTATGGGGCGCGATGAAACGTGGGAACTTGTTGATAGTAATTAATGAAGGAATAGAGAAATGTATCGAAGTTATTCATCTATTCATCTATCACGCATCTATTCAGTCATCGAATATTTCTCTAATCTATTCCAAACTTACCCCGTCAGCATAGGGATGAGCGCCTGCGGCGTACCGTCCCCCACGATGTTGTAGCCTTCCAGCACCGACCCTTGCAGGACATCCTTAATGTAATGGTAAGTCTTGGGAAGTTTACGCATGTAGTGGAGTCTCGACATGGAATCCAGTCCGAACATGAGCACGTTCATGCCCATGGAGTCTGGGGGCGGGGGGTTGGCCTTGGCCCGCTTGACCACCGCCTCCCGCCGGACCACCCCCGCCGTGATGTCCTTCCATTTGAGGCCGTCCTTCGCTTCACACTTCACGTGGAAAAAGTCGCTGTGGAGGGGCACCGTGCCTGCAACCGAGGAGTTAGTTAACTCTATCCCGATCAAGCACAAACGTTCAAGATTAGAACAGTTTTTGTCATGTATGGTCAAATTTCGTTTACTTCTGTTTGAAGTTACGTAACTTGACATATTTTGCATGAGCTGTGGTACTAGGGATAAAGCGGAAGCTAATACGTCGATTTAAATTGATTGATTTAATTTTATTGATGAATTTCCCTTTCAGGGAAAGGGGCCATTCAAATATTCCGTAAGCACTTTTTTGGTCATTTTTAACCCCCCTCCCCCAGCAAAATAAGCAAAAGTAAGCAAACCTCAACCCCCCCACCATAATTACGTAAGAAACTGCCGGACCCCCCCCCCTGAAAATTTGACATCCCTTTTAGTGTACTGTTTTTTTTTCTCCTTGAAAATTAGGTGACTTATACAAGGAGCTGTCCTTTTTTGGTGTAACCATAAGGGTTAAAAAATGAGTCAAAACACTACTTTTTGGGGTTAAAATTTCAAAATGTTTGGGGGGTCCATCCCATCCCCAGTAAAAAGTTCTTACGTCAGATTTCCTAATTAAATTTTTTGTTAAATTTATTTTTGGTTGAATTTTGAAATTTTTTTTATGCAAGAAACAAGAGATTTTCGAAAATGCAGTATCTTCCGTAAGCATCACTCATATCCCCCTCCCACCTTGTCAGGAAAAATAAGCAAAGAGCAAACCCCTCCCCCCTTAGGTGCTTACGTAATATTTGAACGGCCCCAAATCTCTATAATGACAAAATTGTGGACATTGCCAAGGCCGTGATTTTGGCACAAGGAGCAATTTGACTTGACTTCAACTGGACACGACACCACCCAACCAACCAATACGTCGATTTTGGGCATGAAGACTGTTCCATGGACGGGGCAGATTCCGTAGTTGGGCCTGGTTGGAGAGATTGGCGAACTGTCGCCAAATCTGGAAAAATTTTTCTTGTTTACAATTGGCAACCCTAAGATTATGAATAGTGCACAAAAATCAGGCTGAAATTCATTGATACCAGTAACTCAAATCTTCGATTTTTCTTCATTTTTTACTCATTAATTAATGCAATTTTATTTAATTTTTGGGAGAGAGAATATCATTTAATCGTGGATACCTTCAATTTTATTTGCTAGCAATTTCAGTATGTGGAACCATGGTTTACTAGTTTAGTGACTAGTAAGCTGTGTCATAATTTTTTGAACATCTGAAGAAGAAAACATTAAACAATTTAGCAACCCCAGACACCAACAATAACAAACAGTTATCAAAAACGTATACATTGTGCTTGTTTATTATTTTCTATTTATTTTAATCCGTATTTTGTAAGCTTTCATTTTTATTTTCTTCATTTCCAATGTAAAAATAACCAGGTTGTACTATTTTGTAGTAAGAACTTGGTGAAAAATACAATCTCTAATACTTTTTTGTCATAAAATACTGTACTTGCAAATATCTATCACGCATTAACAACTTGGCGAAAAATTATTCGCCAATCTCACCAACCAGACTCAACTACGGAATCTGCCCCGTGGATGGATAAACTATGGAACAAAACCCGAGAAAATTTGGAGGGGGCATAGCTCCCCCATCCCCCCACAAATCCACCCATGTCTATCTCATTCATTATATATTACTCTTCCCAACTTGTGGAATCGTTTAACCATTTGAAATGCTGAGAGGGGGCATATACCTTGTCCATCGGACGTGAGCTCGACCACCTTGCCCCTGGTGGAAGAGAAGTCGTCGGTGCGCACGAGGTAGGTGAGGAGGCAATGCACCCTGCCGTGCCGCTTCACGATCACGGGGTTGATGGCGACGGTGCCCTGCCGGATCTCCACCCAGTCCACCTCACGCTTGCATTCCAGCTGCCCCAGGTCCACGATGTGTCTGAAGAGAGAACGGTGGTTTTTAGCCATTATTGAAGCCGCAAATTCACTACCTGATAAAATAGATTACGCCTCTCCCAAGCAAGACAAGACTCACACAATAAGGAAGTTGCATGTGTGAGATTTTCAAAAACAAACAAGTGTTCCGTATGGTTTTTTGTATGGTAAAATGAAATATCTAGTCAATATTTAAAAAAATGCACAGGAAATTAAATATTTTAATTTAAAAGTCGAGAAAAAAACGGGTGACTGAAAACGCTTATTGTTTAAAGATGTCAACAATCATACCATCAACTCCATTGCTTTCCAACAATGTTTATCGTATGATGGCGTCAACATACGATGATCCCAAACTCTTTGCGTTTTCGCTCGCTTTTAAAAAGTAGATTTTTGTTAATTTTTTTGGGAATCAAAAAATTTCTCGATCGGCCTCAAATTTTGGGTAGTTGCTTATTTTTGCAAGAAGAATCGATTAAAAAAATACAAAAAATCATGCAACTTCCTCATTGGCAACTTCCACCTATTGGCATGGTCCAACCTCCAAAATTTTGTAAGAAAGCCTACCACAAATGAAATGACTGCAGAAGTAGTACGCTAGTTCTCGGTTAAATTTGCAAGGGCGAGCTTAAGCATTCGTAATAGACTACACTGTGTGTAAAACGTTGACAAATAAAACACATTTGTTGATGAGCTCGTGGTTTCCGGACCACTTACAACAACTATTATGGAAGTGCTTCTTATAGTGAGCATTGCCCCTAAAGTTTTATTACCCCGACGACCGTCAACAGCGAACAATTTATGATACCAACGACGAGGCTCCTTCAAGCAGTCGGGGGAGATTAGGGGCATTGATTAGGGGCCCCCTTCCTTTTGTGTGGTTATCTGAGGTCAATTAGCGAACAAAAGAGGTTCCCCTCCGCTGAGGTATCATAAATTTTTCGCTGTTGACGGTCGTCGGGGTAATAAAACTTTAGATGAACCCTATGTGAGCATTAGGGTGTCCCGAAAAAACCGAAATTTCTCTGATCGCTTAGCGGTAGTGCTGAAAAGTTGTGAACTACCATCACTAAGAAGCGTGTGAAATATTAAAACTGTGGGTTGGTATCTTCTGTTGCTTCACGAGGCCTGAAGTTCTGAAAATTGGACTAAAAATGACTAAATTTCAAAAATTCATAAAAAATTGCGAATTATAGCCATATAATTTCATATGATACAGATCAGTGAAAAAAGGCATTTTTTCCAATTTTTTTCAAATTTTAAGGCTTGAAAGCTCGACAGAAGCTTTTACTGTTTTACTGATCTTTATCATGTGAAATTCAGTTTTACATCAAAGGACATCTTTTTGATGACTTCTGAAAAATTCGAAATTTATTTGTTTCAACCACAATTATTGGTACCAAGTGTTTTTGAGCGAAATGACCCTAATTCTCGCCTTAAAACTAAAAAATCGCTCTAAAGAGGTGCAGTTTTAAAGTAAAATTATTTTTAGCGTTCTAAATAAGTTCTAAAAAACATATACAGGGTGTATCTGAAATGGTGCAACAAACTTTCAGCGATGATAGTACTCATCAAGACGAACAAGAATCGCTATAGATAGGGGGTCCCAGACCAAATCCCAGGGAGTTAAAAATGGAGCGACACCCCCAAAAAATCATTGAAAAATTCAATTTGCAGAAGAACTACTATTGGTAAAAACTTAATTATGGTCTTAAAAATTGTGGTTTATTATGATCTTTAAAATTACTTCAAAAGTCTTCACTTTAAAAATTTTTTATTATGAAAAAAGTTAAAAAACACAAAAAATGTGAAAACTCTGCCAAAACCCTATTTTGTATTTCGGAATCCTTTCTTTTGATTTGATAATCTGAAAGATCATAGTTGAAAACCCATAAGTCCAAAGTTTCACCTAAATACAATCAATATTAAACGCTTGAGATCCTTTTAAAGTTTGTTTTTTGGGTGCGCAAGCAGTTTTTTAGAGCTGTTTCCAGAACAGCTGTTAGCGCAAGCAAAAAACAAACTTTAAAAGGATCTCAAGCGTTTAATATTGATTGTATTTAGGTGAAACTTTGGACTTCTGGGTTTTCAACTATGATCTTTCAGATTATCAAATCAAAAGAAAGGATTCCGAAATACAAAATAAGGTTTTGGCAGAGTTTTCACATTTTTTGTGTTTTTTAACTTTTTTCATAATAAAAAATTTTTAAAGAGAAGACTTTTGAGGTAATTTTAAAGATCATACTAAACCACAATTTTTGAGACCATAATTAAGTTTTTACCAATAGTAGTTCTTCTACAAATTGAATTTTTCAATGATTTTTTGGGGTGTCGCTCCATTTTTAACTCCCTGGGATTTGGTCTGGGACCCCCCTTTCTATAGCGATTCTTGTTCGTCTTGATGAGTACTATCATCCCTGAAAGTTTGTTGCACCATTTCAGATACACCCTGTATTAGCCAAGTTTATCAAATTATATAGAAAACTCAAAAATATTTTTTTAAAAATTCTGAAAAAAAGACCAATTTTTCGACTTTTTTTCAACTTTAGGACCCTATAGGTACCCCTTAAAATTAACTTAGGGGGCTGAAACTTTATACACTATCTATTCGGACCCTGAGAAATAGGAAAATCCTTGGGTAGTTAGGTTTTTTATTTTTAAGTCATTTTTATAGCACCATATTGTATAAAAGGTAGGTCAAAAGTCAAAAAACTTAATTTTCGAATATCTTAAAAACCAGAGCTGAAGAGCAAAAACGGATGCCATATTCGGAATCAGGAGGTCAAATATATACAAAAACAGCTTTAATATTCCTGGCATCAGAAAAAAGTTTTTTTTGTAGACCAGTGAAATAGTACCTTTTAAGTGCAGCCCCAAACTTATGGCTATAATTCGCAATTTTTTATGAATTTTTGAAATTTAGTCATTTTTAGTCCAATTTTCAGAACTTTAGGCCTAGTGAGGCAACAGAAGATATCAACCTTAAGTTTTAATATTTCACAACCTTCTTAGTGATGGTAGTTCACAACTTTTCCGCACTACCGCTAAGCGATCAGAGAAATTTTGTTTTTTTCGGGACACCTTAGACTAGCTAGCTAGAGCATGCTCCAGAACTTACAAGTGCTGGAAGTTAATCCCTAGTATGTAGTTGTAAAGTAGTCAGGAGACATCAAGTCAGTTTCCTCGAGTCAAGAATGGGCTTTGGCCTGTCGGGGGTAATGGCCGTTACCTTTCTAAACAGATTGGAAATCGGTTGGTTTTAATGGCCCATATAATAAGAACCTATTGGCATTCGATTGGTTTAATGGCTCCAGACCCAGAAGAGGAATAGATTGCCGATTGGTTAGTTTAGTGGCCCATACTATACTGTACTGTATTTATTTTAAATAGGCGCCTGAAAATATTTCCTTCCCCCACCACCGACGGCAGCTATCAACGTCAAAAGCGACGAAGAAGGCTCACTTCTTTTTTACCACTTGACTTCCTTAAGCCGGTAAAATAGAAACATCTCCCAGATTGCTCCTTTTATTTTCCATAGCCAGCCTCAACTGTAGTAGAAAAGTGCAACCAAACGAATCAGCCTCTGAGGCTGCGCGAAGAGCGTAGCTATGGTTACGCGACGCCAATTCTAAATGAACAGAGTATATAAGGAACATGTATAGATGATACTCACTTTGTGATGAGCGGGTGGTCGTGTTGCAGGTCGGGATGTCGACAGGCCTGCTCTTGGGTGTCGTCGCTGCGCCGCACCTCCTCGAACGTGGGCGCGCGACTCCACGCCGACAGCAGCACGTGGAAGCAGAGCACCACCGCGAACGCCGCACCCACCAACGCCGCGAACCGCACCCGCACCACGCGCATACGGCTGATCCCTCCTCCGCTCACCTGAAAAGATGAGAGCTACTATTACAATCAGGGTTGGCAAAAAAACCAAGTTTCCCAAAAAACCAAAGTTTTTTCAATGAAACCCTGAAAAAACCAGGGTTGGCTGGACCGGACCCAATTGGTTTTTTTCGTGAAAGCCCATGAGAAAAAACCCTTATTTTGGACCCATTTTTAGGTTTTTTCAAGAAAAATCAAGATTTTGGCGGTTTTAATATTGAAGAAAACCATTTAACGAAATAACATACCAAGAACTGCAGTTGAATGGGTTTTTTCAAAATTTTAACCAGGTTTTAATAATTACAAGGTTTTTTTCATTTTTGAGTGGGTGTTTCAAAATTTTAACCAGGTTTCAATAGTTAAGGGTTTTTTCATTATTGAATGATATTTTTCAAAATGTAAGACGTTTAAAGTTTGAAAAAACCCACTTAAGTACGGAAAAACTGACATTGTTTTGACAGAACACATTTAGCATTGAAAGAACTCAATAATATCATGCATGTGATTACACAGACAAAAAATTGGCGGAAAATATTTAAAAAAAATTCGATGGCGCCTAAATTTTTCTTCATTTTAAGTAGAGGGGTTTCATCGGCTTCTACTTCCGGAGATCTAGGTTGGTTGGGTTTTAATGGCCCAAGACCCAAGACAGGGTATAGTCCGAGATCTAGGATTCGATATGCTAGATTCATATTTTTTTGCTTAAATAATCTTAACTAATTTTCATATTAAAATTTAGTACTAGGGCGCACTAGCGGTCAGAGTTTTCCGTATAAAACGATTGGAAAATAAGAAAGTGGAATTTCAGTTTTGCAAATCGAACTGTCGTATTTTAATTTTGCTAAGCAAATTGGCGGATTTCCGCCAATTGGCGGAAGAATCACATGTATGTAATATTTGAAAAAACCCACTACTAAATTGAAGACAACCCCTTAATTTTGAAAAAAACCACACCTTTTCCGAAAAAACCCAGTTTTATATGGGTTTTTTCAGGGTTTTATTGAAAAAACCCGAAAAACCCAACCCACTTGGGTTAATGAAAGGAGAATTTCACCATTTATTGCTGGTTAAGCGGACAATAGGTGTAAACTCACAACTCTCAAGCGTGACCTCCAACCGTGGACAGGTTTCGTCCTTGTTGGGACTCATCAGCACGGTATAGGATGGTAACGCAAGAGAAAGGCAAGGTACACCTTGCCTTTCTGGAATTAAATCTGTCCTAAGAATGCCATTGTCATTCCAGCAGATGAGTGGAGGACTAATCAATGGTCACCACTTTTTCAGTTATAGTCGGCTGGACTAGTACTTGCCCTCCTCTCTCTTGCGTTACCATCCTATACCGTGCTGATGAGTCCCAACAAGGACGAAACCGGTCCACGGTTGGAGGTGACGCTTGAGAGTTGTGAGTTTACACCTATTGTCCACTTGGGTTATTTCGAAAAAACCCGGGTTTTTGCCAACCCTGGAAAAAACCCATATAAAATTGTTTTTTTCGGGAAAGGTGTGGTTTTCTCCTAGTAAGTAGGTTTTTTCAAATTTTAGGGAGTTGTGGGCATCGAACTCTCTACCTTGTGAAAAGAACTCTTTACCTTTTAAACGAACTTTTTACCTTTTTACCATAGAACTTTTAAACCTTTATTACATGCAGATTTTAACTTGTATATTTTAATCTTAATCGTTATAGAAATGTAATTATAAATAGCAGCAATATTGTATACCAGCACTACCGCACACACGCACCTTTACCTTTTTTGTATTTTACTATAACTTTTAAAATGTTGTGTTAAGTTTTTAATAAACGTTAAGTTTTGTTAATCAATGCCCGGCTTTTGATTTCCTCTTCTGCGTTCACAACGACTTGGAGTGATGGCTTTCCGCCACATTGGTGACTGCCACAGAGTTCTTTCTATGTTAAATGTGTTCTGTCAAAATAATGTCAGTTTTTCCATAATTAGTGGGTTTTTTCAAAGTTTGTCAGTTTTGTTAATGTTTTTTATTTTTATTTTACAGTATTCATTTATCAACGCTATGGAGATCGAATGTAAAAACAAGCTTATTTTTTCTCCTTAATTTTTTATCACTAATTTTGAAAAATGTATTCAATAATGAAAAAAACCCCTTAGTTATTGAAACCTGGTAAAAATAAAAAAAAACACTCAACTGCAGTTCTTGGTATATTATTTGGTTAAATGCTTTTGACTTTTTGTTTTTGATATAGTCCACTGAAAATAGCGAAAAAAAGGGCCGAACCTCGGACAAATTGCAATAAAAGGTTTCTCAACGGTTTTCACTTAGGAATGACCTCAATAATAACATACTAAAAATCGGCCAAAATCGGCCGGGGGGAAGTTTAATTTTTTTTAAATTTTTAAAAAATGGCCAAAAAAATATTTCAAAAAATCAAATTATAAAAATAGAGACTTATGATACATGTTTAAAGGCTATTTTTCAGTGCTGAATACGAATATACCATTTAAATTTTAAAAAATTTAAAATTTCAATTTTTAAAAATTAATTCAAAATTTGGAAAGTTGAAAAAATTAAAACATCGCTCAAAACCACAAAATAATTGCAAAAGAAATAATTTAAACGGTTTTCAATTAGAAATGACTTAAATAATAACATACTAAAAATGGAAGTAAATCGGACAGTAAAAAGTTTAATTTTTTTCAAATTTTCAATTTTTTTGGCCTCAAAAATCGACCTTTTTAAAAACTCGTGTTAAAAACGTTTGAGGCATTTACCAAGGTCATTTTTCCATGGATGTTGTAGGTATATACCTCTATAACATAAAAAAACCACAATTGGTGATTAAATCATTAGTTAATTAATTAATTTATAAAAATTAACGTTGAAAATACAGGTAAAATCTTTCAATCAAGTAATAAGGAAAATATTTAGACAATATTTGGTAATAAATGATTTTAAAAATAATTAAATTGAAAAAGGACAAAATATCGTTCAAAAAATTAAAATTTTAAATTAATTTAAAAAATTTAAATTTTTTAAATTTTGTAGTTTATGCATGTGATACATGTCTCTAGGCTATATTTTAGTGCTGTTTACGAATATCACGCCAACTTTTCAATAAAATTTAAATTAACTGTGGAAAAATTGATGCATTTATCTCAATAATTTTGTTTTTTATGCATCAATTTTTCCACAGTTAATTTAAATTTTATTGAAAAGTTGGCGTGATATTCGTAAACAGCACTAAAATATAGCCTAGAGACATGTATCACATGCATAAACTACAAAATTTAAAAATTTTAAAAAATTTAAATTTTTTAAATTAATTTAAAATTTTAATTTTTTGAAAGATATTTTGTCCTTTTTCAATTTAATTATTTTTAAAATAATTTATTACCAAATATTGTCTAAATATTTTCCTTATTACTTGATTGAAAGATTTTACCTGTATTTTCAACGTTAATTTTTATAAATTAATTAATTAACTAATGATTTAATCACCAATTGTGGTTTTTTATGTTATAGAGGTACATACCTACAACATCCATGGAAAAATGACCTTGGTAAATGCCTCAAACGTTTATAACAAGAGTTTTTAAAAAGGTCGATTTTTGAGGCCAAAAAAATTGAAAATTTGAAAAAAATTAAACTTTTTATTTATTAAAAATTCTTCCGGGTGTAAGGACCGTGGTCTATGAGTAAAAACGGACGTTTCGTCTACATCTGCGGTAGACATCTTCAGCGAGACTGAAATGAAAAAGTTAAAGAACGCCAAAGCTGACCGTGTCACGTGGTAGATCCAGAGGAGAAGAGTCTCATTGGTCAACGTCACTGAGAGGCTTGACTCTAGATTTCCGGAGGGCTGGGTGCCAAACACGTGGAATAGTTAGCCCCTCCTCCTTGCGATTAAAATTATTCTGGTGTTTGTGAATCTCAATGGCTTCTCTCACAAGTCGGGCTTGGAAATGTGTCGATCTGGATAAAACATCAGTGTGATCAAACTTGATAATATGGTCTTGAGATAAAGCATGTTCAGCGATTGCTGATTTGTCCGGTTGTAAAAGGCGACAATGTCTCTTATGTTCAGAAATTCTGGTTTTTATGGATCGCTTGGTAGTACCAATATAAACCAAACCACACGAGCAGGGAACTCTGTAGACTCCTCTGCTTAGTAGCGGATCACGTGGATCCTTTGCAGAGCGTAAGAGATTGCATATTTTCTGCGTAGGTTTGAAAATCGGTTTTATGAGGTGGCGTTTTAAGATTTTACCAATACGATCAGTGACAGACTGGATAAAAGGAAGGAAAACTAGACGTGATTTTTGACCTTGACTGGTATTACTGGACACCGCAGAAACAGATTTCTTGGGTTGAATGGATTTGCGAATTTGAAATTTAGTATATCCGTTAGCTTGCAACGCAGTATTGAGATGATCCAATTCTTGCTGGAGGTACTGGGGTTCACATATTGTTTTCGCGCGATTCACCAAAGATTTTAAAACTGAACCCTTTTGAGAAGGATGGTGATTAGAATTATTACTAAGGTACCGATCTGTATGGGTGGGTTTCCTGTAAACAGAGTGACCCAGCGAACCATTTTCTTTTCTTGTTACCAGAACATCTAGAAAGGGTAATTGGGATTTTTCTTCAATTTCGTGGGTGAACTGGATCTTGGGGTGGAAACTGTTGAGATGCTCAAGAAAAACAGGGAGGGTGTCTCTTCCATGGCTCCATATTACGAAAGTGTCGTCTACATAACGGTACCAACACGTTGGCTTTAACGGGGCAGAATCCAGTACGGACTTTTCAAAATATTCCATGTAAAAATTAGCTATGACTGGGCTAAGAGGGCTCCCCATCGCTACACCGTCCACCTGCTCGTAAAAGTGGGAATTCCATTGGAAGTACGTAGTGGTAAGAACATGTTTAAACAAGGCTGTAATGTCATCAGGAAAAATACGTTGTAGCAAGGACAGGGTGTCGTCAACTGGAACACGAGTAAATAGGGAAACCACGTCAAAACTGACAAGAATATCACTGGGTGAGACAGATATAGGTTTTAAAATATTAATAAAATGTGAAGAGTCCTTGATGTAACTCTCATCATTGCCAACATAGGGTTGGAGAAGGCCTGTCAGGTATTTGGCGAGAAAGTAAGTTGGTGAATCTATAGCACTCACTATAGGTCGTAAGGGAACATCCGGTTTATGCAGCTTTGGGAGGCCATACAGTCTAGGTGGAAAAGCTTCCGAAACTAGCAGGCGTTTTTGAACTGCCGGATCAATTGATGAGGATTTGATTAGCTTGTTGGTAGATCGTAAAATACTGTTCGTGGGGTCCCGTCGGAGAGTTCTCCGACTACAGAGTTCCCTGCTCGTGTGGTTTGGTTTATATTGGTACTACCAAGCGATCCATAAAAACCAGAATTTCTGAACATAAGAGACATTGTCGCCTTTTACAACCGGACAAATCAGCAATCGCTGAACATGCTTTATCTCAAGACCATATTATCAAGTTTGATCACACTGATGTTTTATCCAGATCGACACATTTCCAAGCCCGACTTGTGAGAGAAGCCATTGAGATTCACAAACACCAGAATAATTTTAATCGCAAGGAGGAGGGGCTAACTATTCCACGTGTTTGGCACCCAGCCCTCCGGAAATCTAGAGTCAAGCCTCTCAGTGACGTTGACCAATGAGACTCTTCTCCTCTGGATCTACCACGTGACACGGTCAGCTTTGGCGTTCTTTAACTTTTTCATTTCAGTCTCGCTGAAGATGTCTACCGCAGATGTAGACGAAACGTCCGTTTTTACTCATAGACCACGGTCCTTACACCCGGAAGAATTTTTAATAAATAAAAAGTTTAATTTTTTTCAAATTTTCAATTTTTTTGGCCTCAAAAATCGACCTTTTTAAAAACTCTTGTTATAAACGTTTGAGGCATTTACCAAGGTCATTTTTCCATGGATGTTGTAGGTATGTACCTCTATAACATAAAAAACCACAATTGGTGATTAAATCATTAGTTAATTAATTAATTTATAAAAATTAACGTTGAAAATACAGGTAAAATCTTTCAATCAAGTAATAAGGAAAATATTTAGACAATATTTGGTAATAAATTATTTTAAAAATAATTAAATTGAAAAAGGACAAAATATCTTTCAAAAAATTAAAATTTTAAATTAATTTAAAAAATTTAAATTTTTTAAAATTTTTAAATTTTGTAGTTTATGCATGTGATACATGTCTCTAGGCTATATTTTAGTGCTGTTTACGAATATCACGCCAACTTTTCAATAAAATTTAAATTAACTGTGGAAAAATTGATGCATAAAAAACAAAATTATTGAGATAAATGCATCAATTTTTCCACAGTTAATTTAAATTTTATTGAAAAGTTGGCGTGATATTCGTTAACAGCACTAAAATATAGCCTAGAGACATGTATCACATGCATAAACTACAAAATTTAAAAATTTTAAAAAATTTAAATTTTTTAAATTAATTTAAAATTTTAATTTTTTGAACGATATTTTGTCCTTTTTCAATTTAATTATTTTTAAAATAATTTATTACCAAATATTGTCTAAATATTTTCCTTATTACTTGATTGAAAGATTTTACCTGTATTTTCAACGTTAATTTTTATAAATTAATTAATTAACTAATGATTTAATCACCAATTGTGGTTTTTTTATGTTATAGAGGTATATACCTACAACATCCATGGAAAAATGACCTTGGTAAATGCCTCAAACGTTTTTAACACGAGTTTTTAAAAAGGTCGATTTTTGAGGCCAAAAAAATTGAAAATTTGAAAAAAATTAAACTTTTTACTGTCCGATTTACTTCCATTTTTAGTATGTTATTATTTAAGTCATTTCTAATTGAAAACCGTTTAAATTATTTCTTTTGCAATTATTTTGTGGTTTTGAGCGATGTTTTAATTTTTTCAACTTTCCAAATTTTGAATTAATTTTTAAAAATTGAAATTTTAAATTTTTTAAAATTTAAATGGTATATTCGTATTCAGCACTGAAAAATAGCCTATAAACATGTATCATAAGTCTCTATTTTTATAATTTGATTTTTTGAAATATTTTTTCGGCCATTTTTTAAAAATTTAAAAAAAATTAAACTTCCCCCCGGCCGATTTTGGCCGATTTTTAGTATGTTATTATTGAGGTCATTCCTAAGTGAAAACCGTTGAGAAACCTTTTATTGCAATTTGTCCGAGGTTCAACTCTATTTTCAGTGGACTAATATTAGAAATCGTCAGATCTCAATTCTTTTATTTTTTATAGTTTGCAATTTTGAATGCAAAAACACCTGAGGTTGTACCTTCGGACACCATAAGTGTTGTACAATACTGGAAAAAAATCGACTCAGACCCTATATCTCCGGAACGGCTTGTGATATAAAGACAAATAAGGTATCATTTTTCGTGGGATTTGAAGTATTCTATATACAGAAACTTTTTCCAAGTTCTTAGGGGGTCGTCTTCATATTAAATGAAGCACCAACTTTCGTTTTTTCTATGGGCGACATGAAAGATTATTCCAGATTCTGAAAGAGCACCCTCTAAAACCCCCAAAACCAGTTTTCATGCCATTTGGTCCCCAAATGAAGCCAGGAGTGGGGGTTGAAGTTCGTTGAATTTACTTTGAAATCTCGTTTTTCATAGATTTTGATCCTTACAACCATTAACCCCACGCACACTGTAGGAAATTTCAATTAGAAAAATTTGCGCCAATCTCATATCGCCAAAGACATACAACTTATGAAAATTACAGTAACCTTAAGGTAACCATAATCTACTAACTGAAATCAACACATATATTAGTACGGGAGCTGGCGTTAAAATGAAAAATTCATCTGCTCGTACACGATTTTAATATGACAGGATAGTGTTAGTGGTGCTGATCACGGAATCGAGCGTCAGCTGGTCAGGTAGCGGTGGGTTGAGCGTGGGTAGGGGGTCAAAGTTGCAAAAAAAGTAAAAAATAAATTCATCGGCTCGTGTATGAAACTTGGTGGAGATGGTAGTTTAGGCCTTCCTGATTACAAAAATGACCGTCAGCTGGCTGGGTGGCCGTGGAATGACCGTCAGCTGGTCACGTGAACTTGCAAACAAAAAATTATCTGACAATGCATGGAACTTGGTATGGTTGTCAATCTCTATTACATGAAGTAATAACGAGTTACCAGTCTTCAACTTACACTAGCAACTCATGAATTAATGTCTGTTGAACTAGTAACTCGTTATTATTTATGTAACAAAGATTGATTTCCTACCAAGTTTCATGCTTTGTCAGATAATTTTTTTGTTTGCAAGTTTACGTGCCCAGCTGACATCCATTCCATTGCCACCAAGCCGGCTGACGGACATTTTTGTAATCAGAAAGGTCTAAACTACCATTTCCACCAAGTTTCATACACGAGCAGATTAATTTATTTTTCTTTTTTTGTACCTTTGACCCCCTCCCCACGCTCAACCCACCGCTACCTGACCAGCTGACGTTCGATTCCATGATCAGCACCACTAACACTATCCTGTAAAATTAAAATCGTGTACGAGCAGATGAATTCTTGAAATTTAACGCCAGCTCCCGTACTATATTGTTTAAACCTTGATGTTGAACGTAGCCGTGTGGCCTAACGGCCAGTGTGCCTGGTCGCAAGTCTCTAGATCAGGGGTTCCCAAACTTTTTTGGCCCGTGGACCCCCTGATGACATTTTTCGTACCCCGTGGACCCCCTGTCTTAGGGATCGTTCAAAAAGTAGCTAAAATCTTATGTTTATTATATATATTTCTAAACCACGCATAAATTTTGTAATTTTTAAGTGTTTTTGTGCATTGTTAAGAATTTGATTTCACACTTTCACATATTTAAAAAAAATCTTTTTTTTGCTATTAATATGTTCACACAACATTTTTAATGAAAATGTAAAAATAAAACGTTTGAAACTAAAAACAAATCTAAACTTTTAATATCATCTTTAATATCAAACTTTTAATTTACATTTGAAGGCACAAACGACACCACGAAAGTTTTGGTCGCAAACTTGTCAAAGTTAATGGCTTATATGAGGGAGCTATTCATAAACCAAATCATGAAAACAATTACAATTAATTAATGGAATGTTAACAAACAATATTTAATTAGGTTCAACAAAGAAAAGTAATTAAATTATACTTTACGAAGAAAATTGAATTGTAATTTAAGAAATTGAAAAAAAAATGTTTCTGCAATAAAAAATGTATTGTTTTTTATTCATGCATTAAAAAATATGCTCATTTACGTATGATGTGGAACAGCATTTATAAATTTTGAAAATAACTTCATGAGTTTTCAGTATCAGAAAAAAATAGCGAAAGTTAAGTTTCACCAAAGGAGAACCACAATGAAAATATTCAATTGTAAAAAGCGAAGATCAAAACAAAATTAAAATATAAACAAACTGATGTTTAAATTTAAAAAATTAGGTAGTTAAGGATTATCTGGGTTAAAATCTTGAAAACACGGCTTTATTATTGACGTTTAACAAGATACACATGAGAAAATGACCACCAATGGCTAAGGCTAAATGTGACAGAAGTCAAATGTTAGTGTTAGTTTTAATGTTTTAATTTTTTATTAATATAACATTTAATTTATGACAATTTATCATAGAACTTTCTACTAGCACCCGGTTAATCATAAAATATAAAAATATTATTCAAAGGTTTATAATGTAAAAACTGTAAATGTAAAAATACTGCCTAAGCACCCTTTGTTCATAAAAACCATCCTTATAAAATATTATTGCTATAAACAAGTAATAAAATCTCCACATTTCAACTTAAACTCATTGAATAATTATTTCTAAATAGGGAATAGGAATTATATGAAGGGAATTAAAGGTAGGGAATAGGAGTTATATGAAGGTATAAACAACAGGGAGGGAAAACTGGAATATTCCAACATACTTTTAATGTGGAAGGGTTTTGACATTAGGTTTTTAACATTAGGTTTAAACGCTGTGAGGTTTAACCTCAAAACACGGTATTATATCCAACCTGTTTATTTGCTTGGTCAAAAGGTTGGCCACAGCGCCTTTCTCCACTAAAAAGAAGGGGGAAAAGCTATCAAAAATGGAATTTCTTTTGACCACAACCCAGCATAACTTGTTTTTGAAACTTAGTATCAAAATTATTCATTTTAATGAAATTTTTCCCATGGACCTCTGAAAGTATCTGTGGACCCCCTAAAAGTAGCTGTGGACCCCTAATTTTCATATTCATGCCCGTGGACCCCCTGGAAGTCACTGTGGACCCCTGGGGGTCCATATGGACCACTTTGGGAACCGCTGCTCTAGATCCAAGTTCGAACCGCATAGCTTCCGTGTTCTAGTTTTGCTTTTGGAAGTTTGTGTATGCCTCGAACTTAAACTACCGATAGAGTTAGAATTAATAAGTTCTTATTTTTTACTCTACTAGGGGGCTCTGCCCCCTGCTCGCTATCGCTCACCAACCCCCGGAACTGCTTCGCAGTTTTTTGAAGATCGCTTCGCGATCTTAGCGAGCAGAGCTCGTTTGTTTCATCTCAACAATCCAGGCTCGTCGGCTTAGTTAATGCGCCTTTGGTACCGAAGCTACTCATCTCTAGTGTATCAATGATTTAATTCGAATCATTCATTCCCTCGAAGATATCAAAATAAAACTGTTTCTAAAATATTCATCTCTTAACTTCAATTCTTCTTTCTTCAATTATTGAATAGAAATGTTTTTAAAAAAACATCAAGCAAGTCTACCAATTATCATCAACCAGCTTAGAGTAAAAACAAGCCTTTATAAGAAACTTTAAATTTTTAATATGAATGTAAACATCTAGGGAATCGTCGGAAATTAAAGAAATAAGACTCATAAAAATAAGCTGTTTCCCTAGTGAAAGACCAGAAAGAGAAGAAAAAATTGAAACTTTGAATCTCAATAATTCTAAAACTGATTAGAATTTTTTAAAAAACGAAACGCCAATATTTTTATAAAAAATAACTGTATATGGGTGATTCTCTAGAAATGTGAAAAATTCCGGTCCAGGGTGCCTACTTAGAGGCTCGAAATTAATTCCCCTTCCGGAAAAACTCCTAGACCACGTGACTTTCCGGAGTCACGTGATACAAAACTCAAAAAGTGCTACTTGGATGCCAAAAAATACCTCTGCCTTCCGGAATTGAGGCGGGAATTTTTTCACCCGGAAAAAACTGCGTGAAATTAATTTCACTGTGGGGAAAAGTAATGGCGGACAGTATAAACAAATCCCAATCGGACCTTCATTTGTAATTAAAATCAATAACTGTATTTTTTTACCGGAAGAGGCTGCACAAGGAATTATTTTTTTAAAATAAGATTAATCAACAAGAATTCGGACTAAAGAAATGCGAATAATATAACGTGAAAGAACAGACAACAACAGGAACAGCATATTCTGTGGTGAAAGGAAAAAAAAGGTAAGCTTTTTTCTATTAATTACCTTGTTAAAAGTTACTATAATTGTTATTAATTAACACTTAATATATCCGATTTACTTATTCAATAATCGGGGATTGGTATAACTATTTTGCCTCGATCAATCTAACCATAATTTATTGAAACGTAACTTTGAGATTGTCCTAATTTCGTTTTTGGTAGATGTCTTGACAATTCTTCAACCTAAATATTATCATAATAATGAAGTACTTTATAAAATAAGGTGCTGAAAATTTTTTTTGAATAACTTCCAGAAAACTGTAAGAATACCTAACTCTAAATTCTAATCATATTATAAAACATACAGTGATCTTAAAGAGTGCTTTGGCTTATAAATATTCAATTATATCACAGTTGAAAAGTAATTATTTACTTGAAAACACAGTAGAACTCTTAATTATTATTCGGTATTATGTAATTAATTGATTTATGAAATGAACTACTACAATGTTTTCAAAAATTCCAGTGGTAGTAAATTCATGTATTCCATTCTAGGTTCTATTTATAGTTGTTACCACATCCTTTCTTGATGTAATGGACCTCAGACCCCCAATAAAACTGCTGCAAAAGTAAACATGGGGTTTTCTAAGAAGGTAAAATAACATTTTTGTAATGTGAGTGTTAGTAGAAAAGAATGCTTTTATTAGTTGTGTACTTTGCAAGGGAAATGTTTAATTAGTTTATAGTTTTGCTGATAAATATTATGATGATTAAATGTTATTTGTTACCTGTCATGCTTTAGATAAAATGGCTTTGTTGGTTTTATTTGCATTCTTTATCTAGTCATAAATGTTTCTGTCAAAAAGAAAGTTTAAAACATTAAAATTATAAAATCCAAATTTTAATCAAGGATTAAGCTGATTAGGTTTGTAAAATTTAAAGGCACTTGCTTGATAAGTCATTGACCAATTTGCCAACATTAACACTGTTTCTAAAAAAACTTTAATGCTCTACTCATCTATAATCATTTTCTGTTTTTGGAGAGTTTTAATTTAACATTGACAAATTAAAAAGTTGACAGCTTAGTATTAAATTTGAGACCACCTACAAACAACATAAAGGACATTGTAACAAATGAAATTATTAGTGATAAACCTATCAGCATTTTTATCAGTGTCGTATCATAAGGGCCATTGTAAAGAAGTTCTAATATACTAAATATAAATACAAGTTACTACTGATTATAATACATCTCTTTTCCCTCTTTCATGACTTGGTTCCCCCTTTCTGTATGTTGTCCTAAGCTTCAACAAACTAATGTTTTTCATTTTGATGCCTGCTTGCCTTTTGTGCATAAAACTATTTAAGAATATTCAACACAACTTGTATTTAAAGCCTAAAAACTTTTTACTATGTTGAATTTAGGCACTATAACCTAATCTAAACCTATATAATCTGATTTTAATTTAAAATACCAGGTATAAATTTAAATGGCTAAATAATCCTATTTTATCTCGCCGAAATCCCATTCACCGACAAATCATTACACCGAAAGACTATTTTCCCAGCAAAACATTTCTCAAAATTGGCCATTACAGACAATATTTTAAAAATTCCAGAATTTTCCATATTCTAGTAAACAGACAAAAAGTTTTACTGAACTCCAAAACACTGTCAGATCATTTCACCGAATTGATTGTTTCGCCTGTCTTTTTGGCCAATGGTCAAGTCATGTTAGGGTTATGGAATTGAGGGAAATATCTTGTCGGTGAAATGGCTTTTCAGTGTACTGGAGGTAATTTCTGTCGGTGTAATAAGGTTATTCAAGAAGACAGGAATTTTTTCTTTTGGGTAACTGTGTTTCGCTGTGGCTTTTGGTGAGATAGGCGTGCAATTGTTATAGTAAAATAATGTTCTTAATAAAAGCTCATGTGCTTATGAACAACACCCTCAATGTGGAGTTTGAAGTAATTGGTTAACTGCATTAAAGTTTTGGTCAAAACTTACCCTCTCTCCCTGAAACGGCAAAAAAATTAAAGTGAAGAGTATTAAAAAATTAAGTAAAATCTTAACCATTTCCTATAGGGGGAAATGTAAACAAAAAGGACATGGGGAGTGTATTAAGTTATTTTGAACAACTTTTATAATATTCTTTGTTTCTTTTTATACAGGCAACATCTATCCGAGTAACCATGACTGGGTAAACCCATCCTCAACAATAAAGGATTCAACGATTCATCTTTTGAATGCATGGATCTTCATATCAATATCTTTTTAAAACTATGGGACTCATTTACTGACTCTAGCATGCCACTATTGTATGGAAATAATTGTAAACTTACACATGTCTAATTTAAAAAGTTTTACAATTGTTGATTCTGAAATGATTGATAGTTCTCAAATAAATTTTGTTATTTTTATTAAAAAATATTATTTTGTGTGTTCAATTCTTATAGCTAAGAGGTAACAGTACTCTAAGGGTTCTCTCTTATTTACTAATATTGGCAACATTTTATGTATAAATATAAAAAAAATTAAAAGCAACAGGGAATAATAATAATAATAATATTAAAGGAGGGGCAAAGCCAGGCACGTCGACCAAAGGTCCATTGTGCCAACCTCCTGACTGTATACAGTCCTTGTCCGCAGACGCCTGAACAGTCCCCATAGGACTGGACAAAAAATAACAATTTGACTTAGCGTTACTAAAAGTTATTCCTGACCGAGACAGCATCATACCCTCTACCCGGTTCTCCAAATAAAAAGGCTCCATACCCATTATTTGATTCCCTTATTTGAGAGGTAAACACCGAGATGAGCTTCTGGGTCTGAAACTGCGTTCCACCTCACGGGCCAATTTGCAGCAAGCTGCGACCCATATATGTGAGGTAGTCAAGCAGAGTTAACCCGTCCAACACATCTACAGAGCTCCTACTTCCTAAGGGTCAGTTTTTATAGGTTCAGTTTGCAGAGGAGCAGCCCGCAAGAGGCAGTCTTCAGGGTCATAAATTACAGCTCCTCATCCCACGGGCAAAAGCAGCAAGCTGCTGCCCATGTGTGGGACTTAAAGCAAGCAAAGTCGACCCATTCAAAAGCCCCCACAGGTGCACAACCATGCTTATCTCTCCTGTCAAACTTGCTACATCTATATCCTGTAGTGCGTTGCAGAGGAGCAGCCCGCAAGAGGCAGTCTTCAGGGTCATAAATTACAGCTCCTCATCCCACGGGCAAATGCAGCAAGCTGCTGCCCATACGTGGGACTTAAAGCAAGCAAAGTCGACCCATTCAAAAGCCCCCACAGGTGCACAACCATGCTTATCTCTCCTGTCAGACTTGCTACATCTACAGACTTGCCATGTAAAAGTACTTTATATTTATATATCCTTGTCCCCAAGAAATGTAACCCGGGTCATAAGTTAGATGCATACAATCAAAAGGAAATGCCTAAAAGGTTACCTACCCGGTACCTGGAAGGGAAATATTGGTGGGGTAGATTACAGGGTCTTGCAGTGCCAGCCACACCTCACAAAGCAAAGTGCAGATTACTGCTGCTCGAGTGAGGCTAGTGGGCCAGCAAAGCCGACCCGTGCTCTCTATCCCCACCTTATTAGACCTGAAAGAGAACATATAGTTAAATCATTCAGAGTCAAACTTGGATCTTCCGCTAGGAAAGAAGACCAGTAGCATTAATAAAACTTGTTAGTGCAGAAGTTGGGATTCTATGAACATCCTCTGTTCCTAGCACATGGTCTCCGAGATGTTCCAATCTTAGGGCAGCAAGTGCCTCACATTTGCAAAGAATGTGTTTGGAGGTTTCTTCCTCATATTTGCAGGCTCTACATGTTGGATCAGAGACAACTCCAAGTACATGTAGGTGTCTTTTCAGGGTATTATGGCCTGTAAGTAGACCAGTAATTCTTCTGATACCTTGCTTGCTAAGTTTAAATAGCTCATTAGCCCTACAATCACTGGGATTACTGCTAATAAGTTCCTTAGCTTGTCTTTGTCCTGCAGCTTTTAACCAGTCGTTATATTGCTGCTGGCGAAGGATTTTAGTCACTGTATAACTGAAGTGACAGTTAGATATACCAATGACTGGTTCTGGTCCATGGAAAGACTCAATTGAACCTCTCCTGGCCGCTTCGTCAGCTAGTTCATTGCCTTCGATGCCAGAATGTCCTGGTACCCATAAGAGGGTAACTTTGCATTTTTCTGAAACATCTCTCAGAGCCATGTAGCACTCCCAGACCAGCTTTGATGAGAAGTTTCTTCTTAATAGGGCCTTTAATGCCGCCTGACTGTCACTGCAGACCATCAGGAGCTTGCCGTGAAGATTTTCAACCAGGCAAAGTCTTGCACACATAAGTATGGCATAGATTTCTGCTTGAAAGACTGTTGCATAGATTCCTAAGGGATAGGATCGGCTTATGTTTTCCTGTGGGCAGCATATACCTGCACCAGCCCCAGAATCCATCTTTGATCCATCAGTGTACCACACAATGCTGTTCTTGTCAGCAAGAGGGGGATGGGTCTTCCAGTTTTCCCTAGATGGGAAAGAGACTTCAAAAGGTCTATCATAGATGAATTTTGGAAGCATAACATCAGTTGGCATGTTTGCAACAGGATGTGATTGAATATCCTTGTTTAAGTTGCTCCATGACAGATGTGCTGAGTAATCCTTCCAGTGACCTAAGAGCCTTAAACGGTGTCTACAGGTCAAGGCTTCTCTTTCTATCTGCAGATGCAGAGGGAGTAAGCCCAGGAGAATCTCTAATGCAGATGTTGGCGTAGTCTTCATTGCACCTGACATAGCAATGCAAGCCATTCTCTGTATTTTATTAAGTTCTTTTTTGGTTACAGCAAGGTTGATTCTGGACCACCAAGCTATTGCACCATATCTGATGATTGGACAGATAATCATTGAGTAGATCCATTTCATCATTCTAGGTTCAATACCCCATGTTTTACCAATGGATCCTCTGCAGGACCAAAATATCTTTTTGACCTTAGAAGTGCAGTACTCTAGGTGCTGTTTCCAGCTTAACTTCTCGTCAAAGATTACCCCTAGATACTTAACTTCTGTTGATCTGGATAGTCTACTTTTAAAAAGATGTAGATTCACTTGATCAGTGTTTTTCTTACCCGAGAAAACTATCATTTGTGTCTTCTCTGGATTAACAGAAAGCCCTGTCTTGTAGCACCAAGATTCAACTTTCTTCAGTGCTTGGGACATGGTACTATTTACTGTATCCAGGAACTTACCCCTGGCAATAATAACAAGGTCATCAGCATAGCCAATGCAGGTTATTCCAGATACATTGATGTTCTCTATAAGGTCATCAACGACAAGACACCAAAGTAGTGGAGAAAGAACGCCACCCTGGGGGCAACCAGCCTTTGTTTTGACCATTTTTGTATCACCCAGGAGTGTGGCTTTAATGATCCTATTGGAAAGTAGACATTTTATCCAGTCGATTAACGTCTGGTTAGTGCCTCTTCTTCTAAGGGCCTCTATGATGGAGTTTGTAGGAACCTTGTCAAAGGCTCCCTCAATATCCATAAAGACTGCAATGGCTGATTCTTTAGCCCTCCTATTCTTTTCTAGAGTAAATGAGATCATATAGAGGGCTGTTTCAGTTGATTTGCCTGGTTGATAGGCGAATTGATTCTTTGAAAGAGGATTTTCCATCAGTATGGAGTCTCTAATATGTCTATCAATAAGCTTTTCCAATGTTTTAAGAAGAAAAGATGATAAACTGATAGGTCGAAATGATTTCGCTTCATGGTAACTGCTTTTTCCAGGTTTAGGAATAAATATTACCTTATTTAGCCTCCATTGTAACGGTACATGACCGAATGCAATACAAGCTCTGTAAATCCTACAGAGAGCTGGGGCAAGTTCTTCTTTGCCTTCCTGTAGAAGGATCGGAAAAACACCGTCCAGACCAGGAGATTTGTAGGGTTTAAAGGAATCAATTGCCCATAGAATCCTATCATAGGAAACTATTGCTTTGGCTTGTTCCCATCTCTCTCTGTTGCAGCAATGTAGTGGAATGTCTGATTCCAGAGTGTTATGCTCAACAGAAGAGGAGTTGGGGAAGTGAACTCGTAATATTTCCGTTAAGGTCTCTTCTCCTGTTTCAGTGAACTTACCATCTTTATCTTTTATGGAATTTAGTTCACAGTGTCTATCATTCTTCATGATCTTTACTGCTTTGGAAACAGCAGGGATGTCATTAATATTTTCACAGAAGGCTTTCCAAGATTCTCTCTTAGAATCCCTAATGGCTTTATGATAGGTGGTGAGGGCTGATCTATAGGATTGCCAATCACCATGCTTTTTAGCTCTATTAAAGAGCCTTCGGCATTGTTTTCTCAACTCACCCAACTCATGGTTCCACCAAGGAACCTTCTTTTTATACCTTATGGTGCTAGTATCACAATTATTATGATATGCATCTATGATAGCACTTTGAAGGTGCTCTACAGATTCCTCAATATCACAAATAGAGTTGAACTTACCAATATTTCCTGTGGTCATCTGCCTCAGGTCATCCTTATAGGAACCCCACCTGGTGTTACGGGGGTTCCTTCCCTCTACCATCACTGCGGCTTCATCAGCTGAAATGGTAAAGTTGATTAGACGGTGATCAGACAAGGACTCCTCATCCGATACCCTCCAATCCCTGATGAGTCCAGAGCAATTGCTTGAGCTCAAGGTTAGGTCAATGACTTCACTTCGGTTAGAAACAACAAAGGTGGGTTCATTTCCCTTGTTGAGTACATGTAGGTTGTACCTTAAAATGTACTCCAGCAGATCCTCACCACGTTCGTTGCAGTCTTTGCTGCCCCAGATGACATGGTGAGCATTGGCATCACAGCCAATGATAACTCTGTTGTTTGTGCTGATACAAGACTCAATGAGTGATTTTAGTTTATCGCCCATAGTATCATTGCTATCATATGGCAAGTAAGAGGACATCAAAATGATTTCAACTCTTTGACCATGTACTTGTGTTGTTATCTTAACAGCAGCATTGTCTCCATCAGTTAACTTCATGAGACTTATTGCATTTAGCTGAGAATTAGCATAAATAGCTGCTCTTGGTCTGGAGCATGATCTGTCATAGAAAAGTCTATGTCGAGACCCACCCAGACCAAGTATCAATCCATCCTTGGTCCAAGGTTCCTGGATAAAGACCACATCAATCCTGCCATCAGCTAGCTTCTTAGCCAAGAGTGCTGAGGCCGATTTACTATGATGAAGGTTTATCTGGACTGCCCTTATCTTGGATATCGATATTCAGCAACCTGGCTTCTTCTTCAGAAGCCAGAGAGGCAGTATCACTCTCCATGTCTTTGAGAGTGGTGTCTGAACCTGAATTAATATTTAGGTTGCAAAGAGGGATTTCCTCACTTACCGAAGTGTTGTCCTCCGCTGATGCTGTGACCTCCATCTCCGGATCGTCTTCCACCTCCTTAGCAGAAGCCGTAGAGGGAAGAGATGCAGAGGTCACTGTGGCTGATGGAGCACTAGCTTGAGGCTTATCAGTCACACTCTGACCAGGCCTAGATCTTGATTTGGCCAGTCTTTTTTCTGGATCAGCAACAAGGCGCTTAAAGTACCCCACGCTTAATCCAGTTCTGCCAATGAGATTGGCCTCTTCTACTGCTTTAGCAGACCTATCATCCATTTCAAAAATCCAACGGACCGCATTGGTCTCATTGGTCTTGCGAAGAATTCTCCAGTTCCTGGTTTGGAACGAAGTGTTGTACTTTTGGAGAATCTTCAGGAGTGTCACCCCATCCTGATTGATGACGTCCTTCGTCCGAAAGCCCATCCTCACAGGTTTGGGGAGATTTGCTGCATCGATCACCTTTAACTTGGCTCCCAGAATAGTACAGTTGCCATCCAGGGTACTAGTAAGCCAAGTGGTAGTGAAGATGTCCTCGCAGTTGAAGATCAAGGATCCACCTTGTGGGTAGATCGACTTGATCATTGGCAGCTGGTTTGAAGCAGGCATCTTGCTTATGAGGTCCAAAAGGTGTTCTTGAACCTTTTTAGAATCAGCATCGCCAATCTTTCTGGCGGGAAAAGTTTCTTTAATCACCGCCATCCTGATTAGTTTTACTGTGTCAGCATAAGATTTTGTTGGGGTTGGCCCTCCACGTACCTTCTTGCTGGTTTGTTCATTTGAGGGGGTTGCAGGATCAGATAGGTTTCTTTTCTTGGCCCCCTCAGTTGAAACAGCAGGAGAATCAGCTGGGCCCAAGGCAACCTGCTTCTTCTTCTTCTTACTCCTCCGTCGGATGTTCCGACGTTGGTTCTCAGTGCGGTCCACACCTTCCCCCGAACCCGGGATGTTATCCTGGGTAACAGGGTGGTCTGTGGACACAACACTGGTGGTTGTTTTAGAACTTTCCCCCGAACCCGGGACAATGTCCTGGGTAGCAGGGGTGTTCAGGGTCTGTTTTAGATCCAGGTGATCAGATAGAGTGGGGGTTTTACAGGATGCGTTTTTACTCGAACTCTTTTTTGTTGTAGACATAGGTGGTTGTTGTAGAAAAGGGAGAGAAAAATCCCTTCCGAGTTTCAGAGGACCAGTTTGGTGGGGCTTGCCCCAGATTCAACAGCCAGCAGTGACCTCGGGAGAGCCCCCCGCTCTGCCATGCAGGTCCCCACCCAGGCACCACCTGGAGCTACAAGGCAGGCGAGATTATACACCGGCTGATAGAGCAGCCAGGACATGCTGGTTAGGCTGCCCCGGGCTCCTGTACTATCCGGCGGCCTGAGACGCAAAACTCAGTTTTTCACCTGTATCCTCTACATGGCTGCTTCGTCCGAGAACCCCTCCTCACCAGTCCAACGATCCTCAGAATTTCAGATCCTCCCCCCAGATGCCGGTTTTCCCAGAGGCCGGTGGTCCGTTAACCGTCATCCCACCCGTCCCTGGTATGCCACAGGTCTTTGTGGCACCCTCCTCTTTTCGCATCACGGGCATAGGCAGAGTTAAGCAACAGGGAAAGCGTCCAGGCGCGTAGCCAGAGGGGAGGATTTGGGGATATATCCCCCCGAAACTCAGAAAATTTCCTTTTTGACCATAGAAAACCACTAAAATTACATCATATCCCCTCCCGAAATATCAATATCCGCCACCAAAATTTTTTTTCTGGCTACGCCACTGAAAGTGTCATGTATTTTAAAAACTGACAATAATTTCCAAATAGTAAAATAAATCAAAATATTATAACTGGCAGGTTGTTTAATGTTTGCAAATTAAAGTTAGTTTATTAAATTTCTCGACACTCACCAGGCTCATCCAAGAGCAGTTTCTCAAACTGAGGGTCGCGAGAAGATTTTGAATTTTTCATAATTTTCAGAGATGTGTTATTGACTTTTGAAATTTATCAAATTACCATATATAGTCCTACTTGTGGTGTTGAATGCAAAAGTCAATTTATGTAAATACATACCATGTGTCACATTAATGTGCTAATTATGCAAAACTAGTCGGTTATTCAAATAAGATTTGATTATAAACGTAGAACTCTCCATCCACACCGGGGGAGCAATGCAATTTTTAAGAATTTTTTATGAAAATAATGTAACTGCAATTTATCCCAGATAACTAAAAAAAAGTTAAAACCCAGTTTTCAAGGGTCAAACTAATTAATTTTGGTACTTACGTTTTATCCCGTCGACTAAAGAAAGGTCAATGGGTTTACCGTTTTTTATTTAGCAGTATGGTCGACGGGATAATATGCAAGAACCTTAATTTTTAAATAAAACTGACTAATTTTTTTAAAATTAATTTTTCTTCTAATACGTGCATACAGGCCTGACGAGAGGGGGGGGGCGAGGGGGTACAATTGGCCCCGAACCCAAATATTTTCATATTGAGTTCTAAGAGGGATATATTTTTGAATATTTTGAAAATTAATTTGTTTACAAAGAGGTTCAAAAATTTTCTGGGGTACCCCCAGACCCCCTTTATCGCTTGTTACTCATCGTATCAAAAGAAAACGATATTTTTAAGTTGAGTGAAATTCAGATCTTGTCAAGAAATATTTTAAAAATTACATTAAGCCTATGAATGCATGGGGGGTACTTCAGAAAATTTTTGCCCCCTACCTCAAAATGAGAAGTATAGATATTAGGGTGGGCCGAAAACACACTTTATTTTTTATTTATGTTCTAATAGCGCGGAAAGGGTGCCACTTGGGTCCAATAAGGACGATGTAAAATATTGTTTCAATTGGATAATATCTTCAGCTCCCGCATCGCACTTAAAGTTTGAAAAAATGGATGACTTTTTTACAAAACAACTAAAAAACCAAAGATTAAACTCTCAAATATTGTTCATGATTTTTTTATGAGGAACTAATATAGTTATAGACATGATGTCACAGGTTCCATTATTCTATCACCCTTCTTTCGTTTGATATAATTTTTTAATGTTCAAAGAAATTTGGTAAAGTTGTTTTTCCTGCATTTTTAAACAGCTAATAACTCTAGAACTAAACAACTTAAAAACCTGAAATCAGTCCCATTTTGTTCGTAATATTTTTTATCTTTAATTTGATGTGCATCATGATCATCATTTTCAAAAAAAATTTCAAAATTAAAAAAATGACAAAAAAAATTTAATAAAATTTTTTTTTTGAAAATGTTTTTGAAAAAATATTAACAGCCTTTTAACTCTTAAAATGAACATTACTACTAAACTTCAAGGAGAAAATTAAATTTAATCATGTTTAAAAAAATTAAAATATTCGAAATTTAGGCATGTCCCCTAAACTATCCCTAAAATTATACAGTCACTCATGGAAAATTCTTAAACTCGCTTGAGGGTGTTCATATGACTTAAGACATGCAAAAAATGTCAAATTAATTTCAGAAAATACGACAATTAATAGATTCCGTACAAAATCTTACAGTGCTAATTCCCAACTTTAAGTTAATTCAATTTGCATGACTTTTACCTGAATATTCCTTAGAAATGTGTTTATATCCAATTTTTTTATGTTCTAAAACTTTTATTTACTTTCATTTGACTTGTTAAAAGTAAAAACAATTAGATATAAGCATAAATTTTAGTAATTTTTAGGAGAAATGCATGCAAATTGAATTAACTTAAAGTTGGGAATTAGCACTGTAAGATTTTGTACGGAATCTATTAATTGTCGTATTTTCTGAAATTAATTTGACATTTTTTGCATGTCTTAAGTCATATGAACACCCTCAAGCGAGTTTAAGAATTTTCCATGAGTGACTGTATAATTTTAGGGATAGTTTAGGGGACATGCCTAAATTTCGAATATTTTAATTTTTCTAAACATGATTAAATTTAATTTTCTCCTAGAAGTTTAGTAGTAATGTTCATTTTAAGAGTTAAAAGGCTGTTAATATTTTTTCAAAAACATTTTCAAAAAAAATTTTTTTATTAAATTTTTTTGTCATTTTTTTAATTTTGAAATTTTTTTTTGAAAATGATGGTCATGATGGACATCAAATTAAAGATAAAAAAATTACGAACAAAATGGGACTGATTTCAGGTTTTTAAGTTGTTTAGATTTAGAGTTATTAGCTGTTTAAAAATGCAGGAGAAACAACTTTACCAAATTTCTTTGAACATTAAAAAATTATATCTAACGAAAGAAGGGTGATAGAATAATGGAACCTGTGACATTATGTCTATAACTATATTAGTTCCTCATAAAAAAATCATGAACAATATTTGAGAGTTTAATCTTTGGTTTTTTAGTTGTTTTGTAAAAAAGTCATCCATTTTTTCAAACTTTAAGTGCGATGCGGGAGCTGAAGATATTATCCAATCGAAACAATATTTTACATCGTCCTTATAGGACCCAAGTGGCACCCTTTCCGCGCTATTAGAACATAAATAAAAAATAAAGTGTATTTTCGGCCCACCCTAATAGATATGTCACTGGGGGCCCGCTTCCCAACCTTGTCCCCGGGGCCCGACTTGGCTCTCGACGGCCCAGCATGCATGCAATTTATTATCCTAACGAAATAGTTTGTGACCAAATTATTGAAATTGAAATGCAATAAGGATTGAAGCAAAGTTTTATAAAAAATGACAACTTTCAATTTTGATCGTGTTGGCTCAATGCAAAATTAAGTTTTTAATAGCAAGGTTATAGTGTTATATTGAGTTAGAAATTGTGGTTGGATCCTAGCAGAGCCCAAACCCTTTCCAAAGTTGGAGATAATTCCGCTATCTTGGTAACCCTACTTTAATACACTAGATGGCGCTTGGCACTATCTTGTCCTGGTTTGGCACTTTATTTTGGTTTGTCGCCAAGGGTGTGGGCTCTCCTAGGATTTTACCGAAATTGTCAATTTTTATTTGGGTTGAGAGTTATAAATTGGGTCTATATATAACCAATGATTAAGCATGAGTTACAGGGAAAGCACTATGGTAAACAAATTTTAAAGAAATTATGATTAGAATTAACAAAATCGTACTAGCAACTTCTAAAATCAGGAGAAACTATTATGAATAAAGCTATAAAAAACTATCACACTAATCAATCTAATATGGCAAGATCACAATAGATTTACAGTGCTTTCCTACATAACAACTCATGCTTCGCCACTTGGTTTAACTCCACTATCTTATTCACAATTTCAATATTAAACATTCAACAAAACATAATGATCAACTGTAAATTAAAAAGAGTATAAATAAATTACTGGTGGTGTAGTGGTCTTACCAAAAGAATCTTACTGGTGGTGTAGTGGTCGTGTTTTTACCAGTGATTTAAAAAATTTGGTACTCACGAATTGAAACTGAAACAAGAACTGAAACTTTTTGTTCCTCGCTGAGAATGAGGAACAGCAGATGCTTCTTGGCGATATGCTTTCTCGCCAAGCACTTTGCGGAATGAACATCGTAAAAGAATTTAAGGTTGCATTGTGAAGTTGGAAGAACCATTTATCGCCAAACTTTCGCCAAGGACTGGATTGTTAAAATTAGCCAGTGCAAGATACTGAGTGATTATGCAATAGCTCTTACAATATTTTTCACCAAATATAGTGTTACACTGGATTACATGGGGGCCAAATTCAAGAAAATTTGAAAACTGCTTAAGTTAATCTTAATAAAATAGTTAACAATACTCTTATTTTACAATGAAACACAGACCATCAATTTAATATGCCTTTTATTTTCCCTGATGGATATAAAAATGCCCTCATTAAACTAACTTGGAGTACATTTACTATGCCACCTTAATCACGATAGAGATAGCAAAACAATGGAAATATTAAGAACTTTTTGTGGTTCTTATGCATTTTGCTTTTGCAAACGATGAGATAAAAAGTTCATAGCGTTCATTAATTCTTGACACTCTAATTCCTGAGGTCTTACAGCAATGCTGTATTGAATTGGCACCGAGATGATCTTCTATCAAGCTGATTCATGGGCGGTAATGACAATTCTTATTACACAAATATTTCAAGTCCACTGTTGTTTCAGAGCACAATTCGAAGCCGCGCAGAGGGAAGGATCGCGTTATTTAATTAAAAATTTCGTTTCATCACACACATCAAGTTAATGTTTTTTGTTTACAGTCAAAAGAAGCGTAAGAAATAACAACAAAAGCTGTGATTGGTCGCCGCGAAATCCGGATGGGAAATTTAAGTAGTCTCGAACCCAAATGCCCTTTAATAATTCCAAGACCTATTTCATAGTGCCATCTAAGTGGCACTTTCTTGTAGTTCCGGAATCTTGGTCTTGGAATTTCATAATTCCGGAAGTGGGAATTTTTCCCCGGGGAAAAATTCCGGAGGCCATCTAAGTATGCACCCAGGGGTCAAAAATCCATATTTATAATTTTGTAAATTAGCAATATTACAAATCATCCCGGTATACCAGGCGCCTCTTTCATATCCCGGTGGTCCCGGTAATTTTTCTAATCTCGGCGTTCCCGGTAATTTTCCTATCTCAGTATTTCCAGTAATTTTTGTATTCCGGTATTCCCGGTGTCTTGATGGTGAATATCCTATCCCGTTGTTCACGTTAATTTTTATAACCTGGTAAATTTTCCTATCCCGATGTTCCCGCTAATTTTCCAATCACGGTGTTCTTGTCACTTTTTACAATCCCGATGTTCCTGATAATGTTGAATATCTTGGTGCCTTTATAAAATAACAAATTTGAAACTATAATAAAAAGTTTAGTAAATGAAAAAGTCTAGTGATCTGTCTCATTTGATACAATGTTTTATTTTTTAACTCGTTTTCCATGAAAAAAATTGTAAATTTCAGTAAATATAATTATTTCAAAGGAAAAAATCTTGAAATGGAAGAAATGTCCATGCCTTCGGTGTGGTCTAAAAGGAGATGCATAACACACATACATACACGCAGTCACAAAAGTTTTTATTTATATAGAGATTAATAAAATTGCCTAGTAACTACAACACTGGTACTACTAAAGTTTCCTTATTATTGCTTGCATGACTGGTAAAACGGGTTTTCAAACACGGAAAAATAAGTGAAAAAAAGCAGGAAAAATAGGAAAAAAAAGAATGAAGGACTGATTTTCTCTTTATAAATTATAGCCTATGTCCTATTCTGATGTATAAGCTACATTATTGTAAAATTTCATTAAAATCCATTCAGTAGTTTTTGCGTGAAAGAGTAACAAACATACAGACAAACATTCACAATTATAATAGTAGTAGGACTAGCTGTTATACCCGGCCTTGCACGGGTGGGGTGTATAAATTTATTTTTTAAAGTTTTCTTAAAATACATTAATAATTTTGTAAATTTGCAATATTACAAATCCTCCCGGTATCCCAGGCGCCTCTTTCCTATCCCGGTGTTCCCTGTAATTTTCTAATCCCGGTGTTCCCGGTAATTTTTCCTATCCAGGTGGTCCCGGTAATTTTCCTATCTCGGTGTTTCCAGTAATTTTTATATTCCGGTATTCCCGGTGTCTTTATGGTGAATATCATATCCCGGTGTTCCCGCTAATTTTCCAATCCCGGTGTTCTTGTCACTTTTTACAATCCCGATAGTCCTGAAATATCTTGGTGCCTTTATAAAATAACAAATTTAAAACTATAATAAAAAGTCTAGTAAATGAAAAAATCTAGTGATCTGTCTCATTTGAAACAATGTTTTATTTTTAACTCGTTTTCCATGAAAAAAATTAATTGTATTTTTCAGTAAATATATTTATTTCAAAGGAAAAAAATCTTGAAATGGAGGAAATGTCCACGCCTTCGGTGTGGTCTAAAAGGAGATGCGGAACACACATACATACACACACAGCCACAAACGTTTTTATTTATATAGAGATTAATAAAATTGCCTCGTAACTACAACACTGGTACTACTAAAGTTTCCTATTATTGGCTTACATGACTGGTAAAACAGGTTTTCAAACACGGAAAAATAAGTGAAAAAAAGAAGGGAAAATGGGAAAAAAAGAATGAAGAACTGATTTTCTCTTTATAAATTATAGCCCATGTCCTATTCTGATGTATAAGCTACACTATTGTGAAATTTCATTAAAATCCATTCAGTAGTTTTTGCGTGAAAGAGTAACAAACATACAGACAAACATTCACAATTATAATAGTAGTAGGATTAGGATTAAACAAAAACGTGGGAAAAAATCAAATAGAAAAGATGGGAACAACATAAAATTTCGATTTCACACTAATAAGCATTCAAAAACTGTCACTTACCTATATTTAGCTGATTATTACGAATATGAAGGATCTAAGATGAAGTCTATTTCATTTAGTATCTCAAAAGCAAATGAAACTAAAATCAACATTTCGAATTCAATTTGTTCATTATAAAAAGAAATAAAAACTTGGCTACAAAAAAGTAAGCATAAATCTTTATTGACTTGCCGAAACATCAGAAAATATTTGTTTCTGTCTCTGTTGAAAAGAAAAAAGAAGCTATAAATAAAAAATTAAAACAGCGTTGGAGTGAGAAAAAAGTTAAAAAGCCAATGAGACTTATTAGTAGTGGAAATCGTTTATTTTTCTTCTTCCTCACAGCTCTCTCAATAGATAAAGCTATCATTCTTTTGGTCGGGGCTGCTGAAAAGCAGCCCCTTTTCTCCTAACAGATTCGTATGCTAAATTTTTGATATTTTGATTTGATATGATAGAGCTAGGGTTTTATACCACGATTGTTATATCTGCGGGGGATGATCGACCCGAAAAGAAATCTTTTGGCGAGACGGTCTAGCAGAGAATTATTAATTGAAAAAGGATTATAAAGGACAAAGATTAAAGGGGGAAATATATAATTTTTTAAATATTGTTTTGCAAATAAAAATTGGAATTTCGGGAAATTTTGGTTGGGGGTGCTGCAGCCCCGCAGCCCCTATGGACGAGCCGCCACTGCTTTTTATGGTCATTTTGCTGAAATAGCTTTATTTCTGCTCAAAAAGACATATGCTGACCCAATTGTTACAAAAAAAGCATAATGCAAAATAACAAGTTTTCAAAAGAAAAGCTATGTCTAAAGCTGTTTAAAAATCATAATAATCTAAAAATATATTTCAACAAATTTTAAAATTGGTAAGTATAGTACAAAATATTTTTATTTGAAAGTTTAATTTTTAAATAAAAAGTTTCATGGAATAGCATTGTTGTTAAAATAGTCTCCATGGAAACGAGGATGAAAAATCAAATGATGATCATATTGTAGCTTTCAGTGGCGGCTCGTGAGTTTATTAACAGGGTGTTCACACCCTTTGTATGAATTAAAATTTACGTAAGAGCAAGAAAGAGAAGGGATGTTGGACGAATACATAAAGAAAACTTGTTTTAGAACAAATTTATTTATTTCAGGGGAGTTATTTTAAGTTTCCTAAATTTTTCACTGCATGCATTTTTATTTTTTAAAATATGCGTTTAATGGAAATAAGCAAAACTTTTGATAAAGAGGGCCTTTATTTTTTATAATACCCCTAGGCCTAGCCTATAACATAATACCTCAAAAACAACTTCAATGCATGATGTCCACTAGTCTAACCTTTTTTGAAGCAAACAAATTTTTGACACTTTCATTGAAATCATGCATAATACCTAATCATAATTTTTTTAATTTGGAGCATGACAAGAGCACTGGGTCTGTCTTCTCATAGTGCTTGTTATATATGCTTAATCGAACAATTGATTGTGAAAAATACAGGTAATGTGATGTGTAATTTTCAAGATCTGTAATTTTACTCCAATGTCACTTCAAAAAATAACCAATAACAAAAGAATTAATTACTACAAATTAGTTGACGTGAAAAGTTTAATGATACTTTCAAAAGGTTCTTATCTCGTTTTCCAATCCAAGAAAAAAAATCCAGACCACAAAAAATGTTTTGCCGTAAGCCCAATTGTCTCCGGCGAGAAGTCGAGGTTTCTTCCGACTCAATCAGTTTCTTCGCTCACACGTGCGAATAAGGAAAGAAAAATAAGAGTGTAGTATTCTCTTTATTTGATAAACACAAAACTTTCACGTTTCCGGCAATAATTTTTTTGCTGACAGGTGAAAGGGGGAACTTGATACTGAGAAAAAGAAATTGAGAATGATTTATGTATTGTTTTCTTTTGATATTTGTGTATATCCTTTATATATGGGTTTATTTCTACTTTTTCACTGGGTGTTCACGTGCTCCTGTGCTCCTATGGACGAGCCGCCACTGGTAGCTTTTAAGAAAGTTGGTTAACAGACCAAAAACTAGAGTTATTCTAAACCATTTTAAGTGGAAATATTGGATTTTTTCTTAAATGGCAGGAATAAGTTTAATTTATTAAATTTTATACCAAAGATATAATAAAATCATGAAAATACGGTTAATTAAGGGCTCTAATTGAGCATTTTAAGTGATTTTTGGAAGAATATTTTGTTGTTTTTTATGGGGATCATGTGGTAAATGCAGAAATCGTTCAGAATTTAAAATGCTTGATTCGACACCTTTCACTTATCAAAATATAGGCGCGGATCCAGCACGACTCCAAGAGGGAAGCACTTTTCCAGACAAGATCCCAATTGGGGGTATGGGGGTCCTCCCCCAGAAAAATTTTGAAATTGAACGTGTAAAAGTAGGGTTTAAACTCATTTTGAGTCTAAGGGGGGTACTTTTCAACACTATTACCTTTACTTTTTCACCCAAAATTTCAAAATATTGGAGATTTCCTAAAAATTATCACTGAAGATCCCCTGGTGGTACTAATGGGAGGTATGGGGGTCCTCCCCCAGAAAAAAAATTGGAAATTAGACCGGTTAAAGTACGGTTTTACTCATTTTGACAACCTTTTTGGGTTCCCAAGGGGGGGCGCTGTCTTGAGTGCTACCCCCTGGACCCGCGCCAGGAAGGTATAAAATGAATTAAAAATTTTAAAGAAAAAAATCTCCATCTCCACCCGTGCAAGGCCGGGCATATCAGCTAGTAGTTTATATAGCAGCTTCTTCAAAACCACTTCTCTAGTTAATTTTTTTAAATGCAAGTCTAATAAATATTACTACAAGCTGTGTTCAAAAATTTGATTCAAAAATATTTCAAATACCAACGTAACCATCGTATTGTTAACTTGTGAATTGAGTTTTCTTTCACTC
Source organism: Tetragnatha versicolor (assembly GCA_024610705.1). Classification (NCBI taxonomy): domain Eukaryota; kingdom Metazoa; phylum Arthropoda; class Arachnida; order Araneae; family Tetragnathidae; genus Tetragnatha; species Tetragnatha versicolor. Next base: position 3,571,666 of record JANDEH010000020.1, read on the forward strand.
AAATCGGAAAATGTTTATTATATTACTTATAAATATGCTTGGATTCTTATGCGATTCAGTTTTATTAGCGGAACCTGCTACATTACTAATCAACCCCGTAACTGAAGATGACCATGAGGAGTTTGAACTATCTAGTATTATTTTATTATCAGAGGCCGTCGTTCAGCTGGACATTGATAAGAATACAGACGAAGAAAGGAAGCGAATTGTTGACCTTCATAATCTATTCAGATCAAACCAAACCTATCCCATCCCCAAAGCAGCAGACATGAACATGCTGGAATACAACGAAACACTAGAATGGGCAGCTTTGGAGTACCTGAAAATTTGCAAGTTCGAACATGGAAGAGCTAAAAATGATCACTTGGCCAAAAAGACTTCCCAGAACTTGTACGTTGGACCATATAGGGATATAGGTCTTTACTTTTTTGGATTTTATATTGAGTACCTTAATTTGAACTTTGAAGATTTTTCATGCAGAAAAGGAGTTAAGTGCGGGCATTTCTTAACGATGATGGCGGGTAGGGTGAAATTTGTAGGATGCGCAAAAAGAAGCTATTGCAATCCACGAGGGTTTAAGAGTGACGTTTTAGGGGCGTGCCATTTCTACCCTTTAGCTAATTGGGGCGCTAAGATTGATATGTTCTTCTACACTTATGGGAAATCTTGCACAAGATGCAATCGGGAGGATGGAAATTTGTGCCATAAGAATCTTTGCGTGAACAAGAGGATGATCAAAGAGTACCAACTAGACTACACTTGCGAGCTTAACTGCCAGAACTGTGGAGTGCCAGATTGGAAGAACTGCCGCTGCAAATGCAAGAATGGTTGGGATTACCCAGACTGTGGCTGGCCATGTTATGACCAGATGCTCAATAATCCCAAAAACCGCATTGGAGATGCTGCATGTAAACGTGATGTGAAACCTGTCAGAGATATTCGTTGTGAGGGGGATGACAACTACTATGTATGGTACAAGTGCCGTAAAACTTGCGGACATTGCGAACCTATTTCTAAGAAAGACAACCCGAAAGACCTCTGCTGTGGTGGAAAGATTTGTAAACGCTATGATGTACTCGATGTGAATACGTGTCAGTGTAAACGCTACTGTCCCACCTTCGGGTGTTTGTATAGTGGTTCTTCCACGTCAGACTCGTCGTTAATATTATTTTATTTTATTTTTATTTTCTTCATTAGTTAATATAGTTCATAATTATGTAAATGTTTTTTTTTTAAGTTTAGGACTACAGAAATAAAATTAGCATGTTATCAGCTTTACAGTAAGGAGCTGTTCAAATGCATGTTTCTGGTCATTTTTTGCCCACCTTTGATCTTTTTCATACGAAAAAACCCATTTAAATAAAATTATTATATTTGGTTGAATTTTAAAATTGTTTATACAAGAAACAAGATATTTTCGAAAGTGCAGTTTTTGTAACATCTTACGTAAGCATCACTCAACTCCCCTCCCCACCCAAACTGAAAATTTTTTCTGGTGTTTCATAAACCAGTATCAAATTATACTGGATCCAGTAAAAATGATAGGGTGGGTTGGGGTAAAATGGGTCAACTTTTAGGTACTTTCACATTCTAAGTTTCATTTCATCAAAACTATTACTTTTTAATGATTTCTTTCAATTGGATCTTGACATTACAATCCTTCAGAACATTTTCATCTAATTTTATAAAATATTTTTTAGTTATAAGTCGGTTAAACTTAGCATCAAAAGTAATAACCTATTTTACCCCAACTTGGGGTAAAATGGGTCTCATTGCAAAAAGATGTCAAAAATATATTTATTACTAAATATACATGAAAATAAGAAAAAAGGCAATCGGTTAAGCCGTTTTTATTTGAAGAAATTTGTTTTTAGTTTTACTTTAATGGAATTGTAAAACTCCGAAGTTAATGAACATTGTGAGAAAACTCCAGCTCTCAAGCGTCACCTCCAACCGTGGACCGGTTTCGCCCTTGTTAGGGCTCATCAGCATGGTATAGGAAGGCAACGCAAGAGAGCGGAGGGAGAGCTTTTAGTCTAGCCGACTATAACGGAAAAAGTGGTGACTATTGATTAGTCCTCCACTATCTGCCGGAATGAACTGCGCATTCCATAGAACATATTTAATTCCCGAAAGGACACAGGTATGAAAAGGGAGTGCTTCACCACTACCTCTGGTTAGAGGAATATGTGAGAAAACTCCAGCTCTCAAGCGTCACCTCCAACCGTGGACCGGTTTCGCCCTTGTTAGGGCTCATCAGCACGGTATAGGAAGGCAACGCAAGAGAGCGGAGGGAGAGCTTTTAGTCTAGCCGACTATAACGGAAAAAGTGGTGACTATTGATTAGTCCTCCACTATCTGCCGGAATGAACTGCGCATTCCATAGAACAGATTTAATTCCCGAAAGGACACAGGTATGAAAAGGGAGTGCTTCACCACTACCTCTGGTTAGAGGAATATGTGAGAAAACTCCAGCTCTCAAGCGTCACCTCCAACCGTGGACCGGTTTCGCCCTTGTTAGGGTTTTTAGGGAGTTTTTTTGAAAAGAGAAAGGAGAAACTTGTTAGGGAGTTTTCTCACATATTCCTCTAACCAGAGGTAGTGGTGAAGCACTCCCTTTTCATTAATGAACATTATTCAAATGTAGCCATTAAAATTCTGTATTTTGATAAAAATAAACTTGTTTGACAGTTCAATGTATATTTGAAGGAAATAAGTTAAAAACATTGTTTTTACTTAATACAGAAGGCCTCCTAACTATGACACTATGACCCATTTTACCCCAAGTACAATTGTTATAAAAGATAAAATATTTTATATTTTTCTAAGCTGATTGGCTTGAAATGTCTCTCAGACTTTCTTTAATGGAAAAATATTACGAAAGTCTGCTGTAATTTATTACAATATATAGATTTTTTGGAAGTTGGTAAACCCTGTTTTTTCGACAACACCATTTAACGTTCAAATAAAACATTTTTTCAGTTCTTAAATTCATGAATCTAAATTTTTGACAATCGGAAAATGTTGCCAACAGATAAAAGATTATAATACAAAAAAACGTGTGAAAATAATTCAATTTAAATTTGATTTATAACGAGTTAATTAAAACTGACCCATTTTACCCCAAGACCCATTTTACCCCAACCCACCCTACTGGATCCAGTATAATTTGATACTGGCAAACTTCGGGAATCCCAACCTGGGCGATTGGATCGTTGGAGAAGCACATTTGATTGGTTCATCAGCGCTGACATCATCGAGCTGGAAAGATCAAAACCAATCAAATGAGCTTCTACAACAATCCGATCGTCCAGGGGCCTTAAGCATCATCGCATCGTATATACACTGAAACAAGTATTTATCATTCCACAACCTTCGTTTGCTTTTCGAAAGGCCGCGGGCCGTAGCGCGAAGTTCTGTTGCCTTCTTAGCAAAAATAAATTATGCAAAACTTAGCAAAAACTTAGCTTATTATAAACTTAGCAAAAATAACAATTATGGACCGTTTCAATAATTATGATATAAGGTAAATGTGGGTATAGTGGACACTGTACCAATAGTGGCCACATAGCTGATTAATTTTAAATAGAACGAGTTAGAAGCATCAAACAGTGTCAAAATTCATAGCCATAATAGATTGCACAATCAGGTAAGCTGGTAAATTACCACCGATACCACAGATCAGCATGGGAAGGATATTTAAATATTTGAAAATAACAACATCGGCCAAGTGACTGAAAGTTGATTTGGCTTATAGTGCAGGGGCCCCCGCACGTTTTTTTAAAGTCCTACACTCCGAACATGTCCATTATAGGGTGTCCCTTATATGACAGGAAAAAATTTTCTTGCGAATTTGAAAACGGTTACCCTTTACTTTTTTTTATAAATGCTTTGGCGTATTCAGATAAAATTTCATCTCTCAACGATAATATTAACCCGTGCCGAATCTCAATTAAAGATGGTCAAACAGCTAAATTACCAGTACGCGCCCGTGAATACTCACCACTTTTTTTCTAATTTTTCCAGCTTTTATATATATATATATTTATATTTTTGGCCATTGAATTGTAATATTTATCGGTCTGAATTGTCGTCTACCGCTAAAGTTTAACTTCACGAATGTTAAAAACAGCACCGCAAAAATTTGTCCATTACTTGATCGTAACTTAGACCCAGTAATCTGGTGACTAGAATCGCCAACTAAAGGCCCATTCACACTGTTTCACTTTCACTGTTCATCGCAGTGATTCATCGCAGTGAAAGACTAGTTCAGTGAACAGCTTTGTTTGCACTTTCACTCTTCATCAGACTCGTTCACTTTCATCGGTTGTTTACACTTACCAGGTTACTAGATACCATGTACAGACTTTGTTACCATGGCAACCTATTACATTTACTTAAACAAAAAATACTTTTTTATGACCATTATAAGTTTTTTTAAATGTATCATCAAAGAAAAAAGATCCTCCTTCTCAAATCAGGTATAGATGTAACATCCCAATGTTTAATTAGGGAACAACAAGATCTATTAGAACACTTTCAACCCAATGATCCACGCCGTTGGTTGGTAAAACTATACATTTCAAGGAGAGAAACCCACGGAGCTTCCTCAACACTTTTTGAGGAATGGTGCGAAGAAACTCCTGAGGAATACCTCCTGAGGAACTCCTGAGGGATCAATTTTCATATTTGCTGGATAACGTAACTCCTCTTATTCAAAAACAAGATATTTAGTTTAGGAAGCCCCTGGAAGCCAAGGTAAAATTGGAGATGACATTACGTTATCTAGCAACAGGGGATACCCCTGGCACACTGAAAGCTCTTTACCGAGTCCCCAGGAATTCTTTTTCGGTGTTTCTACCAAAAGCATTGTGCAATATCCTTTTTCACGGAGATTAGATTTTTTATAATCCCTGGAATTAGTATTCCAAAGGTATTATTGACTTCTACAGGGTGCTTCAGAAATAATCATCAATAATTTGGGGGAGGTAGAGGGGCCCTAGACAAGCATATTTCGGATAGGGATGGTGGGGCGCAGCCTTACAGTTAAAGAGCCAGGACATAATGTAGTGCGAGCGCTTTTCAAAAGGCCGTTTTTAGAAGGCCTGTGTGACGAAACAAAACATAATAAAATGAAAAACATTATTGCATGATGTACAGGAGTATCCGTACTACTTAAATTCTCAATTTGATATAAATTGGACCTTTTGCTGAACCGTAGGGTGAGTTTTAAAACGTGCAATATTAATCTCTTAGTCAAACAATGGAGTTCCCTTAATGGTATTAAGAAAAATGATGATAGGGGAAGGAATTTTCAATGATCAAACAGTTTCAATGATCAATGTTTTGATCATTGAAAATTCCTTCCCCGATCATCATTTTTCTAAATACAATTAAGGGAACTCCATTTTTTGACAAAAAGATTAATATTGCACTTTTGAAACTCACTCCATGGTTTAGAAAGTGGTTCAAATTCTATCGAATTCATGGTGTAAGTAGTAGGGATACTTCCTTACCTCATGCAATAGATTTTTCATTTTATTATGTTTTGTTTCGTCACACGGGCCTTCTAAAAACGACCTTTTGAAACGCGCTCGCACTACATTAGGTCCTAGCTCTTTAACTGTAAGGCTGCGCCCCACCATCCCTATTCGAAATATGCTTGTCTAGGGCCCCTCTACCTCCCCCCCCAATTATTGATGATTATTTCTGAATCACCCTGTATAAGAGTTTAAAAAAGGAATCACGTGAGATTCTTGCCACTTAAACGCCATTCTACAGCAAAGAAGATATTTCGTTCGTTATCATTCAATAAATAAATAGAATTATGATCGTTTAAAAAGTTGATTTCTTTTGATTTTAGCAAATCAAACGATTTTTTAAAAAATAAATACTTTTTTAATCATATTTTAAACTATTATATTTAAAAACTAATGTTAAGCCGGTATTAGATCAATAGTATAGCTTTAATTTTTAAAAATTACACTTTTCCTTGTTTGTCCATTTTATATAGAATTTAACATAATGACAATTAATAAAAATGATCTGTTAAATTTATTTTAACTGTTTTTATTCATCAGCAATTGACAGAATTTATTGAAACAACAAAATGAAACGGCAGCGAACTAAAAACTTGGAAATTCTAAACAGAATAAGGAAATCGAAAAAATAAATTTTATATGTGATTTATAATTCAATGGACATTGCCGCCTCCACACATACGCGGGAGTACGAATCAGAATAACAACAAAGCATGTGTAAGCGGACCATTCGCGTTCAAAAGAACTTCTGCACCTGGCTTCACGAATGCATTCGCCTACATTCGCTCCAGAGGCGGTTTTTTGGGCACGAGTCAAAGAGTCAGAAGCGAACACGAACTATCCATTTACACATTCGTTGTTTCAACAACCTGACAGTGGCGTATATAAGGGGGAGGCCGAGGGGCCTTGCCCCCTTCATAATCCAGACTTGGCGTATCAAAACAAGCTAAAACCCTGTTTTAGGGACAAATTTCCAAAAAATTTCTGGGGGAGGACCCTCAAACCCCCTTTTCTGATTGGAATTTTATTATTACAAATATTTTTATAGTAAGTTCATCAAAATCCTAATCCTACTTAAAAAATATATGGCCAAAATTAGGACTAGGTGTACCAAAACCGAGTAAAAATCCTGTTTTCAGCGTCAAATTTCCAAAAATTTCCTGAGGGAGGACCCCCAGATCTCCTTTTTTATTTAGAACTCTATTATTTTCAACTTGTTTTTATACAAATACAAATTAAGTCGACCAACTACAGGCAAGCGCCCAAGGTTGGTCCGGTCCATTTAACTCATTAAGTTCCCCCAAATGCAAATCCCAAAATCAAAACACATGTATCTAATGAATCTTTAAAAATAAAAAAGAAAATTAAGTCATTATCATACCACAAGCTAGATTTCTCACCGTAGAGGCGACCTAAAATTACCCCTAAGCCCCCTTATGCAACATTAATAGGTTTAATGTACCTTTTCAATACATTTTTAGGTAGGATTCTCATTTTTCTGATTTTTGAAATGATTGTGAGTAGTAAGTTAAAATTTCTTAAAGGGGGTGGTCTGGGGCCCCTTGCCCAGAACATTCTTCGAAATTTGACCCTGAAAAAAAGGCTTTTAACTCATTTTGGTAACCCTAGTCCGAATTTCAGGGAGGAGGATCTTGGATATTTTGAGTACACAATATATTAGTAATATTTTTCTAGATACAAAGATATCCTCTGGCCTGATGAGCCGCGGGCTGTAGTTTGGAGACCTCTGACTTAAAGCCCTAGATCCTCTACCTCTAGATAGGTAGAGATCCAGGGCTTTACTCTGACTATCTTCATTTTTTGAAATCTCTAAATAATGGTACTCATTGGTTAATTGTAAAAAGCATCCTTACAATTCAATAACGTATGTTCGTGGAGAACTGCGAATATGTAAGCAAGCAGTACCCGCTGTTCTTTAAAAACAAAATAAATCCAATTAAAATATTCGGCGAATATTCGGCACTCGCATTCGCGCGTATGTGTGGAGCCGGAGTTTAAAATATTTCCTTTTAATTATTAAAATTAATATTTTTAAAAAGCAATCTTTAATAATGTTAAGAATATTTGTTCCGAAAATTAAAAAGCGAAATACAAATTGAAAAAGGGAATAAAATGAACTAAAGGTGATCTAGAACTGTAGTTAAGATTTATTCGAAGCAAAAAAAAAGCATTATTCTGTCACAATCGGGGGCACGGCTCTTAAAATTTCTATAGATAGTTTTATTAAATAGATATTCTTGCAGAGGAATTCATCGGTAGAATTTAATCTAATTCAATAATTTAATTTAATAGTAAAGTTACAAAACATTAAAATTTCGTAAAAAAAATTATTTTTACACCTTTATTTTCTAGAAAAATTTGTTAAATTTAAAGAAACATTTTTCATTTATACGCAATTTCCGTTAAGCAAAAAAAAATATTGCGTTTGGTAGGATTCGATCGCACAACCTCTGTATCTACAAGTCAACGTGCTAACCATCAAGCTATAAAAACCTACAATAGCTAGAGTAAAATAATAAATATAAAATATGGTCAAGGAAATGTAGTACCAAGAATTTAGATTAATTTTTAGGTTTTAAGAATTACTAAAACTATTTCCTTTTTGCATAAACATTGATTTCCAAAACATTTAAATACATCGTTTAGAAGGATGCATATTTTAATTATCTTATTTATAAAATAATTTTTCTATCTCGGAAGATATACACGTTAAAAAACCGCTTTACTGCGGATTTTAATTGCTGTGATTTAAGAAGTTTTAAAATTTTAATTCACTTTTATACAATGGTAAAACAATTTTTTTCTTAAATAACCACACTTTAACACTGAAAAAAAGCTTCTAAAGTCTCAAAATTAAATGATCACATTTTTCTTAGGTGTAAAGAATACACTGGATGTGTTCATCGGTGAAAGGTCCAGTGATTGTTTCATCTTTCATCTTTCATTTTCACTTCTGATGAAAACGACATTCCCATCCTTTCACTTTGGGTGTTTCATCGATAATGAACAGTGAAAGTGAAACAGTGTGAATGGGCCTTAAGTATATTGGTTTATCTTCACTTGCTAACTTCTTTTTAAAACGGTAGAAGATATTTTAGACCGATTAATATTACATTTCTGTGGTCACAAACATATAATAAAATATAAAAAAGTCTGAAAAAAGTAGGAAAAAAGAAAAAAGTGGTGAGTATTAGCGGGTGCGTGCAGGTAATTTAGCTTAAAAAAGTAGAGTAACTGTTTTCAAATTCGCACGAAAATTTTTTTCTGTCATATGAGAGACACCCTAATGTCCATTCCACGGCTATATTTTTTTCATTAATAAAAACCTGATTTTTCACACAGGCTAGGTAAATATTTGTGTAATGAAATGGCCGCATTGTCCTACAAATCAAGGGGGTACGTTCATTAATATAATTTAACAAGAATTGATTGAAATACGAACTTTACAATTGAGGTGCTTACAGGAACAAGAAGCAGAACCGTTTTTACATTCTTGCTGCAAGCACCTCCTTGCAAGAAAAAATTATAGCCGTAGAATCAGGGTTGGCAAAAACCCGGGTTTTTTTGAAAAAACCCAAGTGGGTTGGGTTTTTTCGGGTTTTTTCAATAAAACCCTGAAAAAACCCACATAAAACTGGGTTTTTTCGGAAAAAGTGTGGGTTTTTTCAAAATGAAGTGATTTTCTTCTAAAAATTAAGTGGGTTTTTCAAATTTGAGTGAATTATTTCTATGTTAAATGTATTATGTCAAAATAACAACAGTTTTTCCACAGTTAAGTGGGTTTTTTCTAAGTTTTTGTACTTTGAAAAAACCCACTCAAATTGTAAAAACATCCCTTATTTACTGAAACCTGGTTCAAATTTTGAAAAAACCCACTATCATTTAAAAAATATCCTAAACTTTGAAATAACCCATTGAATATTGAAAGAAATCTAATTAACTTTGAAAGCCCCACTGAAATTTAATGAATCTTCTTTAGTTTTTATATCTAGTTTGAACTTAAAGTGTCCTAAATTTTGAAAAAACCCATTTCAATAATGAAGAACCCACTGAATAATGATAGAACCTATTTAACTTTAAAAAAACTCCCTGAAATTGAAAAAACACCATTTAATTTTTAAAACCTAGTTTACATTTTGAAAAACCCTTTAAAAATTAAAAAAAATATCTGAAACTTTGAAAAAACGCATTAAATTTTGAAGAAACTGCCAAAATCTTGATTTTTCTTGAAAAAACCCAAAAATGGGTCCAAAATGTGAGTTTTTTCACATGGGTTTTTTTGAAAAAACCCATTGGGTCCAACCCAATTGGGTCCAATCCAGCCAACCCTGCGTAGAATGGACATGTTCAGTGTGTAGGACTGGGAAAACGTACCCCTTGATTTGTAGGACAATGCTGCCATTTAATTACATAAATATTTACCTAGGCTGTGAAAAAAAATCAGGTCGTTATTAATGAAAAAATTATAGCCGTGGAATGGACATGTTCGGAGTGTAGGACTGGGAAAACGTACCCCTTGATTTGTAGGACAATGCTGCCATTTAATTACACAAATATTTACGTAGCCTGTGTAAAAAAATCAGGTCGTTATTAATGAAAAAATTATAGCCGTGGAATGGACATGTTCGGAGTGTAGAACTGGGAAAACGTACATCTTGATTTGTAGGACAATGCTGCCATTTAATTACACAAATACTTACCTAGTCTGTGTAAAAAAATCAGGTCGTTATTAATGAAAAAATTATAGCCGTGGAATGGACATGTTCGGAGTGTAGGACTGGGAAAACGTACCCCTTGATTTGTAGGATACTGCTGCCATTTAATTACACAAATATTTACCTAGCCTGTGTAAAAAAATCAGGTCGTTATTAATGAAAAAATTATAGTCGTGGAATGGACATGTTCGGAGTGTAGGACTGTGAAAACGTACCCCTTGATTTGTAGGACAATGGGGCCATTTAACTACTAAAATATTTACCTTGTCGGTGTAAAAAAATCAGGTTGTTATTAATAAATATTTTTCAATCACCAAATCGACATGTTGCCCGCATGCGCAGTTTATTAACTACCTCTCTGGAGATTTTTCCGCTGAGAAAAGTTAAGCGTCTCGAGGAAACAAAGCGACTTATAAGAAGATTCAGCCGGTTATTAATCAGAAAAAAAACGTGCGGGGGCCCCTGGACTATTATTGAATCGCGTAAAGAAACGAGTATGTATGAACTGATTTTTTTGTATTTATTACCATTTGATTGACTTTTAAATTTATATTAAGATAAAGAAGAGTGTATAAAATGATAATTAATAAAATTTTTTTGAAAATTTTGACTTTACGAGGATTTATTGGGGGTGGCCACTTTACCAACACAAAATCTTAGATTTTCCAATAGTAGCCACCGCAATGCCTTCTAATAGAAACGTAAATAATATTGAATTTGGATAAGTTTTTCTTCATAAACTGTTGATTGTGCTTTAAAATGAGGGTTGTATGAATTTGGTTTCATTCTGGCTTCGGGAACCAAGGTTTCCAAAACATTGAATTACATGCTTAACTCCTCTCAAATCAGCTACAGCGTAGGCTTTGGGCCGGAAACTATCAAGTATTTTTTTTAAATAAAACTGCTAATTTGATTTGATATAAAATACATTTCGTTGGGAAGGAAGATTTAATTAGAACTAAACGACTATGCCAAAAAAAACCCCTCAATTTTATGCCTAAACCCCTCATATAGGCAGAAAGAGAAGTGTCCACTATAGATGCAAGAGGTGTCCACCATAGCACGGCTAAACTTGATCGTGACCGTAGGTTATACGGCTTATCCACTACCCAAAAGAGCCGACGGCGCTGAAAGTTTCCCGTTCTTACCGCTTGAGAGCGCTACTTCGTTAGGGTTGGTTGGTTGGTTTGCTTCGGCTCTTCAAAATTCGCAACACACAGAAAAATCCTAACACAGGGTCCAAAACGATATTTTCAAATTCTGGAAGGGTTTGAGGGCGCTACGAGGAACTATGATTGACAGAGAGATAGGCAGTTTTGTTGATATACTACTGTTTAATATCCAAATTACTGTTAAAAATTTTGGCATCGCATTTTAAAATTGATAATAATAATAATAATAATAACAATAATTTATTTAAACACAAAAAAAGTTACATATTAAATCGAAAAAAGAAAAAAACACAAAATATAAGTTGGCATATGAGTTACCCAGGGGTCATAGGCCCATACTGGTAACCAAAAAGACATTAACAGATAGATTAATATACACAGAATAAGTGAAAAAATATAATACATCTCTCTATATTAAAAAAAAAGTAACAGTTGCCGCCGCCGCTGTTTCAGAAAATGTTATTTTTGAACACTTTGAACTATCACTACGCAAAAACTATTTGAAGGAATATTATGAAATTTTAACCATTGGTAGACAAATGTATGAGGGTCATTTCAGTTTCCAAACCTAATTAATTAGATAATTAGTTCTGGAGTTATTTAATGTCAAAGTCGAAAATTATTTTTTTCGGCTGCGAGTTCGCCCCCAGCAAAATCTATTTAGAGCAGAAACATGATTTTTTGCAGACACATACTCTTAGGTATGAAGTTGTGCACCTCGTCGTCCTTTTTACGAAGTTCGAATTATTTTTGGAGTAATTAAATTCTAAAGTTTCGAAATTTTTTACCCTTTATTTAATTTTCGAATGACAACAGCTTCTAAAGAATGTATTTATTCAGATAAAAATAGAAATTTATACCTGCCATGCCGTTTTGGGGGTAAAATCGCTGTTAGAATGAGAGCGTTTCACTACATTTTGGAGATAGCTGGGAGATCATTTGGAAAACGCCAAAATAATCTAATGTTTTGGTTATTTTTATGACTTGTTTCTATTGAAGCATATTCACAAGATCCCATTCTAAATATTATTACCAATTACAGTTGGAATGGGGGTATTTAAATTGCCAATAGCAAGAGTTTTCTTCTACTGGCAACTTTTGTTGCCAATCGTCTGTGTGGTCAAAACTTTTACGAGTTACTCATAAGAAGCTTTTGTAAATTAATTATTTTTAATGCTTTTTTTTGTTCTTATCATATATGTAGATCTTATTGATACTTTAGCATGATGAAATGTTTCCATTGGATCATAATTTTAGTGTTTTTTTTAAATAGATTTTAGATTTTTACCGATTCCTAACAGATTTATTGGTTCAATCACATAATAAATCATTTCTGGATACATTTATTTTCCTTGAAAGGGGTTTCTGGAAATTTACAGTAGTCAAAAAATAAAATAAAATATCACTGGAGTAATTTAACCCATTTTGAATGGGCTAATACCTAGTTTTTATCGAGTTAATGAGTAATATTTAACATTTTCTGGGGGGAATATGCGAAATCTGGAGCCATAAAGATGAATACTGTAATTATGATGACTTTTTGATAGAGAATGACTAAAAAGAACGTAGAATTCCAATAAGAGAAAAGGCTTCGGAAGGCAAAAAAATTATATACATATAACCAAAGGTATCCAAAAAAAATGAAAGTTGAGAATATATAAGACTCTAGCAGGTAAAAAAGTCCCTATGTTCCAGACTGGGAGATATAAATAAACCTTTTTTAACCTGGAAGCTAGCTAAAGTACAAAAATTAAAGGGTTCCGACCATTCCGACTTAAAAAAAGTACTAGTTCGGCTATTCTTAAAGCCTGAAAATAGGTGAATATCAATATTTGAACTGAACTGGCCCTATTCAGGAGGGGTGAAATACCCTTTCTTGGACCCCCTATTAACAATTTAGTACCCATTCACTTTTATTTATGGATTATTTCTTTAAATTATGTATGAAAACATTTTATCATCAAAATCGTAAACATTCTAATTAGTTTTTTCGACTTTTCATTTGTCAGAGTTTGAACCCCACTAAGGACGGTTGGCAAGAAAAGTTGCCAGTTAAAAAATCATAAAAATTATTTTTTTAAAAATCTGAAAATGGGCATTTCTTACTATATTCGGTCCAAATGAACAAAATATGAAAGAAAAAGTTATTTATTTTCATTATTTTAAAGTCGTCCTTAATGGGTTAAAATGTAGTTTTTTAAAGATTTTTTAAATTTGGAAGGAGATCTCTCAGATTTTAGATCCTCTGGTAAGCTGATAAAAAATTTGGGAGATAAGAGTAGTGTAGAAATGCGGGTTCTGGATCAACGGTGCAGGGGAATCATTAGTCGATTAGTCGAATCATTAGGGATCATTAGTCAGTGCGAATCATTAGTCGTTTTTCTGGTTTTCGGGAGCATCATCAGTCGCTATAGTAGCGTGACACGTTTTCGGTGACACGTGCGCGTTACTCCCGCACTGAGTACGATAAGTATCGCCATTCCTACAAGACTCGTTCTCGTGTCCTCTAAGCCTAACTGACAAAGCACGGCGTGTTTACCCGCCTGGAGTGCTTGTTGCTCGGACATAGCTGAGAATACGAACTTATTTTCTAGTCTACGGCTGGAGCTACCAGGACTCCCGCCCAGGACAAGTGGCAGCCGCCACGGGCTGCATGACAAAGGCATAACAATGCCCTCATCACGACCGACGAGCCACGCGCCCGCGACAGCCAAAGAGGAAGGGAGGAGGGGGCCTACTGCAGCAACGCTGACCGACGAAAGCCCTTCCCCACCGCCGAACCGACGCCGCCTGACCGGCCTAACGAACGAGTCCCCACCGCGGCGAACCCGCTCCCTGGATAGCCGCAGTTCCTGTGCCACTGAGAACCGCTTCGCCATTGACGACCGTGACAGAACCGATGTGTGTGCTGCTTATGGAACGATTCCCAACGACTACGACGACGGACGGAGAAGCCGTACTCCAATTTTCGCTCAAAGTGATAATTCTGATGACGAAGACTCCATGAAAGACTTTGTGGCCCCTCGGGCTGGACAACGTAAGCCCTCGGGATGCTCCGTTCATAGTGATGAGATGGTTATATCCACATCCTCTCCAAGTAGCCCTACTAAGAATTCAGTGACAGGGGACCCCACAGATGTTAGAAGGTGAACTCAATCGATTGACTCAAATTCGGGACATGATTCAGTGCTCACAAGAGGTCCACATCGGTGGCCTCCCCTCTGGAGTTTCCTTCTCGGAGGAGCTATAAATACCAAGATCGTCGCACTAAATGGTGAGTTGGCCAGTTATTTTTCACGTCTCGGTGTGGACGGGTCTCAGGTCAACACTCAGAGCCAATCTGGTAACAAAAGGCAAAATGCAAGCTCGAGTCCCAACTTGAGTCCATCTAGAAAATCCAAAACAGCCAAAAGGCTACGCTCTGCTGTCCCTGAGACCCGGCCACATGTCGGCTCTGCCGGGGAAAAACTCTCCCCCGAGCCCCCCGTTCTCGCTCTGAGTAATGGTTTCTCTGTGTTAAATAACAATTTGCTCCTGGATCGTGGCACCGATCAATTGCTTAACAGTAATAACCCTGACACAAACATAGACACGGCCGATCCAGGCCAAACACCTGCTAATAACAATGATGTAAAGCACACAAACAAGGACACAAGTGCCCACCGTAAGAGGAAACTTAGTGAAAACGGTGAGATCGCCGATGTCGGTGGGGGTCCTGTAAACAACAACTTAGTAAACACAAATGTCGTATAGTGCAGTACAATAAAAACCCTTTAATTATAAATAAACATCTTTAATGAATAATTTCAAAAGCTCATATCCCAATCTTTTTTAAAAAATATCTAGAAAAACATCTCATGCATAAAAGCAATTGATGGCAGAAGTGACTCGTGAGAAAATAACAATCTCGTGCTGTCTTAAATTAAATAAGATAACTAGTCACAAATGTTGTGAACACTAGTACTTCACAACACTTCTCCACCCCCTCTAGAAAAACAATCGTCCACTACATTCTGTTTCTAAGATTGTAGCTATGTTCTTGTTTACTGTCTGTGGCTTGCAAGTTCGTAGGGATGACTAGGTAAGAATTTCTTGTTGGTGCTCTTCGTAACCTATTGACATGTACTGTTTGAGGAGAGGCTTCAATATCATCAAGAGGTCTGATCTGATAGTTAACTTCAGTTGGCCTTCCAATCACCTCAAAGGGACCAACAAACTTGCTTTGAATTTTTCCCCGAGAGGACAGGTATACCACCTCACCAACGTTGAGTTCTCGGTGTTTAGCTCTGGAGTTCTGAAGTTCATTCTGTTCAAGCTGCTTCCTTTCGAGTTCATCATATGCTTTCGTATACATTTGATTCAGATCTTTCAGCAGTGATTGGGCATAGTAAGCAGTATCTAATTGTTGAGGTATCACTTGGTTATTGAAAGTATCAAAAAATAGAGATATATTTCTTCCGAAGTGCAAAAGATTTGGAGTGAAGCCTGTTGATGGATGTTTTGTACCATTATATAGGTTTTGATGAATGGCTAATGCATTAGGGAGATTTACTCTTTCTTCTCTGAGGGCCAACACTGCCGTTTTTATGGATGGGTTCACTCTTTCACTTTGTCCGTTACTCTCAGGGTGTTGAGGGGAACTATGTGTCAGTTTTATACCCAAGGCCTTGTGTAGTAGAGAGAATACCTCTGAAGTAAATTGAGTTCCTAAATCAGTGAGTATTTTAGCTGGCCTACCATGATTAGCAGTGGCGGCTCGAAGGTAAAATTATAAGGGGTGCTGCTCCGGTGGTACCAAGTTGGCAACGTATTTTAAGCGATATAATGCCAAATTATATTTCTATTAAACAAAAACGTGGAAAAAAATCAAATAGAAAAGATGGGAACAACATAAAATTTCGATTTCACACTAAATAAACATTCAAAAACTGTCACTTACCTATATTTATTAGCTGAAGAATCTAAGATGAAGTCTATTTCACTAGAATCGCAAAAGCAAATGAAACTAAAATCAACATTTCGAATTCAATTTGTTCATTGTAAAAAGAAATAAAAACTTAGCTGCAAAAAAGTAAACATAAATCTTTATTGACCTGCGGAAACATCAGAAAATATTTTGATCTCTCTCTGTTGAAAAGAAAAAAAAGAAGCTATGAATAAAAAATTAAAACAGCGTTGGAGTGAAAAAAAAGTTAAAAAGCCAATGTATAGATGTAATGATTTATTAGTAGTAGAAATCTTTATTTTTCTACTTCCTCACAGCTCTCTCAAGAGAAAAAGATATCATTCTTTTGGTCGGGGCTGCTGAAAAGCAGCCCCTTTTCTCCTAACAGATTCGCATGCTAAATTCTTGATATTTTGATTTGATATGATAGAGCTAGGATTTTACACCACGATTGGCATATCTGCGGGGGCTGATCGACCCGGAAAGAAATCTGTTGGCGAGACGGCATAGCAGATAATTATTAATTGAAAAAGAATTATAAAGGACAAAGATTAAAGGAGGAACTGTATTATTTTTTAAATATTGTAAAGCAAATAAAAATTGGAATTTCGGGAAATTTTGGTTGGGGGTGCTGCAGCCCCGCAGCCCCTATGGACGAGCCGCCACTGATGATTAGATATGTAATTGACTAAATGCTTCGTAACCGAATCTGCTTTAATATTTTTTAGAGGATAGAGTACAAGATGCTTGGAAAAATGATCAATAATGGTCAGCACATATCCTGACTCCCTTATTGGACCCAAAATATCCATACTGATGAATTGATTAGGTCTGACTGGGATGGGCATCTTTTGAAGAGGAACTTTCGGGGGATTACCTGTTTTGTGTCTTGCACACAATTCACAAGACAAAACAAAATTATTAGCGTCCTCATAACAGCCCTTCCAAAAGTAACGCTCCCTTACAATTTCATACGTCTTGCTCCCCTGGTAGCACACGGACATTGGACAACGATGTACCAATACTGGCCAATATCGCGAATATCGTAGAATATCGGACATCGGAATCACGATATCCGACAGCTTTGATCGATATTGTGTAATTTTTTATAAGAGAGAGAGATAAAAAATATATTGAAAAACATTTTTTTTAACGTCATTTGGATGAAAAATTAGTGTAAATATTTAATTGGACCTTTTTACCCCTGTTTTGGTAAAATTGCTAAAGATGATATCTGTGAACTGATTTTGATTAACATTGGCCAATATCCGAGAAGTCAATGTCGCCATGACGATTTCGATCGACATTATATGGCGTTGCGTAACCGGTGTCAGAAAAACAAGATCACAAGTCAATTCAAAGTCGTAGAAAGGATATTGGCCGATGTTTGGCAGCTTTCTAAAATTTCTATTGTAGGTGGGATATTGATTGATAATGAGTGACATTTTTATAGCGATGAAAAAAAAGTTAGTTGTGTATTGCATTTCCGAGTGATATTTAAAGCCTGTTTCGAATTCTGGTAGCATTTTTTAAAATATTCATCAGCTAAAAAAATTTAATTTTTCTGTCGACATGACATCGATATATCTCGTACAAGACGAACATCGAACATCCAGGGTTGATCATTAATGTCCAGGATTTATCAATACTGAACGAAATTGGCCAATGCTATTCGCGACATTGTCTGATATCGATAAAAACGAATATCGCAAATACGAGATTAATCAGTGTTGTTCGATATTATCTAAGGTCGAGCATCGCGATTGGCCGATATTCACGATAGGGTCATTTTGATGAAGGCCAATATCGTCCATACAATATCGATCGATTTTCGTGTGCTACATGGGAAGTAAGTGATTCTTGTGGCAATACGCACACATCAAAGATTGCTTCTCCAGCTTCTCTGCAAGTGTATCTATACTTCTTTGGAGTGTCGACATCTCATTTTCGGAAGATGACACGATAGAGTGAGCTTGCATTATTCTCAGGTTCTCCTCCACTAAGTTGTGAGCATTTGCTTTATCAACAAGAGACTTAAAGTCCTCCATAGGTTCCAAAGCCACCTTTTCTCGTAATTTTTGAGGAAGAGCAGTCATGAATTGCATAGACTGAATTTGACTGATAGCCGATGCCTCCTTAACTTGAGGATAGGTCTGGAGGGCCTTTACTTCTATTCTGTGAGCTAGGCTCTTGATCGACTCTCCTGGCTCCATGGTTATGGCCAAAAAAGATAACAACTTAGAAGTAGCATTTGTCTCAGTTGAAAAAAAGTCTAACAGTAAATTACAAGCATTCTCTACTGTAGTGGCGTCTTTGCAGGCTGGTGATGAAGCAAACCATCTCTGAGCAGCGCCTTTCAGTTTGCTTTTCAAAAAGAGAAGACCAACTGTCTCTGTCCAACCATTTATCTTCTTACAGTCGAGAACTTGACTGATGAACCACGCTACTTCATCAGGATTTCCATCAAAGTGCGAGATTTCAATCCTAAATTGCTGTTGTTGATCCATGTTTAATGATTTTTTCTGCGCTATTTTCTTCTTTCCCATTCAAAAGATATTTACGTCTTGGATCGTATCCTGGTCACGGCACCACTTTGTCGTATAGTGCAGTACAATAAAAACCCTTTAATTATAAATAAACATCTTTAATGAATAATTTCAAAAGCTCATATCCCAATCTTTTTTAAAATATCTAGAAAAACATCTCATGCATAAAAGCAATTGATAGCAGAAGTGACTCGTGAGAAAATAACAATCTCGTGCTGTCTTAAATTAAATAAGATAACTAGTCACAAATGTTGTGAACACTAGTACTTCACAACAGTATGTATTACGCACACTAATGATTTTACAATCTAAGAAATAGTACTATATTTTGAAATATTAATAAACTTTAGTTTTAAAAAATTCTATAAAGGTGGTAAGATTAAAACTCTTAAAAATATATCATTTGATTATTTGAAATTATATCCCCTTGATAAAGTTCAAGAAATTTTAAAACTTTCTCATTACTACCCATTATTACTACTTCCATTTGATCAGGTAGCAGTGGCGTAAATAGAAATTTATTTCAGGAGGGGCCTAAAATTATTTTTCACCCCCTCCCAAGCAAATTTATTACATCCAATGTAACTTTTTATATATTTTTTGTTAAAATTTGCATCTAAAAGAACTTATTATATAAAGAAAGTTGTGAGTAATTTGGTTCCGAGTACAAAAGGGGGGTCTGGGTAGCCTCTCCCAGAAAATTTTTGAAAATTTGACTCGAAAATTTGATTTAACGAGTTTTGGCACACCTAGTCCGAATTTTTTAATTAAAATTTTTAGATAGGATTTGCATTTGGGGGAACTTAATATAAAAACAAGTTGAAAATAATAGAGTTCCAAGTAGAAAAGGGGATCTGGGGGTCGTCCCACAGAAAAGTTTTGGAAATTTGCCCCTGAAAACAGAATTTCTACTCGGTTTTGGTACACCAAGTTTTAATAATGGCCATATATTAAGTAGGATTAGGATTTTGATGAACTTATTATAAAATGATTTGTAATAATAAAATTCCAATCAGAAAGGGGGGGTTGGGGGTCCTCTCCCAGAAAATTTGTCCCTAAAAACTTGCTTTGGTACGCCAAGTCCGAATTTCAGGGGGCAGGGCCCCCTCGCCCCCTAATATACGCCAGTGTCAGGTAGTCGAAACAACGAATGCTTAAATGGATAGTTCGTGTTCGCTTCTGATTATTTGACTCGTGCCCAAAAAACCGCCTCTGGAGCGAATGTAGGCGAATCATTCGTGAAGCCGGGAGCCCTAGTCTGAGGGCATGCGAAAGATCTGGAGTACGAAACGTGACGTCAAATTGACGTCACGTTCGTGGCACTTCCGCAATCGCTAGTCTCGGGGCTTTTCCTCCGTGCGCATTATTTGAAAGCCAATACGAAACTTCCGGCCTCCTCGCATGCAAACTTCCGCTCCGATTAGCTGGCGAGAAGCCGTGTGCGGATACGAAATAAACAAAGATGTCGACCTGCGTTTCTGCTTTTCACATTAGTCTTGTGGAGGAATTATACAACTATCAATCAAATAGGACTCCCGGATGGCGGCTTTTATCACCTAAAGTTCTTTTTTGCTGGAAAGATTGAAATGAGCTCACGGATGGCGGCCTACCCTCTTCGAATTCGTGTAAGTGCATTTTATTTTAGAAAAACTCTTGCCTCATTTTTTGGTTTAATAAATCTTAATTCATTTTTATTTCCATCAATTTCTCCTACAATTTGAACAGAAAATCCCATCCCCCAAGACCCTTCCTCAAACCATGTGTAATATTTTAAGTATTTATAGTAATTCTTACTTCCGTTTTAAAATATGTGATCAATGCAGAAACTAAACTGTAATATTTACCTACAATTGTTGGCTCTAGGTTGTTTTAAAATACTTCATACTCCGCTTCTAAGACCTTTCCTCAAACCATGTGTAATATTTAGAGTATTTAGTAATTATACTTCTGTTTTAAAATATGTGTTCAATGCAAAAATTAAACGGTAATATTTACCTACACTTGTTGGCTTTAGGTTGTTTTAAAATACAGTATAGCACCGTTTATACGTCTTTCAAGGGACCGACGTAAAACGGCGTATAAATGAAAAGACGTATAATTGAAAACAATTTTGATTATTTGACTTAATTGGGACTTAGCGAAAACGACGTATAAATGTAAAAGACGTATAAATGAGAGACGTATAAACGGTGCTTTACTGTACTTCGAAAAATGTCCTTAAATTCGCTATTACCCAAATTTCTTCTCTTAACCTTAGCTTTTAAAAAGATACAAAAGCTATTTTTTCAGTTACTATCATTTATCTCAGATTTCTATAAGACTATAGGAAAATTATATATTAGTGTGTTATTTTCTGTCCCAGGTTCTTGCTGCTTATGTCGTCCTATGGTATAGGTAGCTACCAAAAAGATGTAGTATCACTTTTTCCTAATATCTATATTTTTCATTCTAGGGGACCGTGGTTTTCATCTTGAGCTGTGGCTGATGACACCAGTCCGAGGTCTCCTATTTAATTCATCCCCTTCCTCTCTGAGATCGGCCATGGAGAGATGCTATGGTGCACTACAAGCCCAGAACAGGGGGGCTGCCTATAAGCCCACTCCTAAGTCAAAACCATTGGTGCAACAGCCCTAGTGGACCAAGGCCTACGGTGCCCATCTTCGTTTTCGTGACCGTGGGGCCTGGGCATATGTCCCGGTTGGGTGGTCAGCGCAACGTGAGACCCCAGTGTTTAGTTCCCAAGCATGCTTGGTCCTCGGTTTATCTACCCACTGAAGGGATGAAAGGCTGAGTGGACCCTGCCCAGCCCAGGATTTGAATCCCAGACCTGTGACGTGGAAGCGCGATGCACAACCACTGCGCCACTGCAAGCCCACTCACGAGGGCTTTATAATCAGTGCTGTGAATATGAATTGTGAATATGGTGAAGTGTGAATATGAGAATCTTGCAACGATTCTATAGTGATTCTACCCAATCCAGTTAGAAAAAATATACAAGCCTAACTTATAGCCACTGCAAGCCCACTCACGAGGGCTTTATAATCAGTGCTGTGAATATGAAGTGTGAATATGGTGAAATGTGAATATGATGAGTGAATATCAAGAATCTTGCAACTATTATATAGTGATTCTACCCAATCCAGTTAGAAAAAATATACTTAAGCCTAACTTATAGCTTGTTTTTGGTAAAATTTCGAAATATTTTTATAATCTTTTAGAATTTAACTTTGAAAAGCATTGTGAAGCAAAATGGTCATTAAATTCCTCCTCGGAACATACATACTGTTTATATTTTTATCAATTGTATGACTTTTCCATTTGTACCTAGTTTTCGCTAAGTTCCTATTCATTTTAATGCAAAAATTATTTGGTTCAATTCCATTAACGTTCCCGCTAAATATCACCATTATCTTTTGGACACCAATAAGTAGAAAACCTGCTAAATAATTTAAAACTCGTAGATTAAAATGTTTAATTAGATCAATAACTTTTTAGTTTATCATTAAAAATCCGAAATATTTGAGTATATGTCGATCAAAAAAGAATGGTGATATTTAGCGGGAATGTTAATGGATTTGAACCAATTATTTCGGAACAGCTATGATAATCTACCAGATGCCATGTTTACCCACTGTTCAAATGATGACATACAACCACAGGTCTATTTGTGCTGTGAGTAAACATGGCAGCTGATGGTTGACTCTTATCGAAGCTGTGCCATTATTTCTTTACACGACACAGAATATCGGTTATACACTACTCTACAGTATTGGACCAAATATATCAAGGTGTGATGCTTCAAATTAAAATATACATGATTTACTTTGAAAATATTGACGGTTTAGAATAGGTCCGTTTTTGAAGCAGTTGCAAGTATTTCATGACCGATCAGCCGCAAAATCGTAGGTAAACATAGCGGCTAGGTTTTCAGCCGTCGCCAAAAGTGGACCTTTTCTAAAGTTGTTCCAGATAGACTTACATACATGTGATTCTTCCGCCTATTTGCTTAGCAAAATTAAAATCCGTCGATTTGATTTGCAAAAATGAAATTCATTATTCTTAATTTCCAATCGTTTTATACTGAAAACTGACCGCTAGTGTGGCCTATTATTAAATTTAAGGAAAAAATTGGAATGTTTTTTTAAATATCGAAGTACTATGAAAATTAGTTAAGATTTAAGCTAAAATACTATGAATCTAGCATATGGAATCCTAGATCTTGGGCTATACCCTATCTTAGGTCATGCACCATAAAAACCCAACCAACCTAGATCTCGGGAAGTAGAAGCCGATGGACTCCCTCTACTTAAAATGAAGAAAAATTTAGGTATCAAATTTTGTTTATATTTTCTGCCAATTTTTTGTCTGTGTAATCACATGTAGGGACTTATTATTTACTTTTCTAGGCATACTCTCAACAGTATTTTGAAACTCAGTTCAAGAAATTTGTGTTGATTTCTGCCTTGAGAATATTGCTATGCTATCTCAGTTGTAGATTTTGACCATGGTCCCCCATTTCTTAAATGTCACATTATGTTATCCCAAAAATGTTTACTATTAGGGTTTGTTTTGGGTCTCTGAAGGGGCCAGTGAAAAAATTTCGCATTGTTATATTATCCCCCTGCTTGACGTAGGCTCAAACATTGGAAGCATTGTGTTGGTTAAGTTGTTAAAGGTTAGTCCGGCCAAAAATAAAGTATTTGTGCCGCATGGGAAATGCATATTTTTTAATTAACAGTTGTTATGTATTTCTCACTCTATATACTGTATTTTACTCCAGTGGAGTTTGTTGGATTATGAAGACAGTCTAATTTCTTTTTGTTTAATAAAGCCTGTTGTAGTATTTTTTAAATCCGGTCTGCCCAAAATCATACCTATCCACATTGTCTTCCGAGAAGTAACATTTGTCCATTTTATGAAATTGACAGAGGGTGGGAAGAATCTTAACTGTTTAAACTTTTCATCCTGGCATCAGTATTTAAATTACCATTAACAAAAATGAAAAGTTCCACAAAACACACCCCCAAACAAGATTACACCTTCTTTGTATTTGACGATTTATGCTAATGCACTCGATTTTTCGAACTCAAGCTCGCCCAATAAGAAAGTTGCATGTGTCAGATTTTCAAAAACAAACAAGTGTTCCGTATGGTTTTTTGTATGGTAGAAAGAAATATTTAGTCAATTTTTCAAAAAATGTAAAGGTAAATAAATATTTTAATTTAAAAGTCGAGAAAAAAACACGTGACTGAAAACGCTTATTGTTTAAAGATGTCAACAATCGTACCATCAACTCCATTGCTTTCCAACAATGTTTATCGTATGATCCCAACTCTTGGCGTTTTCGCGCGGATGTTTTTTGTAAGTGGATTTTTGTTAATTTTTTTGGCAATCAAAAAATTTCTCGATCCGCTTCAAATTTTGGGTACTTTGTTTTTGCAAGAAGAATTTATTAAAAAAATCATGCATCTTCCTCATTGACTGGGGGAGTGTTTTGTGTAACTCAAAGCTTCATAAAACAGCTTTCAAGTGCTTTACTTACATAAACGGTGCTTTACTGTATTTATAATTTAAATTTTATTTATGAATTCCACCATGTTTCATACTTTATCTAGCATAGTGAAATTCAGGAGTAAATTACTAAAAAACAGTAGGTAATGTGATTAATTATTAACTTTTAACAACTTTGTATATTGAGTAGAAGGAATTCAGAATGAAGTATGGAGCAAGGAATTGCAAAAGTGGTTAGAATTTCACATTTCAATTGAGTTTTGTAAATTAAAAAACTAATTATTTCTCCCAAATCGATAATACAATTCTGTTTTGCTCTCACCAGATGTTTTTCAGAAGCCTGAGGGTAAATTCAGGTGATAAAACATAATTTTCAGGAGCTATAAGGTCCCTTAGAAAAATAAAGAAAGGGTATGAAATGAACCCTGTTACACTTTATTGTTATTATTTTTTTGAAAATATTTCAATTTCTTCGTGTAATGGTAAGCCACCATCTGTGACCTCATCTTTGATTTGTATACTTCAACAAACAGTTCTTTACTTAAATGTTAAATGAAAATATTTCACGATTCAAAAGTGAATGAAAAGTATCATCCCTGTATAAAAAGCGCATAGAATACTTACTAATCTTTCAAGCATTTGTATTATGTAAAACAAACTGTCTAGGTTTTTTAAGAGGTGCCTATTTTGTGAAAACTTTTATGTGAATTTGTGAAATTTTAAGTTCAAAATCATCAAAAAAACATGTAAATAATTATTTAAATGTAAGAAACAATTGAAAATTTAGTTAGAATAGCTAAAGGTTGACTATAGCTTCCGAGACAACTTTGTTACAAAAATGTATTTTGTGAAGGTACCTTTATTACTAAAACTAAATTTGTGAAAGTACCTATTTATGTGATGGTGAATTTGTGAAGATACCAAAAATTGGTAGTAAAAGTGCCTTGAACAGACGACTGAAGATATATTTTAAAAATTGAAAACAATAAATAAGAATTAATTTACTATTTGTTTGGGTTGTCATTACACATATTTTGGTTTGAAATTAGTTCATTTTTACATTTAAGATTTTGATTTTTTTAGATCAACAGTGTTTAATTACTACAGACATTTCTCTTAACAAGTCAAATGTTTCATGTCAATATAACAAGGCATTGCTCAGACCTCGGGGCTTGTGGTCAGCCTGATATTTCAAAAAAAATTATGGTTACACTTACCCTACTTCATCCTAACTTGTTAAGTACTTGTTGACCTTAATAATGTTTGAGTTTTATAAATTTTTTTTATTTCACTGTCTTAAAATATATGCATAGTTACTTAAAATTTTTGAAAATTTAAGTCTAATCAGGCTGTTGAAATAGTCATGCCCCTAATTAAAATGCATTAATAATAATAAATTTACTGTTTTACATTATATATTACAAGAAACCTGTACATGTACATATTGAATCTACTTTACAGACTTTCACCCGGTCATAGCATACATTTTCAGTGGTCCCTTTCCATGTTGGGGTTGAGAAAAATGAAAAATCAGACTCCTTCGACAGGCCCAGTGCTGATGCTGTAAGTAATTGTGGGAAGCTCAACTTTTAGCGAGATTACTTCTTGCCATAAATAGAGCACTAGATATATAAAAATTAACTGCTGCTCAATAAGAGACAAGTAGGTACACATTTACACATAAAATCAATTTATTGGCAATTATTTTTTAATTAGTAAGCTATAGAACTCATAGCTGCTGTTTGCTTCCTCGTGCATCTGGTGGAGGACAACACTGATCATCCAGTCCTTGACCTTTTTTGTCATCCAAAACTAAAAATTGAATATTGAATTATAAAACAACTTTTTTAAAAGTAACGTTATTGTAAGAACCAATTATGTAAGACTAGTGGAGTTTATTAGAAAACTAAAGAATTAATTGAAATAAAAATCTCCTACCTAAAAAAAGGATCATGAATTTGATATCAGTACTATTTTTAATAAGATCAGCAAAAATCTATTTTTAACAGAGAAAATATGAAAATGTCCTTAAAAAAATTAAGTTTGAATAATATTACACACCTTTGGCTATCAAAGCCTTGTTAATATAATAGTAATTGTATCAAGTTCATTAACATTTAATAATTTGAACACAACTAAATTAACATACTCTTATCAACTTGATTAAAACATACCTACTTTTATCCACTGTTTAGCAAATTTCTTGGCCCCCTGAGGATCTCCATTCAGTAGTTTAGCAGCTCCTTAATAATTTTAATGATTAAAAGAAAGAAATAATCCAGTATTTAAAAATTTAAGAAAAGTAAATTAAATATTTCACACAAAATAATAAAAACGAGAAGAAATTCAAGCAGCAAAGTCAACAAGAAAAAAGCGCGAAAAAACAGATTACGATGAAAAATATCGAGGAAAAGGAATTTTTTCATTGGTTTTCTTCGTATCGAAAGTAGGAGGAGCTTAATATCTTCCTCATGCATGTTCGCCTCGACCGCCAATCCGTATCGTAGGCTTTCTTGTGCCCGAGACTTGCCCTTTCGGTGAAGATGCGAAAAAGATATACGGAAATAGCGTCCGAGACGGACCGCTCCGCATCTGACGTCACGATCCGTACTCCAGATCTTTCGCATGCCCTCAGACTAGGGCTCCAGGTACATAAGTTCGTTGGAACACGAACGGTCCGCTTACACAACAGATGATTTTGTGTTATTGTGATTCGCACTCGCGCGTATGTGTGGAGGCGGAAATCACATATAAAATTTATTTTTCCTATCACTTATGATTTCCTTATTCTGTTTAGAATTTCCAGGTTTTAAAGTTCGTTGCCGTTTCATTTTGTTGTTTCATTAAATCGGTCAATTGCTGATGAATAAAAACAATAAAAACAGTTAAAATAAATTTAGCTGATTATTTTTATTAATTGTCATTATGTTAAATTCTATATAAAATGGAAAAACAAGGAAAATAGTAATTTTTTAAAATTAAAGCTATACTATTGATCTAATACCGGCTTAACATTTTAATGATGATACATTTTAAAAACTTATAATGGTCCAAGGTATATAAATTAACAAGGTATGCTCATAAGTGACGTCACCCAGGATATAAAATAACGGACCAATCAATGACGAGCATATCAGCCAATACAACGCCATTGCAATGCAACAGATCGTAGATACATCAGGATTAATTGGGTCGATATTATTAAAATTCATTATTTAGTTTGTTTTAAAACTTATGAATACAATCACCCACTTATTTAAAAAAATTAGTATAAAAATATTAAAAAATATAATTAAAGTGACAGACGATTTTAAGAATTCTATTTCTGAATCTCAAATAAAAATAAACAAGCTGACTGGACTGTAAAAGGATCATTAAAGGTAAATGCACTAAAATTTTTAATAAATCCATTATTAAATTAAATTAATTAGTTCTTAGATTTTAGCTCATTGTTTTCCATATTTTCAAGTACTTGATTTATTTAGATACTGAATATTTTTTGTTTTAAAAATCTAAACTGCTTCGATACAATGGATATTCAAGTTTGACATAGCAGAACAGCGATATTAATTTTATCATAACAAGAATGTTCTGAAAAGTTTTCATCATTGAATATTTGCTTAATATTTTGTTTTCTTTGTATCAGCAGCTGTTTTAATTTCATTTATACAAGTTAGTAATTAAAATCAATAAGCAGAGAGATTGATGCACATCGTTGTAGAGCTAAAGGTTCATATTTTTGATCGGCTATTATTGAGTTAAAATTATTGTTGTAATTCAAAACACTTGATAACCTATAAACATGTTCGTAATTGTGTCCAGTGTAAACTGTTATAAAAGTTTCTTTGGTCCTTATTTTAATAAAAATCACCAAAAATAAGCATTTTCCCATGCTGTGAATAGGAAATATATCCTGGGTGACGTCATTTTCAAAAGCCACGCCTTTTTCGCCGGAAGAGCATACCTTGTTAGTTTATATACCTTGATAATGGTCATAAAAAGTATTTTTAGTTTAAGTAAATGTAATAGGTTGCCATGGTAACGAAGTCTTTATAGTATCTAGTAACCTGGTAAGTATAAACAACCGATGAAAGTGAACGAGTCTGATGAAGAGTGAAAGTGCAAACAAAGCTGTTCACTGAACTAGTCTTTCACTGCGATGAATCACTGCGATGAACAGTGAAAGTGAAACAGTGTGAATGGGCCTTTAGACCCTCAAACCATTTCCCTCTTTGATATTTCAAGGCTATTTATAAACTCCTTTTCCCTTGGAAATTCGATTTCATGTTGTTATATTTGACTTCGATTTTATGCAAAGTAAGCACTTATGATAAAAATTAGTCGTTTAGGGTCTAATTCTAAAAACTGTTCTGGAGAGAAACTTCTCAAAAGCCCCTCCCCCCTAAAATGGAAAGTTTTACCCTATATAATATTATATAGCATTTTATGCACCAAAAGGAGTTAAAACTGTTATTTTAAGGTTAAATTTTTAAAAACCCCCAGACCCCCTTGGTACTTGTAACTCTATTATTACATCTATATTTTATATTAAGTTAGTCAAAACGCAAAAATTCTACCATAAAATCTATGTCCGAAATTCGGATGAGGTGAGGCGTACCAAAACGAGCTGAAAAGTGTTTTTTTACTTATATTTTCAAAAATTTTCTGGGGAAGGACCCCCAAACCCCCTTTTAGTAGTTGGAGCAGGATAATTCACTTCCTTTTCCATATTAATATCATCAAGAAGATTCAATTGGGTTAAGAAATTCTCCCCCCAAAACCAAATCCTGGATCCGCCCTAAGTTCTTAAAATGCAAATCTTTCCTAAAAATATAAACCCTAAGTTCGGACTAGATGAATCCAAACTAGTTAAAACCTGTTTTTTAGAGTGAAGTTTCCAAAAATCTTCTGGGGAGGACTCCCAGACCCCCCTTTGGTTGTTAGAACTTTATTACTCGCTAAACTTCACATCGTAAATTTTATTTAATAGCAAACTTTATTAAATCTGCACAGGGTTTGAACAGTTTTTTATTGGAGAGTCTGTCCTTAGAAGTTTAATCTTATTTTAAAATTTTTGTTTTGAAAATGTTTTATTTGTTCTTTGAAATGAAATCTTTTTGAAAATGTTATGAAAGGAAATTTGTTGTGACATTTTTGTTTGTTACTTTTGTTTGTTTATTGTAAGGATTTATATGTATTTGTATTTGCCACTTTTGTTAGCGGGCTTCGGCCTGAAAACAATAAAATTTCTTCTTCTTCTTCTCTACTCGCTAAACTTCTCCTGTAATAAGTTCTTTAAGACGCAAATTCTACCTTAAAATGTATTAAAAGCTACACTGGATCCATTACACACGCTTGGGAAGCGGAAGGGGAAAAAAATCTTGGGCCTTTCAGCAAGCATTTTTCTATATTAAAGGTGTCGCACAGAGTGCCATTTAAATAAGAGTACCAGCAGAAATAGCAATCTGCGACAAAAGGAAAAGATATACTCAGACTTATAAATCCTGTTTTACTAATTAGTAGAATAGTTTGTAGACACAGATGGATGCACCCCCCTTAAGGAAATCCTGGCGACGCCCATGAATTCACATATTAGTAAACTTTTGTGTTCTTAAAACGCTTGGGAGAAGAATATCATCACGTCATTTGTCACATATATGTTCTCAAAAAATTTTTCCACTGTTGATTAAATACTTTCCGTAAAGGCGGCGCCACGAGTTTTTGAAACAGATCAAGAGGAGTTAAATACTATTATTTTATAAATTAATATATCATTCTGGCAACAATAAAATTTAAAAACCCCACATTAGCAGCAAGTCTCTAGTATTCACAAAAAACCGTGATGAACGACAATTTGTAGTCCAAAAAAGGGGTCCCTGAGTCAGACTATCTGATTAATACTATAACAAAAATAAAATAAAAGATAATTTCTTTTTTTTAATTATAACTGTTTTTTTTCAGGTACATATAGTTTATTGTATTGTTTATTAGTTGGGAATGTGACTGGAAGGGGGGAGAAAAAACAGATTAAAATTTTAGTGTTTCCGTTTTAAACTTTTAAAATTTCTGGAAATTCCGCTGAGCAATTGATATTGACTATTTTGTTTGGCTAAGTGGGGAAAAACAAAGTGCAACAAACAAGTTTCTTTATGCAAAACTAAACACGATTTTACCATTTAACTATGCAGATGACAAAAAAAACCGATTTTTGCTGAAACAGCGTTACTAAATTTGAATTTTTCTGTGTCTCACACACATCATAACTTAACTTAAAAATGTAGAGTAAGCGTCTATAACATAACATTATAAATATTTGATGATGAGTTATTATTTCCAATTTAATATTTCTTGAGTACTGATAATTTAATTACCAATACATGGTCTGACAACTGTCTATGAGATCTGAATATTTAGTGTATTTTGCAATGCTACAAATATAATTTAAAGTTGTAGAGAAGACGTGAAAACTTTACTAAAACACCAATTTATTTACAACTCACACATTGATATGTACAAAGCTTACATGAGGAATGACTAGGTAATTATAAAAGCGATGTACTGATCGGAATCTTTACAATTTACATCCATAACACTGGGATAACTTTAAGACAAAACAACTATAAAGCCCACAGGGGTCTTGCAGAACTCAGTGCATTCAAAAATTCTACAACCTTTAGAGAATAATAGTCACATTTCACTAAAGTGCATTTTATAAAGTTGATATAATTAATGTCAACAGTCAACCATGTCAAGTATTTCCATACTTAAAAAAGCTTTTCTATGTAGCCTTTTTTGTAAAATACTAGTACAGTGCTAAAATAATAATTTTTTAAAATACCAAGTAGAGTTTGAAGGTGATTTAGAGTATTTTTTGTCAATTAAAACCATTTGAGACTCAAAATTTGGAAATTTTAGTGTAAATTTTGAAAATTTGTTATAACTTCCTTCTTTAGCTGTAATTGACACGGAATCCTACACACATATTTGGACGGATCATAGCTTTTCATGCTAATTATACACATTGCATTGCTTGACGCATGAAAATTCAGAAATGCAAAATAATTTGGCGAATACTTTTTATTAATATCACAGATGATTTTAAAAAATCATTTTGAGTATCCTTATATAACCGTAGTTATAAGTACTAATTTGATCAGTTGCTTCTTTATGATAAGCAAAATATACATTCGATATTTACAAAAGATGGGATGAATTTCATTTTACAAGAAATAAATTTTTTGTGTTTGAGCTGGAATAATACTTTTGAGTCAATGATAAATTGAATCGTCAGTTTGAAGAAGGGAATAAGTCCAAAAAATGACAAATTGACTTTTTGTGCTCAAAACAATCTCCAAGCTTTGCTCTACACATGGGTGAAAAGAGGGGGAAAATAACTAACCCCTTTGGGGATATATCGCCCCTTGAAGTTGTGAAATCGATGTCCATTCATTGTATTTTTTAAGTTAATTTGGAATTTAAGTTAATTTGTCTTTCTTTTCATATTCTTTATGCTGTAAACTAAGTTAAAATAAAATTTTCTCTTAATTTTAATTTTTTTCAAACTTTTTTTATGCAGGGAATTTTTGACTCCATTCATATTCACTCACTCCATTGATACTGCTTTAATAACTCAGTTTCACTATAATTTTCAATTTTATTTGTCTTATTATCTTTATTTCACCCTTTTGTGGTGTAAACTAAGGAGTAATATAATTTAAATGTGAATTAAGGGTTTTTTAAAGATTTTTTCATCAGAAAAATTTCATAAGGTGGAAGAAGGGAATAAGTCCATCAACTTATTTTGACTGTAAAATGTTTTTGA
The DNA here is from genome assembly GCA_024610705.1 of Tetragnatha versicolor. Taxonomy (NCBI): domain Eukaryota; kingdom Metazoa; phylum Arthropoda; class Arachnida; order Araneae; family Tetragnathidae; genus Tetragnatha; species Tetragnatha versicolor. The sequence goes on from JANDEH010000020.1 coordinate 3,603,938, forward strand.
ATATACTTATATTTGTTTTGATGATTGCTCTGTTTTCTAAATAGGGTTCTGAACTTTCAGTAAAAATTTGGTGGTTATACAATGAAAATTCCATTACTGATACAGTTTTTTTCGATTTTCTCAAAACTTGGTTTTTGGACTTATTCCCTTCTTCAAACTGACGATTCAATTATATTCTCGGTTACTTGTTGTACTTAAAATGTTTTGTTACAAAATCTTCATGAAATGTTTCGTAACAAATTCTTAATAAAATTTTTAAAAACAAATTCTTCATTAAATATTTTTTACAAATTTTTGGAACGTTAAAAATGTCTAAACTACGTCCTAGTCTACAAAATTAAAATAATGCTAGATGAGTTAAAATACTTTGAATGATATGCTAGTTAGTTTTAAACTAAAAAAAACCTTGAGTTACCTAATAACACTTATGTTATAAATCTATATTTTTGCCATATTTTTTTAATAGGATGGTAGAAACATTGGACTTAAGTAATTGAATCTTTGAAAATTCATCTTACCTCCTTATGTCCTAGCAAACTGCTTAAGAGCAGAGATTTGTGCAATGCCCTTATGTACTATGAACAGGACTGCCTTCTAAACTTATCTTTATTTGCATAAAATCTTAGATAACTTCCTCCCATATCCCAATAAGCTTGTCCCCTCTTGCAAATATCTAAACCAAATGTTTGCGTATGACATATTGTGTTTCATCACAAAATCATAATCTTTGGTAGGAAAGTATATATTTCAAATCCTTTTACGAGTGATACTACTTCGTTTACTTAAAACAACTAAAAATAATTAATAGGAGGATCATATGTATTGTACAGACTTTAAATTTCTAGTTTGGCATTTTAGAAAGGGTTGTGTAAGACCTTTATGGATATGGAAGTCCGGAAAAAGGTTCTTTGAAAGTGTCTGCTTCTAGTTGAACAAAACATTTTGAACATCATTTTAAAACATAAAACCATGTTGGTTCTTTAAATATACAACCACTTCATGTATATAAAAGGATATATAATACAATGAAACATGGCAATGGCATATGACATCATTCAATATTTAGGGAATGTAAATGGCATTTAATTTCATTCCCTTAATGTACTTAATTCTACATAAAAATAACATTAAGGAAACAAACTAAACCATGCTGATCTTTCATTTTACATCGTCTATCATAAATAAAACTTAATAAAGTTCAAAGCAATGAAAAAAAACACATTTTTTTTTCAGAATACTTTTTTCCGTAATGGTCCATCCCTGCCTCTCCTTAGTAGAAACTGGACAGTGGGCACCCTATGAGTAAAAATACTCTTAAAAATTTCTATATAGCTATACAGAATAAGCTTAGAGGTAGTTATTTATGCAAAGAAAATCCCTTGGAGATAGATTTGATGGCAAAATAAAAATACCAGTAGTGTTAAGTATACAGTGAAGAGTGCCGATTTTGTACAAGTTACCATAGGAAAACTGATACACACCGTTATAGGGAGTGATAGTTGTGATAAAAGAATTATTTTCAATTTTTAGTATATACGACACAATCATTGAGATTCACAATAAATGAATACATTACTTCAAATGACGGTTCACACATTTACTTAATCAGATAATTTAACAAGGTGTATAAATACATTAACTTTTGAAAGACTCGTAGCTAAAAACGTGACCAAACAGGGATATATAAAAGAGGTGAGGATAAATGTAGATAAATCTATAAAGTTAAATACAAAAAGGGTGAGATTTCAAATAGCTATAAATGATGTATCACACGATATAATTATTTTGATGTATAGTGTAAAAGAACTCTAGAGAGCTCAGACATTTTTTGGTTTTGATCAAAGTAAACCAAACCTTTATATAACAAGAAAACTTCCACTTGTTAAATTTTAGTCTCTTTCAAGATATTCAGATATAGACTTTTAAGAGCACGGATAAAAAATTTTGCATACAAAATTATGTGTTTGATATGTAACAGTGTGTGATAATGAACTTATGTGTATTTTTTTTAAAAATACAATGTACAATCACAATGGTTGTAGATGCAGTCTATTTACTGCTTAACCAACGATAGTAAAAGGGTCACATGATCTGTCAAAATCACATGACCCTTTTACTATCGTTGGTTAAACGTCTTTGTGATTTTCTTAAAAATTCTGGCTTTTTGGTTGCCTAAATTAGGGTTGATACAGATTTTTGAATAAAAAAAATTAATGAGAATTTAGAAATTTTCCTCCCATTTCCAGGGAAAATTCATAAAAAAGGTTTTCAAAGGAGAAATGGTTTAAATTTTTTGATAATTTAAGAACAAAGCCGTAATTGTTCGTATTTCAGATCGTTCATCTAAGTTTCTGTAAAAGTAGGTCCCCAGCAAAAAAAATCAGCAAAATTTCTTCAAAAAAGTGAAGGGAATTCGGACACTTTGTCTGCAGTTTTCTTTAGAAACTCTGCAGTTTTTCATAAGACAGCTGAAATGCCTTTAGAATGTATTCAAAACTGCTGTAAAAAAACTGCAGACTTACGGGCTGAAGTCCCATTGCTACGAAATAACTACAGACTTCTTTGAGAAAACTGCACTCATGGCGCTTTTTTTGAAGGAATTTTGGACATGCTTTTTTGCTGGGTCCGTACGGTTGTGTGTGTTCATCACAATAATCCCGTCGTGTTTATCATACATCACTATTAGCCATCCGTACGAGCATAGGATGCCCTTCACTTATACTCTTTGTAGTAAACTTCGGAGAGTGGGAAGATCACGTAACCTCAACAAGCTATTCTAATCACAAGGAGTACATACACTACCGTACAATAATGGACTTGACATCAAGGTGTAATGCTTCAAATAAAATTTTTTTATGTAAATCGGTGCTTTATAAAACAGTTTTTAGTGATACTAAGTCCAGTTGTGGCATGGAAACGCCAAGAAAGTCTAACCTTCTATTTTGGATGCTCTGATGTTTGGTTCGTTCGATTGTAAAACCTTGGATATTGATAAGGGTGCACATTTCTTTTTACAAAGTATTTTAGCGGCCTTATCCCTGTAAACAGTTTAAACTAATTTTGGATTAGTTTTTTTTCCGGTTCTTACGATCCTCACGCTTCACGCCGATTCTATTTGGTCATAAAGCGTGCTATGCTATGATTACCCCTCCACAACCCCCGTCTCGCAGGGGACTGCACACCGGTAAACGGGTTGCATGGAAAAACGTGCAGTTCGTGTCCCAGCTCCCGTAGTCTTTTTTCATATCACGACAACACCAACAATTTACCGTTGCAATTCTCCTAAAATTACGCAAATAGATTAATTAATTAAAATTGCGCCACTAATGGAACCACTTGCTACATACATGACCATGCCATGTGTAAGCAATTGGAATGCAAAAAAAAAATTACATTATGGAGTTGGATTTTATGAAAACTTGCATCAGGTGATGACCTGTTCATTACTGTAGGGTAGTGTATCAATCATAGATGAATTCGCTCATCTTCACAGCTGCTGCCTGCAGTAGCAGTACTTCCTCAAATTGGGAAAGGTGTCGTGTATGCAGTGCTCCTGGTTGGCGTACATGTTGACCCGGCTGAGCTCCCCTTCCTTCACCACGAACGACCCGCGGAGGGTGCTGTGCGCCACGGAGGCCTCGTAGAGGGCGCCACTGGGCTCCGTCCTCAGCTGCACCTGGTACACCACCTCGGTCAGCCTCGTGTTGTCCGAGAACTCACCCACGAACCCGTCCTTGTCGGCGTTCTTGCGGAACTTGAGCAGGGCCTTGTTGGGCTGCAGCTTCTCCAGTCGTGTCACTTCCGACAGTCGCAGAGGGGAGCAGAGCGCTCGCTGGCCTTCGGTCAGTCCGTTGATCAAGTCCACCACGGACTGTCCGACCGGGGTGGCGATGGGGTCGTCCAAAGGGACGCGCGCCCATGACAGGCACGCGCACCAGTGGAGCTCGATGGAGGCCATCGTGCAGGTTCGCTGCAAGGGAAGGAGGGACAACGTCATCACATGTGTAAAAGTCAGCGCGAACTTTTATGGTACCAAGGAACCTTCGGGCATTAATGGGGGTTGGAGAGGGAATTCTTTTGTTCGCTACTGCCCGAAGGAGCGTTGTCGTTGGTAACATAAAAGTTTGTGCTGACCCTGAGGGTGAGACAAGGGTAAGACTTACTGGCAGTTTAATGAGTAAAAAACATCATCAATCGTTATCTTTAGGATATATTTATTTACAATTACTTAAGGGTGTCTTGAAAAGCTAGACCAGAGAACCCTGAAGCGGTTAATATTGACCTTTAAGGAGGTCTTCGAAGCTTAGGTCTGATTTACAAGAATATTTAGCCATTAGACGTTATTAATAAATATCCTACACTGTTGTTGCCATTCCTTGATTACTTATTTTAGTAGATTAGTGAAGAAGAATGGCTAAAGTGGTTGATACTGATCCCCATTGTTGATCTTTACAGTCTGATTTAACGGGAGTATTTAGCCAGTATAGTATCATGCACCGTATTGATACAGATTGTTTAGAAAAGCTATAGACTAGCGATTCCCAAAGTTGTCAATATTGACCTCCTGGAGTCAGTGAGGTCTTAGTTTGGTATAGTTAGGGTTTTATAGCACAAGGGCCTCTTTAGGCCATACACTGCCGTTTCTAACTCTAGAGTAGACCTGAGATTGACAAAGTGGTCCATATTAACCTCCCGAGGTCAAGGAGAACTATAACGGCCGTATTCTGATGTGCTTCCTTATCAGCGGTAAACCGCCAGTCAAAGAAGGAATCGCTTACTCTGATGGGTGGAATCCTTCTTTGAGTGCTTGCTGTACAACCGCTGATCAGACAGCACAGAATACGGCCGTAAGTCTTTCATTAAATACTCCCTTTTTTGATTGAGCTAACTGATATGACTGACCCAAAGAGATCGATATTGACCGTCAATCGAAGGTCATGGAGTAAAAAGACAAAGTACAGCAATTGACCATTTTTAAGACTGAGTTAATTAATATATCTGTCTCGAGCGAAAGAGGTCAATATAGACCTATCTAGAGTAGAAAATGAGTATTAACTATCAGGAATCGTACCTCTTGTGATATCTCTGAGAAGAGGGAGATGCTGCGTTCTGCGAGGTCACCCGCCAGGGGTACGTTGGGGCGCAGTAGGGTGAGGAGGGTGGCGTGGACGTCGAAAGGGGTGACGAGGCGGTGCTGGTTGGTGCGCAGGTTGCGGGCGTGGGTGGGGTAGCGCGCGCGGAACCAGGGAGGCGTGAGCACCGCGAAGAACGGTAGCCGTTCCTCCTGCTTACCTTGCTGCGTCTCGCGGATGCTCGAGAACCTGTGGGGAGGAAAGTGGGGTATGAGGAACCGAAGAACATACATACGAGAAGCAGTTTAACCATGGAACAAGCAATGAAAGAGGTATTAGGTTGTTGTGGTGTTTGTAGGTGGAATAAAATTCCAGTGTCCATTCTTTAACTTGTTGTTTTGTGAAAAAAATTGGTGCAGAGGAGTCAAACAGGACCGAAAGTATCAAGGACAGTAACCTCAGCAACATCAACATCTTCTGAAGAATAGAGGAGTTGATGCGAGGGTGCTAGATTTCGACACTGAAGAGCTTGGCCAATGCAGTAGGACAGAAATGAACAGATGGTCAGGAAAATTTGAATATGAGTGAGTTGAATTGCAGTGAGGACAGTAATTAGAAATTTTCATTTCCCTGAATGTTTTGTCTCGCTGCTGGCAATGGTAGTTGAAATAGCAGGGTTAAAATTTATAGGGCAGGAATAGAATTATCCTTGATTGGTTGGGAGAAAAGTCTACGGCTATTCTTTAATTTATATATACATACTGGGATAATAATATGATAATAAATTAAAATAACAATAATGCGAAAGTAAAACTTTTGCGCTCATCATTAAAAACTCTGCAGAATGGAGGGGGTTACAGTTACAGAACATACATAACTATCTTTTTCTTGTGAGAAAACTCCAGCTCTCAAGCGTCGCCTCCAACCGTGGACCGGTTTCGCCCTTGTTAGGGCTCATCAGCACGGTATAGGAAGGACACGGTTTTCTCACACATTCCTCTAACCAGAGGTTACTGGTGAAGAACTCTTCTTTTCATACCTTGCCTTTCGGGAATTAAATCTGTTCTAGGGAATGCGCAGTTCATTCCGGCAGATAGTGGAGGACTGATCAATGGTCACCACTTTTTCCGTTATAGTCGGCTAGACTAAAAGCTCTCCCTCCGCTCTCTTGCGTTACCTTCCTATACCGTGCTGATGAGCCCTAACAAGGGCGAAACAGGTCCAAGGATGGAGGCGACGCTTGAGAGCTGGAGTTTTCTCACACATTCCTCTAACCAGAGGTTACTGGTGAAGAACTCTTCTTTTCATATCTTTTTCTTCTTTTTTATACATAACATAATACTAGATTTCAAAACTTCTAGGGGGTATGGGGGTCAAGGAAACAACAATTTTCAAGGAAAAAAACACTATAAAAATTTCGTGAGGGGTTTGATCCCCCTCAGATATACGGCTTACCTGTGGCCGTGGTCGCTGAGGAAGATGACGAGCGTGTTGTTCAGAATGGCGGCATCGCGCAGGCCGTGCAGGAAGGCCACCAGGTCCTCGTCCGCGTACCCCACCAGGTTGTAGTCGTCGTGGCTCAGCTCGCCGTGGAAGCCGAACGCGAACTTGGGCACGTCCGGGTAGGCGTCGTAGAACTGACGAAGCCACTCCAGCATCACCTATGCGAAACACAGGAAGAGTTTATTAGGGAAAAAAGAAGTTCTCTCTCTCTCTCTCGAAAGGAACACTAGAGTTCGTTTAAGTTCTTTTGGGTTTCATAAATTCCTTAACTTGATATAAGAACAAAGGCTTTCACGACCGGATGGGTTAGGATAAAAGTTTTCTTCCGGGCAATTAGGCCGTGGTCGAAAAGTAGATGTTAAAAGTCCAAACGTTTCGTCTGCAACTTCGGCAGACATTATCAATGGAAATAAAAGTCTAAAAATTTAGAAAGTCAAAATTAAAATTGATTAAGAAGAATTAAGAAGATAATCTTAATTTTAATTTTGACTTTCTAAATTTTTAGACTTTTATTTCCATTGATAATGTCTGCCGAAGTTGCAGACGAAACGTTTGGACTTTTAACATCTACTTTTCGACCACGGCCTAATTGCCCGGAAGAAAACTTTTATCCTTAACTTGAGATTTACAGCCATCATAGCCGGTGTTAAATCCTTGGTCAAAGATGGGGATTCTACCATAAAATTTCAGAGATCTTATGATGTTTTAACTCGTTTAAAAAAACTGGGTAATTTTTTTTGTCCTTAATAGGCCTTAATGCCACAGTTGTCGTATTTTAATTGCATCGTTTTGAAGGATGTACGAAAAACCGTTCAATGCAAAAATCGGTCAGCGAAAACCGTTCAATAAAAAACAAATTTAATACATGTGAGAAGCTATGATTTTTTGAACGGTTTTTGTATTGAACGGATTTTTCGCGACACCGTTTTAAATGACTTCTTCAGGACGAAAACTTTACTAAGTTTTATAAATAGGTGAAAGCCTATTTTGCCACAAATAATATATTTTATCCTTAAAATATCTAGAAAACTTTATAATTTTAAATTTTAGAAGAGAATTGTTTGGATGTATATGTTACAGTTAATGTCCGAAATTAGGTAATGTTCAGAAAAACTAAGGTAAAACGAGAATTACCTAAGGTAAAGTACAAAATATTTCATACTTTACCTAGGTATTCCGAACATTACCAGATTATGAACATTAACTGTAACATATATACGAATGACTATGACTTAAAGAAGTTGATCTTCCAAAGAATCATTGGTTTAATGCAATACTTATGAAAATGTTCTAAGTTAAGTTTTTAGAACAAATTAAAATCAAAGAAAACTTTTTTTGTTGTTTTCTCTAAAGCTTCAAAATTACTTTCTATATCAATGCGGCCATTCGTTTGAACTCAGCGGTGCCACTTTTGGGAGTGGTGCTGCCATCTGGCAGTACTCTGTGATAGCTAAGTTTAACCCGAAATTTCATCAAGTTTTACAAACGTATTGTTAATAATAAAATATTTTATTTTACCTTTGCTATCAACCCCCTTCAAGATATAATCATTTCACAGAGAAAACTAATTTTATCTTATTTCATTAAGGGAATACTGGTAGAAGTACTAATTTTTGTATTTAAAATATAATTTGCTTAAGATACAAGCAAAAGACAACTTTTCTTGATGTTGCACCCTGCGCCCTTCCCCAGAAAATGCTTAAACTAACAACAGAACAACAGAGATCTTCCTCAATTTTTACCATTCACGTGAGTGACTCTCAGGGATGACCGGTCTGAAGTTAGTGCACCACACACGGGCGTCGTTCCTGGGGGGGGGACGCGTCCCCCCCAATAATTAGGAACTTTGAGTAGAAAAACTTTATGTTTAACTTTTGAAGAAAGATCTAAAATTATCTGAATGTGTTTTTCCAACCTTCAATAATAAAGGATAGCGCCAATTTACCAATGGCCCCTAACACAAGAGGCGCATATAAGAGAGGGACGGACTCCCCATGATTTATTTAGAACCCTTTTTCTTTTAGAATAGGTTAAAGCCAGTGCTGAGTTTGGGGGACATTATTTCAACAAAAAAAATGCGACCAAAAAAGTACATGATAATAAGGCGAGCTCTTCTCCTAGAAAAAAAATCCAGTAAAGCACTGATTGAAGCATAGAAATTTGATTTTAAAATTGTCTAATCATATAGCACTAAAAATGAGTTTGACCCTGTTTTAAAAGGTCAGATTTCAAATTTTTCACCTTTTTGGTTCAAATTTAAAAGCAATTCCCAAAAACTTGAAGTGAGAGTTTATTAATTTATTCACAAAGCCAACTTAAAATCCCTGGGCGGGGCTTAAGCGAAATAAAAGATTTTTTTATGTGTAGATAATCATGGTTTCGTAAAATCCCCCTGTGGAGGAATCTCGAATCTTAGGGTTACCCCCAATTTTCAGTAGCCGGCGAGGCCAATGGCACCACATAATTAAGTAAAACATTTCATAAATAATCATCATAATTTCGGGAGATGGTTTAACCCAAATCCTTCTAGGATCTCGACGTGGCGATAATAGACCTACTCGAAATTTTTACAGCAAGGGGTGACATTCTAAAAGTTTGACAATATGAAGTACTACATCAGGGGTTTCCAACTGGCGGCCCGCGAAGCTCCCTGAAATCCACCCATAATGTGCCTTCAGAACACTTTTTAGCATACTAAAATTCAAAAACCTTTCGGGTAATAAATACACCCGAACGCCCTATACCTCTTAGGTTATGGAAAAGCTTCAGTTGTTTTCAGATGGTGAAAAATTAAAAGTGTATCATCTCGAGAGGGAGATTGTATGCCCTGAAATTTCCTTCCTGAGCGTCAACCTTTATCACGAGGAGGGACCAAATGGAGTACCCAAAAATTAGGGGTAAATTTTTTTTTTAAAACAGTCACCCCTGTGCTACATCGACTTTAAAAACCATCTTTATACCATATGTCGTGGCTTGTTCCCCAAACACAGCTTCGGGTGGTCTTTCAGCACCTTGTCCATCTCCACGTAAAAAGACCTCATGTAGTGGTCAGTGGGTATCTCGTCGAACCCTTTTAGTCTGTATGTGAAGATACCTGTCGAGGGAAGGTCCTCTCCGTACGCCGTCACATATCTAGGGAGTAGAATGAAGTTGTAAAAACCCAAATAGCATTCTAAGGATGTAGAAACCTTGGCGCAATGTTGCCGTGCAACCTCATTTATGGTTTTAGCAAGGTTTTTTAGAAAACCTGCTAACAGTGTTACAACCTAATGCGAACCTTCCCTAGTTTACATACATCAGATTGTTCATTTGAAAGGAGGTTATGTGCACATTGTTTTAAGGTTTAAATAAGCTTGATAGAAGCATGGGAATAGGTTTTAGCAAGGTTTATGGAGAAAACGTTTTAGAAATGTTCTTGTTTTGAGAAGAATAAGTGAAGAGTGTTGCAAGACTATGTTAGTTATATTTGCAAAAGTAACCTTAACACAATAACAGTTCTGAGGTTTTCGGGGCTAACGTTAATTTTTAAAGCCTATGCCAATTCAAATAAAATGTTTTCGTAAAGGTGGACACAAATTGGAGCCGAGCGGCGTAAGCGAACAGCCACGAACACGCTCTGCGCACGCGCAACTCGTAGATGCCGCTAGCCGCTAGCATTTTCGCACATCCCAACGGTCTGGTCCTGACGAGTTTAGTGCGCATGCTCGGGGAGAAAAAAAGGAACTTCTTCGGATAATTTCAATCATTAATGAATCCCCGCTGGTGCAGTGGTAGCGTGCGTGCTTAGCATGCGGAAGGTCGTGGATTCTATCCCCGATTTATTAATTTATTAAAATTTCAAAAAAAACCAGCTAAAATAAGTCCACACGCATGCGCACTAAGCTCGTCAGGACCAAACCGTTGGGATGTGCGAAAATGCTAGGCGCTAAGAGCGGCGCTTGCGCAGAGCGTGTTCGCTGCTGTTCGCTTACAGCGCTCGGCTCTAATTTGTGTCCCCTTAAGGTTACATGCTAACTGTTACATGCTAATCTTCTGAAATCTCTATGGAATTTATCGAATTTTTTTACAACCATACCCGTTGGTACTGAAGTTCTTCCAAACGAAAGGGTAGACATTGACATAATTGGCGTTGCTCATCCTTTTTCTGGTTTCCGGAAGCTCAGGCTCTGTATATCTATATAGGGATAATTACTCATGTAATCATTTTTATCTTAACACTAGCTGATATGCCCGGCCTTGCACGGGTGAAGAGTATAAATTTATTATTTATGGCGTTTGCTATCAAAACCAGCTCATCCCATATTTTTTTGAAATCCCCTTTTTTGCATGTTTTGAAAATTAAGAGTCCTTCATAATCTGGCGAAAGGATATAGCTCAAATCCAGCTCATTCCAACCCAAAATTAGATTAAAGGGGATTTTAAACTATGATCTCAACTGTGAAATTTCAGATCATTTGAAAAAGTTAAGTGAATGTCATTTATTTAAACTCGTAAAGACACAAATATTAACTGGTAAACTGGAAAAAACCAATTTCACACAACTTAATTGAACAAAAAAAACTGAAAAAAAAACATGAAAAATCGTGTTTTTGCATCAAAATCAGCTTTTTCCAACCTAATTAGTGTAATTACGCCCAAGGAAATGCAACTGGAATGAAAATGAAAAAATAATCAAATTCTAGGTGGTTGTACCTACAATTAAAGATTTAAAAAACAAATTTAGCTTTAGAACTGTGGACGTGAGAAGTTTTTTGTCTCTCCTGTAAAATTTCCAAAAATTTAATAAGCTGGTTTTGATAGCAAACGCCTCATTTTTAAGTTTTCCCAAATACATTTCTAATTTTATATAATCAGCATTTACCAATCATCCCGATATCTCAGGCGTCTTTTTCATATTCCGGTGTTCCCGCGGTAACTTTTCCTATCCCAGTGTTTCTAGTAATTTTTCTTATCTTATCCCGGTGTTCCCAGGTGGATTAAAATTCCTTCAGTTCTCAAGCGATATAATTTTTGAATGATTTCCACATTTACATGGAAAAAGTATTAAAAAATTATTTAAAATTGCTTAGATCCCTTAATTAATATCTTCAGGAATTAACGTTTTCAGTGACATTATTCAATAATTAAAGCTTATTCCATTTTGAAATTTAAGAAAAAAAGTCAGTCTTTTCTAGTTGAAAGGGAGTTTTAATAGTTTTTGGTTTGTTAACCAACTTTCTTAAAAGCTGAAATATTATCGTCTTTTGATTTTGCATCCTCGTTTCCATAGAGACTATCTTAACAACAATGACATTCCATAAAGCTTTTTAAAATATAAAAATTAGATAAACTCTAAAATAAAAATATGTTAAACTATACTTAAAACTTTTAAATTTCATTGAAATAGATTTTTAAATTATTAATATAATTTTTAAATAGACTTGTACCTAGTGTTTCTATTAAAAACTTGTTGTTTAGCATTAAATTTTCTTTGTAACAATGAAGTAAGCAGATCTCTTGTTGAGGAGAAATAAAGCTATTTCAGCAAAATGACCATAAAAAGGGTCGAAAGAAGGTCAAGGGGTCAATTAAAGTTTTCGAAACATAGCCTATGTTTTTTTCTGAGTTTTTTTACGTAGGTATACCAAGTTTGGTGCAGATCGGAAGTAAACTGTGGATTTGTATAAAAGACAAACATATATATATATACACACATTCAATTTTATTATATTAGACTAGCTGATATGCCCGGCCTTGCACGGGTGAAGAGTATAAATTTATTATTTGAGGCGTTTGCTATCAAAACCAGCTCATTCCATATTTTTCTGAAATCCACTTTTTAGCATATTTTGAAAGTTTAGAGGGTCCTTCATAACCTGGCGAAGGGATATAGCTCAAATCCAGCTCATTCCAACCGAAAATTAGATTAAACGGTGAAAACTGAGATCTCAACTGTGAAATTTCAGATCATTTGAAAAAGTTAAGTGAATGTCATTTATTTAAAACTCGTAAAGATACAAATATTAACTGTTAAACTGGAAAAATCAATTTCACACACCTTAATGGAACAAAAAAACTGAAAAAAAAGCATGAAAAATCGTGTTTTTGCATAAAAATCAGCTCATTCCAACCTAATTAATGTAATTACGCCCAAGGTAAAGCAACTGGAATGAAAATGAAAAACTAATCAAATTCTAGGTGGTTATACCTTCAATTAAAAATTTAAAAAACAAATTTAGCTTCAGAACTGTGGACGTGAGAAGTTTTTTGTCTATCCTGTTAAATTTCCAAAAATGGAATAAGCTGGTTTTGATAGCAAACGCCTCATTTTTAAGTTTTCCCAAATACATTTCTAATTTTGTATAATCAGCATTTACCAATCATACCGGTATCCCAAGCGTCTTTTTCATATTCCGGTGTTCCCGGTAACTTTTCCTATCCCGGTGTTCCTATAGTAATTTTTCTTTTCTCGGTGTTTCCGGGTTGATTAAAATTCCTTCAGTTCTCAAGCAATATAATTTTTGAATGATTTCCACTTTTACAACATGGAAAAAATATTATAAAAATTATTTAAGATTGCTTAGATCCCTTGATTAATCATATCTTTAAGAATTAACGTTTTTGGGAAAATTAGTCAATAATTAAAGCTTATTCAATTTTGCAAATTAAGAAAAAAATCAATCTTTTTTAGTTGAAAATGAGTTTTAATAGTTTTTTGTTTGTTAACCAACTTTCTTAAAAGCTAAAATATTATCACCTTTTAATTTTACATCCTCGTTTCCATGGAGACTATTTTAACAACAATGGTATTCCATAAAGTTTTAAAATATAAAAATTAGATAAAATCTCAAATAAAAATATGGTAAACTATACTTAAAACTTATAAATTTCACTGAAAGAGATTTTTAAATTATTAATATAATTTTTAAATAGACTTGTACCTAGTGTTTCTATTAAAAACTTGTTGTTTAGCATTAAATTTTCTTTGTAACAATGGAGTAAGCAGATCTCTTCTTGAGGAGAAATAAAGCTATTTTAGCAAAATGACCATAAAAAGGGTCAAAAGAGGGTCAAGGGGTCATTAAAAGTTTTCGAAACATAGCCTATGTTTTTTTCTGAGTTTTTTTACGTAGGTATACCAAGTTTGGTGCAGATCGGAAGAAAACTGTGGATTTGTATAAAAGACAAACATATATATATATATACACACATTCAATTTTATTATATTAGATGAATATGTGCTAAAAGAAGAGATTCAGAGTCAACCCATAAAAAAAGTTGATTTCAAAATAAATAAAAAAAGAGGGCATTCAATATTATGTAACACGTTAAGGGGGTTTTGTATGTGAAACATAAGAGGTGGTATGAGGAGATTGAAAACTTTTGTGGCGTCAGACTTAAAGGTGTTTTTCATGCTGTGATAAATGAGGCATTTCTTCTCCATAGCTAGTTTTAATTAAGTATAAAAATATTAATAAAGTAAAGGAAAAATATGATTTTTGAAGTGGATAATTGCAGTCAAATTTTTTTTAATCTTAATGTAATCAGAATGGACTAAAACCTCCAAACAAACATTTTAATTTACTTTTCAAAGCCCTAAATTTTAAGTTATTTTCAATTACCAATACTAGCTTCTTTTCTGTATGAGCTGAAACAGCTTGAGACGTCGAATGTGCCTTGTTTACTATCATTCCGCTTTGAAATACTGAGCTCTATTTTTTATAGCCTAGTGTTTCGATGAAAATGGCGTTTCCCATATTTCCAAGAGGCACATGTGACGTCACACTGTTAGGCGCTTTCTGTACAAAATTATCTCATAGTTAACTGAAAAAAAAATTGTGGGAAAACAAGCATATTTTTTAAATCAGAAGAGTATATTTTTAATAATTTAAAATTGAATATTCAGAATTTTAAGAAATGCTGCAATACTCCATTATTAAGTAAAAGATTTACTTAAAGTTGAATGAAGTCCTACTTTAGCAACAAAAAAAGTACTATATACAGGTGTTTTATAACAACTCAAGTATGGGGCGCGATGAAACGTGGGAACTTGTTGATAGTAATTGATGAAGGAATAGAGAAATGTATTCTATTCAGTAATCGAATATTTCTCTAATCTATTCCAAACTTACCCCGTCAGCATAGGGATGAGCGCCTGCGGCGTACCGTCCCCCACGATGTTGTAGCCTTCCAGCACCGACCCTTGCAGGACATCCTTAATGTAATGGTAAGTCTTGGGAAGTTTGCGCATGTAGTGGAGCCTCGACATGGAATCCAGTCCGAACATGAGCACGTTCATGCCCATGGAGTCTGGGGGCGGGGGGTTGGCCTTGGCCCGCTTGACCACAGCCTCCCGCCGGACCACCCCCGCCATGATGTCCTTCCATTTGAGGCCGTCCTTCGCTTCACACTTCACGTGGAAAAAGTCGCTGAGGAGGGGCACCGTGCCTGCAACCGAGGAGTTAGTTAACTCTATCCCGATCAAGCACAAACGTTCAAGATTAGAACAGTTTTTGTCATGTATGGTCAAATTTCGTTTACTTCTGTTTGAAGTTACGTAAACTTGACATATTTTGCATGAGCTGTGGTACTAGAGATAAAGCAGAAGCTAATACGTCGATTTAAATTGATTGATTTAATTTTATTGATGAATTTCCCTTTCAGGGAAATCTCTATAATGACAAAATTGTGGACATTGCCAAGGCCGTGATTTTGGCACAAGGAGCAATTTGACTTGACTTCAACTGGACACGACACCACCCAACCAACCAATACGTCGATTTTGGGCATGAAGACTGTTCCATTGACGGGGCAGATTCCGTAGTTGTTCCTGGTTGGCGAGATTGGCGAACAGTCGCCAAATCTGGAGAATTTTTTCTTGGTTTACAATTGGCAACCCTAAGTTTATGAATAGTGCACAAAAATCAGGCTGAAATTCATTGATACCAGTAACTCAAATCTTCGATTTTTCTTCAATTTTTACTCATTAATTAATGCAATTTTATTTAATTTTTTAAATTTTTGGGAGAGAGAATCATTTAATCGTAGATACCTTCAATTTTATTTGCTAGCAATTTCAGTATGTGGAACCATGGTTTACTAGTTTAGTGACTAGTAAGCTGTGTCATAATTTTTTGAAGATCTGAAGAAAAAAACATTAAACAATTTAGCAACCCCAGACCCTAACAATAACAAACAGTTATCAAAAACGTATACATTGTGCTTGTTTATTATTATTTTCTATTCATTTTAATCCGTATTTTGTAAGCTTTCATTTTTATTTTCTTCATTTCCAATGTAAAAATAACCAGATTGTACTACTATATTGTAGTAAGAACTTGGTGAAAAATACTATCTCTAATACTTTTTTGGTCATAAAATACTGTACTTGCAAATATCTATCACGCATTAACAACTTGGCGAAAAATTATTCGCCAATCTCACCAACCAGACTCAACTACGGAATCTGCCCCGTTCAAGTATATTGCGTAATCATTTCTTAAGAGTTTCAACCCTTTGTGTTAGCTAAAATAATTGTATAACCCTTAGATTGCATAGAAAGGATCCTTTATCATTAAAACTATGGAACAAAACCCGAGAAAATTTGGAGGGGGCAAGCTCCCCCATCCCCCCACAAATCCACCCATGTCTATCTCATTCATTATATCACTCTTCCCAACTTGTGGAATCGTTTAACCATTTGAAATGCTGAGAGGGGGCATATATACCTTGTCCATCGGACGTGAGCTCGACCACCTTGCCCCTGGTGGAAGAGAAGTCGTCGGTGCGCACGAGGTAGGTGAGGAGGCAATGCACCCTGCCGTGCCGCTTCACGATCACAGGGTTGATGGCGGCGGTGCCCTGCCGGATCTCCACCCAGTCCACCTCACGCTTGCATTCCAGCTGCCCCAGGTCCACGATGTGCCTGAAGAGAGAACGGTGGTTTTTAGCCATTATTAAAGCCGCAAATTCACTACCTGATAAAATAAATGAGAAAGTTGCATGATTTTTTAAAATTTTTTTAATCGATTCCTCTTGCAAAAATAAGCAACTACCCAAAATTTGAGGCCGATCGAGAAATTTTTTGATTGCCAAAAAAATTAACAAAAATCCCCTTTTTAAAAGCGCGCGAAAACGCCAATAGTTTGGATGTGACGTCATCTTATACTAAACATTGTTGTAAAGCAATGGAGTTGATGGTATTATTGTTGACGTCATCTTATAGTTTAAACAATAAACGTTTTCAGTCACGTGTTTTTTCTCGACTTTTAAATTAAAATATTTAATTACCTGTACATTTTTTTGAAAAACTGACTAGATATTTCATTTTACCATACAAAAAACCATACGGAACACTTGTTTGCTTTTGAAAATCTGACACATGCAACTTCCTTATTACGCCTCTCCCAAGCAAGACAAGACTCACACAATAAGGAAGTTTCATTTGTGAGATTTTCAAAAACAAACAAGTGTTCCGTGTGGTTTTTTGTATGGTAAAATGAAATATCTTGTCAATATTTCAAAAAAAATGCACAGGTAATTAAATATTTTAATTTAAAAGTCGAGAAGAAAAGCACGTGACTGAAAACGCTCATTGTTTAAAGATGTCAACAATCATACCATCAACTCCATTGCTTTCCAACAATGTTTATCGTATGATGACGTCAACATACGATGATCCCAAACTCTTGCGTTTTCGCTCGCTTTTAAAAAGTGGATTTTTGTTATTTTTTTTGGGAATCAAAAAATTTCTCGATCGGCCTCAAATTTTGGGTAGTTGCTTATTTTTGCAAGAAGAATCGATTAAAAAAATCAAAAAAATCATGCAACTTCCTCATTGGCAACTTCCACCTATTGGCATGGTCCAACCTCCAAAATTTTGTAAGAAAGCCTATCACAAATGAAATGACTGCAGAAGTAGTACACTAGTTCTCGGTTAAATTTGCAAGGGCGAGCTTAAGCATTCGTAATAGACTACACTGCGTGTAAAACGTTGCCAAATAAAACACATTTGTTGATGAGCTCGTGGTTTCCGGACCACTTACAACAACTATTATGGAAGTGCTTCGTATAGTGAGCATTGCATCTAAAGTTTTATTACCCCGACGACCGTCAACAGAGTACAGAGAACAATTTATGATACCAACGACGAGGCTCCTTCGGGCAGTCGGGGGAGATTAGGGGCATTGATTAGGGGCCCCCTTCCTTTTGTGTGGTTATCTGAGGTCAATTAGCGAACAAAAGAGGTTCCCCTCCGCTGAGGTATCATAAATTTTTCGCTGTTGACGGTCGTCGGGGTAATAAAACTTTAGATGCACCCTATGTGAGCATTAGGGTGTCCCGAAAAAACCGAAATTTCTCTGATCGCTTAGTGGTAGTGCTGAAAAGTTGTGAACTACCATCACTAAGAAGGGTGTGAAATATTAAAACTGTGGGTTGGTATCTTCTGTTGCTTCACGAGGCCTAAAGTTCTGAAAATTGGACTAATAATGACTAAATTTCAAAAATTCATAAAAAATTGCGAATTATAGCCATATAATTTCATATGATACAGATCAGTGAAAAAAGGCATTTTTTCCAATTTTTTTCAAATTTTAGGGCTTGAAAGCTCGAGAGGAGCTTTTACTGTTTTACTGATCTTGTCAGGGTGTCATGTGAAATTCAGTTTTACATCAAAGGACATCTTTTTTGATGACTTACTTCTTAAAAATTCGAAATTTATTTGTTTCAACCACAATTATTGGTACCAAGCGTTTTTGAGCGAAATGACCCTAATTCTCGCCTTAAAACTAAAAAATCGCTCTAAAGAGGTGCAGTTTTAAAGTAAAAATATTTTTAGCGTTCTAAATAAGTTCTTAAAAACATATATTAGCCAGTTTTATCAAATTAGAAAACTCAAAAATATTTTTTTAAAAATTCTGAAAAAAGACCAATTTTTCGACTTTTTTTCAACTTTAGGACCCTATAGGTACCCCTTAAAATTAACTTAGGGGGCTGAAACTTTATACACTATCTATTGGGACCCTGAGGAATTGAAAAAGCCTTGGGTAGTTAGGTTTTTTATTTTTAATTCATTTTTATAGCACCATATTGTATAAAAGGTAGGTCAAAAGTAAAAAAAACTTAATTTTCGAATATCTTAAAAACTAGAGCTGAAGTGCAAAAACGGATGCCATATTCGGAATCAGGAGGTCAAATATATACAAAAACAGCTTTAATATTCCTGGCATCAGAAAAAAGTTTTTTTTGTAGACCAGTGGAATAGTACCTTTTAAGTGCAGCCCCAAACTTATGGCTATAATTCGCAATTTTTTATGAATTTTTGAAATTTAGTCATTTTGAGTCCAATTTTCAGAACTTTAGGCCTCGTGAGGCAACAGAAGATATCAACCTTAAGTTTTAATATTTCACAACCTTCTTAGTGATGGTAGGTCACAACTTTTACGCACTACCGCTAAGCGATCAGAGAAATTTTGGTTTTTTCGGGACACCCTAGACTAGCTAGAGCATGCTCCAGAACTTACAAGTGCTGGAAGTTAATCCCTAGTATGTAGTTCTAAAGTGGTCAGGAGACTCAAGTCAGTTTCCTCGAGTCAAGAATGGGCTTTGGCTTGCCGGGGGTAATGGCCGTTACCTTTCTAAACAGATTGGAAATCGGTTGGTTTTAATGGCCCATATAATAACGAACCTATTGGCATTCGATTGGTTTAATGGCTCCAGACCCAGAAGAGGAACAGATTGCCGATTGGTTAGTTTAGTGGCCCATACTATACTGTACTGTATTTATTTTAAATAGGCGCCTGAAAATATTTCCTTCCCCCACCACCGATGGCAGCTATCAACGTCAAAAGCGACGAAGAAGGCTCACTACTTTTTTCCCACCTGACTTCCTTAAGCCGGTAAAATAGAAACATCTCCCAGATTGCTCCTTTTATTTTCCATAGCCAGCCTCAACTGCAGTAGAAAAGTGCAACCAAACGAATCAGCCTCTGAGGCTGCGCGAAGAGTGTAGCTATGGTTACGCGACGCCAATTCTAAATGAACAGAGTATATAAGGAACATGTATAGATGATACTCACTTTGTGATGAGCGGGTGGTCGTGCTGCAGGTCGGGGTGTCGGCAGGCCTGCTCTTGGGTGTCGTCGCTGCGCCGCACCTCCTCGAACGTGGGCGCGCGACTCCACGCCGACAGCAGCACGTGGAAGCAGAGCACCACCGCGAACGCCGCACCCACCAACGCCGCGAACCGCACCCGCACCACGCGCATGCGGCTGATCCCTCCTCCGCTCACCTGAAAAGATGAGAGCTACTATTACAATCAGGGTTGGCAAAAAAACCGTTTCCCAAAAAACCAAAGTTTTTTCAATGAAACCCTGAAAAAACCAGGGTTGGCTGGACCGGACCCAATTGGTTTTTTCGTGAAAGCCCATGAGAAAAAACCCTTATTTTGGACCCATTTTTAGGTTTTTTCAAGAAAAATCAAGATTTTGGCGGTTTTAATATTGAAGAAAACCCTTTAACGAAATAACATACCAAGAACTGCAGTTGAGTGGGTTTTTTTCAAAATTTTAACCAGATTTCAATAATTAAGGATTTTTTTCATTATTGAATGGGTTTTTTCAAAATTTTAACCAGGTTTTAATAATTACAAGTGTGAGGTTCAAAGGGAGGACCCTCCCCGTTTTGGCAACCTGGTGGGTTGCCGGAATAGGAAAGACTTTTTCGATGTTTGTTTTGTTGTTTTTTTATGTTTGTTGTATGATGGAGCTTGGAGCGAGAGGTCGCGTGTGCGACGGGTGGTGTAAATTTTTGTCAGCTTACTTATTAAATGTTACTTTTAATTATCAAGGCTTGGTTTACTTGAACAACGAACCCTAACAGTGGCGCAGACGGACAGGATTAAAGAGTTTTAGCTTCAACGACGATTTCCGATGAAAAACGAAAAAGGTTTCGAAAGGAGTTGGTCCGAGCTATTGAAGACGTTGGATTTGTGGGTATAGTTTTGAATTATAGTGTTGAAATTTAATGATTCTTGATTTTGGTATGGTGAGGGTTTTGAGGAGTGTGTCTCGAATTAATATGGAACTGGATGATGAGTAGTGTGATGAGTAGTTTCGTTTTCGGTGAATTGGATATGGTGATTTCGTTTTGGTTTGTTCGAGTTTTTTTTTCGGTGAGTGTTGTCATTCTAAAATTAGATCGAGGTCGGTTTTTTTTGTTATCGAGGGAGTTTAATGTTCTTTTGTTGGTTGATTCTTTTTTGAGTGCGTTTTTTTTCGACTGAATTATTCGAGGGTCTGCAGAATGGTGTTTGCTTGGCTACAAGGGAATAGGATAGAGGACGTGAGGAATTTAGCTGAAGAATATGGAGGAAATCCTGGGGTAGAGTTGGGGATCCCAGAGTTGGGAAAAATAATGTTGGAGAGTAGTCTTTTCGATGAGGAAGACGCAAAAGAAATTTTAAGGGTTATCATCGAAGAGAGGGAGGAAAGAGAAGAAATCGAAGAAAGAAGGAGAAAGGAAGATGAAGAAGAGGAAATCGAAGAAAGAAGGTGGCAAGATGAAATCAAGGAAAGAAGGAGAAAAAAGGAAATCGAAGAAAGAAGGTGGCAAGATGAAATCAAGGAAAGAAGGAGAAAAGAAGAAATCGAAGAAAGAAGGTGGCAAGAAGAAAATAAGGAGAGATGGTTGGAATTGGAGAGATTGGAGTGTGAAGTGCAGAAAAGAAAGAAGGAGAGACTGTTGGAATTGGAGAAGTGGAGGATTGCACCACAAGAAGAGGAGCCAGATACCCGGAAGGTCTGGACGGGACGGAAAGATCTTGACAGAATTTCTGTGGATGTGGAAAATTCACGTTTGGAAAAGACAGTAGACGATGTGGAAAGGGTACTTCAGAAGGCAGTGTTTGAAACGGGGAAATCAGTGGAGACAAAGCTGGTCGACCCTGGAGACTATCAGATATTGAAGGAAAAGGAAATTAAATATCTGGGAGATGAAGGACCGGTGAAAGACGATATGTTAAATCTGGAAGAGAGGACTCTCGAGGAAGTGGACGAACCTGTTCGACATTTAGAGGATGACGATGATATATTAGGCGTTGAATTCATCCAGTGGGATCAGATTGAAGTGGAGGTAGAAGAAGAAAATAGAACTTCGGAAGAGAAGGTAGTCGAAGATGAGCACTTGGATGAAGAAAGAGAAAACGAAGTTCCTGACGAGAATGGAATTGACGTTGCAGAAGAGTCTCTGGAGGGAGAGACGGGAAACGAAGTTTACAGAGAGAAGGAAACTTATGCTGGAGAAGCTGTATGTGGAAATCAAGGTTCGGAAGGAGAGGACGTGGATGAAGAATCTACGGAAGAAATGGAAGAAACTGAGGACTCTGGAGATGCTCAAGAGAATGATGTCAGTTCCGAAGTAGGGAAGCCTGCTAAGAAGCGTCGAAGGCGACCTGCGAATTCTAAAGCTGAAGATACCCCTGCCAAGCGACGAGGCAAAGCTGCTGCTTTCAAGTATGCCGAGGATCCTGGCTCGGAAGAGGAGATGGATGAAGCTCCTAAAAAGAAGGGTCGAGAAGCGGAGAAGAAAGCCCCTGCAACTTCTATGAGACGTGTTGGCCGTCAGAAGAAACCGACCAAGTACACTGAAGACTGTGGCTCCGAAGTCGAAGAAGGCCAGGCCCCTGAGAAAGAAGACTACGAGCCTGAAATGAAGGCTGACACCAAGGAGAACCCTATGTTGGACCCTCAAACTGAGCTGTGGTGTTTTAAAGGTGGAGGTGGAACTCTATCCGACGACTTGGATGAGGACAACAACGACGACTTGGAACACGATGATGGACCTTTTTCAGATGAGTGACATTTTTTATTATTATTTGAAATTAATTTCTACTAACTTTTATTTTTTTGAAGTGATTACTGAGAAGACTGTAATTATCTGATTCCCTAAGTTAAGTAATTTTATGAAGTGGTATATCACTAATGATAATTATGTAAAATGAAATTGAAGGGTTACTTAATTTTTGAAGACATTTGAGGATAAATGACTGTCTGAATAAGAATAGTTCTTGTTTTCAAAATTGAAAATGTAATGTTTTGTTTTTGGTAAAACCTTTTGATTTTCTCGTGAGTTCAATGTTTTTTTTCTTTTGGTTTGTTGTGGAATTTTGTTTTAGTCCCGTGAATATTAGTTTCTTTTTAATGTTTTCTTCACGAGAGTAATTTCTTTTTATTTGGATCTTTGACGTTTGTATTTGATTAGTGTTCTTTATTTTTAAGGTTTAAGATTTTGATATTGCATTTTTGTATTTTGATTATAGTATCCGGTATTGTTAAAAAGGCTTCTGTACGTCTAGAATTATTATTTTTTGTCTTGTGATTGATTTTTTTTTGGTGTGGTCTCACCTGCAGGACATGGTCCGGCAGGTAAGAGACCGGAGGGGAGATGTGAGGTTCAAAGGGAGGACCCTCCCCGTTTTGGCAACCTGGTGGGTTGCCGGAATAGGAAAGACTTTTTCGATGTTTGTTTTGTTGTTTTTTTATGTTTGTTGTATGATGGAGCTTGGAGCGAGAGGTCGCGTGTGCGACGGGTGGTGTAAATTTTTGTCAGCTTACTTATTAAATGTTACTTTTAATTATCAAGGCTTGGTTTACTTGAACAACGAACCCTAACAACAAGGTTTTTTCATTTTTGAGTGGGTTTTTCAAAATTTTAACCAGGTTTCAATAGTTAAGGGTTTTTTCATTATTGAATGATATTTTTCAAAATGTAAGACGTTTAAAGTTTGAAAAAACCCACTTAAGTACGGAAAAACTGACATTGTTTTGACAGAACACATTTAGCATTGAAAGAACTCAATAATATTTGAAAAAACCCACTACTTAATAGAAGAAAACCCCTTAATTTTGAAAAAACCCACACCTTTTCCGAAAAAACCCAGTTTTATATGGGTTTTTTCAGGGTTTTACTGAAAAAACCCGAAAACCCAACCCACTTGGGCTAATGAAAGGAGAATTTCACCATTTATTGCTGGTTAAGCGGACAATAGGTGTAAACTCACAACTCTCAAGCGTGACCTCCAACCGTGGACAGGTTTCGTCCTTGTTGGGACTCATCAGCACGGTATAGGATGGTAACGCAAGAGAAAGGCAAGGTAAACCTTGCCTTTCTGGAATTAAATCTGTCCTAAGAATGCCATTGTCATTCCAGCAGATGAGTGGAGGACTAATCAATGGTCACCACTTTTTCAGTTATAGTCGGCTGGACTAGTACTTGCCCTCCTCTCTCTTGCGTTACCATCCTATACCGTGCTGATGAGTCCCAACAAGGACGAAACCGGTCCACGGTTGGAGGTGACGCTTGAGAGTTGTGAGTTTACACCTATTGTCCACTTGGGTTATTTCGAAAAAACCCGGGTTTTTGCCAACCCTGGAAAAAACCCATATAAAACTGTTTTTTTTTCGGAAAAGGTGTGGTTTTCTCCTAGTAAGTAGGTTTTTTCAAATTTTAGGGAGTTCTTTCTATGTTAAATGTGTTCTGTCAAAATAATGTCAGTTTTTCCATAATTAGTGGGTTTTTTCAAAGTTTGTCAGTTTTGTTAATGTTTTTTATTTTTATTTTACAGTATTCATTTATCAACGCTATGGAGATAGAATGTAAAAACAAGCTTTGGAGTAATTTATTTTTTCTCCTTAATTTTTTATAACCAATTTTGAAAAATGTATTCAATAATGAAAAAAATCCCTTAGTTATTGAAACCTGGTAAAAATAAAAAAACACTCAACTGCAGTTCTTGGTATATTATTTGGTTAAATGCTTTTGACTTTTTGTTTTTGATATTAGAAATCGTCAGATCTCAATTCTTTTATTTTTTATAGAATTTTGAATGCAAAAACACCTGAGGTTGTACCTTCGGACACCATAAGTGTTGTACAATACTGGAAAAAAATCGACTATATCCCTATATCTCCGGAACGGCTTGTGATATAAAGACAAATAAGGTATCATTTTTCGTGGGATTTGAAGTATTCTATAAACAGAAACTTTTTCAAGTTCTTAGGGGGTCGTCTTCATATTAAATGAAGCACCAACTTTCGTTTTTTCTATGGGCGACATGAAAGATTATTCCAGATTCTGAAAGAGCACCCTCTAAAAACCCCCAAAACCAGTTTTCATGCCATTTGGTCCCCAAATGAAGCCAGGAGTGGGGGTTGAAGTTCGTTGAATTTACTTTGAAATCTCGTTTTTCATAGATTTTGATCCTTACAACCATTAACAACCCCACGCACACTGTAGGAAATTTCAATTAGAAAAATTTGCGCCAATCTCATATCGCCAAAGACATACAACTTATGAAAATTACAGTAACCTTAAGGTAACCATAATCTACTAACTGAAATCAACACATTTATTGTTTAAACCTTGATGTTGAACGTAGTGTGCCTGGTCGCAAGTCTCTAGATCAGGGGTTCCCAAACTTTTTTGGCCCGTGGACCCCCTGATGACATTTTTCGTACCCCGTGGACCCCCTGTCTTAGGGATCGTTCAAAAAGTAGCTAAAATCTTATGTTTATTATATATATTTCTAAACCACGCATAAATTTTGTAATTTTTAAGTGTTTTTGTGCATTGTTAAGAATTTGATTTCACACTTTCACATATTTAAAAAAAATCTTTTTTTTGCTATTAATATGTTCACACAACATTTTTAATGAAAATGTAAAAATAAAACGTTTGAAACTAAAAACAAATCTAAACTTTTAATATCATCTTTAATATCAAACTTTTAATTTACATTTGAAGGCACAAACGACACCACGAAAGTTTTGGTCGCAAACTTGTCAAAGTTAATGGCTTATATGAGGGAGCTATTCATAAACCAAATCATGAAAATAATTACAATTAATTAATGGAATGTTAACAAACAATATTTAATTAGGTTCAACAAAGAAAAGTAATTAAATTATACTTTACGAAGAAAATTGAATTGTAATTTAAGAAATTGAAAAAAAAATGTTTCTGCAATAAAAAATGTATTGTTTTTTATTCATGCATTAAAAAATATGCTCATTTACGTATGATGTGGAACAGCATTTATAAATTTTGAAAATAACTTCATGAGTTTTCAATATCAGAAAAAAATAGCGAAAGTTAAGTTTCACCAAAGGAGAACCACAATGAAAATATTCAATTGTAAAAAGCGAATATCAAAACAAAATTAAAATATAAACAAACTGATGTTTAAATTTAAAAAATTAGGTAGTTAAGGATTATCTGGGTTAAAATCTTGAAAACACGCCTTTATTATTGACTAGCTGTTATACCCGGCCTTGCACGGGGGGAGTTCATAAATTTATTTTTTTAAATATTTCTTAAAATACATTTATAATTTTGTAAATTAGCAATATTACAAATCATCCCGGTATCCCAGGCACCTCTTTCCTATCCCAGTGTTCCCGGTAATCTTATCCCGGTGGTCACGGTAATTTTTCTAATCCCGGCGCGGCGGTCCCGGTAATTTTCCTATCTCAGTGTTTACGGTAATTTTTATATTCCGGTATTCCCGGTGTCTTTATGGTAAATTTCCTATCCCAGTGTTCTCGGTAATTTTTATAACCCGGTAATTTTTTCCATCCCGATGTTCTCGCTAATTTTCCAATCCCGGTGTTCTTGTCACTTTTTACAATCCCGATGTTCCTGATAATGTTTAATATCTTGGTGCCTTTATAAAATAACAAATTTGAAACCATAATAAAAAGTCTAGTAAATTAGTAAGTCTAGTGAACAAATTAACAAATTTAAAACCAGTGTTTAAAACTAAAATAAAAGATCTAGTAAATGAAAAAGTCTAGTGATCTGTCTCATTTGAAACAATGTTTTATTTTTAACTCGTTGTATGACTGGTAAAACAGGTTTTCAACCACGGAAAAATAAGTGAAAAAAGAAGAAAAATTGGAAAAAAAGAATGAAGGACCGATTTTCTCTTTATAAATTATAGCCTATGTGTTATTCTGATGTGTAAGCTACATTATGGTAAAATTTCATTAAAATCCATTCAGTAGTTTTTGCGTGAAAGAGTAACAAACATCCGGACAAACATTCACAATTATAATAGTAGTAGGATGTTTAACAAGTTACACATGAGAAAATGACCACCAATGGATAAGGCTAAATGTGACAGAAGTCAAATGATAGTGTTAGTTTTAATGTTTTAATTTTTTCTTAATATAACATTTAATTTATGACAATTTATCATAGAACTTTCTACTAGCACCCGGTTAATCATAAAATATAAAAATATTATTCAAAGGTTTATAATGTAAAAACTGTAAATGTAAAAATACTGCCTAAGCACCCTTTGTTCATAAAAACCCTCCTTATAAAATATTATTGCTATAAACAAGTAATAAAATCTCCACATTTCAACTTAAACTCATTGAATAATTATTTCTAAATAGGGAATAGGAATTATATGAAGGGAATTAAAGGTAGGGAATAGGAGTTATATGAAGGTATATAAACAACAGGGAGGGAAAACTGGAATATTCCAACATACTTTTAATAGAAGGGTTTTGACATTAGGTTTTTAACATTAGGTTTCAACGCTGTGAGGTTTAACCTCAAAACACCTCGTACGGTATTATATCCAACCTGTTTATTTGCTTGGTCAAAAGGTTGGTCACAGCGCTGAAACCTTTCTCCACTAAAAAGAAGGGGGAAAAGCTATCAAAAATGGAATTTCTTTTGACCACAACCCAGCATAACTTGTTTTTGAAACTTAGTATCAAAATTATTCATTTTAATGAAATTTTTCCCATGGACCTCTGAAAGTATCTGTGGACCCCCTAAAAGTAGCTGCGGACCCCTAATTTTCATATTCATGCCCGTGGACCCCTGGGGGTCCATATGGACCACTTTGGGAACCGCTGCTCTAGATCCAAGTTCGAACCGCATAGCTTCCGTGTTCTAGTTTTGCTTTTGGAAGTTTGTGTATGCCTCGAACTTAAACTACCGATAGAGTTAGAATTAATAAGTTCTTATTTTTAGTTCTTATCGCTCACCAACCCCCGGAACTGCTTCGCAGTTCTTTAAAGATCGCTTCGCGATCTTAGCGAGCAGAGCTCGTTTGTTTCATCTCAACAATCCAGGCTCGTCGGCTTAGTTAATGCGCCTTTGATACCGAAGCTACTCATCTCTCTTCTAGTGTATCAATGATTTAATTCGAATCATTCATTCCCTCGAAGATGTCAAAATAAAACTGTTTCTAAAATATTCATCTCTTAACTTCAATTCTTCTTTCTTCAATTATTGAATAGAAATGTTTTTAAAAAAACATCAAGCAAGTCTACCAATTATCATCAACCAACTAAGAGTAAAAACAAGCCTTTATAAGAAACTTTAAATTTTTAATATGAATGTAAACATCTAGGGAATCGTCGGAAATTAAAGAAATAAGACTCATAAAAATAAGCTGTTTCCCTAGTGAAAGACCAGAAAGAGAAGAAAAAATTGAAACTTTGAATCTCAATAATTCTATAACTGATTCGAATTTTTTAAAAAACGAAACGCCAATATTTTTATAAAAAATAACTGTATATGGGTGATTCTCTAGAAATGTGAAAAATTCCGGTCCAGGGGTCAAAAATCCATATTTATAATTTTGTAAATTAGCAATATTACAAATCATCCCGGTATACCAGGCGCCTCTTTCATATCCCGGTGGTCCCGGTAATTTTTCTAATCTCGGCGTTCCCGGTAATTTTCCTATCTCAGTATTTCCAGTAATTTTTGTATTCCGGTATTCCCGGTGTCTTGATGGTGAATATCATATCCCGTTGTTCACGTTAATTTTTATAACCTGGTAAATTTTCCTATCCCGATGTTCCCGCTAATTTTCCAATCACGGTGTTCTTGTCACTTTTTACAATCCCGATGTTCCTGATAATGTTGAATATCTTGGTGCCTTTATAAAATAACAAATTTGAAACTATAATAAAAAGTTTTGTAGTAAAGTCTAGTGATCTGTCTCATTTGAAACAATGTTTTATTTTTTAACTCGTTTTCCATGAAAAAAATTGTATATTTCAGTAAATATATTTATTTCAAAGGAAAAAATCTTGAAATGGAAGAAATGTCCATGCCTTCGGTGTGGTCTAAAAGGAGATGCGGAACAGACATACATACACGCAGTCACAAACGTTTTTATTTATATAGAGATTAATAAAATTGCCTAGTAACTACAACACTGGTACTACTAAAGTTTCCTTATTATTGCTTGCATGACTGGTAAAACGGGTTTTCAAACACGGAAAAATAAGTGAAAAAAAGCGCGAAAAATAGGAAAAAAAGAATGAAGGACTGATTTTCTCTTTATAAATTATAGCCTATGTCCTATTCTGATGTATAAGCTACATTATTGTAAAATTTCATTAAAATCCATTCAGTAGTTTTTGCGTGAAAGAGTAACAAACATACAGACAAACATTCACAATTATAATAGTAGTAGGACTAGCTGTTATACCCGGCCTTGCACGGGTGGGGTGTATAAATTTATTTTTTAAAGTTTTCTTAAAATACATTTATAATTTAGTAAATTAGCAATATTACAAATCCTCCCGGTATCCCAGGCGCCTCTTTCCTATCCCGGTGTTCCCTGTAATTTTCTAATCCCGGTGTTCCCGGTAATTTTTCTAATCCCGGCGTTCCCGGTAATTTTCCTATCTCGGTGTTTCCAGTAATTTTTATATTCCGGTATTCCCGGTGTCTTTATGGTGAATATCATATCCCGGTGTTCCCGCTAATTTTCCAATCCCGGTGTTCTTGTCACTTTTTACAATCCCGATAGTCCTGATCTTGGTGCCTTTATAAAATAACAAATTTAAAACTATAATAAAAAGTCTAGTAAATGAAAAAATCTAGTGATCTGTCTCATTTGAAACAATGTTTTATTTTTAACTCGTTTTCCATGAAAAAAATTAATTGTATTTTTCAGTAAATATATTTATTTCAAAGGAAAAAAATCTTGAAATGGAGGAAATGTCCACGCCTTCGGTGTGGTCTAAAAGGAGATGCGGAACACACATACATACACACACACAGCCACAAACGTTTTTATTTATATAGAGATTAATAAAATTGCCTCGTAACTACAGCACTGGTAATACTACTAAAGTTTCCTATTATTGGCTTACATGACTGGTAAAACAGGTTTTCAAACACGGAAAAATAAGTGAAAAAAAGAAGGAAAAATGGAAAAAAAGAATGAAGAACTGATTTTCTCTTTATAAATTATAGCCCATGTCCTATTCTGATGTATAAGCTACACTATTGTAAAATTTCATTAAAATCCATTCAGTAGTTTTTGCGTGAAAGAGTAACAAACATACAAACATTCACAATTATAATAGTAGTAGGATTAGGATTAAACAAAAACGTGGGAAAAATCAAATAGAAAAGATGGGAACAACATAAAATTTCGATTTCACACTAATAAGCATTCAAAAACTGTCACTTACCTATATTTAGCTGATTATTACGAATATGAAGGATCTAAGATGAAGTCTATTTCATTTAGTATCTCAAAAGCAAATGAAACTAAAATCAACATTTCGAATTCAATTTGTTCATTATAAAAAGAAATAAAAACTTGGCTACAAAAAAGTAAGCATAAATCTTTATTGACTTGCCGAAACATCAGAAAATATTTGTTTCTCTCTCTGTTGAAAAGAAAAAAGAAGCTATAAATAAAAAATTAAAACAGCGTTGGAGTGAGAAAAAAGTTAAAAAGCCAATGAGATTTATTAGTAGTGGAAATCGTTTATTTTTCTTCTTCCTCACAGCTCTCTCAATAGATAAAGCTATCATTCTTTTGGTCGGGGCTGCTGAAAAGCAGCCCCTTTTCTCCTAACAGAACAGATTCGTATGCTAAATTCTTGATATTTTGATTTGATATGATAGAGCTAGGGTTTTATACCACGATTGTTATATCTGCGGGGGCTGATCGACCCGAAAAGAAATCTTTTGGCGAGACGGTCTAGCAGAGAATTATTAATTGAAAAAGGATTATAAAGGACAAAGATTAAAGGGGGAAATATATAATTTTTTAAATATTGTTTTGCAAATAAAAATTGGAATTTCGGGAAATTTTGGTTGGGGGTGTTGCAGCCCCGCTACTATGGACGAGCCGCCACTGCTTATTATGGTCATTTTGCTGAAATAGCTTTATTTCTGCTCAAAAAGACATATGCTGACCCAATTGTTACAAAAAAAAGCATAATGCAAAATAACAAGTTTTCAAAAGAAAAGCTATGTCTAAAGCTGTTTAAAAATCATAATAATCTAAAAATATATTTCAACAAATTTTAAAATTGGTAAGTATAGTACAAAATATTTTTATTTGAAAGTTTAATTTTTAAATAAAAAGTTTCATGGAATAGCATTGTTGTTAAAATAGTCTCCATGGAAACGAGGATGAAAAATCAAATGATGATCATATTGTAGCTAGCTTTTAAGAAAGTTGGTTAACAGACCAAAAACTAGAGTTATTCAAAACCATTTTAAGTGGAAATATTGGATTTTTTCTTAAATGGCAGGAAAAAGTTTTATTTATTAAATTTTATACCAAAGATATAATAAAATCATGAAAATACAATTAATTAAGGGCTCTAATTGAGCATTTTAAGTGATTTTTGGAAGAATATTTTTCTAATATTTTGTTGTTTTTTATGGGGATCATGTGGTAAATGTAGAAATCGTTCAGAATTTAAAATGCTTGATTCGACACCTTTCACTTATCAAAATATAGGCGCGGATCCAGCACGACTCCAAGAGGGAAGCACTTTTCCAGACAAGATCCCAATTGGGGGTATGGGGGTCCTCCCCCAGAAAAATTTTGAAATTGAACGTGTAAAAGTAGGGTTTAAACTCATTTTGAGTCTAAGGGGGGTACTTTTCAACACTATTACCTTTACTTTTTCACCCAAAATTTCAAAATATTGGAGATTTCCTAAAAATTATCACTGAAGATCCCCTGGTGGTACTAATGGGAGGTATGGGGGTCCTCCCCCGGAAAAAAATTGGAAATTAGACCGGTTAAAGTACGGTTTTACTCATTTTGACAACTTTTTTGGGTTCCCAAGGGGGGGCGCTGTCTTGAGTGCTACCCCCTGGACCCGCGCCAGGAAGGTATAAAATGAATTAAAAATTTTAAAGAAAAAAATCTCCATCTCCACCCGTGCAAGGCCGGGCACATAAGCTAGTCTAATATAATAAAATTCAATGTGTGTATATATGTGGGTGTGTTTGTTTGTCTTCTATACAAATCCACAGTTTACCTCCGATCTGCACCAAACTTGGTATATATAAGTAAAAAAACTCCATAAAAATCATAGGCTATGTATTGAAAACTTTAATTGACCCCTTGACCCCTTTTTTGTTCTTTTTATGGTCATTTTGCTGAAATAGCTTTATTTCTCCTCCAAAAGAGATCTGTTCACGCCATTGTTACAAAAAAAACATAATGCAAAATAACAAGGTTTTTAAAAAAACTAGATATGAGTCTAATTAAAAATTATAACTATAATCTAAAAGTATAATTAAATGAAATTTTAAATTTTAAAACTGGTAAGTATAGTATAAAGTATTTTTATTTGATAGTTTAATTTTTAAATAAAAATATTCATGGAATAGCATTGTTGTTGTTAAAATAGTCTCCATGGACACGAGGATGAAAAATCAAATGATGATCATATTGTAGCGTTCAAGAAAGTTGGTTAACACTGTTAGGGAACGTACCCATACTACGTGACCCGTTTTTTGCCATTTTTGACCCCCCTCCCCCCCCTTGGTGACCATCCGTAGTATATGCCAAGACCCCCCCTCCCCCTCTAGTTGTCACGTAGTAATTCATAAATACGGTTTGCCATCATTTTTTGCAAACAGAAAGTTTAAAAAAATTAATTTTGCTTAATCTGTCTAATTTTAATAATTAATTTGGCTTAATTAGTCTTAATTTGGCAAATTTCGATAATTAATTTGGCTTAATTTTGTCGTATTGACTAGAAGAAATTGACTACGTGACGAAACCCTAACCCACCCCCTCCCCCCTGTGACCGAGCGTGGTATTTTGAAGACCCCCCTCCCTCCCCTGAATGGGTCACGTAGTATGGGTACGTTCCCTTAACAGACCAAACACTAGAGTTAACATTCAAAACCCTTTTAAGTGGAAATATTGGATTGTTTCTTAAATTGTAGGAATATGTTTTATTTATTAAATTTTACCAAAGATATAATAAAATCATGAAAATATTATTGATTAAGGGTTTCAATTGAGCATTTTAAGTGATTTTTGAAAGAATATTTTTCTAATATTTTGTTGTTTTTTATGGGAATCATGTTGTAAATGATCGTTCAGAATTTAAAATGCTTGATTCGACACCTTTCACTCATCAAAATATAGGCGCGGATCCAGTACGGCTCCAAGGGGGGGGCACTTTTCCAGACAAGATCCCCATTGGTACCATTGGGGGTATAGGGGTCCTCCCCTAGGAAAAGTTTGAAATTTGACGTGTTAAAGTAGGGTTTAAACTCATTTTTAGAAACATTTTGAGTCTAAGGGGGTTACTTTTCAACACTATTCCTTTACTTTTTCACCCAAAATGTCAAAATATTGGGGAATATTCCTAAAAATTATCACTGAAGATCCCATGGTGGTACTAGTGGGAGGTATAGGGGTCCTCCCCCAGAAAAAAAAATTGGAATTTAGACTGGTAAAAGTAGGGTTTTACTCATTTTGAAAACCGTTTTGGGTTCCCAAGGGGGGCGCTGTCCAGAGTGCTACCCCCTGGATCCGCGCCTGGAAGGTAGAAAATGAATTAAAAATTTTGAAGAAAAAAAATATCCATCTCCACTCGTGCAAGGCCGGGCATATCAGCTAGTAGTTTATATAGCAGCTTCTTCAAAACCACTTCTCTAGTTAATTTTTTTAAATGCAAGTCTAATAAATATTACTACAAGCTGTGTTCAAAAATTTGATTCAAAAATATTTCAAATACCAACGTAACCATCGTATTGTTAACTTGTGAATTGAGTTTTCTTTCACTCAAATCGGAAAATGTTTATTATATTACTTATAAATATGCTTGGATTCTTATGCGATGCAGTTTTATTAGCGGAACCTGCTACATTACTAATCAACCCCGTAACTGAAGATGACCATGAGGAGTTTGAACTATCTAGTATTATTTTATTATCAGAGGCCGTCGTTCAGCTGGACATTGATAAGAATACAGACGAAGAAAGGAAGCGAATTGTTGACCTTCATAATCTATTCAGATCAAACCAAACCTATCCCATCCCCAAAGCAGCAGACATGAACATGCTGGAATACAACGAAACACTAGAATGGGCAGCTTTGGAGTACCTGAAAATTTGCAAGTTCGAACATGGAAGAGCTAAAAATGATCACTTGGCCAAAAAGACTTCCCAGAACTTGTACGTTGGACCATATAGGGATATAGGTCTTTACTTTTTTGGATTTTATATTGAGTACCTTAATTTGAACTTTGAAGATTTTTCATGCAGAAAAGGAGTTAAGTGCGGGCATTTCTTAACGATGATGGCGGGTAGGTTGAAATTTGTAGCATGCGCAAAAAGAAGCTATTGCAATCCACGAGGGTTTAAGAGTGACGTTTTAGGGGCGTGCCATTTCTACCCTTTAGCTAATTGGGGCGTTAAGAATGATATGTTCTTCTACACTTATGGGAAATCTTGCACAAGATGCCATCGGGAGGATGGAAATTTGTGCCATAAGAATCTTTGCGTGAACAAGAGGATGATCAAAGAGTACCAACTAGACTACACTTGCGAGCTTAACTGCCAGAACTGTGGAGTGCCAGATTGGAAGAACTGCCGCTGCAAATGCAAGAATGGTTGGGATTACCCAGACTGTGGCTGGCCATGTTATGACCTGATGCTCACTAATCCCAAAAACCGCATTGGAGATGCTGCATGTAAACGTGATGTGAAACCTATCAGAGATATTCGTTGTGAGGGGGATGACAACTACTATGAGTGGTACAAGTGCCGTAAAACTTGCGGAAATTGCGAACCTATTTCTAAGAAGGACAACCCGAAAGACCTCTGCTGTGGTGGAAAGATTTGTAAACGCTATGATATACTCGATGTGAATACGTGTCAGTGTAAACGCTACTGTCCCACCTTCGGGTGTTTGTATAGTGGTTCCTCCACGTCAGACTCGTCGTTAAGATTATTTTCTTTGATTTTTATTTTCTTCATTGTTTTTCTTCATTAGTTAATATAGTTCATAATTATGTAAATGTTTTTTTAAGTTTAGGACTACAGTAATAAAATTAGCATGTTATCAGCTTTACAGTAAGGAGCTGTTCAAATGCATGTTTCTGGTCATTTTTTGACCACCTTTGATCTTTTTCGTACGAAAAAACCCATTTAAATAAAATTATTATATTTGGTTGAATTTTAAAATTGTTTATACAAGAAACAAGATATTTTCGAAAGTGCAGTTTTTGTAACATCTTACGTAAGCATCACTCAACTCCCCTCCCCACCCAAACTGAACATTTTTCTGGTGTTTCATAAACCAGTATCAAATTATACTGGATCCAGTAAAAATGATAGGGTGGGTTGGGGTAAAATGGGTCAATTTTTAGGTACTTTCACATTCTAAGTTTCATTTCATCAAAACTATTACTTTTTAATGATTTCTTTCAATTGGATCTTGACATTACAATCCTTCAGAACATTTTCATCTAATTTTATAAAATATTTTTTAGTTATAAGTCGGTTAAACTTAGCATCAAAAGTAATAACCTATTTTACCCCAACTTGGGGTAAAATGGGTCTCATTGCAAAAAGATGTCAAAAATATATTCATTACTAAATATACATGAAAATAAGAAAAAAGGCAATCGGTTAAGCCGTTTTTATTTGAAGAAATTTGTTTTAAGTTTTACTTCAATGAAATTGTAAAACTCTCAAGTTAATGAACATTATTCAAATGTAGCCATTAAAATACTGTATTTTGAGAAAAATAAACTTGTTTGACAGTTCAATGTACTTGTTCACTGCTCACAACAATTAAAGGATATTGGTGGTTTTGGTACATATTGGCAAGCAAATAAAAATTTGCAGTGGTTCAAGCATTTTTCATAAACTTTGGTCCATTTCAAAGCTAAATCCATGCAGTTATCGAAATAAAAATTTTATTTTTACTTTTTTTTTATCAAAATTGGAAAATGCACATTTTGTGTAGTTAAGCAAAAAAACTGAAAAATCAATCAATACTTAATTGAAACCCCATTTCGCTTGGGGTATGCTTTCTCCCGACTTAAAACAACATTGTGGGACTGTTTGCCTCCAGGTTTGTTTGTTTATTTTTGAGGGGCTGGGTTGTTTTCTCCATTTTCCCCTTTTAGACCATTTTTCAGCACCTGAGCTGGGAGGTATTGGATGGGCAGAAATTGGTTTCTCAAACATGTCCTAGACTTGTTCTATTGGATTTATGTCGAGAGGATGTGCTGGTTGATCCCTTTCTAGCGATTTCTTCATCTTGAAGAAAATCATTAACTAAGGTAGCACAATGTTTTCTGCAATTACCATCCCTGAAAGTTAAATTATCACCGATTTCTCCTGCATGAGGGGCAACCAGATGTGTAAGGATATTGACCTTATTATCCTCAAACACCAGAAACGGCCCCTTTGCCTGTGGGGGGTCTTTATTCCATAGATAGATGGTGCTCTATTTCATCACTCCACATTTTCAAATCTGACTCTCAGTTCATCCTGATAACTTCTGATTTTTGTCTGGTGGGTACAAGGAACACAAAATAACCCCTTTTTTATACATGAAGAAGTCAGATTTGAAGATGTGGAGTAGGGTGTCCCTTAAAATCGAAGGTCGGGGAAACTTTTGCTCCACCCCCCAATTTTTTTTCCTTTTGGTACCCTAAGACTGTGTGCAAAATCTTAAATCGATCAGATAATATTAACACGTGCCCCAAACGGCCTAAAGTTAGAAAATTTTGACTTTTTTCTAATTTTTTTGAAAATTTTAAAAAATATATTTAAAAAATCCGTTTCCGAATAATAGGGCTCTAACACATTTAAACATTCATATTTGACCGTTTTTCATTACTAGTTAGGCCAAAATGCCCAGTTTGTAACCTAGTCATCAATTAGAAAATCATCAAATTTGTCCATTTTATACTAAGAATAGAAGAATCAAAAGGAAGTGGTAAACGACTTAAAACCGCAAAATTCCGTGGCTAAACACCATTTGTAGACCATATTGATGTGGATATAAATTCTCTGGAGCTCAAATTAATTATTGGTTGCTTAGTTACAGACGCCATATTGGATTGCATTAAAACTAAAAAAAATTTTGGAAAAAGGTATGGGCATGTTTGATATCGGTTAATAGGTCTTTGAGGTTTCTAAACTCAATTAAGACTTATAAAATTATCTTAGACAACTTTTTAAAGCTCTTTACGCCATTATAAGGGCCAGCATATCTCCTAATACAAGTACAAACCATGTTTTCAGAACTAAAGATATGGTAATAAATTCTAAACACATAAAACTGGCAAGAGAAATTCTGGAAACAATTTTAAAAACACACTCCAGTGTGTCCAGGAGTATTTTATTTCGTAAGTTAGCTGAAAAGCTGAAGTTAATACAAGATTAACCCGCTCTTTATAATTGAGTTAACCTATTAGACGGTAAGCAATTAACCCAGGTTTATAGAGACTTTTCTTCTATTTTATCATAATTTTATTCGTCAAAGTAAAAAATACCTGCAATCGAACAAATTAGCCATTAAAATCTAAGATACTTATATTTTCTATTTAAGTATCATAAATATTATCAACAGTTTCTTAAAATCATTCTTTCTTTAAAGTCTTTTTGTGAGTCAGCTATTCTTCGCTCTGTAAGTTTCCTACTTCTCTATTCTCACAAAGAAGGCTCTGACACTTTAAAATAATTTAATTACATAAACAACTTTTACGAAAAATTTACTCGAAACGTTAGTACTTCCTCGAGGACATTTACTGATGAAAGGTTGACAGTGCGAAAAAAAAACTAAGGGTGAAGTAGAAGAGTTATTAAATTTGTAGTTGATATTTAAACTTTCTTACAGCCACGGACAAAATAACAGTGTTTAATTTTTTAATGACACTAATAAATTGAACGGCTGGTATTTTGTATGCTAATGTTTAAAATTATGATAAAATAGAAGAACAGTCTCTATAAACATGGTTAATCGCTTACCTTCTGAGAGTACAACTAAATTATTATGAAGAGTGGGTTAATTTTGTATCAACTTCAGCTTTTCAATTAACTTATGGAATAAAATACTCGTGGACACACTGGAGTCTGTTTTTTAACTTGTTTCCAGAATTTCTCTTGTCAGTTTTATGTGTTTAGAATTTATTAACATATCTATAGTTCTGAAAACATGGTTTGCACTTGTATTAGGAGATATGCTGGCCCTTAAATTGCATAAAGAGCTTTAAAAAGTTGTCCAAGATAATTTTATTAGTCTTAATTGATTTTAGAAACCACAAACACCCATTACCCGATATCAAACATGCCCATACCTTTTTTCCAGAATTTTTTTTAGTTTTAATGCAATCCAATATGGCGTCTGTAATTAAGCAACCCATAATTAATTTGAGCTCCAGAAAATTTATATCCACATCAATATGGTCTACAAATGGTGTTTAGCCATTGAATTTTGCTGTTTTAAGTCGTTTACCACTTCCTTTTGATTCTTCTATTCTTAGTATAAAATGGACAAATTTGATGATTTTCTGATTGATGACTAGGTTACAAACTGGGCATTTTGGCCTAACTAGTAATGAAAAACGGTCAAATATGAATGTTTAAATGTGTTAGAGCCCTATTATTCGGAAACGGATTTTTTAAACATATTTTTAAAAATTTTCAAAAAAATTAGAAAAAAGTCAAAATTTTCTAACTTTAGGCCGTTTGGGGCACGTGTTAATATTATCTGATCGATTTAAGATTTTGCACACAGTCTTAGGGTACCAAATGGAAAAAAATTGGGGGGTGGAGCAAAAGTTTCCCTGAATTTTTGAAAAAACGCCCAAATAAGGGACACCCTAATGTGGAGTGATGAAATAGAGCACCATCTCTATCTATGGAATAAAGACCCCCCACAGGCAAAGGGGCCGTTTCTGGTGTTTGAGGATAATAAGGTCAATATCCTTACACATCTGGTTGCCCCTCATGCAGGAGAAATCGGTGATAATTTAACTTTCAGGGATGGTAATTGCAGAAAACATTGTGCTACCTTAGTTAATGATTTTCTTCAAGATGAAGAAATCGCTAAAAAGGGATCAACCAGCACATCCTCTCGACATAAATCCAATAGAACAAGTCTAGGACATGTTTGAGAAACCAATTTCTGCCCATCCAATACCTCCCAGCTCAGGTGCTGAAAAATGCTCTAAAAGCGGAAAATGGAGAAAACACCCCAGCCCCTCAAAAATAAACAAACAAACCTGGTGGAGAACAGTCCCACAACGTTGTTTTAAGTCAGGAGAAAGCATACCCCAAGCGAAATGGGGTTTCAATTAAGTATTGATAGATTTTTCAGTTTTTTTGCTTAACTACACAAAATGTGCATTTTCCAATTTTGATAAAAAAAAGTAAAAATAAAATTTTTATTTTGATAACTGCCTGGATTTAGCTTAGATATGGCCCAAAGTTTATGAAAAATGCTTCAACCACTGTAAATTTTTTATTTGCTTGCCAATATGCACCAAAACCACCAATATCCTTTAATTGTTGTGAGCAGTGTAGATTTACATATCATATCTCCGCTTAATTTTCTATCAAATAAAAATTCCTTTTCTCTTAATCGAGCATCCCATCTAATTGCTAAATCAATGCATGTTCGGGGGAGAAAAGATGGATCACTGGGCGAAAGAAGATACCGCCGAATATTAACTCTTGAGTGATGAAGATTGAAAACCACATTTTTAATGGACGGGTGGGGCATGAGTCATCAATATTTGATCGATTTACTTGAAGTAGGACGAGATAAATTTGACGTATCTTGTCAAATTCTATTTTTATTCTCTTATCTTAATCATCCTAAGGTTAAATTCACGGTTTTTGCTGTAACCATTTTCTTGGGACTGAATATTTTGATGCTAATTTAATGGTTTTTCGAAATAAAAACCTATCTTGGGATGGTTGACCTTTTCATTGAATTATTTTACTGATGTGTGTTTCATTCAATGTTTGAGGGTCATTTACAAATGATGTCACACACTTTTCAAGGAGTTTATTAGGAGGAGTTTATTTCAAGGAGTTTATTAGGGGACATCCATAAATAACGTGAGGTCAAAAAGGGGGGAGGGGTTTGGAAAAATCTCACCAAATCCCACCAAGGGGGGAGGGGGGGTTCAGATTTTGGAAAAAACACCTCACGTAATTTATGGATGTCCCCTAACACTGAAAAATGTGCAAATTTGAGAACTTTTTCTTTTTTGAGGCCTGTAAAAGTGCTATTTTCACATACTAATATCTCCACTAGGGTGGTTTTTTTTAAACGAAAGTTCGAATTTTTTTCGGGGCACCCCCTCAAAAGGTGCCATTTGATATAAAACTAATATTCTGAAAGTTACAGCTCAAAAAAATAATATTTAGACCCCGCCCCCGAGCGTCAAAGTTTCAAAAAAACTCCAAATTTTGCACGTTTTTAGCTATAAAATCCAAACTAATGGTTATAAAAATACAAAGTAGGTCTCATTTTGTAGATAATTAATTTAGCTTCAACTTTTATAATTGAAACTTATTTGTGAAGCTTACAGATCATAAGATACGAGGGGTTTCATTAACTCCCCACTCAATATCTATTTTTTAAGAAGTGCCAGGAAATTTCTTTAAATTTATCAGCTACCGTAAAATGGTTCAATAACATATAAATAATAGTTTTAGACAACATAGGTACAAAATTTAATATATTAAAGAGCAAAAAAATTTTTTTTCGTACATACCTATTATTTTTTTACACAATCGTAAAACAATTCAAATAAAATATATAAAATATTTTTTCAACTGCTTATTAAATGAATAAATGTGTAAAAGTTGATAAACAAGCAAAAAAAATACAAATTAATATTATTTTTAGTTTTTTCTAAAAAATAGAAATTTTATTTTCATCGCTTTGACAGTATTTTTCATAAGATCTCCCTATTTTAGAAGTAGTTTTGAGAGCAGTATTCGACACGGCCCTTATCTGAAGTTCTTAAATTTAAATTGAACTGATGTAAATAAAATAGTACAAAGTTCGAGTTGAAGATAAAGAAGTCAATTCAAAACTAATTATCATTAAAAATATTGGAAGTTTCATTTCTATGCAGTAGGAAAAATTCAGAATATCTTCTAAGAAAGGAATCTTGCAAGTGCTTGGCATTTATAAGGCTTGATACATCAAACATCCCTAGGTACCATTGTATCATGCTAGATGTAATGCAAAACTCCAATATTGCGTGAAAAATTTTCCTTTTTAAATACAATTGTATCTAGCCCTTAAAAAAGGTAGCTGTAATCAGAAGTATCTGTGGTATTCTACTGATATATCAAGGGGGTTGGTAGGGGACCCGCCACCCCCCTCCCCCCCAAAAAAAAATCAGACTAGGTGTCCAAAACAATCATGCTACAACTACATGCTAAATGTAATACAAAAGCCCTCTGTTGTATGAAAATTTCAGTCAGTATTTCAAATAGCTTTATCAGACCTTTAAAAGTAGAATATAAATATTAAATCTTTTGAAAACGTTCATTGTAAATGAAAATGAAGAGATGAAACTGTCGATTTCGTTGCTGAAAAGATAATTAGACACTTAAATTGACCCTCACTACTATTATTCTACTTTCACATAGTCTTGAGCTAGTTTTATAGTTCCTCCTCATTAGGGTGTCCCTTAAAATCGAAGGTCGGGGAAACTTTTGCGACACCCCCCAATTTTTTTCCTTTTGGTATCCTAAGACTGTGTGCAAAATCTTAAATCGATCAGATAATATTAACACGTGCCCCAAACGGCCTAAAGTTAGAAAAATTTGACTTTTTTCTCATTTTTTCGAAAAATTTTAAAAATGTGTTTAATAAATCCGTTGCTGAATAATAGGGATCTAACACATTTAAACAATCTTGTTTGACCATTTTTCATTACTAGTTAGGCCAAAATGCCCAGTTTTTAACCTAGCCATCAATCAGAAAATCCTCAAATTTCTCCATTTTACACTGAGAATAGAAGAATCAAAAAGCAGTGGTAAATGACTTAAAACCGCAAAATTCCATGATTAAACACCATTTGTAGACCATATTGGTGTGGAGATAAATTATCTGGAGCTCAAATTAATAATGGGCTGCTTAATTACAGACGCCATATTGGGTTGCATTAAAACTATAAAAAATTCTAGAAAAACGGCATGGGCATGTTTGATATTGGGTTATGGGTGTATGAGGTTTCTAAACTCATTAAGACTAATAAAATACTTTTACACAACTTTTTAAAGCTCTTTACGCAATTATAAAGGGCCATCAGATCTCCTAATACAAGTGCAAACCATGATTTCAGAACTATAGATGGTAATAAATTCTATACACATAAAACTGGCAAGAGAAATTCTGGAAATAAGTTAATAATAAGACTTCACAGTGTGTCCACGAGTATTTTATTCCGTAATTTAGTTGAAAAGCTGAAGAAGATACAAAATTAACCCGTTCATCATAATGATTGAGTTATAGTCTGTGAAGATAAGCAATTAACCATGTTTATAGAGATTGTTCTTGTATTTTATCATAAATTTTTACATAAACATAAAAAATACCTGCAATTTAACAAATAAGTGTCGTTAAAACAATTAAACACTGATATTTTGTTAGAGGCTGTAAGAATATGTTATATATAAACTTCAGTTTCTATTACTCTTCTACTATATCCTTAGTTCTTCTTCGCTCTGTCGGCATATCATCAGTAAACGTCCTTGAGGAAGTACCTAGATTTCAAGTAAGTTTTTCATGAAAATTGTTTATGAAATTAAATTATTTTAAACCCTCAAAGCCTTCTTTGAGAATGTAGAGGTAGGAAACTTATAGAACGAAGAATACCTCTAACTTAAAAACAGACTTTAAGAAGGAATGATTTTCAGAAACTGTTGTTAATATTTATGATATTCACGTAGCCAATTTAAGTTTCTTAGTTTTTAAAGAGCCTAATTTGTTGAATTGCAGGTATTTTAATGTTAATGTATAAATTTATTATAAAATACAAGAACAGTCTCTATATACATGGTTAATTGCTTATCTTCACAGAGTATAACTCAATCATTATGATGAACGGGTTAATTTTGTATCTTCTTCAGCTTTTAAACTAACTTACGGAATAAAATACTCGTGGACACACTGTGGAGTCTTATTATTAACTTATTTCCAGAATTTCTCTTGCCGATTTTATGTGTATGGAATTTATTACCATCAATAGTTCTGAAATCATGGTTTGCACTTGTATTAGGAGATCTGATGGCCCTTACAATTGGGTAAAGAGCCTTAAAAAGGAGTTTTATTAGTCTTAATTGAGTTTAGAAACCTCATACACCCATTACCCGATATCAAACATGCCCATACCATTTTTCTAGAATTTTTTTAAGTTTTAATGCAATCCAATATGGCGTCTGTAATTAAGCAACCCATAATTAATTTGAGCTCCAGATAATTTATCTCCACATCAATATGGTCTACAAATGGTGTTTAATCATGGAATTTTGCGGTTTTAAGTCATTAACCACTGCTTTTTGATTCTTCTATTCTCAGCATAAAATGGACAAATTTGATTATTTTCTGTTTGATGGCTAGGTTACAATCTGGGCATTTTGGCCTAACTAGTAATGAAAAACCATCAAATAAGATTGGTTAAAGGTGTTAGAGCACTATTATTCTGCCATGGATTTTTTAAACATATTTTTAAAATTTTTCGAAAAAATGAGAAAAAATATAAATTTTTCTAACTTTAGGCCGTTTGGGGCACGTGTTAATATTATCTGATTGATTTAAGATTTTGCACACTTCCTTAGGATACCAAAAGGAAAAAAATTGGGGGGTGTCGCAAAAGTTTCCGCGACTTTTTGAAAAAACGCCTAAATAAGGGACACCCTACTCCTCATAACACAAAAGCATGTTACCTTTAATTTATTTTTAAAGCTTTCTGAGAATTCAAAAGTCTCGGGGTTTAAGTACCACCAAACTATTAAAAAAATAATGCTATTTTTGATATTTCTACATTTTTTTCGTAACTAACTACAGTTTTTACAAATTTAAGTTCTAGGTATGCAACTAATGTTGCATCTAGCTCAGAAAACCAAACTGTAATGAAGGTGTGTAGTAGAATACCACAGATACTTCTGATTACAGCTACCTTTTTTAAGGGCTAGATACAATTGTATTTAAAAAGGAGAATTTTCACGCAATATTGGAGTTTTGCATTACATCTAGCATGATACAATGGTACCTTTGATGTACCTTTGGTTTGATG
The DNA here is from genome assembly GCA_024610705.1 of Tetragnatha versicolor. Lineage (NCBI taxonomy): Eukaryota > Metazoa > Arthropoda > Arachnida > Araneae > Tetragnathidae > Tetragnatha > Tetragnatha versicolor. The sequence continues at coordinate 3,648,093 of JANDEH010000020.1, forward strand.
TATCAAGCCTTATAAATACCAAGCACTTGCAAGATTCCTTTCTTAGAAGATATTCTGAATATTAGAAGATATTTTTCCTACTGCATAGAAATGAAACTTCCAATATTTTTAATGATAATTAGTTTTGAATTGATTTCTTTATCATCAACTCGAACTTTGTACTATTTTATTTGCATCAGTTCAATTAAAATTTAAAAACTTCAGATAAGGGTCGTGTCGAATACTGCTCTCAAAACTACTTCTAAAATAGGGAGATCTTATGAAAAATACTATCAAAGCGATGAAAATAAAGTTTCTATTTTTTAGAAAAAACTAAAAATAATATTAATTTGTATTGTTTTTGCTTGTTTATCAACTTTTACACATATTATTCATTTAATAAGTAGTTAACCAAATATTTTATATATTTTATTTGAATTGTTTTACGATTGTAACAAAAATAACAGATATGTACGAAAAAAAATTTTTTTGCTCTTTAATATATTAAATTTTGTACCTATGTTGTCTAAAACTATTATTTATATGTTATTGAACCATTTTACGGTAGCTGATAAATTTAAAGAAATTTCCTGGCACTTCTTAAAAAATAGATATTGAGTGGGGAGTTAATGAAACCCCTCGTATCTTATGATCTGTAAGCTTCACAAATAAGTTTCAATTATAAAAGTTGAAGCTAAATTAATTATCTACAAAATGAGACCTACTTTGTATTTTTACAACCATTAGTTTGGATTTTATAGCTAAAAACGTGCAAAATTTGGAGTTTTTTTGAAACTTTGACGCTCGGGGGCGGGGTCTAAATATTATTGTTTTGAGCTGTAACTCTCAGAATATTAGTTTTATATCAAATGGCACCTTTTGAGGGGGTGCCCCGAAAAAAATTCGAACTTTCGTTTAAAAAAAACCACCCTAATCTCCACGAATGCTCACGATATTTTCATAAAATTTTTTTCAGTGAGTTCTTCATAACGTTGGCAACAATACTTTCACTGAGGTTTTTGCTCCACCTCCTTTAGTTTTTAAATTAATTTTTGTAACTTTTTTTACTTCACCGCTAGGGGCGCTGTAGTCAACTCGGCGCAAGTTCAGAGTTGCGTGTGCTTGGCGAATTTTGGCTGTTTAGCGACACATTTAGAAGCCAAATAATTCACTTAACATGAGTTAGGGTTTATTTATTTATTTATTTATTTAAGACAAGACAAAACAGACCTTTCGGTCCAATTACATTGTCCGAATACAGAATAATAATAATAATAAAAAGTAACACTCAACAACCATCAAAAGAAAGATAATATGAACAAAAGAACATAATAAACAAATGCAAACATTAGAAAAATCAGAAAATTAAGGACATGCAGATTCGTTTATAAACTGAAAATGACATTGAAAAAATATCCAAACGATCCGTATACAAATTATAAAGTGAGCAAAATTTATTTATAAAAAAATTTTTATCTGTGCCAATCCTAATATTAGTTCCAAAAAATTTTAAAGATTTGTTTCTTGCAGATTGCCTTGGAACTATAATAAAAATTTTTTGAGTTAAAGTATTGCTGTCTATGTTTTTATTTAAAAGTTTACCATATTAGTCATCTTTATCGCTAAAAACTTGGCGCATACGCAAGTCTGAACTTGCGCCGTCAATCAATGAATTCTCCACGGTCGCTTACCTAGGGATAGACCAGGGGTCGGCAAGTAATTTTACTTGGGGTCCAAATAATTTTGAAAATTTTTCATCGGGGTCCGGAGAAAAAATAGGCTACTATTAGTACTAGTTTAAATTGTTATCTTCAGTTGCACATAAATTTTTACAAAGATGTAATTTGAGTATGCTACCTGCTTAATAAAATTGTTAAATATAATATGATTAGAAGTTATAACATTAAAATGGGGGTCTGGGGGCTCCCCCCAGGAAATTTTTTCAAATTAAACCCTTAAAAAGCATGTCAAAGTTAATATTTGTTGCGTAAAAGTACAAATTAATTATTTTCAAAATGGTATGGCGGTCCAGGAAATAACCACGCGGTCCGGATGCGGACCGCGGTCCGCCAGTTGCCGACCCCTGGGATAGACCTTACTTCCCCGAAACAATTGTATGCATTTTTAATTATTTTTATGAATTAAAACCGTTGACTTGAAATTCGTCGTCTATTTAGCCAATCAGTTGTTTAAAGAAAACTAATCTAAAAAATTCATAGGTAATAAAACTATGCCAAATTGGCGATCATTAGTGACTTTGAACAAAGCGAATTTTTTAAAATACGTGAGAAGTCTCGTTTTTATTATAAGAGCTACTATTGTAAAACCGAATTTAACGTTTTTCAAATGTATTTTTTGTCATTTGCGAAGTTTTAAGTGTATCAAGTAAGTAGTAGGGTAGGTGGGGGCAAAGCCACGCAATTTTCAGTATTTTTAACATTGTCGTCGATGGGGGTAGATAATCCCGAAATTTCAAAGATGAGTGTTGGATTGAGATCCAACCTAAAAAAACCAATCCTAGTTTAAACTCTTATCGATTGTATTTTAGGAGAAATTTACAATTTAGTAGAAAAAAATCGTGGGGCTTTGCCTCGCAAAATGGGGCAAAGACCCGCACTTGCAAATCTTGGTGCCCAAGTGAAATAAACATGGATAAACATAATTTTTCATTATAAAAACACTAGAAATAATCCTCTTAATGTTGTTTTAATATTTCTAAGCTAACCAACAATATTAAATATAAGTATGATCAGTTTTAATGAAAATTGTCAACCTGATGTAGCAACTCATTTCAGATTGCCCAGATATCTTTCAAAAGGGAGAAAGGATGGTTTCAGGTAGAGGGTTGGCATCTCGGACACCTTTTTAACCTCTTTAGAGATCAAGTAGTCCCATTTTCCTTTTGGGACGAATTCTTGAGCTTTTTAAGCTGCGTGGATTTGCCCCAAAACACCTGCGTGGATTTGCCCTGGTTTATGTACTTAATTTTGAAAAACAAGCCTTATTATTTTTAGAGTCATGTTGAGGCAATTCTTTCAAAATTAAGCTGAAGTTGAATTGCTATCTTATCATTGGGCTACTTGTTTGTATTTCTCCTCAAGCCCTATTTTATGTAATGTTTAAGTAAAAGATCAGAAAAATTACACCCAAATGATGAAAAACAAACTTACAGCATTTTTTAAACTCATTAGTGACTTAGGGGTACGAACTTTCGTAGAACAATAGGTGACAATAAGGCAAACCAACCACCTGGTTTTCAACTTTTGTATCGATCATTAACAATTAATAAAAATCGCGGTGCGTGGTTTTGCCCCGTGCGGGTTTTTACCCCCACCTACCCTATATTGTATTAATGAGTAACAAATTTTGGCTCTAAAAGTTAAGTGGCCCGTCGGAGAAATTTCTGACTTAATATTAGCAGACCAATGACCCTCTATTAATTGACCACCCCATTAAAAAACAATCGGAAAGTTTTGAAATGCTACTAGTCCTGATGCTGAACACACTGAATACAATGTTGAATTCCATTTCCATGACAAAGTAAAAGCGGTTGGAAACCGCTTTCGAGCACGGATTCATTATGTGTGTGCTAGTGCTTCTATATTTGTTTTTTTACTAAACGTGAATCTACGCTTGCAACTTTCAGCATCTAAAAGCTATGAATGATTCAGAAGTTGTTTTCATCAAATAAACAGATGATCATAAATTAATCTTCTTTGAGCGGTGAATAAAGCACCAGTTGAATATTTTTTGTTTGTTTTTACTTTTCAAAGATAGTGTTTATTCACGAGTACTTTATGGAGTTCACCCTCAGAGGCATGACTGCTTTTTTTTCTAAATTTAAATGTTAGCTTTCAAAATATAGAAGGATAATATACGTTTTTGGCTATAAAGCTACATATTAACACTTTATTTACCGATTCGCTGCAATTTTTTTTCGTGCAAATACTTTTTTTGAGCACTAAATTGAAAATTAAGGGATATATATGTTACAGTTAAAGTCCGGAAATCAGTTAATTTACAGATAACCTAGGTAATTTGCAGATTAACGAGGGTGATCCGTTAAAGAGCGAATTTTTTTTCAATTTCTAAGATTAACTAGGTAATCTTGAAATTACCTAGGTATTCTGCACCCTACCGACTAGACACTCGTTAATCTGCATACTACCTGTAATCAGTTATTTTACATATTATCGAGGGTGATCCGTTAAAGTACAAAATTTTATTTTATTTTATAAAAAGTTTAAGGAGGTTGGGGGGGCTGCCGCCCCCCCAAACCCCCCTGCCCTAACTATAACCAAACTCGTTTTGGGGGTAAACAGTAACAATAACGAATCAAAAAAGGGGGATCGGTACTTTTTTCATATTACACAAAACACGCAAATCCCACAAAAATAGTAATGAAATAGCAATTTTAAAACTAGAATATAAAAACAATAATATTAGAATATTAAAGTACCAACTGAGATTTGTATCAATTGTGGTTTTCGATCTCGATTTGATAGCGTATTTCAATGAGCACTTAAACTAGCAAATCTTAATGGAAGCGCGGTGTAATCGGCTGGCAGCCTGCCCTGAACTATTGCTAGGATTCACGATCGATTACATATGTTAAAGTTAAACCCTTGCCCAGGTTCCAGCGATTGTTGAATTAACGTTTGTTGAAAAGATATTTCAACAGCTGGGACATTTGCTTTCGTTAAAAGAAATCTCTGTCACTCTGAAGTCGGAGCTTCAACACAATTGTTTCAAAATACCCGTTTTAGTAGTAATTTACTGTACTTAATCATGTAAATTTACAGTACTTACTTGCTTGTATTATTTTGTTTTAACATTCAACATGACAACTACCAGTGCTACGCACTAAATTTGAAATCAAAACACCAAATATGACAACAAACTACGTATTGAAACCCAACTGCGCAGGGGTAAGCGCATGTCGCAGTGAGCACCTCAACATTTTAACAGAAAGTATTGAACGAAACAAACTATTTTGAACTTTAACTATCAAGAGGCCGTTATAGTGTAGATTCCCTAGGTAAAATGCGAAAAACTCAAAAATCCGCACATTAACGACAGAAATCAGTTAATCTTAAGTTTACCTAGTAGGGTGGAGCGAAAAAACCTTTTTTTCGAAATCGGTCAACGGCTAGTGCTCAAAGTTTGTGGTTGGGGGTCCTTATAACCCACAAAAAATTTCAGTTCGATAGGACAATATCTTCAGTCTGCGCTTTTCGCTCAAAGTTTCAGGTTTTTACTAAAAAACATCAAAAATACGAAAATTTCCCAGAATGTTTCTAGATGCTCCAAAATAGTTTTTATGGTAAATAATTACGTATATTGCTAGTATGTAGCTTAATAATAGAGATTGAGGGTGTTTGATTGAAGCTAAATGGTTTTATAAAATCGGCAAAATTATCCAAAAATAGAGCATTGATACGGATTTTGGGAGAAAAATAGCCCGCTGTGGTAACTCGATCACGACGACTTAAATCACCGAAAACAATGATATAAAAGGAAAAAATTAACTTCTTGCTCTTGGTTTATAAAATAATAATCTAACTAGCACCCTCGAAATTAAAATTAAATCAATTATGCGAAAACATGTTGCTTTCTCTTATCCATTAATATTGGGATAATATGCCATGCATGAGGGAGATATTTTCTATTCATGTTACACAAATAATGTCCGAATCAAAGTTTTGTCACCAGTCACCCCGGAAGAGAAAGGGGAGAAGGTCATTAGGTCAGGACCACCGCCAGTTTATGGCTTGTTTGTAGGTGGCCCTCCTCGGATGCCTCGGGGCGCGGCGATTGCGCTCCTTTGAATGGCGATAGCCGATTTCCCTCACCGCAAGCGACACCGGATCCCCTTTACCGGAAAACAATTTGCCGCGAATTCAGGAACATTCGATATCTTGCGAGAGTCTGAAAATTTAAAAGAAAGTTAGTTGCCTATTCTTTTAAGAGAGAGTGTTAATCTGTTTTTTTTAAATTATTTTCAAGCGTAAAAAAATAGCTCTCTCAATGTCAAAAACCCTTCTTCAAAAGGCATTGCTAATATTGTGTCAAACCGGACAGTAAGTATTTCAACTAAAGCCTTTGATCAATACCAACAGTATCTCTAAAAATATTGAAAGACCTTGTAATCTCAGAGGGTATTAGTGAAAAATTTGAATAAATCGTACAATAAATTTAAAAAAAAATACCTCACTGGTATTCGAAGTACAAATAAATATTTTCCTCGAAAGATCAAGAACCCCTTTTCATATTTCTTTCTGCAAGTGTATTAGCTACAGCAGTGGTCCCCAACCTTTTTACCACCACGGACCGGTCAACGTTTGATATTTTTTTTCGGCCCGTTGGGGGGGGGCGTTGATTGTTTACATTCTAGATTATTTTGATTTATTTTTTTAAAATTTAATTGTATTTAAACATGCTTTTTAAATAAAATACAGTTACACCAAAAAATAAAGTGATTTATAATTCATTTCATTCATTAATATGGAGTATGAAACTAGGAATTTAAATTTATTTTCAATGAAATGGTCAGCCTGAGACCCGGTACCATTTGATCCACGGACCGGCACCGGTCCGCGGACCGGGGGTTGGAGACCACTGAGCTACAGCATGCCTGCAAACGGAATGGGAGCAAGAGTTTTTAAAAGACCAAAGAACAGACCGGAAAATGTTTATTGGATGTATCTGCTGCAAGCTCCATCTATTGTTGTAAGCGGTTACAACTCCAAAATGGATACAGAAAGGCTGGATTGATAGACAGAAAGATACTGCCTAAATTTGACACAAAAACGAAATTCAAAACCTAAAAACGCGCCGAACTGCACTGAGCGTAAAGTCAGACATTACGGGGGGCGAGCGTGCGGGAGGCACTAGATCCAGCCGCCTTCTTGTGGATTTTTCGATGAGTTTAAGAGCTGGAAGTTAATTATTTTCCTTTTATATCATCGTTTTCGGTGATATAAGTCGTCGTAATCGAGTTACCACAGCGGGCTATTTTTCTCCCAAAATCCGTATCAATGCTCTATTTTTGGATAATTTTGCCGATTTTATAAAACCATTTCGCTTCAATCAAACACCCTCAATCGCTATTATTAAGCTACATACTAGCAATATACGTAATTATTTACCATAAAAACTATTTTGGAGCATCTGGAAACATTCTGGGGAATTTTCGTATTTTTGATGTTTTTTAGTAAAAACCTGAAACTTTGAGCGAAAAGCGCAGACTGAAGATATTGTCCTATCGAACTGAAATTTTTTGTGGGTTATAAGGACCCCCAACCACAAACTTTGAGCACTAGCCGTTGACCGATTTCGAAAAAAAGGTTTTTTCGCTCCACCCTATTACCTAGGTATTCTTCAGAATAACTAATTATCAACTTTAGCGGTAACATATACATAAAAAAATAATCATCTTTGGAAAATTGAATCCGCTAGAGCCAATTACTTAAATTGATACTTTTGGGTACTGTCAGTACACGGATTGCTAAAATAGTCTCACAAGTCACAATACAAGCTTTTTTATCGCAATAATAAGTCTTAAAAAATAATACACTTAACTTTTGACTTTAACTACTTTTTTGCGGGAACAAAAATGACAATCATGTGAATTCGATCGAAATGGCAGCTAAACTTACAACTTCAGTTAAATCTATTCGCATTTCCCGCTAAAATACTCATCATAGAACCTTCGCTGCTTTTTATCCTGGAAGAGGATAACTGAAAGAGTGTTCCTGCAAATTATGATGGTTATTCTATGGATGGTTATTCTATGGATGGTTATTCTATGTAATTTTAAAGTTGGCGGTACTTGTAAGTATCGTCGGTAAATATAGGGTTAAAGCGTTTAAATGCTTCAATATTACGATTTTATTTAGAAATTATCTTCTTATTTTATCCAATAAGCTTTTACCCTTTTGGGAGGCACGTGCCCTCATCCCACCACCCCCTGAATCCGCTCACAGTAAAAAAAACAAATTACGAATTGGTTTTTGAGCCCATGAACTAGGAATCTAAAAGCATTATTTTATCGCTTAACACTCAGCTCATTGTCAGCTCGTTATCATTAACACTCTTGTCACTTCGCTCTACTCAACCAAATATTTGTCTGGATTATTTTAATGAAAATTTTACCTTTAAACTTATTTATATTCGTAAATAGATCCCCCAATTAGAACCTTAGCTAACATAAAAGAAGGTTTCTTTTAACAACTTGGTAAAAGCGAAGGACTAAAATTGCAAGCGACCTTTGAACTTATTGGACGATTCAATCGGTATTTTTAGAAACACCAAAGCTGTTCATCTAAAATTTATTGTCCGAGACAAATACTATATTTATCACCATTAGAATGATTTATTTTCAAGGTGCTAATTAAATATTCATTAGTTCCCATTTTTACTAGACTAGGTGAAATCGATGCTAATTTTGTTAATCACTTCTATTTATGCAAGCTGAGTTCGTTCATTATGATAAAGTTACCCACAAATAAATCTTTCACACCAAGAGATAGCGTTGTTTTGATATTAATGAGTCGAAACAGAGAAAATGTACAATACTGGAAAAAAAATCGACTCAGACCCTATATCTCCGGAACGGCTTGTGATATAAAGACAAATAAGGTATCATTTTTCATGATTTGAAGTATTCTATATACAGAAAATTTTTCAAGTTCTTAGGGGGTCGTCTTCATATTGAACGAAGCACCAACTTTCGTTTTTCCTATGAGCGACATCAAAGATTATTCCCGATTCTGAAAGAGCGCCCCCTAAAACCCCCCAAAACCAATTTTTATGTCATTTGGTCCCCAAACAAAGCCAGGAGTGGGGGTTGAAGTTCGTCGAATTTACGTTGAAATCTCGTTTTCTACGTTGAATTTTCGTGCGGGGTTGATGGTTGTTTGGATCAAAATCGAGAATTCAACGTAAAGAACGAGATTTCAAATCTGTTTCTGCCAAAAATTCTGAATTCAAGTTCTGAAAATCCAAATTCAGTTTTCATCAGATATCCTAATATAAATGAATCGTCAGTTTGAAGAAGGGAATAAGTCCAAAAACCAAGTTTTGAGAAAATCGAAAAAAACTGTATATGTAATAGAATTTTCATTATATAATCACCAAATTTTTACTGGAAATTCACAACCCTATTTAGAAAACAGAGCAATCATCGAAACAAATATAAATATATTCAAAAATATTTTACAGTCAAAATAAGTTGATGGACTTATTCCCTTCTTCAACCTTATGAAATTTTTCTGATGAAAAAATCTTAAAAAACCCTTAAATTCACATTTAAATTATATTTCTCCTTACACCACAAAAAGGTGAAATAAAAGGAATAAGACAAATAAAATTCAAAATTATAGTGAAACTGAGTTATTAGAGCAGTATCAATGGAGTGAGTGAATATGAATGGAGTTAAACATTCCCTGCATAAAAAAAGTTTGAAAAAATTTTAAATTGAAAGAAAATTTCATTTTAACTTAATTTACAGCTCAAAGAATAGGAAAAGAAAGACAAATTAACTTTAACTCCAAATTAACTTGAAATAATTAATGAAAAAATAAACCTTTTTAAAGAACAACGTTTTTAAAATGCACTAAAAAGTATAAAATAATTTTTTGTAACTCCTTGTAAAACGAAAAACGTGGGGATCATGCATTAGGTATTTAATCCAACTTAATTTCATCATTCATTTAAATAATTTTTAACTGTGGATATAATGGTAAACAGCATAGATATTGTTATATCTCCTCTATGGTAAATAGAGTGACAAGAGTAGTAGCTGTAAATATTATTGCATGATCCCCACGTTTTTCGTTTTACAAGGAGTTACAAAAAATTATTTTATACTTTTTAGTGCATTTTAAAAACGTTGTTCTTTAAAAAGGTTTATTTTTTCATTAATTATTTTCTGGTTTTTAGTTTTGTTGTGTAAAGTTTAGAATTCGCGACCTGAACCCTTGAACGCCTTCCAAGAATTTGATTCCTTTCTCTTTTTAACCCGTTACTGCCTGACGTCCCTTTTTAGGGACGTTTTTTTAAAATCCTCCTATTTCTACAAAAATCGTTCCTTTGAATCAAAATTTGCACTGATGTATCTCTGATCTTCATAAAACATAAAGAACACAAGAAGAAAGCTGAATTTTAAAAAAATTTTACTTTTTTTAAAGTTGGAAGATAGAATTTTTCAGAAAAGTGCTTTTTTAAAAATTTTAAAAGAAAAAGCTTAAAAATCCTAGTTGTTATTTTAAAAAAAATTCAATGCCGATATATATTACTGTTTATACATTAAATCAGTTGGGGTGTTTTTTTATTTTTCCAAAATATTTTATCTTGACCTTATTTTGGACCCTCGAAAAGCGTCCCTAAAAAGGGACGTCAGGCACGAATGCCCCCGTGGTTTTCCCCATAGTGAAATGCTAGTGTTTCCTTTATTTTTTCATAAAAACGCGTTTGATTCTTATGAAATGAATTAAATAACTGATATTTATAAAATTACTTTACATTTAGCTAATAAATTTATTATTTTTGTTTATTTTTTTTGGAAAATACTGTTATTTATGCCAAATTAATGGAATAAAAAGTCTTAAATTATAAGGAATTAATTAATTTATATTAATTAAAAGGAATAAATTAATTATTTTACTATATTTATTATTTATGCAAATATATTCCGGTTATATTTTAATTAAAAGTTTAATAATTATTAGTTATAATGACTTTTTGTCTTTAAAATTGCCAAAAAAGTCGCTTTTGTGATAAATTTTCGGGTTTTTTTCTAATTAGATGTCGCTAATCATTGTGTTCTATACTGCAGATCAATCTATATCATCTGGCTTGCTAATGCACATCCCACTAATGCTTGATTTTTGGGGAGAAATTCGTGTTCCGCTCAATTAAATTAAGTAAAATGAAAAAAGTATGGGCATTTGAAAGACTTAAACTTCACAAATTGAGATATTCTGATGGATTTGAGGTGTTTTAAAGTAATTAATACTTAATATTAGGTAACACATAAACAAAGGATGCCTTTTTCAATTAAAACCCTTAATTAATTTCAATTAACATAGATTTGGGAAGAAAAAACGTGTTTTAGAGCATAAAAAATGCTCAAATTACGTTAATTAGGGTTAATTTTACAGTTAATTGGATAAGTAATTAATATTTTTTGTTCATATTCATGTTACAGTATGGTTCCGATCACTTTTGCTGCACTTAAAAAGGTAGAAGATGTTTTTGAGGCTTTAAAAAAGTTTTCTACCATGCGTTTACTATAGGGAAAAACAACGGGGGCATTCGTGCCTGACGTCCCTTTTTAGGGACGTTTTTTAATTTTTGTGTAGAAATTAAAATTTTAACCTGGAATTTTTTTCACTATTTTTCCAGTTGTTTTTGGGCTATTTACTATATTTTTACCAAATATTTAAGAAAAATAAAAAGTTGGGCATTAATGGGTTAATAAAACTAAAAAGTGTTTTTTTTTTCTGAACTTTAACTATAACACATGGCTTTCTTTACTCTTTTTTGTTAAAATCATTGCACTGTTTTGTCCTCTAGCAGCTATTATTCAGATGACGTTGGAAATTTTTGAAACACTAGTAATATAAAAAAGTGTTTTAAAAAATATTTTGGTGACAAACTTGTCAGTAACTAATTAATAAAGTCAGTCCCTTAGATGTATTACAAATACAAAACTTGCATGGAGTACTGCATGTACTTGCATTACTTTTATTCTTACAAATTTTCATTTTGCTAATATTTTATACAACACTTCTAAAGCCATCTTGATAACGAGAGGAGGCAAACTGCACAACAATGATTTTTTAACAATAAGGTCCTATAGTTGAACTTCTAAACTTTAAGTCCCCCTGGGGGTTCAGGGACAGCAAATTGAACTGAACTAACGAGATAATATCGTATTGTCATCCAGATCTGAACTATGTTCAAAATTTCAAGTCTCTAGCTCATGGGGAAGTATGCTTAAAATTGATTACTAAATTCCCCCCGAACAGACAGATAGACGGACAGACAAGATTGAAAGCGACCTAATAAAAACGTTGTAAAATACAATGAATGGACATCGATTTCACAATTTCAAGGGGCGATATATCCCTATAGGGATTAGTTATTTTCCCCCTCTTTTCACCCATGTGTAGAGCAAAGCTTGGAGATTGTTTTGAGCACAAAAAGTCAATTTTTCATTTTTAGGACTCATTCCCTTCTTCAAACTGACGATTCAAATATTAACGTAAAATAATTCTACCGTTGAACTCATAGCAGAAAAATACCAGCAGAGAAACTATACCTATTCCTATCGCATAAATACTTAATTGAGGCAAGGAAACTGTCTACATAGCCCCAAAAATAGACTAACAAAGGCACAAATAGAGATGCAAGAAGGACATAAATATCTCTTACTGTTAGAGATCATTCACAACTACTTGATTGGGCTAGGAGGGGGCGGAACAGGGAAAGTAAGACGATCACGGATAGGTTGGCAGATGGATAACACACTGTTAGGGGTATGTGGGTGGCAGTTAAAAAGTAAATTGCAATTGGCAACTGTCCATACTGCCCAAACATGACTCATATTCTACACAGACATTTGCACAATGCTAGTGATGGGTAAGTCAGAAAATTTTAGTGAGTTACCTCAATTTGTCCTAGTGAGTTGGGAAGGCGTCCCAACTCACTTTGAGTTGTGACGTTGTGTGTGTGAGTTGCTGATGAGTGTGAGAGGTGAGGTGTGAAAGGTGAGTTGGTGAGGTTAGAGAGGTGTATATATGAGTTACTGAGGTGTGAGAGGGTGAGGTGTGAGTTCCATGATTAGAAGCCAGGAAAAAATTTTTTGGGGGAAATGTGGTCCTTTTCTATGGTCAAAAAAGGAAAATTTCTGAATTTCGGGGGGGATATATCCTCAAATCCCCCCTGGCTACTCCCTTGCCCAAAGATGGTGTTTTATGGTCCTCCGCCCCAACATAAAATAAACCCCCATAAAATTTATTTAAAAATGTTTTATTGACCACTATGTGTGCTCAATTTTATTTCATCTTAAAATTTAGTTTCTGTCATTTGGCAAAGATCCTCCATTGTTATTAAAATAAAGAAATAAAAAACTATCCGCGCGCGATCCAATGGTTGAATTTGAATAGATTTATTCAATGGAAAGAGAACTGAAGAGATTATTGGGACATTACGCATACACACACCCACAACTCACACCTCATCTCCATCGTGAAGGTGTCACGGAAGTGTGTAGAGAGTTATGAGTTGTGTGGGGAGGTGTGAGTAATGAGTTGAGAGAGTTTATGTGCTGAGTTATGAGTTGAGTGAGTTATGTGGTGAGTTGTGAGTTATGTGGTGAGGTGTGAGGTGTATGAACAAAAGGTGAGTGACGTGACGGTGTGTGACGTGACAAAACACTGAGGTGAGTTACTCAAATGAGTTGCCTCACAACTCATTTACCCAACTTAATGCACATTCCTTTGACCACACCGGAACATGTCATTAAATGGATCTATAGGTATAGAAGAACAGTTGAACAGTTAGGAGGTAAAAAAATTTAACAACAGTAGGGTGTGAAGTGTCCATATTTCCACCGCTTCAATGGCTAAGTCCGAAAGGAAGTATGTCGCCAGTTCGGCGGGAGTTTTGACATTTCACCACAATAGTGATATATATACGGATCCCCTTCATGATTGACGATCGTGGGACCGACTTCAGACAGGTTGGAGGCGGAACCAAACTTGTCCAAAACTTGAATGTCCAAACTTGGATGTCTTACCAAAACTTGAATGTCTTATTCCTGGGGGGGACTGCAGCCCCACAGCCCCCCTACTGGATTCGCCACTGTTCAGGACTGAAACTGAGACTGCAAACTTTTGATCTGACAGAGGACCCCGAGTGGTCGTGTCAGTTTCCCAACTTTGAGAAGCCGCCGAGCTTGCGGCTTGTAGATTTACTGGGCACCCGCCCGACAGGCCATCCGGCCAGACGACCAGCTTGGTCCCGAGGCATCCCGCCAGACCCGATCTCGCCAGGAGATCCAGCTTTTGAAGGACCCCCGTCCTGAACTCTCACCCTAACGTGGGTCGTTTCTTGTATTGCGAATTATCTTAACTCCAGACAAAAATTTAGTTTTAAACCTGCGTATTTTGTTCGATACTTTACAAGGGTATGCTTAGAGACCAATGGTAAATCTAATGATTTTTTGTAGTGTTTTATCGTTTCTATTATTTATTAATGTGACTAATTAACTTATTTTACATAAAATGTATTTTACTAATAAAACAAATCAAATTGCCCTTAAAGTAAAGGTTTTCACTGGTAATGAGTTGTAAATTAATGTTATTTTAGGTATTTTATTCTGACGTTGATTTTTAATGAAGAAACTATGGGGATGCTGGCCTAATAGTAAGACTGCACCACCATAAAGACTCCAAATAAAGGCCATAGACAAAGTTAACAATAACAACTAATTTATTAAGTTAACAAAATGGAAAAAGGTAATTTAGAATAAGCGACACAGCAATACACGTGCACAGCACGTAGGCAGGCAAGTAAAGAGGAAGAGAAACAGGAAGAGTGCTACGCACCTATATACACACGTATAGAGGTGTTGCCACAAGCTTTCTAAGTAAAGTTCTTACGAGTAGTCATAAGCACAAGGCTAAGAGTTCAAGTCCAGAGATGACACAGGGGTCAAGGGAAAGAGTTCGAGTCCTGAGACGCCACAGGGGCCCCCCACCAGTCCATAGTGCGGTGCTACTAGGGACGATAACGGTCCACGAAGCGAACTCGTCTTCCCGATCTTGTAACGGTGATCTTGGGCTTCAACTTGGGCAGGAGTAGACTCGTCAACAGGAACGATGCTTGAAGGGAGTACTGGTTCGTTTAACACAAAGGCAGGTTTCAGTCTATCCAGTGACACGGTATCATGGCCACCGTTGGTGTCGAGTTCGAAGTACTTTTCTGAGCGGGACAGCACTCGAAACGGACCTTTGTAGGGCTGCTTCAGCGGTTTTCTAACAGCATCGGTACGGATGAAGACGTGCGTCGTCGTCAAGAGATCTTTGTGCACGAACATGTCTTTCGTAGCGTGACTCGTTGCAGGCGCAGGACGGAGTCGTCTCATCAGGGAGCGAAGGCGCTGAAGTGAAGTCTGTCCCTGCAAGCTCCAGTGGGGAGGAGTTGCGGAAAAACTCGCCGGGCAATCTCAAAGCAGTGCCGTACTCCGCCGCAGTGGCTTGAATGTCTTCCTTGAGGCTACACCGGATTCCAAGGAGGACGGTAGGCAGGATGTCGCACCATCTTTCGGTGGCGTGGCACTTTATGGCTGATGAGCTGCCGGTGCATGCGCTATCGACCATGCCGTTGCTCATCGGATGATAGCAGGTTGTCCGGATCCTATGGACACCCAAGAGCTTGGAGAGAGAAGCAAAAAGGGAGCTCTCGAAGTTCCTCTGTCGGTCGTGACAATGTCAGGAACGCGTATTAACATTCTAAACATCTATTGGGCAATGTTAAATTTTTTAACGTTTTTTTCGGGATACCCAGTTGTTAGTCATTCCTTTTTACGGCAGATGAAAAAAAATTTTTTCTTCTATTTTTGCAGTAGAAAAATTTAACATTGCCCAATAGATGTTTAGAATGTTAATACGCGTCAGGAACACCGAATCTAGCGATCCCAATTGGCGTAAAAAGCTCTCACCACTAATTCCGCTGTCATGTCCCTTAGAGCAGTGGTCTCCAACCCCCGGTCCGCGGACCGGTGCCGGTCCGTGGATCAAATGGTACCGGGCCGCGGGCCGACCATTTTATTGGAAATGAATTTAAATTCCTAGTTTTATACTCCAAATTAAGGAATGAAATTAATTATAAATCCCTTTTTATATTTATTTTATGGTGTAACAGTATTTTATTTTGAAAGCATGTTTAAATACAATTAAATTAAAATTAATAAATCAAAATAATCTAGAATGTAAACAATCAACGCCCCTCTCCAGCGGGCCGCGGTAAAATTATCAAACGTTGACCGGTCCGTGGTGGTAAAAAGGTTGGGGACCACTGCCTTAGAGCAGTGGTCTCCAACCCCCGGTCCGCGGACCGGTGCCGGTCCGTGGATCAAATGGTACCGGGCCGCGGGCCGACCATTTTATTGGAAATGAATTGAAATTACTAGTTTTATACTCCAAATTAAGGAATGAAATTAATTATAAATCCCTTAATATTTATTTTATGTTGTAACTGTATTTTATTTTGAAAGCATGTTTAAATACAATTAAATTAAAATTAATAAATCAAAATAATCTAGAATGTAAACAATCAACGCCCATCCCCAGCGGGCCGCGGTAAAATTATCAAACGTTGACCGGTCCGTGGTGGTAAAAAGGTTGGGGACCACTGCCTTAGAGGAATAGGTGAGAATGTAACGGCACTCTTGCGAAACCGGAAGGGGACCTACGATGTCTATATGGACATGACTGAACCTGGCATCAGGAGGGGGGAATGCCTTCAACCCCGTTTTGGTGTGATGGCGATTCACCTTTGACTTCTGGCATGGTAGGCAGGTTCTACACCAATTTTTACAGTCCTTAGCCAGATTCTTCCTCATAAAACACATATCAATGGATACAAAACTAAAACTAAACCCCTAAAACTAATATCGACTAAAAAGAAATATCGATCACTTACTTAAAGGAATATCAATATATAAACTCTTAAAAGGGAAAGTATGAGATTGGAGATTGACCTCAGCCCCTCGAGAATTATCCTCTAAGAAATTAAATGAATAGAAACTTCAGATTCAAACCAGCAGCGCCAAGGGTGGTCTAAAATTGTAGTTATAAAAATTGAATTATAGAGAAATTGAATAAGTGGGACTGGAGGGCCACATGCAGCCCATAGGACTGTGTTATTGTGCAGGTCTGTTTTAAATAATTTAACTGTACCCTTTGCCATTCCTTATCCATAGGGGTAAGCGTACCACCGGATAAGAAAAAGAAGGTTTATCCTCAACATGAATGCTTAAATAGGATGTAAGGAGGAAAGAATGAGATTTAAGCAGGACGGACTCTTTTAACCACAATTCGGTTTCCTCAATTTACATTCCATATTTAGGCATATTATTCAATGAAATTGAATTAGTATTCAGGATTCGGGGTGATTCAAATCCATGATTCAAACTTTTAAAGGATACATAGACAGCCCAAAGATTTTTTAGAAAGAGAACACGAAATTCACTATTTCAAGAGCAACGTTATATTCCACTTCAAATCATGAAAGAGCTAACAATAGGGTCTTTTTAGGACAAAATCACTATTTCAACTTTGAACTTAGATATTGCAAAGACCCAATATATAAAAGATTTGAAGTTTTACATATAAAGAAATAGTGAATCACGCTTTTCATCTTTTCCACTTATTTCCCATCAAATGTACACATATTTATGGAGCCCAAAACTAATTATCTTCATCATCTTACATGGACAAACTACATAAATTTTAAGCAACATCGATTCTTCCAATAGGAATCAATAGTGGTAATTCAAAAAGCCAACGGGCACCGCTGAAACATCATAATAACAGGTGCAAAAATATCCACTCTACGGGTTTCCTGAAATAAATAGACAGAATTGATAATACTATATCGATTCTGCCTATTTGTTTCAGGAAACAGTATTTAGGTATCGATACATGGTTATCGAGTTCTCTCTCAGGTGTTTATAAATTTCAAATACTTTTGTAAATTGTTTAGATGTGCGCATATAAATTAAAGAGAACTTTGTCTTAAAAAGGATATTAAATAATGGATTAATAAAAAAGCTAGAAAGAGTCTGGCATTTAACAGTGATTTGCGACCGGTGGTTTGCGGACTATAAATGATCCGCGAGATAGTAGAAAGTGGGCAAAGAGATGAGGTGCTGTCAGGCGCGGATCCAGCACGGCTGCAAGGGGGGGGCACTTTTTCAGACCATCCCCTTTATCTTTTGAGAAAAATTTCAAAATTTTGGGAATTTTCTAAAAAGTATTACTCAAGATCTCTTTTTGATACCGCTGGGGGTATGGGGGTCCTCCCCAGAAATTTTTGGAAATTTCACCTGTAAAATAGGGTTTTAACTCATTTTGAGTACTTTTTGGGACATTTTTTCGTACTTATGAGTGATTGTTTGGGTCCAAGGGGGGGGCACTTTCCAGAGTGCCCCCCTGGATCCACCACTGGGTGCTGTACAGTACTGAAAAAAAACGACTCAGACCTATATCTCAGAAACGGCTTGTGATATGAAGACAAATAAGGTGTCATTTTTCATAATTTTAAAGTATTCTATAAAGAGAATTCTATAAAAGTATTCTATAAAGAGAAGAATTCTATATTCTCAAAACCAATTTTCATGTCATTTGGTCCCCAAACCAAGCCAGGAGTGGGGGTTGAAGTTCGTCGAATTTACGTTGAAATATCGTTCTTTACGTTGAATTCTCGATTTTGATCCTTAAATCCATGAAAAATGATACCTTATTTGTCTATAAGTAGGCCGTTCCGGACCGTTACAAGCCGTTCCGGAGATATAGGGTCTGAGTCGTTTTTTCCCCAGTACTGTACATAAATAAAAATAGGGTCACCTGGAGAAATGAATATCCGTGCAAGGAACTCATTCTGGAGGTATGAAAAGAAAATCAAAGTAAAATAATGCTTAGCAGAGAAAACAGATGCTAAAGAGCATCAGAGAGGCTCAAGTCTATAAAGATCCTGAAAAGGATGCTTATGAGCGAGCAGATAGAATCTGATTAACAGAGATGCTGGGAGAGCAAAGAGATAATCAAGAGGATGTCGGAGAGTTAAGGGATGCTCAAGTGCAAAGGAATGCTGAAGATTTATAGATCGCATACTCTTAAAGAGGCTATCTATAACAAATTGTAAAAATTTTTTGTGTTGAAAATAATTCAAATAAGCATAAATTATAATAAGCACTATTAAGGAGTGTGGATGACTTAAAACTAAAATACAGTTCTTGAAGTGATCTAGTTTAAACATCATAAGCTTTATTCAGATATTTTACTTGCTAAATGAATAATGGCCTTTGAATTGGTCACGGCTAATGGGTACAACTAGGGAGATGTTTTTTTTCAAAGGGGTTCTCCTTTTTTGTCCTAAAAAATATATAAATTATGTTGTTTAACTACTAAAATTGGGCGAATAATTTCTCTCGAAATCGAAATGGGGATACTGCATCGATCTATCTGTCCCCAGCTGCTGCTATGACAATTCCGAGCCTACATTTCCGCCCATGAGTTGTATTTATAGCCCGCGGGAGTGGGGGTGTTGGATTTCTTCGGCTTGTTCTAATACGCGTGATTACTACAGAGCGATCACTGTTCGGGTTGGGTCCCTAATTCAATGGAGGCTTCCGTTCGCAGTGAATCGGCTGCTTTTCCAAATTATTCTGAGCTTAAATTTTATATGCTCAGAATAGCAGAGGTGCGTGTGTTAAAGACAGAAAAGTTGAGATAAAAGCCAGGATTATTGGTTTCTCGAAAATCAATAGAATAATAATACGTTTGTAAAAGTAACCCCAGAATGCCATTTGTGTAAGAATGATACAGAGGCCGTTACAAAAACATTATTGGTCGAAACTTTGGTGGACTTATGTCACAGTCACTCTTAGCCCCTAATTTATCCCCTTAACCCTTTATTTACCAAATTATTTTCGGTGCAAGTTTAGAACTGCTGATACGCCACGTTTTTAGCGATAAAAATCACTATATATAGTTACCCCAACTAATGTTAAGTGAATTATGTGGCTTTTAAATATGGCGCCAAATAGCCAAAACTCGCCAACCATCAGCAGTTCTAAACTTGCGCTAGTGGTACTTACAAGTACCGTCGGTAAATAAAGGGTTAAAAATGCTAGGTGAAGAAGTTATTCTAAAGAAAACAAAGTGACTCAAAATGTATGGAAAGAGTTTGTTGTTGTTGTTTCTTATGCCACTTGGAATATCCAAGCTCCATCCGCAAAGCGAAGAGCAGCGTTTCTCAAACTGTGGGTCGCGACCCACTGGTGGGTCGCCAGTCAGTTTTTGGTGGGTCGCGAGAAGATTTTTAATTTTTCTGAATATGAAGTATCTTTTTAAAATTTTTACAAACTTGTTATTGACTTTTGAAATATAAAACTATTATTTAAACTTTAATAGTTTGAATAACTTTGAACTAATTTGAATTTTCAAATTACCATATAGTAAAAAAATAATAATTTGAGGAAAACTACACTACTTGGTGTCGAACGGAAAAGGCAATTAATGTAAATACGTCCTACGTGTGTCACTTTAATGTGCCGATAATGCAAATATAGTCCGAGCAAAAAGGCTGAAAAAAAATATTCCATGTTTCTCCCCATCCACACCGGGGGGGAGCAATGCAAATTTTAAGAATTTTCTTAGGAAATGATGCAACTGCAATTTATCTCATATTACTAAAAAACAAGTTAAAACCATGTTTTTAAGGATCAAATTTTAAAATTTTCTCTGGGGGAGGACCACAGACAGGGTTGGCAAAAACCCGGGTTTTTTCGGGTTTTTTCAATAAAACCCTGAAAAAACCCATGTAAAACTGGGTTTTTTTGGAAAAAGTGTGGGTTTTTTCAAAATTAAGTGGTTTTCTCCTAGAAAGTAAGTGGGTTTTTTCAAATTTTAGTGAGTTCTTTCTATGTTAAATGTGTTCTGTCAAAATAATGTCAGTTTTTCCACAGATAAGTGAGTTTTTTAAACTTTTTATACTTTGAAAAAACCCACTGAAATTGTAAAATCACCCCTTATTTTCTGAAACCTGGTTTAAATTTTGAAAAAACCCACTAAAATTTAAAAAATATCCTAAACTTTGAAAAAACCCATTCAATATTGAAAGAAATCTATTCAACTTTGAAAAAACCCACTGAAATTTTAAAAAATTATCTTTATTTTTTATATCTAGTTTGAACTTTAAACGTCCTAAATTAAAAAAAACCTTCAATAATGAAAAAACCCACTGCACTGAATAATGAAAGAAATTTAACTTAAAAAAATCCCTGAAATTGGAAAAACATCATTTAATTTTTAAAACCTAGTTTAAATTTTGAAAAAACTCATTAAAATTTTAAAAATATCCTAAATTTTGAAAAAAAAAACCACTAAATTTTGAAGGAACTGCCAAAATCTTGATTTTTCTTGAAAAAACCCAAAAATGGGTCCAAAATGTGGGTTTTTTCACATGGGTTTTTTTGAAAAAACCCATTGGGTCCAATCCAGCCAACCCTGCCTCCAGACTCCCCTTTTTGTTGTGGAGATCATTGTTAGCCCACAATTAAACTATTTCATACGCTCAAATTAAAAATATTTTAATTTTAATTTTCAAAAAAAGTTAATTTCTCTTCTAAAACGTGTATGTAATAATTCATTGTTGTAACTGAATAGTTGGAGAACGCCCCCACGTCAGAGAAGTTAAAATACTGTGGGGGGCATGAGATAATTATCTCAGTTCAGTTGATAAATAACTGAAGTCGGTGGGTCGCGTTAGATTTTGTTTCTCAAAAGTGAGTCGCGATGTTAAAAAGTTTGAGAACCCCTGGCGTAGAGGATTTAAGGGGGTGGGGGGAGGCTCCTGAGAGAGTGAGTCCCATGAATGGCAGGAGTCCAACTTAAGCTTCGGATGATAGATGCCATTATCATTTTTCGTCACCTCCACAATTTTGCCATGTCTCTGAAGGGGAGGGAAATAGTCTGTAGACGACCTGGACCCATGGTAAACTGCTCCACGACCGACCACAGGACGGAAAGAGTTTGTTCTCTCAAGGAAGAGAGGTTCTCTCCAGAGAAATGCTTTCTCAAGATAACATTTACGTTTTGACTGCCCCTCTTAATAAGGGCCATCATGCCGTGTGACCATGAATAACAAATTTTTCTTTTTATTGAATTTTTCACTGATGTGTTTGGAGACACACCTTTAATTCTTTTTATTCATTCATATAAATAGCTCAAAATGCAGGGAGAGAAGTGACTGATCCGTATATCATATCAATATACTATCAACTTTCATCACGACTTTCGACAGATTTTTCATATACTTGATTATATTAAAAAGCTTATGCAATCAATTTCCAAGAATGACTCAAAAATGCCATCGCCGTAATCATAGTTAGTACTAATATAGAGACAGCTTAAACATCTGCTCCGCTGTTCTAAGCGTGACCGGTCTCCCGGTTTCGCTCTGCCACTCACACTTGACTTTTTGAACCAACTTGGCCACTAAATCCCTCTTTTGGCATTTTCGGTTTTTCGCGTGGCTTCACTCGTAAAGAAACTACGTCAAAAACGCCCGCCAAGCTCATACCGCCAAGCGCCAAGCTTTGCCAACTTCCAGTTCCTACCTCGACCACTAAATCAGCAATTTTCTCCCTTAAATACTTGTTTAAACGAATCGGAAATGACTCGAATCGAATCAGGAGGGTTCATATTATATAGTGTGAAGCTTTTTTTTAAAGAAATTCCCCCCGCAACATTATAAAAATACAGTTTAAAATTGTTTTTTCCGAATCCGCGGAATTTAAAATAATAACAGGTAAAAAACTAATTGAGATAGAGAAATTTTTTCTTCACTGAACGATTCGTCATTGCTTTTTCTCGAGTTTCAAATTGTCGGTATCTTTTTTTCATCATTTTTCTGGGAAGAAGAGCAGCTTTTATACCTCAAATTTCACCCGCCTACGGGAGCCCCCATGTTAAAAACTTACTTCCGCCACTCACACAGGTCCGACTCTTTTCGACATACAGGGTTGCCTTACCGAGAAGAGTAAGCTGTCTCTATATTTGTACTAGATCCTGTATTCATTCAATCGGTGATATATTGGGATATGAATCCACAGGGACTGAATCTAACAACCGGTCATAGCTGGTTTCGATTTAGCTGGGATGTTACCTGATGGAAGCGGAGTCCGAATATATTTACAGGGAGGGTTGTGCTTACTGATTACGTGTGTTCGAGTGGTAGTTTGGGAGCGCATCAGTGAACTGTGTATTTACCTTGCATTCCATCGATTTTTCTCATTTATAGTCTGTGTAATTAGAATCGGCGGTTGAAAAGTCATGTGATTTCCCCATCAGTCTCCACACCCTTCCCCTGTGTGTTGCCATGGTTTCTACCATTCTTATTTTTTCCCACATCACGCCAAGCCCACAACCCCCAAGATTGTCATTGAATCTAACTCGTGTAGCAGCAGCCAATGAAATAATCGGAACACTTTTTTTCGTTATAAAAGAAAAACTAATCATGGTAGAAGTACAAAATTTTAAAAAAAATCCTGCAATTATTTTTTTCAAAAAGATTGTCGTTTCGTTATTAAAAAAATTCGAATTAGTTTTATAACTATTAAGATTCAAAGTTTCAATCTAATTTCACGCCTGCCGTAACTGATGTGCAAAAATAAAGCAGAATCGCTTACGTTTTCTCCTTCGTTACCTAGGCGACGAACTTCAACAGATGACTTCCAACCGCCTATTTTAATTACACAGACTATAATATTTGGCGGAAGTTGGTTTGGAATAAACTCGAGATATGTGCTTACTATATGGCGAAATACATGAAAAAAATCATTAAATTTAATTTGGATTGCGCATACTTGGTTTTTTAGTCTTGTACCGTGGCTTCGCATACCTGTAGAAATTCATGGTATTCGTCGTCAAACTTTGAATACTTTTTTTCCTCGAAAATAGGAAAAAGCAGATGGATGTTTTCATGTTTTCGGTCTTGTGGTGACGCGATGACGACATATGGCAATACCAATATTTTTATCTTATTCGATAGAAGTATCCAAAAGAATAACATACGCGCAATTTTTTTAAAATTACAATGCTTATTTACTTTTTTATTTAGTTTCAAAGTTTGACTTTAAAAAAGGGGCGCGAAAACAGCATGTGACGTCATTAAATCGGAAACATTGGTTTTAAACAATGGCGATTGTTGATTTTCAGTTCAAAGTTAAGGCCGAAACAGATCTGACGTCATTCAATCCTAAACTGCAAAGGGATTGTTTTGATTTTAAAATATTGAATTGACTAAATTTTTAATAAACTTTTCATGTCGATTTTTGAATTTAGATTTATTTATTATACTGGAAAAATGAATTTTTCTGTTTCCAAAAAATACTGGTATGGGCACAATACCAGCAATACTCTATACACCAGCAATACAATGACACTAGGAATACATCTTCACGAATTTCAACAATTCAGTTTTTTCTGTTTTGGAAGTAAATTTCAAAATTTTCATTTTAAAATAAATTACGCAAGAGCTTACCAAAACGTGAGGAAATTAATAATTCTAAGTAAAATTTTAAAACATCAGCTAAATTTATCTATGAGGATTTCAACGTGATTCAGGGTATAAACCAACTGTCGTGATTCCCGTGGTTTTCAAAACACTTTCATTTCAAAATGAATGACATCATAGTTTGAAGCCTTGATCATCCCTTTCGTGTATTCTTTCCTCAACAGGTTGCTTTTTATAACAACCGTGGTCACGAATGAAAAATGTTAAACGTCTCGAATACCTCGACTTGATGGTAAGGTTAATATGCACTTTCATAGGAAAACAGTTTCAGATGCATCTTTTTGACACTGAAGCGATAAAACACCTTATTGTTTCGTGGAGTAAACTGACTTTTTTATTTGACGGAATTTTCTAGTCTTATTCTGGGCGTATTGTTACTTAGGTCGGTTTTGTGAGGCAAACACAAGTGAAGGGAAAGATATAAGTGGTAATACACAAGTGAAGATAATTTCGTTATATAGTACATTAAATTATTAATTAAACTTTCACATATTGAAACAAACAACTATACGATAATATTTTCATCACTTATTTTTTTATTAATTGAGTATGATATTTTAAAAACAATCTCAACTTCTTTATAGTGAAGTAAACGTTATTGTAAAACAAAAAGTCAGTTTTTAGTGAGTAGAGAAGAATCAAATAGTATGGTCACACAGGATACATAAGCCTGTAGATAAGATAGTTTTTCAAAACTATATTTAAATATTAAAGATTCGTATTTAGTAAGATTAAAGTTCTGTTCTGTATTCTGCATACGCGGGTTGAACTTACCTAACTTTTTATTTAATTTCTATTTTAAATGTATATTCAATACATTATAACTAAATGAGGAAGTTGCATGAATTTTTTTTATTTTTTTAATCGATTCCTCTTGCAAAAATAAGCAACTACCCAAAATTTGAGGCCGATCGAGAAATTTTTTGATTGTCAAAAAAATTAACAAAAATCCCCTTTTTAAAAGCGCGCGAAAACGCCAAGAGTTTGGATGTGACGTCATCTTATACTAAACATTGTTGTAAAGCAATGGAGTTGATGGTATTATTGTTGACGTCATCTTATAGTTTAAACAATAAACGTTTTCAGTCACGTGTTTTTTTCTCAATTTTTAAATTAAAATATTTAATTACCTGTACATTTTTTTGAAAAACTGACTAGATATTTAATTTTACCATACAAAAAACCATACGGAACACTTGTTTGTTTTTGAAAATCTGACACATGCAACTTCCTTATTGCTCAAAAGCATTAATGTTTATTAAAAAGACAAAATCTTTTAATCGGATCTAATTGGGATTTAATACCACTTAAATATTTTTCAATATTTATCTCACTTTGTTACCTAAGTACTTAGGTCAGAAAAAGTATATAAGGACAAAAACCATATGCACACTTAACAAATTCATTCACAAAAATAAGCACGGGATGCATTAACTGCAATGATAAAACTATAAAAAATGATTATTTAAATTTTTCCAGGCTACACTATCTTATAAAAAAGGTTTTGAAGTAATTTTTCACAATTTCAGTTATTTGAAATATTGTCTAATACTTCCTCTTATAAAAGAAAGTGTTTGAAAAATACGACACACGTGCGAAATTACTTTGAAAATTAATTGAATAGATTAACTTGCCTTTTATTCTTAATGACAGATCGTATATGTAATCATTGGAATAGACTTGGGAGGGAACCAGTTTTATACACACTAAAAGAGTTATTTCATCATCGATGACATCATTAATAATAATTAAAAAGAAGGTAATTAAATTGATTTTAAGGTAATTTAGCACTTGTTACCATTTTTTTCTCTAATTTCCCCAATGGGAAGAATTATCAGATAAAATTTAATATAAACAAATTTATGTTATGAAAAATTTATAAACGTAAGTTAAATCATTGAAAACTGAAAATATAGTATTAAATTCCTTAAATATTTTCCCCTTACATTTTTTTCGAGCAGTAAATGCTCTTAACTTTCTCCTGCACTACATTGATCAACCGATACGAAAATGTCCCTTCATATTTTTCTCAAACAATCATTATTTCAATCGCTAAATATTCTTCCTGAGACATTATATTTACAAAAGAAATGACGGTAATTAATATCTATCTTCCGAACGGAAGCAAGTTGTCAAACGTCAAGATGTCATTGAACAATAACGACATCGGATAATTGAATTAGCAGTGTCACATGTCTTCTTCGGGTAAAAAAGAGCTAAGAGATTTAATCTCTCTGGGGTATACCTTTTAAAAGATATCCTTATTTAATTTTGTAAATCGGAAACTAGTAAGATGGTAGTTTTATGCTTAAATGAAAGGAAATAGTTTAATTTTTGTTTATGAAATATTCATCGATAGTAATTTAATTAGAAGGGGGTATATCTGAAAATTTATTTGAAAAGATAGTTAGATAAAAGACGTTTGATGCGTATTGAGTAGTCATGTGGAAAGTTATCTATTCAATGGTTTATTGACTACTACCATTCTCAATCTTTTTCATTTACAACAAGGGTGTCACAAGAGAAAAAGACCGACTTAAGGAATGTTGCAGATTTAGAATTTAGGATTTAGAATTTAGGGTATAAAGGGGTGAGATTAAAAGTTCCCTTTTTGTCACATTACCGAAGGTATACACAAACTGAGCATGCAAAAGCTATGATTACTTGATGTTATGATTATTCATTTGTAATTTTATTACAAGTTATACAATATTAATCATTGATGCAAATCAAATCTTGTTCCGTCCCTGTTTTGATTACTTTTCTTTTGTGTTATAATCAATAAATGTTAATTTTTTGTGATTTATGTGCCACTTGGAAGGGCACCTGCTCATGTCCCTTTGTGGTCAATAGAAATTTATAATTTGAAAAAAAATGTATTAAAAAAATAATTGAATTGTGCAAGTAATTATTAAAGGATAAGAAAAATTCGGTACTTCTCTAGAAAGCCGGCGCAAATCTCGCCAAGCAGATTTTTTGGCGACAGCTCACACATGGCCTTCCCAAACAGAAAGATGAATAGCTGAAATGTTGAAATCAAGCTATTTTTCAAAAATAGCTTTATTTCTGCTCAAAAAGAGATCTGCTTACCCCATTGTTACAAAAAAACATAATGTAAATAACAAGTTATTAAAAGAAAACTAAGTCTGTTTAAAAATCATATTAATAATCTTAAAATATATCTCAACGAAATTTAAAACTGGTAAGTATAGTTTAAAATATTTTTATTTGAGTGTTGAATTTTTAAATAAAAAGTTTCATGGAATGGCATTGTTGAGTTATTTTTTACAAGCAAAGAGTTAACAAGCGGTGATATTCCGTTTGGATGGTTGCATTATTATTGGCGACTTTATAGCATGCGCCGGGATTCTGGAGTAGTACCAAAAATTCTTTGTCTTGGGCATCATTCTGATAATTTCTAAGAAAAAAACGATAAATCAAATGTTTTCCGAAACCTTACCTCCATTCTGCTTTCTTAGAGTAATCCCTTGTTAAAATCAACTATAGCGTTTTTTAGCAGGTTTCAAACACTTCCACCACAGGTACGGTCATCGACAATAAGACGGAATCGAACGCGGTGGCATCACCACCATACCCCTCTCGAAGGAGATGAGGTCAGGAGCCGGGGAGAGGGCAAGGACGCTTCCGTCAACAGAAGAAAAACCTACTTTCACTCTTTTCCGCTTATTTCTTGCACAACAGCGGTTGCAATTGGGGGACTCACGCTCCTCAGTTGAAAAGCATCTGCTCAAAAAGCAGGTTTTAATGAGGTGTCTTTCACGGTGATCTCATCATTTTCTTGGCTATTCTTGATGGGAATAAGTCAGGGTTGCTTGATTTCAATCACTTGATTTTTTTTAAAAATCATTGATTTAAATCAAAAATTTTAAAGTAGCACAATTTAAATAAAAAAATTAAGTAGTTGTATGCTTTAAAAATGGTTTGCAAGATTAGTTGCTTACATTTTTTAAAAACTCTTCTAGATATTAACCGGGAGAGATAGGTTTAAGTTACTTCTACATAAAATAGCCTGCAATATCAAGAACAAATTTTACTACCAATGACAAAAATGTTTTCGACAAAAAAGGGTTAATAGTAAGGTTTGAAATCAATAATTGGTGATTAACTAAACAAGAATTAAATTATTTTTTTACCTAGTATATAAAGTTGATGATTTTTATTGAAAGATTGTTTTTATAATTTTAGTCATGTTTTCCAAAATAATTTTTCTTATGTTACAAAACCAGATGGAATTTTAGCCAGAGAAAGCCCTTTTCTATGTGGTCTGTACATGACTATCAATAAGTAGCTTACTTAATTTTATTTTTTATCCCTAATTTTTATTTTAAAGAAATAAACCTATATTACCTTGAGTAAAATTATTTACCTGAATCAATGTAATTCAAATTGATTTTAATTTTTAAACAAAAATTAGGCATTGTTTTAGTAATCATAGTCACAACTTATTTTCCAAACTTAATATTAAGAAAGAAGGATAAAGATTTTATTAACTGGTGGTACAATTATTCATTCACCCTTTTAGGATGGGCATAATGTTCGGTGAGATGGCAGTGAACTGTTTCCCTTAATTAATTTGATTAATTAATGCATAAAATAGACCAAAATTGAGATATTTAGTAATGCTAAATTATTATATCACATTGAAATTTCAATATCAGTATATCATTAACCAGTTTCAGGAAGTTCAGGACTAGTAATTCATTTAAATAAAAAAAATCCGATTTAAATCAAAAAATTCCGATTTAAATCAAATAAATCCGATTTTTTTGATTTTTAAAAAAAAATTAAAAAAAATCAGCAACCCTGGAATAAGTGAGGGGGTTATTAATGCTTTTTAAAGCGAAATTGCGAAAGTTTCTACAGTACTGTTTTACACGGTCGAATCTAATGGCGATTTTAAATTTATTAAAATCTCCATGCAATTTATAAAAAGACAGAAAACTAATAAAAATCCTAGAAAATTATTTAAAAAAACCTCATTAAAAACCCACACCATTATATTTTAGCCTTGAAATATATTATCAGGTCTTTTCATTTAAAATCACCCGATGGGTGCTGCAACCAAGTCACGGGTTTTCCTGAAAATTTTATGTGGAAGAGAACATGATGAAAAAAGGCTAAAACATTTTTTATGTAAAGTTACAGACACTGTCTAGCGCCGCCAATTTGAAGATTTCAGCCAAATTTCGAAATGGCCCTATCTCAAAAAAGAGGACCGGGCGAGGAATAAAAGGATAGCTTGCCATATACAGGGCGTCACAAGATAACCGCCACATAACTGTGGACAGTTATATTGGGAAACCCTGTATAGTATAGTACAGCATGGCGGCATAATAGAGAGAAAATAATAATAAGGTAAATAATAGGGTAAATTAGTAGTTATAAAGCAAAGCATTCCTTAACCCTTTATTTACCGACGGTACTTACAAGTACCTCTAACTTTAAAATTACATAGAATATATTGAATCCATAGAATATATTGAATATATCCTTGCGAATATATTGACGATAATTTGCAGAAACACTCTTTCAGTTATCGTCTTTCAGGATAAAAAGCAGCGAAGGTTCTATGATGAGTATTTTAGCGGGAAATGCGAATAGATTTAACTGAAGTTGTAAGTTTAGCTGCCATTTCGATCGGATTCATATGATTGTCATTTTTGTTCCTGCAAAAAAGTAGTTAAAGTCAAAATTTAAGTGTATTATTTTTTAAGACTTATTACTACGATAAAAAAGCTATGTTTTTCTTGTATTTTGAGAATATTTTAGCACTCCGTGTACTAAACGTACCCAAAAGTATCAATTTAAGTAATTGGCTCTAGCGGATTCAATTTTCCAAAGTTGATTATTTTATTTATGTATATCCCTTAATTTTCAATTTAGTGACTCAAAAAAAGTATTTGCACGAAAAAATTGCAGCGAATCATAATGCGGTAAATAAAGGGTTAAAAAGACATAAAAATTAAGCTTTCATTCAACTCGAATTGAAAATTTCCCCCTATACTGTATTCCGTAAATAAAGAATAAGGGGTTTCAGAGAGTTCTTAAACAGAGACTTATCTCCTGACATAAAAACATTTCGCCAAAATATAAATTTAATGGAGCTATGGAAACGTGCCTTAATTCTGTCGCCATAGTGTACAGCAACGCTTGTGACAATTGAGTCTGGAGAATGAACGGGAATAAGTTTGACCTTGAGAATGATGATTGTCGTATAAAGTTTGAGAGCTCTCGCTTGCAGAGTGACTTGATGGCCATTGAATCTTATATTTTAGGGATATATTTTTATACTTCTGGTTTCCAAACTAAACCTTTCCATACATACCTAGAGCATGTTTTCCAAACAGTTTTAATAAAATTTGAAAGTCCAATAAGCATAAACATTACATTATAAATTGAACTTTCTTATTTATAATTTACAAAGTTCAATAGAAACTATACACAGTTTAGCTGTTAGTCAGTTTAAAAGGAATTTAAATATTTAAGTGCGATAAACATAAATTATGTAAGTAGTAAAACAGTTTTCAATGTTTATTTTCAATATTTTTTCAATTTGAATCTAACGGACCAGATTTACTTACATCTTAAAAATATTAGTAAATAACTGTTTAGTAGGTAAAAGTTAATTTAATTGTTTGACACGGTTTAAAAGGGGGTTCAGTAACCCCTATGTCGGCAATGTTAAAATGGTATATTTCGGTGTACCTTTTTTAGAAAGTATTGAAGATACAGCTTTCAAGTTTTTTAAGGGTATAAAATACATATTCTAAATTATACTGAAATGAGCTTTAAGTAATTAATTAATTAGAACCCATTTTCTTGAACTTTTTACATTGCATCTCTAAAATTTTGTAAATTATAGCATTTTTTTCATTATAAAAGTGATATTTTTTTAAAGAATTACAGAGATTTTTTTAAAAGCTCATTTCAGTATAACAACTACACCATATAAGAGGAAATTATGCAAAAATCATGATGTTGCAACTGTAAATTTACTATAAAAGGTACATCTAAGGTTTAAAAACACAGTTTTGAGATATTTGCTGATATGGTGCGGCATGCGGCATAGATAATTTTGGTTTGTTTACATTTTTAAAGAAATTTTTAGTATGTTTTAAAACCGATTACAAGCAAAATTAATACTAATAATTAATGGAAAGCTAGGTGTTTGATCTTTTATAATTTATCAAAATCTCAAAATCGATTTTTTAAGGTGTTGGGGTACTGATAACCCCCTTAATAAAACTACAATCGAATGGTTCTACTATTTGAATGTGATAAAAATTACATATTTTTCCAATAAGGTCCAAAACTCGTTAAGTTTTTAAAAGCTCAAGAGATTATTTGCGTCATAATATTTTTTTCGAATCAAGCACAAACCTTTGTTGTAATGTTGAAATTAAAGTTATGGAGCTTAGTAATATTAGTAGTGATGGGCTTGTCAGTCCTGATAGAGATTCCACTATGCCTGGCCAGAATTACATTTGATTTTAGTAGTAGTTGCAAAAAGCTAGTGATGCACAACCTGCGGCCCGCGGGCCACATGCGGCCCGCGAACAATCAATATGCGGCCCGCGAACTAATTTGGATATTTCAGATAATCCCTAACTTTTGTTACTTTCCTTTTTCAACCGAGAAAAAGTGACGATTTATAGCGGAAAAAAGTTTTCGAGTTTTGTTTTGCTCGCGAAGTGTTCCGTTCCTCCCGCGATTTTTGGGCGGGCGCCAAGTTGAAGTTGGCTTCTTCTTGTATTGTTGGTGCGATGTGGAAAAAACAACTTAACAATGGTTTGAAGTCAGAAGTCAGGTGTTTAGGATCACGCGCCGCGGAAAAGTCGAAAAATAGCGATTTTTCGCGAAAGTGCCGTTTTTACTGCGCCTAGTTTAAGCTGGCTTCATTTCACATTGTAATTGCAATGCAGGAAAAATTTAAGCGTGGTCAGAGGAGTCTAATAAGTCTAGTGATACCTCTGACATAGCTTTTTTTTATCAATTTTAGTGAGCATTTTCAATAAATTTTTCTTAAGGATTTCCCAAGTTCTAAATTTTTACAAAAAGATCACTTTGAAACAAGATTAGATAATAATGCAGTGTATTTTTTTTAAATTCTTATTAGATCATAACCTATTTCAGATATGCTATCAAGGGGGATAGCAGAAGGCTGGGGACCTGTCCCCCCAAAAAAATCGAACTTGGTTTCTAAAATAAGTTAAAACCCTGTTTTTTAGGGTCAAATTTCCAAAATTTTTCTGAGGTAGGACCCCCAGACCCCCCTTTACATTCTATAATTACCATTTTTTTATTAATATTAAGTTAATCAAAATGCAAATCCCATCTTAAATATATGTCTAATCTAGTCAATGCTTTGTTTTTTAGAGTTAAATTTCCAAAAATTTTCTGGGGAGGACCCCTAGAACCCCTTAATGGTACAAACTTATACACTCACATCTTATATTAAGTTCCTTGAGATGCAAACTCTACCTTATTGTATTAGCTGCATTTACTGTTACTCTGTTTGCGGCCCTCCGTGTCTCAATCAACTATGTGAGTGGCCCTCCTCCCAAAAAGGTTGTGCATCCCTACAAAAAGCTAAGCCAAATATTTATGTCTTCTAAACTATACAGCAGGGGTCGGCAAGTAATTTTACATGGGGTCCAAATAATTTTGAAAATTTTCATCTAGTTCGGAAGAAAAAAATAAGTTATATTACTACTTTAAATAATTATCTTCACACACATATTATTTTTTACAAAGATGTAATTTCAGTACGCTACCTGATTAATTAAATTGTTAAATTTAATATTAATCGTTTTTACATTAAAAATGGGGATCTGGAGGTTTTCCCCAGGAGATCTTATAAAATTTGACCCTTAAAAGGGAGAAACTAATTTTTGTAGTGTAAAAATACATAACTTCATTATTTTCACATTGATTTATACATTATTTTCAAGACGTTTTGGTGGTTCAGAAAATAACCGCACGCGGTTCGCCAGTTTACGACCCCTGCTATAAAGCATGAGAAATAAAAATTTATAACAAAAATTCTGTCTACTGTCGAACCAACGATAGTAAAAGGGTCACGTGATTTTGACATACTCGGAGGGGAGAAAGGAAGAAGCTGAGGGGCAGTTGATCGAAAGAGGAAGATACATTTACTCCCTCTATATACATAACAAATCAGAAAATTTTAAATAAAATAAAAAAATACTGAAGCAAAAAATCACGTGACCCTTTTACTATCGTTGGTTCAACAGTATATATGATTGCATGATGAGAGCTTGGTTTTTCTTGGGTACCAAAAGTAAACTCAATTTGTATCTCAAAACTGAATCATGTGGCCCCAGTGTCAAGAATTTCGAACATTCCTGGATGAAAGCAACTGAACATAGCAGTCCAAGAATTTCCCTAGCGGTCAGCAGATCCTTGACTTCCCCTTGGACCGTGAATTAGTAATATGGAATGGGATCTCGATTAATCTATCTATGCCCACATATCAAACATAATGTGTGCTTAAAAGGGGGAGAATAATATTTTAGGAAGGAACAGGGAGATATTACTTCGTATATACGCCCTTGGCATTTCGATGCTGCGGCCTTCACGTCCTCGTCATCCGGAAGACATTAAAGAGGCGTTCACACTGTCGCTCCTATTGACGGGAGTCCGACTGCCGTTATTGATGGAAGGGGGAAAAGTAACGCGACTGTCCATTTGACATCTCGGAACGATTCCGTTATCGGTTTCGTTAAAATTCTCCGAAATATTGGGGATGCCAAATGCAAAATTGTATTGCTGTTATTTTTGACTCGGTTTAACTTTTAATTAGCTGATTACAATTTTTTGACCAAATATCTGTTATTTGTCTTTTAAAATAGCTTGGCAATTTTTAACGGAACAGATAAATCGGAATTTTACCGACATCTTAATTCAACTTTTAAAGGCGGTGGATCTCAAATTTCTTTTAAAAATGATGTTTCATATCTTCCAAAAAAAATGTAAACTTCTCCAAATTAGAAGAAAAAGCTAATCGTACAAATATTGAACATTTTAAGCTCGATATAAAATTTACAAAGTATGAAGTAGTGTGAACAATGAACTTAAATTCATTAAATCATTTTTTAAAAAAAGTAAAATTCTTCTTCAGCTCAACCAAATTTGAAGCATCCTTGTTTCTCAACCCCTTAACAGTGACATTTATTTCAGAAAAATTGACTAAAAATGGAACAATTTTTTGGCTGTTTAATTTTTTTCTTTATATTATTATTAGTGTTGGAAATTAATTTTTTATAAAAAAAATCAAAATTTAAATGAAATTACAAGTGTATTAATAATTTTAACATACACATAAAAAGTATTGGATTACACACACATCTTATTAAATTAGGAGGTAGATTATCCAAACATGATGTCTCACAATCTCTAAACGTCGAAAAATCACTATCATCATCGAAACGAGCTCAGTTTGAGCTTCACAAAACGGAAACGTTAATTTTTCTCCTGCCCGAGCTGAGCTCGGGCTACACCGACACTGTTAAGGGGTTAAACTCGAACTCTGCGATAATTCCCTTTTTGATAGTTATGTATCCCCAAACCACACTCATTTCCTAGAACTTTATTTGAAATTTCTGAGGCGTATACGTTCACCTCAGATGTCTCTCAAAAGTTCCTGATTTCTAAAAATATTTTTGAGGAAGGGTCAATAAATGCCTTCTTTTGGGTATAAAACCTAGTATTTCACACGAACTATACAACTAGGTACACTAAAATTCAAAGTCTACTTGAGAACGTTCCAAATGGGCTTCATTTTACATATTATTCTAATACGTCCGTGTGAAAGGGTGCATAGAACTTCGGAATAACCCTTCCCATCTTCCCAAACATAAGTCTAGTATAACGGGCTAAGGGCTAAGCTCAAACCCTTACTATGTGTCACAAAAACAAAGCAGCTTCGACTTACGTGCTAAGAAGAAAAATCCATCCTCCTGCTCAGACGACACTTTGATAGCGACTGCAATGCAATGATGACAAGGGCGAAAGAGAAATGTCGGGACGGATTGACACGCACTGCACACAATGCAGGTGTGAGCATGCAAGGCGCTAATGGATGGAGCGCCGAACCTACATTCGAGAGGAAGTCACTAGTTCCGGATGCGCTGAGACAAGACTAGATACTATAATTTTGGTCCCTGCGTCCATATAGACCTCTACGACAAGGATTTTGAAATTTTGGCCCGTGGGCCGAAACTGAACCATCCTAAAAGGGGCCCGAGGGAAAATATCGAATCGAAAATATCGAGGGAAAATATCGGAATTTCTTAGGAAAATAATGTGATACCTAGTTAGTGGAAAGTAAAATAAATTTGAAAAATTTTTAAAGGTTTTTAATTGAATCGTCAGTTTAAAGAAGGGAATAAGTCCAAAAAATGACAAATTGACTTTTTGTGCTCAAAACAATCTCCAAGCTTTGTTCTACACATGGGTGAAAAGAGGGGAAAATAACTAACCCCTATAGGGAGATATCGCCCCTTGAAGTTGTGAAATCGATGCCCATTTATTGTATTTTTTAGTTAATTTCGAATTAAAGTTAATTTGTCTTTCTTTTCATATTCTTTGTGCTGTAAACTAAGTTAAAATAAAATTTTCTCTTAATTTCAATGTTTTTCAAACTTTTTTCATGCAGGGAATGTGTGACTCCATTTATATTCACTCACTCCATTGATACTGCTTTAATAACTCAGTTTCACTATAATTTTGAATTATATTTGTATTGTTCTTTTTATTTCACCTTTTTGTGGTGTAACCTAAGGAGAAATATACGTTAAATGTGAATTTAAGGGTTCTTAAACGTTTTTTCATCAGAAAAATTTCATAAGGTGGAAGAAGGGAATAAGTCCATCAACTTATTAACTGTAAAATATGAAATACTTATATTTGTTTTGATGATTGCTCTGTTTTCTAAATTGGGTTCTGAATTACTAAAAATTTGATGGTTATACAATGAAAATTCTATTACTTATACAGTTTTTTTCGATTTTCTCGAAACTTGGTTTTTGGACTTATTCCCTTCTTTCAACTGACGATTCAATTAGTGTTGAAGATTTAGTACATTGAAGGAGACCATAGCCCATATTTCGGAGACCACTGAGTCTATTGCAGTAGTAATCTGCATTTTATAACTATCCTTATGTAGTACTTCTATCCCTTTTCCCATGATTAAGGCCTTAAGTATAACAAATAAAAAAATTCTATATAGAGCACGGAGTTCTAAACTTAGACTTCCGGTGGATACTTCAAGCAACGAATTGGATAATGACTTCCCCTTCCTATAAATTCCAATTTTGAAAGAATAAAGGTGATCAAACATATTTTAAAGGGCATTCCAGGATTCTAAGTGTGCTTTCGCATTCATTTAATGCAATAAAATTCTATACATAAGGAACTGAATAAGGAATATGAATATGGATGTGTGCGTATATGTTAATCGTAATATTTAACTGAAATGCAGTTTTAAACTTAATGATTGGAATTTCATTAATAAGATCTAGGTAACACATACAAGTAAAAATATCCCTTTGCCCATATTTTTAAGAACATTGTTTAAAAAACTTTTTCTTGTTTTCACTGTTATGTATTTAACTTTAATGGTGACTCATTGATTGTAGGATCCCATTTGTTCAAAAATGAGTTAAATACCACTTTTAAGATTCAAATAGAAATAATTGTGTTACCCCCGAGACAAAAGCATACTAACGGGTGGTCTGTAGGGTGGTTCAACAATACATGGTAAAAAATAAAGTTTCAAATATAAACCGGGCCACCCCTCAATTTTTTTAGACTAGTAGACAGTAATATTCTGGGAAAATTTCAACTTCATATCTCAACTGCAAGGGGGTGCTCAAGTCCCCCGAACTTTATAAGTTAGAGAATTCTACTGCAATTTTTTCAATAAATTGTTTTAAAAACTAAAAACTACCAAATTAAGTATGCATTTTTATTTTACAATCTCTTAACATAAGAATAAATTGATATATAAAGTACAAAGTAAAAGTTGTAGGTATTTATTGCCCCTTGACAACAAAATTATACTATTGCGCAATAGTGTCTAAAATGGATTTCTAGCTAGTTTATGATGGAATGCATTTTCTGTTAGATTCCACAACCAGCAGCAAGAATTGCTTAATTCTTCATTATAGATATATATAGATAATCTTCTTCATTACTGGCGATATGTATATGGACCACTTTTAACTTTTTTTTAAATAAATAAGGCAAATACATTTTTCAGTAATAACGACAAACATATTTTTGAACGATTACCTATTAGGTTTATTTTGACAGTATAATTCATACAAATCCTAATTTTGATGAATATTGAAACCAGGAGATGGAAATCCGAAAGATTTTCAAGACACAGAACCTAGTGGCTTTCCTAGCCTTTTTTGAAGCATTGCTGAAATTTTCAGGGTGTTTCAGATAAATTTGCTGGTTTTTATTCTATCTTAAGTCAAAATTTCCCAGTACTGATATAATAATTTTTATTCACAATAAACAATCATAAAGGACAGTAAAAATTTCATTATTGAATAGATTAGTTAATAAATAGATTTTTAGGTATTAAACAAAAAAATAACAAAATTAAATGCAGCCACATTATGGTTATATTTTTTAAATCTTATATTTCATCTTATAAGATGGGATTATATCTATGACAAGACTGAAAGCAACAGAAATTAAGAATGTGAAATATTATAGAAGGAATAATGTGTTTATATGCAAATAAAAATGCAAATTATCTAATTCCACAAATTTTTTTATCACATTTAAAAGATAATGCCTAACTAGAGTGGTCCATTGTACCCTGTATAGAGATTTAGCAAAAATTATTTTTAAAAATATATAAAATGTACATTTAACCTTTTAACTTGAAGTGAATATAATAGTTTAGTGTCCTACTATATGATTGAGCTTAACAAAGTTTTTCAAATCCAAAATCTTCAGTGATAAAAAGCAGTCAACTTTGGAGGGAAAATTTACTTTTGCATACCTTAAATAGATTATCAGGAATAAAATGGCTCATTAGTCAAGTAAGAACCACTGTAAGAACAGGATTTTTGGTTTGTTCTAACTTCTGTAGGGTTCACTAAATTTGAAACACTTAAAACATAAAAGAAATATAAAAACAGGGGGTTGTCCACTGTACCCTGTGGTACATTGTACCCCAGTCTTTCCAAATGATCTACTCCATTAAAAATAATTAAGAAATAATAATAATGTTAATAATCTACCATAAACAAAGTTTCTGCCAAAGAATTGTGAAAAATTTGAAATACTTCTGAATAGTAAATTATAGGTCACATTCCCTATGGGCCCGCTAATGTTAAATTTGAGGGTCATTGAGCACCCTCTTAGAATTTGAATAGGAAGCTAAAATTTTGTCTGGACTATACTGTTGATAGGTCTAAAAAAATTAAGGGGTGGCCCGGACTCTAGCTCAAAAAAAGTTTTTTTGAACCACCCTAGTGGTCTGCCCGCCCATATTATGTTGCTAAATGTTATATATAAGATGATTTAACTCTCTAAAATCCTAACTATATTTTAATAAAATGTATAGAAGTTATTAATTATTTTTTCCTACCAGTCTTGACAAAACTGTGACGAAGAATTTAAAAGTACGCGAGGAATGAAAAAAGTTAACTTCTAAACGGAGATAAGTGTTAAATAAAGACACACGAAAAACAAAAAGGCATTTAAAGATTACCCTTATACTTCATTGGAAATTATGAATGAATAAGAGAACAATACTCTGGGGAGTGGGGAGACCCCTTTATGTGTGGGTGAAAGAAAAGATATGAAACTTTTATTATAACAATACCAGAGAAACCCAGAGTATTATTTCATTACCGGTCATCAGTTAAAAAAATATTAGCATAATGGGATAGTGATAGTGGGTGTCGAAATTTCCTCCAGTAGAGGAAACTTATTTTGTTTTCAAAGCAATTACCTTGTCGTTAGGCAAGCGAGTTGTTCCCCAACCGCTTTTTTGTGTACGCTTAATTACTTAAAACTTTTTTCTGTGAAATATGTCTTGAGGTGCCAGTCGCGTAGACAGAAAAAAATATTGGTGGTCGTATTTTGGGGGAGGATTTGGGGTATAGTTTCGGTAGGCGGTTAGTTCAACCCTAAAACGTGCCTTCCACAATACAAAATTTCGCAATGCACAGCCGCCTAAAGAAGAGGGACTAACTATAAATTTAGTACTTTTCTGTGGTCGAGAGAAGGGGATATGTGACTTAATTAACGTAATTTGTGAATGACCCCTTTAAAAACCAGCACGTTCGGGGGGAACAAATTTTGCAGAAAGACGTAGAATTTAAATCTCAACAGAAAAGATAACATTTTTACAATTTTTCCTTTTTGCATGTAAAACAGTTCGTCGCTTAAGGCGCAAAATGACATAACTGCATTTTCCCTATTTTGCAGGAGATGAAAAAAACAGTTTGGCTATTAATTAAAGAAAATAATATTAATATTATTATAGTTTTAAACCTTCATTTTAGGCCTTTTTGACCGGGGATTGAGATGAAACGCTTCTCTGTGGCGGCGTCCCTAACAATATCAATGAAAGGCGTGCAATTATATCATTTTGCCTTACGAATGCAGTTATGCTAAAATGACAAAATTGACGATTGCAGCGATTTGAGTCATTTTTTCGCAAAATCGTTGGTGCCAGGTGATCCGGGGCCGGGATTTGCATAAAGATTATGTCATTTTGCGCCTTAAGCGACGAGTTGTTATAAATTGAATTCCTCTGAAAACTTTGAGTATTTTCTAACAGCTTATAATATTCTATTTTTCATTCTTCTATGTAGTTTTAAACGGAACTTTTCTTAACCGGCTAACAGATAATAATAATGTCATTATTTTAACTAATATTTGAAAACATAGTTTGTTTTAGTACTAGGGGAGAGTGTTGTACCTATATGGACAAAAATCACGTTTGGATTTTTCTAAGACAGGTAAAATCACATTTTGACCATTTAAAGAGCCCAACCTATAGTCCTAACCTTTGTGAGTAGAGATATATTTTTTATTAGTCAAAATCTTGAAAATTGGATTTTTAATCATTTATAACAACTTGGAAAAATTAGTGTCCAAAGGTACAACAACCTGTTGTACCTATGGACAGACCCAGTTGTACCTGTGGACACCCTTAAAAAGGGAAGTTTTAGTTGAAAAAGCTAAGAATGAACATTTTTATTGATGAATAACCTTTTAATAACCCATTTCAAGCCTTTTTAAAATTTAAAATAGATTTTTTAAAGTAATGTAGTTTTAGATCGTAAATGATCATTAAAACTAAGTTGAATGATAAAAGTCTTGATTTTTTACCAAAAACACAAAAATCACATGGTATTTTCAGATCAGAATTTAAGGTAATAGTTTCATCAATCATTCTGATTGATCTGAAAACTTCACTGATCCAAAAAAAACAATTCGATCGACACTTAGTTGTGGAAGCATTTGGTGGTAATAACAGTAATAATTTGGTGGTAAATTTTCTTCAGTGGAAAGTTTAAGTTTTTTTAATCATCATACTTAAATGCGATAGGGTGATTAGGGTCACGCAAAAAAATGGTGGTCGTCTATCAACCAAACCAAGTTCGGTTGATAGGTGTTTATTTGTCAAAACCGGGCCTACCGTTTCCCGAAACCCCGCCGGTCCGTTTCTTTCAACCCAAGGCATTCGGTTACTAAGTTCGATCCTGAGAACCGCTCTGAGTCGTTTGCTACACCATTTGCGCGGCGCCACCTATCGATCCCGCCCGAAATCTGCCAACGATGGGACCCATCCCATTAGGCTTAAGACTTATGGAGATGAAGGTACGTAAAAGATTTCTTTCCTAGTATTTATGTAATTTTTCAACAAAAAATATGTGCTTGTAGTCTTGAGTTAATACTATTATGATCGTAATAGTTTGGATGTTTACCATCCGTTAGTTGAACTGAAATGAACTACGTATAGTGTTATGTGAATCACATATATCGGTTAATGTTGTCGAAATTTGCCCCCATTCTCTTAAATATACTGGGTTTTTTTTTAAATTTAAATTGCCATAAGTACACAGGCAATCATCTCTGCTTTCCTTGCTA
Source organism: Tetragnatha versicolor (assembly GCA_024610705.1). NCBI lineage: Eukaryota > Metazoa > Arthropoda > Arachnida > Araneae > Tetragnathidae > Tetragnatha > Tetragnatha versicolor. Next base: position 3,689,613 of record JANDEH010000020.1, read on the forward strand.
GTGAGTTAGATGTATAATTTATAGGTATTGCATTTTTTTTATTAGTTATACTTTTTGTAGTGTCTAGAATCTTCTGGAATGCTCTAAAACTCTATTTTTAAGACAGTCATGGCAATTAAAGTTTTCTCTCGCACATTTATTTGGCAATCACTTACCTGAATCTTTTAAACTAGGCAATATATGATTATAAGAGTCATTTCTGCTTCTTATGATCATGGTTGATATCGAAATTGAGACAGCTCCCGATCTCTTCTCAATTATTTATAACGTATATTTATCATGTGATAAACACATTGCTTATGTTATTAAAACTACTAGGATTTTCTGTGGCTTAGAATACTGAGCCACAGAAAATCCTAATTATAGTAGGTGTAATTTTGAATTTCAAGTATTTAATCAAAATGTTTTGGGAGTACAGCTTTAGAAAGAGTCCTCCAACTGCCATGTATTACCAACAACTCAAATGATGACTGACAACCCTAGAGGTCTTAATCATTAACATAATATTAGGAACTGCCTTAGAATAGGTCAGCTGTTGGCGCCGGCTGAAAACCCTGCCGCAGATTTTTCACGCAGATTTTTTATTTTTCAGAAATCATGCCGAGCAGATTTTTTGGCGACAGCTGCTCACTCAAATGACCTTCGGAAACAAACATGGGTTACCAGCTGTTGCATCATTATTCGTGACTTTATTCTGACGGGATTCTGGAGTAAGTAGTACTGAACAAACCAATGTGCAACTTAAAACAAATAGTATCTTTAATATGAATAAATTGAAAATTAGGTACATTCGGACTTAAAAAAGTTTTAACCTTCCCCGAACCTAATAAAATTTTCCCAAACCTTACGTATTACTCCTATGAAGCTGGAAGGGGCTTCTCCCGAATCAGATTTGTAGGTTCAGGCACTTTTTCCAGGTCCGGGTACATACGTACTAAGCGGTTGACCATGCCGCTTAATTTGAAAACATCGTCAAAGAGAACACTAGACTTTAACAACATCGGAATACAAAATTTACTCTATTGATTAAACAATCAAATTCAAAAATTAAACTTTACAAAGCCACAGGGAAATGCTATAATTAAATATTATAATTATGGGTGACTTCACTATTTTTGTTATTAAAATTGAAATAAAAATATAGTTTCTCTATCTTATTTTCTATTCATCCTGTTTTCAAGTTTTATATTTAGCTATTTTAAGTAAAAAAACATTGTTTATTTAGTTGCTTTGTTTTTGGGAACTAGATCTGGTAATAACTTAAAACTCTTCATAAACAAATACTCTCTTGATATACCGCCAACTTGGCGACAGCAAAAAAGCGGACTTATTCTAAAGTTGTACCATAGGAACAGCTTTAGAAAAGGTCCGCTTTTGGCAACTGCTTCGCCATCTTGGCGCCGGCTGAAAACCCGGCCGCTATGTTTAAAGTTAGTCTGCTCGTTTGGCGGTAATGGTAAACTAAACAGGGGAAGGCCTTATCTCCCTGGGGTTGGAGAGCTGTGGGTAAACATGGCGGCTGGTAGACTCTTATCGAAGCTGTGCCAAATTTTATTATATGGGGCCGTTCAAATATTACGTAAGCACTTTTTTGGGTCATTTTTAACCCCCCCTTCCCCCTTGTCAGCAAAGATAAGCAAACCTCAACCCCCCCCTCCCCCGAAATTTTGACATCCCTATAAGAACTGTTTTTTTTATTTTTTCCTTGAAAATTAGGTGACTCGTTCAAGGAGTGTCCTTTTTGGGTGTAACCCTAAGGGTTCAAAAATGAGTCGAAACACTATTTTTCGGGGTTACAATTTCAAAATGTTAGGGTGGTCCATCTCCAGAAAAAAGTGCTTACGTCAGAATTCCGAATTCAATTTTTTGTTACATTTATTTTTGGTTGAATTTTGAAATTATTTTTGCAAGATACAAGATATTTTCGAAAATGCACCATCTTAAGTAAGCATCACTCATATCCCCCCTTCCCCCTTGTCAGCAAAAATAAGCAAAGAGCAAACCCCCCCCTCCCCCCTTAGTTGCTTACGTAATATTTGAACGGCCCCTATATTGTCACTGGCATCATCGAAAAACCTTGTATCTCAGATTTGGGGAATATACAGTACGAGACAGATTTTCACAAACATTCAAGGTACAGTTGGGATAAGCGTCGACCAGCCGCCATGTTTACCCACAGCTCAAATGATGACACACAACAATATAGATCTAATTTGAGCTGTGAGTAAACATGGTGGCTGGTCGACTTCTAGTCACACCAGTGTAGGTGTTATAATACGATATTTTTACTCAGGCAATGAAAATGGATTTTGATAGTCTGAAAAGTAGAACAAAAACTAAGTAATTCCATGCAGTATTACTTGTATTTGTATTTCTAGGATTATTACAACAATTCCCTCTTTGGTGTCAATATGGGTCAAGTTTTATTACTATTCACACAATGATTAATGCATTATACCAAGGATTCCGACCTTTCATTGTCACATTCATTAGTGTGAATAATTTAACAATTATCTTATACTCTGTTGACTCCCTAAATTTGAGATACAAGTTTTTTGGATGCCAGCAGTGTTTTAATTATTATTTCAGTATGTGATATTATATGATAATTTTTTTTATTGTAGCTGCTCTAGGGGGGGCCGTCTTCTTGCCAACTGCTGGATCTGCTTCTCAGTCCCGATTGACATCTGTCTGGGGCAGAGCTTCTGGTTGATCCTCTGGGTTGACCGCTTCAGCTCGTTCTCCATGAGGCAAGGTGCCCCTCACAGCTGCAATGGATGCAGGAAACCGCATCAGAATATGGAGTCGCAAAGCGCGTGTTCACCACTGCAACTTATGGAGCACTGCTTCTCCGAGCTCTTGCGAGGTGCCCCAGAAACCGCCATTCTCGGCCTCTTCTTATCCAGCTTGACATTCACACCGAGGATCCTGGCAGGGCTGGAAAACCTCTCGGGACTCCCTGGAAAACGACGGCAAGGAGCTTCTGTGTCCTCTTGCTTCTCATCTGACAGCTTGAAACCTGGTACTCTTGTTTCTTCAAGTCTGCGTGATTGTCGTTGGTAGATGCTGTTGACTCGTCAAAAAGTTCTCCAGGTTCACTGGTATTCACAGTCGGGCGCCACATTTTTTTAGACGACTGAAAATCCTTCGCCGAAGCTGTTAGTGTGCGCCGCTCAGGTGACAGTGTTCTAGAGGTGTATCCATCACGACCAGAGTCGGCACCATCAACACTTGTGTTGCAGGACGAGTGTTTCTAGTTCAGGGTAACAATGCAGTAATAGTGCCCTCGTATCGGAAGTTACACCCATAAATATTGCTATAAATCTGACCAAAGGTACTTTTTCCTATTACTTTTATTGTTATTAATGCTTATAATATTTTAAACTAAAATATGCATTTATGTGATCTTTCTCTCTGGTGTTAATAAAATAAGTTTATTTGAATTTGAATTTTTTGTTTAAATATGATTCATTCACATTAAAAAAAATTAATTAATAAAATTATTTATTATTCAATAATTTACCTGTTTTTGCTAAGCCATAACTGCCTTAATATGTTTAAAAGTTATTTTGATACAGTAAAGCACCGTTTATACGTCTTTCAAGGGACCCGCGTATAAATGAAAAGACGTATATTTAAAAACAATTTTGATTATTTGAATGAATTGGGACTTGGCGAAAACGACGTATAAATGAGAGACGTATAAATGGTGCTTTACTGTACTATTTTTTACTTCTATTAGAAATCATTCAAATATTTTTTAAAAAGTTAAGGGTTTATAAGGTAAACAAAGTCAAAAATAGTGATATTCTGCATATTTAATGAAAATACCCTATTTTACATACTTGAAAAGTTTTCAAATTTTTTCTAACTTTGAGTCCTCAAAAAGTACACAAGAAAATTTTTTAAAGCTTAGCTCCAATTTCATCTGGTTCAATCATATCTTTACCTTTAATTATCTGAATTATTCTCTTTTCTTGTTCATCAGTGTTCTGCATTTCTTGTTAAATGATTTTATTGTGTTAAATTTGATCTTGAATTTAGTATTTTACAGAATTGATATGTTGTGTTCTTTAAAAGTATCACAATTTGTGACAAAGATATTTGCATTTTCTGAATATTTCAAAAAGAAATTATAAAAATAAAATTAATTTTTTATACTGAAAAACTGTTTGGTTTATTTATTTTTAAAATAAACTTGAAGGTTGATATTGAGGTAATACATCCAATCATAATTCCATTCTGTCCTGTTAAATGTCCACAATCTGTTTTTAATTCTTTACAAAAATTTTACCAAAACTGCTAATTTAACCAATTGAAATGTAGTTATATCAATGACAGCAATAAAAATTAGGTAATACTTGGCATCCAAAATATTTGGGTAGTATTTAATTGGACTTGATATCTTAATTGAACTGATTTTCCCAAAGTTGAAAACTATCAAAACATTCTTAAATTCTTCAGGATTAGCTAGACTCAGGAATTATGAAAGTTATCAGAACAAAAAGAAAGCAAAATGTACCAATTTGTAGAATTGCTGGTAAATTCAGATAATTTATTATAAATTTATGTGTGTAAATAAAAACATGCCAACATTGTTGGATTGAAGAGACTTTTGCATCGGCTAATCTTTAAGTAGGTATCCTCAAATCTGAAATAGTATCTTGAAGTTTTATATGCTTTGAATCTAGTATTTATTGGTTGAATTTGAAGATGATGGATAGAAGCGACTGATCCATATGTGACAATTTCAACTTTTAAAATTCACTCTTTAGCTATTTCAAAATTTGGATGAAAGATGTAAGTAAAGACACAAAATAAAGTTTTAAATGCAAGGTAAGTACCTACGAGCTTCTATTTTTAAACTCGATTGCAATTTTTGAAAAGAAATTCTTAAAAGTTTGTAACATATAGTAAACAAAACATGTAAACAGAAACCTCCATCGGATATTTTTGTAATTTAATATAAGTATGGTTAAAAAAAGTATCAAATATGTTTCTAGAAATATAAAAGCATGGGTAATTTAAATTTAAAAATACTATCCTGTATAAAGAAAATCCGTATATATCAGTATTCAGGTTATATCAACCGTATTATTTCCATTTGCGCCAATCGTATTGACAACGTTTGCTCCAACCGCTCTGTATGTTTCCCCCAAACGAATTCGAGGTTCGCAAGCCGTTAGTCACAACCGCTCTTTTCGACTCTCGCAATCCCACCACTCCCATTCGAACCGGTGCGGTCACTGCATACGCGCTGTTCGTTCAGTCCTATAGCGACAGAACGGTGCGGTTGGGAGATACGCACTTTCCGTTATGAGAGCAGAACTGTTTTTTGCGTGGTTTTACACCATATTTTACATTAAATTCCAAGTAGAATCATAAATTTAAAAAAGTAGTTTAGATCACAAAATATTTGATTTTTCATCTAAAATTCACTTGAAAATAATCGCCGACAAATAGATTACCATTTAGAATTAATTTAATATTTATTAAAATGTATTCAGTTAAATGAAACCTGATTCTAAAACGCTGATTAGCTACAGATACCCACAAGAACGTGTCCGTAGGTACAACACGTGCGGTGTCCGAAGGTACAGCATCAGGTGTTTTTGCATTCAAAGTTCTATAAAAGATAAAAGAACTGAGATCTGACGATTTCTAATATCAAAACTAAAAAGTCAAAATCTCTGGGATTCCCCCATATATCCCATTTTATCATATCATAATCATAGAGGAAGAAAATAATTAATGTAGTGATGCACTAAAAAAAACTTTGAGCACCTAAAAACAGTATTTTTATTATAGAAAATTTAAATAATATTTTAAACAGCTGATTTCACGTTAGCAACTAGATAGCATCTGTTTACATTTAAAATCGACCACAAATTCAAATTTACATTTTTTCCCGAATTTTAAAAGGAGGTGGCTGAAGGTACAACCGTCCGTAGGTACAACACTCTCCCCTACTATTTGAACAAAAACGTTTCAAGTGCTGTTTTAATCTCAGTTTTTTTAATTAAAAAAGTTCTTACTGTCACGTTTGATGTTACTCTATTGGAACACTCAACTTCAGAAAAAAAGAAAAAATAACCTTATTATGGTAAATTACACATAATACATTTACGAATCCCTCTTTTACTGTTATAATTACACTTATTAAACTTACCAATGGGTTTCACACAACTGAATGTTATTTTAAAATATCCTCGCAATTAAATTGTTTTCTTAAGGGGGATGAAATCAAGCAAGCATTTTTTTTATAAAAAATCACAGTTTAAAAATTATTTGAGTACAAGAGTTCCTCGTTTCCAAGAGTTAAAGGCCTGTAATGTGACATCTGTTTCATCATTTCTTAGTAGTATTGCTTTACGATTTCACAACATCAGAGCAATGCATTTTCATTACTTACTATTGTTCTCAGTAACTCAAAAGCTACGAACTGCCAGTTAGTTATATTAGTCAACAAATTTAAAGTTAAAAGTAAGAAATAAAGTATTTGAAATAGAATTTTACAATAGGGAAAATTATTTTTTTTAAATTGAATTTTTTTTAATCTCCCGAAAAGATTTTCTACTTGTCATCACTACCAGTTGGGATATTTAATCACAGAAATATCATATATTCTTTACTGCGAGACTTATGTTATTTTCTACTCGTTTATAGTTATTTTTTTTCCTCAAAAAAAGTATTAAGTTCTGTTGAAAAAACTAGCATTGGAAAAAATGCCTCTTTTCAGAGCCTGATTTCCGGGAGGGCATTGGGGCACTTGCCCAGGGCCCCCATTTCAAGGGGGCCATGCACATCAGCTCTACAAATTCAAAAGAGGTTGCATTGCAATTAAATTCATTCGAAAGACGTTTTTTCAATCTCGATATGCATTTTTTGCATAGCGTATCTTATTTTATCAGCTTGTGATTTTATCTAGTTAAACAATTAAAATATTTTGTATACGACATCGGTGTTTACATTTTGCTATTTTGATTAAGCAGTTTTATTTTAGGATGGAGCCCCAAAATGGTTCTTTTGCCCTGGGCCCCCAAACCTGCAAGTCGGGCCCTGCCTCTTATATTACTGTAACAGCAGTGGAAAAACTGGTGTTGAAGTATCCAAATAAATGTTTTAGCCCCCTTGTCACATAGTGGCTCTCGTACTGGACACCCTCCATCCCCCCCAAACATGTTACGTACTCTAGTAGCACAGCTTATATACTTAATATGTCAAGTTTACGTAATTGCAACTGGAAATAAACGAAATATGGCCATACATGACAAAAATTGGACGAATCTTGAACATCTGCGCAGCTTGGGTAATATCTGAAAAATCTTTATAATGAAAAATTGTTTTATTTTGAATCAGAAATACCAATTCCTATTGTATACTAAAGCGAGAGAAGTATAAGCCACAGCATCCACGAAAAACAAATCCTTTTAAAAATCCTGAGCATCAGGATGCGCCAGGTAGATCTCATAGTTCGATCTCTCATCAACACATCATCCTTCTCCTTTCTCTCCCAGATGCTAAATCAGCTTTATTAACATTTTCTCGGATCGGATATTTCAATATTCCACCTCACTATACACATACCACGAACTAAAATAGGATCCGTTTAGGTTAGGCCCTACGCAGTGGTGTGTTGACAGACATGCTGCAAAACATAAACAAACAACCGGGAGCGAACTAATGAAGTATTTAAGCTCGTTTTCTGTTGTACTAAGAAATTTCGCTCCTATCTAAGCAGAACCTAAGCTGTTTACGTGACAAAAGCATAAGGTTTAACAACTTTTATCCGTGAAACAGCATAAAAGAGCCCGAAAGTTAGCGAAAACTGCTTCGTATCTGCACGCTACCGAAAGGCAGCTGCATCCATCCATGCGGGATGCAGCTGCATCTCCTCCCATCATCATCATCATCATCATCCTTCCTTTCCCGCCGCGAAGCAACAAAATCATCATCCCTATCAAGACTAACAGTACCATCTCTCTACCCGATCTCTAATAAAGACATCTATTCAATACGAACCAAACAATAAAGCTAGAGAGCAACGGAGTAAAAGAAAAAATATTAATAACAGTGATTTTCGAAGATGGGAATGTTCGAAACAGGCTTTCGGCCTACCTTCATAGCGAGATTGCTCTTGATCCTCTTGGTCCACGGGAAGAGGAACATGATATTCCTATCACTCCATGCTCTCCATCTTTTTCCGGTCACGGAGGGATGTTGTTGCTCCTCGGATGCTGCCTTTTCTCACCGCCATGACGCGGGGAATAAATTTTGCCGTTGATTGGGATGAATGGATTTGGTGTAGCGTGGCGCCATCTGGCTGGTAAAGTAGAAAATATTAGTGTAACGTTTTATTAGTTGACTTGTACGTGCTGCTCTCTAGTGTTGATTTCGGGATGTAAATGTTTTAAAGGAACCTGGGAATGTGAAAAGTTTTGTTTAGAAATACTGGTAGAGGTAAGAAGTTGCTGTAATTGAATGGTTCATTTTGGTAACGTGTCAAGCTCCACTTTCTTGCTTTAAGAAAAATGAGAAAATCTTTATAGTGACTCACTTCATTTTTATATGAAGATGTTTAGTAATTTTTATCATAAAGTAGACTTATTTGGAAATTTAACAAAGAAAATTTTTTTACGAATTTTCTTCTTTGTAAAAAAATTCTTGAAATTTTTGTACCTAACAGGTTTTTGCAATAAACAGAGTGCTCAAGCCTAATTTTATAGATTAACTAACTTTTAGAAGGATTTGGTAAAATAAAAATTGGAAGATTTGTTAAAATTATTATTAGTATTTCTTTATTAAATACTAACCAATAAAATTATCATACATAACTCTACTAACCGAATTACTACTTGTTTTTATAAATAATTTCAACTAATCACTCGGCCAACCAATTAAAAAAATTGGTAAGCAGATATTGTTTAGATGGAACTTTGTGGGCGCAAGTTCAGACTTGCGTATGCGCCAAGTTTTTAGCGTTAAAGATGACTAATATGGTAACCCTAATTCATGTTAAAAGAGTCATTTGGCTTCTAAATGTGCCGCTAAACAGCCAAAAATCGCCAAGCATACGCTACTCTGAACTTGCGCCACTTTGTGAACTGTAAAACGATTTTGCTTCAAAATAAGTTCAGTATTTTGATCCAGGTGCGGATCCAGAGGGGGGCACTCTAAACAGTGGCCATGTTGCAGTGTCGGATCTAGGATTTAGTTTTGGGGGGATAAGAATTTTCATAATCCAATTGAATCTTCTTGTTAAGGTAATACGGAAAAGGTAGTGAATGAGGTATCCTCATGTTTTGAGATTAAATTTTATTAAAATAGTAGATAAAAAAAACATGAAGAATGACGTTTACATCAAGTATTTCCGTAGCCTAGTTTCTGAGATATAAATTTTTGAAATTTCGTTTTTTGCTTGGGCCCGAAAACACTTTCGAATCACAAATCATGCGCTGTGAGGTCACATCCAGTAGAAGCCCGTTTTCTGATCACGTGAAAACAGAAAACACAATGGTTTTCATGCGCTGTGACGTCACATCCAATAGAAGCCCGTTTTCTGATAACGTGACTTTTCTGACGTTTTGGCAAAAAATAAAATTGAATTTTGAATTTTTTAAAACACATTTTTGAACTTAAAAATCAGAAATTTGGGAGTTTTAGACCATAATGTATTGAAAAAGTATTAAATCAAGCAAATCCCTCACTCACGCAAATACCTCATTATCCTACTAAAACCAGTAAAAGGGGGGTTTGGAAATTTAACTAAAAAACCCCACTTTTTCAACTCGTTTTGGTACGCCTCATCCGAATTTCGGATATAGATTTTTTGCGTTTTGACAAACTTGGTAAAATATAAGATGTTTTTTGGGGGGCTTCCAAAACGGGGGGGCGAAAGCCCCCCCGTATATCCGCCACTGCCATGTTGGACCAAGGGTTCCCAAAATGAGTTAATTAAACCCTTCTTCCAAAGGTCAAATTTCAAAAAAAAATTGTGGGAAGGTCCCTATACCCCCAGCAGTACTCTTTTAATGTAACCCAAAGGATCCCAAAATTTATAAAAACACTACTTTTATTTATTTTATTTATTAGTTTATTTTAGATGTACACAACAGAAATGAATCCAATAACAGTGTTACATCGAGAGAAAAAGTAAATACAAATACATTAAATGGAAACTAACACATCAATGAATTAAAAGAGAACATTTGGATTTGAATTCATTAAAAGACATATTAAAAATATCCAATTGATCAGACATATCATTAAAAATTTTATAAAATTTGTAAAGACAAAAGTTCTCAATATAATTAAATTTAATAAAAGCAGTTTTAAACAAATGATGATTACGAAAAGATCTTGTAGGCACAGATATCTGCAATGTACTAGTTATGTAATTGCAGTCAATCATATTGTTAAAAACTTTATAAAAGAAGGGTTGATTTTGAAGATTAAGTTTCTAAAATTTTCCAGGGGGAAGACCCTCATACCCCAGCTAATTCCGAAATTTTGAAGGCTGTTCATAAACAATTTTCTTCCTTGAAAATTCTGTGACTTCAATGAGGTTGGATCTTCAGGTGTCAAAGTTATAATCAAAACGCTAATTTTTGTAACTTATCAGTCTTATCACAAATAATTTCTAAAACTATTTGGGAGGGACCTCCAAAACTCTTATTTTTACTGGGGGCTCTCTTATTGAACACAAAACTTTGACATTAAATGCACAAGATTTAAATCCTACCAGTAACTTAATGTTTATAACATATAGAGGGGATACCATATAAATCCCCCGACAATAGAGCTGATTACGGGCCTCTATTCTGCATTTTACCTTTTTTGGATAACATTGAATTATAAAAGCTATTACAAAATTTTTACGCATTTCGATTATTTTTAAAAAATAATTGAAGTCCGTCGCCAGTAATGCTACAATTGGGGAATGAAAGTAAGTGACAGATGGGCCCGGAATTTTCCAACTCGGAATTTTTCGCCCTACAGAATGTGATGTAATTTTAATAATTTCCTTGATTATTATTTTATAATTTTTACACAGATATTTCTCTAAAACCTGCAAATGCTATATTTTTTTTTATTACGGAATGACCATTGACCATTCACATTTTGTACAGTAAATATTTAAAAAAATGAAAAATAAAAGGTAATTTCAGAGGGTAATCTGAAATCAACGACATGAAAAGAAATGAGTTTTATGCTAATAATCAAAAATGAGTTGTTTAGGATCTAATTACCAAAAATGATGGGGGGAAGACCCCCTATAATAGTTTTAGATCTAGTCTACAAAATTTTCTTCAACGATCTATCATGGTTCTGTTTGCAATGATAGTTTTTATACATATTGTTTACCCAGAATATAATTTTAATCACGGAAGGTTTGAGGGCGAAAAGAAATATGACAAGGAGATCTAGAATGATATATTTTTTTAAAAATAACCAACGTTTTGACTTCTTGTGTCTAAAGGTAAAGGTGATGGTTTACAAAAGTTCCCCTTCTTTGGAGCTGTGCTGGATCCATTCCTGTTCCTAAGGCTAAGGTATAGATTCGATACTGCCTTTTAATAAAGTGCTGAACAGATATAAAATCTCAATCACATAATATGGTCGCCAACATGGCATCCATTACAACCATATCGTCCTTAGTCTTGAGATTCGTGCAAAATCTTTAAAAATGTCTTTTTCTATGGCCTGATGGATGAAACCTCTTATGTATGAACTTTTCCAGATACTGTTTTATGTAATTAAATAAAAAAATCAACAGTCCCCCAAACAAGCTGCACATGAGACGGCATGAACGAATCTCTCAGCAGTTAAGTGCAAAAACCAGTCAAACGACGTCGCTTGACAGGATGCAAAATTAGATTTACTTTATAATCATGTTTATTGTTACACTAAAATATACGTTTACCGCTAAATAACACAGGCCTGCGATGAAAAAAATACAAGAGAAGTAAGAGCTGAACTCGATGTATTTTTCGGTGCTGATTTCAGAAAAAATAATAAAAAATTCAATCACATCAAGTTTTTTTGAAAAATTTAATTTTAGGATTTTCATGAAAAGTACCATTTTCACGTTGAATTTCTTTCCTGCTTGCATGACCATTATTCTACCATGGTGAAAACTATATAATACCACTCTGTGACACCTCCCTGTAGCTATCCCTCCATCCCCGTCGAATTCTCTTAACAATTAGCGTCGCGCGAAGTCATTTATAGTGTCATGGGAGCTCTAATACAGTGACAAGTGGAAACTCCATCAAAAAACAATTATAACAGATACTTTTCTTGTGATACAAGGCTTCGAGTTCGAGACGTTTTTATAATTTATCAGAGGATTTTTGTTACATATGTATCGAAATAGCGGTATTACAAATTGCATGAGTAGCAGCATGGGTATTTAGAGGTAGCCCAAAAACCATTTAGATGATTGTTGCTTCTATACATGCCATGTCCGTGGGTATAAACGCAAAAATCAAAAGATAATCCCTCATCCTGATAGTATTCCATCGGCCATACGTCCAGTTTCTCATGAACCTGACCAGTGATATTTTTAACGCCTCTGAGAGAGCGTATTTCACGCATTGAAAATAGGAAATACGCTTTTAAAAACTCGCCAGGCGTTTTTTTACGCTTTGAATTTCAGTTTGTCCATTAAAAAAGCGTTTTTATAAAAATTTGTTTCTTTATGTATAGTTTATGCCAGTGGTGCCCAACCTACGGCCCGCGGGCCAAATGTGGCCCGCGAGGCTGATCCATGTGGCCCGCGGACTAGTTAAATCTTAAAAACAAAAGTCACTTTCAGAAATCTTCCAAGAAAACCACGAAATCGTGCCATACATTCTGGCACTTAAATCTAATAAAAGATTATATAAAAAATGAATACTTCAACATCCAGTAAAAATTTTTTTCTTTACTTCTCTGTTTTGGTTTTTTCTAGGTACGGGGAATTTGGCATTGGATAAATATTTTTCAGTATCAGTTAGCTATTTGAATTCAGTTTATAAGGATCTTTTTAGAACCAAACTTCGAAAAGATGTCCGATCGTAAAAAGTTGAAGATTCTCTCGGAAAGCCGAAACTTTCTAGAAAAGTGGATAAATTCATATTTCTTCATTCAGCGAGAAAATAAACCGTTGTGTCTTATATGTAAGGAGACTGTGAACAAACTGTGTGTTTGAGAATACACATTATCTGTTAAGAAAAGATCAAAAACTAGAGCTCGATCTCGACTTACAGATAATCATCTTAATTCAGTTTTAAGGATGTGTTACAAATTTGGAGCCGAATTTACAAGAACTAGATCTTCCAAACAGATGCAAACTTCTCATTGAAAACGGGTAACTTTTCTTTATGTTTAGAAATATCCTTAAAAGAGTTTTTTATGTGGCCCGCGAGATAAGTTTTCATCGGCAAATTGGCCCTCGTGAAAAAAAAGGTTGGGCACCACTGGTTTATGCCATTTCCGTATTTCACTCCTCATAAATAAATTTCACGCCTCCTAAAAAAGTCAAGGAGTATTATTACTCCTCCAAAAAATCCTAAGAATAACACTGAACCTGACGTTAGTGTCTTTTTCTCCAACTCTCTTCTTCAATAAAATAAAGTATGCCAAACACCGTTGGACTATTTGCTAAGATTTGAAAATTACCTCAAATAACGTCTAAAATGACCAAATCTTGAGCCAGGCACCAGGAATGTGATTCGAAAGAGCTAAGTTAAGCAAAATAAATAATTTTACACCCTCTACATATAAAATTTGGTGTTTGGTACCAGGAAAATTTTTCACGATAATTACCTTTAAAATAGGATTTTAGCAAAAACATTGAAATTGATAATACAAAAAATCCTGATGTGATTGAGGAAAATGGTGGTCATTTTCGAAATCAGCATACCAAATAACATAAAATTAACTTAAAACCTCTTTTGTATTTTTGAAAAAGTTAAATTTCGCAGGCCTGTGAAATATAGACACACCAATAACTCATTTTTAAAAGAGGGTGTCTTACACGTTTCTGAAATAAACGATTCAATTATGTGAGGGGGCGTTAGCGATTTGTTTACTTTGCTGTAAAGGGAGGGGGGTAAAAATAACCAGAAACAGTAATATATCGCCCCCTAAGCGGGGACAGAATATATATGTTAAGAGCATGTTTTTTTACCTTTGTTTTAGGCTTGGTTATAGGGTGTCTTCCATGTTTTTTTCTAGCATGTAAGATTTCAATCTGTATGGCAGGAATAAAGAAATAGACAATCTTGAACCACTCCTTACTCGAAATAGAAGTCATCTTCCGGGCTTGCTATAATACCTAAAAAATATTTTAAAGAATTATGGAAAACCTCATCTGAATGTTAAATTTTCGGAAAAGCTAAGAACCCACGTTTAAAAAACAAAACTCGTCCTCACTTAACCTGTTTAGAGATAGATTTATTGGAAACAAATCATTCGAACGATCAACTCTTCCGCTTCCGCTACCCCTTCCTCGAGTTTTCTCCCCATCCCCACAGATGTCGCTCCTGTCTTCGCAGAAAACGCATTTTCATCCATCCGAGCCTCCGGGATGCGGGCTCTCTCCTCATCTTCTCGTTCTTTTGTTCCGCCGACGACGACGACGTTCTTTTTTCTCTCCTTTCTTCCTCCCCCTTCTCTCCTCACCTCTTTTTTCTCCCACTTTTCCAGAAGTTGCTAATTAACGGTCTCAGGAATGCGGCCTTCTAATTGGACGAGAGAGAGAAAGGGAACTTAATCAGACGGGAGGGAAAAACAAAGGGAAAAAGAAAGAGAAGGGAAAAAAAGCAATAAACTGTGCATTCTGTCATGAAGAATAACTGAATAAATCAAATTAGTAATGAAGTCGCCGTGCTGGAGATGACCGAGAATTTTTTTTATTATTCCGTAAAAAAAATTGGATCAAAAATTTCTCCCGGTACGCGCGCGGTTAGGTTTTTTTAATTGAATTTTTTTTCCTTCAATAGAAAAAATGGCGGGGAAAGAATGGAGGTTTCTTTGCTTTCAATCCTTTGCGATTACCTCATTACAAGGTTTTTTCGGAAGCTTTTGTGACGAAGAGCAGTTAAGCTGAGCGTAAGAATGGATTTGAAGCAGTATTAAAAAGCATCTGATTTTTTTTGCATCTATATTTACGTCACGTAAGCTTTTTGTCTCTTTCCTTTCAGCAGTTTGTTTGATTCGTAAAAAAGGATTTTTGATCTTTTTTTCCATGTGAAGGCGGAACGACAGTACAATATTAATTGTTCCTTTCTGTTCTAAAGACAGTTTTGTCTCTTTTATAAGTCACTGGCAGTGGCAGTGGCATAAAACGTTGGCCTTCTATAGAATACCTAGGCATTTTAGATAATTTCAGACGTTTTTAAGAAAAGCACACATTGGAGTGTGAGAATCGTTGTGTACTTTTCCTTGGCATTGTATATGATACTACCTTTAGACATTCTATGCTATGGGCTCTGCTAAATGTGAAGAAAAGTTCATATAAAGACTATGAAACGATTATTTTTTTTAAATGTCAATGTTTCTTAAAAATCATTAGTGCCTTTAATTTTTTTTTTCAAAGTATGTTTTAAAAAACTAACTGGTGCTAAACAAACCATACACTTATTTTATTGTTAAGAGAAACAAACTAAAATAGGAATGAAAATTTCATGAAAATGTATTTAGCATTCTTAAAGGTGATATATTTGCTGATTTCTTTCAGGCATTGTGAAAGAAAAAGCTCGTTTGATTTTTAATTTCAAAGTATTGTCACTTACTAACTTATTACACGCATCAAGCAAAAAAATGAAACACACGTTTTTTATATCACGTATATTCAGTTTGTTTAAAAAAGGAGGTTCACAGAGGTTTGTTCCAGAGTTTTTTTTATATGCAAAGCAGTTATTTTACCATTTATATTTCTTCACAACCAGTTTTATAAGTTTAGAGATATTCTAACTAAAATATTACACCACATCATTTGGTTGATGCACATTTTCAGTACTTGGTTGACACGCTTTCCTTGGGGTTGAATTCGGCCTTTGAACTTCCAACCCGTCCATCACGTAACGAGAGAAATACCTCCATCTCACTCTTCCGATTTCACTCATAGCGCTGCTAATTACGGCAGAAAGCGGCCGCTGTTGCGACGAACGTGGTGCCCAAAATACCGGTATTCCCCACAGCAAAGAGTAATTAGCATTCTTTCTTTCTCTAGTCGTCGTTTGCGAGCGGCAAACCTGACCAAAAATAACCGTTTCGGTGCCTAATGAGGTTTTGGATTGTCCAGCGGTCGGCGAAACCGCAGACGAGGAGGGTTTATTTTTCATCAATGAATGGGAGAAATTAGAGAGGAATGTGCGTGAAGAATTACTATGTGTTGGGAGTTGAGAGCATTTATAAAATGCGTTTATATCAAATTTTATGCTGTAATGAACAACTGCTGCCACCGTTCGTCTTAAAAATGCCGTTTATATAGTTAAGATGAGATTGGAAAGAGTAAAAAATAGGTCTTTGGAATTGTGATTGTGAGGGAGGAGAAAATACTTGTAGACAGTGATAATTTTAACTCCTCTGAGAGCGTATTTCACGCATTGAAAATAGGAAATACGCTTTTAAAAACTAGCCAGGCGTATTTTCACTCATTGAATTTTAACATGTTACTTAAAAATGCATGGTACCCCACCGAAATCAAAAAATTGTTCTTCTCAAATTTGTAATATTAAATAAATATTTCATTTAGAATGTTTATGTAAAATAAATTATTTTATTTATAATGTTTAATATTTTTTACTTATATTAACATATACTATAATTTTTAAAGACCAAAATAGCATCCTCGTTTTTTCTATTGCAGTTTATTCATTAAAAAAAGCGTTTTTATAAAAAAATTTGTCTCTTCATAATATAGAATAGTTTATGCTATTTCCGTATTTCACTCCTCATAAATGAATTTCACGCCTCCTAAAAAAGTCAAGGAGTAGTTTCACTCTTCCAAAAAAATCCTAAGTATAACACTGCTTGTAGAGGTGGTATGGTATGGGTGGGTCTTGTGTTCAGTTAAACCTGATTTTATATCTATTGTGTCATGTGTAGGTAGGAATGTAGAGAAAATATTTTTATAGACCAAAATAGCATCCTCGTTTTTTCTATTGCAGTTTATTCATTAAAAAAAGCGTTTTTATAAAAAAATTTGTCTCTTCATAATATAGAATAGTTTATGCTATTTCCGTATTTCACTCCTCATAAATGAATTTCACGCCTCCTAAAAAAGTCAAGGAGTAGTTTCACTCTTCCAAAAAAATCCTAAGTATAACACTGCTTGTAGAGGTGGTATGGTATGGGTGGGTCTTGTGTTCAGTTAAACCTGATTTTATATCTATTGTGTCATGTGTAGGTAGGAATGTAGAGAAAATATTTTTATAGACCAAAATAGCATCCTCGTTTTTTCTATTGCAGTTTATTCATTAAAAAAAGCGTTTTTATAAAAAAAATTTGTCTCTTCATAATATACAATAGTTTATGCTATTTCAGTATTTCACTCCTCATAAATGAATTTCACGCCTCCTAAAAAAGTCAAGGAGTAGTTTCACTCTTCCAAAAAAATCCTAAGTATAACACTGCTTGTAGAGGTGGTATGGTATGGGTGGGTCTTATGTTCAGTTAAACCTGATTTTATATATATATTGTGTCATGTGTAGGTAGGAATGTAGAGAAAATATTTTTATAGACCAGTCTTTCACGACATGAGGTGCGCGCTCCGTACTATTAAAGAAGGGGGAAATTTGTAGAAATTAAGCATGATTGAGATTTTTTCCTTCGTTTCTTTGTAAAGTAAATCTTTTGTTTATATTGTGAGTAATATGGATAAAAATACTCCCCCATGTTCAAAAAACATTAATTAAAACGCTTTTTTATAGGCGTAAAATTTCTAAAAACAATATTGAAGGGAAGAATTTGTCTTCGCTTGGAAGGGAATTGGAACCCTAAAACTAGAGAGCCTGTATATGAGAGAGGCGACAACCCGGTAGCACGCTGATTGGTCAACAGCGTTTTCTATTCACCGCAGGTTTCCCTTCATAGGATTAGCATGGGAGCGAGAGAAGCGGCATGATACAGTTTGGACAGAATTGGAGATTTGGACAGTTTTAACTGCGCGCAAGGATGCGCAAAGACGCTTTTAAGCGAGTTGTCGTCTCTCTCTCTCGTATACAGGCTCTCTACCTAAAACCACTTGCAATTAACCGTACATCGGATTTCCCTGTTTCCAGCAGCCTTTTGGGGATAGACTAGCTATATAAAGGTTTAAAGTAAGAAAGTTGACTTAATGAAAATGAAAGGTAAAAAGTTTCCAAAGGAAATTTCAAGGGGTGGCAAGAAAGTCGTTACATGGGGCAACAAAAACTCCAAATGCTGTCCTAAGGAGGAAGAATATATGATTTAATCAACACCACTTCCCTCACACCCAATCAGAGGGATCTCGATCCCTTTTCTAAATCCCGTAAAAAACTCCCCCTTATTGAATAAATATTCCCTCGGCGTCTCCGAGAACCGATTATCAAAACCAATCACCCCCCCCCAGAAAAAATTCCGACCTCCCTTGGAATATTGTTTCTGGAATTAGGCGTCCTTGAGTCCCGTGTGCTCTGCCCCCTCGTTATTTGTTTGCGCCCTAATATATTCTGGGATCGATCAGAGAGTGCCCTTCGCCCCGATCGGAGAATTTTTATGCGCCCCTGAAGGGCAAAAATTTACGTTCGAAAAGGGGTTGGAGTTATATGTAGGGAAGAAAGAGGGGGGATTTTTTCCTAGTGAAGTTTGAATCGAGGTTTACGAAATATGATCAGTCTGTTGTCTCGTTTGGTCTGTGTCTGATTTCATAAATTTTTAGATCGCCATTACAAACGTCTAAATACACCCGTAGAACGAAAACATTGTTCGCACAACATTTTAATATAAAATAAATACCAGAAATTGTGTGCTTGTATTCATTTATTGAACTTTTTAAGATGAGAAAAATTTTATATGGATTCTGGATAATTTCAGATTTTTTTTTCAGTATTATTGTTTCTTGTTTCAGAAAACTGTTTCCATGAATTCATTTAGAAATTTATTAAATTTTAAAAATATGTAATGGCATAGATGGGAGATATTTGTATATTTCCTTGGAAATATCTGTATATGATAGGATTATAGGTTGGCTAATTGACCAAGTTAAAAGCGGATTACTTCCAGTAACACCGTGCACCCCACTGTGTGTGTGATATTATGAAAATACTTTACTAAAATTCATTGTCTGTTTTTTTTACTTACACAGTTTACTTACAGTTTTTTCCTACCGGAATATATTCCAGAAAAATCAGTTGTACATTTCGAAAAAGCAGGTACAAACCATCCACCGAAAAAAAATTCTCCTCTCACCATCCCCTTATTTACAAATAATTTAATTTCGCTATGCGGGCGGCACCTCCTACCCTATCCGATTTGTTTGCGCCCTGCTTTCCTAATGTATTCGGGATCGATGCGGGGGAGGGGGAGACTGCCCTTCGCTCCGATCGTTTACCCGGGTCGTTTTTGCTGTCCTTTGTCTTTTGCTTTCTCCTGGACCAATCTTTTCGGAGAGGCCGTGGAATGAATAAGACTGGTGCTTGATGTTGGAAAGAGATGAAATATTTCCTAAAATTTCTTGAAATGAGGGGTTCCGTAAAATATTGGTGTTTTCCTCTTAATAGCATTAATTGATTCTTACTCCCTCTCACTCATATATCTCCCAACTAGACTTTAGTTACAGGGGGTAAGGGGTTGTGATTAAAATACCCCATCACGCATACACTATAAGTGAAAAGTAGTGTATTTTTAACAGACTCGGGACTCGGGTAATATGTTTGAATTTTGATACGGTTCAATTCCGTTAGCGTTCCCGCTAAATACCGCAAAGCTCTTTTTAGTGCCATATATTCAAATATCGATAAAATTTTTCTGATTTTCATTGATAAACTGAAACTGAACAGTTATTGATCAAACTAAACATTTTTATCCTTGAGTTTGAAATTATTTAGCATTATTTCTACTTTGTGGTGTTCTAAAAAGCATGGCGGTATTTAGCGGGAACGCAAACGGAATTTAACCTTTGATACACTTACAGCCGTATCGACCAACGCGAGTTTCCTAGAGTTAACTCACAGTCCTCGCATACTATAGTTAATGTTATAACATTATAGTATGAGTAAATAAAATAGGCGACTCGCTACTAGTCATTTCCCATTGCATTTCGATTGCTTTGCCTTGGTGACGAGCAGCCGATCTTAATTACACAGACTATAACAGCCATAACGATCATAGCGGGTTAAACCGAAAGTGGGAGTAAAGCCACGGATGCTAGAGTTAACGTTATCGACCAGTCGAAAAATTCGTTAACTTCCGAATAAAACCGTAGTTTCTTGACACCTCGATTTTCCCGAGTTAATCCCGAGTACAAAATGGCTGCCAGCTAGTATGGTTAGTAGAGAAGAAAAATGATAATGTGCAAAAATATAGACATTTTAAGCTATATTTAGGTGATTAATTTTATTTGTATTCATGTACATTTGATTAAGTTTAAAAATAAAGACAATTAAACAATTACAACAGAATAAAGAAATGCTCAAACTAATCCCAATTTAAGTTTTGAGTTCGTATTCAAATTGATAGATGGCACCCCGCAAATTTAATTTTTTAAAAATCTACCTCTTAATTCGTTAATCCATTTAAATTACTTAGAAAATTTCTGAATTTTAGAGAGGTGTTTTAAAATTTTTAAATTACTGTAAGTATTTTTAAAGTGAGATTGAAATAACATTACAGAGAAAGTGGGAAGCCAAGGTTTGATCGCGTGAACTGCTTTGTGTCTTCGCTGTCCAATCAGAAACGAGCCTACATTTAACTACAGTATGCGAGGTCTTACTCCGGCTTTGGGTTTAACCCATGATGGTCGATACGGCTGTCAGTGTAAACGTTTTGTGTACGATACAAACATAAAAAGTGGGTCCTAGAGGTCAACCCCATAAAAATATTTTAAATTGACCCTTTAAAAGCAGTGTTTTGGAGAATCGCTCCTTGTACGATGAAGAATTTTGAAGAAAAAGTGTATAAAGCATCAAAATTTCAGGAGGATAGAGTGGATACAGCCATGAGTGTAGGAAATAAATAAAATATTTTAAAAACCTGTTGAATATGAGGGATTTAGTGAGAATATCGGTTTCTTTTTATCCTTATCATTAGTTAATTATAACTTTTGGTCTTGTATCTGACTTTATTGGTCTATTCTATACTTCTTTTTGCCATATTCCATACCCTCATTGCACAGCTTTAGAATAAGTCCGCTTTTTCGTTGTCGCCAAGTTGGCGGTATTTCAAGAGAGTATTTGTTTATGAAGATTTTTAAGTTATTGCCAGATCCAGTTTCGTAAAAACAAAGCAACCAAATAAACGATGTTTTTTGTTTTATTTAAAATGACTAAATATAAAACTTGAAAACTGGATGAATGGAAAATAATATATGTTAGAGAAACTATATTTTTATTTAAATTTTAATGACAAAAAGTTAGGTCCAACCAAATAACTATTATAATATTAAATTATAGCATTTCTCTGTGGATTTGTAAAGTTTAATTTTGAACTTGATTGTTTAATCAATAAAGTAAATTTGGTATTTCGATGTTGGCAACTCGTCTAGTGTTTTCTTCGGCGATGTTTTTAAATTTAGCGGCATAGTCAACGACTTAATACGTATGTACCTAATGTTCAATTTATTAATGTTATATATTACTATTTGATACTATTATTATAATGATACTATTTGATTTAAATCGCACTTTTGCGTGTTCTTTATATGCTACACAAAAATCGTAAGTGTATTTAGTATTTTAGTTGAGCTTTGAGCCTGGGTAAACATGGCGGCCGGGTTTTCAGCTGACGCCAACTTGGCGCCGGCTGAAAACGGTCGCCAAAAGCGGACTTATTCTAAAGCTGTGCACTCATTTTTAAAGAGTGATTTGAGAACTTAAGTTTGTCCCTGAATCTTGAGAATATTACCAAATCCTGGCCTGCACAACGTATGACCAAGATCCGGATGCGGTCGAATTAAAGCAAAAACGTATCTCTTATTTGAGAGCAAAAGTAACTGTTATAAGTTCCATTGTTAGAAACAGATACTTACAATTACATTGTTGATTTACAACAAAGATAGTAATAAAGGTTTTGCAACAATGAAACAATGCTTTAATGAGGACGTGGCATTATTCTTTTGATTTTTTTAATCGATTCTTCTTGCAAAAATAAGCAACTACCCAAAATTTGAGGCTGATCGAGAAATTTTTTGATTGCCAAAAAAATTAACAAAAATCCCTTTTTTAAAAGAACGCAAAAACGCCAAGAGTTTGGGATGTGACGTCATCGTACGATAAACATTGTTGGAAAGCAATGGAGTTGATAGTATGCTTGTTGACGTCATCGTTACTTTTTAAACAATAAACGTTTTCAGTCACATGTTTTTTCTCGACTTTTAAATTAAAATATTTAATTATCTGTAATTTTTTTTGAAAAATTGACTAGATATTTCATTTTTCCATACAAAAAACCTTAGGGAACACTTGTTTGTTTTTGAAAATCTGACACATACAACTTCCTTATTATTGGTGTTAAAAATCCTTTTTTATTGAAGGTGAAGGGGAAGAATTATATTTCTTAGACCTCACATGCATGAAAAAAATTGCATTCCCCTTAATGGAGAGATGATGTTCTTAATTTCAAAATTTTATTGATAGTTTTAAGTTTTCAGCAACATATGGGGGAATCTAGGGGCCATCCTCCATATACTCCGTATGACGCTTAAAAATGTAATGTTTCACTTATATTTAGACTGGGGTTCCTTTGGGTGACACTTGGGACGGGTCAATCCTTGTTCGCGAGCCACAGATTTTTCTAGGAATAAACAGTTCATAAAAGAGTTCCTCAGAATAATAGGTAGCTACAAGTAAAGTACTTATACCCAATATGGACAGGGCTCTCAATATGGAGACCCCTCCCTAATATATCTTAAAAAGTAAGAAACTTGATCGAGAGTTGGCAGCACATGTTCTTGAAGAAAATCATTTTAAAAGATAATTTAGTCTAGAAAGTGCAAAAAAGCGCGCTATTCGCCATTTTGAAGGAAATTTGTGTTTTCATAGTGTGCTGATCGTAATTACAGGTTAAGGGGTCATCCATAAATTACGTGAGGTGTTTTTTCCAAAATCTGGACCCCCCTCCCCCCTTGGTGAGATTTAGTGAGATTTTGCTGGACCCCCCCTCCCCCCACGTGAGATTTACCTACAACTTTTTAAAAATAATTTGCAGTATCTTATCCTTTCTCATACATAAAAAAAAGAAAATCGTATAATTTCTAACTTAAAAAGTTGACGTGAGTTTTTAATCAACCCCCCTCCCCCTTAATGAGGTTTGGGGAGATTTTTCCAAACCCCTCCCCCCCTTTTTGACCTCACGTAATTTATGGATGCCCCCTAAGTTTAAATTCTTATTAGATATGGTAAAATTACTTTAAATATTAAAAAGCTGAATGTTTTAGAAAGTGGATAAAACATTTTCCTTTACTATTGCGTGTATTGCTTAAAAATGTTTTCTTTGTTGATTTATTATACAAGATTAAGTAAAACTACGCCCTGTTCCTATTATGGACACCTTATACAGGGTGTCCCACGAGAAGTGGCCCAACCCCTTTAACTTTTGAGCCCCCACAGATATAGTCATGAAAGTGGGGTCTAGGTATAGTAAAGTGACCATGCCCTATCCGATGAGACAACGCCCTCTAGCGGAAACTTTAGGAGTTATAATTTTTATTTTAAAAACTATTTGAGGTATGTGAAAAAAGTCAATGACTAAGTTGTAGAGCAGCATCGATTCCGTAGGAAAAGACATCTTAAGCAGAAAAGTATCTTGAATAAAACCCCTAAAACGCACGCTCAATTAAGTTGAATTTACGTAGTTTTTACGTCTTAAGACGCTCCTCACAAGGCGAAAATGAGAAATTTTTATTTTTATGATTTAAGTAAATGACTAAAAGTATTCTTAGTTCATTAAATTGAAAATTTCTCATTTTCACCTCGTGAGGAGCGTTTTAAGATGCAAAATCTACGTAAATTCAATCTATTTGAGCGTGCGTTTTAGGGATTTTATTCAAGATATTTTTCTGCTTAAGGTGTCTTTTCCTATTAAATCGATGATGCTCTACAACTTAGTAATAGACTTTTTTCACATACCTCAAATAGTTTTTAAAATAAAAATTATAACTCCTAAAGTTTCCGCTAGAGGGCGTTGAAAGTTGTCTCATCGGATAGGGCATGGTCATTTTACTATACCTAGACCCCACTTTCATGACTATATCTGTAGGGGTTCAAAAGTTAAAGGGGTTGGGCCACTTCTCGTGGGACACCCTGTATATGTCCACATTGGAAGTACAGCAAGTGAATCTTCAGATTCTGAAATTTGTAAAATAATTATCTGTTTTATGTTATTTTAATTAGCTAATTCATAATAAATTAATGTTTATATGTATTTTTAATCTTAATAATAGTATCCGTACATAGCATTACGAAGTGCATGTTCTGAAGATATTCACTGTGCCCCCTTCCCCCGCAATACTTTAAAAATATTTTTTATCCCCTCTCCTCTAAAATCCCTTGGAAGAGTGGTTCTTCCATACACTATGTGTAGAAGGTCAATAAGTAGCCACCTGATGTCCATAATAGAGACAGGTGGTTCCTAATATGGACACTTGAAAACATTTTTTGTTTTTATCATTGAAATTAAACCAGAATAATTGCAATGTCGCTAATTTTAATAATAATAGTCAACAGTCCAAGGATAGTAGTCATACATTTTTGGAGTCCTATAACGTGTACAAGGGGGTGAAAAAAATACATTTTCCTTAGGGTGACCATATTAGGTACAGGTACCTTACAAAAATAGAACACAGGTACCGTAACAGAAAACCTTCAATTTTATTGGAAACTAAGTTAAGTTCATTTCTGACCAGTCCGAATAGTCATCAAAATTTCGGGGGGAAGGGTTATATTTGAATCCTATATTCTCCCTTTCTTTCATACGGCCAACCCTGTCCTAGCTTTCCGTTTCACATCCCTCTCTATATGGCCTACTGCTCTAATAAAGCATTAATTTGCCGGATTCCGGGCGAACGCCGCCACACGTTCCCGGACCCATCAGGCACATGGATCGATCGATCCGGCTGTTTTTATGTCCTCCGGGTTCGGCGGGGGACGACCATCCCCTGTCATTCTTTAATGGCTTATGGGTCCTATCGGCCTTCACCGACCGGAATGGTGCTGAAATTACTGATCAGTCACTTTATTGTATGGTGATGCATATGGGTGGATAGGGGTTCCCTGCAAATCAAATAGGTTAATTGTGAGCGTAAATTTTGGGCTTAAATTAATAACATTGATAGTTCTTTTAAAAAATATAATCTCCTTCTTTTTATCTCTCTTGTTTCTCTCTTTCCAGGTTTTTTTTGCATTAAAAGGGAGAAAAAATCTTTTTATGAAGTGACCTTCTTAAGTTTCGTTTGGAAACGGATTTAACATTTTCTTAAATGGAACATTATTTTGTCTTAAATGGAACAAATAAAAGAGTTAAGTCTATTCACCTTCCCAGAAGGATCAACTTTTTCAGAAGTACAACAACAATGAAAATTCATTGATTGAATGAAAGAGGGAGAAAGGGTGAACATTAAGGAGTCATTTACAATTAATATTTCAGCAATTAATATATATAAGCAGAAAAATTGACCAGTCAATTTTTCTGCTTTCTAATCTGCTTGTAGGGAAATAAGTACTGGGCGTCTTCCTGATCACCACCACCGGAATATACCTTGCACCCCAAGGTCTTTTGTGTTTCTTCATGATGTGCTCCATGATTAGTAGGTAGTCATCAGCAGGGGGACCCCAGGTCGCCGCACCCCACCTAGCAGGAATACTCACTTTGCTTGCGGTTTCTGTAAACTAGGTTTCTTCACTTGAATGGATGTTAAGAGTTTAGCTTAGCCCATCGCGTAACCTCCCATAGGAGGGACCCGATTATACCCCTGGGCACTGGGTACCCATTTTAGTCGCATACTTGGGATGGGCTACAGTGGGACTATTCTTTCCCTGTCCCACACTGTTAAAACGACAGTCTCAAAACTGAGTAAAAATTACTTAAATTACTTGAGTAAATCAAATTTACTCAAATTTGAAGACATGAATATACTCATTCTGTGCAGTTACTCAAAAAAGAAACTTCTTGCGCTTGGATTCATGAGAATGCCATCATGCGTAATAGGGTGGTTCAAAAAAACTTTTTTTGAGCTAGAGTCCGGGCCACCCCTTAATTTTTTTAGACCTATCAACAGTATAGTCCAGACAAAATTTTAGCTTCCTATTCAAATTCTAAGAGGGTGCTCAATGACCCTCAAATTTAACATTAGCGGGCCCATAGGGAATGTGACCTATAATTTACTATTCAGAAGTATTTCAAATTTTTCAAATAATTCTTTGGCAGAAACTTTGTTTATGGTAGATTATTAACATTATTATTATTTCTTAATTATTTTTAATGGAGTACATCATTTGGAAAGACTTGGGTACAATGGACCACAGGGTACAGTGGACAACCTCCTGTTTTTTATATTTCTTTTATGTTTTAAGTGTTTCAAATTTAGTGAATAGATGTCACCCCTACAGAAGTTAGAACAAACCAAAAATCATGTTCTTACTTGACTAATGAGCCATTTTATTCCTGATAATCTATTTAAGGTATGCAAAAGTAAATTTTTCCCTCCAAAGTTGACTGCTTTTTATCACTGAAGATTTTGGATTTGAAAAACTTTGTTAAGCTCAATCATATAGTAGGACACTAAACTATCATATTCACTTCGAGTTAAAAGGTTAAATGTACATTTTATATATTTTAAAAAATAATTTTTGCTAAATCTCTATACAGGGTACAATGGACCACTCTAGTTAGGCATTATCTTTTAAATGTGACAAAAAAAATTTGTGGTATTAGAGAATTTGCATATAAACACATTATTCCTTCTATAATATTTCCCATTCTTAATTTCTGTTGCTTTCATTCTTTATTTATTTTATTCAAATAAGAGCCTTTAAAGGTTAGAAGCTTAACTGTTTTCTTAACTTAACTAAGTCTTGCCATAGATATAATCCCATCTTATAAGATGAAATATAAGATTTAAAAAATATAACCATAATGTGGCTGCATTTAATTCTGTTATTTTTTTTGTTTAATACCTAAAAATCTATTTATTAACTAATCTATTCAATAATGAAATTTTTACTGTCCTTTTTAATTGTGAATAAAAATTATTATATCAGTACTGGGAAATTTTGACTTAAGATAGAATAAAAACCAGCAAATTTATCTGAAACACCCTGAAAATTTCAGCAATGCTTCAAAAAAGACTAGGAAAGCCACTAGGTTCTGTGTCTTGAAAATCTTTCGGATTTCCATCTCCTGGTTTCAATATTCATCAAAATTAGGATTTGTATGAATTATACTGTCAAAATAAACCTAATAATCGTTCAAAAATATGTTTGGCCTTATTACTGAAAAATGTATTTGCCTTATTTATTCACTCGAGTTATGGACCCTATATGATCTAGGCTATCCGACAAAACTTGAATAATAGCCTAAATCTCTATATAATGTTGATTGTGGGCTCTGATTTGAACGAAGAAATACGCGATTTTCGACAAAATTGGAGCATACAAAAAAACGTAATATAGAGATTTAAGCTATTATTCAAGTTTTGTCGGATAGCCTAGATCATATAGGGTCCATAACTCGAGTGAAGACATTCGTCGTGTGATTAGGGTAGAAATGATGGGCGAAAAACCAATTTTCGGCCTTCTTGGCTTGCGCGCTCCATTTAATTAACATGGGGACCTTCAGGGCCTTGGCGGCACCTCAAGATATTATCCGAAAATTCTGAAAAAATTCACAGGTACTCTCTG
Source organism: Tetragnatha versicolor (assembly GCA_024610705.1). NCBI lineage: Eukaryota > Metazoa > Arthropoda > Arachnida > Araneae > Tetragnathidae > Tetragnatha > Tetragnatha versicolor. Next base: position 3,717,677 of record JANDEH010000020.1, read on the forward strand.
CCACCTTAGACAACTTTTCCGCACTAAGGCATCATCAAAATCAAATTTTTTCGATACACCCTAATATACATATCGCCAATAATGAAGAAGATAAGCAATTCTTGCTGCGGGTTGTGTGGAAGCTAACAGAAAATGCATTCCATCATAAACTAGCTAGAAATCCGTTTTAGACACTATTGCGCAATAGTATAATTTTGTTGTCAAGGGGCAATAAATACCTACAACTTTTACTTTGTACTTTATATATCGATTTATTCTTATGTTAAGAGATTTTAAAATAAAAATGCATGCTTAATTTGGTAGTTTTTAGTTTTTAAAACAATTTATTGAAAAAATTGCAGTAGAATTCTCTAACTTATAAAGTTCGGGGGGCTTGAGCACCCCCTTGCAGTTGAGATATGAAGTTGAAATTTTCCCAGAATATTACTGTCTACTAGTCTAAAAAAATTGAGGGGTGGCCCGGTTTATATTTGAAACTTTATTTTTTACCATGTATTGTTGAACCACCCTAATGCGTAACCAGTGGCGAATCCAGAGGGGGGGGCTGTGGGGCTGCAGCCCCCCCAGGAATAAGACATTCAAGTTTTAGTAGTAGCAATAAAGCCAAAAAAGAAATTTCCACACGTTGCGGACATTCGGTGGTGTTACCCAAAGGGTCCCAAAATGAATCGGAACCCTACTTTTAAGGGTAAAAATTCCAAAATTTTTCTGGGGGAAGACCCCCAAACCCCCTCGAAATTTTGGAAACTAATGATTACGGCGGTTTTTCCTTGAAACTTTAGAGATTTACAAGGAGTGATCCTCTTTGATGTAACCTAAAGTGTCTCAACATGAGTTAAAATGCCACTTTTAGGGGCAAAATTCAAAAAAATTTTCTGGAATAGGAACCCTTAAACTCATGGGCGTAGCCAAGGGGGGCAGGGAGGGGCAGCTGCCCCCACCCAAGTCTCGAATAATTAACTTTAACTTTACTTTTAGGTAGTTAAAACCCAGTATTTTAGGGTCGAATTTTAAAAAAATTTCTGGGGGAGGACCCCCAGACCCCCTGTAGTATTTAAACTTTTATCATTCAACTTTTTTTTAGATAACTTCATTAAAATCAAAATTTGACCTAAAAATGTAGGTCCAAATTTGGGTTTACGCGTACAAAAACGCAGTTTACAACCCTGTTCTTAGGGGCAAATTTCTGAAATTTTCTGGGGGAGGACCCCCAGACCCCTCGTTGAAACTTGACGGCCCTCTCTCACGGGGCTTTAAATTCGTTCTCCACAAACATAAAAAAGTCGACCCTCCTTGCCCCCCCCCAAGTTGAACCCTGGCTACGCCCATGCTTAAACCCCCTAGAAATTTTCCAATTCATAATACCATAAACTTTTTTTCCTTGAAAATTCTGCCGTAAATATGAGTGGTGCTCTTTGGGTGGAATTTAAAAGGCTTCAAAATGAGCTAAAACACTATTTTAAAGGGCAAATTTTCAAAATTTTTCTGGGGGAGGACCCCCAGACCCCCCCCCTTTTACTTGGAGTTGACATTTTTACAAAATTTTGAAATTTAGTGCACCAAAATTAAAACCTTTCGAAGTCATCTCACCTAAAACTTAGTATTTTTAAGATAAGACCTCAGAAAAGATGTTGAGTACCCCCTAAACAAAAATCTGGCAACTGGCACTGGCAATCCCCCTCCCCCTTTCAGTTGCTTACATTAGTATTTGAACAGCCAATAATAGCAATTAAGTTATTTGTGAAACTCAGCCCCCCCCAGACAAAAATCCTGGATTCGCCACTGTGCGTAACTCAAGAATAAGCTCATGATGTTTCATTTTTGAGTAACTGGGGGCACATTTTCAGAATGATGAGTATAGAGCAGTGTTTCCCAACCTTTTTCGGTCCACATGCTCCACCAAAGCCTTTCTAAATTTTCATATATAGAATATATAGAATATATTTTGAGAGGGAGCCAAATTTATTTCTTAGCCCCTCCCTCCTATGTATATATTTAATAAGTCAAATGAAGATTTTCAGAACACTTTTAGGTAGAATTTGCATGCTAAAGAACTAAATGAAGTTCTGAGTAATTAAGTTCTAAGTACCAAGGGGGGTCTGGGGTCCTCCCCCAGCAAATTTTCAGGAATTTGACTCTAGGAAGCAGGTTTTTAAGTAGTTTGGTACTCCTAGTTGGGAAATTTTGGATATAAATTTTTGGGTAAGATTTGCATTTTGATGAAACTAATGTAAAAAAGTTTCAAATATATAAGCGTTCTAAAAACAAAGAGATCTTGGGTCATCAATCAATCATCAATCATAATTGAACCCCAGAAAAGGTTTGGAAATTAGACTCTAAAAACAGGGTTTTGATACATACTGGTCCAGATTTCAAACATACATTCTCAGATAGGATAATAGGATCATATTTTTATAAACTTCTTTTTAAAAAGTTTTTTTAAATTTTCCCCCTGGATTGCGGCCCACCTGGAGGGCAATTTGGTTGAAAATTTTCAAATTGCCCCCCCCCAGAAAATGATATTGCCCCCCGGTGGGGCGTGCGCCCCACGTTGGGAAACACTGGTATAGAGTATGAGTATAGAAAGTGATTTCAGACATGAGTATTTTCAGAGTGAGTCATGTTTTCAAATATGAGTAAATTTGATTCGGAGCCAGTTTGAGTAATTTTTACTCAGTTTTGAAGCTGTCGTTTTAGAGACTGTAGGGCCCTCTTTTACGAAAACGAATAAGGGCTGTTAGGCTAATAGCGTCCAACTTATCGAAAGTATAAAAACGAATACCTTTGTTTTACGAGTTAATAACTTTCTATAACAGTATTTATTCCATCTAGTGTTCCGCCCGAAATTTGCTCACAAAGCCATGGAACCGACTATGTTCGCCACAAGCGCGTCCAGTCCATTACTCTTTACATTGTTGGATTTTTTTATTTCGCTAAACGTGCCGCCGTAAAACGAAACCATGCTGTGAAACGAAATAGTGAAAGAAACGAGAGCAATCCTCCCGAGGGCTCGAAATTCCCTTCTGCTGTAGGGGGACACGCGGTAATAAAAGGCGGCCCATTTCTCTTATAGGCCGCCGCCCCGGCCGCCCCTTCTATCAGGGGCGGAAGGGGATCGATCGTTTTTATGCTGCCCCTTAATCAGGAAGGGGAGGGAGAAGGACTGATTGGGGTGCATTCGAACCCCCTGGACCTGGTCTGGTGGATGATGAGTCGTTTTTGTGGGCCCCGTTCTTTGCACTGAGAAACACTAATCACAACAGTTACAGATAGCCTATTGAATGATGTGGTTGACATGGTCTCCATAGTAGTCTCCATGGTCTCCATAGTGTAGTGTAGAACATGGGTCTCCATAGTTTTTTATTCTACCAACCCAGGTAGCACAAAAATACCGACCAATATCGTTCTGTAGCGGCCTCTGCCAAAACGACCCCTTCTTAAATATTGACCGATATCGACGACATTGCACAGTATTCTTTTCTTGCTAGATTATATCGTTACTCTGACATTGATTTATATCAAAAAAAGACATGATTAGTTACATTTTTTCCGTTTTATTTCATTCAAATACCGGAATTTCGCGCGTATATAGTCCGAGGACTATATGTATATGTTTAAAATGCGAATTTTTGAAGATGCGGATAATACGCTGGTTTTTCACGGTTAAGATCGTTGAAATTTAAAAACACGCTGTCGTGAACTGCCGATGATCAAATACGGATACTCTTCCCGAAAATATAATAGAACTGTTTAATTCTGATACCGATGAATCGGACTTTGAAGGTTTTCGTTAATGTAGTAGAATGTGTGATTAATTAAATATGATTAATTAGTAAACACTGTTTTTTATTTGTATTTATAGCGTTTTACTTCTGAAGGTATATCAGTAAGTAAGTACTTTTTTCTATTTATACTTAGTTCTTTGTTTCTAAAAAATACAATAACATCGCCGTATTATAAAATAACGTAATTTCGGACGAGTAGCCCACGGACTATCCGGTGGTGCGGACTATCTGACGGTTTTGAAATTTTTTTACATAAAATCGTGTCTGCGGACTATACGTGTGAAATTACGGTAGTGTTATTTAGAATATTTTAACCTTATTTTTAAGACTTAAAATGTTTGACTATTTAAATAAAAATCTATATTCTAAAAATCGTTATTCGCGATATTGGCCAACAGTCTGAAAAATATACATGTGCTATACATGGAGAAAGGCTTTCTCTTACAATTAGTACCGCGGAGTTGGGCTACACAACACAGTATTAAACGTTTGAAACTCAATAAGTACCTATAGGCCATATCCAAAGGAATTAAAATTAATTTGTTTAAAAACTATGAAGAAGTCCAACAAGGGATATAGTTCACCCATCCCACCTTACGCCTAGGAGTTAACGTATATTAATTAGTAAAGAGATCTTTTTTCCTTGGAAAAGTTGAGATGTGAGTTAAATATATGTTATGTCAGGATGCGCCTCAAGCGACGTTTTGCTCCACTTATACGAGTGATACAGCTGTCAATATAAGTTTTACTATTTCGAAATAACTAGACTTCCTAATGCAGACAAATGACAAGCAATAAATAAAATCCATTTGAATAGTTATTAATAACTATACCGATCTGTGTCTTGTTTTTTGTCCTTCATTGGACGTCAGTCAAACATAACATTATCCAACGTGCCGCCGAGCCAAAGGTCGCGGTAAACTGGGGGATTTGCAATTCAAATGTGAACATCGCCGTTAATAATGGTGGATGAAAGTCTCAGCCGTATTATAGGTCTCAAGTCATGGTGAAGTTAGGTCACTGTTTGAAATGTGCTTAAAGTGTATTTAGTTTCTTTACCCTACTTACCACATTCCTTGTTTAAATTTGGTGATGTGATGTAGATGTATATGTCACGTATTTGCTAGGGTTTTTCTATCCAGCAAAAATGATGGGAATATCTTAAACATTTATACTTATATATCACGATTTCGTTTTTTATTAGTTAAAGTAATGAGGAAGTTTCATATTTTTTAAATTTTCGATTTTGGGGTATATTAATACAATATAAGATGTGAAAAATCCAAATCTGCAATCCAAATTTTCCTCAAAAATTTATTTACTGAGATATAGAAGAAATAAAAGTTGAAAAAAGTCGTAAACAAATGATGCAATCGCAAACGCTCAAAAATCAAATTTGACGTCACTCGACACTAAACAAAAGACATTGTTGATGTTTATTCATTATTAAAATAAGAGGTCTTTATGACCTCTTGGATCTGGTCTAGTTTCATTAGACCAGATGGGGATTAGTCCCACTTAATAAAAAATATTTAATAATACATTTTCCATAAATATTTGAATTTTAAGGGGGAAAATATTAAAATATAAGAATGTAATGTTTTAAAATTAATTATTTGATTTTATTTTGGTGTTTTCATTGCTGATTTAACTTTTAAATTGGCAATTATAGAGCTTTTCTTATTAAAAATATTTAATCCTGAGGTTTTCATATTTAAAATAGTGAGTCAAGCAGATCCACTCTAGCAGAGAAATGGAGAAATAAGCGTTTTTAGCCATAAAATCGTTTATTACTTGTAAATATTCGATTTTCGAACTTGGAAAACTTGGTAGTGATCGTCCTCGCCTCGAGATACGTCTATGTACCGAGTTTTGTCAACGCCGGCTGCATAGTTGAGGAGGAGATGCGAGTTGTAGTCGTTTTGACATGCCGAGTGACATCACGAATCTGAAATCGCTGTTTTTCCCGCCTTTTCCAGAGCGCAAACTTTAAACCGCAGTAAAAAAATAAATAATGATCAGAATTAAAAAATATCTCGGTTTTAGGGTTTTCTCGTAAGGTAGGATCGATTTAAAAAATAAAAAAAAATATGAAACTTCCTCATTGTTTATATTTTATTAGTTACGTTTTATTCAGTAATTTACTAAACATGTGCTGGATTATTGAACAGTTATACATTTTGCTTATTACTTACATAGGAGATATTATTCACAAATTACGTAACACGATAGGGTCATGTAAGTGTGACAGTTTGTGACAAGGGGGGCTCACACTTCGTGACATAACAATTTTAAATTTTTAACCCGGGAAAGACTGAATAAATTTTTTTCTCAAATTTAATTTTCCTCTTAACTGTATGCTTATGACATGTCTTGAAGTAGCCTAAAACCATTTTTTCAGAATAGGGTGGTACCATATGGTACCGCTAGGCTCTTACACAACCATTTTGTGCACCATACATATTCTTATAAGTTTGAGATTTCAAAGTCAAAATAATTAATTTATCACACTTTTATAACTTTATTTACCATTTTTAACTAAAACAACAAGTAAAATTACAATTTATTGACAAATTAATCGAATCGTCAGTTGGAAGAAGGGAACACTCAATATTACGCACGTTGACATTTCAATATATTTTTATCTATTTCTTCTCTTATAGATTTTTCTTGGAGGTTTTACACTTCCGTTTTTCTATTTACTACCTTAACACTATGTGATTGATGGATAAAATTGCGTTTTTTTAGTATTTTTCTAATTTTTATTTAAATATCGAAAATAACTTACAAATGTCAATCATTTCAGAAAAAAAATATTTTGAAAGTGAAAAGAGTTAAACTGAAATGAAGTAATCTCATTCCCGCCCTTTATTACTCCCCTCGCAAGACACATCCACCCCTCTCTCCCGATTCTAATCCGGAGAGAGTGCCCCCAGGTCTGCTCCCGAAAATCCCGTTCCCCCCGCCCCCACCCTGCCGTCGTCGCGACACTCCGACCCTCCGCTACGCCCTCTATCGACCGTCCTCCGTAATAGCCCCTGCCCCCCCACCCTCTCTGGGTCGCCCACTCATCTGTCTAATGAGGGGGGGCGCGGGGGGCGTTTTATCATTAGCCCCCTCCTTTTCTTTCTTCTCTCTCTCTTTCGGCCTCCGCGGTAATGAAGCGGTCCGCTGCTGCAGCCGTAGCGGTTCGGATGTCGGTAGCTGCAGCCGCGATGTGCCGGACTTGCTTGGGATTTAATAAAGAGGAATTGGGGGTTTCGGGTGTTAAGGGGATGTTGGTAGTTTTGAGAACTCGCCTACGAGCGGATTTTATGCATATCTATTGGAAAGATGTATTAATGAAAATATCCTTACATTTTTAAACTATTAACCTTCTATGAACAAATTCTGCCGGTCAGTAGTAATAAGTGTAAGGCGGTTGCGTGATTTAACGAAGGCTTTTTTAAAATTCTAATTTTTTCCTTAATTGAAGGTGGGTTTAGCAAAACTCAACATCTCCACCCCTGACCAAAATAGGTTTTATTACTGTTTTGGACTGAGGTTCCAGGTTTACACAAGAGGTAAAAATATATTTTTCCAAAAGTGGGTATTACCCCTCAAAAAAGCGGGGAGAAAATTAGTGATTTCATCAAAACTTAACATCTCCTTTCAGTTTGGCATAGCTATATGCGCTGATTTTTCCAAAACTCAACATCTCCACACTTTTTGGAAAAACGCTTATTTGTTATTTTATTTTTGAAATTCTACAACAGGGAACTGTTGTAAAATTTGACAATAGAGTGCATTTGCTTATTCTCCACACACTAAGGTGTGTTTCATTGCATTACGTCACCCAGTTTTACTTTGCGGCACGCATTTTTGTGTTTAACGCGAAACATTTCATGTTTTTAAGGAAACGTTTCCTGGCCAAATTCTACTGGCGCGTCATTCACCTGGCATCCACATCTCCTAAACAAAACGGAGTATATTATTGAAATCTGTAACTATTTTTAGTTGAAATGTTTAAAATAAATATGTTGTTCTTACTTGTTTAAATTATTTTTCTGTTGCTAAAAATGTTAAAGTTTTTTTGTGATTTTTTCAAAACTGAACATCTCCATGTGATTGCATCAAAACTTAACATCTCCAAAATATTTTCCACTGTCATTGCGTCTGGTTTCAAGATATTAAATTATAATTAAGGGTCAACTTAAAGGGTGGTGGGAGAAACTCTTTGATGGCGTTGGTTTGGTTTTCAAAGCTAACGCGACTCTGCATCACGTTTTTGGGCTCTCCTGGAAAATTTCTGAAAGTGGAGATGTTGAGTTTTGCTATACTCACCTTCAATTACAATCATCACAAGAGGAGGTTTGGGACAGCAAATTATCGACATGCGATGATATTTTTAGCCATAAATGTACCTAATTGGAGACAATTTATTAAAAGTGAATCATCTACAATATCTACATGAAACAAAAATTCCTTTGCTAAGCTTTAGCTCATCACACTGTTTTACTTTCATTGTTCTTCCTGAGTGGTTTACTCCAGAGTATCGCTAGTTTACGCAGAAAAATGAAGGAGTAAAAGTGAAATGCCAAGTTACACTTTTCTCTTTGGATGATTATTCCAAAATGAATATCAAAAGTGATAAGTAATGAGCCTCCAGATACTTCCTGAGATAAGTTAATTTAAAGTTCCAGTGTTTTCTTAGAAAAAATTACTTTTTTCATTTATACAGCTAACTGTCTTCATAAGTTGCAAAACCTACCATTGATTATGATTTGTTCTTAGGTGAACTAAACAGATGAACAATTGTAGCATTGCAGACTTTTAATCTTGAAGATTCACATTAAAAACAGACCGTGTTATTAAAATTATCTCAATTATTTTCTTTTTTATAATCATTCAAGAGTTATAACACAAAAAAATTGGAGTGCTGGATGCTGTCGGTGGACCATGTGTTTGGTAGCTCTGACATAAGGTAAGAGTAAAATGTCTTAAATTCACTCAAACTTTTTGAACAAAGGTTAATGTATGTTCTAATTCAAAGAGAAAAGACAGAACTTTTCAAGGCTTGAAAGGTTTATTTAGTTTTATTATATATAAAACGTTAAAAATAGTCTGAATTTCATATTTCCAGATGGCAATGCCTTTAAGCCATGAAAAAAGCCCTAGCTGGGGCTTTCCAAACGACCCCACTCCGTTCTTTTTCTGCTGCCGATCTCGAGGGTGGCACGAGGCAGGTGGGAGAGGGGGAATCATAAATTAGGTTATTAAAAGCCTCTTTCGGTTGCCACGGAGATGCCCGCATCCCCTCCCCCTATCTACAGAAGATGCCATGGTATAGAGAGAAATACGGGTGGAGGCTTTGGCTTTTGATGGTGTACGTACCCGATACAAATACGTGTTGTGTTTGCGGATATATCAATAATGTAAGTAGATAGAAAATGAGAGTTCACTGACATTGCGGCACTGCGGCTGTCTGGACCGGCGGCGGCTCTGCGGCTGTCTGCGCCGGTGATAAGGGCAAAATGGGCAAAATGCGACTCTCATTGATAAGAGATGGGTACTTTGGGGCTCTCCGAGTAGAGGGGAGGCTAATTAAGAAGATTAATTAGCAATTAACAGAAGGCGTGCAGGTACTTTGCGGCTGTCTGGCCTGGTACTTTAGGTGAAATGAGCTAAATGCGGCTGTCTGGCCAGGTACTTTGGGTAAAATGGGCAAAATGCGGCTGTCTGGGCATATACTTTGCGGAGTGTCTGGGGTGGTAATTTGCGGTTCTACCAATAAAATGGGGTTCTGACTATAAGGGCAAGTACTTTGCGGCTGTCTGGGCAAGTACTTTGGGGATCCACCACTAAATTGTGATTCTGACTGTCTGGACAGGTACTTTGCGGCTGTCTGGCCTGGTACTTTAGGTAAAATGGGCTAAATGCGGCTGTCTAGTCAGGTACTTTGGGTAAAATGGGCTAATTGTGGCTGTCTGGGCATATACTTTGCAGATATGTCTGAGCAAGTACTTTGCGGCTCTAACACTAAATTGGGGCTCTAGGACTTTACAGCTCTACCACTATATATCGGAGCTCTAAGACCCACCAGCCAATCAGCAGAAAGCTAAATGATAGTTAAAATTATTTTACTGCATAAAATTATACGGTTAATTAACAAACTGTAACCGCTTTTAACTATAATTTGGACAAAATTAGTTAATTGCAGCTCTCTCACTGTATTGGGGCTCTAGAACTCATACAAGAACAAGAAGCTAAATTGAGACTTTCTAAATTATTTTAAGATAATATTAATGCTCTAGAACTCATACAAGAACAAGAAGCTAAATTGGGACTTTCTAAATTATTTTAAGATAATATTAATTAATAGTTAAAGTTACATAATATTATTACAATATTATAATATTATTACAAAGGTTAATTTACAGTTTAAAGCTATTTTACATGAAATTATAAAGTTAATGAACAAACTAACCGCTGTAATATATCACCTATTAAATGCCCATACCAGAATAAAAGACCAAGACAATCACAAACTCAAATGTAGACTGCACTACTCGCCTGTCATTGAGACTCCCTTAACAATGCACCAGCGAACCGCCCCCTTACCTTTCACAGAGCAATATGTCTGATGTTAACGGGGTAGCCTCCATTGGGATTGATAGCGATTGCATCTTTTCCTGCAATACCAAGGAGAGGGTTTTCAAAAGATATATATTTTTTCATTACAATCATTTCTATTTCGTTAAATTTACAGTTCAATATTCACTTTAGTTACAGTTTGACACAAAATGCTTATCCTTTCACAATCCTTAACTTTGAAAATACAGTATTTTCACCAGAAAGGATACTTTGAAAAATTGAGAATGATCGACAATTAGCAGACCACCGAACATATAATACGTTATCCTATTGGTGGAATTATTTCTATTTTACTTTGATCAGGAAAGGATACTTTGAAAAATTGAGAATGCATTTTCAATGCAAGCATTTTCAGACCACTTGACATAAAATACGTTATCCTATTGGTGGAATTTTAAATAAAATATACTTTTTATTACGAGTTCTGCTCGAAGAGTTGATTTTTCTCATAGAATGTTAGAATCATTTAAGTTAAAAATGATAAATCCATTAATTTTCACTACAATTCAATTAAAGATTTTACTTATTTTATTCACAAAGAAACTTTTTCTAGTTTTAAAGATGAGAATATGTGATTAATCACCTAAACAAAAACTATTCCAATACACTTTTTTCTGAAAGCATTGTGGATTGAGATAATTTTTGTAACTAAATTGTAAAATATATACAATTTCTCCAACAGTTGAAGAAATTTCTATCGTTAACCTTTTCTTTAAAGTATGCTATGATGCTGCCACTACAGTATATACACACTACATACATTAAATTTTATTAGTAATTTTCTATATTTCTTATTTGCAAAGATGTTCCTATTTGTATTTCTTTTTCATATTAACTCAAATTTTTTATCTTTTTAAAAGAATTTTTATTATAACTTTAATTTTTTTCGTGACAAAGTATGAAATTTTCTTCTATGAAAACGACAGAAACAAGACAAATTTTTCATTTTAAAACATTTTTTTTTATTATTTTCATGAATAAATAATGTTCCTAACAGATTTGAGACCACCACAAGGCAACCTTAAATCGTCAACAGATCTACAAAGCTATTCAATTTCTCATAATGGCTGATATTTGGACATACTCAGCTCAAAGTGTTCAATTTTTTCAAGAGTCCACCCTGAGCCACGCTGAACAAATTCATCAAATGCCATTCTGATTTTAGCAAAAGCTTCTTGAATGTGACCCTCTATAGTATTACTCACTAATTCCAACAGAACATCACTTCTAAAGTAAGGAGTTGCATGCTCTTCATCACCATTCTCACTAAAGCGTACAAGAGAAGCTTTTACAACTCCATACCATTTAATTGCACCCATTGCATGCAGTTCTTCATTTAATTTTGACTGTAGGTGCGGGGCTACTTCTTCAAAGAAGAAGATGAAATCCCTTTTCATTTCTTCCAAAGGCTCGAAATAAACATTAGCAAATGTATTTAAGGCCCTTTCTTCCCTTTTGACTCGTTTCGAACTCTCCGCTGCAATAGGTAATACTCCACGCGATTTGGTCAAAGCACTTGCAGAGTGACTCTCCCTTAGATGTTGTTGCTTTGTTTTAACAGAGGCAAAGGAATGATCACACAATTCACAATTAAACTCCCCACTATTATGTTTTAAGATATGTATAGTATAGTAGTGTTGTCTTTGGAAGGATCTATCACAAATTTCACATTTAAAGTATTTTTCTTGAGAATGTGTTCTCTTATGTCTTTTTAAGACATCATTTCGGGTGAAAGTTTTGTTACAAATTTCACAAATGAATTTTTTCTCCTGATGTGTTAGCATATGCTTATCATAGTATTTTCTTTGGAGGGATCTGTCACAAATTTCACATTTAAAATAATTTTCTTGTGAGTGAATCTTCAAATGTCTTTTTAAATATTTATCCCGGGTGAAAGTTTTGTTACAAATTTCACAATTGAATTTTTTCTCATGATGTTTTAGCATATGCTTATCATAGTATTTTCTTTGGAATGATCTATCACAAACATCGCATTTGAAGTAGTTTTCTTGAGAATGGATTCCCAAATGCCTTTTTAAGTCATCCTTTCGGGTAAAAGGTCTACCACAAATTTCACAGGCAAACGATTTTTCTCCACTATGAATTTTCAAATGTTTAACAAGAGAGTTTTTCCATGCAAAAGATTTTGAACATATAGGACAAACCTACAAAAATAATTGAAATTAGCCTTTATACTGTCACCTATCATAAAAGATACCACCAAAGTAAAAGTGCACTTACCAAGCGTTGGCTACGCACATGCATGCCAGGAGATGCAGCTATTCTTTCATCAACATGTTGAATGGAAGTACCAGGCTCCTCAATTTTATTGAAAGTAATAGCCTCACCACAAGGATAGTTAGACTCTGATTCATTCCCATTCGGCACACAGCTCCATTTTTGAGGTGAAATATCAAAATCAGCTAACTAAAAAAGGAGCAATATTAAAATATATAATTGATTTAGTAAGAAAATGAACTGATTATACCTCTATCAAGCCTTCATCTAGCCTCAACCTTAAAGAAAAATTTAAAAAATATTCAATAAGACTTGTACATACTTTTGTATTATCAAAATCCATCGAGGAAGCACTAGATTCTTGTTGACTCATTTTTGAAAATCCTCACAAATAAAGAAGTAATGAAAGTATCCACACCTTTGCGGCTCATTATATACCAGTTGGAATAATCGCCAAAGTCGCCAAATAGTATCGCCAAATCATTAAATATTCTCAAAAAAAGTCGCCAAATATTGTTACCAAGTCACCAAATAATGATGCAACGATGATGAGGTGACGTGATTATCTATTATCATATGTTTACTCTGATTGGTTGATAAGTTATCAACTATTCACACACTAGAAAAATTTTACAAGAAATGAAAGCTTATACACTGAAAAACTAAAAATTTTGTTAAAAATAAAAACTTAACTAAAAATTTTGTTAAAAATAAAAACTTAACTGAAAATTTTGTAAAAAATTAAGACACATGTAGAAAAATAACTTAATACTTTGTTAAAAATAAAAACGAACCCAGAAAAAACTTTACAAGAAATTAAAACTTATACACTGAAAAATTAAAATCTTTGTTAAATATAAAAACTTATTCACTTCGAAAATAAAAACTTAACTAAAAGTTTTGTTAAAAATAAAAAAAAAAAACTTAACTAAAAATTTTGTTAAAAATAAAAACTTAACTGAAAATTTTGTTAAAAATTAAGATACATGCAGAAAAATAACTTAATACTTTGTTAAAAATAAAAACGAACACAGAAAAAACTTTACAAGAAATTAAAACTTAAACACTGAAAAATTAAAATCTTTGTTAAATATAAAAACTTATTCACTTCGAAAATAAAAACTTAACTAAAAATTTTGTTAAAAATAAAAACTTAACTGAAAATTTTGTTAAAAATTAAGATACATGCAGAAAAATAACTTAATACTTTGTTAAAAATAAAAACTTAAGTGAAAATTTTGTTAAAAATAAAAACTTAACTGAAAATTTTGTAAAAAATTAAGACACATGTAGAAAAATAATCAACTAGTTGGATTAGACTTTGACTAAACACAATCATGATCATTCAAGTTTTAAATATGCGACAATCATTCAACTACAACTATTTTAAGTTCCTTTAAAGCAGTAAAGTCATATACTTGAAGAATTTCATATAATCTTAATTGAAAATTTTGTTAAAAATAAAAACTTAACTGAAAATTTTGTTAAAAATTAAGAAAAATGCAGAAAAATAACTTAATACTTTGTTAAAATAAAAACGAACACAGAAAAACTTTACAAGAGATGAAAACTTATACACTGAAAAACTAAAATGTTTGTTAAATATAAAAACTTATTAACTAAAAGACTAAAATCTTTGTTAAATATAAAAAATCTACTTTTATGTGTTGTGTTTTTTTTATGTAAATGTATTACAACTTAAATTATTCACCATGTATTAATCTATCAACTAGTTGGATTAGATTTTGACTAAACACAATCATGACCATTCAAGTTTTAAATACGCGGCAATAATTAACCAACAACTATTTTATGTTCCTTTAAAGCAGTAAAGTCAAATACTTGAAGAATTTCATATAATCTTAATTGGGAAATAGGAAAAATAAGGATATAATTGTTTAGTTTGAAGTACACAAGTACAATTTAGAAATCATTTTTGGAGAGAAAGTGGTTTCTTTAAAAACACTTTGTGACTAAATACAATAAGTCAAATCTTAGTGTTTGAAAGTAGATTTTGAGGATGTTAGATACAATTGAGGAGAAAATTTAGAATTAATTTGTAAAAGTCGTGAAATTCATCTTATGTTCTAAAAGTATTTGGATTACATTTCAGACAAAGTAGTTTTGAAAATGAAAATTTTCATAGTAATATGCAGGTAAATGGAACGCCTATTCTTAGAGTTTGTTAAGTAGAATAGCTATTTTTGTGAGAATTCCTTGATTTTGACTCTAATTCTGGGGAGGGCCGCGGGTGCCCAAGAGGGCACCCTGGGTATGCAGGAAGCATACTCGCGGGCCTCCCCAGAATTAGAGTCAAAATCAAGGAATTCTCACAAAAATAGCTATTCTACTTAACAAACTCTAAGAATAGGCGTTCCATTTACCTGCATATTACTATGAAAATTTTCATTTTCAAAACTACTTTGTCTGAAATGTAATCCAAATACTTTTAGAACATAAGATGAATTTCACGACTTTTACAAATTAATTCTAAATTTTCTCCTCAATTGTATCTAACATCCTCAAAATCTACTTTCAAACACTAAGATTTGACTTATTGTATTTAGTCACAAAGTGTTTTTAAAGAAACCACTTTCTCTCCAAAAATGATTTCTAAATTGTACTTGTGTACTTCAAACTAAACAATTATATCCTTATTTTTCCTATTTCCCAATTAAGATTATATGAAATTCTTCAAGTATTTGACTTTACTGCTTTAAAGGAACATAAAATAGTTGTTGGTTAATTATTGCCGCGTATTTAAAACTTGAATGGTCATGATTGTGTTTAGTCAAAATCTAATCCAACTAGTTGATAGATTAATACATGGTGAATAATTTAAGTTGTAATACATTTACATAAAAAAAACACAACACATAAAAGTAGATTTTTTATATTTAACAAAGATTTTAGTCTTTTAGTTAATAAGTTTTTATATTTAACAAACATTTTAGTTTTTCAGTGTATAAGTTTTCATCTCTTGTAAAGTTTTTCTGTGTTCGTTTTTATTTTAACAAAGTATTAAGTTATTTTTCTGCATTTTTCTTAATTTTTAACAAAATTTTCAGTTAAGTTTTTATTTTTAACAAAATTTTCAATTAAGATTATATGAAATTCTTCAAGTATATGACTTTACTGCTTTAAAGGAACTTAAAATAGTTGTAGTTGAATGATTGTCGCATATTTAAAACTTGAATGATCATGATTGTGTTTAGTCAAAGTCTAATCCAACTAGTTGATTATTTTTCTACATGTGTCTTAATTTTTTACAAAATTTTCAGTTAAGTTTTTATTTTTAACAAAATTTTCACTTAAGTTTTTATTTTTAACAAAGTATTAAGTTATTTTTCTGCATGTATCTTAATTTTTAACAAAATTTTCAGTTAAGTTTTTATTTTTAACAAAATTTTTAGTTAAGTTTTTATTTTCGAAGTGAATAAGTTTTTATATTTAACAAAGATTTTAATTTTTCAGTGTTTAAGTTTTAATTTCTTGTAAAGTTTTTTCTGTGTTCGTTTTTATTTTTAACAAAGTATTAAGTTATTTTTCTGCATGTATCTTAATTTTTAACAAAATTTTCAGTTAAGTTTTTATTTTTAACAAAATTTTTAGTTAAGTTTTTTTTTTTTATTTTTAACAAAACTTTTAGTTAAGTTTTTATTTTCGAAGTGAATAAGTTTTTATATTTAACAAAGATTTTAATTTTTCAGTGTATAAGTTTTAATTTCTTGTAAAGTTTTTTCTGGGTTCGTTTTTATTTTTAACAAAGTATTAAGTTATTTTTCTACATGTGTCTTAATTTTTTACAAAATTTTCAGTTAAGTTTTTATTTTTAACAAAATTTTTAGTTAAGTTTTTATTTTTAACAAAATTTTTAGTTTTTCAGTGTATAAGCTTTCATTTCTTGTAAAATTTTTCTAGTGTGTGAATAGTTGATAACTTATCAACCAATCAGAGTAAACATATGATAATAGATAATCACGTCACCTCATCATCGTTGCATCATTATTTGGTGACTTGGTAACAATATTTGGCGACTTTTTTTGAGAATATTTAATGATTTGGCGATACTATTTGGCGACTTTGGCGATTATTCCAACTGGTATATAATGAGCCGCAAAGGTGTGGATACTTTCATTACTTCTTTATTTGTGAGGATTTTCAAAAATGAGTCAACAAGAATCTAGTGCTTCCTCGATGGATTTTGATAATACAAAAGTATGTACAAGTCTTATTGAATATTTTTTAAATTTTTCTTTAAGGTTGAGGCTAGATGAAGGCTTGATAGAGGTATAATCAGTTCATTTTCTTACTAAATCAATTATATATTTTAATATTGCTCCTTTTTTAGTTAGCTGATTTTGATATTTCACCTCAAAAATGGAGCTGTGTGCCGAATGGGAATGAATCAGAGTCTAACTATCCTTGTGGTGAGGCTATTACTTTCAATAAAATTGAGGAGCCTGGTACTTCCATTCAACATGTTGATGAAAGAATAGCTGCATCTCCTGGCATGCATGTGCGTAGCCAACGCTTGGTAAGTGCACTTTTACTTTGGTGGTATCTTTTATGATAGGTGACAGTATAAAGGCTAATTTCAATTATTTTTGTAGGTTTGTCCTATATGTTCAAAATCTTTTGCATGGAAAAACTCTCTTGTTAAACATTTGAAAATTCATAGTGGAGAAAAATCGTTTGCCTGTGAAATTTGTGGTAGACCTTTTACCCGAAAGGATGACTTAAAAAGGCATTTGGGAATCCATTCTCAAGAAAACTACTTCAAATGCGATGTTTGTGATAGATCATTCCAAAGAAAATACTATGATAAGCATATGCTAAAACATCATGAGAAAAAATTCAATTGTGAAATTTGTAACAAAACTTTCACCCGGGATAAATATTTAAAAAGACATTTGAAGATTCACTCACAAGAAAATTATTTTAAATGTGAAATTTGTGACAGATCCCTCCAAAGAAAATACTATGATAAGCATATGCTAACACATCAGGAGAAAAAATTCATTTGTGAAATTTGTAACAAAACTTTCACCCGAAATGATGTCTTAAAAAGACATAAGAGAACACATTCTCAAGAAAAATACTTTAAATGTGAAATTTGTGATAGATCCTTCCAAAGACAACACTACTATACTATACATATCTTAAAACATAATAGTGGGGAGTTTAATTGTGAATTGTGTGATCATTCCTTTGCCTCTGTTAAAACAAAGCAACAACATCTAAGGGAGAGTCACTCTGCAAGTGCTTTGACCAAATCGCGTGGAGTATTACCTATTGCAGCGGAGAGTTCGAAACGAGTCAAAAGGGAAGAAAGGGCCTTAAATACATTTGCTAATGTTTATTTCGAGCCTTTGGAAGAAATGAAAAGGGATTTCATCTTCTTCTTTGAAGAAGTAGCCCCGCACCTACAGTCAAAATTAAATGAAGAACTGCATGCAATGGGTGCAATTAAATGGTATGGAGTTGTAAAAGCTTCTCTTGTACGCTTTAGTGAGAATGGTGATGAAGAGCATGCAACTCCTTACTTTAGAAGTGATGTTCTGTTGGAATTAGTGAGTAATACTATAGAGGGTCACATTCAAGAAGCTTTTGCTAAAATCAGAATGGCATTTGATGAATTTGTTCAGCGTGGCTCAGGGTGGACTCTTGAAAAAATTGAACACTTTGAGCTGAGTATGTCCAAATATCAGCCATTATGAGAAATTGAATAGCTTTGTAGATCTGTTGACGATTTAAGGTTGCCTTGTGGTGGTCTCAAATCTGTTAGGAACATTATTTATTCATGAAAATAATAAAAAAAAATGTTTTAAAATGAAAAATTTGTCTTGTTTCTGTCGTTTTCATAGAAGAAAATTTCATACTTTGTCACGAAAAAAATTAAAGTTATAATAAAAATTCTTTTAAAAAGATAAAAAATTTGAGTTAATATGAAAAAGAAATACAAATAGGAACATCTTTGCAAATAAGAAATATAGAAAATTACTAATAAAATTTAATGTATGTAGTGTGTATATACTGTAGTGGCAGCATCATAGCATACTTTAAAGAAAAGGTTAACGATAGAAATTTCTTCAACTGTTGGAGAAATTGTATATATTTTACAATTTAGTTACAAAAATTATCTCAATCCACAATGCTTTCAGAAAAAAGTGTATTGGAATAGTTTTTGTTTAGGTGATTAATCACATATTCTCATCTTTAAAACTAGAAAAAGTTTCTTTGTGAATAAAATAAGTAAAATCTTTAATTGAATTGTAGTGAAAATTAATGGATTTATCATTTTTAACTTAAATGATTCTAACATTCTATGAGAAAAATCAACTCTTCGAGCAGAACTCGTAATAAAAAGTATATTTTATTTAAAATTCCACCAATAGGATAACGTATTTTATGTCAAGTGGTCTGAAAATGCTTGCATTGAAAATGCATTCTCAATTTTTCAAAGTATCCTTTCCTGATCAAAGTAAAATAGAAATAATTCCACCAATAGGATAACGTATTATATGTTCGGTGGTCTGCTAATTGTCGATCATTCTCAATTTTTCAAAGTATCCTTTCTGGTGAAAATACTGTATTTTCAAAGTTAAGGATTGTGAAAGGATAAGCATTTTGTGTCAAACTGTAACTAAAGTGAATATTGAACTGTAAATTTAACGAAATAGAAATGATTGTAATGAAAAAATATATATCTTTTGAAAACCCTCTCCTTGGTATTGCAGGAAAAGATGCAATCGCTATCAATCCCAATGGAGGCTACCCCGTTAACATCAGACATATTGCTCTGTGAAAGGTAAGGGGGCGGTTCGCTGGTGCATTGTTAAGGGAGTCTCAATGACAGGCGAGTAGTGCAGTCTACATTTGAGTTTGTGATTGTCTTGGTCTTTTATTCTGGTATGGGCATTTAATAGGTGATATATTACAGCGGTTAGTTTGTTCATTAACTTTATAATTTCATGTAAAATAGCTTTAAACTGTAAATTAACCTTTGTAATAATATTATAATATTGTAATAATATTATGTAACTTTAACTATTAATTAATATTATCTTAAAATAATTTAGAAAGTCCCAATTTAGCTTCTTGTTCTTGTATGAGTTCTAGAGCATTAATATTATCTTAAAATAATTTAGAAAGTCTCAATTTAGCTTCTTGTTCTTGTATGAGTTCTAGAGCCCCAATACAGTGAGAGAGCTGCAATTAACTAATTTTGTCCAAATTATAGTTAAAAGCGGTTACAGTTTGTTAATTAACCGTATAATTTTATGCAGTAAAATAATTTTAACTATCATTTAGCTTTCTGCTGATTGGCTGGTGGGTCTTAGAGCTCCGATATATAGTGGTAGAGCTGTAAAGTCCTAGAGCCCCAATTTAGTGTTAGAGCCGCAAAGTACTTGCTCAGACATATCTGCAAAGTATATGCCCAGACAGCCACAATTAGCCCATTTTACCCAAAGTACCTGACTAGACAGCCGCATTTAGCCCATTTTACCTAAAGTACCAGGCCAGACAGCCGCAAAGTACCTGTCCAGACAGTCAGAATCACAATTTAGTGGTGGATCCCCAAAGTACTTGCCCAGACAGCCGCAAAGTACTTGCCCTTATAGTCAGAACCCCATTTTATTGGTAGAACCGCAAATTACCACCCCAGACACTCCGCAAAGTATATGCCCAGACAGCCGCATTTTGCCCATTTTACCCAAAGTACCTGGCCAGACAGCCGCATTTAGCTCATTTCACCTAAAGTACCAGGCCAGACAGCCGCAAAGTACCTGCACGCCTTCTGTTAATTGCTAATTAATCTTCTTAATTAGCCTCCCCTCTACTCGGAGAGCCCCAAAGTACCCATCTCTTATCAATGAGAGTCGCATTTTGCCCATTTTGCCCTTATCACCGGCGCAGACAGCCGCAGAGCCGCCGCCGGTCCAGACAGCCGCAGTGCCGCAATGTCAGTGAACTCTCATTTTCTATCTACTAATGTACTAAAATATCGATAGTTTATTAGTAGTATTGCGCTTATTTATATATTTTAATATTGCATATTGCTATTAATTAACGAAATAGGGCTATTCCATATGAACAGGGACATGATCATGAAAAATAAAAAATGAAATTTTCTAATTGTTTTAGGGAATAAGTATGCAGCATTGATCTTGTGTTTTGCATTGCTTAAATTTTGTGTAAAATTATTTTTATCGGAATTTTAGCATCTAAAAATCAATATTTAGAACTGCTTGTTTTTAAAGGTTAATTTGTTAATGTTAAAAACATGTTTTATTTTGAAAATTAAATTAATTAGTTTTTACAACTTTTTTGTTAAATAAACTAATAAACTTTATAGTAAAAATGAAATAAAATGTTTAAATTAATTTAATTATATTTATATTCATGAATAACTGAACGCTTATACACATATAGCGTGAGTTACGAAGCACTGTAGCGTGAGTTACGAACAGCTTTCTATATTTTATTTAAGTTCTGATAAGTATTCCCAGTAATAAAGTTTGCTATTTTTGAATAAGGGAAGTATATTCAGACACCTGACAAGCATAGAGAATTATTGAAACACTATTTAAGCGGATAAACAAATTTGAATTATTAACTCATAAATCCATGTCTTTTTTCCTGTAGCGTGAGTTACGACTCTACTTTAATTAATATTTAAAAAACTAAAATTCTTAAAAGATTCGCAATACTTATTTTAAATTAATAGCATAAATTTCAATATGCATGATTTTTTTAGAAAGAAAATAACAGTTATTTCTATTTTAAAAAATTATTTGAAATTGCAATTTCGAAAAAAATGTAGCGTGAGTTACGGTGGAATTGCCTAATAGGAGAAAATAACGATGGATAGGTTGGATCACTTTTTAGAAAAATGTTTAGTAAAATACTTCAAATTAGCGATCATAGATTATTGTAAATGGCAAATGAATTATTTCATTTTTCTCGATATGCAATTATCTATCAACAATAGTTGAGTTTAATATATTAAAAAAAAGGTGGTAAGTGGTGGTGGGGGTTGCTACAATTTATTGACAAATTCTCGGTTATTTCACTTTGGTTAAAAAGCATAACACCAAAGTAAATATTTGAAGCTAGTTTTGCTAATTTTTTTAGTTAGCTACAGAAAAAAATTTTAGTCACAGATATTTCTAATTTGTACAAGTAAATGTACAATTTCAAGGGATTACTATCTAAACAAGCATTCACTTTTTTACACAGAAGCGATATATTATTAATAAAATTAGCATGACTGAACAACTGAATCGTCACTTTGTAAAAGGGAATAAGTCCAAAAAGTAATTTTTGAGAAAATAAAAAAAAACTGTATAAGTAACGGAATTTTCAATGTAAAACCACAAAATTTGTTCTGTAAATTCAGGACCCTATTTAGAGTACAGAATAATCATCGGAAAAATATTTTACAGTTGTTTTCAAAAATATTTTACAGTTCAAGACAAATGATGGAATTATTACCTTTTTCAACCTTTTGAAATTTTAGATGAAAACATATCTTTAAAAATCACTTTAATCCACAACCAAAATATATTTCTACTTAGTTAACCGCACAAAAGGGAAAAGTAAAAAGATTAAGAAGAAAAAAAATTTAAAATTATTGTGAAACTGGGTCATTAAGGCACTATCAATGGAGTAAGTGAAAATAAATCGAGTTTAATATTCACTGGATAAAAAGAGGTGACAACACTTAAATTAAAAGGAAATTTTACTTCGGCTTAGGAAATTACAGAATAATAAGAAAAGAAAGACAAATTAACTTAAATTTCAGATTTAATCAAAAAATACAATGAATAGACATCGATTTCGCTAATTCAAGGGGCTACATCTACCGATAGAGGGTAGTTATTTTCTTCCTATTTACACGCATATGCACATTAGGGTGTCCCTTAAAAATCGAAAGTCGGGGAAACTTTTGAGACACCCCCTAATTTTTTTTCCTTTTGGTATCCTAAGAGAGTGTGCAAAATCTTAAATCGATCAGAAAATATTAACACGTGCCTCAAACGGCCTAAAGTTAGGAAATTTTGATATTTTTCTCATTTTTTCGAAAATTTTTAAAAATGCCTTAAAATATTATTTTGTCTAATAATAGGGCTTTAACACATCTAAATATTCATATTTGACCGTTTTTCATTCCTATCTAGGCGAAATTACCCAGTTTTTTGCCTGGTCATCAATCAGAAGATCATCAAATTTGCCCATTTTATACTGATAATAGAGGATACAAAAGTCAGTGGGGAATGACTTATAACCACGTAATTCCATAACTAGGTACCATTTGTAGACGATATTGATGTGCAGATAAATTATCTGGAGCATTAATTAATTTCTAACATTTTAATTACAGGCGCCATATTGGATTGCATTACCCCTAAAAAAAATTCTGCGATTAACGGTATGGGTATGTTTGGTATTGGGCAATGCGTAGTATTTGAGGTTACTAATCTCAATTAATACTAATATTTTTTATCACATTTTAAAACTCTTTACTCAATTCGAATGACCAGTATCTCTTATTCTTATTACTATAACTATAGATGATAAAATTCTAAATGCATAATAGGGAAAAGAGAAATTCTAGAAAAATATTGAAAACTAGACGTCCGTTAGTACATACAGAAGGTATTGTATTCTGTAACTTAGTTGAAAAATTGTAGTTGATACAAAATTAACCCGCTCTTCAAGATGAGAGAGCCTCACTCAGAATAAAAGTCTTTAACTATGTTTAAAGAGTATTCTAGTATTTTATCATAATTTGAATGCATAAAGAGCATACAATATTCCTGCAGCATGAAAAACCTATTAGATACTGATATTGTGTTTGAGAATATGTTAAATATTAACAATGGTTGCTGAAACTAGTCCTTTTTTAAAGTCAATTTTTAAGTCAGAGCTACGCTTCACTCTGTAAAATTTATAGGGGAGAACGGGGCACATTCGCACAAAAAGTGCATTTCGGGATATTTCTCTGGATCTAGATGAGATATTGAAACAAACTCGGATTCAAATAAAAGTTAAGACCTTTCCCGATATTTTAGAACGATAATTGGTCCCATTCATCTAGAATTTCTAACCTAAATCATCAATCTAAAAAACTAGAAATTTCGTGCGAATGTGCCCCATGGGTGGGGCAGTTTTGCACACGTGTGGGGCACATTCGTACACATGCAAAAAATTATACAATAATTATTTTTACGAACTAAAAAGTTTATGGCACTTTAAAGTAAGGATAATTAAACGAAATGTTTGGCACTTTTACATATTTTTCCTCTAAATTGAAGATTTTTTTTACAAAAAGAAAACAGCTTCAGAAAATATTGAACATCTAAGTTTTTGATGAGGAAAACAATTGTAGTAATGAAGATTATATTACAAATTTACATACTTAACATAATATAATTAGTTAGAAAAAGTTTAACCAATATTTTAACTGTCAGGTTTTATTCGAAAAGAAAAGTGAACCAACAGTTCACTTATTAACACCTGAAAATGACGGTTGGGGAACTTGTAATACGATATTATCTTTTTGTATGAATGTTGAATCATTTCTTTCTGGGAAAATAAAAGTTTCGTCAATTATTTTAAAGTTTTTAAAATTTGTCATCATTAATTTTAAATAAGCACCATTCAACTCCAAATTTTTTATTTGACCAACATAACAAAATTTTCTTTTTAGTAGCAAATTCTACTGGAATAAAATCACCTAAGTCCAAGTCAATTGGTATTAAACAATTATCAGGGACATTATTTCTTCAATGTTTAAATCTGGGTCTAAATTCCTTAAAACTGAAGCTTTCTTTAAGATGTTATTTTCTATTATCACCAAATTTTGAAACAATTACAATAAAAAACAATTAAACTTCAAGTTATTAAATATACTGCACTTATAAACATATAAATCACTTTCATAATCAGAAATGGGAAAGATGAGGCACATTCGCACTGTCCGAATCTGCCCAATCTTTTGGTGTACGAATGTGCCCCATCTACCAGTTCAAGCTTACCACGTCCCAACAAGATATTTATAAATAAAGCTGGGCAATAAAACCTTTCTAGAAACTTACTTTAGTAGTGCCTCAACTGAATAAAATGCTGAATGTCAACTTGAGAGTTATTTTTGATTGATATTTTACGCCAACAAAATGACAAGAAAATTTACTTTGCTGCTTCTAACGCTAGCAAATTTCTAGTACGTATACAACAAAATGGCTCAGGGCTTTGAAAATTCATGCAGGAGGTCGTAGTCATGCATTCATTTACTGGTATTTTTTTCAGATTTTTAAATTAATAATTACTAGGGGAAATGCCGTCTGTCCGAATGTGCCCCATGTGCGAAATAGCCCCACTCTCCCCTACAGCTTAGACTCATTCATAATACACTATGGGTTTAAAATAATTTAATTTTATAAAGAAACTTCTCAAAAAATCAATTCGAAACCTAATTTCTCTTCAAGAACGTTCACTGATGAAAATCGTACAGTGCGAAAAATGTTAAGACTAGTTGAAGAGTTACAGAAACTGTAGTTAGTATTAGAAATATTATGACAGAAACTGTAATTAATATAGCTAAGAACCAAATATCAATGTTTAATAGGCTTTCATGTTACTAATTTTCTGAATTGCCGGTAGTTTTCTGTATCAAATAACAGTATCTATAAACATATTTAATGACATGATTAAAAACATGGATAATAATCTGGGTGTAGTAGGCACAATCATTATGAAGAGCGGATAACAACCGCAATTTTTTTTACAATACAATACTTCTGAATACGCTGCAGTCTAGTTGTTCAATATTTTTCTATAATTTCGATTGATCCTTTTATGCGTTAAGAATAATTATACCTATACCTATAGTTATGAAATCATGGTTTACGCTTTAATACGATATATACTGGTCATTCGAATTGAGTAAAGAGTTTTAAAATGTGATATTAGGATTTTATTAGTATTAATTGAGATTAGTAACCTCAAATACGCATTTCCCAATACAAACAAACCCATACCGTTTATCGCAGAATTTTTTTAGGGGTAATGCCATCCAATATGGCGCCTGTAATTAAAATGTTAGAAATTAATTAATGCTCTAGATAATTTATCTACACATCAATATCGTCTACAAATGGTACCTAGATATGGAATTACGTGGTTATAAGTCATTCCCCACTGACTTTTGTGTCCTCTATTCTCAGTATAAAATGGGCAAATTTGATGATTTTCCGATTGATGACCAGGCTAAAAACTGGGTAATTTCGCCTAGCTAGGAATGAAAAACGGTCAAATATGAATATTTAGATGTGTTAAAGCCCTATTATTAGACAAAATAATATTTTAAGGCATTTTTAAAAATTTTCGAAAAAATGAGAAAAATGTCAAAATTTCCCAACTTTAGGCCGTTTGAGGCACGTGTTTATATTTTCTGATCGATTTAAGATTTTGAAAACTTTCTTAGGATACCAAAAGGAAAAAAATTAGGGGGTGTCTCAAAAGTTTCCCTGACTTTCGATTTTTAAGGGACACCCTAATGCACATGCACTCTTTACATGGAGAGCCAAGCTTAGAGATTTTTTTGCCCACAAAAAGTCATTTTTTGGACTTATTCCCTTTTTCAGACTGGCATGGCGATTCAATTTATTTTGCAAAAATGTTCAACATTATAACTATTGTTAAAAATTTTCGAAAATATTTCTTTTTTACTTATCACCCAAACTTCACTAATCCTTGATTTCTTCATTCAGATGAATAGATGAAGGGGTACGATAAAATATAAAAGAAGGGCTTTTATAGATGAAGGGGTGTTAATTAATCATTAATTATTAGCTTAATTTATCAAACACTGATTACTTAACACTGTCTATCTATTTTCTATCGTCTAAAAATAGGGACAGCAAAGCAGAAAATGAAATGAACTTTCCCATTTTGAATAATAATGATATAATGATGATTTTTAAATACAAACATATTACTTAATACATGCGCTGTTGATAATTTTGATGTTTGGATGTCATTTAGCGATTTATCAAGCATATTTTTAGGATTAGAATTTCAAATTAGCCTCTATTAATAATTGTAATGCTACAAGTAATTGTAATATAAGGGATGCTTCCCCACAAAGAAAAGTATCGAATCCAATCCAACACATTTCATGATTTTTTTTTCTGATTACAAATAAATACGAACATAAAACGCAACATAATTGAATATCTATAACAGTGTTTCCCAACCTTTTTCGGCCCATGCCCCACCAAAGCCTTTCTAAATTTTCCATGCCCCCGGTCTCAGTGGCATATATAGAAATATATTTTGAGAGGGAGCAAAATTATTTCTTAGCCCTCCCTCCTATGTATATTTAATAAGTCTAATGAAGCTTTTCCGAACATTTTTAGGTAGAATTTGCATGCTAAAGAACTGAATCATGATATCAGTAATTACGTTCTAAGTACCAAGGGGGGGTCTGGGGTTCCTCCCCCAGCAAATTTTCTGAAATTTGACTCTAGGAAGCAGGTTTTTAACTAGTTTGGTATCCCTAGTTGGGAAATTTTTTATATAAATCTTTAGGTAATATTGTATTTTGATGAACCTAATGTAAAAAAGTTTCAAATATAAGCGTTCTAAAAACAAAGATCTTGGGTCATCCCCCAGAAAAGGTTTGGAAATTAGACTCTAAAAACAGGGTTTCAACTTGGTTTTGATACATACTGGTCCAGATTTCAGACATACATTCTCAAAAAGGATAATATATGATCAGCTTTTGACAAACTATTTTTTAAAAAGTTCTTTTTTATTAATTTTACCCCTGGATTGGCCCCACCTGGGGGACAATTTGGTTGAAAGTTTTCAAATTGCCCCCCTAGAAAATGATATTGCCCCCCGGTCGTTGGGAAACACTGATCTATAATGAGTATTCTTTCCTGATCGCTCATACTTCGGAGAACACTATTTTGTTCAACATCAAAAATAATACTAAACAATTCCACTTACATTTTATAAAAATGCGAAACTATTGCATTACAAGTCGAAGTCAAATATATATGGTAAGTCGAAGGAGTAACCTTTCTTGGAGTGGTGACTCCGAGAGAAAGGTCCCTCCTTTAAATTGCGAACGCCCCCCCTCCAAGAAGCTCTTGTGTACGAACACGAACCGGGCTTCTCGGGTCATTCCGGAAGGAGCAGAAAAAGAGGGAAAAAATAAGAGAAGAGCAAGAGGAAGAGTGCGCGGCGTAAGATGATGCCTTCCTCCGAGGAAGAAGAAGAAAACTCTTCTTTTTGGAACGAAAAAGAGAAGAGAGCCACCCTCCGCGGAAGGAGCGTAGGGGCGGAATACAAAGAGGCAGCATTGGTCTGGTAGCCCGTTGTGCCAACATGGTGAAAATGGCAGAAATAAATCATCCTGATAAGAGTATCCACCTAGATGAGTGGATTTCGATAGGATAGGTCTTTATTTAGGGTGCATCCAGAGATTTTTACCCGGACGATTGTCAATAGAGATAAATTTATGAGGAGGGGAACATCTTTTGTTCGCTAATTGACCTCAGCTAAGGGGCCATTCATTAATTACGTAAGGGTCCCGAGGGGGAGGGGGGTTGGAAAAATCTCTACATACCATTACTTGGGGGTGGGGGTCAAACCAATTCTTACGTAAGATTTTCCAAGTTAATGTAAACATACCAATTCAATAAAACTAATAAACAAATAAAGCGAGGGGAAGGGGGGTTGGAAAAATCTCTACATACCATTACTTGGGGGGTGGGGGTCAAACCAATTCTTACGTAAGATTTTCCAAGTTAATGTAAACATACCAATTCAATAAAACTGTTGAATCCATCTTCCAGTTGTCAAAAGTCGAAACAAAACAAAAGCAAAAAGAGAGAAATCTTCATTAGTTTTGGTTTCAACCTTTTTTTGTTAATCATTTCGTGCACTAACATTTTATTATTTTGAAAAACGATATGGAATCTTACGTAAGAATAGGGGGGGAGGGGTTTGAAAAATCTTACGTACCCTTACATGGGGGTAGGGGGTAGGGTCAAAAATTGCCAAAATCATCGCCATTCATTAATTACGTAATTAATGAATGGCCCCTAACCACACAAAACGACGAGGCTCCTTTGGGCATTCAGGGGTGATTAGGAACATTGATAATATCCCCCTCCCTTTGTGTGGTTAGCTGAGGTCAATTAGCGAACAAAAGATGTTCCCCTCCTCATAAATTTTTCGCTGTTGACAATCGTTGGGGCAAAAAATCTCTGGATGCACCCTTAGACCAGTGAGGCCTGCGCCAAGGGACCCCAAGACTTTGCAAGTTTCAAAAGAATGTTCTGGAATTCAGTGAGGACACAAAAACCTCCATCTTAATTTTAAAGGTAGTACTAATTTCCCCAGAACCGATGTTCATATAGGGTTCAACTCAACCTTCTATTTTGGGTTGTTCAACCCATCAGACAGTTTTCTGTGAATTGTTTTTACTAGCATATTCCAAGGGATTAAATACAAAAGGGTGGCACTCTTCCGGGTCCCTGATTGGTCTGAGCTCCCCTTAAAAAACGATTTGTTGCAGCGCCGCCTGCTAATTATTTTGTCATATAGAAAAAGACAACCTTATTTGAAAGCGATTGAACCTTTCCACACTCTGTTTCTACGGCTCCCTCAAAGAAAAAAATAATCGGAAAAGGAGACGGACATTTTTTTTACTCAGGGGAAAAATGTCGATTCATTCGGTGAAAAAGTAATTTCTCCATCGAAGTTTTATTTGTGATGAAATTTGGAAGGGAAACCTTTCAGCTGCATTTCTTGGATGTTTCAGAAATCTTTTCGTAACATAAAAGAAACATTTCAAATTAGATTCGAGATTTTTCTATTCGCTTTTTAACAATCAGTATTCATGAAAGAAAATCGTCACCAGCTATTTCTGATCTTAATCAGGCATCCTTAAAGTGATTAATCAAGAAAATGCCCAACTTTTAGAACTGCATAATTTTAATTACCAGCAAATCATTGATATTTTTACTGCAAAGCTCGGGGGGGGGGAATACTGCGTTCAAAAATTCTAGGGTGATAAGCTGTCATCCCTCAATTACGCCGCTCATTTCCGCCGTTAAGGGCTAGAAGTTTTAGGGACTAGACACATATTTCTGTAATCTTAAAAACTGTAAAACGAAAATTAGTAAAATTTAAAGATAATTATGTTTATATGTATATTTTTTTGACAATATTTTGTTACATTTTAGTTAATTCAATTTTAATTTTGTTAAAAGTAGTTTTATTAAAGTCTGACAATACTCAAACTTTACTCTCTGATTATTTTGTGTGTGACCTACCACTTTCAGTTTTTTGTACTTCGGTTGATAGTTGGTTGATTGCTAGATTGTTCGATAAAGTGCAAGATCGTCGATTTCGTCCAGGGAAGCAATCTAACCAAAATCAAATAGATTTTATTAATCTAACACACACACATTTTTGCTTTAAAAAATTTTTCCTCTCAATATTTTTTTTCGGCTTTTATACGCCTGGCGATGGCAACAATCCTTACAATGGGGACAGATGTTCAAAGTGCCATCTATCTGTGATAACTCTATGGTAGGGAGGGATGGGGAGGAGGAGGAATCCGCAAAACAGATCGGGAGAAAACGATTTTCTCCTCCTGGCCGTAAAGATTCGCGGCAATCCCAGGGCGGAAAGGGGGTGCTCCGCCTCTTCTTGCTGTTTTTACGAGCCATTGCCAATTCCAAAAACCGAAATCGCGCCGCGGACGGAGTTTATGCGCTTACCCAAACAAGTTGTCTGGATGGGGGGCTTTTTCGAGTCGAGTGATGCCAGATTCGTCATTTTTATTATTTTCCAATTTCTAAGGGGTTCTGCCCTTTATTAACCTAATGGGTCCTGGTACGAAAAGAAATGAACGGTTTGTGGAGGGTGACATGATGAGTTCACATTGAGAGCCAACCAGGTTCTTTTGGAAGAAATTTCTTTTTTATGGATTTTAATTGACATTTCAGAA
Source organism: Tetragnatha versicolor (assembly GCA_024610705.1). Classification (NCBI taxonomy): domain Eukaryota; kingdom Metazoa; phylum Arthropoda; class Arachnida; order Araneae; family Tetragnathidae; genus Tetragnatha; species Tetragnatha versicolor. The sequence continues at coordinate 3,748,370 of JANDEH010000020.1, forward strand.
CAATATTGGTTGTTTTCAATACTGGTAGTTCATAAAGGTTCATTTTAAAAAATGATGGTTTAGAGAAGAACGATTTTATTTTAAAATATCGAGGATCTAGTATTACAGCAAAATATGGATAATTTAGTAGAATATGAACATGCTTTGGTGGTTGCAGAAAGTATGAAGCGTTTTAGGACAACATCTTTTTACCCGAAATATTATCTAGTTTGGCATACCCTACAATGCAACTTGGATACTTTCCTAAAGCCGAAGGTGTTCACCAAAAAAAATTGCATAAACTATGAAAAACTTCGAACTAAAAAAAGGAAAATTATTGTAAAAATAAGAAAGATATTTTCTTAATCTTTCAGAAGATTAAATGATAGATTAAGATCATGAGAAATCTTCAAATTATCCAAGATTTCAAATTAAAGACGTTCCAGTTGTCATGTGCATCAGTTGTTGCATTGTACTATTGTACTACTCCATTGTAAGCTTCAAGACTTAATATATTTTAAGTAAACTGCTAAATGCTAAATCGAAACAGAATTTATAGAGATGAATTCTTATTTTTGGATTTCATGATCAACCATATTCTTAAGAATCAAACCATAATGAATATAATGCATTTTCCAATATTCACACAAACACAAAGTATAAAAAGTTTAATACTTTAAAACGTATTACACAAAAGGAGTCACCTTCAAATATATTCTTCTTAAGAATATGATTAACTAATATGAATTTCCTCAAAAAAATTCTAGGATTGTAGAACCATCCTAATTCCCGATTTATTTTAACGTAAATGAAAACTATTAAAAACCTGAAAGAAATTTTTTTGCTAGAACTATTTTACTTAATTAAAATAAAATAATTAAGTACTTCTCACAATAAATAGGTACTTACATAAAAATGAGTACAAACGAGTGAGAGCATTAACGTAGCGTATTTGCTAAAACAAAAACATAATCTTCAGTGATTTTCAACTTACCACAGTTTAAAATTAAGAAAAACAGTGAGAAGAAGGAAATTAACGCAAGGTTCTAAAAATTGAACGATAATCCTCAGCAATGATGAAAATAATTCAAAAGATCCAATGACTGTAAACAAAAATGTACTCCCGCAAATTCATCTTTCCCTGAAAAAAGCACATTTTTCATCTCTTTGTTCGATTTCGAAGTTTAAATAAGGACAAAAAAAGATGGTTTCGCTTTCAAAAAGCGAAAATTATATTCCGTCTCTAGAGAATTAACTTACTCTATTTCGCAATTAATTTCCAACTCTTTATTAATTGAATGAAATTATTTAATGCTGTAGGACAAGACTGGAGTTCATTAGGCATTCAAAAACTAAAACTTTAATTCAATTATAAATGCGAGCACAATGGGACAGCTTGAAGAGTGAGACTAGTTTTTGACAATTATGATGCTTGTCTTGAAATGAACAATGGTGAGATGGTTTTTAATTTAACACTTCATTGACTTATTTGGTTAATTAACTATCAACGTTGAGTAGAATTTGGGTTGGTATATTATTCCCTGTTAATTTGCACCCCACATTTTAATTTAGTGAAGCGAGTTCTTCAGAACCAAATTAAAGAATGTTTTAAATTAAGAAAATTGTGTTTCGTTTCTTTTTTTTTTTATAATTTCTTCAGTTTGAGGTAATTTAAGTGGTTTATTTATTATTTTTACGATGCATTTGGATTAATTTATGAGGTTAATAAGTCTTTTCACTTTTTATGTCTAGTTATTTTATTTAGTTTTTTCAACTGTTCTAATTTTTCCTATAAAATACGGGTAATGAAAATTTTTATTTTAATTAAAGAAAATGTAGAGTTATAGTATATCTGAATCTATTAAATTTATTAGATTAGTACTATTTTAAATAATTATATTTTTAATTATAAAATAGTAGGATGCTTCTGTATGGTATCCTACGAAACGCCTTTAAGTAATAAAACCATATTTTTTCAAAAACTTCATTGGGGAAAATATTTTTAAAACGTTAAATAGCATTTTAAATTGTCTTATAGTATACTTCTACCTCAATAATCGACTTAAACAAGACAAGTAATTTACGAGTAAGAGTGTCAAAACGAGATGGAATGTGAATCAAACATGATTTCAACTTTATTAATGGATAATTGCAGTCAAGTTTGTTTTTTATCTTAATGTGTTCAGAATGGCTTAAAACCTCCAAAAAACATTTCAGTTTTTCTTTCAAAGCCCTACATTTTAAGTTATTTTCAATTAAAAAAGCTTATTTTCTGTCTGAGCTGAAACAGCTTGTGACGTTAAATGTGCCTTGTTCTCGCTCGTTGTTATCATCCCACTTCGAAAGATTGGAAAGACTGAGCTCTAGTTTTTTTACAGCCTAGTGTTTCGATGAAAACGGTGTCTCCCACATTTCCAAGAGACACAAATGTGACGTTACATTGTTAGGAGGTTTCTGTATTAAAATATGTCATAACTAGCTGTTATACCCGGCCTTGCACGGGTGGGGTGTATAAATTAATTTTTTTAAAGTTTTCTTAAAATACATTTATAATTTTGTAAATTAGCAATATTACAAATCATCCCGGTATCCCAGGCGCCTCTTTCCTATCCTGGTGTTCCCGGTAATTTTCTAATCCCGGTGTTCTCGGTAATTTTCTAATCCAGGTGTTTTCGGTAATTTTTCCTATCCCGGTGGTCCCGGTAATTTTTCTAATCCCGGCGTTCCCGGTAATTTTCCTATCTCGGTGTTTCCAGTAATTTTTATATTCCGGTATTCCCGGTGTCTTTATGGTAAATTTCCCATCTCGGTGTTCTCGGTAATTTTTATAACCCGGTAAATTTTCCTATCCCGATGTTCCAGCTAATTTTCCAATCCCGGTGTTCTTGTCACTTTTTACAATCCCGATGTTCCTGATAATGTTTTAATATCTTGGTGCCTTTATAAAATAACAAATTTGAAACTATAATAAAAAGTCTAGCAAATGAAAAAGTCTAGTGATCTGTCTCATTTAAAACAATGTTTTATTTTTTACTCGTTTTCCATGAAAAAAAATTGTATTTTTCAGTAAATATATTTATTTCAAAGGAAAAAAATCTTTAAATGGAGGAAATGTCCACGCCTTCGGTGTGGTCTAAAAGGAGATGCGGAACACACATACATACACACACAGCCACAAACGTTTTTATTTATATGGAGATTAATAAAATTGCCTAGTAACTACAACACTGGTACTAAAGTTTCCTATTATTGGCTTGCATGACTGGTAAAACAGGTTTTCAAACACGGAAAAATAAGTGAAAAAAGCAGGAAAAATGGGAAAAAAAGAATGAAGGACTAATTTTCTCTTTATAAATTATAGCCTATGTCCTATTCTGATGTATAAGCTACATTATTGTAAAATTTCATTAAAATCCATTCAGTAGTTTTTGCGTGAAAGAGTAACAAACATACAGACAAACATTCACAATTATAATAGTAGTAGGATTACCTATAAAAAAAGTTTGTGGGAGAAGACAAGCGCATTTTTGGAATCAGGAGAGAATTTTTAATACACTTAAATTGAATATTTAGAATTTAATGAGATGCTGCAATTCTCCATTCTTCTTTGCATAAATTTAAACATTGTTATATTCTTGTTTACCTTTTCTTCTATCTGGCATCAAATTAAAATATACAGAACTACTTAAAACCCGGAAATAGCAATACTTCTTTAGCGCACAGAAAGCAAAACCATTGAATTCTTCACTAGAAAAAGTTATACGCTGATTGTAATAAAATAAAGTAGATATTTAGCATTTATTTGAATTTGCGTTTATTTAAAAGGTAAACTTAAAAATATTTGCCTTTTAAATTATTAATTAGTAAGCAATGATTACATTTTATAGACCGTAAGCACACTCTTCAATGTCCTTAAAAATGGCACATTGCTAAAGCTTAAATCTTAATGCAGACAATTTTTCAATAGTTCTTTCACAGATTCGCCTTCTAAAATTTCTTAGGAAATTAGAAAGGGTATTTGATGATAACTAAACTTCAATTGATTCTCCCCTATTTTATTACAACAATTTTAACCATCAAAACACTTACTTCATTACCTATTAAAATAAACCCTATTTATTAATTGAAAACCCAATCAAATATTGCGCATAAAGCAGATTTTTAGAAAGTCTACATAAATATATCTAACTAAGTACTGAAATGTACTTGTGAATTGAAAAAAAAGATATTCATTTAAATTTTAAAGGAAAAAGAGACCGATTAGTACATTACAATCCATAGAGGCCTACATAAACATAAAGGCTTTCTTGTTCCCAATATGGATAATTTTAAATTCTCTCTAGAACCTGAGTTAATTTCAACCTTATCAATTAAAATAATCATGATAAAAGGGTGTTATATGAAAGAGATTCTAATCCGAATTAATACTATCTCATTTTCCCTTTAAAGCTAAACTTTTATCACAGCTATCAAAAACAAACCCATTTCCCCAACCCGAGCAATAATGGCTGTTTTCACCAGACCATATGGCACGCGGGTCAAAGCTTCCCCGACGTAACGTGTCTTTCCGTCAGCGACTTTTCGAACGACGCAAACAGTCCGCTTGCGAAACCGGCAGCAACTACCCCTTTTCCACGTGATGAGCTTACGAAACCTTCATCATTTATTTCCTCCTTCTCTTTTATCGCGCCCATCCCACCTTCCCCCTCCCGCGGCTGGAGTCGACTCGCCCGAGCTCCGCGGGAAAAGAAGAAATCGATCAAAACTCCGCCGATCGTCGCTTTTCCCGCGGAGCTCTTTTTTATAATGCGTTCGTTATATTTTTGCTTCTTTATTAGCGCCGTGCCGCTGCCGCTGATGATGCTACTTTCTGCGTGCTTTTTTTTCTCGTCTCTCGTAATGAAAGGGGATCCGACCGCCGTAATGAGAAAGTTTCCTTCTCTCGGAATGGCAGCGAGAGAAAAATAAGACGCGTTTTCGTTCGCGAGTTGGCGAGATTCGGAATGTATTGTGTTCGAAAAAAAAATAAGTTTCCCTCAGGTCTTAAAATATGCATAGTTTAGCGGAGTTCTTTCAGGAGTGGATTTTCCCGTCAGTTTGTAGGGAAAATAATGCCTCCGTTTTCTAGTTTTTGCGCTTATTTTCTGACATATCAGTGATGAACATGTCGTCGAAGATGTTTCTTTTCTCGTCTTGGTAGATAACTTTCTTTCCTCTATCGAAGTTATTCTTTCAACTATATCTGTTTACTTAAATATATTATTTAAACTATATTCTGTGCTTTATAATAGAAGAGTTAAACACTGGCATTTTGACCAAAAATTGCTACTGAGTCCCTGATAAAAACTTCAAACAAATGTTTTGAAGTTATGCTTGAGATCAGGTATTTTTTTAACTTAAGTTTGGTTCTACATCTATTTGCAGTCAAAGAGCTATTAAAAATAGCATCCAACTTTTTCAATAAAGTAAACTTTTTAGATAAAAGTTACCTCCATAGAATAGTGCGTTAGGGTACTCACTCAGCATTCAGCAATGCAATAGGGAAACGGGAAATTTATTTCTCCTTGGTGTTAATGGTTTTTTGTTCTTTTTTTTTCATTTTGGTAAATAATAATAATTAGTATAATCATTATTATTAACTTTTGTGTCCCCTCCAAATCCGTTAATACTGATTTTCCCTTCTCGAACTAAACAAAAAGCGATAACAGCAAACTTTTCTGCAATTGATGCTTTTTCTTTGAAATTTCTTTTTTCGCCAATACAGTTGGCAGTGAAACAGCAAACTGTCCTGTAAATGGTGCTTTTCCTTTAAAGCACCCTTTTAGCGGTAAAAACAACCATCTTTCCTTTAATTGGTGTTTTACCTTTAAAACTCCCTTTTGGCAGTAAAAACAACTGAAGCTTCATTTGGGCATTTCGTTATTGCATGAAAAGGAAAGCAGAATACCAATTCACACTAGTTAATACTAGTTAGCTTCTTCTTCTTCCTTATCCCTTTGGACCCTCTATCCCTCAGCAGATCAGATCCATGAGATAGTTCTTTTTTAAGTTAATAGTTAGCTTTTACTAATGAACTTGATATTTACAGTTAAATTATACTACAACCAAGCATCATTAGAGTTTGTTACGATCTTCTGTGGTAATTTTTTCTTTTTCATTTAACTTTATTTTGTACAAATGTATAAATGTTCTGTTCAATTAATGTTAACTTTTCGTCATAAATTTCTAGAATGAAAATTGAAAAATATTATCTTATATCAGTGGCGGATCTACGGGGGGGGCTTTCGGGCTGAAGCCCCCCCAAAACGTCTAATATTTTACTAAGTTTGTCAAAACGCAAAGAAACTATATCCGAAATTTGGATGAGGCGTACCAAAAAGAGTTGAAAAAGTGGGGTTTTTGACTTAAATTTCCAAAAATTTTCTGGGGGAGGACCCCCAGACCCCCTTTTTAGTGGTTTGAGTAGGATATTTCACTACCTTTTCCGTATTACCATTAACAAGAAGATTCAATTGCATTATGAAATTTCTAAGCCCCCCAAAACCAAATCCTGGATCCGCCACTGTCTTATACGACTATTGTTTCTAATTATGGGGCTATTTATAAAAACACATAAACATTTATTTTTGGAGTAAATTTTTAAAATTGAAAAATAAAAGTAAATAATATCATACTCTTAAAAGCCACACACAACTTGTTTGAGACACGAATTTTAAATTGAAAACATAAAACGACATTTATGGAGCATTTACTGATTTCAAACACACATCAATCGAATCGTTTTCAGACTCAATAGTAAACCATCGCCGAAAAGCATTGTTTGACACAACCACCCCTTATAACAATACCCGCGAATCTCTTTCAACAACCGGTTCTTTTCTGCATCAAACGCGTGACATTTTCGTTCCTCCCTCTCCCCCCAAGGACCCCCTGTCAAAGGGAGCTCCGCGAGGGACCTCCATCCGGGAAAGACGCGGGAGCTCTTTTCCCTGAGCAGCGGGATAAAAGGGGAGGAGAGTGGGAATTGAGATGTCTTCGCGGGTTCTCGTCACCTCTTCGGTTGGTTCTCTGTGATGATTGTTAATGCGAGTGGGTTTGGTTTTGAAATTACGGTGATTAAGGGGATCGTTGGAAGTTTTCCCTTCTTACTGGATATAAATTCCGCATTTTGTAAGGGTGTTGGAATTGTTTTCAGGAAGGATTATGGCAAGGAAAATATTTATTTTCGTTATAATTAAACTGATAGCTTTTCAAAAAGGTTTTTAAATTATTAAGAGTACCTACTAAGAGTAATTATTAAGAGTAATTTTACTAAAGGCAAACAGTAGTTTTTTAAGTAAATAAGAATATTCGTTTTTAAAAATTATTATTTAATAATTATCTATATTCAATCATATGATACTCAAATATACAAATTCGGGTGCGAGGTCATAGATCCTAAATCTTAAAAGAAATTACTCCGATTGAAAAAGTCTTATTTAGTAATGAAAACCATAATAAAAGAGTGATACAAATGTTGAGTGAGTTTCTATCTCTGTGGCAAAGTGTAATTCGTTTTTCTAAACAAAGTTACCCTCTGAAATAGTAGGTACTTGTAGAAAATCTTGCTTAAAATGTCCTTGTTATGATCTTCCAACTAGTTTTCAAATATTCTGAGCATTCTTATTTATTGGATAAATAACGATTGGTTCTCTACTTACAACGTTACTACAATATAGCAATTATCAATTTAATGTCGTCACAGTGTGTCACGCAATATCGTGAATATAGTATCGTGTGCGATTGCTCTAAAACATAGAATGTCAAGGGAAAAGCTTGTTTCGAAATAGTGAGATTTTCGAGGCGTCGAAGTCGATACATAGAGAGTGCTGCTCTGTGTTAATAGTTGATGACCCTGACTTTGCTCCCCGCCTCCCTTAATTTCCATTCATCCGCCCCGGAACCCGATTACGCCCGAACTCAATTTGCGCCCGGCCCCTGCCGACCGCCCGGAGCAGAGGGATGATTGTCCTCTCCCTCCCTCCTGTTTACCCGGGCAAAACTTAATTTCTGGCCGGAAGTTTATGCGCTCCCCGTAGAGTCGTTATATGTCCAGAGAGACCTTCGGATATCTTCTCCCATTCAAACAAGCGTGGTCGCATAGGGTAAGTAGAAAAAGGGCCGTATGTGCATGCAGCTTCAGAAAAACGAGTTAAAAAATAGCAACCAAATGAACTGGGATTATTAGTTTCGTTAAAACTTCGTTAAAGTAGTTATCTAAACCAAAATTAATTGCGTAAAATAAAAAATAGTACGCCCAAAACTAACATGGCAAAGTACAGAAACAAAAGAGCCTGTATACGAGAGAGAGACGACAACTCGCTTAAAAGCGCCTCTGAGCATCCAATTCTGTCCAAACTGTATCGTGCCGCTTGTCTCGAGTCCAATCCTATGGAGGGAACCGGCTGTGGCGAACAGAAAACATGTTTACCGATCTGCTCGCGCTGTACTGAGTTGTCGCCTCTCTCTCGTATATAGGCTCTCTAACAGAAACGTGACTCGTTTGGAACATCCGTTTTTCAGAACCATGTTCAGAAGGTTGGTGCATTCTGGTGCTTAAAAAGAAAAATGGATCAGTTTTTCTGAACCTTGATTTTCGTAGGAGATTTTCGAAGCCAATCCGGAGGCCAGGAGCCAAGCCTTGTAAATTTATTTTCCTCTAACTAAAACGATGACTTTCCACCCGTAAAATACTTGTTAAGACGAATCGAAATGGAATTCGACAATGCATTGAAAATCCTGCTCCCTTTCCCCTCCTCCATAATATCTGAAAATTACACTCAATAGTAATTCTTGATACCAAGTAGCGATATTAAATCGCCAATCGGTATTCAACCTTAAAAACATTTTTCTAAAACTAACAGAGTGTGTCCACTGGAAAAATTGAGAACATCATCAATGATGATAATAATAATAATAATAATAATAATAATAATAATAATAATAATAATAATAATAATAATAATAATAATAATAATAATAATAATAATAATAATAATAATAATAATAATAATAATAATAATAATAATAATAATAATAATAATAATAATAATAATAATAATAATAATAATAATAATAATAATAATAATAATAATAATAATAATAATAATAATAATAATAATAATAATAATAATAATAATAATAATAATAATAATAATAATAATAATAATAATAATAATAATAATAATAATAATAATAATAATAATAATAATAATAATAATAATAATAATAATAATAATAATAATAATAATAATAATAATAATAATAATAATAATAATAATAATAATAATAATAATAATAATAATAATAATAATAATAATAATAATAATAATAATAATAATAATAATAATAATAATAATAATAATAATAATAATAATAATAATAATAATAATAATAATAATAATAATAATAATAATAATAATAATAATAATAATAATAATAATAATAATAATAATCTCTCTATTCTAAAAAAAAGTTTTTGGTGAACGGTTTCCAGGGAAAGGCTTTTTAATTACTGGTCCGTATAACACATATTTGGTATCAAACTGTCCGGATTCTTTTGAGGATGTGCAAAGTGCCTTTAGAATTTCTAAAAAAAATCTCAATTTTAAAATATTTCCATTTTTTTAGATTACGGATAAGGTTGCAGTTATAAAGCAAGAAACTATGAATTTCAAAAAAAATTGAAAACATATTTCACTGGTTTTTAATATTCAAATAAATTAAATAATCATCTTCCTATTTATAACACGAATTTAAAAAATATATTTTAGGTTATTTTTAACAATATTTATATTTCTGTTGTTTAAACGGTTTTAATTATATTAAAAATTATGTATAAATAATTTATCTTTTATTTTTTAAATAACAAATTAATATTTTTACATTTATCTTTGTCGTGTTGGCAACCTAATCATTACCATATTTACAACAAAATATAAACTCGCTTTCGGAAATTTTGAACTTTTGCATTTATTTTTAACAATTATTATTATTTTTATATTCTTTTGCAAGTATGTTTTTTAAGGTAGTAAAATGTGACACCTTATTTCATAATGCCAAAACGCAAACAACTAGATAACACGGGGGACTGTTTTAGAAATTAAGATAAAAATAGAAAATGTTTGAAGTCTAAACATTCGTGTCATTGCTATGAAACTGACACAACTTCGACGTTTGTTTGTTCTTATGAAGATAAAATTCTAAATTTTCGTGATGTTTACGGTAATTACTACATTTTTCACAGCCAATGGATGAAAATAGTTACAAATTTTAAGAACGTTAAATTTATTCCTGAGATGTTTCAGTGCTTCTTAATGGATCTGTGAAAAAAACATTACCTAGGGGAAATGGTAAAGGAATGTTACATTGCTCTGTTGTTAATTTTCTTGGAATTATAAGGCGACCCGCCAATTAATGTTACCATAAAGGAACTTTTTAATTTCCGCTACTGAATGTATATCCACCATTTTTGAAAGAATACCCCGGAGAAGTACTAACCCTGTTTTAAGAATGTTTTATAAAGTGAGTAAGTGCAGTGAGCAGGGTTTTGTGAGGAATTGCGAAGCGGTTGAACGTGTCTGCGTCAGCAGTTAACGGGGGTTGGCGAGCGATAGCGAGCAGGGGGCTGTAGCTCCCTAGTAATAATAATAATAATAATAATAATAATAATAATAATAATAATAATAATAATAATAATAATAATAACAATAACAATAACAATAACAATAACAATAACAATAACAATAACAATAACAATAACAATAACAATAACAATAACAATAACAATAACAATAACAATAATAACAACAATAACAACAATAACAAGAATAATAACAATAATAATAATAATAATCTTTATTTACATTACAGGTTTAATACAAAATTTAAGAAAAAATTATATTTGTCACCAAGAAGAAAAACACCTTGTTTAGGTGACAGTAAAAATGAGTATAATATAATTAATATGGAACAAAAATTAAATTATTAAAAAACATTATATTACTTACACAAAGCATACAATAATAAATCAATAACATAAAACATACAAAGTAAAACAGGCACAGCAAGGCGTTATATAATTACTATTGCTTCTCTATAATGAAAAAAACATCTAAATTATCTATTTCATTTAAAAAATTATGTAGTGATCGTTTAAAAGTGGTAACATATGGAATACCTTGAAGATTGTAAGGTAGACTGTTATATAGTTTGGGGGCAAGATAAAAGAAGTGCTTACGGAAAATTTCTTTGTGTGTGAGTTAAAACATTAAAAGATCAATACTACCATTTATCTGCACTGCAGACGAAAAACAATGTGAGGTGTGGGGAAAGGGCTTCTCTGGTGATTCTTCTACTTTTACCTTTTTATAGTTGTGGTAGACATGACATCACAAAACCTGAACCAATCAGGAACTGTAATGCCACATCCACCACTTCAAATCAGTTCTTTAAAACGTTTAAAAGTAGTTGATCTGAAAACGCTTCTTCAAAAAACGACTCAACAGAAAACCTTAGATAGCGATTTCTCTCGAACAAGCGTGGTGGCTCCAGCAAAATGGAATTACAATTCCTAACAATTCTTTCGAAAACCGTGGTATTTTAAATCATAAAAAACTTGTCTGAATGGAGAATTTTTGATTTAGTACACAGTTCTAGGGGTAAAAGCTACCCTAGAACTGTTTCCTCCTCTAAATGCTACTGTGCCCAAGTTATTTGCTTGAAAAATAGCTTGCAGAGTTTTCCCACGATAGCAATCCTATTATAGTTTTCTTTTTTTAAATAATTTAGTTTTTAGCGTTCAAAATATTTGCTTAGAAAATAACTTCAAATATTAATTAGGATAGATAATGTAAAAGTAACGGATTTTTTTTCTACACTGAATGATTTGTCAATTCTTTCTTTCAGAAAATTGCCCGTTCCTTTTTTTTATATCTTTCTTCTAGGAGAGAGCGATAAATTACTAAATCCATCACCCTTCTATACGACCCTTCCCATTTTACTGATTCCATTTCTGCCACCCACCACGGTTATGCCATCATACACAAGTTCCGCCTACGCATAACCCCTCAACGCAGCGCTGCCGCCCGCCCGGGGCTGATTGCGCCCCGCTGGAAGAAGAAAAAAAAGATCCCGGGCGTTCGCGAAGGGTAATTGAAAGAGGGCATGCACGCGGGTATTAAAACCATCGAGTATATCGGGGAATTTGTTATTTCGATGTGCCGCCGCCACCACTTCCTTTTTCTCCCGGAATCAATTTGGGATCGGGATTAGGCTGATTGGTTTTGGGAGCGGCCATGTCGCTAATGAGGAGAAGTTTTTTTTATTCCTCTTCGGGGGGGGTACGGGGGAATTAAGGCTGCGGTGAAGAGGGTGTTGCTTTTTCGATCTGATTCGAGCCTTGCGATGTTTGTTTGGAAGGGGATTATGTATTAGCCCGGTTAAAGGGATTTCGAGTCTTTTTCCCCCGATTCGTGATGGGAAAATTGGAAAGTATTGAATGCAGTTGGGATGGGGCATTCGAAACGCGCGGAGCCTGATTTCGAAGGGTATAAATATTTTTTAATGATAATCGCGGTTGGTTTTGTGGCAGATAATTCTTCTCTGCCACGTTTCATCCAAAAAGGTAGCTGTGCTGTGGTTATGTGTCAAGTGATACCATAAGAACCTATATTCGTTCAAGACCGATTAACTGTAATGTTTCTTTTTATTACAGTATTGTAAGAAGGTTAGGTAAACTACCCTATGTTTGATAGCAGCTTCGATTTCAGAAAGCACTATACTCTGTTCATTTTGAACTGGCGCTTGAAAATATTTCCTTCCCCCACCACCGATCGGTAACCATAGCAACTATCCTCGTCAAAGTGACGAAGAAGGCTTACTATTGGCTGATCGAAAATCGTAACTGTGGTTACGCTTCTAGCGTGGGGGAAAGCACTATTTCTCAAGCACCAATTCTGAATGAATAGAAATATAATAAGGAAGTTGCATGTGTCAGATTTTCAAAAACAAACACAAGTGTTCCGTATGGTTTTTTGTATGGTAAAATGAAATATCTAGTCAGTTTTTCAAAAAAATGTACAGGTACTTAAATGTTTTAATTTAAAAGTCGAGAAAAAACACGTGACAGAAAACGTTTATTGTTTAAAAAGTAACGATGAGGTCAACAATCATACCATCAACTCCATTGCTTTCCAACAATGTTTATCGTATGATGACGTCACATCCCAAACTCTTGGCGTTTTCGCGCGCTTTTAAGAAGGGGATTTTGTTAATTTTTTTGGCAATCAAAAAATTTCTCGATCGGCCTCAAATTTTGGGTTGTTGCTTATTTTTGCAAGAAGAATCGATTAAAAAATAAAAAAAATCATGCAACTTCCTCATTGTATTATTTCTACTAATTGAAAAACTACAAATAGTATTATTATTTATTGTGTTGTTATGGTCTAAGTTTCTGCTCGGAACAAAATTAATAACATTCTACAAAAACAATGGGTTTGTTAAAGTGAATATGATAGTTTTGAAATTTCTTTTAAATTGAACTATCTACACTTTTAAACAATTATTAATTTGAAAAGAAAGTAATCTAAAGAGGATGTTCCGTAAATCCTTTTCCCATTGATGTGGTGCAATGTTATTAACAACATTACTTAAAAATGATTTAACACTATGATATGGAATACAATTCTTCTAAGAACTGAAGTCAAATGCATTATGTTCTCCAACACTTAGTAAGAAAATTTTTTACCAAATTTTTATTGTCTCTCTCAATGGTCCATTCACAGTGGTGTCGATATATTTTTCCCCAACTGTACTTACCAGGCTACCTTTTAGAAACTGAGTTCAATTATAGCAGAGCGAGAGGTTCTCTGGAAAACCCCTATAATCGAATCAGCCGGGAACCCAGTCGCGAGCCTGGTCAATGACACCCCCAATCCATTGACCGGCCGAGCCCCAAGGACTTTCGATTGGCGGCGGGTTGGATATATACAGGGTGTTTCAAAATTGCGTTGCACGGCTTTCATTCGGAACCAGCCCCTCCTAGAGTCATGGAAGTAAGGTCTACCTCTAGGTAAGTGACCCTGGAGAATTCATTGAGAGAACTTACAGCGCCCCTAGCGGCGAAATTAAAAAGTTTAAAAAATTAATTTAAAAACTAAAGGAGATAGAGCAAAAACCTCAGTGAGAGTATTGTTGCCAACGTCAAGAAGAACTCATTGAAAAAAATTTGATCAAAATATCTTGAATATTCGCGAAGATATTAGAATGTGAAAATAGCACTTTTTCAGGGGTCAAAAAGTAAAAAGATCGCATATCTGCAAATTTTTCAGTGAAATTGTGTAGTTTTGAGTTTTTTTAGTTGAAAGAACACAAAATATAATCAAAAAATCAAAAAAATTTGCAAATATGCGAACTTTTTACTTTTTGACCCCTGAAAAAGTGCTAGTTTCACATGCTACTGACGGTACTTACAAGTCCCACCTACTTTAAAATTACATAGAATAATCATCCTTTCGCAGCGGCGGGAAATGCGAATAAAGATTGAAGTTGTGCTTTCAGCTGCCGATATGATCGGATTCCCGTGATTGTAGTTTTTGTTCCCCCCAAAAGTAGTTAGTCAGTCAGTTAAGGAAAGTGCATTATTTTTTAAGACTGCGATAAAAAGCCATGTTTTTTTGTATTTTTTTGAAATTAAACTTACAAAAAGTTCCCCGTAAACCACCAAGTATTATACGGGACTTACAGAGGTAAGTAAAAATACATAGTAAAACTACAAGGTAACAAAGGATTTAAAAGTTAATGAAATTCATTTCTTTCGGGCTTGTAGGCCGTGGTCTAAAATAAAATAAAAGGTCCAGACGTTTCGTCGGAAGCTGTGTCCGACATCATCAGTGGAAATAAAACATTAGTTCACCGATTCAATAAGTTTGGTTTGGAGGTTGCCAGAGGCTTCAAAATACGGCCGTTAGTAGACTTGGCGAACTCTCTTTAAATCTCCTGCTTGGCCGGTGGGAGGATCGGGCGGAAATGACGTAGGGACTCGCATCACACTCCTGAGGGCCGGATGCCAATACTTCTGGAGGTGGATGCCTTCTTCTTTACGATTAAAATTATGGGGATATTTATAAATTTCAATAGCTTCTCTGTATAAACGGGGATAAAAATGCGAGGTTGAGGCCAAAACTTAGACAACAATTTACAACAAAAAAAAAACAATTTTAGACCACGGCCTACAAGCCCGAAAGAAATGAATTTCATTAATCAAACCGGCTGTGAAAGTCTTCATGCTTACGATTTAAAAGTTGACTAAAATGTTAAACAGGTTGCATTGTGAGAATATTTTAGCACTCCGTGTACTGACAGTACTCAAAAGTGTCAATTTAATTCAAATAACTCTAGCGGATTGAATTTTCCAAAGATGATAATTTTATTTATGTGTATCCCTTAATTTTCAATTTGGTATCTCAAAAAAAATATTTACAAGAAAAAAAATTGCAGAAAATCATAATGCAGTAGGGATAAAGGGTTAACTCGAAATCTTACGTCTTTGGTATAGGGGTACCTCGGGTAATTTAGAACTGTGGTTTTCATTGAGGCATTGGAGGTGACTCAGGGGTGCATCTAGAAAGAAATTGGGGCTGAAAACGGCCCCTTCACAAAATTCCAATCCTCAAAAACAGCCCCTTCACAAAATTCAGGTTCCCAAAAACGGACTTTAATCAAGCTATATGCACTCGCTAAGTGTAATTTTATTAAAAGAAATATATATTTACAGAAATAGGACCTTATTTTATAATGAAAAATTTTTTTCACAAAATTCAATTTCGTTTTTCACAGAATTCAATTTCGTTTTTCACAAAATTCAATTTCGTTTTTCACAAAATTCAATTTCGTTTTTCACAAAATTCAATTTCTTTTTTCAAAATTCAATTTCGTTTTTCACAAAATTCAATTTCGTTTCTCACAAAATTCAATTTCGTTTTTCACAAAATTCAATTCCGTTTTTCACAAAATTCAATTCCGTTTTTCACAAAATTCCCAAAAACGGCCCCTGGCAAAAAAAAATCCTGGATGCACCCCTGTGACTTGATTAGTTGAATTTAGTAAATAAGTAGTTTACTGTGAGTTGAATGTATCAGTTGAATTTAGTAAAGAGTAAAGAAATGATGCTTACAAAAAGATATGTTGTTGTTGTCTTGTCCATCAGCAAGCAGTGCAATAAGGAAGTTGCATGTGTCAGATTTTCAAAAACAAACAAGTGTTCCGTATGGTTTTTTGTATGGTAAAATGAAATATCAAGTCAGTTTTTCAAAAAAATGTACTGGTAATTAAATATTTTAATTTAAAAGTCGAGAAAAAAACACGTGACTGAAAACGTTTATTGTTTAAACTATAAGATGACGTCAACAATAATACCATCAACTCCATTGCTTTACAACAATGTTTAGTATAAGATGACGTCACATCCAAACTCTTTGCGTTTTCGCGTGCTTTTAAAAAGGGGATTTTTGTTAATTTTTTTGGGAATCAAAAAATTTCTCGATCGGCCTCAAATTTTGGGTAGTTGCTTATTTTTGCAAGAGGAATCGATTAAAAAAATAAAAAAAATCATGCAACTTCCTCATTTGATCAAATTGATCCAAAAGTGTCCACGACAGCTCTGGCCACATCGATTACTTCCGCGGAATAGAGGAGTTGATGCGAGTGATCAAGATGGATCCTGAGGAGCTTCGCCAAAAGGGGCAGGGCAATCAAAGATATGGCTGGGAGATGCACAAGATCTAAAGGCACAAAAAGATACTGAAGGGCAAAAATATTATAAACGGAAGAAACAGGATCCAGAGCAAGGGGAAGATGAAGAAAGGAGATGCTAAAGCAGGTGAATTTTTTAAGTCAAAAGTTTAAAGTTAAGTAAAAGCCTGTCCGAAATTTAGACTAATAAGTGTACCAAGACAAGTTCAAAACCTTACCTAAAAATTTTTTTTGATGAGGGAGAATTTGGGATAAGGAAGAATTTGGAGTACGGTGCAAAAATCTAGCTTGAATTTTTAGAGAAAATTTTCGGCCCTCCAGAAAAAATTTCTATATGCGCCACAGGTGCTGGCCTAATTTAGTTTCGAGTAATTCATAATTTTTTTAACGGTCCCTGTTTAGTTTCTATAGAGAAGGTATCTTTGGGTTGCTCCCAAAGGTCCATTTAAATTAAATTAAAAATAATCTATAAAATTCTGTTAAACTAAGCTGATGAAAAAAACCTCCCTAATCTTACGTAGTTTATTTAACTTCACTGTCATTCTGAGCAGCTAATATCCTAAAATGTTATATGAATCACGACATCCAAATTTGAGAGAAAAAAGGGGCACTTGACAGGTCATTTAAAGATAATTAGAGTACTGATTAATGCAAAAACTTTCAAAATCAAATTTAATCAGTTCTCTAATTATCTTGTAAATGACCTGTCAAGTGCCCCTTTTTTCTCTCAAATTTTGATGTCGTGATTCACCAGAAATTTTTCTGTATCTGTGTATATTTATAGTTTTCTTTTCTTTTTTTTCTGTATCTGAAATTTTTCTGTATCTGTATATATTTATAATTTTCTTTTCTTTTCAATTTAAACTTGTGTTTCTGTATTACCTGTAACTGTGTTTCTTGTTGTTGCCTATATAGCCAGCATGTTTACATTTTTCGCGCGCGCGCGTACATCGTCATTTCACTGACGAAGAGGGTTCATTATACCCTCGAAACATGTCTGATTTTTAAGATTTTTTATGATCTTTTAATAAATTATGTGCAAATCAAACGTCGTTTTTGATTTTAACCTAATTTGCACAGTTTGCCGTCTATATTTTACGAATCTGTGCTCGTGCAAATATATTCTTACACAAACACAAGTTCATTTAAATACTTTTACGTTGAATACACATATAATAATGTGCACAGTCAATCATTAGATATAAAGTGTATGTATTTAGCTCAAAAACTTTTCATTGGAATATCGCGAGGAACTATCGCCCACTTCAAAAGTATCCTCCCTGCAAAGAAATCTCCATAATTGATCGAACGAGAATCGCTCGTCTTGTTGACCGTGGCAGCAGCAGCCGCGGGACAACTCAACGGGAAAACGGGATCGCAGCTGAGCAAACAGCTCCCGAAAATACACCCGCCGCCGCCGCTAATTCGCCATCGATATGCAGACGACGCTCCCGATTTCGTTCTAATTTGCCATTCCGGACGCGTCCGGGAGGGAGATACCCCCTCCTCCTCCCTATCTTCTTTTTTTTTTCGTTCGTTCGAGAAACAAGCAGACGACAGCAGCGGAACATTTCGCCTTCTCCTCCGCATTAGTTCTCTCTCTCTTCCCTACTAAGTGGGGATATACATCGCGATTTCCCCCCGATTGGATCGATTCTTTTAGTTTCCGATTCTTTTGAAATCGATTTCCAACTGAATTGAGAAGGATCTGGATCTAGAGTAGGGATGATTTGACAGATTGCACTAAATTGGGTCCCGCGCCTAAAGGATCCTCACTTCAATCAAAACTTTTACTTAATATCCTCGATTTTGTTAGTAATTTTAACTCAAATTTCATATCGAGATTATTATATTTCTTAATAGAAGGTATTAGAGCAGGGGTTCTCAAACTTTTTATGTCGCGGAGCCCTTTTCAAGAGACAAATTCTTCGCGGAGCCCTTTTCCGAAATAAATTTTTCAAGGTATAAAAGCAAGTTACATAAAACCCATTGCTTCTAGAAATAAAAGCATAAAAGAAATTTATTTCGGAAGGGGTCCAAAATTATTCCTCAGCCCCTCCCATGCATATTTAACAGTTTAACGTAGCTTTTAAAAACATTTTTAGGTATAATTTGCATCTAAGATAATTTATTTTTAAGAAAAATTGTGACGAATTAAGATCCGAGTACAATAGAAGGGTCTGGGGGTCCTTCCTCCCCAGAAGATTTTGTGAAATGTGATCCTTAAAAACAGATTTTTTTAAACTCGTTTCAGGTACATCATTGTCCAAGTTTTAGACATTCATTTTGGACATTCTCCCATGCATATTTAACAGTTTAACGTAGCTTTTAAAAACATTTTTAGGTATAATTTGCATCTAAGATAATTTATTTGTAAGAAAAATTGTGACGAATTAAGATCCAAGTACAATAGAAGGGTCTGGGGTCCTTCCTCCCCAGAAGATTTTGTGAAATGTGCTCCTTAAAAACAGTTTTTAACTCGTTTTAGGTACATCATTGTCCAAATTTTGGACATTCATTTTTAGGTAGGATTTTAATTTTAACGAAATTACTATAAAAATTGACAATAAAAAAGTTTCAAGTACAATAGGAGGTTTTGGGGGTCCTCCCCCAAAAGAATTTCGGAAATTTGACCCTAAATAACATGGTTTTAACTTGTTTTGTTATACGTAGTCCGATTTTCCGGGGGAGAGGCAGGGCCCTCTCACGCCTTTGATATACACCCCAGGATATATGGAATATTTTGTTTACCAATTATATTTTATCATTGGATACAATGTTAATCTTTATTTTAAATTTCTGTGCCTTTTATCTCATTTCTGTCACTTAAATTTTGTCACTGCTATCACTTTTTAATCATTATGCCGGAGATGCATGAACAAAGGATTCATACAGAAATCTATTCATCTGTAAATTTTGTTTTCTTAAAATTGACTTCTTTTGAAATCGAGAGCTGTTTTGGGGGGCTGTTAGACCATACGTCAGAGGTACATATCGAAATTTATTTACACATGGCCCAAAATCATTCCTTATCCCCTCCCATACCATAGGATCAATGTTAGCTTTTTATGCATTTTTTGGCAGAATTTGCATCTTAAAGAACTTAATATAAAAAACGTTTTGTGTAATTAGGTTCCAAATGCTATAAAGGGGGGGCTTGGAAATTTGACTACTAAAAACAGGTTTTCCCTTGGTTTTGGTACATCTACTGCGAATTTCGGACATACTTTTTTAAGTGTGATTATAACATACCTGCCAACCGTTCCGATTAAATCGTATTTGTTCCGATTTTTCACTGTTGTTCCGAAAATACGATTTCAGTACCAAATGTTCCGTTTTTACGTCCCCCTGTCCCGCCATTTTCGACCTACTCGAATTGTGCAATAATAAGGCGTTTAGTCTCAGTGAAAGGGTGTTAATTCTAGTTCATAAGAACAAGAGTGACTCTCAGAGTTCCATGGACTCTGATACTCTACAGGCATTGCTAGCTGCGAAAATAGTAATTCTGATCCATGCTATATAATAAATCTTTCAGTGCTGACCTACTAAAAAGGGCAAAATCAGCTACTTTTGTAGCACTTAATAAAGATTAATTTTTCTATTTCCCACACAATGTTTGCTTATTTCACTGTTTCATTTTATTAGTACTTACTAAGTATTTTTAAATCTTTCTCAGTTATTATGTATGAAATTCCCAGTGTTTACCATCTTGAGTCATTTTTGTTATTCTATTCGCAGAAATTTAAACCCAGATAAAAGGGAAAAAATTAACTTTATTATATCCTAGTATAAATGTAGATAATTATTTGTCAGAATATAAAGGTAACGCTTAGTCCTCTTAATAACCATAAGATACCTTAGATAAGAGATAAAAGTTATGAATTACAAGCTCTTTTTTAATAATACCCCTTTAACACATTCAAAATGTGTCGTGTGTGTTCCTATTTCTGTTTCTGAAATGTTGGCAGGTATGTTATAATTTTGCTGAACTTTATAAAAAAAGGTGCTGAGTAATCAATTTGAGAGGTGGGGGAATGGGGTTCCTTGGTGTGCTACTATTCGGCGCGGCGTTTCAGCGGCAGAAATAAAATGGAAGTAAAAAGAACTCTCATAAATCTTCTAAAAACTAGAAGAAGAAAAATTTGGTTCCGAAACGGGCCGGCGCCCAAACGGCCAGCGCCAAATCGTCCCATCCCGGGGGTTCCTCCCCCAGAAAAGTTTTGGAAATTTGACCCTAAAAACAGGGTTTTAACTTGTTTTGGTAAACCAAAAAAGACCTGAAAAAGGCAAAAACCAGCAGACCTTACCGACACCTTACAGAAAGTTATTTATATAACATTTCAGAGAAAAGCAAATTAGAAATTATCAAAATGTGTAGTTATTTCAAATTTCTTCGCGGAGCCCCTGGAAATGCTTGGCGGAGCCCTAAGGGCTCCGCGGAGCACAGTTTGAGAACCGCTGTATTAGAGAAAGTAGCAATGGATTAGGCACGTTCTGAGAAAAGCGATTAGTTTTATAAAGAAACAAGGATCTGGATTGGAATCCCTAAGTAAAAAGAAATAGGGGAAGACGAAAAAAACCTACCGTAGTGTCGTGATTTGTGTCTGAATCTGTTATCAAAAGTATGTGAGTATGTGATTTACTCTGTCGTTATTTAAGAACATTAACCTAACCGTGTGGCAACACCTAGAGACTGTGACGTCATGATGTATAAGTATATAAACTGCTTAGTATAATTCCGCCTCTCCTTTTGCCTTTTAGTTTTTTGCCTTTTAGTAACAGGTTTATATTTATATTAATTAGAGCTTTGTTGCTAATAATGGAGAATAATATTTCTAATATTTTGGCAACGGGGAAGGGGTCTTAAAATTAATTTTAAAAATATTTAATAAATTAGTGGTGAGGTGATAAAGGCGAGATGAGACAAATGCCCACATATGAAATGAATAAGATGGAACACAAAGAATTCCAAGTCAGTTTTTCAAAAGACACCTTTTGTTTAGTTGCTGTTAATTCTCACTTCCACTTTTGATTTTTAGGTAAAGTTTGAAAAAGAATTTGAAATGAAAAACATTCACCAATATATTTAATTTCACGAAAGCTAACTTGAGTAAACGTATCTATTGCCATTAAAATCGATTCTCCGAAGGATGCGGAGAATCGATTCCGTGCCATTATTTGATTCGGAAAGTGCCGGCGGCGAAACGGAGAGGAAGGAATAAAAGAAGCTGGGGAACAAATAAAAAAGAACCCTTCCGCGAAAAGAAAGAACAAAAACGGAGGGAAAGAGCGATCGCCCCGCCGAGGAGAGAAGCCATGGAATGAGATTACATAGACAGGGCATCGTTATGTTATCCTTGTGTGCCAACATGGATTGTGGCAAAAAGAAACTCGTAACAAAGGAAAAGGTAAAGAAGTAAAAAAGATAAATGTTAGTTTTTTTTATCAATCTTTTTTTTCAAATCTGAAAATTCTTTGTTTTATTTTCTTTTTTTCTGGACGTCCATGGACTCGTGGATTCGGTTTGATCATTTTGAAGCATTTTGGGGGATCAGCAACAACAAGAATGTCGTCAATTACTATGAGTTGAGCCTCAAACAATTTTTTTGCGTGAAACATAGTAATGCGTGCTGCAAAACGAAACTGAGTGACGTATTACAATGCAACGCGATTTTGTGCGTGTAATCAACAAAAGAATGTAATCTAATCATTGAAGGGCGACCTGTTGCGGAATCAGGGAAGTCTAAAATGAAACGCATTTCTAACAAGTGTGGAGATGTTGAGTTAAGTTGGCATGTGTCCTTTGCTGCAGGTATCAACCCGGCTTCGAGACTACTAGGAGATGTTAAGTTTTTATACAGGGTGTATCTGAAATGGTGCAACAAACTTTCAGGGATGATAGTACTCATCAAGACGAACAAGAATCGGTATAGAAAGGGGGTCCCAGACCAAATCCCAGGGAGTTAAAAATGGAGCGACACCCCAAAATATCATTGAAAAATTCAATTTGTAGAAGAACTACTATTGGTAAAAACTTAATTATGGTCTCAAAAATTGTGGTTTAATATTATCTTTAAAATTACCTCAAAAGTCTTCAATTTAAAAATTTTTTTATTATGAAAAACGTTAAAAAACACAAAAAATGTGAAAACTCTGCCAAAACCTTATTTTGTGTTTCGAAATCTTTTCTTTCGATTTGATAATCTGAAAGATCATAGTTGAAAACCCTTAAGTCCCAAGTTTCACGTAAATACAATCAATATTAAACGCTTGAGATCCTGTTAAAGTTTGTTTTTTGCGTGCGCTAACAGCTGTTCTGGAAACAGCTCTAAAAAACTGCTTGCGCACCCAAAAAACAAACTTTACAAGGATCTCAAGCGTTTAATATTGATTGTATTTACGTGAAACTTGGGACTTAAGGGTTTTCAACTATGATCTTTCAGATTATCAAATCGAAAGAAAGGATTTCGAAATACAAAATAAGGTTTTGGCAGAGTTTTCACATTTTTTGTGTTTTTTAACTTTTTTCATAATAAAACAAATTTTAAAGTGAAGACTTTTGAGGTAATTTTAAAGATCATATTAAACTACAATTTTTGAGACCATAATTAAGTTTTTACCAATAGTAGTTCTTCCACAAATTGAATTTTTCAATGATTTTTTGGGGTGTCGCTCCATTTTTAACTCCCTGGGATTTGGTCTGGGACCCCCTTTCTATACCGATTCTTGTTCGTCTTGATGTATGCTATCATCCCTGAAAGTTTGTTGCACCATTTCAGATACACCCTGTATAAATCAGCGTGCTAGGCTATAACTTTTGAGAAAATTAATCAATTTTGCTATGCTTCTGGAGATGCCACTGACTCAAAAAAAGTCTTAAAGTTAAAGGCTTATAATAGCTAAGCTTTTTTAAATTGAAAATATCAAGTTTTCCCCCAAATATCCCCTTTGCCTGGACCAGCTTTCCTGCAACAAAACAATGCTCGCGGAGAAAACAGTTTTACAGGCATCAACGGAAATAAATGCTTTCCTGCAATAAGATAGAGCTAGAGGTAAAAACGGTTTTACAGATTCGGCCTCAATAGATTAGCTTTCTTGCAACAAGACAACGCTTGAGGAAAAACCAGTTCTACAGATTCACGCTGGTAATGTTGCTTTCCTGCAACAAGACGAATTTAGAGGTAAAAATTGTTTTGTAGATTCCTCTAACGAGCAGAATTCTGGCAAAAAGTGTGTTTGCTTTGGAAGGTTAAGGTTGACTTTAAAAAATCTGTCTTTTTTTTTACAGATTTTTCATATTATACAGTAAATTATACAGTAAATTTTTCGTTCTAAAATATTTAAACTTCTTTAGTTAAAGGGGTTTCTGAATATAATCCGTTTTTAAGGGTTAATGAAGATTGTGAGAACTAAAAATTAAGGAAATAACAATAAAAAATAAATAATTATTATATCAGTGTATTTGAAGTACACACAAAATGAAACTAACTAGGTTGGTTGGGGCCATTCATTAATTACGTAAGGAAGATTTTGTCAACTTTTGACCCCCCTACCCCCATGTAAGGGTAAACCCCTCCTTCAAACCTCTCCTCCCTATTCTTACGTAAGATTCCATTTCGTTTTTCCAATAAATTGTTAGAAAAGGATCAGTTGCACTAAAACTCTCAGTTTGACGTAAATCAAAGATTTTTATTTTTCAACAGATAAGTAATATTCTTGCTGTCAACTACATATTACTATTATATTATTATCTCTTGATTAGAATAATTGGAATTTGTTTACATTAACTTGGAAAATCTTAAATAAGAATGGGTTTGACCCGCCCACCCCCCAAGTAAGGGTACGTAGATATTTTTCCAACCCCCTCCCCCTCGGGACCCTTACATAATTAAAGAATGGCCCCTTGGTTGTTTTTGGTTTTATGACTTTTTTTGGTTAGGTGATACTAACTAGAAAAACATATTTTAGAATTGAATGTAACATTGTAAAATTCCTGTAAAATTATGTTTAAAAATCCAATTTATAAAATTATTTATCATGGAATCATGTTGTAACTATAGTAATGTGATATAATCTTTAGTATTTAAGCACTTATTTAAAAATAGAAGAATGATGAAATAGAAGAATAATGAACCCCCATACCCCTTACTAGTACCCCAAGGAGATCTTCAGTGATAATTTTTAGGAAATCCTCAATATTTTGACATTTTTGGTCAAAAAGTAAAGGTAATGGTGTTGAAAATTGCCCCCCTTAGACTCAAAACGTTTCTAAAAATGAGTTAAAACCCTGGACCCCCATACCCCCTATCCCCAAGGGAATCTTGTCTGGAAAAGTGCCCTCCCTTTGGAGCCGTGCTGAATCCGCGCCTATGAGATACAGGTGAATATTCGTAGCTGACGTTACCATGAAGTCATTTACTGAGTGGCTTTGGATAAGTGTAGAAATCTAAGTGAAGAAAAGCATTATATAACGGCCACTTTCTGCCCTCAACGGAGACTGATATTCGAAGTGCCGTCTATCCGTATTTCCCCCTACGCGGGAAGAGGGATGCGGAGGATGGAGAGGAGTGGGAGGAGGAGGGGGGGGACGTGATTACTCGCCCGCTCTGGAATTGGGGAGGGGGGTGGAAGTGAAGTGATGGACAACCCTCGCGACGACACCTGCGCCAAAACGGAAGCAAAAATGCCGGGGGGCGTCCCCTCATTGCGAGGGGAGCTCCCCATCGGAAGGGGAGAGAGGGAGGGAACTAGAGGGAGCATGCTCCTCCGATAGCGTGAAAATTGGAGACGAATGGACCATTCAATGTGTTGTCTCCCTCTCGGAGAACTGTCTGGATGGCCTTAATATTATCTCAACTCATAAATAAAATAACACCTTTTAACAATAACAAACATTTATTCAAAATACATTTCTTCAATACTTTCGCCCATCGCTCACGCAAATAATAGCTCACGCGCATTTTCAAAAAACAATCTACTCTCCGGTTCCAGTTACATCCGCTCGCAGGCGGGCGCGTGGACTAAGACGGAATGATTACAACATTCGGCCAACCTGACCATGGATCGACCTCGATCCCACAATCTCAATATCAAAATTATTTACACTTTCACAATAATAACACTAACAGTACATGAAATACGCACCAAAATAATCAAAAAAAAAAATTTACCCACACAACATACACTTAGAAAATGACTAACTATCTAAACTAATAAGTAGCACAAAAAAACCACAACTTATCATTAAACTTAATTATTTAAACCTGCCATAATTAACATTTCTAGAAAAAGGGGATAACGGCGAGGCTCTAGTCTCCCTCATCCCTATCCTATCCCGTTTCTTACCCATTTTCCCACAACAGGTTTTGTCCCTATATTTTCTTTTATTTCCATTTGAATCAAACTCGTGTAACCAAACTCCTCTATCATAAATGCAAAACAATCGCGGTACTCATTGATAAGTTCAAGAATTTCTTTCTTTCCAATCATTGATAAGGACTCGTCAAAGTTAACCTCCTCCATACTAATTGGTCGACTATTTACTTTTTCAACCGAATTCACTACCTCAAAACACTCATTAAAAATTTCCTGATCCACCTCTAAGATTTCCTCAACTCGACCAATACTCTGACCTACTACACAATCTACCTTTTCAACCAAATTCGCTTCCTCAAAACACTTATTTGAAATTTCCTGATCCACCTCTATGATTTCCTCTACTCGACCAATACACTGACCAACTACACTATCTACTTTTTCAACCAATTTCTCTTGCTCAAAACACTCATTTGAAATCTCCTGTTTCACCTCTGTATTTTCCTCTACTCGACCAATACACTGACCAACTACACTATCTACTTTTTCAACCAATTTCTCTTGCTCAAAACACTCATTTGAAATCTCCTGTTTCACCTCTGTATTTTCCTCTACTCGACCAATACTCTGACCTACTACACAATCTACTTCCTTAATCACAACATTATCCGAACCAAAATTATTTAACGGCACCAATGTCTCACTTTCTACAATTTCCAATTGTGAACCTAACGCGTTTTTCTCCATTTCTACCATTACTAAACTATTACGCAACTCCTCCGACGGAATGTTCACGGAATGCTTCTCAATAACTACTTCATTTTCTGACACTAACTCTATCTCACTCTCTGCAACAGGCAACTCGATTTCTCTTAAACTGACACCTTCGATAGGATCCAATGACAAAACACCACAACTAAAGGCTAAATTAACACAGTTCATAAAAGTTCGCCCTACTACCAACTCACAAGGAATAGTTTTAGAATCCAAAATCAATATTTCCACTTTCTGCACCTTAACCGAATCTATCTCTACTTCACAAGTTAACTTACCTATCGATTGAACGACACATCCTTGTAAACCAAAAATCTGTTTATTATCATTAGAAAAATGTAAACCCAATTCTTCAGCAACTTCCCTCGAAAGCATACATGACGATGATCCTGTGTCAATCAAACACAAAATATCTCGTTTTCGAATACCATTAATGTGCGCGAACCTCATAAATTCATGGTTGTTTTTGTTTTGAGCGATTATGTTTGATTCTTCTTTTTTCACTTCCGAATATTTTCTTTTTGAACGATTCTCTTCAAAGTTGTTTCCATTCGCAGGTGGTCCGCTTTGATAGAATGTGTGATGATTCGCATTTGGCCTTGAACAATTTTCGGAGTTTCTTTTCTCTTGTTTAGGAATATTCGGGCAAGCACGTGCGATGTGACCTTTTTGATAACAGGCATAACATATAGGAATATGAGTTCTGGGTGTACTTGGATGTACTTTATTGAAGTTATGCTTCCTCCAATTTTCTTCGCTCATCTCATTTTTAAATCTCGGTTGATTTTCGTATCTGCCTCGTTCTCGGGGTGAAAACTGGTACGTCTGTTCCGAGTAGCTTCTTGGAATATTGTCATGGGACTGAGTCTTCGACTTCATAGTTTTCTTTACTTGTTCAAGCCTTAGTTTCTCCGCTTGAAGTTCAGCTAATATCAATCTCTCTTCACGTTCCTCTCTTCTTATGCGGTCTTCACGTTCTTCTCTTCTTCTGATATCTTCTCGTTCTTCAGCTTCAATCTTCTGTATTTTTCTTTCTTTCATTTCACGATCTTCAATTATCTCAGACAGATAGGACTTCGTGGTTTCCTCATTATAACCCTCACTACTCGTTATACACTCTATTATTTCCTTATTCGACGTTTTACTAGGGGGGATAACCAAATCTAACTCAAAAGCCAATTGAAGCAAATCATCTTTTTCCCCTTTATCAAAGAAAGCCATTTTTTGTAAGAGGGCAAAAAAAATTAACCAATAACCCAATAATAATAATACTAATACTATTTCAAAAAATAATATACACTCAACTCAATACTTATTCTAAAAAAAAACTCAATAATACTCTACTTCAATAATACACTACTTCAATATTCTACTTCAATAATACACTACTTCAATATTCTACTTCAATAATACACTACTTCATAAAAATACCATTTCAAAAACAATATATACTCAACTCACTTAATTAGGAAAATTTTTCGATATTCACCACGCAACAAGAAATATACTTAAAAAAATCAGCGGTAGGACGGGATGTCCTCTCAATCATCGGCAGGCGGGGTGCCCACTCAAAACATCAGTATAGGACGGGATGTCCACTCAAAACATCAGTAGGACGGGATGTCCACTCAAAACAACAGTAGGACGGGGTGTCCTCTCAAAACATCAGTAGGACAGGGTGTCCACTCAAAAAAAAATCAGCAGTAGGACGGGGTGTCCTCTCAAAAAATCAGCGGTAGGACGGGGTGTCCTCTTACACATCAGTAGGACGGGGTGTCCTCTCAAAACATCACCAGCATCTCAATCTCGGCAAGGGCTGCCTCTCCGTTTCGCTCTCGTTACCGTTACTTTTGGTTTCAACTCGCAGTCGTCGATTCAAATCCCACTTCTGATTTGTTGTCTCCCTCTCGGAGAACTGTCTGGATGGCCTTAATATTATCTCAACTCATAAATAAAATAACACCTTTTAACAATAACAAACATTTATTCAAAATACATTTCTTCAATACTTTCGCCCATCGCTCACGCAAATAATAGCTCACGCGCATTTTCAAAAAACAATCTACTCTCCGGTTCCAGTTACATCCGCTCGCAGGCGGGCGCGTGGACTAAGACGGAATGATTACAACAAATGTTTGCTGGCGTCCAATGCGTTATATTATTTTAGTATGAAGATATGCTCTTTCATTGATCTTCCTCATTATATTGATATAGTATTTTCCCGATGATCTGTTATGTACGAGGGTTGTTTTTTAATTAACTTCCGTTTTTTCCTGTAAAAAAAAGTAGTGGGAGTTTTGAAATAATTTTGGTACTGGTAGATAGGTACATCCTTGAGGATCAATTTCCTTCTTTTTTGGAAAAAATTGGACATTTTTTCTATTATTTATCGAATTTACAAGCGCGCTCCTTGAACTTATTTCCCGCCGGCCCATAGAGAATTTCTCTTCCTTTAAACTCTGTTCGCATTAACAATAGACAATCAGCAGGCAGGTGATTTTTGCAGCATGATATTGTGCATGTTTAAAACCATATGTTTTGCATGTGTCAAGTTCCAGGCATTGGGGATTCTGGAGTTACAGCCATAATAAACAAGGCAACATCGATAGATTCGCAGGCAAAGTGTGCGCTGAGGGGGAAAACGGCTGTCCGAACCGATGCGAGGCTCAACGAAAAATCAAATTTTCATGAAGCGGAATCGAAAAACTTGTGAAATAGTACGGTAAATGGTCTATTTAAAGGTGATTACGTTGAAAAGTAATTAAAGATGTTTGTAACCTTCCGTAATAACCTTATTTTTAAATATTCATTTGTTTTTTTTATTTTTAAACAATCAAAAAGGGGAAAATTTCGAAAAAGATGATTTCTCTATGGGTTGGCGGGAAAACAGTTCGAGGAGCGCGCTTGTAAATTCGATAAATAATATAAAAAATGTCCGATTTTTTCCAGTAAAGAAGGAATTTGATCCTCAAGGATGTACTTATCTACCAGTAGCAAAATTATTTCGAAATTCCAACTACTTTTTTTTCAGGAGCAAAACGGAAGTTAATTAAAAAACAACTCTCGTATAATTATATTATTAGTTTTTTAATTACTGTCTATATGAAAAAAAAACGTTTATTGTTTTCATTAAACAATTTTATTGCTGTGAATTTCATCACTTGTACGAACATTGTGGTCTCAGATGACTCTCACGATTTTTTTGTTACTTTACACTATTTTATGTAATGAATTCCTAGTTAAAAAAGGTTAACGAGGGTTTATAAAGAGGATTAATGATGGTTTATACAGAGGGTTTTAAAAAGAGGGTTAACTGTACTTGCTAAGTCTAAAGACAGTGGCCTATAAAGTCTGTCTTTTTTCGCTTCTACATATCCCCAATCCTAGGAAGTGAATGGCCTGTCTCGCTTGGGGTTACACTAACCGCCTAGCGAGAAAAGACAAACTATATCAAGTGTCCCAATTTTGAGTAACTAGGAATCATAATTTTACCTTAGACCCTGTGGAAAAAGCAAGATCAGTTCTTACGAGTCTGTAATCGAAAAGTAAACAGAATAAATGTAAAGAAATAATGGGTAACAGACATAACAGTAACAGAAATAACAATAATAAATGTAAAGAATAACTGCACCGAAATCTTGAATTCAAATTTTGTATACCACATTTATGTTAATCTCCTTAGAGAGAGAAATTCAAAGCGTCTCTCCCTCTATGTCTTTCTATCTCTACTGGTGTTCCCTATTGGAAAGACGGCCCCCGAAAGAGGAGAAACAAGAGGGAAGGTGGGGGGGGATTTTGCGGTGGCGATGAAATGGGTTGTAGTACCACTTTTGCTCGACGGATTCGAATGTGTTAAGTCCGAACGAAATCTAATCCCGGGATCTCTTTTTTATTTCCCTTCGATGTTGTTTGGTGTTGGATGTCTTTTTTTTCTTTTGTTGTGAGAATGTGATGGTTGGTATGGAACTTCTGTTCTGCACCAACGAACTTCTGTTCCGTTATTGTATTGGAAAAAAGTAGAGGAAAATAAATAAAGTTGGTATTTAACCCTTTACTTACCGACGGTACTTGTAAGTACCACTTCCCAATGTTCCAAATTCGTCCAATTTTCGTCATGTAAGGCCAAATTTAGTTTACTTATCGTATAGTTGCAGTTACGTAAACTTGACATATTTTGGATGAGGATGAGGAAAATAATTTGGTAAATAAAGGGCTGAAATAGTTATATTTAGTTGTCGAAATGCACCATCATCCCTCTTTTTAGAAAATATCTGGCCCACCACATCTATCTCCTATCTTTCTTATTCTCTTTTTTTCTGTTTTAGTATGGATCTCTCTCACATTACCTCTTTTTTTTCCTCTCCCCTTTCTCTCTCTTCCCCCCCGGTGATCTCTTTCTCTCTTAGCTCTCTCATTTTTTATTTCCTTTACCTTATATTTTGATTTGCTTCTCTCATATTTCCTCTTACTTTTTCCCCTTCTCCCTTTCGCTCTCCCAATCTCTTTCTCAATTTTTTACCTAATTTCTTCTCCTCCATTACATCTTTCTCCATCGTGATTTGGCTATGCGAAGGGAGTGAAAACCTTTGTAAATAAAATGTTCAAGAAAATTGCTCGAATTCGTACTCTCTAGCTATTCATCTATTGTTTTTAATGTGAAGGACGTTTTAACATATTAAACTCTTTGTAAATTTTATCCTCTTTGTATAAAAGCCCGTTTCTCATCTTATATATGAGTTTCTCTGGATGACCATGGTGTAAGCCCAGCTAATATTTCAAGTAATTTAAGAATCCTATAGGTGCCTGTGTGTTGCTGTTATGGAGGAGGTATTTATGGGAGTAGCTCAATTATTGAGCTTGATATTTATGCAACTACATCACGACTTAAAGGATCTAAACAAGAATCCACATTCGCATGCTTATCTCAAAAGTTCTATTTTTCAGAAGTATCTCCAGCCTTTTTGTTTATCTTAATGTTTTGTGTGAAATTGTAAAAATCAACTCAAAAGTTTTTAAATTCAATATTAGCTTTATATCGGGAACAATTTTAATAAAACTACGGTCCTGCATGTGTAATTCTTTAAAAGGAATAACAGGATAAAATTTAATGGGGAATAGCCCAAAAGGATCCGTAATAGAGGGGAAAATACTTTAAAGATCCATTTCAAAAGCTAAAAAATTTTAAAAGGTTTGATTTTTAGTAAAAAATATTTTTCTATAAGGTTTATTTTAAAAAAAATATTCCACATTTCTTAAAAATATACTCCCTGTATTGACTTACGTCGCTGTGCTTCAGAGCATCTCTACAAATTCCATCGCACCCAGAAAGAGAGGACCTTCTCCCCTAATGAACGACCGCCCTGTCGACCGAACGAAAGACGAAGGGCGTTCGATTTATCGCCCCACCCCCGACGAAGGTCCGGAGTTAATCATGCCATTCAATCCCTCCTCCCGAGATGGATGGGGCGCGGAAAAAAGCCGCGTGGCGTCTGGGAAGCCGTCTTCCACGCAGATAATAATGAAGAGTGAGTGAGAGGCGAGCATCTATCACTGCTGGGATGGAGGTTGGGGGATTGCGAGGGTTTTTAGGGGGTGGGCCTTGAAATGGGGTAACGTTTTTTATCTGGGACAAAATTTCTACAAACTCATCTAGATGGCGCCACTCTTTTCCCCTATCAACATTTCTCCTACGTCACACGTGTGGCTTTGTCAACATGTGCTAAGAAAAATGCGAATTAAAAATAATAATCCTGTGATTTGAACCTAACTGCTTACAGCTATCTATAATAAAAGGTTAGTAAGCTTTCTTAGAAGCCTCAGTGAGTTGTAAAAAACACTTTTATATTAGGAATCATCGATCTTTTTTCTTTCTTTACAAAACGGAGAAAAAATTAGCTATGCTCCATCATCACCTAAAAACGAAGTGTCTATTTGCACGGCCCAAACGGCCCGTGGCGCATGCGCTGTAGGTCTCGTGATTACGTAGCAGTCTCGGCGCTTAGTGATGGAACCAATGGAACGCCGGGCCGTGGACATTAGAGTAGAGTTTAGTTGAAAAAAGGCCGTGCCAATAGCCAGTGCCACCTAAAAATACACTGCAAAAAATAATCGCACAGAAACAGAAAAGCTCTGGCAGCAGAAGTTGCCTGAGCTTTCCTTTTCACGGAATTTCTTAGCTGACTGAGTTTGTTCTGTATTCAACGACTTTTTCTGTAATATATTTAGGGACATAACCTACTATTAAGCTTTCCTAAGAAGCCTCAGTGTAAAAAACACTCTTATATTAGGAATCATCGATCTTTTTTCATGTTCTTCTCATTCTGTTGTGTGATTGGTTTTAACCTGAATGGAAGGAGGGTTTCCATTGGACGATCGTTTAAACCGGAAATCCGGCTGGGGGATCTGTAATGTTTTTGTTTACACTCAGAATTCTTCCCATAGAGAAGATAATCAAGGTTTTTTACAGGACTAAGTTGCCTCTATTATGTTATGAAAAGGGAGCAGTTATGTCTTGTAGAAGGAAAGGATCAATGAAGTGTTTGAATCTGGACCTCGGTAAGCATTTGTAAATGTGCTAAGTATGTTGAGTCTAAAAAAGGTTTGAAGTTTTGGAGTTATTTGTTAATTATGTAATGAATTTTTTATGATTTAATCGCTGAAACTACACTGCAAAAAATAATCGAAACTGTTAGCTGAAACTTCACAAACTTTAAGGAATTTATTCATCGGAAATATTCTATTTTAACTACATATACTTAATGTCTCTACGGACTGGTTTCTCAACTTCGGAAATTTTAGTAGGTTATGTCCCTAAATGTATTGCAGAAAAAGTCGTTGTATAAAGAACAAGCTCAGTCAGCTAAGAAATTCTGTGGAAAGGAAAGCTCAGGCAACTTCTGCTGCCAGAGCTTTTCTGTTTCTGTGCGATTATTTTTGCAGTGTATTTTTAGGTGATGGTGCATTCCCAATTTTTTCTCCGTTTTGTAAAGAAAACATTTTTTCTTCTCTATTATCTACTTTTTACCATCTCCTTTTTTACCATTACTTCTTTTTTACCTGAACATTGACGTTGACGCCGTTCTAAACAAAAACATAGGCCTTCTAGTCTTTGTCTTTCCAAAGCAGCTTAAGCCCAGAAACCAAATCCCCATTATGTACCGTCATTTCCCTTTGTGAAACTCTCTCTCCACTTTTTGCCTTCCTCCCGTGATTACTCCCGATGAAATTTCTTTTCGAAAACTTTTCAAAACTGTCACCGCGAACGAATCTTTCGGAAAGAATGGCATCACCACCCCCAGAACAAACGAACGGTGCCGAAAACGACCCTTTCCTTCACCCCGGATCGAACGAAAGAGAAGGGGGAAAAAAGCTCTCTTTGATTCGTCGTCAAAAGCGTTGCCAAACAATGCCCGCGAAATAACCGCTCCGTTTGAAGTGAGTTGTTGTTTCATTAGCGGCGTTTCTCTCTCTCTCTTTTGCGGAGGTGGGTTTAGCTCGTTTAGGGATTAGCATGTAGAGAGCACTTCGGTACGGAAACCATTCGTGCCAGCACGTAAGTGGCCAAAAGAAATATGTAATGGGTATTCCATCCATAGTATCACTATCTTTCCATAAAAAAGATCGGAAAACGGTTCAAATATTTCTTCATGAGAGAAAACAAACGTGAATGACTCATTGGAAATAATCTATTTTCTATAGACGCTGTTGCTGTTTTTCCTTGCCACCACGCATCGTAGACTTAATAGGTTCTTCGCGGTTGGGGCTTTTCTATAGTCAGTTATAAATCCACGAGATTATTTTAAAACACTATATGGTGTTTGGAGAAACGACCTAAACCAAAACCTATATTTTATTTGGTTTTTATTTGGTGAATTTATACTAGTATGGGAGAAACGAGTCCTTCCTTTTCCATTGAACACTTTCTAATTCTTATAAACAAGCCTATTGCAAAATATAATTGTTGTTTTAATAATCGAAGAGGAAAATTGACAAGGCTTGGAAGTTGGATCTGGTTTCCCGAATAACTTTGCATATAGAGATCACTCACAGGAAGTATCTCAACGAAAGTTATTGATCATTTTATACCCCTCCCGCTCCTCCCTTTTATTTTCTTCATTGTCATATTTCAGTGACCACCTCCCCATTGAAATGAACCCTTCCTTCCTTCCTCAATGGCCAGATCCTCAGAATCGAATTCCAAGCTCTTCTATCCCTGGCCATGGACTTCCAGTTAATTACTCTCAAAACTCCCATGTCTGTTTATCTTTTTTGTCATACGATTTTCATCCATTCTGCTCAGGTGTCCAGCCCATTTAATTCTCTGAATACTAATATATTTTACAATATCTGGTTCTTAAAAAGAATTATGGAGTTCACAGAGTTGGTTCTTCTTCTCCAGATATTGTTACATTTTATGCCGCCAAAAATGCTTCTTAAAACCTTCCTTTCAAAAATAAAGATGATACCTTTAGCTTTTTCTGTCATTGTCGCGGTCTCAGCAGAGTATGTAATAATGGGTCTAATTAAGCTTTTGTAAATTAGAATCTTCGTTTTCCTGCTAGTGAAGTTAGACTTCAAGTATTTTTTGAGACCGAAAAAACATCGGTTAGCATCTGTTACTCGAAATGAACCCTTTATTTATATTTTAAAATTTAATCTAATAGAAAACCTAAATTCATTTCAATAAATTTATTTCTTTGGAATTAAACAATCTTTTGCTGCTCTATTAACACTTTAACAATTGTGAAAAAAATAGTTTTTGAAGTGTGACGTCATAAAAGTTTGAACTACCCCTCCTCTCTAGTCAGATTGTCTTTCTTGCAAGACCCTTATCCTCCCCTTAAACAAGAACGATATACTTTAAATGTAGCAGATAGAAATCTTAAACGTCAACAGCGAGATGGTAGCCACACTGGTTTACAAAAAGGGTCCGCTGTCCAACGCGCTCTCTGATCGTCTGTCGCTCTACGTTCCGTGACGTGGGTGGATCGATGGCGGGAGTTGGTGGGCTTCTCCGCCGATCCGCTCGGCCGGAAGGAGATGCCACCGCTTTAATGGGATCTATCAAACGCTCGCTCGCATGCAGCCATAGGAAAGTGCGGCTCAATGGCACAAAGAAAAGAATATATTTGTTTGGAAGGAACACCCGAGGTTAAGTTGAACGTACGAGGAAATTGTAGTAGGGGAGAGTGGTCAACAATGAGACAAAATTTCTTGCAGTTTTGAATCTGGCTGCACAACATTTGTATTCATATAGCAACATGAGAAGTAGAATCTTCAAATTGTCATTCGATTTTGGTTAGTGTGGCGCCATTTTTCGCAATCCTATTTACAAAAGACTGTTTTCAGGTAAGAAAAGTAAATTTCATTATTAGTTTTTATAACTTAATAATTTTTTTCATATAACAGTTGGAAAAAAATTGGTGGTTTCATGATATACCATGGCATTTAAGGAACAAATCAATGTATAACAACCCCTATTCCTATAACTGCCAAGATGGCTTTTGTTTAACTTCTGTCATTGCAGCTTGTACACAGTGAGACAAATTGAGATTTGCTTTCATCAGACGAAGATCTGAATGTTAATGAAAGAGCAATTGTTAACGATGATTCTGAAGATGATATTTTGCCTCTTACGGGACCTATACGGGCTGAAGATTTTGAGGAACTGGATAGAAGTCCAGTAAAAGGAGACTATGTTCTAGTGCAGGGATGGCGAACCTGTGGCACGCGTGCCACTGGGTGGCACGCGACCGGTATTTCGGTGGCACGCGATATTCACTAAAAATGACACAAAAAACTTTAGTACTAAACCAGATCCCCAAAACTTTTTAGCTAGCTGAAATTCAAAACATTTTCGGGGGAGGACACCCGAACCCCCACTCACCTCTTAGGTGCCGTTGGGCCGTTCAAATATTACGTAACAACCTTTTCTTGGTCATTTTGGACTCCCTCCTCCCCTTTTGTCAGCAAGGTAAGCAAATCCCAACCGCCCTTATAATAATTACGTAAGGAAACTGACATTAAGCCGTTAGAAAACAAAATCATGGATGCAAAAGGAGCCTGATTATTTTACGCAAAAGGGGGCATATAAGGGGGGGGCGAAGGGGCCCTGCCCCCCTCATTAGGACAAGGTATACCAAAACACCGCCTGATGGGCACCGCCTGATGGGCCACTAGGCCCGGGCAGACTTTGATTTGATTGATACCAAAACAAGTTAAAACCCAGTTTCTTCAGGTAAAATTTTGAAACATTTTTTGGGGGAGTGCCCCCAAACCCCCCTTTTCTACTTCAAACTTTTTTATAACACTCATGAAAATCAATCCTACCTAAAAATGTCCGAAATTCGGACTTAGATGCACCAAAAACTTGTTCAAAACCCTGTTTTTAGGGTCAAATTTCCAAAAATTATCTGGGGAGGACCCCCTGACCCCCTTTACTTGGAACTTCATTATTAACATTTTTTCTTAGATTAAATTCTAGAAAATGCAAATTCTACCAAAAATGTATTAAAAATCTGCATTAAACCTATTAAAGATGCATGGGAGGGACTGAAGAATAATTTTTGCCCCCTCCCGAAATAAATTTCTATATACACCACAGACTTTACGGCCCACCACTCACCACTTGAGCACTTTAAGTTAGGAACTCCTGTTCCAAACTATCGACCCTCAAAGGAGGATTTCATTTCCCAAGGGTTTAAAGATAATTTCTTAAAAAATATCAAGTGGCACACTTGACACCTGAAAATCATAAACCGTAATATAAATGGCACACTGATCGAAAAAAGTTCGCCATCCCTGTTCTAGTGGAATTTCATGCAAAGAAATCTACCTTTTACATTGGAAAAGTTATTAAAGGCAAAGACTGTAATGGGTAATGGGGACTTGGAAGTGAGCTTCCTGAGAAAAAGTGAAAAGATTATTGGGAAATTTGTACAGCCAAATGTTCCTGGTGCAGCATCTGTTCCAGAAATGGACATAAAAAATGTATTACCCCAGCCTGTAATGTTAGATTTGACTAAACGACAAAAATATCTTATTTAACTTGAAATCTATTTTCGATTCATTAATATCAAATAAATGTATAAAATTTAAAAAGAGAACTTTGTTCCTTGTTCCATTACGAATTTCAAAGCTGTTTGTATTGATAAATGTCATATCTGTAAAAGTTTTCTTCATTAAATAAATGCTTTAGTAGAGTAAATTTGTGTCTCATTGAGTACTACCTATCGTCTCATTGTACCCCATACATGGGGTACAATTTTTGTCTCATTGTTGATTACTCTTCTACACTTCCTTTTTTCAAAAAGTAGTAGGAGCAGTTGCTGTTCTGTATAGTCATACCACCAGGAGAAAAACTTTGACGTCTTGCAAAATAGTAGCGATAGTTGTGGAAATGGATTTTTACACTCAATTTTAGGAGAGGCTAATAAACCATGAAAATCCTTTTTGTACAAACTCTGCGCGGTTATCATTTGGATTTTTAATTATTTTCAGCGTTTGGGTTTTTCTGTCAAAGTTTTTCTCCTGGCGGTATGACTATAATCTTATGATGTTTATACTTACAGAGAAAATTACTTTTAATCTATCTAAAGTTATGTGTACTTCCCGATTTCTTTTATATTCTAAAATTGTTTTCGCTTTGCTAGCTTAAAAAACATTTCATTGACCAATGTTTTATTGAAATATTATTCTTTAATAATTTTCTAATTTTCCCTTCTACCACTTGATGTTTGTGCTATAAAATATTCTATGTTTCGATCTTTCGGTCTCACTTAATCGTCTCTCATTTTTCTTTACTAAATAAAAAAATCCAATGTTAGTATAATTGAATCGTCAGTTTCAAAAAAGGGAATTAGTCCAAAAAATTTAACATTCTTTTGTACTCATAAAAATATCTAAGCTACACTGAGTCTCTACTCTACACTGAGTCAAAAAAGAGTGAAAAAATAACTACCTCCATTAAGTATAGCCCCTTCAATTTGGCAAAATCCATGTCCATTCATTGTATTTCTTTATTTAATTCGAAATGTAGTTAAATTTGTCATCACTCACTGTGCCGAAAACTAAAAGCCTAAACAAATTTTGTGTTAAATTTGAAAGTGTTCCTTATCTTTTTTTCAGTGAATGAATGTTTGATCCCATCATTGACAGTCACTTACTCCATTGATGCTGCTTTAATGACTCAGTTTCATTAAATTTTACTTGCGCTAGTCTTTATATTTCTCTTTTTTGTGCTGTGAACTAAGCAGATGTATAATTTAATTGTCAATTCAATTTCATAAGTTCGAAAAAAGGAATAATTCCATCAACTTTTCTCAAGTGTAAAATATTTTTGTGTAAATACTCTTACATTATTTTTCGATGATTGTAATGCATTATGGAAGGTGTCAACCGGAAGTAACTTACCGAACTCCGATTGCATTGTTGATGGTTGAAATGCATAAATTGTAAGGTTTATTTCTCCATCTTAAGGTGACGTCTTGCCTCACTGATCAATTTTATTTCAAAACATCTTAAATTTACAACGAAATTTAAGACAATAAAAAACATAAATTTATATTTATTAAATAATAAGAGTTACCAGAAAATTCAAATTACTAATTCGAAATATTATTTACTTCTATTTAAAATTTTAAATGATCTGGTCAACTACTAGTAATCGGAGTTTTCAGCTTAAAGCGGAAATTAAACGGCGAGGTGTGACTAGTGAACGGTTGACACCGTCCATAAAATAAATCCTGATTTTCCATTACTTTGGTGGTTATACAACGAAAATTTCATCACTTATGTGTATTTTTTTTTCGATTTTCTCAAAAAAAAACTTGGTTTTTGAACTTATTCTCTTTTTAAACTGAAAATTCAATTTGTTCCCCTCCTCTTACAGTTAACAATTTTCAAGAGATAAAAGTAAATCTCCGGTTTAACCAATCCCACATCAGACATCCCTTTCTCCTGTGACGGTCCCTGGCATTCCCGACTCCCGCTCTGCCCCGACAACCGGGAAAAAGGGAATGCACCGGTTGATTGATCCTCCACCCCCTCCTCGGAAAGAAGAGACGGCGGGGGGCGTCGATCATTAAAGCGTTTAATGAAGGGGAGCTGAATCACGGGGGTGACGGAAGGGGGGCAAAGTGTCAGCTGTTCCAATATGGATCCGCGCGTTTGACCCTCCGGTGTAGGTTGATGGTTACTACCATCCCCCATTGAACTTCTTTTGTTGTACGTGGAATAAGATGGATTGGTATTTCAGTTGAATAATATGGTTTCCTTGGATGTAAATATGCAAGACTATTGTTTGTTATTTGGACGGATAAATTTCATGGGATGAGTTAAGAAAAGTGGAAAACCTACGCTCAAAAGCGGGATATTCCACATTTCTTTTAACAATGCACTGTTTTCTGATTTTCTTCTACGTACGCCGTACGCAATAGAGGTGTTGTGAGTAAGCGAACGTGCTGTGAGCGGACAAGCAAAAATCGATATCGAATCGGTAAGTTACGCTGTTTGTGTATTAATATTGGCTATTTTAATGATCTTTTTGTGTGATTTGCGTGTTCTGTGTAACATTAAAGAGTACCTAGCCCCCTTTTTTCTAAATCGTCACTGTTATTTATTACACCCGAAACTAGTTTGGTTATAGTTAGGGCAGGGGGTACGGGGGGCAGCCCTCCCCCAACTACCATAAACCTTATTCAGTTCCTGTGATGTTGAAATTCAAAATTTTATTGTATGTTTGAGTGCTTATTTTATTGAGTTTTCCTGCAAAAGAGCATTGAAATAGCTAATATTAATACTTGTCCGCTCACAACACGCAACCGCAATAGATGATATTCCGCATTTAGAACTTCTATACGCCGTTGATGGTATTCTACACTACTTCAAACCTCTGTTTCATAATTCTACTTTTTAAATGAGAGCAAAGTTGCTTAACATTAAATCACATTAGTATGTTTGCAACTGCATGATTAGGGAGAAAATAAACAATTTAAAAAATTTAATTTTTATAAGTAGGTAAATCTGTAAAAAAAATGAAATGCATGGATTCCTTAGCTTAAAGTCAATGCTAACCCTCCACAGAAAACACGCTTTTTGCTGCTTGTTTCGTTAGGAATCTGTAAAACCATTTTTACTTCTTAATGTCTTATTGCAGGAAAGCAATATTACCAGCGTGAATCTGTAGAACTAGTTTTTCCTCAAGGGTTGTCTTGTTGCAGGAAAGCTATACTATTTCCACTGATGCCTGTAAAACCGTTTTCTTGGCGAGCATTGTGTTGTTGCAGGAAAGATTCTCAAGACTGGGTGATATTTGGGGAGCGATTTTTTTTTAAAAATACCTTATAGCTTCCGACCTAAAATTTTAAGACTATGTTTTTGGGTTTTAAAAGAGGCTGTTTGAAAAAAGTATGGGAACCTAGTAGAGAGAGCGGAAATTATACTAGTCGTACGTTAACTGAAGGGGAAGGGAATAGGCAACATCGCACTTTGTCTTTTGTATTAAATTATTTTATATACAGTATATATTTCCTAGTTAAAGTGGAGTTGAGTATGGGAACCTAGTAGCGGAAATTATACTAGTCGTACGTTAACTGAAGGGGAAGGGAATAGGCAACATCGCACTTTGTCTTTTGTATTAAATTATTTTATATACAGTATATATTTCCTAGTTAAAGTGGAGTTGAGTATGGGAACCTAGTAGCGGAAATTATACTAGTCGTACGTTAACTGAAGGGGAAGGGAATAGGCAACATCGTACTTTGTCTTTTGTATTAAATTATTTTTACAGTATATATTTCCTAGTTATTGAAGTTAAAGTTAAAATTTTAATATTTTTAAATTAATCTTAATGAAATAATTTAAATGATGACCATAGCAGTTTATAGATAAGGGGTCATCCATAAATTACGTGAGGTGTTTTTTCCAAAATCTGGACCCCCCTCCCCCCTTGGTGAGATTTAGTGAGATTTTGCTGGACCCCCCCTCCCCCCCCACGTGAGATTTACCTACAACCTTTAAAAATAATTTTCTATCCTATTCGTTTGCATTTTACTTAAAAAAGAAAGAAAATCGTATAATTTCTAACTTTAAAAGTTGACGTGAGATTTTAATCGATCCCCCCTCCCCCCTTGGTGAGATTTGGTGAGATTTTTCCAAACCCCTCCCCCCCCCTTTTTGACCTCACGTAATTTATGGATGACCCCTAATATATTTCAAATCAGTGCCATTTTTTTACTGATCTAGACATATACAGGATTGAAAAAACCATACTATGTTTCAAAATCAATTTATCTTTTCAAGTTATTTTTTTCGTCATCAGTCAATGTAAATTAAGTTTACTGTACTTAGCCTGTAAGAAAATACTTAAAATAGTTTTAAATCTGATAATTAAAAAAATGAACTGTATTATTGTACGAAATTTTTAAATAAGAATACATCATTTATCCCCACTAGTGAAAACTTTATAAATCGTAAGGACAACACAATTTAGTAATATCTCATTTAATAAAAAAAATCAGTTTAAGCAAAAAGTTCTAGTTTTTACATCATCGTTCAGCACTATATGGTTATATTTCAATAGTTTCCATCAACCGAAACTGTTTTTACGTTCTGTATATCTATTGTACGCGTTCCATATGCGAATAACTAAATAACAATGAGAAAAAACGTCGACCATCACGCAAGGCGGACAGAGGCCTTTCCAATTTGGCTCCACAAATCGTTTTCACCGCCGCGAGACGTTGGCTCGAGAAAGGGTGGTCCGTCCCCGATCGTTTGGGGATGGCCTTTGTCGATGCCAAATTGGACCGGACGCAGCAATTTAATGGTTTCGGGGGAAGCCATATGCCCCAGGAAGATAAATCGTGAACTGAGGTCGTTTTGTGGTTTTAATATTTCATAGGATTCGCTTGTGAATTAGAATAGAGGGAATTATGGTCGTAAGCGTGTTTTTTAAGTTGTGATTAAAGGGGCCATCTTTTGTTTTTATCAAAGGTCACCTTTGTGTAAATACAAAGATTGGAATTACTATTATACATTCGTAAAGATTGGTAAAGAAGATGCATAATTTTTTGAAGATATTTAAAGAGGTTTCTATATAATTTAGCAGGGGCTCATTTCATATTATGATTTGCAGTTTTTTCTGCAAGAGTGTAAAATATCTGTTTGCTATAATTTGTAATTATTTTTTCATTGTTTTATAGCTTTGGTTGAAATTTACGCTTTCAATATATAATGAGATTCACGAGTCAATTAGAATAAGGGTGAAAAACGTCAATTAGAATAATGGTAAAGTAAAAGTATTTCTAATACCAAAAATTATAATCTGTTGTATAAGAGGGAGCTGAACTTTAAAGAAATTAAGATATTTAAATGTCGTTATGGCTGCAGCTAGAGATCGTTTTCTCGCTGATTGTCAAAACGAAAGATTTATGAGCAGGGGAACATCTTTGGTCCGCTAATTGA
The DNA here is from genome assembly GCA_024610705.1 of Tetragnatha versicolor. NCBI lineage: Eukaryota > Metazoa > Arthropoda > Arachnida > Araneae > Tetragnathidae > Tetragnatha > Tetragnatha versicolor. The sequence continues at coordinate 3,791,693 of JANDEH010000020.1, forward strand.
CCTAAGCTAACCACACAAAAGGGCCAGGCTCCTTCGGGCATTCGGGGGGAGATTCGGAGCATTGATAATATCACCTTCCTTTTGTGTGGTTAGCTGAGGTCTATTAACGGGCCTCCTGCACATAAATCTTTCGTTTTGACAATCAGCGAGAAAACGATCTCTAGCTGCAGCCTATACGTAACGTTCAAATCATGTTTTATTGTAATTAAGATTGCTTCGTGCGTATTGTTCGATATAGGCTGCAGCTAGAGATCGTTTTCTCGTTGATTGTCAAAACAAAAGATTTATGAGCAGGGAAACATCTTTGGTCCGCTAATTTACCTAAGCTAACCACACTAAGGCTCACGCCACACTACAAGCGTCTCGAAACGCCCAAATCGTAAATCAGATAAGGAGAAAGCATGGAGTTCAGCCTGAGACTCCCCCTATCTCGACAGGAATCTTGATTCCTGTCGAGATAGGGGACTAGGCTTTCCCATGCTTTTTTTAATGGTGATTAATGGGTCGGGCGGTCATAAGACGCTAGGTCTGACTTGACGCTAAAGGACCAGGCTCCTTCGGGCATTCGAGGGGAGATCAGGAGCATTGATAATATCCCCTTCCTTTACCTTTTGTGTGGTTAGCTGAGGTCAATTAGCGGACCAAAGATGTTCCCCTGCTCATAAATCTTTCGTTTTGACAATCAACGAGAAAACGATCTCTAGCTGCAGCCATAAGGTAAACCACGGCGTCGATCCCGGGGGGACGCTTCCCCCCAATAATGAGGAAATTTTTTTTAACTTTTAAGGGAAACTTACTATTAAATGGGGGGCTTAATTGAAAATATATTATTTTTGGGATAGTTAATCATGGTTTTGTAAAATCCATCTGGAGGGGAATCCCGAATCCTTTGGTCATTCCCCCCCCCCTCTAATTTTCAGGAGCCGACGACGCTAATGAGTTGAACTGTTTATGTTTTGATTTGTTAAATTTTATTCACATGATGTGGTAATTTCAAGCGCATTTGAATAACAGAAAACGAAAAGTATAGGGCGTGTTTTAAAGTACCGTTAGGGTCTATTCACAGCGTCGGGCTAGCCACTTGGCCTGGGCACAGCTAAGGCCCAAAGACTACTGAAACGGAGATGAGCACCGCCTGATAGGCCACTAGGCCTGGGCGGATTTGATTGATTGATTAGGGTCTATTCATAGCAATGGGAAATTGTTACGGATTGTTGCATGCTATTTGTAAATATGAATTAACATTCAAGTTCATCTCCACTCCCTATCTTTTGTTTGAATTTAGTTGTAAATGTCTGATCCCACAAAAAGATCCCCACCCTTTTCTTTGTGGGCTGAACGACCGACATCACCTCAGAAAACCTCTTTGGTCGTAAAATCAGGTGGTTGAAAAAACTATCACCCATACTCTATATAGTTCAAGTTTTTTTTATATTCATCATGAGATGGACTCCCATTAAAAAAGCAGTAGCATGGCGCGTATCTGTTTTCCTGTTCGCGTCATCGAGCGTCACCAGGGAGGGATCGGAAGGCCGACTGTCATCGCGAATCCATTCCGCCCGGGCGGCCACATACTACTATAAAAAGCGGCCCTTTGATGCCCGCTCCCTGAGCTGAGTCAGAAGCGCTGCCACCGCCATTAGCGCCACCCGCGGCCACCCTTTAATTAGTGCCTACCGCCGCCCCCCTCCCTCCCGACACGGCAAAAAAGAGGGAGCGCCACGATATTGCGCTCAGAAAAACATCGTTATGTTGCTGCATTCCGCTCAGTTCTCTTTGTATTTCGTGAGGGAAACTAGTGAATAAAAACAAGTTTCTGTTATTGGTTAAATTATTTTCCATGGTGATCATCTCAATGGATCTATCAGTTTTACATTGCGCTCTATCAGGGTGTAGCCAAAAGATGGGATTAGGGATATAACCCGCTCTCGAAACTCAGATACAGTTGAATCCGCTTAATGTGATCACGGTTAATGTTATCAAAATTGACTGGTCCCGATCACTCTTATTTAAATTATCGCAAAATGTATCGTTTTATGTGATTAGTTTATCGTTTAATGTTATCAAAATTTTGTGAAATCCCTTAAAAACCTTCTTTTTTCCCATTGGAAGGTCAATTTTAATGCATAAACTTACAAAAGAAGTCATTAATGTAGTAGTGATGTATGATTTGCTCTTATATTTTTCTTTAAGAACGTTTAAGTTGCAAAATACATATTAGAAAATAGTTTTAAATACGTAAATATGGACTACAAAGTAGTGATTTTTATGCAAACATTTTAGTTACACTGCTTGCCACTTTTTAGTATAGAACCGCTTATTATTATCAATCGGATATTGTTATCATTCTGATCTTGGAAAAATGTGATCACATTAAGCGGAGTCGACTGTATCTCCTTTTTTGGACAATAAAAGACACAAATACACCATATACCTCCGAAAAATTGTCCCACATAGATATAGTCTCTTTCAATTTTTTTCCAACTACAGCATGGGGCTCTATACACAGGGGCGTAGCCAGAGGGGGATTTGGGGATATATTCCCCCCCCGAAACTCAGAAAATTTCCTTTTTGACCATAGAAAACCACTGAAAATACCCCATATCCCCTCCCGAAATATCAACATCCCCCTCCGAAAAAATTTTCGGGCTACGCCACTGTCTATACAATTTGCTCTGAATTTCCAAATTAAACATAAAAAAAAGGTTATACACTTTCGGTTTATCTGTACTTTTTGTTTGATTTTGTTGTTGTCGTTGTTGTTAATAAATTTTAATTGAATTGGAAATATTTGAGTTCGAAAAAAGATAATCAAACAAAAAGAAAATTCTGTCAGTGAGAAATGTCTGTCTAGGAAAATTTTTCTGTGAGAGAAAAAGGAAGAAGATTGAGAATAAAAGAAACAGATAATTAGAAAAAGGTAGAGTGTGAGAGATTATGAGACAGAATGAAAATAGATATTCTAGATGGAAAGACAAAAATAAAGAATATTGAGAACATAATAGAGAGAAATCAATGAAAACTGTTCTGGAGTATCTCCCCCCATATAGTATGTATCAAGATTTTATTTATATTATTATCTAAAACTGGAAATCATTCGAACAAAAATGTATCAGACTGCAATTGATGCTAATATTAAGCAACAAAATTAACTTTTTAATTAAACATGGCGTTTTAGAGACTTTTTACTGGCCGTCTAATGAACTCTTGACTTAGGCTACATCCACTATATAAAGGATCTAAAAAGAAATCTTTAATCTCTTTAAAGAATCTCTAAAAAGAATCTCTTTGTTGAACTCAAATTTCGTGCCATTTTGACCTTCTGCCTCTGTCGTTTTGAACAAGTCATATGTCTCCTCACTCCACGCATTGTATTTCTCAATCATTGTTAGTACTTTTTAGTGGTACTCATTCACATAACCAGATCTATGATTAAAACCCTCACTAATATAACTTTCCCATTCCATCATATCTCTTCCTTTTCATTCAATTAATAAAAAAAATCACACTTCTCTCGACCCCGAATTGCAATTTATAGCTGACCCCCCAAAAACAGCTATTCCCTTCTCCGCACCGCCGCTATTTCGCAACCGCCGGCACCGACCGAAATAGAAAACGAGAGAGAGAGAGAAGAAAAAAAACGAACGAGCGAGCGCGGAGAGAAGAGAAAAAAGCCGAAGCTTTAACGAGCCCATCCCTGCGAAGCCACCCTACACCCCTCCAGCGTCCGGAGACTTGACCCCGGCCCATTGATCAGCGGCGGAACGAACGTCACGGAGCGTTCCTGTTTTTTTTTTCGTTCTCCGTGGCGTTCGTTCTTTTTTTTTCGTTCTTTTCGGAATAGGCGGCGGCAGTAAAGTGGAAGGGCGAGCAGTTGTGGGGGGAGGGAGTTCAACAGGAGGGGGAGGTCGGCAAAAAGGTTTCGTCGTGGGAGGAAGAAGAGAGATCGCGGAGAGTTTCGCTAAGTGGAGGCGGGTGGATGGATTTGGCGATGGAGAGCCCACTTGGCGCCGTTTTTTTAATTAGTGGTGGGGTATTTTAATACCTAGTAGGGTAAGGGGTAGGTAAGGAGCCCAATGTTTGTTATTCAAGCTAAATTTGTGGCTTCGATTTTGACATAAATGCTGTAGTAATTCATATTTTCGGAAATTTCTACATAAGATTTATTAATAGTGTTATCCTGTTCCAAAACCTGCTAAATAAATTTCGGATGATCCAAAAAAACGCGTCTGGCGCCAAACACGGCGATAAAATAGTGAATTCTGGTGGCCCAGTTCTACATAATTTATATATAGTCTTTCTATCCTCGCTAGGCGGTTAGTGCGACCCTAAACGTGGCTTCCACAATACAAGATTTCGCAAGCTGCCTCCCAAAGACAGACAAACTATACTCGCCAATAAACGGCATTGGCAACTCCAATTTTCGCCAAAAATGTCGCCCAGGCCAGGTTTCTTTGGATTTACCAAACATTTCAAATCAGCAAAAGAAACGAACATTTAAAAATCGTTAGGTGAAATAGATGTCATTTTTCAAATCCCATTTTTAAGGTATTTTGCCGGTTTATTGGAGAAAGGGAAAAAAGCCAGAGAGTAATTTCTGTGAAAAAAATTACTTAAAAAAGAGTGAAAAAAGAGAAAAAATAAAAAAAACAAAGATGGATATTGAGAAAGAGAGAGAAGGTAGATGTACTGTATACTGGAAGATGAAGTACTGTATGAAATAATTAACCTAAAGAGATGATGAGAAAACATGACGGATAAAGGCAAAAAAGCAAGAAAAATGAAAGAGTGAGAAAAAAAGAAGACATAAATAGAGACTAAGAAATAACCTCTGAAAAAGAGGGAATTAGAGAGAAAATGAAAAAGTTGTTGGAAAAGACGAAAAACAAAAATATAGAGAGTGGAAAATTTTTATAGAAAAGTCACAAGTAAAGATAATGAAAGGACTAAAAATATAAATCATGAAAAAGAGAGAAAGAGGGGGGGAAGATAAAATATGAGATGGAGAAAAAGAGAACAAAGAGGCCCAAATAGAAATTGAAAAGAGACAGGAGAGATCGCGCTGTGGAGAGAGTTTCGCTAAGTGGCGAGAAGATAGATTTGGCGATAAAACTCACGCCTTAATGGCGCATTTAGAAATTGCATTTTTAATGACCCGACAACAGGGAGGCAACGACGCGTCCTGGCAAATTGCAGGGAGGGGGGATTTAATTTGTATTGTCCCTCCCCTTCCCCCCCTTCGCGTCTCGTTTTCGAACACGGTTCGAATGTCCCCGCTGGGAGTCATTTCCGAAAAAGAAAGAGGACAAAAAAATCGCGCGAGACATAGGAAACGTATTTTTAATTAGGATTGTGGTGCTACCTAATCTGCAGGTAAATTCATATAAAAGTACGAAATCGTGTATTTTGTTAACGTGATGAAAATTTGAACGTTTAGGGCATATCAGACGTTTTATCTGTATTAAATCAAATTATCTAGAAGAGATCAAAATCAAAAATATTTCGTGATGTAAGAGATTGAGCAATTTATAGATTAGAACCCATTTTTGCTTTCCCCCTAAGGATTAGGTGAATCTTGATTTTGGAGATAATTTATTAGGAATACTCAAAATAATGAAAAGAACTCACTTATCCATTCAATTATTCATTAAAAAATCTGCTCAGATGTATTGTAAGTGATGGATCTTTAAACTGTCCGGTAGACAATTTTTTAACCCCATTCCGTTCAAAATTTATGCGTCTGGTTCATGCTTTTGTTTTTTATTCTAATTATTCTTTAGTTATGAGCGAACCTTTTACTTTGGCCTTCAATCTTTATTGCAACCGCTCTATTGGGTAATCAACTCAGAATGGTTCGTTTTACCGTCTGAAAAAATGAGGTGTCTTCAGTTCACCTCAAGGACGACAATTTTTCCTTCTTGAAGTAAATAATATTCACATTATCTTAACAAGAGTTGATGCAATCCGTAGTTCAACGAGTATTTTCTTCATGGTTTTTATCCTATGGACGGTGTCAACCGGTCACTATAGTCACACCTCGCCGTTTAACTTCCGCTTTAAGCTGAAAACTTCGATTACTAGTTGACTAGATCATTTAAAATTTAAATAAAAGTAAATAATATTTTGAATTAGCAATTTGAATTTTCTGATAACTTTTATCATTTAATAAATATAAATTTATGGGTTGTTTTATTAAATTTCGTTGTAAGTTTAAGATGTTTTGAAATAAAATTTATCAGTGAGGCAAGACGTCACCTTAAGATGGAGAAATAAACCCTACAATTTATGCATTTCCATAGAGGAGATATAACAGTGGAGTGAGCAATGGCAAACCTTAACAGTGGCAAACATCGTTTAACATTAAGACAATGGGAAAACGTCACTTCCGCAGCCAAAACGTCACATCCGCCGCCAATACGTCACACCGCCGCCGCCCAACCGCTCGCCAATCCACTTGAGCTCGAAATTTGCCGCCGCCGCCATTTTTTACCATGTTACTCAAATCGACGGCGAGCTTTTTTTTATTTTTAGTTGATCAGTTTCAGATCAAGAATTCTGAATAGACTTGCAAAGTCAATTCAAGATTGGAATTAAGAAGGTAAATATTCAATATTTTTTTTAATTCAGTGAAAGTTATATTACTAAACTTTTTATATGTTTGTTAGCTTTGTTTACTTTGCTTCTCAGTTCTCAATTAAGCTTTTTCATATTTATTTCAGTTGTAAGAAATACGATATTGTTCGTGCTTTAAATTCCTATAACATTATATTTTGCCCAGATTATAAATTACGAATAACTTGTAATTTTTGATTGAATATGTCTTTTTTTAAGTATTTTGCTTGTTCTTATTCAGCTTCATTACGCATTTTCTCTTGCATTTAGGAAATCCCATATTTTAAGAATTCTTATTCTCTCGTTTTCCATTTAACTACATAATAACTTTTTGAGCAAGAAGGTTTTTTTTTGTTTTAAATTGAATTGGATTTTAATTAAATTAAGAAATTTATAATGAAATAAAAAATTAATGGGAATACGAATTATAAACACTTCAATGTGTCATTAAACAGTAATAAAATAACTGTTAATTTTTTCTCGTAATTTTATGTGATCACATGCTAATAATTATTTTTTTATTTCATATAAATGCTGTTCTTTGTGAATACATGAAAGAAATATTGGAGAGAGCAAACTGTGTTTGTAAAATTATGTATTAACTTCATTGATGGCGTGTATTTGAAGAATTACTGTCAAGTAGTGAAGAAGTCATCTTAAAATTTTTCTATTAATGCTGAGTTATCTTTTGAGGAAAATAACCATTCTGAAAGATGGAAATTAATAAATTCATCATCTGCTAAATTGTTTTGAAGTAAAGTTATACTGTATTTTGTAATCTATATAAAAATATTCTTCCGAGGACAGTGACCATCAAATAGTGACAATCCATACTATGTTTAAATCAAAAGGTACCAACTAAATGTAAATAACTACTAGATTTGGAGATACTGTTTATAAATGACAAATTTTTGTGCTTTTTTTATTGCTAAATCTTTGTAATTTGAGAGTTGGTTTTTTAAAGATTTAGTTCCTAGAATATACTTTTTAATTTTTACAAGCTACACTTTTGGTAAGTAGTATGGTTTGTAGCATTAAGAAATATGTAAAATCTGCCCTACTCTCTAATACATATTGCAAATAATTTCAGGGATTTTTTTATGAATATTCTTTGTAAGGATTTAGGTTTTGATTATTTAATTTAGTAATTTAAATTAGAAGTTGGAGATATAACATTTTGTTATTGAAGTCTAACATAATATTTGCATATGCCCAACTTTGACAATCTTGCATATTTTTACTACCATAACATTTCTTTAAGGAAATTACAGAATGTAAAATTACCATGCATTTTAATTACTTCTGCATCCATTCAGATTTGTACTAACTTAGATTTTTACTAATTTAGTCTTGCATGATTTTGGATTATAACAAAAAGTTCTTAGCTTTACTTGAAAAAAGAACTGTATTCAAGTGTTCAGAATTTGGATACTCTAATTAATTTTTATGGTTTAAATTTTTAATCAAGGTTCTTGTGAATTTTTTTCTTTGTCACCCAATTTAGTTACAGTAAAAGTTTTAATTTTACTTTCAAATGTCCCAGAGGGTAGAATTTGTTCGACTTAGATCTTCGATTGATATTGTACTTCAAGAACCTTAACCTTTTTGAAAACTTGAAATGTGTATTTTAAATTGTAAAAGTGTTAACTTTTTATTTGATTGACTTTTTACTAAATTTTCCTGTTACATTTTAATAAAAATTGTGTTTCAATTATATTTTATTATTTCAGCATCAAAAGAATGTAGCACATGAGAAAATACAGTAGGGGAGATTGGGGGAAGAATGGGACCTTTAAATTTTTTATGTATTAACTTCACTTAAAATGTTTTATATTCCAAGCAGAATATAGTGATTTCTACACTATTTAATAAATTGTATTAATTAACACCAGCTTCCATTATTGTGTTAACAGGACTACTAAATGTTTTTTCTTACACCAAAAATAAATATTTTGTCTTCTTTCTTTAAATTTAATTTAAAAAATGAACTAAAGCTGAAATTTTTACTCTATATTAAATTTTACTTGTAAGTATATTTTATAATTTATATGGTAAACATTTATGGTTATTTTCTAAGCTTATTTTAAGTTTTCTAGAAATAAGTAGGTATGAGAATGAATAAGACAAGAGCTGTAAGGATGAATGGAACAGTTCAATCATCTCTTCATTTTCTGGCTTTAAAACTTTCCTTTAAAAAAGCTTGCTATACAACTCCTTTATTAATTTTTAATTTAAGTTAACTAAAATTGGATGTATTTGATGTAATATTTATAAAAAATTTCCTTTATTTAATGTTTCAAACTTAAGAAATTATTAAATGTGAAAATACATGCAACTTTCATCTTACATTTGGTATTTAGTAGCCATTTTTTAGACTAAGCTGGCATTTATTCTCAAATTTAAAGAAAAATTCCTTTAGGGTGGCAAGAAAGTGCATGAAATCATAATTGCATAAAAGGAATCACTTTCGAGATTTTTGTCTGGACATCAAGAAATACTAATTCGCTCTCTTTGCTCTTTGGGTTTCATCTAAAATAAACTGCAGCACTATATCGAGGAGCAAATAAAAAAACACAGAATGAAAAGAGCAAAGAGAAAATGGTCTTCATTCCAACTCCTCCCCAAAAATATCTTTAATAAAATTATCCTTGTGGGCTGTGCACATTCAGTTTATGCTTAATTTTTAGCCCCTATCACTGATATTGATTGCAAAAATGTGAAAAATTTTGTTAATATTTTTGAAAATGCAAAAACGATTTTAGAGAGGTAAAATACTTTTCTCAAAAATTATAAACATTTGAATTCTAAGTAAAACACTAAAATGGAATATATTGATTCTTAATTACACACAATAAAATAAAACATCCAATGTAAGGTCAAGACCTATTTTATTCAATATATCTCCACTTTTAAAAGTTAGTAAATTAGAAAAAAACTACAATAAAAATATTTAGAGTTTCTGCATAATCACTACAAAACTATCGCGAAATTTTTTAAATCATTTTATGACCTCTTATTAGTTTTGAAACTGCCAATAAAGCGATAACGCGCCAATCGTCGCCAGGAGCCCATACCGATGATGGTTACTCTTTTTTGAAGGCGATTCAATGGGAAAGCTCACTCCATTGTTATATCTCCTCTATGTGCATTTCAATCTCCTCTATGATTTCAAAACAATGCAATCGGAGTTTTCATCGGTACCGTCCATAAATAAGAAGTACAAAAAAACAACGTAATTTTTCAAGTTTTATTGTAACTTTAATTATAAAATCTATAAAATGTAAATATTTATTAAATGGAAAAAGAAGAAAATTAAAAAAATACATGACATGAAGATAAATGAAGTATTGATGGAGTGCAAAAAAAAGAAAGAATAAAAAAAGGGAGAAAATAATGAGAAATGAAAAAATCTAGGGATGAGGGAAATGACTAAAATGCTAATTTTAATGAAAAGAAGAATGTGTGAATGAAAAAGTACAGAGAGAAAAAGAAGGAAAATATAAAAGAAAAGGAGAGAAAGAAAGAAACTATGAAGGGTAATAAGTGCAATATATACTTTAAAACGACAGTTTCAAGGCTGAGTAAAATGCTAAGATGATGAGACTAAAATGCTAATTTTAATGAAAAGAAGAATGTGTGAATGAAAAAGTACAGAGAGAAAAAGAAGGAAAATATAAAAGAAAAGGAGAGAAAGAAAGAAACTATGAAGGGTAATAAGTGCAATATATACTTTAAAACGACAGTTTCAAGGCTGAGTAAAAATTACTCTAATCCTAGTATGTCACGCACTCAAACTGGCTCCGATCCAAATTTACTCAAATTTGAAAACATGCATCTACTCATTTTTGAAAATGTGCACATATACTCAAACATAAAATATCATGCACTCATAGTCCTCATTTTTCAATTCGTCCATGGCATTCTTAAAAAGATACTAGTTCAATGTGCTACAGTTACTATACCGTGGCAAGTAGATCAGTTGTTGAGTGTGACGTCATGATGACGTTGTGTTACACGTTTCACACCAACCTAATGTACTTTCTATACATTTCAATTTTCAAACGTAAACTAAAAATAAGTATAATTTGAGTGGTGACTATAAAATTTTTTGAAACTGAGTATGACTGGTGTTTCAAAATCGAAAGCATTGGGTCGTCATGTTTGAAACATAAAGTTTCATACCAAGATGAAAACATCGATTTACTCAAATTTGAAACTGTCATTTCTCTAAGTGTTAAAAGAGATTAAGAGTGATGAAATATAATAAAAGAGAATAAGTGAAAATTAAAAAGGAATAAGGAAGAATAGTAGAGAGGTAAAAGGGAAGTATGAATAAAAAAAACCCCATATGGTATCAGCCGAAACGCCGAACCGAACCACCCGCCCGACCCATTTCCTCCGGCCAGCGTATCTCTCGCAAATGGGCTTTCCCGCAACACATCGATCTGCCGTCGCCACTCGAACGGACGGCGGAAAAAAGAGGGCAGACGACCCCAAAATATCGCTTGGCGGCAACCCCGACGCCCCCTCCCGGGACGAAATAACAACAACAACAAAGGGAGCAAAAAAGAAACCCTCATTTGAGTCATTTATCTGGTACCGCACGCGTTGGTCGCAAACTTCCGAAGATTTTTTTTTTGCTCCCGTTCTTTTTTTTTTCGCTCCTGTTCCCGTTATTGTTATTTTTATTCCCCCTCCTTCTCGGAGGGGGAAAAATATGGCTAGCAGCAGCGAGAGACGATCGGATATTCCGTCGGTTCCGGGAAAGGAAAATTATATCGGGAGAGAAGAAGAAGAAAAAAGGGGAATCGCTCCCGGTGGTGAAAAGTGGGTCCCGGATTTTACGTGCCGCAGCCGCGTGAATTGGGGTTGAAGGGGAGGGAAAAAAAACGTTCCATCGCCCGCTTTAATTACGCCGCTGCGATCAATGGAATGTTTTCCGAAGGGGGGAGGAAACGCCCTCCGTTCTAAAAGGATTCGGAGGCGTCCGTCTCTTGCCCTGTTAATTAATCCCTTGGTCCCAAAGGGTGTTTAGAAAGAGGGAAAATGTAAAAGAGGAAATGATGGGGTCCGGTTGAGTTGAGATGGATTGACGAAACTGTGTGTTTATTTCATCATGAAAGGGGCGTAAGACGAAAAAAGAATTATTAGAAGAAAGTTTATTAGAGCTCGATTTCTAAAAATAAAAGGGAGAAAATTCAATTGTTTATAGGAATGACAAAAAAAATTGTAATTATACATTGTAAACGCTTTATTAACAACTAAACATATAAACATGTTAACTGTAATTAAACACTCGTACATGCATCTTTTTTGACTTTTTGTTGTTTTTTTGTTCCTTGGATATTATCCAAGCTCCACAGCAAGCTCCACCATCTATAACCACCTCCAAAATTTTGCCATGTCTCTGAAGGGGAGGGAAATGGTCTCCAGACGACCTGGACCCATGACCATGACCGACCACAGGACTTCCGGACCCCACAGATTTAACGAGCACGTACTCCCCGGGTCTTCAGTAGTGTTGGGATTCGAACCCGGGACCCTCCGATCTCGATGCCTTAACCACTAGGCTCCCCTCGGCCTTTTTTTGACATAATGTCCTCCATTGTTTTAATTTCTGTAATCATTCTCAAGAGTTATTGGACAACTGAAAGAGAGCTATAAGCGTATATTGGGCAGATCTGATCTAAGGTAATGGGATATTCGATACCACAGGGTATCGATAATTAAAACTCTCGGTTCCTTCCATCACAAAGCAAATCACCTCAACTGAGCGTTCACAAGCATAGGACATGTCTTCTTAAAACCCGGCAAGAGTGACTAAACCACCAGCGTACTCAGAACTAGAGAGCCTGTATACGAGAGAGAGGCGACAACTCGCTTAAAAGCGTCTCTGCGCATCCAGTTCTGTCCAAAATTCTGTCCAAACTGTATCATGCCGCTTGTCTCGCGTCCCATGCTAATCCTATGGAGGGAACCGCCTGTGGCGAACAGAAAACCTCTTTACCGATCTGCGCGCGGTATACTGAGTTGTCGCCTCTCTCTCGTATACAGACTCTCTACTCAGAACGAACCAAACATAGAACATATAAAATGCGCCGCTCGCGTGGAACAATAAAAAACCCTCCCCCACTGGCGGTGATGAGAGCTGGCGTGTTGTCCGGGCTGCAAACGATAAAAAAATAATGAAACGGGAGGAAAATTTTTCCTCCGCTTTAATTACGGTGGCGCTGCGATCGATCGTCGGGGGAGAGCTCGCGCCTTCCTTTTCGAAAAAGGATTCGAAAGCCCCTCTTTTCGAATCCTCTTAATTAATCCCTTAATCTCGTCTAGACGCCGGAATCTTTTATTCTTCCCGCGGAACGTTTACCCCTTTGAAACCTACGACGCCCGAGATTTCCATTAAAGTCCATGATAAGTTTGAGGCGGTCTTGACGGAAAGGGTCCAACACGCGCGCGATACTCGTTCCTCCCTGAGGATCCATATTCAGGGCTTTTTCCTGTTTTTCCCGATCTCGCTCTGCCGGGAATCCCGTTAAAAATCCGGCTTTTGTTCTCGGAGAGAGCGGAGTTCAGAATCGGGGTCTTTTGGAGGTTTTTTCCAGTTAGTTTTTTTCCCTATGACGATTCGGTTTTTTTTCTGGAGTAAGCTATATGTGATTTGCTTTAATATGCGTATTTACGTGCGGCTGTTTTGAAGAAACCAGGTCTAGACTGATAAAATGAAGTGTTTTTGGTGGTTTTAAGCTACAGAGAACCGCATAGTGATTTGACTACAGTGTCTCTTCGTAAAATGGGGTGTATTTATAGAGCATTGTGATTCAGATATACCAGTCTTTGGAAAATCGCATTTTAAACTGTACATCAGATTCAACTAGTACGAGTAGTGGTGTTGAATAAATTTTGTACTTTAAAAAAATTGAAGTTGGTTATAATTTAAATATATTGAAAATATATCTTGTAAAAAACACAAGAACTTTTAGGTGACCTCTCTTAGCCAGTAAAAATGATGCTTAAAATGTGAGTTTTAGCAAAATTTATGAACTAGCTGTTTAATATGCATGAGATGACATTATTAAAGGAAAGAAAATAACCTGTTAATTTTCAACTATTAAAGTTTTACAATTTGATTATAGTTTCCATTTCTAATTAGTTATTTTCCAAATTAAAAAGCTATAGTCTTTAAAATGTCACAAAAAGTAATAAGTAATAATACTTGACAAGAGATAAATGTACGACCAATTCTGTATTTTTAAAATTTGGATATGATTAAAAGAGTTAAAAGTGTAAATTTAAAATCATTATTGAACTCAAAACAATTTCCTCAAAATTGTTCGTCTTCAACGTATTATGTGGATGTTTTTCGTGCCCACCCACTACAAGAAATAGAACCAATTCTCGTAATTTAGGGCCTCATATATTAAAAAATAATTATTTAATATTTTTTAAAATTTTTGTTACAAAATTTTAGAACCTGGAGAACTTTAAAAACATTTTTAGCACCTGAAGGTGCAATTATTACAGCAGAAACTTAAAAACATGCTGAAATTTGCTGCTTTACTCTGAAAATGGAAGCCAAACCAATGGTAGCTAATTTGCTATACCGTGGGAAGTAGAGGGGTTAACAAAGTAAAATGGTAGTCCTAGATATATCTAGTATTTTTAGATCTTATTTATTCAGTGTCGCTCATGATAAGAGAAATAATCATTATCATCTCAATACAATAGAAACTCAATGTTTCTTAACCCTTTATTTACCGCATTATGATTCGCTGCAATTTTTTTTCGTGCAAATGCTTTTTTTGAGTCACTAAATTGAAAATTAAGAGATATACATAAATAAAATAATCATCTTTGAAAAATTGAATCCTCTAGAGCCAATTACTTAAATTTATACTTTTGGGTACTGTCAGTACACGGAGTGCTAAAATATTCTCGCAATACAAGAAAAACATAGCTTTTTTTTATCGCAGTAGTAAGTCTTAAAAAATAATACACTTAACTTTTGACTTTAACTACTTTTTTGCGGGAACAAAAATGACAATCATGTGAATCCGATCGAAATGGCAGCTAAACTTACAACTTCAGTTAAATCTATTCGCATTTCCCGCTAAAATACTCATCATAGAACCTTCGCTGCTTTTTATCCTGGAAGAGGATAGCTGAAAGAGTGTTCCTGCAAATTATCGTCAATATATTCGCAAGGATGGTTATTCTATGTAATTTTAAAGTTGGCGGTACTTGTGTTGTTGTTTCTTATGCCACTTGGAATATCCAAGCTCCATCCGCAGAGCGTACAGGATTTAAGACAAAGGGGGTGCGGCTCCTGAGAAAGTGAGGCCCATGAAAGGCAGGAGGCGGTACTTGTAAGTACCGACGGTAAATAAATGGTTTTAAAATGAAATAAGAAATCACCCCTGATGTTTAGCCGAGTAAATAACAATCCACTATCTTCTCTAGACTACACCCTTTGGTCACTAAAGGAGAGAGGACTACACCATATATAAAAAGAAAAAACAGCAATCGGAATCCCGAACATCGACATCCCTGCTCTCGGGGATTTCGTTTTCAATTTCCCCTCCGGGCCAAAAAAAGAGGGGGCGTCGATAAAAAAAATCCTCCCCTGATGCAAATCCCGAACAAAACAATTTCCACCCCTCCCCTTTGATTCGATGCTCCGCCACGGAAAATGGACCTCTGATAAATTTTCCGGGAGAATTACGGGAAAACTCCTCCGTCACGTGTTTGTCGGGGGAGGGAGAGAGGGGGGACTTAACGATCCTATTTCCGGGAGAGGATGGATCGCAGGGAGTTTTTTTACGTTCTCTCCCGTTTTTGGGTCGTCCACTTGACCGGGAGATTAATCAGGAGCAATTAAGGGATGGATCTGAATGGATTCCTGTTCTTGTCTCTTTTCTCACTTTTCCCTCATTCTTCTCTCACATTTTTATAATAGTTCCATCAAGGCATTCTGCAAGAAATAAATCTTTAAAATTTTTTGGAACTAATATTAGGACTGTCACAGATAAAAATTTTTATATTAATAAATTTTGCTCACTCTATAATTTGTATACGGATCGTTTGGATATTTTTTCTTTTAAACTTTCTTTTTCAGTTTTTAAACAAATCTGCATGTCCTTAATTTTCTGATTTTTGCATTTGTTTATTATGTTATTTTGTTCATGTTGTCTGGCTTTTGATGGTTGTTGAGTGTTCTTTTTTGGGACTTGTTCTGTATTGGACTATGTAATTGGACCGAAAGGTCTGTTTTGTCTTAAATAAATAATTTGATTAGAATAATTGGAATTTGTTTACATTAACTTGGAAAATCTTACGTAAGAATTGGTTTGATCCCCCCCACCCCCCAAGTAAGGGTGTGTAGAGATTTTTCCAACCCCCTCCCCTCGGGACCATTACGTAATTAATGAATGACCCCTAAGATGTTAAATGAACTACGAAAGAGGGTATAAATATGCAACTAAAAGGCGTCAAACAGCCGGAAACACTTGAAACAAACACAATCACAAAAAAGTCATCTTTTACCAATCTGTTTATCCGTGCAAAAATTGCTCTCCAAGAAGCATCGGCATTTCCTCCGTCGTTGAGCCAAGTATGCTGCCCCATGAGAAATGGCCCCGTGGCAAAGTGGACGCGTCCGGGGCGCATATTTAGTAAGTTTCCGCCGCCGTTATTAATAACGCGGCTTCTCTGCTCTGCATTCCGGCAAGAGGGGGGCATACTGCTGATCGCTCATGCTGGACAGGGAACCACCCCTCCGGAGTGTCCATATCAGGTAGTACCGTTTGAGTAAAATGTTACTTGCTTTTGAGGATAGGTTTTGAATAAATAAACGTATGACATGTTATCGGCAATGTATGTAACGCTGGCACGCGGTGTTTCAAACTTTACCGGTGAATTATCCATAACAAACTAAGGAAGCCATATTGAAATTCCTCACTAATTATCTCTCTCTTTCTCTTTTCTTTTCTTCTTAATTTTCATTAATCTCTTTGTTTCTTCTCATTATAATTTATTCTTACCCTCTCTATTTCTTACTTTTTATCTCCTTCCCTTTTTTTACTTGGTTGGTTCCCTTTCCTTCTTCTGTGTATCTGTTTGACTTCATCTGTAGGTGGCTTGGGAGAAAGACACCTTTAAAAAAATTTTCAATCTCATAAAAAGTGTTCCTCCCTCAAAATTTTAGAACACCCCTCATTTTCAAAATCACATCTCCCATTACATCAAATGCTTTTCTTATTCTTATATTAAATGTAGTTCTTAATTATCTCTACATCTCTTATTTGGTTCTATCAGTTCTATCTATCTATCTCTATATTTGGATCGATCTATTTCTTTCTCTTTATTTGTGTGTGTGGTTCAATCTATAGATCTCTCTTTATATTTTTATATTTTATTCAATTATTTTTATCTCACACTGGTCCTATTTTCTTCTCGTTTACTGAGTTTTAAATTTTCCCCCAAATCTTTACAGTCAGATATCTGCACCGCAAATCACTATACCGTAATTAAAAACGGGAAAATCCTATCAAAACTTTACATCGTCAATATCGGCACCAAAAATAGAATTAAAGGGACATTCTTACACCCAATTCCCCTATAACAATATTACGTTTTTTTGTGGGCTCAAATTTCGTTGGAAATCACATCTTTCCTCGTTCAAGTTAGAGCCCGCAATCAACATAATAGAGCAGTGTTTCCCAACCTTTTTCGGTCCATGCCCCACCAAAACCTTTCTAAGTTTTCCATGCCCCCCCTGGTATCAGTGGCATATATAGAAATATATTTTTAGAGGGAACCAAAATTATTTCTTAGCCCCTCCCTCCTATGTAAATTTAATAAGTCTAATGAAGCTTTTCAGAACATTTTTAGGTAGAATTTGCATGTTAAAGAACTAAATCAAGTTGTGAGTAAATAAGTTCTAAGTACCAAGGGGGGTCTGGGGGTCCTCCCCCAGCAAATTTTCGGAAATTTGACTCTAGGAAGCAGGTTTTTAACTAGTTTGTTACTCCTAGTTAGGAAATTTTGGATGTAAATTTTTAGGTAAGATTTGCATTTTGATGAACCTAATGTAAAAAAGTTTCGAATATAAGCGTTCCAAAAACAGAGATCTTGGATCATCCCCAGAAAAGGTTTGGAAATTAGACTCAAAAACAGGGTTTCAACTTGGTTTTGATACATACTGATCCAGATTTCAGACATACATTCTCAGATAGGATAATAGGATCAGATTTTGATGAACTTCTTTTTAAAAGTTTTTTTAATTTCCCCCCTGTATTGGCCCCACCTGGAGGGCAATTTGGTTGAAAATTTTCCTATTGTCCCCCTAGAAAATGATATTGCCCCCCGGTGGGGCGTGCGCCCCACGTTGGGAAACACTGTAATAGAGATATATTTAGGCTGCTATTCAAGTTTTTTTCGGGTAGCATACACCAATATAGGGTCCATAACTCGAGTGAAGACATTCGTCGTGTGATTAGAGTAGGAATGAGGGACGAAAAACCAATTCTCGGCCTTTTTGGCTTGCGCGCTCCATAGGATAACATGGGGATGGGGAACCTTGAGGGACAATGCGGTTTTCAAGATATTATCCGAAAATTATGAAAAAAATCACAGGTACTCTCTGCCACCTTAGACAACTTTTCCGCACTATCGCATCATCAAATTTTAAGAAAAAAAATTTTCGATACACCCTAATGAGGATATTTCGACATCTATACAGACACCCACATCGCTCGCGCAGAACAAAAGAAGCCCCCTAATCTTCCCTCATTCGCTTTTTGCCCGCAGCAGCTAATGCGGAATAAATGAGAAAGTAATTTGCGGAAACAACAACAGAGGGGAAGAAAAACCCCGGAATATCGCGGAGTGAAGCCTGTCGAAAGCAGGGGATGTTTTCTCTCTCTGGGCTCTCCTTAATGAAGTCTCTGTGCACGGCGCTGCGCAAAAACGAGCTGCTCTATTTTTTTTTCTTTTGCGCGCGCCTTAATAAGTAATATGGTAATGCGCGAGACGGGTTTCTAATTAGTCCAGACACACACACACGGTCTTTCTTTTAATTTTCGGCTGCCGCATTATTAGAGGGGTTGTGAAGGAAGACGCGGAGGAGAAAATTTGGTTCGATATTCCTTTAATTCCACACATTTTCTTAGTACCAAATGTGGAATTATTGAGAGCCTTTGTCAACAGTCGACTCTTCTGATTATGTCGGGAGACTCCTGAAGTTCCATGTGTTCTATTAAAATAGCCGGATAAAAATATATCTGCCCAATTTCATAAATGTTAGAAAATTTTTTTTTAAAGGAGGGAGAATGCAAGGGGGAAATGAGGGAAAATAATAAATCTAAAATTGTGCTGAAGTAAAAAGTCTGAAATTAAAAAGTTCAGGTTATAATCAAGAAAAGGAAGAAGTTTATAAATTTAACTTCTCGTTCTCCCATTAAGCCTTTAAATACGTATACCGAATTTATAGTCATACATTTTTCTGTCGCCTTTTTCGCGAAAACTTTGCGTCGAGAGGTGCAGATCTTCGGGCGTTTTTTATGTACTCTATGCAAAGGAATCTAACTGTGCAGCACAGTTTAGGCAGACGTTATTTGAAACAACCTGGGTATAATAATAATAATAGTATAGGTATTATCTATTCTATGCCATATGTGTTTCAACATTTTATCCGTCTTTAATTTATGTAATAGTATACATTTACATATTTCAATGTCCAGGATTACTGTGTTTTGTATTTAATGAATATAAACTGAACTAGATCCTAACATGCCCGTAGATATACACATTTAAATTATATCTTGACGCATCTATATATCGTACATTTGTCTGTGCGGCAACTACGAGTAAGGGTGTCTTGGCTATCGTTAAATGTTGATCTTTTAAAATATTCCAGCCCATCTCATTTCCCTGTGAACTTTCCGCCGTAGTGCTGGCATTTCCTTCGCAGAGAGAGAGAGAGAAAAAAACCTCGCAAGGAGCAGACTGCCACTCGAAGCCAAACAGGCTTCTTGGACGGCGACCAGTTTTTGCTGTTGCGGGCCAGACGCAACAGCAAATACGCTCCGGCCTCTCTGTTGGTTTTTCAGGGATAGGAAGATGGTATGTCTGGATCAGAAAGAGTGAGCAGTGGTTCCCAACTATTTTCTCCATACGAAGCGGACAATATCCAACCGGGAGTTGGGGGTTCATTTTCACCCTTAAATTTTGGACAATATTTTATTATTGTTTTTCTATTGAAAAATACCTCCAAAGGAGTTCTTAGTTGGAATGTTTAGGAGACATTTGCTTACACACACACACTCCACAATTTTGCCATGTCTTTGAAGGGGAGGGAAATAGTCTCCAGAAGACCTGGACCCATGGTAAACTGCTGCGACCGACCACAGGACTTTCGGACCCAAAGATTTAACGAGCACGTACTCCGCATATACTCGATGGGTCTTCAGCGGTGTTGGGAATCGAACCCGGGACCCTCCGATCCCAGAGCCGATGCCTTAACCACTAGGCTCCCCACGGCCCCCCAAAAGAGTTAAAATACAAGATCATATTTCAAAAACAAGCACCAAAACGTGGCTTCAAAACACTCTCTCCTTTCCAGGCTTCATAATTTACTTTTCGTAAAGAAAATCGACCACGAGTAGTTAGTTTATACTGTCTACTACTATTCGGCGCGGCCGTTTGGGCGCGGGCCGATTCGGCGCTGGCCGTTTCGGCGCCAGAAATAAAATGAAAGTAAATAGAACTCTTTCATAATCCTTCTAAAAATTCGAAGAAAAAAATTTTGTCTCGCGCCAAAACGGGCCGGCGCCCAAACGGCCAGCGCCCAAACGGCCGCGCCAAATCGGCCGCGCCCAAACGGCCGCGCCGAATCGTCCCATTCCGTAGTTTATATTAGGTCATCCCGAAAGTTTTGTCGCTCTTGAGAGCATCTGTATGCAATGTATTATTTGGTACTTTTCCATTAAGGTAAACCAGTAAAGTACTTCTACTTCTATCTAAAGCCAATTTGGCGAATTTTGGCCCTTTTTTTGTTGGCTCACTTTTCCAGCTTTCCTAGTTTCTACGATTAATAAAATTTTGTTTACTTCAAGTTGCCATTAATTGAAAACTTTCAAAATTAAAATTCAAAGTAATTTAATTTTAATTTTAAGTCATATTAAGATTGTAATAAATTGAAACTCATTTCATACTACTTTTATAGAGCGGCTGTAGAATTTCCAGCGATCTAGATTCCTGTAAATGATCATTCGTATCTTTCCTAATAGAGGGTTAGGAGTAGCAATCCTGCAATTTAATATGGATGATTGTGATCAAACTCTCCGGATGCCTCAGAAAAAATTTAAATCTAAGTTAAACTTTCCACACTTGTTAAAAATACTTAAAACTTTAATTGTTTTAAGTAAGGAAGTAGCCAGTTAATTTTAATTTAAAAATCTTAACTTTAGGAAATATGCAAAATTTTGAGCAGAAAAGAAATGAAGTAACATGTTATCATAAATTTAAGGAAAGCCCAGTTGTCGATCAGTCCCCAAAATCAAGCCAAGATGCCAAGTTGACGGTAGATAAAGTTACAGTTTATATTGGTATCACATAATGGAAAAGTGTCAAAAATATCTTATATACAGATGCTCCCAAGAGCGACAAAACTTTCGGGATGACCTAATATTTGTTTTCCAATTAAATTTTTTGTTTAGATATAAGTATTCTAACAGCTGCAACCTCCCCTTCAGAGACATGGCAGAATTGTGGAGGTGGCGGAAGATAGTGGTGGCCTCACTTTCTCAGGAGCCGTACCCCCTTTTCCTTAAATCCTACACGTTTTGGGGTGGAGTTTGGGTATTCCAAGTGGCATAAGGCACATAAGACAACAGTTTCAACTAAAATAAATACCACATTTATTTAGTTAACGCATTTTTAACTTGTTTTTCTGAAGCTGCCCTAAAAAGCCAGATGCAGTTTTAAAAAAAAAGAACGTGTCTATCATCAAGTACCAACATGTGTGCCAACTGGTGCCAACCAAGTAGTCTATTCAAGACGAC
This sequence comes from Tetragnatha versicolor, assembly GCA_024610705.1. Classification (NCBI taxonomy): domain Eukaryota; kingdom Metazoa; phylum Arthropoda; class Arachnida; order Araneae; family Tetragnathidae; genus Tetragnatha; species Tetragnatha versicolor. Next base: position 3,813,367 of record JANDEH010000020.1, read on the forward strand.
GCGACGTTTGTGTGTTGTTTACAGAGGGCACACACGATTAGTTTCTGATTGAGATCCTATACTCGGGTGCAACTTGACTTGAGCCTGTATAAATATGCTGAGAGCAACCAAAGAAAGTAGTTCCCCGTGCGATGTCGGAAGTTTAAGTGAAATTAAGAGATTCAATTTTAAAATATTATTAGTTTTTTACATCCACGTATATTAAGCGTCTTTTCATACCAATTTGCAAAATGTTGAGTATTATTATTTTTTCAAGTGGCGCAGTGCGTAGTAGTACATTTGTTTGAATAAAACTCGCCAGCCAATAAGATCTTACAAAGCCCAGCAAGCTTTCTGTTTAGGGGACATCCTTAAATTACGTAAGGTGTTTTTTCCAAAATCTGGACCCCCCCCTCCCCCCTTGGTGAGATTTTGCTGGACCCCCCTCCCCCCACGTGAGATTTACCTACTACCTTTGAAAATAATTTTCAGTCCTATTCGTTTGCATTTTGTGCTTCATAGCACCTAAAACTTTTCCATTATTAATGATGTGGGGGGAAGGACATTATTCCGCTTAAAAATCACCACAGCATCTTATCTGTGGGTATTATTCCTTCTCATACTTAAAAAAATCTGTATTATTTCTAACTTAAAAGGTTGACGTGAGATTTTAATCAACCCCCCCCTACCCCCTTGGTGAGATTTGGTGAGATATTTCCAAACCCCTCCCCCCCCTCTTTGACCTCACGTAATTTATGGATATCCCCTTACTCAGATTTTCTTCCGTGCGGCCATGACGTCAGGCTCAACTTAAGTTGCATTCGAGTATAGTACTCTAAACGAAATAAAAACACACGATTAGTTTCTGATTGAGAGCTAGCAATATAAATGAAATAAAAATTACTCGTTTACACTTGGTTGCCTCGTTTCTGGCAAGCTACATTTGGCCCTTAACGTTCAGAGAAAAGTTAAATTTGTGGGGTTGGGATTTTTTTCAGAATAATTATCGGTTTAGATGACGTTTTAGTTTTAACTAAAATAACAAACAAGGTTTGTTTGGTTGCCACGTTTTTTCACTCGTTTTTTCCGGAGCTGCCCTAATAATTGCATCAGTGTCGTTGCTGCTCTCTGTGGTAATGAGCAACAGAAAGTTTTTCCCGCAACGGCGGCGGTCGATGTTTCCGGGATGGTTTGTTGCCACGAGCCGTCGGGAAATCGTTTCCCGGGTTACACCCCTGGGGTGATTCATCAATGCTCGCTCGAGGAAGACATTTGGAACGTCGCACATTCGTTTCGTGAATCCCAGTGGCTGAGACCGCGCCAATTAGTGCTCTTTAGGTGATTTGAGGTTGATGATTATTTTGGGGCTTTTTATTCCTTTTAAATTGAATCGTCAGTTGGAAGAAGGGAATAAGTCCAAAAAATGACAAATTGACTTTTTGTGCTTAAAAACATCTCCAAGCTTTGCTCTACACATGGGTGAAAAGAGGGGGGAAATAACTAACTCCTATAGGGAGATATCGCCCCTTGAAGTTGTGAAATCGATGTCCATTCATTGTATTTTTTAAGTTAATTTGGAATTAAAGTTAATTTGTCTTTCTTTTCATATTCTTTGTGTTGTAAACTAAGTTAAAATAAAATTTTCTCTTAATTTTAATTTTTTTTTCTATTTTTTATGCAGGTAATTTTTGACTCCATTCATATACACTCACTCCATTGATACTGCTCTAATAACTCAGTTTCACTATAATTTTGAATTTTATTTGTCTTATTCTTTTTATTTCACCCTTTTGTGATGTAAACTAAGGAGAAATATAATTTAAATGTGGTTTTAAGGGTTTTCAAAGATTTTTTTCATCAGAAAAATTTCATAAGGTGGAAGAAGGGAATAAGTCCATCCACTTATTTTGACTGTAAAATATTTTTGAATATACTTATATTTGTTTGATGATTGCTCTGCTTTTTAAATAGGGATCTGAACTTCCAGTTAAAATTTGGTGATTATTCAATAAAAATTCCATTACTTATACAGTTTTTTTTATTTTCTCAAAACTTGGTTTTTGCACTTATTCCCTTCTTCCAACTGACGATTCAATTGTGTCTAATTTATGAGTCAAAAAGAATATTTTAAAAAACTTACTTTAAAAAGTGGGTTATCGGCCCCTCTTTTTTCTTTTTAGTAATGATGTCAATCTTATGTGTATGTTCTATTCAAAAATCCCTGTTTAAAGGGATAGGTTTAGGTATGGATAAGGTACAAGACACCTTTAAAGAAGCTAATTTATACCAAAAGAAAACCCAAATGGCCCAGAATGGGAAAAAATTACTTAAATCGCTTAGTTAAACAATATTTTTGAATAAAATACTGTTTCATATAAAAGAGAAGAAATCCAAGTTTTACGAATTGTGTAATATTTGTTTTTCTTTAAACATCTTGTATCTGTAAAACAACCTTTTCCTAGAGGGTTGACACTATACAGAAAAAACAACATTACTTCAAGCCAGGCTTGTTCTTTCAAGTAAATTCTAAAATTAACTGATTGTGATCGCTTACAGTTTAATTAAATGTAGTTAAGAAATTATATGGGAATTAGGATTTTATTGATAGGTGCATCGAATAAAAAAAGTTTTGCAAGTAACTGTCCCGGATTCCTTGGAAAAACTACAGGGTGTCCCAAAAATGACTGACACATTTTAAAAATCAACAACAAATAACTCAAAAATTTAAAAAGATAAAAATACACGGTTTTAATATCCTACTCCAGGGATTCTTAGGTGTAGGATGTAACAAACCTCGTATTTTAACCTATTTTAGTTTTTAAATTATTTGTTATTGATTTTTTAAATGTGTCAGTCTTTTTTGGGACGCCCTGTATGAGAACATTTTAGACTTTTTGGAAAGATTTGTTTCCTGTCTTTAGTTTTATTTTATTTATTAAAACTAGCGATGAGCAAAATCGATACTTTTGGGATCGAATACCTAGGTATCGAATACTTTTTAACACTCTTTTGAAATTAAGTACAAATATGGTGTAAAAATATTTATAATTTTACTTGCAAACTGAAATTACCTACTATTTACAAAGGATGCATATGAACCACCCTTTTCTAAAGGCAGTTTTAAAAACTAATAATTAATGAAAGTGGAATTTAAAAATACAAAAAAACAAGGCTAACAAAAATTAAAAAAACTTGTCTCTTAATTTATAGTTTGGGTTTTTGAGCTACAAATTGAGAACAGGCTGCTATATTAACAGCAGATATTTTTAAATAATTTCATTGATTTTTTATTTAATAAAGTATCGATACTTTATTTAGGTATCGAATACACCCGATACTTTTAGGTTTAGTATACTTTGGTATTTGGTATCGATAACTAATTAAATTAATAAATGTGAATTAATTAAAACCAATTAAACCAATTAAAACCAACCTAATTAAAACCAAATATATGTGAGCATTTACAATCAAAGTTAAAGTGATTTTGTTGTTCGTTGTATGGACCTGTGAGGTGCGAGATTGAATGATTTCGATTTTGCTGCTTCAATAGAGGTTGTTTTACAGAGAAACTTCTATTTCTTGAGCGTATTAAATACGAAGATTTTAATTCGTTCCTTGAAATTGATTTTAAATGAAACTCCACTTTTTATTCCAACCTTCTTGGTGTCCTTTAAAGTTCAAATGTCAATGTACTATAATTATTTTTAAAAATTTTAAATTATTTTTGAAGGTGCGAGTGTTGTCTCCCCATTAAATAATTCCTCCTCCATCAAATAACGTCCAGTAATCATCAAAATCGTCCAGTACAACCCTCTTTCGCTGATCCCCTGCTGCACTTTGCAGCCGCCCCCTGATCCCCTAACAAGCCGGCCGTTAAAAGCAGCACGCACACCGCCCCTGCGTGACGACGACAAGGAGGTGAGAGACCCCCTCCCCCCCCCGCGGAATCTTTATCGCCCTCCGCCCCCTCCCTCTCATCCCGTCGCTTTCTTCTCTTCTGGAATATGACGGCTTTGCCTGCATCGCTCGCTTTTTTTTATTTCGCTTTCTCCTGACGGTTTGCCTCCGAAGTCGAAGTTTTTTTTTTCGCACTGGAGTTTTTTCTGTTGGTGGGTGATTTTGAGCTCGTTGCCACTTTTTGATGCAGGAATTTCCATTAGTCAGTAGATGAGGCGGAAGGAGCACCTTTGGTGTCCTTAAGAAAAGGGAACCTTTTACTGTTGTCTTAATTAAAATCGAATGACGTTAAAAGAAACCTTTTCACTAGTTATTACACCTTCCTGTGTTTGATGGCAAATGGCAGTTTAGCCCTTTTATCCCTAGTAGTACGGGCTTAGGCAAACGGAGGATAAAACTCAGAAAACATTTCTTTTTTGACCATTCGCCATAGAAAACAACTATAGAAAATACCATAGAAAACAACTATAAATATTCCATATTCCCTCCCTCCATTCCAACAAAATTGTATGGCTTCTTCACAGTGTAATACCATGCGTCATTTCTCTTATATCGATCGCACATCGATATTTCTCTTACATAACTAATATAACATCATCGATTGAATATCATCCCAATAAAAGGCAATGTCGGGTAATATCTTATGGTACCAGAGGCCCACTATGGGGTCTCCTCCTTTTGCTCGGAGATGCGTTCGGGTTCTATCTGAACACGTTTTTCTGAGAGTTCTCTATCAATCTGATTCTGATATAAGTTTATAAATCAACGTGTCAATGAAGTGTTTGTGAATTTGCTGTCCAACTTTTCAAAAAAATGTCAGTTTTTTCCCTTTGGAATCTTTTATTGAACAGGGTTGTAGTAGAAGTAATTATGTTTGTTGTATAGAAGCTTGAACTGTTAAGATATTCTTAATATTAACCACTCTTTCAAAACCACGTAAAATCAAAATCCTTCTTCCTTTCACACAGTATAGAGAATTTAGAATTTTTATCAATGAGGAAGGCTGGAGGTTCCGAAAATGTTTGTATTACGGAGATTTTAAAATAATGAATGAAATCGTGACAGCAATTATGATCATAAATCCCAAATAACGGAAAATCCCAAAACTGGAAAAGACTGCGGCTCCATTCGCTTTCACATCCTGACACACTTTATAGACGGTCCCTTTCCACGTCGGTTTTTTTTTCTTTTAAAACGAAAAGGCGAGTATTTTTTGCCGCTGATTTTCAGCTCGTCGCCACATTTTTGCTGCGGAGAAATTTCCATTAGGTTAATCTTCACCGGGTCTCTTCTTCCCCTCGTTATGCCCTGGAAATAATCTGCAGACGCGGGTGGAATTAGGGGAGCAAAAAGCTGCAATACGAAAAAGAGAGAGAGAGATGGCTTAATTCGCGCAGAGCTTCTAATTTCTGTCGCTTGGGGCAGCAGCCTCTTTCCAAAGGGGATCATGGAACGTCAGCTGAGTCGTTTTTGTTTTGGAGGCTCATTTTTATCTTTTCTTCTCGTTCGTTTTGGACTGGTCGGAATGATACGGGCCTAAGTCCAAATGATAAAATTTGAGATAAGCATGGATTTAGATTTCTTTTTAGATTCTTTATTTCATGTGATCATTAGTTCAATAATTGGCCTGTCCGCCAAAAAATGGCTTCTCTGAATGAACGACACAGGTGATGTTGCTGGAAGCCTTCATTTACCTAAAACTAAAGGATGATTTGGAGAGTTTTTATTCTCGATCTTCATTTTAGAGGAATCATCTAAAGTGAAAATGCAAATTCACATGTGTGAATCACACTGAATGAACAGAGTGAAATAGTGTGAATAGGATTTTAGTTCGGGGGAGTTACGCCTCTATCATTCTGAAAAGCTTGTGTTATCTTTGTTGGTTTCCGCTCGTTTTAATCCTTTTCATTTTTAATACGTTGAAAAATACGAGGTTTCTGTGAAATCGTCGAGATGTCAATGTTTTAAAAGATTATTTAGAGAATGCGTGGGATGAAGAAGAAATTCAATGAGAATATTATATTTTTTGAAGGTTTTATCTTTGTTAGTTCTAGTTTTCGAATAAAATGTTTTCAGGTCTTAGAAAGTGTAATGGCATTATTCACAGGGCCACCTAACCAGTGGTTAACGAGCAGCTAAAGAGAGAAAAGGTGCTTTTTGCTGACTCTGATAGGTGGAATCCTTCTTTAACCGATGGTTAATCGCTGAGCAGTGAATAATGCCATAAATATGCTAAAAAGACATGCACCAGAGGTAAGAGTTAAATTGAGATAATCCTTACCCCACTGCCTAGTAAAAACGCCACATTTACCACGACGGTATTTTAAATGAATGCAAAGTCTTTTAATTTAAGAAACTGAAATCTTCTATATTCTATAGTAATTATAATTGTAAGTAATTAAGAAGAGTAATTATAATTATGGTACTATAAATATCAATAAAAATTACCTTTAAAGAAGACTTTTGTCTTAAGATAAAGAAAGGACCAAAAATGAAGCTCAAATTTTCCCATATTTTTATTTTCAGACTTAGGCCACCGTTGTTATAACCCACTCAACTTATTTCATAAACTTATCTCCGCGCTTAAAACGAAAGAAACCCTCCAATCAAACTGTCCCCCTCACAACTCCCCCTCTTTTATGAAAAGAGGGGCATCTCCTGCAGTTAAGTTCGTCCCACTCAGGTTGATTTCTCATCCACCTCAGAGACGAACGAACTAAAACCATCAAAGCTAATATTTGTCCTCAAGAAGCTCTATCGAGACGACAAGCGGTGAATAAATAAATAAAGAGCACGACCGGCAAGAAACTCGACGATGATGATGATGATGAGCGCAACTGTCGAGTACGTTACTCCACCAGACGATGGCTAGACGGCAGCGAATGAGGAATTGTCTGGAATTAGTTATGGGATTAAGTCGGAGAGCTCTTTCCCCGATCCTGCGTTGCGGAAATGTTTACCAACTAGTAGTAGTACTGCCTTTTTCTGCTCCGCTCGGTTGGAATCACCTTTTGATTCGGAAAAAGTCCCATTACCACCCAACTCTGAATAAGAAAGAAGCTTGATTAGCTGCTCGTGGACATGTCGATGAGACTGGTGCTTGGTAGAGAGGAATGTCGGTTTATTGCGGTTTGTTTGAGGATATGTTTTGCTTGAGATGTGGGAAGCTCGAAAATCAGTTTCGAAAGTGGGGTTTTTGAAAGAGGGAGTTGGTCGCTAGTTTTCGAAGAGCTTCTTGGAAAAAATTAAGTGAATTGAGTGAAGTTGAGTGATTGTACCGAACTAAATTTTGAATGTTTTCCGCTTAATATTTGACACGAAAATTTCCTTAATTAAATGCGTGAAATAAATTACTCAATGCTAAGGTCGGTAGACACAGGCCAGTCATTCTATAGTTGATTGGCCGATATCCAAAACATGCCAAATGAGAAAAGTGAGTTGTTGGATCTAGCAATTTTTACAAATAACAGGATGGTAAAACCTGGAAAATATCTTCAAAAGGGTGGTTTGAAATTATTGGTTCGAAAACCTGCTAGCTAATTGCAGTTTCCTGTCAATTCTTACCTTCTTCCTATTCGCACCTTATTTACGAGTTCTCCCTTCAGGGCACTGGCGTATCCAGGAGAAAAATTTCTAAGTTTCTCGGGGTCGGCAGTATATTCTCAAGTACTATACTTGTTTTTCTCTTGATTTTTTTGAACAAAGCAAGTGGTTCTATCGTCATCTTTTTGATTCTGTTAAAAAAAAATTTCCATGAAACCACAAGAAACATGTACTTGGATGACTATTTTTAAAAAGGTGTAATTCTTTTCTTAAATCACAGGTTATCTTCTTAAATTTGCAGTATTGGGATGAGAAAACCACTTAATACCAAGCCCAGAGTCAGTGATAGTTGAATAAATATTTTTCATAGAATTTATATAGAATAATTAGAAAACGAATATTTGCCCAATCTGCATTTCAACTTTGACTATCGATATTCAATAGAATGACTTAAACATTTACACTGCTCACAACAATTAAAGGATATTGGTGGTTTTGGTACATATTGACAAGCAAATAAAAAATTTGCAGTGGTTCAAGCATTTTTCATAAACTTTGGGCCATTTCAAAGCTAAATCCATGCAGTTATCAAAATAAAAATTTTATTTTTACTTTTTTTTATCAAAATTGGAAAATGCACATTTTGCAATGTTAATGCACGTTAAGCAAAAAAACTGAAAAATCTATCAATACTTAATTGAAACCCCATTTCGCTTGGGGTATGCTTTCTCCTGACTTAAAACAACGTTGTGGGACTGTTTGCCACCATGTTTGTTTGTTTATTTTTGAGGGGCTGGGGTGTTTTCTCCATTTTCCCCTTTTAGAGCATTTTTCAGCACCTGAGCTGTTTGGGAGATATAAGATGGTCAGAAATTGGTTTCTCAAGCATGTCCTAGACTTGTTCTATTGGATTCATGTCAAAAGAACGTGCTGGTCGATCCCTTTCTAGCGATTTCTCCATCCTGAAGAAAATCATTAACTAAGGTAGCACAATGTTTTCTGCAATTACCATCCCTGAAAGTTAAATTATCACCGATTTCTCCTGCATGAGGGGCAACCAGATGTGTAAGGATATTGACCTTATTATCCTGAACCACCAGAAATGGCCCCTTTACCGGTGGGGGGTCTTTATTCCATAGATAGAGATGGTGCTCTATTTCATCACTCCACATCTTCAAATCTGACCCTCAGTTCATCCTGATAACTTCTGATTTTTGTCTGGTGGGTACAAGGAACACAAAATAACTCCTTTTTTGTACACGAAAAAGTCAGATTTGAAGATGCGGAGTGATGAAATAGAGCACCATCTCTATCTATGGAATAAAGACCCCCCACCGGTAAACGGGCCGTTTCTGGTGGTTCAGGATAATAAGGTCAATATCCTTACACATCTGGTTGCCCCTCATGCAGGAGAAATCGGTGATAATTTAACCTTCAGGGATGGTAATTGCAGAAAACATTGTGCTACCTTAGTTAATGATTTTTTCAGGATGAAGAAATCGCTAGAAAGGGATCGACCAGCACGTTCTCTCGACATGGATCCAATAGAACAAGTCTAGGACATGCTTGAGAAACCAATTTCTGACCATCCAATATCTCCCAAACAGCTCAGGTGCTGAAAAATGCTCTAAAAGGGGAAAATGGAAAAAACACCCCAGCCCCTCAAAAATAAACAAACAAACCTGGTGGCAAACAGTCCCACAACGTTGTTTTAAGTCAGGAGAAAGCATACCCCAAGCGAAATGGGGTTTCAATTAAGTATTGATAGATTTTTCAGTTTTTTTGCTTAACGTGCATTAACATTGCAAAATGTGCATTTTCCAATTTTGATAAAAAAAAAGTAAAAATAAAATTTTTATTTTGATAACTGCATGGATTTAGCTTTGAAATGGCCCAAAGTTTATGAAAAATGCTTGAACCACTGCAAATTTTTTATTTGCTTGCCAATATGAACCAAAACCACCAATATCCTTTAATTGTTGTGAGCAGTGTAGTTTAAGGTATATAAATTTTTCTCAACACTAAACTATCACTTCCTTCTTGAGCTAAAAAGATGTTACTTATTTTACTCCACCTAACTATAAGTTTACTTCCTACTATTTTCATAGTAAATTGAATACACCGTACTATTGTTTAATGCATTTGTTTTTACTGGAGGATACGAAAACCATCACACAATGCAGAAATCGCCGTCCGATATAACAAGAAGGGTTCTCCGGTGCAACAAACGCACTTCCCACCGCTCTTGGACTCGCGCCATCACGAGAGTGAAAAGAGAAAGAAAAAAGAGAGAGCTAATTGCCGTCCTCCGCTGATTGGGGAGGGGGGAGAGTCGCACTTAATGAGGAAGCGCGCCCGCGATTGATCGCCACTGGAAAGGCCACTTTTATGTCCCATCCGCCCTCCCCCTCTATCTCTTCTCTCTCTTTTTTTATTCTCCTCCTATCTTTTATGCCTCTCCGCGGATCGTGGAGGCAGTTTCTGAAGAGAGAGTGCCTTGGTATGGAGACCCAATGTGGTGAGTGGCCGAAGAGAAATGGAAAGTTCCACCAGAATGAGTAGGAAAATCAAAATATCTTATTCTATTACGCTATTCTCGTTCTTCTTTCACTCTCATTATCTTTTGTTCTCTCTTTTTTCGTTTCTGTCGCATTCTTTTCTCTCCCTTCTTTTCTTTTTCTCTCTATCTATCCTTCCTTTTATTTTTCTCTCGATCTCTCTCCTTCCTTTTCTTTCTCTCTCTATCTCTCCTTCCTTTTCTTTTTATCTCTATCTCTATCCCTCCTTTTCTTTTTCTCTCTATCTCTCCTTCCTTTATTTTTCTCTATCTCTCTCCTTCCTTTTATTGTTAGCTCTATCTCTCTTCCTTCCTCTCTCATCCTCTTCCTTTTTCTCTCTTTCTTTTATTTTCTTTCAGTATCTTTCTCATTCTCTTCCTTCTTTCTCTCATTCTCTTTCTTTTGATTTTTTCTTCTCTCCTTCATCACTCTTTTTTCTCTTTTTCTTTTTTATTCTTGCTCTTTCGCTCTCTCCTTTTCTCTCTAATTTTGTCACTAACCTACTCTTTTTCTTTTTCCTCTCTTCCTTTCCTCTCCCTTTCCTTCATTTTTTCTCTCTTTCCATCGTTTCACTTTATCCTTTCTCTTCACTCTCTTTTCTCTCGATCTTTTCCTTCTTCATTTTCTCTCATTTCTCTCTCCCTTTCTCGGTCTTAACCTTCTCCTTTCTTTTCTTTACAAAAACATGAAACAAAACAATGAATCATTCAGTGAAAAAAATCTCCGTCCATGCTAGTTTTTATTTTGTGATGATTTTGAAACAACACGGTTTCGGAAGAAACCACTTCCATCTGAATTTTCGGATGTTCCAGAGAAATATTCAGCTAAAATGTGCCAAGGGTCTCGTCACCTATGTGCGCGCTCTAGCTTCTCGCAATAGCCAGGGTGATAATTTTGTCTCTGTCGCCGTGACAAAAGTATGAGGAAAGAAAATGAGGAAAGAAAGGAGGAAAGAAAGTAATTTGATAGGCTTGACAATTGGTTCCCTCAATTTTTTCTCCGGTTTCTCCAACCTGCCGTCTGATATGATTATAGGAAGGGGAAAGGTAGTGGAAAGAGTCTTAGGGGGCATAAATTGAACATTATTAAAGAGTAGGTGTGGCATTGATCCCCATGACCCATGGACGATGAACGCGCTCGCCACTGCCGTGGGATCAGTTATCCGATGCTCTTCCTGTGCTCCTGATGGCTCTACGCGGCGGATAATAAATCTTGGCGGAATTTCATCGGAAGGATTTTCGGGAGATCGGAATGCGGCCGCCGGAAAAACGCGGCCGGCTTTTTATGCGCCTCGCTAATGGCCGGAGAGAGGGCGTGGGGCAGCTTTTTTTTGCCCGGGCAGCAGGTAATAACCGCCGCGTCTGGCCCGGGTTCGACCGACCCGTCTTCCTTCAACATCGATCGTTCTTCTACTCGTTGGGTTGTTTTGCTAATGCGAGCGCATTTCCTTATTTTTTATTGTTATAATTCTATTTTGTTTGAGAAAATCCAGAAATTTTTAAAAACAGATGTGTGTGGACGTTTAGCAAAGGTGTTGAAAATTCTTGATGGGTGACTCTTATTAATTTTCTATTTATATCTATTCTTTATATTCGCTCTCTCTACTTCTATGTTCCCTTCCTTGATATGTCTCGTTTACTCACCCCCACCCCCATCTTGTACTGTTTCCATTACTCTTATAATCTCGCCCTTCATTTGCTCTTTCTCATGTATCCCATAAATAAAATTTGGAATTTTTACTATTTTAATCCATTAAATCGGTCAAAATACCCCCTTATCCAAATATTTTATTCCTTGCCAGAAAAGCTCCTTAGAAATAAAAATATCGAACAGCAAATATAAATTATTCTTTATAATCCAAACAAAGGTAAACTAAAAGGAATATGTTAACCTTGACTTGTTATCTTTCTAACTCAATACAAAAACGTATAGTTCTACAGAATGCAACAAAAGTGTTCTGTATTGATTTTAATGACAAAAACAATGTTGTCCTTACCATCGTAGTACAGTTTTTTTTGTTAGTCATGTTTACCATTAGATTAGATACTAAGTGTAAAAATATAGCTATTTTTCAATCAAAATTAAGTTATTTGGCTATCTGGAGTTGAGATAATTAATAGAGTACTATACTGTGTGTATACTGCATTGCTTTGAAAGGTAGCCCATAAAATGTCTAATGACAAATTAAAATCAATTATCGGATAGCCTAAGCGAGAATTTTTAAATCAATTTTTAACACTTTGCCCTTAAGCCGTTCCTTTCCTTTGTGCCCGTCTCCTGCCTCTTGTGTTTGAACGGAAAGAGAGTCGGGCGGGGGCGGCACTTGCAGGGCTGCCGCTGACCCCATCACATCGACCGGTCGCCTTCCTTTCCCCACGGCATCGCTCCGACGGCTCCTGGCGTACGTTGGTTGAAGTCATTTTGCGCTTACTTGTTATTATGTGAAGTTTGCCGATAGTAGTAACCCATATTGCTAAACAGTCTACGTTAAACATTTCGCCATCAGGAGATCTCCTTAGAAAAGCGCTGCAGTTTTATTCATTCCATTTTACTGATTGTCGTCACCCTTATTGATTGATATAGTATCAGTCCACTGAAAATAGAGTTGAACCTCGGACAAATTGCAATAAAAAGTTTCTCAACGGTTTTCACTTAGGAATGACCTCAATAATAACATACTAAAAATCGGCCAAAATCGGCCGGGGGGAAATTTAATTTTTTTTTAATTTTTAAAAAATGGCCAAAAAAAAAATTTAAAAAAAACCCAAAACAATAATATAGACATGTGATACATGTTTATAGGTTATTTTTGAGTTTTAAAACCGAATATTGCCTTTAGTTTTGAAAAAAAATTTAAATTTCATTTTTTAAAATTAATTTGAAAAATGAACTATATGAAAAAATTAAAACCCCCCTAAAAACCTAACCAAATCATCAAAAGAGATAAATCAAACGGTTTTAATTTAGAAATGACCTAAATATTAACATACTAAAATTTCAAAATTTTACGAGTTAAAGAAGTAAAATTTTTTTTCAAATTTCCATTTTTTTTTGCGAAAAATGCTTTTTTTTTTCAAATTCGTGCCAAAAACTTTGGAGGCTTTTGAAAAGGTCATTTTTCGGTGGATATTGTCCACAGATAGTTATATAATGGAAAACCGGTGGAATTGACCATCAATGAATTAGTTAATTATTTTAAATTCTGATGTAAATATGCCAAAGTATTACCTTTTTTCACTTTTTACTACATTTTACCAATTTCAAAATTTTAAATAAAATAATTAACTAATTCATTGAGGGTCAATTCCACCGATTTTCCATTATATAACTATCTGTGGACAATATCCACCGAAAAATGACCTTTTCAAAAGCCTCAAAAGTTTGGGGCACGAATTTGAAAAATGCATTTTTCGCAAAAAAAAGTTGAAATTTAAAAAAAAATTGAACTTCTTAAACTCGTAAAATTTTTTACTTTTAGTATGTTAATATTTAGGTCATTTATAAATGAAAACCGTTTGATTTATCTCTTTTAATGATTTGGTTAGGTTTTTAGGGGGGTTTTAATTTTTTCATATAGTTCATTTTTCAAATTAATTTTAAAAATTGAAATTTCAATTTTTTTTCAAAACTAAAGGCAATATTCGGTTTTAAAACTCAAAAATAACCTATAAACATGTATCACATGTCTATATTATTGTTTTGGGTTTTTTTTAAATTTTTTTTCGGCCATTTTTTAAAAATTAAAAAAAAATTAAACTTCCCCCCGGCCGATTTTGGCCGATTTTTAGTATGTTATTATTGAGGTCATTCCTAAGTGAAAACCGTTGTGAAACCTTTTATTGCAATTTGTCCGAGGTTCGGCCCTTTTTTTCGCTATTTTCAGTGGTAGTTATCGCAATGTTAAAATCAGTAATTTTACAGATGGGTTGTTGATAATTTAACATAATAAGTATTTCGAAGTACAAGTACAGCTAGGGAAATAAATTTCGAGAAAATTGTTGCAAAATAAAATGTTAATGTATCATCGCGATGATGATTTTCATCAGTGTATAAGTGTTACTTCCTAATTTTCATAGTTTTTCCTATTCTCTTGATATGCTTTGTAATATGAATTTTATTATGAGTTAAAAGAAATCATATGAATTTCTTATCTGCTTCTCCCATTCATTTCTCCATCTTAAGGTGACGTCTTGCCTCACTGATAAATTTTATTTCAAAACATCTTAAATTTAAGACAAAAAACATAATAAATTTATATTTATTAAATAATAAAAGTTATCAGAAAATTCAAATTACTAATTCGAAATATTATTTACTTTTATTTAAGATTTAAAATGAGATGTGTCAACTAGTAATCGGAGAGCAGACATTCCGGAAGTTGATTTTGACCAGGTGAATTGGTTTGTTTGTTTTTTTAGGGATTTCGTGAATAGTCTAGGAACCAGATACAAATTTGGTCAATTATTTCCTCTCGAACCATAATAATTGGTGAGATGCATCCACTGAGGATGCATCAGAGCCTGTATTATAAAGCCTGGTGAACGTCAGCCGCCGTTCCGTGGGTAGGATGAGGGGTGGTAGCTCCCCCCGAACACGAAGAAAATAAAAATATTTTTAGGGATTTCCTCCAAGCTAAAATTTTTTTTAAATTATAGCTAACCCAATACCTCAAAGAAAACAAAAGTCAAAAAAGGAAGAAAAACACAAATACCGTTTGGTAAGTTTACTAGTTTTTATTACTTGTCCTCCTTGCGTTACAACTTTCAAAGTATCAGCTGACGATTTTTCCACCCCAGATACAGCCGGCTGGCATTTGTTTTTCTTCAAAGATATTGGGTTAGCTATAATTTAACAAGTTTTTAACCGGGAGGAAATTAGTTTCCTCCGAATAGTTAACAATACACCGATTCTGTCTTGTCTTAATTTGACACTTGAGTTAAAATTAAATATTTTTGAAATAGCTGTTCGAAACTTTCTTCATTTCCATTTTGAAAATATCATTCATTATTTCCCCCAAACTGAATTCCATCTTAATTTTGAAAGATGAACGCTCGCTCGAACATTAAGGAAATGCTGATGTCACGCACTAATGCCCCTTGGCCAGCATTTACGTCCTCAGGGGGTTTAGGGGAGAGCCTACCCTCCAATCGATGCGCAATTTCTCATCAAGAACCGTCCCCTTCATTTGCGACCCCTGGAGCACCCCTGGAGACATAATTAAGGCAATGGCGAACTTGCCTATGACTTGTTTTGTTTGTGGCGGTATATCCATTAGTGCACACTTGTTTGTTTTAATGGATGAGGACCTCACAGAAAAGTTGTGTCATTAAGTGTAAAAAATATGTTCTTCAATGTATAAAATTGAAAAATTACTAGAGTTATATCGTTTTGCCAATTATGTAGTTATTATTTCTATCTTCTGGATTCGATGAGCAAAATGCCCTTTAAAAGTTTAATTGAATAAAGTTTAAATTGAAAACATCTTCAATAGGTGTTGAATTCAGAAAATGCTTAAAAAAAGATGTTTCTCTTACCTTCCTCTATCAGAAATTTTGGTTATAATGGCATAAGTTCTAAGTATTAAAAAGATAATTAATTCACAAGCAAAAGAATTCTAGTTCAAACATATTATTAGAACGTGTTTCGCTCTTTATAAGAGGTCATTATCAAATGGAACTCAAGCATTGCGATATCAAACCCCAAAAACTGTTATTTCACCGCTGTTAAAATGTAAAAGATCGATTTTTTCAGTGTTCAGAAGATGCTAAAATAATAGAAGATGTTTCAGACCTACCTCTATCGGAAATTTTTGTTATAATGGCATGAGTTCTAAACAGTAAAAAAGGAATTAATTCAAGCAAAAGAATTCTAGTTAAAAAATATATATTAGACCATGTTTCGCTTTTTATACGAGAGAAATTGCAACTCAAACTTTATGATATCAAACCCTAAAATCTGTTATTTCAGCGCTGTTAAAATGTAACAGATAGATTTCTTCGGTGTTGAGAATTGGACTGATTTTACAAGTTGAGTGAAAAGAGTATCTAATTCTTTATTGATGGAAATAGTGTTTAATAAACTTTAAATTTTTCAATTTGGTTTTGGTAGGTCGTTTCAAATGCTTGACATCACTACACTGTTAATGTTAAAACGACAGTCTCAAAACTGAGTAAAACTTACTCAAGCTGGCTCCGAATCAAATAGACTCTAATTTGAAAACACCACTCATTTCCGAAAATGTGCATACTGAAAAATGAAACATCATAAGCTTATTTTCGAGTTAGTGCATGGCATGACATTCTCATTAGGGATTGTCGTTTTAGGGCATTTTGGTCATCCCGGGATTTCGGGATAAAATTCGACATCATCCCGGGATCCCGGGAAATCCCTAAAATTTAATTAATGCCAGAATATCAAGAAAAAAATTTTGGGGGCTGTAAAATCAAAACTTGCATGAAGATGAAATTAGAAAAAATTTATGGGGAGAAATTAATTTTTAATGCTACCATTTTTTAGTTCCAGCCTTAAAAATTTCTTAAATGATATTAAAATATTTTTTGCAATTTTATATTAACTTTTTATAATAGTATACACATATATCCCTTAAAACCTTATGAAAAGACACGAACTTAATATTTTAAATTTGTTTTAAAAATACTCAAGATAAAAGTTTACTTACCCTAAAAATGCTTTTGAATTCCCTTATAGATATGTATTGCAAGGATCGGCTTCTCAATGGAGTGTACGTTTTTTAAATGTCGGCACAAACCCACTTTTGGAACCTCCTTTATACACTTAATTATCAAAGAACACTTTTTGCATTTTGCTTCACAGTTCGGTCTTTTTATGAAGTGCTCCCATGCAAATATACTAGCTTTTTCTGCTATAATACAAAATCAGAATATTCTCTGGCCGATCTTCAAAACTTATAATCTCTTTAAAAGCTGATGACGACTTATTGAGATCACGAGTACTGTATTCATTCGGAAATAAGGTTCAAACTATCCTCATAAATAATTATTCATCACATAAATAAAGATTATTAGTTTCTAACATATCTTTTAGAATTACGATTAATGCTTTGTGTTTGAAAATGACCTCGTGCTGGGATAGTTATTATGATTTTTATCTCTTATCACTAACATACTAATGAGTAAAAATCGTTGATGAGTAACCAAGTTTCACCATTTATGCCATCATGCGAGCATTGTGGTATGTATTATACAAATCGACAAATTCCTTGTTTATTGCTTTTTAAAATTCTAGGAGTGGGAGATAATTTAATTCAGCAGATGATTGACTTAAACCACCTCACTTCCACTATGTTAAAAGTATCTTCTAAGGAAAGAAAATATTTGTTCATGCTATCAGGAACGATTTTCAAGCGTTTTAGCAGCGATAAAGAAATTTAAAACTTTGAGGGAATCCCGGGACGTGTCCCGGCCTAAAAACTCTACGGGATCCCGGGAAACAATCCTTAATTCTCATGAATCAAGCTCAAGATGTTTCATTTTTGAGTATGCACATTTTTAGAAATGAGTACATTCATGTTTTCAAATTAGAGTAAATTTGATTTGGAGCCAGCTTGAGTAATTTTTACTCAGTTTTAAGACTGTCGTTTTAAGAGTGTATGGAGGGAAGGGCTTATGAGGAAAGGGGTGAAACTCCTTGAAATCATTTAAATTATCAACTCTCGATTTCTCGTTACATACAAGCACGTTTTAATTTGTGGTTTCATCTGTGCATGCTTTTTTTTATTATTTAACGCTGCATACATTTCCAACGTATAATCGTACAGCTATAGGTACTGCTATCCATTCCTCCCATCAAAAACTCCTTTTAATCTCTATCCTTTCTAACGAGCCGCCATTCCGCAGATGAGAGCTCCGCACTTTTTTCTCCCGCACTTTGATTGACACACCTGCGGCTCATTACATTAGGTGGCGTCGTGACCTGTGAATTAGCGCACGCTCCCTCCCTCCCTTCTCCTGCGGGAGCGCACGTGCGGGGTAGCAGTGGTACCCGCTTACCAGGTAGCAGTGGGAATTGATGAAATAATATCATGGTTCTGATAGTTTTGATCGTTTAGTGAAGAATTTCAGGTATTCCATTCTTCGAATTTGTTCTATGTCAGAAATTTCTGATCAGGATGTAGCTTCTGAGTTTCTCATCGACGCAAAACTTTTAATTAATATTCAGATGTAAACTCAGTATATAAATGATGTTCATAAAATGTTTTATCTCGATATTTCGTCGATATCACAGATAGCTAGAATTTATGATGATTCGTACCTTCTGATGTGGTGTTGTTGTTCCTTATTAAAAATTTCTGGCATTTCATTCAAATTTTCCTCTGGCTTTGAGTAGTAAATGAGTTACTATAAATATATATGATGCAAAAATTTATGGGATCATTAAAAGTTGCTCAGCCATTTATATTTATAGTTCAAGGTTCTGTTATTTCTATAATTAAGTAACTATACAAAACTGTATTTTTTAACTGAATTTTTTTCCATTTTAGAGTATTTTTACTGTCTTCTCTTCAACCAGATGCCTACTTTGTTTTAACGACAATAATTAATTTAGGTATTATTTTGTAGGAAATTGCCGCAATAAATAACAATAGTCGTCAAATTTCAAGTCATAAGGTTAGAAAAAACTGAATTTGGAATCAATTTTTGAAACGTAACCATCACCAATTTTGATAAACGTTGGTATTTTACAAAAAAATATGAAGAGTATATTTTGTGGGTCCAAAAGAAGTATCCAAAAAAATCGACAAAAGCCTAGTGTTTTGACTTAAAACCTGGAAAAATATGTAATTTGAATATTTAAAAACTCTATTAATCTTATCCCTCGGTTCTACTAAGCTTCTGAAGAAACTAGTACATCGTTCGAGTGACAAGAGAGAGCACCTGGCAAACGTGTCGCCCGATGCGGCATAACGACCGCGGCGTCTCACGCGAAATGAGGCGTGAAACTCCCTCAACCCTTCCCCCCCTTCCATCAAAAAAGAGAAGAAAAACTTTTTTTCCCGTTTCTTTTCCTCATTCGCGCATTACCCAATTATTATTCGCCGCGCTACGAAATCAATTCACCGGAGACAGTAAAGGGGCCGTTCACAAGTCTTGTCATTGGTTCAGGACCTTATTTGTTTGAAATTCTAGGTGTTATGAAGGGTATTACTCCGAGTATTATTTAAAAGAAGTCCCATTTTTCCAAATTTTGGTAATTGAAAAACCTTAATTTTTAACCGTTGGAGGAGCTCCCTAATAGGTTCTTCAAACTATCTTTTCCGCTCTCAGTAATAAATTTCAATATCAATTTTCGTACGTGGGAGGATTTAGGGGGGACACCCTGGTGGTACATTAGAAACCTTGGGGAGCTAGCTATCCGTGATGGCTAGGCTAGGGAAACAAAATTTCCCAGTTAGAAAGTGGAATTTTCTGAAAAAAAGATGGGAGAACGTCCTTCTATGACTCCCCAATAAATCCACCCATCATCATAAATAAAATTTTATTTGAAAATGCTCTTACAAATTTGAACTATTTTTATAGGCGAAGAGAAAATAATAAAATTGACTTTGTAACAACCCATCCGGTGGCGTAACAACTAGGTAACTTAACTGGGGTACCGTGGGTAAAATTAAGACCTATTCTACGTTTAAAAGAGAAAAATGTCTTACATTTGAGAGTATATCATCAAATCCACCCTCTAGGCTACTTTCCTGAGCCCACCCCTATCCTAAACAAAAGTATATATAGGTACGGTTCTGCGTCGCACATTTTCCTATTTTTTTAAATGAAAAAAATGCTAAGATTCGAATTGGGGGTTTAACTTTGAGATTCACCAGTGGGGTATCAACAATGAAGAATCACTGAAGTTTGAAGCAAGGAAGCATTATAAAAACCCCCTCGAAATTGCGGAACGTACTTTGCGAACGGCCCCCAAAGCAGGAAAAGTTTTCCCGGAAAGGCCATCGTCTCTAATTGCGGGCGATGGCGTCGCCAAGTTGGCGCCCTGGCGCCGGATGAGCGATGCGGGCGGCCCTTTGTTCCAGGTGGCTGCCGCTTTCCAGCGATTACAGTCATTACGGACGAACGAGGGTGCGTGACATTCGGGACGCGCCCTTTCTCTCTCTCTCTCTCTCTCTCTCTCTCTCGCGAGCGGAGCGGAGAGAAAACAAAGTTGTAAAGTGCGCTCTGCATCAGGTGTGGGGAGGATTTTTTTTATTTCGTTCCCCTCGCTGCGTTTTGTTGCTGAGGAGTCGGGGCTGAAATCATCCACAGGGCAATATGGCACTCGGGCAAATATTCCAGGGTACAATTCGGGGCGCCTATTGGTCCCGGTCGCTTATGGCAGAGCTACGGATCGGGATCGGTATGGGCTCGGTTAAACTTTTACGATGGCCAGTTTTATGGCTTAATGGGGTCAATTAGCGAAAAAAAAAAGAATTCCCTAGCATCCCCTCCTCTGAAGGGGGTGCTAGGGTGCATCTAGATATTTTTACCCCGACGATTGTCAACAGCGAAAAATTTATGAGGAGGGAACATCTTTTGTTCGCTAATTGACCTCAGCTAACCACACAAAGGGTGCATCTTGAGATTTTTACCCCGACGATTGTCAACAGCAAAAAATTTATGAGGAGGGGGAAAATCTTTGGTTTGCTAATTGACCTCAGCTAACCACACAAAAAGAAGGGGATATTATCAATGCTCATAATCTCCACCGAATGCCCGAAGGAACCTCGTCGTTTTGTTTGGTTAGCTGAGGTCAATAAGCGAACAAAAGATGTTCCCCTCCTCATAAATTTTTCGCTGTTGACAATCGTCGGGGTAATAATCTCTAGATGCACCCATAACGACGAGGCTCCTTCGGGCATTCGGGGGAGATTAGGAGCACTGATAATATCCCCTTCCCTTTGTGTGGTTTGCTGAGGTCAATTAGCAAACAAAAGATATTCCCCTCCTCATAAATTTTTCGCTGTTGACAATCTTATCTCCCACCCCATAGGGGTGGAGTTTTAGAGTTTTTTTTACCCCGACGATTGTCAGCAGCGAAAAATTTATGAGGAGGAGGACATCTTTTGTTCGCTAGTTCACCTCAGCTAACAACACAAAAGGAAGGGGATATTATCAATGCTCCTAATCTCCCCCGAATGTCCGAAGGAGCTTCGTCGTTTTGTGTGGTTAGCTGAGGTCATCTTAATCGTTTTTAATGGAGATTTATCGTTCTTCCGTCCTCTTCTCGCGTAGTGTGGCGCGTGCCTAAGGTTGGATTTTGGGATAAGTCCTCCGAAGGTCAGATACTTTTCATGGTTGACTTACCCCATACCGGAAAAGAAATTACCCCATATCGCTCCCAAACATCCCCTCTATTTCAGCATCCTATTCTCTGGGATTTTTTACGCCACTAATTCTAATTATGATTCCTGGAACCATGGGCGGAGAATCAAACTATAGGGACATTTTGAAGGTCTACCATATCAAAGCCTGTTCCCTGTTCCCTCCGGATATTTTTCCAACTCTAGTACTGACCACAAGAATAATTTAAAAATAAAAAAGGAACGTTCTCAATAGGTTGTGGTATACCTAAAGCTTTTTCTGTCAAAGTGTGAAATTCCAATAACGGAATCATTTATTCTCTTCGGAATGTTTTTGTCTTCTTATCGCTCTATTTCAGCATCCATTTTTTAATTTTCCCTTGGTACTATGATAAATGATGAAGATGTTTTTTCATAACGAGTGACTCTATCTGTATATCGTTTGACATTAAAGAAACAACTGATATCAAAGGATAAACGAACATACGAACAAATATTACTCAAGTGACCGAAAATACGATAAAACCTTTTGCTATCTCGTGTAGTGATGGGCAGAATCTGTATTTTAGGTATCGATATCTTACGGATTGAATACTTTTAGGCATAGGATAACTCATACTTCAAAAACCTTAAAAAATAAAATATTTTTTGTCCTTGTCTTAATTAAAATAAAAATATTCGTA
Source organism: Tetragnatha versicolor (assembly GCA_024610705.1). NCBI lineage: Eukaryota > Metazoa > Arthropoda > Arachnida > Araneae > Tetragnathidae > Tetragnatha > Tetragnatha versicolor. Next base: position 3,835,410 of record JANDEH010000020.1, read on the forward strand.
GTCGATCGCTCCCTAAAAATATTGCTTACTGGACTTACCTTAAATTGCTAACCTTCCTTTGGATACTTTTTTTATTTAAAAAAAAGGAGCATTATTTGATTAAATATATCTAAGAACTGGGATAAATGTAAAAATTAAACCTAAATTTTTTAAAAATTTCTTTTTTGCCTTATTTGTGCATAAAATTAATTAGCAAAAAAAGGCTATTACGCAAGTTGTAAAATCTCAACTTTTAATGAAGATATCATTATTCTGTAAGTTTCATTACATCGATAAAAACTTTTTTTTAGAAGTTAGACTATTCTCAAATGTGTGCAAAAAAGCAAAACCACACGAAAAAAGGAATGCCAATCTTACCCATCATAAAGTCAATCAACTTCAAATAACTATATCTCAAGTTCTGTAATTGTAGAAACAAATTTCAAAATATTAAGAAAGCTAAGAAAACATATTTTAATTAAACGCCAGATTTGAAAAATCCATATCTTTACCCAAAACTCTTATAATATGCTTATAGGCTAACACCTTTACTCCATATTTGTTAGCATTGATGCCTAAAAGTATTTTTTAACGCTATCTATTATCTCGTCCCGCTTTCGAAAGAAAGACAGCTGTGTACGTGGGAAATCGCTCACTTGGACGACTTATGCTCGGCGCGTTTAAAAAATATAGATGTTTTATTACCTTTATCCTGAGCCAATTTCATTCTCGAAACTCCTATCGATGATTGGATAATACTGTATCGAATGTTTGGAACCAGTGAGTGATCAACTAAAATGAGGGTTAAGCAACCAACAAAATTATTTATCTTTACCACGTCCACACTATTTCATCCTTTTCATTTTCCCAAGTTAAATTCCGATATCTGCAGAAAGCGAAACATAATAAATCCCCGAAGACCTAATGTCTTATATACTGTACCTAAACCTGAAAAAACTATTTTTTGCAAAAATTTCTTTTATTTAGCCCCTAAGTTCTTTAATTTACTACCTTTGGAAATTCAAAATAGTCTAACCAAACATGCATTTAAAAAGAAATTAAAAGACTTTTTGTTTTCTATTGGGGACATTGAAAACTTTTTTGTTTGATCTTGCATTATTAGTGTAATTATAATCCATTCTTATTTTCTTGCACACTACTTACCTTACGACAGATAGTAAACCCAAATTTACGACACCCTGTTTGCCACTACTAATTTCTGATTGATATTGTACTTATATTATTATTTTTTCTTTTTTTTCTTGTTTTCTTGTAATGTATACTTTTATTTACAATCATGTCTAAATTTTTATTGTAATTCCATGTGCAACAAATTGTAACCAACTGTTTATTGTTCACCTACATGGATCGTTCAACGATCCCAGGTGATGTAATATTTTATTTACCTTGTTTATTGATTATAAAATATATAAATAAATAAATTTTCTTTGCTAAAAAAAAAAAGTATATGGCATCCTATAAAATCAATTTCCCATCGTCAAGTATCGGTTGCGCTTTGTGATTAATGTTGTTTATTTTAATTTGGTCATGATCAGGCCCTGTCAATTGTTCTTATTGCTTTTAGATTTATTGAAGGAAATTTGTAATTAAACAGATGAACAATTAAATTAGAATGGTGAATATTTTCGAATTTATTCTCTTTCTCCCAAGTATGACATCGAGTACTTATAGTATTGAATAGATTAATAGTTTAAGATTGAAATAATAAATACGAAAGAAATTCGATAAGTTAACCTCTTTTATACTTCAAATAAGAAAAAATTTCGAATAAACACAACGATGATTTTATCAACCAGTTGTGAAACTGGTACTTTTGTCTGGTACTGAGGTCCTAAAAATTGCATTACTATATACGACTTCCAAATGGGTTCGCGAAGATGTTTTAATCCTTATTACCTTTTTATAAATGAATGTCGGGAAATTTCAACTTGGTGAAGGAATTTATATATAACCTGGAGAATGGACATAGATATGCTCTCACTTGTTTTTTATCAATTTTTGAAGGGTTTTCATAATCTAGCTAGAGCGGCCGTATTCACCGGTAACCTGACCGGCGGTCAGGTCAGGAAACCATGGTTACAGCCTCTGATTGGTGGAAGGAAAATATTGAATTATTTTTCCACCAATAGACCAATAGACTTTGGAAATCGGGCGATTTGTTTATTTACTAGATTCAGCGGCACGATGGAAGGGCTAATGCCAATAAAAATAACTGAAATCATTTCATTTGATTCCGTAATGATCTGAAAGTATTTTCACCTTACTTCGAAGAAAAACCCTGATTGGAAACATACCTTAGTTTAAAAATTTGGTCGAAAAAAAGCTTCGAAAAGGATAAATGAAGGAAGTAAATCGCAAATTCCCTAGCTCGGAAGCAAGTTAATCCTTTCTTCTTTGTTTTTTTGTGTGGAACGGAATTAATCGAATGAACCCTCCCGATCCATCAAGGTATCAAAAAACACTAAACAACAACAAAAAATCGAGGAACCTTTCGATATTTTTCTCTGGACCACAGTAATATATATCTGAGCCTCCAATCTGCAAAAGTGTCACCTGACCTCTCTCTGCTGAGAGGAAACCCAGCCCGGGGTGTCACGCAGGTTCAATGTCACGACGCGAAGACGAAAAAGAACGAAAAATCGCTCCGATGACTTTCCTGCTCTCACCAGCCGATGGAATCAGCGCCTCTTCAATCATGTGTGACGTCACCCGCCGATGTAGGCCCTTTGTTTTTGGTCGTGGGATTGTTTTGGTGAAGTTGAGTTGTCTTCTCTCTGGAGGGAAGTCAGTTGCGTTGCTGAGATATATCGGAATTGATGAAGTGTGCGGCGTACTATTACTTTTTTAGTTAATTAATCTTGATTAGATGGGAACACTGAAATTGACCAATGATATTGCACTTTATAAAGTAATCAACCTATATTATCAACTAACACTTTATCTCAACTAATTTTATAAAACCAAAATTCAACTAACTAAAAGTGGCGCATAACCTCATCCGAAATATCAGTGCAACGAATTGGACTGGTGTATACTGATATTGAACGTTTGAGTGATTCATGAAAATCAAAAGCGAAGTGCAACTCAGGGCAGGATGATATTTGTTGTTTTTTAAGTTGTATAAAAGGGGGGGGTACTTTAAAGGTTTTATAATAATTTCTCTGAAAATTAATTCAAACGAAAATATCTTAATACACAGATGGTGCTTCTAAACTATTTGTCCTGATCTTGTAAGGAAATCTTCCTTTTTAAATAATAGTTAAGTACATATAATGTGATCTACTTGTTAAAATACTGTGTGTATGTAACCAAGTAAATTTATTTTTTCCATTTAAATTCCAACAAATATACATTTTTGTTTAACATTTTTTGTAAAATTTAAAATTTTTATTTATAATTTTCATGCAGTGCATTAAAATTGTGTCTTTAAAATAATTATATTGTTTTGAAAGTTAGTACTTTTTTAAATTTTTATTTCTATTTATTTTCTATATTAATAAAAATTTTTAACGGGGAAAGAAATAAACTTTTTTTAATTTTATGAATATCAAAGATGTGCCGATTGTCACAAACCATACATTAATGGAGGAAGAAACCATAAATGTATTAAATCTCTGAAAATTAATTAATTGAATTAAAACCGCTAAAATTGAGTCCTGACTCCTGAACCATATCAAGATATTATATTTTAAATTCTCTATCACGTTTATCCATAAATTCAATAAGAAGACCGACTTCAATTTCGTCAAGTCTAGTGTCACGCACGAATCTCCGGACTTCCTTGGGTTTTTTTTCCGAGTGTCAACAGATGGTAATTGGTGCGCAGAGCGGTGACATCACAGCCTCAGAAAAATATCTAAACCAGTTCCTTGCGAAAACGGGAACGCAATCCAAACGGTGTGAGAATCGTCCAAGGTCTTCAATAACTCTTAATGCAACCCGTTCCGCCCCTTTGTGCTCTAGCATGCAGCAATCAGTTATTTGAATGCTCAATGGACACAATTGCTTTTAAGCCTTTTGTTACCACTGGTATGTTCGGATGGATAGAGTTCATATGGGTCTTCATATTTGTTTTATATTAGTAGCTTTTTTTCAAAACACAATATTGGTGGTAAAAAGGTTTTAACAGAGTAATTAATTACTTTTTTAGTATATATTACTCTCGGTATTTCGAACTCTCAAAACTGAAAAATAAAAAGAGGAACAAAAGAAATATTAGTTGCTGAATTCTTAGCCTTTTTCTTGAAAGGGAGAAGTAACCACAACGAGAAAATAGCTAAAGGGAATTCAACTCAGCAGTTCTAAACTGTACACTAGGGTGTCCCTTAAAATCGAAGGTCGGGGAAACTTTTGCTCCACCCCCCAATTTTTTTCCTTTTGGTACCCTAAGACTGTGTGCAAAATCTTAAATTGATCAGATAATATTAACACGTGCCCCAAACGGCCTAAAGTTAAGAAAATTTTGACTTTTTTCTAATTTTTTTGAAAATTTTTAAAAATATGTTTAAAAAATCCGTTCCCGAATAAAGGGCTCTAACACATTTAAACATTCATATTTGACCGTTTTTCGTTACTAGTTAGGCCAAAATGCCCAGTTTGTAACCTAGTCATCAATCAGAAAATCATCAAATTTGTCCATTTTATACTAAGAATAGAAGAATCAAAAGGAAGTGGTAAACGACTTAAAACCGCAAAATTCCATGGCTAAACACCATTTGTAGACCATATTGATGTGGATATAAATTTTCTGGAGCTCAAATTAATTATGGGTTGCTTAATTACAGACGCCATATTGGATTGCATTAAAACTAAAAAAAATACTGAAAAAAAGGTATTAGTCCAGGCAACGAATGCTCAAAAAAGGGTGTAGAGGGAAGTTCTTGGAACACAATTTTTGACTTTAGAACTTTGTTTGGACTAGTTTGGAGGTAAACATATCCAAAGTCCCCGACCCTAGCCCCTGAGCTTAATGTAGGGGGGGCATTTAAAAGTCTCATTTTTCAGTTTTTGGCTTATTACTCTTAGAAAATGCATCCCCACGAAAAAGTTTCAATTATCTTTTTTAAAGTCGATAAAATTACCAACAATTTAAGACCATTCCCAGGTTTATAGGTCCAATAGATCCCGAGTTACATCTCTTCAAAAATGGAAAATTTGTTAAAAAAGTTCGAAAAATTGAGTAAAATTCGTATTTTAAGCAATTTATTGGCTATATTACACTTCTAAGAGTGAAGTAAGGGCTAAAACCTTATAACACAATTATTTAGCTTTAATTTAAGCCCTGAAAAAAGTCTGCGAGATTAATAGTTCTTACGCTATCTGAAAAAAACACAAAAATTGGGAAAATGGGATTTTCCCAGAAAGGGGACCTAGAGGTTTGAGAGTGCAGTAAAAGAGAACAAAAGTGGTATAAATTAATATACCAATATTGAAAACAGTATTTATTTGTTTGAAGTATTCCATTTTTACCTTATAAAATTTATTAATTACTTATTTCTTAATTATTAATTTTTTCAATTTAATTAATTTTTTGTTCTATATTTATTGAATTTAAAAATTGATCGTCATATTTATGAATTTTGCATACTTGTCATTTATAAATCACAGCTTATAACATTTAGGAGGCATAGGTTCATGTTGGTATAACGGTTAAGAGGAAATTTCGAGAGGCTTTTGTCCCCTCAAAAAGGAACGGATAGGGCTATGTTGGTGTAAAAAAGGAAGAACACTGAAAAAACAGCAGGCTACAGGTTTGTAGGAATACAGTAAAAGAGAAGAAAAGTCGTAAAACATGAAAGACATGACCACTCTATACAAAATGAAAGCTGATTATTTAACTTTAATTTAAGCCCTGAACCAAGTCTGTGAGATATCAAAAGTTCTTACTCTATAACTTTTTTGATGCTGTTCATGTTTTGATTTTTCCCGGGAACGCCATTCCGATTCGATTCCTTGCTGAACATATCGAAACCCTCTAGCATTTTTACTTAAATTTAATATTCTTCTGTAAATTAAATGTCGTCTGTGCTGTGATATTCCAAGTCTAATAAATTTAAATTTTACTTTAAGACATGTCGAAGGCCCCAAGTGAGTCTTTTGTCCTGGCCCCCCCCAAACTTGTAATTCGGGCTGGAATTAGATGTATGGATGGAAGATGGAGAATAAGCATAGTGAATAGGTCCCAGTACATAGTGAATTAGCAGCTGCACCGGACGATATCCTAAAAACAATTTTCTGCCGATGCGTGAAAGACTGTGCCAGCGCGAAGTGTGGTTGTAAAAAAGCAAGCCTCAAATGTTCCCCAGCATGCCAAAACTGCCAGGGGAACTGCCTAAATGGGGTCTCTCAAATTGACTCCGAAAGTGAAGAAGAACAGGAGGATCCTCTAACTGTTTCCCTACAGGGATCCGATGGAGAGGATGATACAGAAGATGAAAACAAAATCGAGGATCAAGGTCCTCCCCGCCTTAAGAGAGCAAGAAATTAACTGAATGATACCTACTATTGTAATGTATTATGTTTACTTTTCAATGCCAATAAACTTCGTTTTCTAAACGGTTGTTTTGTAAAACTATCACATTGCCTATCCTATATGCACAAACATGGTCATAGCAAAATATTTTCCCATGTCTAGATATTCTTTAATTAAGTGTGAGGAACCTGGTCATCGGGCCTACACTTGTACTGAGTAAAACTGGGGGCAAATTTAATCAACTTTCATTTTGTATAGAGTGGTCATGTCTTTCATGTTTTACGACTTTTCTTCTCTTTTACTGTATTCCTACAAACCTGTAGCCTGCTGTTTTTTCAGTGTTCTTCCTTTTTTACACCAAAATAGCCCTATCCATTCCTTTTTTAGGGGACAAAAGCCTCTCGAAATTTCCTCTTAACCGTTATACCAACATGAACCTATGCCTCCTAAATGTTATAAGCTGTAATTTATATATGACAAGTATGCAAAATTCATAAATATGACGATCAATTTTTAAATTCAATAAATATAGAACAAAAAAATTAATTAAATTGAAAATAATTAATAATTACGAAATAAGTAATTAATAAATTTTATAAGGTAAAAATGGAATGCTTCAAACAAATAAATACTGTTTTCAATATTGGTATATTAATTTATACCACTTTTGTTCTCTTTTACTGCACTCTCAAACCTCTAGGTCCCCTTTCTGGGAAAATCCCATTTTCCCAATTTTTGTGTTTTTTTCAGATAGCGTAAGAACTATTGATCTCGCAGACTTTTTTCAGGGCTTAAATTAAAGCTAAATAATTGTGTTATAAGGTTTTAGCCCTTACTTCACTCTTAGAAGTGTAATATAGCCAATAAATTGCTTTAAATACGAATTTTACTCAATTTTTCGAACTTTTTTAACAAATTTTCCATTTTTGAAGAGATGTAACTCGGGATCTATTGGACCTATAAACCTGGGAATGGTCTTAAATTTTTGGTAATTTTATCTACTTTAAAAAAGATAGTTGAAACCTTTTCGTGGGGATGCATTTTATAAGAGTAATAAGCCAAAAACTGAAAAATGAGACTTTTAAACGCCCCCCCTACATTAAGCTCAGGGGCTAGGGTCGGGGACTTTTGATATGTTTACCTCCAAACTAGTCCAAACAAAGTTCTAAAGTCAAAAATTGTGTTCCAAGAACTTCCCTCTATAACCCTTCGTTGCCTGGACTATATGGGCATGTTTGATATCGGGTAATGGGTGTTTGTGGTTTCTAAAATCAATTAAGACTAATAAAATTATCTTGGACAACTTTTTAAAGCTCTTTACGCAATTTAAGGGCCAGCATATCTCCTAATACAAGTACAAACCATGTTTTCAGAACTATAGATATGGTAATAAATTCTAAACACATAAAACTGGCAAGAGAAATTCTGGAAACAATTTTAAAAACACACTCCAGTGTGTCCACGAGTATTTTATTTCGTTAGTTAGCTGAAAAGCTGAAGTTAATACAAGATACTACCCGCTCTTTATAATTGAGTTAACCTATCAGACGGTAAGCAATTAACCCAGGTTTATAGAGACTGTTCATCTATTTTATCATAATTTTATTCGTCAAATTAAAAAATACCTGCAATTGAACAAATAAGCCATTAAAATCTAAGACACTTATATTTTCTATTTAAGTATCAATAAATATTATCAACAGTTTCTTAAAACCATTCTTTCTTTAAAGTTTTTTTGTGAGTCAGCTATTCTTCGCTCTGTTAGTTTCCTACCTCTACATTCTCGCAAAGAAGGCTCTGACACTTTAAAATAATTTAATTACATAAACAATTTTTACGAAAATTTACTCGAAACGTTAGTACTTCCTCGAGGACATTTACTGATGAAAGGTTGACAGTGCGAAAAAAAAAACTAAGGGTGAAGTAGAAGAGTTATTAAAATTGTAGTTGATATTTAAACTTTCTTACAGCCACGGACAAAATAACAGTGTTTAATTTTTTTAATGACACTAATAAATTGAACTGCTCGTATTTTGTATGTTAATGTTTAAAATTATGATAAAATAGAAGAGCAGTCTCTATAAACATGGTTAATCGCTTACCTTCTGAGAGTATAACTTAATTATTATGAAGAGTGGGTTAATTTTGTATCAACTTCAGCTTTTCAATTAACTTATGGAATAAAATACTCGTGGACACACTGGAGTCTGTTTTTCAACTTGTTTCCAGAATTTCTCTTGTCAGTTTTATGTGTTTAGAATTTATTAACATATCTATAGTTCTGAAAACATGGTTTGCACTTGTATTAGGAGATATGCTGGCCCTTAAATTGCGTAAAGAGCTTTAAAAAGTTGTCCAAGATAATTTTATTAGTCTTAATTGATTTTAGAAACCACAAACACCCATTACCCGATATCAAACATGCCCATACCTTTTTTTCAGTATTTTTTTTAGTTTTAATGCAATCCAATATGGCGTCTGTAATTAAGCAACCCATAATTAATTTGAGCTCCAGAAAATTTATATCCACATCAATATGGTCTACAAATGGTGTTTAGCCATGGAATTTTGCGGTTTTAAGTCGTTTACCACTTCCTTTTGATTCTTCTATTCTTAGTATAAAATGGACAAATTTGATGATTTTCTGACTGATGACTAGGTTACAAACTGGGCATTTTGGCCTAACTAGTAACGAAAAACGGTCAAATATGAATGTTTAAATGTGTTAGAGCCCTTTATTCGGAAATGGATTTTTTAAACATATTTTTAAAAATTTTCAAAAAATTAGAAAAAAGTCAAAATTTTCTAACTTCAGGTCGTTTGGGGCACGTGTTAATATTATCTGATCGATTTAAGATTTTGCACACAGTCTTAGGGTACCAAATGGAAAAAAATTGGGGGGTGGAGCAAAAGTTTCCCTGAATTTTTGAAAAAACGCCCAAATAAGGGACACCCTACTGTACACCAATGTAAATGAAAAGATTATAATTTTCACACATTGCCTAATATTTGAAGAAAACTATTTTTTTTCTAACTTTGTAATTTTTATCTAATTTAAGTAAATAATAAATTTTAAATTTTTCATATGATGTGATATAAATTGTGGTTTTTTTTTCAGAGCTATATGTCATTTGCCAATGTAGTAATGTAGTACAGTGGGATTGTTCTGGCCAAGATGTGGCTCTTCCCACCAGGTGGCGCTCATCTGTAACTGTGGAGCGCGCGGTTAGGTTTTGGTTTGTGAATCAATAAAACATAGTTACAATATCAAGCCTGGTTTTATGCCAACACAGGGATCATCAATTTATAGTTCAACTTTTCTGTTAAGGGGTTTATTTTACGATGTTTAGGGATCTTCGTAATCTTTAATATACAAAATAGTTTGGGGACTATTCTTTTTACGCTATATTATGTAATGGATAGTAAAAGAGTACCTTTCCCCCCAGTATACACAGCAAACCGCCAATAAGGAAGTTGCATGTGTCAGATTTTTAAAAACAAACAAGTGTTCCGTATGGTTTTTTGTATGGTAAAATGAAATATCTAGTCAGTTTTTCAAAAAAGGTACAGGTAATTAAATATTTTAATTTAAAAGTCGAGAAAAAAAACACGTGACTGAAAACGTTTATTGTTTAAACTATAAGATGACGTCAACAATAACACCATCAACTCCATTGCTTTACAACAATGTTTATTATAAGATGACGTCACATCCAAACTCTCGGCGTTTTCGCGCGCTTTTAAAAAGTGGATTTTTGTTAATTTTTTGGCAATCAAAAAATTTCTCGATCGGCATCAAATTTTGGGTAGCTGCTTATTTTTGCAAGAGGAATCGATTAAAAAAAATAAAAAAAAATCATGCAACTTCCTCATTACACATATTAAAGTAGAAATTTAAACTATTATTTTATGTAGAGTAAAAAATAATTTTACGCAATTTCTACGCCATCTAAATTTTTCGTTATTTTTGTAGCTTGACGAACTGCGTGGACGTGATCCGCAGTGCTATCGCAGCTCTTTTTATCTGCGCTCCGAATCCGTCTGTCGGTGGCAGCTGCGGCTTATCTGAGCGCTCCACTTGGCTCCATTTCACCCATCTCGCTCCACCGCTCTTGCTCTGGCTTTTTTTAATTTCTTTTTTCATTGCTGCTGTTTGTCGACGGGTGTGTGCTCGCGACTATCGCCTTTCCCCGTCCTCGGGTTGAGAGACGCGACGCGCAGTCGCGATCTCCCGTTTGCTATGTTTGCCAGCATCAGGGATGTTCTGTAGCACGGTATGTCGCATTACAGTGTCACGTAGCCATAACCAAATTAAAGATAGGAGACATGTCAGTCATGTGTCACCCTCAGAATACTTTTTCCCTTCTCGCTTTTGACCATATTAAGGTGCAAAACACACTGCGCATCTTTAGTCGCTACTGCAATCAATCTCCATAAAAAAAAGCATGGAGAAAGCCCCTATCTTGACAGGAATGAAGATTCCTGTCAAGATAGGGGGAGTCTCAGGCTGAACTCCATGCTTTTTTCCCTCTTTGATTAATTGCAGTAGCGTCTTATGGTCGCTAGGTCTGTCTAGGGCCTAAACTATAAAAAATGCCCTTTTCCCCCAATACCCTTTCCTTCGCCTTTGTACGAACTCATATTAAAATTCTTCACTTTCTGACCGTTTCTAAAAATTTAAAAATTAATTGACACATTCGGTGGCGTGAAAAAATTTTGATGGGAATGTTGGGATGTCTCTGAAGTTACAATTCGTTTTTTTTAAATCTCAAAAGGGAAATTTTTGCCTTTTTGGGAGGTCTTTCTTGGCTACACAAGCATCTCGGGCATTAAATAGTGTTAGGTATCAACAATTGATTTACTGTCATTCATATACTTAAAGCATTCTATGCTCTTAAAACATTTGACTACTTGATACCTGAGTATTTCTACTAATTACACGATTTCTTAAAGTATTGATCATTTTCATAAACAAAACTACGTTTTAAAGCATTAATCTTCACTCTTCCCTGTTCATTTGATGAGTTATTTTCTTTAAAAAATACATGCAAGTTCTTAACACTACTCTGTTTTATAGATACCTGTGAAGATCCTTCTTCACAGATTCTCTTTTTTACCTTCTTTTTCTAAAATAAATCCAAAGTCATAAAAGTTTTCCTTTTAAAAAGGAGATGGAAAACTGATTTGAAGATGTCTGAAAAAGATAATAGCATAAGTAACTGCGGAGTAGAGTGAAGAATATAGTATGAAAAACGAGAAAAACAAAAATTAAATTTTTTAATTTAATATCAAGAGCACATTCTCGATGCAGTTCAGTTCACTTTCCTTTAATTAAATGAATTTAATATGTTAATGCTTGTTATAATTCGTCTTTTATTGAAATCCCAATCGTTTTGATTGCGAGTTTTTGGAAATCATAATTTGTTTCACGTTGATTGATCTTGAAATTCGGCCCTGCATTACTTGCGCTTTCACAATATTCGAAAATTGTGACGTTGATGATTTGATCCGGAAAGAAAATTAATCTAACCCTGAGATTCATTCTGCTCCGTTTTTATTAGATGAGATTATCTTGATTTAAGGGTGGGAACATTTAATGAAAATCTTTAAAGGAAATTTTTTGTTTTTCTGTTTATATTACTTTTTTATGACTGTTTGAATGCTATGAAATGGATTATGACACAAATATACTATGACCTATGCTGGAATACGCGAACAGTGATATTCTATGCCTGAATCGTTTTATTTTACTTTCATAATTATATGACAGTCAAAGATGTTTCAATACCTTCGGATATAAACAATCGAAGGGCAATCTAGAACTATGATAGACTATAATATTTCTGGATGTAAAAATATATTGTAAACATAATTAAAAGCATTTTAAATATTTGGGTAAGAAGGAGGGCATAAATTAAAATGTTATATTTAAACATCATACAATCCGTAAAATATGCGAAATAATCATCAAAAAGATTCCCCAAACAAAATCATAATAATGAATGATGATGTAAAATGATTTTGTTATGGGGAAAGATTTTAAATGATATGGTTTTTTGTGATAATGTTATTATATCTTGGCAACGTTTTTAAATAACGTTATTAGTTATTTGACCCACCTCTTATTTTTTGAGTAGCGACTTTAACGCTACATAACTATACTCTATTCATTTAGAATTGGTGCTTGAGAAATAGTGCTTTCCCCCACGCTAGAAGCGTAACCATAGTTACGCTCTTAGATCAGCCAATAGTAAGCCTTCTTCATCACTTTGACGTGGATAGTTGCTATGGTTACTGATCGGTGGTGGGGGAAGGAAATATTTTCAAGCGCCAGTTCAAAATGAACAGAGTATAATACCAGTCGTCACATAACTAATACAACCAGGTAAAGGTGAATAATGCTGAGATGCCGGGTAAAGATCCCGGACTTCTTCAAAATTGGGAGTTGGGAACCAGTGCAGAAGGAATATTTTCGTTATTCTATACCCCTTTACCAAAATATATAATCCACGAAAAATCCGTAGACCTCTTTTTCCTCCCACTTTCTTTTCTGCTTCGCCCATGCATTATTTGCGTGGGCGGGGGACCAAGGCAAAAAGATTCCCCCCTCGGGGTCCAGGGGGAAATCAGGGGAGCTAATGACTCTCGCCGGAGTCATCGGCTGCCGCGGGGGCATCCGGGGGGGGAAGGAACAATAATGAAGATATTCGGAACGGGCGTGCTCGTTCGGTCGGTCGGGGTGTGCTTATTTTTTTTACGACGAAGATATGGAAAAGGTTTCCTGGTTCGATTTTCTTGTAGCGAAGTTGCTTGCATGTTTTAAAGGTTTTTGCTGGGATTTTAACTTACCCGCACCTTTTCCATGGTCGAAATTACGAGGGTGGCATTTTTTAAATGGTAAATGATGTTTCCAAAGTTTTTTTTAAGGACAGCATGATTACTTAAAACTCTAGTTTGCCAGTCCTCCGTCCACAACCTTTTGTAGTATTTTGGTATATAAATTATGTAATTAAGCATTCTGCCGTTCTATCGCACCTATTTTAAAGGCATTTTTTTGAAATAGGATGTTCATTTAAATTAAATTATAAATTAATTTATTTTACCAACAATTCAATACATTCAAAGTTTAAGGAACCTTTATTGAAAATCTATTTAATGGATAAAATTATTTAAAGTCTGTTTGTTCATTTAGAGCTTGTCTATGAAGCATAATTTAAGTAAAAGAAATGTTTCTCCTTTCAAGCCTATTTCCAATTAAGAGAACTAACTCATCAAGTGTAAATTTTCTTCGTTCAAATTCAGATTCAGCGTGTGTTATAGGGAGAAAATATAAGTTTGTTTATAATGTTAGAATAATCTCTATGTAAATATATTTTCAGTTACTATTTTAAGCATTGCAATAATGATTATATCTTGCTTTCTCAAACCTTTCTCTTTACATCCCCAGTTACGCTCCCCTATCTTATTTTCTAATGTACTTTTGGATTTCTAAAATTGAATACAAACTTTACAAAACTCAGGGCCTAATTAAACATCTGACAGCACAAACTGGAGCTATATCTTATGTAGCTGCAGATGAACTCTGTAATGCGTTGCTATTGTCTGTTCTTCGTTAACCGGTACGCAATCCTATTTATTCGGGAATAAAAGCTACAATACGCTGAAAAGCACGAACTTATAGACGCCAAATTAATTAATTCACCCCAAATCGTCACAAAAAAAACAGCAACACTCACACCCGTGTCCACTCACGAAACCTTCGATCGCCAAAAGCCACAGAACCCCCCTCCTTCAGTCACCACCAAAAAAGAACGAAATAAAAAAAGAGAAGGAAGCGAACAAAAGAGCGCCCCGTTGTTTTTCCGAGCCAGCCGCCGTCGCTCGGGAAAGAGAGAAGCCCCACGTGCTGCGAAAACAATCGGCGAGCGAAAAAGAACAAAAAATAAAGAACGAACGAACTACCGACAAAGGCAGGCGAGGAGAACGTCATCCCCTCTCTCCCAACGTAGAGTTAGTGGAGATAGAGAGAACGTACTTATGATGATCCTGCGTGGCAATCAGGTGATGGCAAAAAGACATTCATAGGGTGCATCTAGAGATTTTTACCCCGAAGATTGTCAACAGCGAAAAATTTATGAGGAAGGGAACATCTTTTGTTTGCTAATTGACCTCAGCTAACTAACTAGTGGACAAAGGGAAGGGGATATTATCATTGCTCCTAAGGGTGCATCTAGAGATCGTTTCCCCGTTGATTGTCAAGAGTGAAAGATTTATGAGGAGGGGAGCATCTTTTGTCCACTAATTGACCTCAGCTAACCACACAAAACGACCAGGCTCCTTCGGGCATTCGGGGGAGATTAGGAGCATTGATAATATCGCCTTCCTTTTGTGTGGTTAGCTGAGGTCAATTAGCGGACAAAAGATGCTCCCCTGCTCATAAATCTTTCGTTTTGACAATCAACGGGGAAACGATCTCTAGATGCACCCTAATCTCCCCCGAATGCCCGAGGGAGCCTCGTCGTTTTGTGTGGTTAGCTGAGGTTAGAGAGCCTGTATACCAGAGAGAGGCGACAACTCGCTTAAAAGCGTCTCTGCACATCCAGTTCTGTCCAAAATTCTGTCCGAACTGTATCATGCCGCCGGTCTCGTGTCCAATGCTAATCCTATGGAGGGAACCGCCTGTGGCGAACAGAAAACCTGTTTACCGATCTGCGCGCGCTATACTGAGTTGTCGCCTCTCTCTCAAAAACAGGCTCTCTAGCTGAGGTCAATTAGCAAACAAAAGATGTTCCCCTCTTCATAAATTTTTCGCTGTTGACAATCGTCGGGGAAAAATCTCTAGATGCACCCATAGAATGGGAAATACCGTAGACGGGCGGGTTTTGGAGTATCGCTTTCTTCAAAGCTTTTTACAGTGAGGGATTGGAGGAGAATCTCTACCCCCACCTGAGAAATTTTTCCCTATTTTGATGTAAAAAAGACTAAAACTACCTCATACATCTCTTCGGGGGGAGGGCCATTGAGAATGCTTGGAAAACCTTTAATTGTCAAGGAATTCTAATTTGTTAAAAACATCGGGGAATTAGTCAGGAATATTTCTTATTTTTCTGAAACATGAAAACTCTTACAGAACAAATAGCATGACAAATTTTAATGACAGCGTATCATTTTCCTTTTTCAAGAAAATGTTTGGAAAAAAATATTAGAAAAATTCCCTTAGAAAGCTAGTTTTTTCATCGGAAAACTTTTTATTTAACCTGAAAAGGTCGGGGAACTTTATTTATAAAATTAAGTGTGAACCCTGGATGTTAGGAAAAAAAGATCCGACGCACAAACTTTTCTTTAAGAGAAGAAACAATAAAAAATAATTTCCCAATCCAAGCTGTTTTGGGAGCTGATTTTCAACTATGTTATTCGATTATCACAAGGAAATTATCGATGAAAATTATTTAATTCACAATGTAATATTGCTTTGATAAGTGATGCAAGTTTTAAAATTCTGTAACTAAGCAATTTTGTCGCCGTATACACTTACACAGTGGCGTAAGTGGAAAAAAAAAGATTTCGGAGGAGAATATGGATCAATTTACCCCTTTTCTGTAAAATATAAAAAAAGAAATTTCTGAACGTCGCTTCTTTGGCATAATTTAGTGGCCACCACAATGGAGGACACACGTCCTATGCGGCGTCTATTTGCGAATCCCCCTCTGCTCCGTCTCCGTTTCGCAAGGCTTGGCGGCGGCGGCGCTTGGCGGCGGTGCTCGTTCCATTCGGCCAGCCGCCGTCGCAACGATAGGTAGCCCCGTCATCTGTCTCTAGTGCCGAGAGTATCGGACCAACTCCCGCGGAAGGTTCCCGTTGTTGCGTCGCCGTCGGAGCTCCCGATATTCTCTCTTTGCGAGCGAAAGTGGTGTTCGATCGGCAAGTTCCGGAGACTCTCGGATTGTGTTCGGCGTCTTTCGTCGAGTTTTTTCCCCTTTGTGTGAATTCTCATCAAATCACTGTGATTATTGGTGTCTGATATTATTGTTATTATGACGGAGCAGTGCGTGTGGAATTGGTGAGTTTGAAATTTTTTTTGCTGTTCGTTAGTTTTTAATGAGTTTGTCTCCACACGTAATTTTATGCAAAAAGTGTATTCTATTGTGTTTTTAGAACATATTGGATGTTTGTTAACTACTGAATTGGGTTCTAACTCTTTTCAATAATTTTTATTCGATGGATTATTGCATAGACTTTTTATTGCCGTTGATTTTCATTTTCCGAGTAATGAATTTTTCGAATTCTTGTAAAACTTTTTTAAATAAGTTGGCAACGACTAGGAAAACATTATTCTAGGTGTTACTGGAATTTATGGGATGATAAATGATGAAATGGGACGTTGCAATAATTTCATTTCGTCGAATTAATATGATTGGCTTTGTTTGCCCTTTTTTTTGTTTAGTTTTGAGTTAAACTACCTTAAAAATATTTTTCCTGACTGGCTTAGCATGGAAATAAAAGAAATTTTGATTATTATTTTTTAAATTTTATTTCATAAGTAACAAAGTACGAAGAAGTTAGTAATTATAAGTACTTGAAACGGAAATGTTAACAGCTATTGCGCTAAAATGAGTTTCTTAATTGTTCATTCAATAAACCAAATCGTTCGAAACAATTATAATCCTTGGAAAGCTTCTTAAATATTTTACTTTTTACAACTTGCGTTGTTATCGAATGCTTGCGTAGACATGAATTTCTTAGCGAACCATTTTCCATATGGTTTTTCGCGTCAGAAGTAGAAAATATTTATTTAAATCAAATCATTAAGTGATTTGAATTTCGATTTTAATTCTAAATTTATTCCGGAAACTTAGAATGTTTTGTCACTTTATTCGGTTAACGCAAAATCTTGGAAAAACTATACAAAGAACCAATATTGAACAGATAGTAAAATTTACACTTAGAAATTATTAACTTTTTTGATTCGTTAGTAAATTTTTCATTTTGGAACTTTTTGAATAATGGAAATTTTATCCACTGAGGGTACTACATCTATTTCGCTTGTCGTATTTATCCTTTATTAAAAAACTATTCGATAATCAGATAAATTTATTTATTCGACATGAAATAAGCAAATAAAATTAGAGAACCTAAAGATTAAATACAGTTAGAATAACTTTATCACGCTGTTTTTTTTAAATAAGCAGAATTTATTTTATTCTGAATTCAAATTTCAAAAGTTAACCTTGTAAGATATTTCTATTAACCGGAATATTCATGAAATCAGCTGATGGAGAAAAATTAACGTTGCTTTTGTTCAATTGCGTAAAAGGATAAAAAATCGTCGAATTTCCAGGTAATTTAGTGCAATTAAAATAATTTGATGCCCGTAGAATTAATCTTTATTACTGGCTTTTACTTTTGGCTTATTATTTTGAATTTTTCTTTTGTTAGTTCGTGAATTACGTTTCGTGTAGATGTCCTGTCTAAAAACTATGTCTTCTTTTTTGTCCCTCATCATTGTTAGGTGTAGTTTGCATTTTACCAAATTCGTAAAAATTATTAAAACTCCTTTATGTTAAATAAATAGGGTATTGTTTATTTTCCCTCCTGAAATAAGAAATTTTTCTGACAATAGCATTTTTTTTCTCGACGAAATCGCTTTTAATCGCAGTAAATTATGGAGCATCATAATTTCTGAATAATTATATTTTCCTAAGAAACTTCACATTAACTACTCACTCCCTGTTTAAATTATTGATCTGAAAAGGGGAAAATTAGTTGCTGAGAAAATTTCTATTAATTATAATAAACTGAATGTATAAATCAGAGACATCGCAAATTTCGCGCGTCTATCATGCTTTATAAAAATATATCACCTAAAACATTGAGGGTGCAAAATCATAGTTTTTACGTGAAAAATACCCTTTAATAGTTCTCAATCGTGATAAAAAAATTTAACGCGATCGCTGTTGTAAAGAAAAATAATTCGTTTAAAAGACTTTCTCTGTAATTTTTTCCAACAACCAATGCGAGTGTTAAAAAAGTATAAAATATTATGAAGTTAAGGTGCGTATTTTCATCAGTGGCTCTAGCAATCCAAGCATATAGACGGGACTTTTTTATTTATTTATTACAAATATAAGGTTACATAGAAATATAAAAGACAAAGATAAAACACTTATAGTCACCAGGGATCACTTGATCCATATTGGTGACCTGACTTGAGTCTCTCTCTCTCTCTTAATACTAATAAATTTCTAAACAAAACTAAATATAAATAATGCTTAAACCTACGAAAGGAACTTCTTAATATGTAGGATGTAAGTGTAAAGATAAATAACCAGCAAAAAAATCAGCAAAATTTCTTCAAAAAAGTGAAGGGAATTTGGACCCTTTGTCTGCAGTTTTCCTTATGGAGTCTGCAGGTTTTCTTTAGAAACTGTAGTTTTTATAAAACCGCTGAAATGTCTGTAGAATGTATTCAAATTTGCTGTAAAAAAACTGCAGACTTCAGCGCTGAAGTCCTATTGCTACAAAATAACGACAGACTTCTTAGAGAAAACTGCACTTTTGACGCTTTTTTGAAGGAATTTTTGACATGGTTTTTAGCTGGGTAGCCTCGTCGAAACAGCCGTAGTGCTAACTTAATAAAATTCGAAATAAACGAATAAACGTTAAAAATACGAAAGAACCTCGACTACTATACTATGTTTTAACTTTAAAAACGATCCCTGAGTAACTACATCCAGCACAATGCTTTCTTTGCATGCGTCAAAAGAAAGGGGTGAGGAACATTTCGCAACGATCCTTCCGTGGTGGAGCGTGGAGCGCCATTCCACGGGGTGGTTCTTTGTGCATTCGCTTCACGTGCGGCGGCCCCGCCCAGTGTCTGCAGCGGTAGGTGGCCGCGTGCGAAGCGGTCACGGACCACCCTCCCCCCCATATGGCAGCAGACGATCTTTCGACGAGGCGACATCGGATTTTTTTGCAGGGAGGGTTGGAACCGGATGGGGATTCTCTGGATTTGGCACTCCATATTGATTGTTGGACTTTGATTGGGAGTTTCATTGTCAGTTGTGTACAGATTTTCAACTATTCGCTTGTTTTGTCAATTACTAATTATTTATATTAGAATTATCCTTTTGTTCCTCTTAAAATTACGATTTTCATGTTTGTCTCGAAATTCCAATGCTTTTATTGCGTTTGCCACTTTTATTTGCATATCCAGTTTCATTTTGTTTTATTTTATTTGAAAAACAACAATGCATATATACACAAAAACAAGAGATTAATGACAATAAATACAAAAAATTTGATATATGAGTTTCCTAGGAGTCAGAGACCCATATGGGCAACCTATAGAAAATTATATAATGAGATTACAAATAAAATAAAAATGTAAAAATATATAAATTAAATTAAAAAATTGAAAGTGATACCGCAGGACAAGCTTCAGATTTACTTCCATGAAATAAAGATCCAAATAAGCGTTTAATTACATTTTTAAAAAAATCTTTGATATTACACTCAAACCTGTTTTTGTGCGGTCCTTTATTGTGGTTTTTCTATTTGCTGGTCTTTTTTCTGAGATTTTTTTGTGCGGTATGTAAAAGTCGCTCAAAAATAGTCTCACAAATAAAAAATATCGCACAAAAAAGGACCGCACAAAAACAGGTTCGAGTTAATGCATATTATTTTGAGTTAACTCTTAATTTTCAATATATCGCAGTTTTCAGCTGCTCTCCGAAGGAAGACAAATTATACTTCCGCCTTAAAGTAATCAAAAGGGAGAAGATGTATTATAATTTCAGAGAGGATACTGAAAACTTTTTGCATCAAAATTTGCTCCCATTATGTCGTTGACATTCGTTGACCGCAACCAACGCGACAGCCGAATCGAATGGAACGCAGCAGCTAGCTGCAGGTGTCTCGCGTCTCCTCAGCTGAGCCAGCTGAAAAGACGCGAGACACAGCCGTAAATGCACTGAGAAGCACGTCCCTCGCCGAAGGTGGATTTTTTTCTTATCCTCATTTTACTTCTCATGTTTTGGTTAGCTTTAACCGGTGATTTCCGTAAAGTTTCTCTTGATATTTTAACCACTGGACCGCATTTGGAACTGATGCCAGATTTGGATAAAACTCACGAGAAATTCAAGGATAGGAAATACTGTATACACCCTCTTTATCTCGAATTTCGATAATTGGAAAAAATACTTTCCCCTTGAAATTAAGTATTTCTCTCATTCCTTTTTATCTCGAAAACTTGCAATTTCGAAAATTTTTCAGGTCACGTTTGACTTTGATATATTGAGGTTTTGCTGTATTTTTTAAGATTTTGCTCTTTATCCAATTGATAATCAAGAATTTTCGAGCGAAATTAAAGAACGTATAATCTGTATTAAATAATAAACTATTTTTTCTCATGTTTTACTCGAAGAGTAATCTTGGTATCACGTATAGTTAGATAAAACAAAAAAACTGCGCACAAAAATTTATTCAAATACGTTTTTTCTGCTAACTTAATACGTGGCCCCCAGTCGTTTGAATTTCGTCTTAAAACATATTCCAAGCCCCATTGTTCACCTAAATACTGCAATAAAGCTTCATAAGCAACACCAGTAAGAAAATATCTATTTATTCATCCAAAATTTAAATAATTTAAAAATATTTTCTGCAAAATTCTAAAACTCTGCTCTCGCGTGTGCGTGTGCTTCTACATTATACAAGTCTGGTCCCACGTTTTTTTTATCAACCGGATGAGCTTAAACTAATATGATCATTCCCTAATGTCCATTATATTATAATAATGTAGGTTAAAGATTGTTACAAGAAAATATGCTAACACATCACAAGAAAACTACCCATATAACTTAATTTCTTTTGCAATTAAATGGGGTGCATGGAATATTTTCATCATACTTCTTGCTCGCTCCTGGCTTGACAATTCAATTAAATGGCTGCGTGACGGGATTCGCGACAGTCCTTCATTACCATGCCCACTGGTCGTCGGTGCCGCGGGACGCTGGCTCGGCGGGTCACGGTCTTGCTTTCTGATTTGCATATCGCCCGGATTCATCGGTCGGTGAATGACTTGCTCGAGGCACGAGGAAAGATTATCGAGGTTGGTTGCTGACATTTCTGCTGGTCGCTCCTTTGATTGTTTTCTGTGTGCAGGTTCCGCAGAAATAGATTAGGATTCCATCTGGTTCAGCAATTTTTTAAATTAGTGGGGACTCTTTAATTTTACCCGTTCCTTACAAATCGCCATACCGCCTTGGAAATCAACAATCAATCATTATATTTGAATTGGCGTCTTGATTGCCTAACAAGAATCCAATGGTTGGGAAATACAAAATTAAACATGCAGTAAAAAACATTCATTGCACGACACCCAAGACTCAACCCAACGATAATTGGAAAACTTGAATTCTTTTTTTTAAGTCGAAACTTATTTTCTGTAGTATTTCATTCAAGCCATTTTTACTATTGGACAAATTTTTCTATACCAAATGACAGAAAAAAATAATCTTCTTTATTGCATTGCTTAACTTTTTATTACCAGTTCTAGAATGTTAATAATAAAAATAAGTACCCTACTAAATAACCTACTATATATCAAAAATAAAATATAGTTTAACTGTTTAAAATACAACAAAATATTTCTGAGGGTGATACTATTAGAATTTTGGGGATGTATGAGGTGAATGAGTCCTTTTCTATGTGGCAAATATGAAAATTTTTGACCTTAAGGGGATTATATCCCCAAATCCCTTTCCTCCATTGGCTACGCTGAAGGTTCGACTGTACTTAGAGCGAGAAACTGAATTAATTGACTAGTTAATTAGCGATTGATTGATTAAATCACAATTTGCAAATGTATGAGTCATAATACACCTATGAAAGTGACTAAATTCAACCGCGCATTCCCTCCTGTCAAGTTGATGGTGTGATTTGGGAATTCGGAGCAGTGGGACACCAGATTCTCCGCGCGGCGAGTGATACCGAGTCTCGCCGATTGTCACATTTGAGGTTAAATATGACGCATGTGGAATGACGGTGAGCAAAGGGTTATGTCTGGCTCATTCGTAATCGCACTTTCGGAATTTGACGATCTCTGACCGGATTTATCCTGCTCTTGCTTCTTGCACTGGTTTTTTTTCTCATTTATTATCGCATCATTTCTACAATAGGAACATTGAGGATATCGTTATCTTTCAGAAGTTTTTTATTTTTATGTTTGTTAATTCTCTGCATTTTTATTAGTATTTGAGAGTGATACTTAATTATAGGAAAAATTTAAAATGCATAAAAGATTATTATTGTTTGTGAAACTTATGGGGGGATTTACAGTCGTGATGAAGTTCTTTTTAATTTTGTAATATGTATACCACTTAGTTAAAAAAAAGTTGTATGAATAATTGATCTGTTATTAAAATTGAGGATAGGAGATGTAAATCGTTCAAATAAGAGGTGTAACATTTGTTGAATAGTGTATCCGACTCCTGGGTTATTTTTGTAACCATTTCTTTAAATCTTAAAGGACTCAATATAAATCCTATATCTACGCTCTACGGCAGAGTTTCTCAAACTGTGGGTTGCCAGTCAGTTTTTGGTGGGTCGCGAGAAGATTTTTAATTTTTCACAAACGATGTTATTGACTTTTGAATTATCAAACTATTAGTTGAACTTTTGAAATTATCAAATTACCATACTATAGTAAAAAGAATAAAAATTTGAGGAAAAACTACACTACTTGGAGTGGAACGGAAAAGGCAATTAATGTAAATACGTACTATGTGTGTCACTTTAATGTGCCGATAATGCAAATCTAGTCGGTTATTCAAATAAGATTTGAAAAAAATATTTAGTGTTTCTCCCCATCCACACTGGGGGGGTCAATGCAAATTTGAAGAATTTTATTGGGAAATGATGCAACTGATGTAATTTATCCCATATTGCTAAAAAAACAAGTTAAAACCATGTTTTTAAGGGTCAAATTTTTAAAATTTTCTCTGGGGGAGTACCCCCAGACCCCCTTTTTACTGTAGGGATCATTGTTAGACCACAATTGAACTATTTCATACCCTTGTAACTAAATAGTTGGTGAACACCCCCAGTCAGAGAAGTTAAAATTCTGTGGGGAGGGGGCATGAGATAATTATCTCAGTTCAGTTAATTATAAATAACTGAAGTCGGTGGGTCGCGTTAGATTTTGTTTCTCAAAAGTGGGTCGCGATGTTTAAAAGTTTGAGAACCCCTGCTCTACGGCATATTTTGTTTTATTTCAAAATTGTATATCTTTGTTGTCTATATAATTACTATCTAATCCTAATTATTCAATGGCGCATTATGATCATATGCGCCATAAAACAATAACAAACCAAACCTAATCATTCAAAGATTAGTAAAGGAGCTTTTGTTCTGCAGTGACCGATTTAGGAGATTTTAACCCCGTGCCATTTCATTTATTGTTTTGTGTGAATGAAGGTTTAACTCTTAATCAGTAACAGTTAAAGCATTTATCACACATGCTTGATTTCTTTTCTTTTTTTGTCATTTTTCCCGTTATCTTTTTAAGCTTCTAAAATACTCCCTTTATATACATTTTCCCTGGGCTTTTAAACTAAAAAATTGTTTATGTAAAGGAAAATGTAATTTAAGAATATTTTTCATCATTTTAATTAGGGATTATTAATGTATCATTAGGGAGTATAATTAAACATTTGAAAAATTAAGCATGGCACAACAAAGTTTTTATTACTAAGCATTCACCAATAATGTTTGGCCCTCAAATTTTGAACGAGAGTTTGTCTGAACCGTGGGACATTATGGAGCTAAAAACTTTGGAGTCCCCTGATTTGAATAATCACCAAAGAAATGTAGAACCTATATCTATTCCATATTGTTATACTATATCTGACCAGCTGGACTTTTCCCCTTCTCAATCATTTAACTCCCTTCCCAATAACTTCCACATTCACTCCGTGCATTGTGTTTTCCCCACCAGCTATGTACACAGCCTCCGTTGCGTCACGGCCTTCCCTTTGAAGTGGAAATGCAAGCGGCAGCGGGAGAAGATAGCGGACGGAATAAATTCATCTCTCTCTCCCCCTCCGCCAGACGGTGCGGGAGAGGAGATTACCCGGGGCGGCTTTTTTGCCTTCCCTCCCTCGGCTAACGAGGCGAACGTGCCCTCTCTCCGATCAATGCAGGGGAGGGGAGGGGAGGGCGGCGAAAGCCACCGGACGGACGCCGAGCTCTCTCTGGCCGCACGCGTGACGGGTTCGGGACGAGATTGGGACGAAATGCGTTGCGCTTCGCTTGCGGTGGTCTCAATACTGACAGACGCGTATGCGGTTGGGTGTGAAAAGAGCTACGGGCGTTGGAAATACTTGACGGAAAGGGGTTTTTTTTGCGTAGATGGGTGTCTGGATGTTTGTATCCTCTTCGAAACTGGAACTTTTTCCACTCTTGACCATATTCTTAAAAAAACTTCATATTTTTTTTCATATTCAACTTCGAGTTTTCTTAAAAAAAAGTCTGCATTTGTTTGTAGATAGAAGACTTAAAAGCCTTCCTGCAGGTAAGTCTGCAGTTTTTTCTATACAGCAATTTATAAACCATTCTTCAGACATTTCAGCTGTCTAAAGAAAACTGCAGACAAAGCGTTTCAATCCCCTTCACTCTTTTAAAGCAATTTTGAAGAATTTTTTGGTTGGCCATCTTGTATTATAAATAGTGATGGGCAAAATCGATAATTTTAGGTATCGAATACTTTGGTATCGAATACTTATAGGTATCGAATACTTTGGTATCGAATACTTATAGGTATCGAGTACTTTTAGGTATCGAGTACTTTTTTTCAATGTCGGGAAATGAACCTGAAGGGACAATTTTTTTAGGGCCTATCCATAATCAGACTAATATTCAAAAAACTGAAAGCGATCCATCAAAAAGCCCCGTAGCTACGGGCCTGGAGGTGGATAGAGGCGAAGGATTTGGCGGGGGAAAAACCTAGCCGCGTCAAATTTCTCTCGCGGATGATAACGACTTGGGTTTGAGCGTTGCAAAATGAAAACGGAAACAGGCTGCGTTTGATCTACAGTAGGTATTATAAAGATTATTTCATTGAAAAATTTAAAACGAAATATGTCAATAAAGTATCGATACTTTTGTGGGTATCGAATACACTCGATACCTAGTAGTATCGAGTACTTAAGTATGTGGTATCGATACCTGCCCATCACTAATTATAAACCTTCATTAATTAAACTATTAACGAGCTAACTCCTCTAAGATTCTTTATAAGAGCACAAACCCCTTACTTTCAATATAAAACCAACGTTCTCGTAAGCTCATGAATAACAAAAAAATGCTTAGAAAAGTACAAATACAATTTCCCCTTTTCATCAACCACAATCGAGCTATTCCGCAAAGAAAGCAAATCGTCTCTCGGAACCCCAACAGCTAGCTGTTGATCGCGTGAGATCGATGTGGTTGTTTTTGGCCGTGTGGCAAACAGCCAATTACGACATTGCGCGCTCTGTGTTTGCCCACGCGCTACCTCTCAGACGACGGGGAAGCAAAGTCCTCTTTATCTCCCTTCACCTTCCCTTTCCTTATCGACGACCTCTTTCGTCCCGCTCGCTCTTCTTTTGGAGGGACAACGGCACAAGTCTGCCGAACTCCGTTTTTAATAAGGTTTGTCTGTATACAACGCCGCCTGTATTACAATTAATTCTACGGTAAAAGGACATTTATTGAAGAAGCCTCTTACTTGGAAATAATGGGCAGTTCCCGCATTGTTTGAATACTTAAAAAGGGCATTTTTCGACTAAAAATTTGATCTAATTTAATATCTATAATTTAAAAATTTAATAAAAATTAGTGAATCCCAGCATTTTAAAGTAAAAGATTAGCATTCAGCTTTGCATCCTGGAACCCCCCCCGTTCTTCTAAAAAAAATCTTTCATCCGAAATTTTGTTCAATCTTACCATGTATTGTCAGTGGATTTCTTGTGAGGTCAAAAAGATGGTAATTGGAAGATCGAAACCTTTTGTCAAGATTGATTTCTTTCAAGCTATGAGAGAATTTTTGAAAATTAAGTGTTTTTAATGTTTTACGTATCCATCATTAATATATCATCAAAAGAGAGCCAAGCATGATCCCACTCATGTGCTTATATCTGCTGAATGCTGAATGGTGAATGCTGAATGGTCCTACAGACCCAAATACTAGCTTAGCTTAAATTTTGTATTGTCGGACTTACACCCCTGTCATTCTCAACGCAGCCGTAATTTTGGTGGAAGATTTTTTTACTTTTTAAGAGATCCGTCATTTTATAGCTGTGAAATTATCGTAAAACTTATTCATTCAAGAAGGCGGTATATATACGTCAGAGCGGGAACTTGTCCGTGACACATTAAATCCGCTGGTCAGGTCTGGGTGAATCATTTTTTTCTTCTTCTTCACATGCACGTTGGATTTTAAACGAGTCCGTTATTTTTCCGATATTGAAGTTATATCGTATGGAGGTTCCCATTGCTCAATCAATGTTTTTTTTTCGTACGGCGGTTTCGCGTTTTCACAATATACCTATTGCGTCTAGTCGTTGATTTCAAGAACGATTACTGAGTGTTATTCCTTGACGTGCAACGTATCATCCTTTTGAAAAGGTCATTCTACTAATTTTCCTTGTGTAATATATCACTGAAAAAAGTTGGTATCGGTTTTGTAGTAACTCTTAATGGACTGTGATTCAGATAGGCACGAAAGTTAGCTTTATTATCTATTTTATATGGTTTTATTATTTTTTCTACATTGTTAATACTTAAGTTATACGTTTTGCGCTGTATTACGTCTGAATTATCTTTGAGATATTTCATACACATTTTTCTTACCTTATTTAGTTGAACTAAAACACTAAAAAAACGAACTTAAAACAATTTAAATGTTTATTTATTTTACTATTTTTAAAGAGATTTTTGAGTTTTTATTCTTTGGCGCTTTCCAATTAACCCACCTATGATTCCTACAGAATCGTGTCAAACAACAACCAAAAAAATCCCTATTTTTTTCCTTTTGACCTTGACTCCTATTAAAAGTGTGTAATCAAATCTCGACAAACAAAACACGGACAAGGTGGGTAGTATAATACGCCGTTATAAAAACCCCGTATCTGCTTTTTCCAGGAACAGTGTGCGGCTTGCGATAACATGACTGCAGCAGCAGTTTTCAACACTCGCGCTTTCCCTGTCCGTTTCAGATTACGGTTGCGGTTTATCGCTGTTCCGTCCTCTATCTATCTTTTTCGGAGTTCGCTTATTTTATTTTCATTAAATTTCGTGCGATTGATCTGCCTCTATTGCAAAAGAGAGATCGCGGCAATATTTTCCGGTAACAATGGCAACGATTGTTGACTCGTTTTTTTTATTCTAATTTCTGCTCAGATGCAAAGGTGGGGATTTGTGAATGGGGCTGTTTTCGGCAATTGTTTGTTGAAAAGGTTTTATCTGTAGTTCAGTTTATAATTTCAGAAAACCTAGCTATACACGTTGCATGCATAATTTGGTTTTACTTTGGGGAGTAAGAAAGTTATTGTGAAGTAAACGCAATTCTTCAATAAACTCATAAATAATTTCTAAATAAGCTATGAAGCTTATTCGTTGTAAAGTGCTCCTTTTTGTAGGTACTCGATAAATTTTCTTTCAGTTCTTTTCCTTCCTTTCTAAGTAAGCTTCACAAAAATTTAAAACTGGCGAGATTATTCGCAAAATTCTAAAGTTTTGAGATTACAATTGAAAAAAATTTATTTCCCCTTTTACACCACAGTATTTCACAAAGTTTTTAAAGACTAGTTATTGTACAGTTAGCATTGAAATTAGCGTTTTTCTAACCCCGCATTCTTCTAGTTATCGATACCAACGTTGTGAATATACCTTACTGGTTGATTAAAGTAAACTTTTGCATTTTGAACGTTTAGATTGATAATTTAATTCCAAACATACCTATTATTATTATTTTATTACCCATCAGTACCATTGACCTAGGTATTCATTTCATAAGTAGTTTTCCCCTTTGCTTGAAATTCTTGTATGCTTAAAACTTACCCTTTTGCTAGAGTTTTATTCCTTCATTTAGTTAATATGTCAAGTGTGCACAATCAATTCTATGTGTTAAAAAAGAAAAAAGATTTCTGTATGTTACCAATAAAATCCTATGTCATTAATGCAAGAAGCAACATTTCGTTTCTCTATATACCACGAATCCTTTTATGACGATGGGCCACTCTTCAACAAAGCACGAAACACGAGTCCAAAAACCCTTTTTCATTGTTTTCCAATCAAACCCGGACAATTTTTTTTCTCGTACTAAACTTTTCCTCTTGCCAAGTGCGTATACACGAATTACTCTTTGGCGAAATCGATTTCTGGTTATTATCGCAGTGAGTCAGACATAAACGTCGTTTTATGGTCGTTTGAATGTCGCGAGCGTCTCTTCTTCTGTCGTTCGGAATCTAATCTTGGCGGAACTTTTGACACATAAACAGCCAGCTTATGGCTTTCGATCGCTCGTGTTGCTTGTTTTCGGGTTCCGTGGCGTTTTCCTTGCGTTTTTCCCGTTAGAAACGTGCGTTTTGTTCTTCTATCTTCAGGTAGAATCTACTGGGATAGATTGGGTGTCTATAGAGGTGGTATTGTTAGGATAGGATTGTGGGATTTCTTTCTTAAGTTAATGATTGTTTAGTGATAAGTATCGTAGTAATGGGTTGAAATTTCATAAAACGCTTGTTTTTGATATACAGTACAGTGTTTCTCTTAACCGGATCTCTGCTTTGAGCAGTCTTAATGATTAGCTGCGCATTTTATAAGATAAAGGGAATATTGCATATTGAAATTCGTTGCATTTCCAAATATTCGCAGTGAAAAAATTTTTCTTCTTTGTAAATATTTTACTAACTTTATCTTCTTTCCTTTCATTGTAGTAGTAATTTTAAACTTTAACCCTTTCAGTCTTAGCTCCATAGTAGGATTCTATAGCAATCTCGGACTGTAAAGGATGAAAGGGATAAAACCTATGTAGTTGACTCGGTTAAAAGCGTGTTTTTAAGGTCAGAGAACTTCCAACAATTATTTAACATTTCTTCCGTTATCTTTCATTCAGAATATTGCTTCACACAAACATAGCGCAAGTACCTACAAAATGAAGAGTTATTTTAATCGCTGCTTGAGTTGTTATTGCAAAGGTGTTTTCGCGGCCAATTTATTTCATTTTGTTGACTTGAGCTGGAGATAAAGAAGCAAAAAAAAGCAGTCGAAAGATGTTTTACTTTTATGTATTTGTTTGAAATTTTTTAGCAAGGGTGAAAATAGAAGAAACTTTTATTTTTTTATGCAGGAAAAATTTGTTTAGCTTTTTTATATTTAAAAGGGCGCGACAATTAATTAATAACAGGAACTCTAAAATGCCGGTGCCGAGAGCAAGTCCGTGAGCAGCTAGCTAGCTAGCTCGTCCGTTCGGTGTGATGTGTAGTGTAGGTGCGCTGGATGTGGTGGGCGTGCACCGCACAGGATGTTTCCTTATGGCGTGTCACGAAGAGCGCCGATAGCCGGCTTCCTGCTCCCTCGCCCGATCAGGAAGCGCTCGTGCTGCACTTCGCTGCCGCCGCCGCATTGCTAAGGAGTATTCCTTTATGAACATTCTTAATCACACATGAATAAAGTGATTTGTTACTTAATGATTTTTGTTTAGGAATCTCCGAAGCTTTAAGAGCTACAATTAGGTCCCACAATCCCCACTTAAAGTTTACAATTTTCGTTTTGAAATCGTTACGTTTCACGGTGTGTTTTTTAAATACTCTAAACCAGTGTTTCCCGACCTTTTTCGGTCGATGTCTCACCAAAGCCTTTCTAAATTTTCCATCCCCCCATGTCTTTCTTTTTTTTCGAAAATCCTTCTTGAAAAAGTAAATAAAACCTGGGGGCAATTTGATTAAAGATTTTCAAACTGCCCCCTAAATAATCCTATTTCCCCCCGGTGGGGCGTGTGCCCCACGTTGGGAAACACTGGTCCAAACTGTAAATTATGAATCAAACAAAGTTTTTTATGAATTATATAAAACCTCTTTTTTGCATTAGTTTTATCCCTTTTATCCATATTTGAAGAATTCGGAAAAAAGGCGGTCTGGGGAACCGAGAAAATACAGTTTGATACTATGGGCCCAATTTCTGGAGCTAGTAGGACATACTTATTGTTCTGCTTTAAATAATATTTTTACTTATTAAATATTTTTCTTGAAAAATATTTTATGCTCACTTAATAAGTATGGGACAATATCTTAGAAGTAATAAGGGATACAAAAGAGTTAAAACTGGTGTTCATGGTTGTGAAGCTAGAGCATAATAAAGAAATCTATACAAAATATGCAAATACGATTGTTCTACTTTTTCCAGTTCTTACGGTATTTTCTGCGTATTTGTTAGCATCAGAAAGTCCATCCACTCCTGATTCTGAAAGGCTTTAAAAAGCTGTCGTCATATCCCTTCCGTCACCTGTGACCGTCTTTTGGTCGTCCTCGCGTGCTCGAAAACCGTCATCGAGCGAACAATCATCGGTGGGGAAAAGAGAGGAAGGCCGCTAATGAGGGCGGCATTGTGCGGCGGCTTGACCCGGTATCGCGCCCCGATCCAGAACTAACGACCGCGGCTCCGTCTCTCATCGGGGGACTGGCGGCGAGATGCGCACAGCAAAGCACAGGTCGCTCGCCAAGGGTGGAATGGGGGATGGTGTTTTGAGGCTTTGTTTTTTGTGTAGTTTTTTTTATTTAATTTTCTATTTGATGATAATTTATAGCTGTTAATGTGATGATGTCTATATATTGATATTCTTTAGCATATCATGACAATGAGGTAAAAATCTAACATTATTTAAATTTCTTTTGAATTTTTTGATACGTTGAATGGTTTATCAAATATTTATATTAGGGATAAGACAAAACTGTGACTGAGTACATTGATATATTGGTATCGATTGCATTTTAGTTATTAAATGCTTTAATTTTTGTATTTTATTCTCTTACAAATTCATTTTTTATATATTTTATTTATAAAACTAAACATACTCTTTACCCATTTTTACCAGATCCCTACGAGCATACAATATTTATCGATTTTGCCTGATATTAAAAACAATATTAAATTGACGATATAATATTACAGTAAAGCACCGTTTATACGTCTCTCATTTATACGTCTTTTATATTTATACGTCGTTTTCGCGAAGTCCCAATTCATTCAAATAATTAAAATGGTTTTCAATTATACGTCTTTTCATTTATACGCCGTTTTACGTCGGTCCCTTGAAAGACGTATAAACGGTGCTTTACTGTACTAGTTGATTTCGGAAGTATCGCTTGTCTGTCTTCGGAATGCGGCTGTGTATCGCGAAATCTTGTACTGTGGAAGGCACGTTTAGGGTTGCACTAACCACCTAGCGAGAATATATCGTGTGTGAAGAAGTAAATATAGTAGTAAACTTAAATGATGGTTTTTTTACCGTAGTATCCATTGACATCAGTCCGGAATCATGACCCAATACCTGCTTATGACCTTGTATAATATCCCTTTATTTTGAGGTTTTCATTTTGTAACTTTCAAATGGATAGTGTAATTAGAATATCTCCCGACACTACCCTCGTACGTTGAATCGTTCTTTAACGAATTAACGAGACAATTTTCCTGCACAAGAGTAAAAACAATGCAGGCGCGGTCCCGACACGAATACAGGGGGGAGGGCAATTTTCCACGTGCTCACCTTTACCTTTTGACACAAAATGTGAAAATGTGTTGGGGATTTATTTAAAAAGTATAGCGCAAGATCCCCTTATGGTACCGCTAGAACAGTGGTTCCCAACCTTTTGTGTTCCATCGCCCCCTTTCTAGGGGTTGACTAAAACCTATCGCCACCTTTTCATTCTCATTGTATGTCTAATTTTAATTTGAAGTAAAGTGTAAATAATAAAGCAGTTTTATGTTCGGGGGTCCTCCCTTATAAAATTTTTGGAAATTTGACCCTAAGAAACAGGGTTTTAACTTGTTTTGGTACATTAAATCTGAATACAGTCTGTCAGTACAGTACTATTTTATTTTCCCCCCTTTGAATACTCATCGCCCCCCAATCGCCCCCCCACTTATTTATCGCCCCTTTGATAAAACAAATCGCCCACCTGGGGGCGATCGCCCCCAGGTTGGGAACCACTGCCCTAGAAGGTATGGGGGTCCTCTCCCAGATAGAATTTTGAAATTTAAACTGTAAAAGTAGGCTTTCAACTCATTTTGAGAACCTTTTCAAGTCCAAGGGGGGCACTGTCCAGAATGCCACCCCTTGTATTCGCGCCTGAGAAGCAATGTCAGATCCGAAACCTCCCCTCCTCAATCCAACCTGTTGCTGCTCTCGCCGTTCTTTCCACCCAAAAAGAGAGCGCCTTCTTTATGCTCAAAAGAACCCATTTAATTGCTCTTCCATCCGAATGATAATCGAACGCCGGAGTCCCCTTGATGGCAATCATCAGGGTGATAAGGCCACCTGTTAATCACGGAGAAGGCAGCACGTGCTCCCATCGCCATTATCGTTTGGCGTGGAAGGTGCCGCACCTGTTGAGTCAAAGGGAGCCGCGAGGGGGGCTCCTCACTCAGGTGTGCGTTCGATTTTTCTATTTTATTTTTCTTTCGAATCGGGGATGGTTGGACGAAGAAATATCGGCTTTTGTCCAGGGGCGTTGATGAGATTATTGTTGGGGAGGGATGATGATTTTTTTATCTTTCTCATCTGTCCTTATCTGATAACGTATGGCTGTTGAGTTTGTCGATTTTTTTCTAATTGAAGGACTTGGGGAGGAGAAAGAGAGAGGGGGTTTTTAGTAATTTAACCCTCTCGGCACCAGAACATCAAAAAAGTGAAAAAACTTTTATCTTCTTCTCAATACATCCAAAATGCCCCTATAATTTGTCTGGAAATTTTTTTTTCTTGTGTGCACTCCTTCCTAGTCATTTTTATGAGGCCATATGGGCCATATTTTTTTCATTCTTACAGAAAATACTTGGATTAGAATTTATTAAAAGACATGGTCATAATATTAGAAGGTTACGAAGTAAGAAAATATCTACCAACCTATATAAAATGTTCTACAGAAGCTAGTTAGTATCTATCTAGTATTTTCTCTTTACAAGCATCACAGCTTAAAATGTAAACATTGAGGTACAAATCATCTTGCTGCCATTTAGGAACGAATTCAGAAACTATGTAGAAGTCTCATATGTGTGATCTACATGAATCAGTGAAGTTACTGATGAAAACAAAACAAATTTGCGTGTTTTACATCATACAAAAATTGAGCTCATAAGTAGAAGTCGCATATGAGGCCCAGGGTGGCGAGATGGTTAACAATTACGTATGTCGAATGAAGATTGTAGCTTAGGATATTAACCGATACCCTGACATTTAATTCTACGATATCGGTTATCAGTGCAATATCGATTATTATCGTGTTATACCAGAGATTGGATTTTAGTTTTAAAAAAAACATTCTTTAAGACTGTAAAAAGATGTAAAAATCTGGTATGGACGTTCTCCTTGTTTTTTAATGATGTGGAAGTAAAGATGGTAACGAACATCGAACTGGCTAAGATTCCCTAAGTCGGAGAAGTAATTTTGGGGAAAAAGAATAAAAGAATGCAAGTAATTTGGTTGGGATATAATCTCTCAATTATCAAGTTAAGCAGTGCTAACTTTCTCTGTACAGCTCTTATATCATAAATTTAAAAACGTTGAGTTAAAGTGTTTGTATTTCAATTTTATATAAAGCACACGTTTTGAGTGGAATTATATATTTAAATTAGGGTCAGACTGCCCAACGTCAATTTAATAAACCTTCTTCTTCTATCTAGAAACACAAATTTATGCTCCTCACAAAATACTTAAATTTGGAATATTTACTTGGTTCTAAATTAATATTAATTGAACTCAGAGATACCATATATATGGCATGAAATACGTTTCTCTTTAATATCAGCTCCTTCATATGAATATCTTTGTTTTAATGTTACCCATCTCTTACGGATCTGTGGACAAAGTATGCTTTTTCCAAACGAAAGTCTGCATGCAACCGAATTTTAATCGGTTGCTTCACCAATAAAAGAAATATTGTCATTGAAGAAAATACAGTAAAGCACCGTTTATAAGTCTCTCATTTATACGTCTTTTACATTTATACGTCGTTTTCGGCAAGTCCCAATTCATTCAAATAATCAAAATTGTTTTCAATTATACGTCTTTTCATTTATACGTCGTTTTACGTCGGTCCCTTGAAAGACGTATAAACGGTGCTTTACTGTATATTTTGTTATGATTAAACTTCTTAAGTTCTCAATTTTCAAACCAATGGATTAAATGCCCAATGCTCATTTGTAAAAGCAAAATGCCCTCAGCTACCCTTAAAATCCTCCCAATTAAACCGCAAACTCTCCTATCTCGTCCCGCATGATGCGTCCATTATAGAGCACAGCGACCTTTTTGCTGCCGCCCTATGCAAATATCGTTTGCTAATCGCATGCGGGTCGCGCTCATTGATATGCACGCGCGCGACTACCCCCTGCGACAGCTGGGATTCGAGGGGGGGAGAGGAATCAATCTCCATCCAGGGATGCGGAGATGAGGGGTGTGGGTGGGTGGATATTGATGTCTATGGGGTGGGTTTGGCGGAGAATCTATCAATTTTCGGGAAATGATTTAGAGAGATGTAACTTTGGTAAAAGTGTTGCTTTAAAAATGCCGTTATGGATTGCGGGGATTGGTTTAACTGTATAATTTTTATAATCCTAAATGCGTGTATAATTTATGTTTGCAATATTTTCATGTAGAGTTGTGGTTTTTAACTATCGTTAAAAGTGTAATAAAGGTTAAACCTATTACGTTCTGGTACGTCATTCGTTCCTAAATGAGCATTGAAGATTGGGTGTCGACTCCTTCAAAACCATTGCTTTACAAATGGAAACATTTCGGCCTTACCTTAGTCTATTACCAGAAACTTACGTCTTTTTTCGTCTTATCTTTTTTTAATTAAAATAAGCTAGTTGTTATTTTTTAGAAGTTCTATTGTGTTAAATTAGTCAACTTATCCCTCAGATATTTAGATTTTTTTCTATTACATATCCTTTCGTGTGAATACCTTTTGGTGCTTTAAAACGCCAGACGTCTTTAAGATTTAAAAGAAAAATGTATGAAAAATAGAAATATCGCCGATCCCGTCCGCTTCATTCCATGGATATTTGTTTTTTCCCCAGAGCTCGAGGAAGATAACTCCATAAAAATGGAGCAGAATAAAAAGGTATAATCTGCTTCATACATCGTTAACTGGAAATAGTTAATCCATCAGTGCGTGAACGAGACGTTTAGAGAAATATAATCTGCGAAAGTTGATAGCTTCAGAGCTTTTATTTCTCTTACGAAACCTCTTTGCGAGAAGTGGTTCAGATTGAGAGTTCTTGTTCCTTTAAGTTTTTATTTTTATTTGTGTGACGGTGTGTAGTTTGATGGTTATCATCTTTTCACCAAATGAATGAGGATATCACTTCATGACAAAATTTTACTGCTCTGGATTAAATTTTTTTTGCATGAAACTTTGCTATGTAGAACAAATCGTACCTATGTGTTTCACACCTTAATTATCTCCCAAAGTATTTCCCTTTCTTTTACTTTCTCATTCCATTAGTAAGGCAGGTAAAAGCTGTCAAGTATTATGGCGCTGGATGGGTAAACTTTTTGTCAAGCCTGTAACGCACTCAATATAATAATTTAATAATTTATTGATAATTTATAATAATTTATTTGTCAGCTAAATGTCATCATTTTACGTAAGAAAACACTCTTAAAACGATTGTATCAAAATTGAGTAAAAAGTACTCAAAAAGGCTCCGATCCAGTAAGTACTCAAATTTGAATACATGAATATACTCATTTCTGAAAATGTGCATACTCAAAAATGAAACATCTTGAGCTTGAACTCAAAAATGAGCTCACGATGTTTCATTTTTGAGTACTTTTTACTCAATTTTGATACAATCGTTTTAAGAGTGATATGGGCGAGAGAGAGTGAGAGAGAGAGAGCTGCTTTTTCCCCTTGGCTTTTGAAACGGACATTCCACTGTAGCCCAAGGGGCTTTATGGAACAGTGATCCTTGTGCTAACTGCCGTTCCGAAAAAAAATACCGCCACCTAAACACTGCTCTTTGGTATCCTACCCAATCACCAGCCAGACAAAGAGCCTCGGTGTTCTTCCCGTCATCTCACCTTGTCTTTCCGGTAGTCGGGAGGAGAACGCCATTAAAAGCGGCGGGCGTTGTGAGGAAACGGGTTCGCGCCGCAGCCACCGCAAACTAAATGCAGCTGCCACACACTTTAGAAGTGTGTCAATAATATTATTCTCCCGAAGTACCTGTGCCCAACAACCAAATTCCTTCTCGACTGCAAAGTAATTCCTGGCTATTTGTTAGAAAGGAGGCGTGGGTTTGTTGAAGAATAGTGCTGGGAATCTTAATTGAAGAACGAAATGGCTAAAACCAAGAAACGCTTCTATAAGATGGTTTTACCGCAATACTGCTAATGAATTAACTGTATTGAAGTGGAAATTTGATCAAATTTCATCTGTAAAATTGTAGTATGACAATGTAATTCCCACATCGAGATTAACTGGGGCACTATATTCGTCTTTTATCAGTAGAATACAATGGATATTTTGGAAAAAGAATACTCTGATTGAGAAAACTGAGATTTGTCGAAGAATTAAGCAAAGTGAGTGAGAAAATGAAGCGAAAACTTTTTAAGTAGATTTTTTTGGGCCCCCACTTAGTGGAAATTCCTTACGCTTCCGTCAGTTGTTTTTCCCTCTTCACCCACTTGCAGCTTGTAAAGTTTTTCGCCTTGCATTTTAACTTCACGGGAAAGCCTCCAACTAAAGGAATTTCTTGCATCCATCTGGTTTAAAAAGAGGACGCTTCGCTTTGGGGGAGAATGCTGGTCCCTGTGGTGATAGCATTAAAAATATTCCTTAGCGTAATGGAGATAGAATATCTTAAAAATGTTTTGAGGCTATTACGCTCTCATAAATCCGCTATGTATGCTGCGTATTCCTCTGTAATGTATCTATCTTAGGCTGAAATAATTCCAATTAATACCGTTGTAACTTAAAATTTAAAAACCTTCAAGAAGATAAAAATTTAAAAACTATTCTCAAAATATTGTTTTTAAAGTGGTTGGTTAACAAAAAAAAAGAATCAAGATTGTATCCTAAGTGGCTGAAATGTGTCCCCTTTTTCTATTCACAATAACTCTCTGCAACGCATTCTCAATCAAATAGTAGATAACTCATTGAAATGAGCCATTCCCCGTTCATTCGTTTTTCCAGCCTTGCACCCAACTCCCACCGACAACTCAGCCAGCACAGCACCGACGAGCGACTACTGAAACATCGGAGCGTCTTGTGTGTCCAGTTGGCCGCCGTCCAAGTGACGTGTCCCAGTCGCTCGTGAGCTATAAAAACCACCTCTGCCAGTTTTATTTAGCCACCGTCGTGAGCTCTCTTCGCGTCGCATGGCTGCCTTTCCGTGCCTCCCTTGAGCGGACAAGTCGGGATGAGAAGAAATTGTTCAGGTCAAGGGTCTCCAAAAGTATGGCCCTCGACAGCTCCTAAAATGTGTCCCGCGGCCGTTGATAGGATATTCCCGGTATCCAGACTGTTTTTAGTAACGAGATTTTGCAGCCAGCCTCCAACGTATAAGCAATAATGCAAAAATGCTGTTAATTTTGAATATTTTTTATAATTAAATATTTTAAAAGTAAGGGATGCGAGAACACAAAGTTTTCCAAATAAGTCATTTTCTCATAGGGTCATATCACTTTGGCCGTCAAATTTTGAAAGTGGAGTAGCAGATGCCATTGAGAAAAAGTATACAGGGTGTATCTGAAATGGTGCAACAAACTTTCAGGGATGATAGTACTCATCAAGACGAACAAGAATCGGTATAGAAAGGGGGTCCCAGACCAAATCCCAGGGAGTTAAAAATGGAGCGACACCCCAAAAAAACATTGAAAATTTCAATTTGTGGAAGAACTACTATTGGTAAAACTTAATTATGGTCTCGAAAATTGTGGTTTAATATTATCTTTAAAATGACCTCAAAATTCTTCACTTTAAAATTTGTTTTATTATGAAAAAGTTAAAAAACACAAAGAATGTGAAAAATCTGCCAAAACCGTATTTTGTATTTCGAAATCCTTTCTTTTGATTTGATAATCTGAAAGATCATAGTTGAAAACCCTTGAGTCCAAAGTTTCACGCAAATACAATCAATATTAAACGCTTGAGATCCTGTTAAAGTTTGTTTTTTGGGTGCGTAAGCAGTTTTCTAGAGCTGTTTCCAGAACAGCTGTTTGCGCACGCAAAAAACGAACTTTAACAGGATCTCAAGCGTTTAATATTGATTGTATTTACTTGAAACTTTGGACTTAAGGGTTTTCAACTATGATCTTTCAGATTATCAAATTAAAAGAAAGGATTTCGAAATACAAAATAAGGTTTAAGCAGATTTTTCACATTTTTTGGTGTTTTTTAACTTTTTTCATAATAAAACAAATTTTAAAGTGAAGACTTTTGAGGTCATTTTAAAGATCATATTAAACCACAATTTTTGAGACCATAATTAAGTTTTTACCAATAGTAGTTCTTCTACAAATTGAATTTTTCAATGATTTTTTTGGGGTGTCGCTCCATTTGTAACTCCCTGGGATTTGGTCTGGGACCCCCTTTCTATACCGATTCTTGTTCGTCTTGATGAGTACTATCATCCCTGAAAGTTTGTTGCACTATTTCAGATACACCCTGTATATCTCACTAAATAGGTACTCATAAATAACTCGCTACCTCAATCCTTAAAAATTATTTTAAGGATTGAGAGAGTATACTTATAAAGTTTTCTATCTCAATCCTTAACAAAATTTTTTTCTCATTTTTAATCTTATTTCATTCCTCATAAACAATTTCGTTTTTCTTAGGTGTACAAACTTGAATCTAATATGTATCTTATTTTGCTTTTATAATTTTTTCTGCATTTAGAGGGGTTTTTTGTCATAAAATCGATATACACTAGTGTCCAGAATTTTTATTTGCAATATTGGCAGCTATGCTATACTGTTTTGGCATTGCTGCCGCTTTTATTTTATCGATACGCATATCATCGTTCGCTACCACCCAAATCGTTAAATTTCCCCACTAATCCATTTGCTCACACACACACAAAACATCCCTTCCCACTCCCTTCACGTTTCCGAACAACGACTCCACACAACACACAAAAAAAAGAGTTGGAAATGCTCGTCTCCCCGCCGTTCGTTCCAAGGACCCGCTGCCGAGGGATTAGAATTCCGTGCACGCGCCGCCGAACCTATTGAATCGAAATGCTGCGCCGGTCTCTCTTCTCGGATTGCAGCGACGGAGCCAGATTGCAGCAGCGACGGATCTTTTTTTTTTATGCTGATTGCTGCTGCTGCTGCTGTTGTTATCATGCGAAGGAAGGAAGGGGGAAGTGACGTTCTGCTCTTTGTTTCGTCCGGAGCGGCGGA
The DNA here is from genome assembly GCA_024610705.1 of Tetragnatha versicolor. NCBI lineage: Eukaryota > Metazoa > Arthropoda > Arachnida > Araneae > Tetragnathidae > Tetragnatha > Tetragnatha versicolor. The sequence goes on from JANDEH010000020.1 coordinate 3,875,540, forward strand.
ACTGGACTTTGGAACGACGCGGTTCGGTTCGTTTTCGGCGTGGTTTTAGTGTGATGTTGTATAAAGGCAATGTAGGAGTTGGTTTTTAAAAATTTCATGGAGTTTACGCCAATGTCTGTTATGAGGAAGTCATTTCGGCAAGAAATGTACGCGTTTATTATTGATGGTTTTGATATCAATGCGCGGACTTTGGTCAGTAATTACCTTAATTAGCCGTTCCTTACAACTCGATGTGACTTTGGTCAATGTTCTTTTTAAAGTAATTCGGTATTAATAGAGTATATTGCCTTCTACTTTTTAATTTTCGTTAGACTGGGACACTGAAGTCGGTCTACAATATTGCACTTCTTTTCAACGTCAACTGTCTTTTACGAGATATCTCGTAGGTTGTTCACTCGCCTAGAACGCTTGCTACGAGTTATCTCGTCCCTTCAGTATGTGCTATTTCATATTTGTAAAGCGACGAAGAAACTCGTAGCATAACGGTATAAATATGAATAGATGGCCTCAGAGCAGAGAATAAAACATCAGGTAAACAACTGGGCCAGTAAACAACCTACAAGATGTCTCATAGTTCGCAGTCATAGGTACTCCTCAAGTATCCTCCTTGATTCAATATCGAATATATGTTGTTGTTGTTGTTGTCGTGTGCCACTTGGAATTACCAAGCTCCACAAGGATTCAAGGCAAAGGGGGTGCGGCTCCTGAGAAAGTGAGGCCCATAAATGGCAGGAGTCCGACTTCTGCCTCATGAGATGATAGATACTGCCACTATCTATCGCCACCTCCACAATTTTGCCATGCATCTGAAGGGGAGGGAAATAGTCTCCAGACACCTGGACCCGTGGTAAACTGCGCCATGACGGACCACAGGACTTTCAGACCCACAGATTTAACGAGCACGTACTCTGCATATACTCGATGGGTCTTTAGCGGTGTCGGGAATCGAACCCGGGACCCTCCGATCCCGAAGCCGATGCCTTAACCACTAGGCTCCCCACAGCCATATCGAATATATATTGATTCAATATTTAATATTGAATATATTTTTCTCTTAAGATCAACTCTACCAACCTCTGTATAAATTTATGTATTTATTTGTACTTTGTCCCTCCTACTCACCCACTCATTAACTTATAATGAACTAAATTACTTTTTAAAAGTACTTTTCCAGGTCTTAATATGACCATATGCAGTGCAATTATCTGATGGTGACTGTAACCTCTTCAAAAGTTTCGAATGCAGGAAAAATATCACTTATCGAATTTCCTACACAAAGCCCACATTTCATATCAGAAAGAACGACTCCGGCAATTAATTTTTGAAAATTCCCTGAAGTTGAATTGCTTTCTCCTCATTAACCGCTTAGTAGTAGCTTCTTCGCTAGGGATATTTCCATCGCCCTTCCGAAGCGGTGCCAGGAATAGAAGCGACAAACGAAAATAATCATAACAATGATGGGGTGAATGTGGGTGCCCTCTCTCTGCTTCCACTCGCCGCGGGAGGATCTCCTACAGTTTAAAAAAAAGGTTCTGCGTATATTTAACTGTTAACTTATGAATATCTGTATGGTTGTTGAATAAGAAGAATTTCAATAGTTTTTACGAGAATTTCTTCTCATTGCATTTATCCTTTTGTTTTCTTTTACACTTGTGCGGCGAACGACGTTGTCCATAATATTCCTGTTATTCCCTATAATATAACTCTTCAATGTAAATCTTGTGAAATGACATACCATACTATACTATAACTACGATAACTTCAGGACCCTTCAGTTCACCCTGGATAATTGAAATTAAATAATGCATTGTTTTGGTTTTGAAAAATTTAGTATTCGTTGAAAATAGAATTGGAAAATTGGATATATAGATCTTGTTGAAAAAATGAATCTATTGCAGTCCTTACTTAGAACTACTATTTGTTTTCTGCTCAGCCGGGTTGTATCGGTGTTCCTAGCTTTCGGTTCAGTTAAATTTTTACATTACCGCACAAAATAGTATATAGATCTCATAGTACTATCACAGCAGATATTATTCCGTCGATTTAGATGCAGCATACCCAAAAACGAGATAAAATACAAGGCAACCAGATAAACGAGGTTTTTAAATTTTATTCATAACAGCTGTATATGAAAACTGGTTGTAAGACGGATAGAAAAAAATCTCCATATATTGAGCCCTCTGTTTACAAGAAAACGAGTCCTCTTGAGATCACGTTTGTAGTTCTTACCCTCGATTATATGGTTTTGGTTGGTTAAACCAGCGTTTCTCAACCGGGGTTCCGCGGAACCCTGGGGTTCCGCGAGGCTTCCTCAAGGGTTCCGCGAGGGATGCGAAAATCTTAATTTTTTTTATTGTTCTGGATTACATTTTAGAATAACTCTCTAAATAAATTAGGCATCAGCCAGCCAAATGTGAGCAAGTGTTTTTCCGTTGAACATTTTTTCTGTAGCCCTTGGGTGTTCTACGAAGAGTTTGAAAAGAAGATTAACAGTAGTTTGAAGTTTGAAGAGGAATTTCAAAATTAATTTCTGGGGAAGGACCCCTGCTCCCCTTGAAATTTTGGAGCTAAATATATTTTCCCCTTGAAAATTCTACAAGGAACAGTTCTTGTTTTACAAGGAACAGTTCTTTTCAGATGTAACCCAAAGGTTCTTAAAATACACTGAAACTCGACTTTAATTTCTTAACTCTCTTTTAAATTTCTAGGGAGAACTCCCAAACTTCTATCTAAAATTTTGACGTCTGTTATACAGCGTTTTCCTCTTGAGCATTCTGCTTTCTCAAGAATCTTTTCTCCACAAAAAGTTTGATAAAGGAGATAAAACACTAGTTAAAAGGATAATTTTAAAAATAAATTCCGAGAGAGGACAACATAGCAAGAAAAAATATTATTGCATGGCAGTGGCGTATATCAGGGTGGCCGAGGGGGCCCTGTCCTCCCCCAAAATTCGGACTAGGCATATCAAAATACGTTTAAACCCTGTTATTTAGGGTCAATTTTTTAAAAAAAATTCTGGATGAGGGCCCCCAAACCCCCCCTTTAGTACATGAAATTGTATTGTTTTCTATTTCTTATAATACTTTCATGAAAATTGTAATCCTACCTAAAAATGCAATTCCAAAATTTGGACTAAATGTACCAAAAACGAGTTAAAACCTAGTTTTTAGGGTAGGATTTCTAAAAATTTTCTGGGGGGGTACCCCCAAACCCCCCTTCCTACCGGAACTTTATTAATCACAATATTTTTATTTTAAGTTCTGAATGCAAATTTCACATAAAAATGCATTAAAAAGCTACGTTAAACCTATTTTAAATATACTTTTGAGGTATTGAGAAATAATTTTGGGATCCTCCCGAAATAAATTTCTATATACGCCACTGTTGTATGGACGCTAGGGTTCCCCGGAGCTTGATCATTATCAAAAGGGTTCCGTGAGAGTAAAAAGGTTGAGAAACACTGGGTTAAACATTTTGGGGAAGAACGTATACCTCGATTTTGGGAAGATGCATCTGGCCCTAAATTTTAATATCGCCGCAATATCGGTCAATAACCCTGTGTTAGTAGTACAGTGAATCTCAAAACCTCTCCCTACTGCTTTTAGGAGACTGGAATTATTTTGCGACACGATCGAAACTGAGGATTTTCCCGGACACTCTCTCCGGGAAAGCCGCTCTCCCGAAATAGCGCGTCGCTTTTTCTCAGCTTCGCAAAAACCTCCACAGAAGAGCAGCGGGGGGGATTCTCCTCCCGCCCTGCATAATTTATAACCCGGCCGCAAAAAGACAACGCCTGTCTTATCGGACGACCCAAGGGGGATTTTTCTCTATCTCTTTCCTTCTTTCTATCTTGCTATTGTCATGTTTTTATGTTTAGTTTTTTTAAGGGCGTGATTATTATAACGATTAATATTTCTGTTTAATTTATTTTATTGCACTTTTTATTTGTATGCTACTTCATAACGTCTACTATTATTTTGCCGTTTTGTATTTTTCTGGTGAAACGTTAATGCTAATAGTTTTGTGATTGCTGCACGAAATTGAAATTTCTCTAATTTTTAAAAATTTACTTGGAATGTCAAAGTTTCTTTTAAAAATTCTATTTGGGTAATTTTTTCCAATCTTTGTTCTTTTAATTGAAACCATCTAGGTTCGAGGTCAGTAGGTTGATTTTTTAAACTTTTTATTTCTTGAAAACTCTAAATTTTGATTACTTAAAAATAACCAGCCCCTTTGCCCCCCCCCCACTTGAGGCATTGATTTTTCTACTCTTTCCTCTCAAAAACTCGATATCGAAAATTTTTTAAAGTTACCTCGACATCGAGATATCTAGAATAATACACTGCATGCGTATTGTGTACTCAAGTATGTCTGTAATTGATACACATAGGACTGTTTTTTCCCACTGTTATTTTCGCTTCAACTTTCTCCGTTGTTATTTCTGTTATCGTTTGCTCATCGGAGTGTCGCAGCGGAGACGAGGGACCGTGAAATGGCCTCTCCGCTCCGTTTCCCGCGACGTCCCCGATGATGGGGAGAGTAACAATTAATTTCATGGAATTTGTCGATGCATTTTATTTTACGCTATCTCCTATTTAGAAATGTGTTTAGAGAGGGCTTAGATAAGGGATTTGTAGCCAGATTCAGAACGTAGAAGAAACGGGAATGATACAAAAATGAAGGAGTGATCTGGTAGAGATGTAAGCCGTGAGAATCCATTTTATTTTTTTTTCTATTTTGAGAGCTATATATAGAATGATACGACGTCAAACTTTTAAGGTTTTTGTTGAAACATTCAAAAATGGGATCAAGAAATATTTTATTTCTGAGTAAGTGATTAATACGTAAGTTTGCTCAGTAACTGATGTATTCACAACTAACTTAACCTGAGGTTAACCTGGAATCTAGCTTTTTATTGGTTGTTGAAAAAGGAAAACACGTTTTAAGCCAATCAGAGTTGTCGAAAAAGCTTGATTCTAGGTTAACCTTATAGGTTAAGTTAGTGGTGAATATGGCCGTAGCTTACACTCTTAAAACATAATTTAATCCCTGTAGAGTTAATAATAACCGATATGCGGTTTCATTAGATCTATCGAAAAAAATCTACAAAAATACTCGATACCCAATGCTATCGATTCTTTCTAATGCTATTTTTTTAAACACACGTTAAAGTCCACACGATCAAGGTGTCGCACTTAGGGATCTAAAAAATCTTTCGATTCGATTCCGGAATCGATTCTTGAGGTTCGATTCTTTCGATTGTTGGATTCGATTCCACAGGTTCGATTCCAACCTGGAATCGATTCCTTAGAGCCAGTATCGAAATAGTAGAATCGAACTTATCTTTTTCAATCACAAATCAAATATAATTAGTAACTTAATTTAATTAATAACCAGCAAAATATTGATTAATAATCAAAATGCAAATTAATTAGTGAACAAAGGTAATTATTATCTGTATTGATCAGAAAAAGTACGATTCTTATTTGATTCCTGCTGTATAATACTAATTAATTATCAAAATACTAATTAGGGAACAAAATTGTATATAATTATCTGTATTAATTCGAAAATTAAGCACCGATTCCTGCTGGAATCGATTCCTTCAAGGCTTCGATTCCTTGGTATCGATTCCAAGGCATTCGATTCCGGAATCGATTCTTTCAGAAATATTTAGAAACCCTAGTCGCACTCTCTTCTAACCTCAAAGAGAAGAACTGACCGAAATCCAGTGAGCAAGAAGAAAAGCACGAAAATAAAAGGCCGAAATAAATCCAGCAGCGATGATAAATAAAATCGGGCAGGTCACATCAGAGGAGCTCTTTCCATCACTTTCTTCCACTTTTACGAGCATCAATCAAAAGGATGTTAAATTTATGTTACGGCTCTTTTACGGCCGTTTAGGAGCCTTTTACCATTCATACGCCGCTTCTAATTTGGCCGGAAGCAACAGGCTGCTGTGCGGACCCTTTTGTTCTCTCTTCTTTATACGTGGGAAACGCGAATTGGTTGATTAGCATTTGGGGGTGAATCTAGTTTAAGGACCGTAAAATAATTTCCGTTGCAATGTGCAGTGCTATACTTGGATAACTCGAACGCCTTTAAATCGAATTGGTGGGTAGCCGAAGGATTCTTTTGCGGGTCTCCTCTGAACTTTCTATGAATTTATTTTGATTACTTTAGTTATAAGTTTTAGATAAAACGAACTTTATTGGTGGTTCCCTCACTTGAAATAATTGCACTGTTTAAATGTTTTCTGATACTAGTCTGTATAATCACAGAGCAAAGAGCTAACAGAGATTCCACACGGCATCGGCAGTTTGGTTTCATACTACAAGCGGGTGCCACTTGTTTTTTTAGTTTCGCCAACTAGGGCGATAATTAATTTTCTAGCAACCCAGCGGATATACCATGTATTAAATTATTACGCCAAAAGTGGTGCCAAAAACGTCGCCAAGAATAGTTATTAAGTTCCTCTTTAAGTAACTTAAATTAATTCAGCTCGCGGATTATAATTAATTTCACTAGCAGGCTAATCAGAGAAGGCGAAAGTGATTCCTGATTGGATATGGAACTTCTATCAAGCGGCATTTCAATTTCCCTCCACTTTTGATTTGGATTTGAGTGACAGCTTCAGTGGGGAGTGACAGAGACTTAGCAGGATGACGTGAAACTATAGGAGGCGGTCCGATGTACCAGAAGTTGTCTATGGGAAAATGCATGTTAAAAATGTTGTCATTAGCGTCTAAGGAGATGAAACCTCTGTTAAGCTCTATGCTCTGTGTCTGTAATAAGGCTAGAAATAACGTAAAAGCATGGGATATTTTTTCATCCTAAAATGTGAATTGCTATAGCCTGTTGTCATCAGCTATCTGAATGCTTTCTGGAAGTCTTGTCCTTTTGGATTCCGGCACATACATCAGCATCTATATTTTTTCTATAAGATTCTCGATAAAGATTAACTTTCATGAAGAGTTGAAAGAAGTGTTGCAATAAGATAGCGTTTTAACTTTAAAGTTTCTCATTGATTCTTCATTCTTCATGCATGTTTCTAACATTGGCTTTCTTTTTCCAGAGTGCCGCCCCTCCTGGTCGTTCCGATGCCGCCATGCGCGCGTGACTCCACTCCTCCACCCTCCGCGCGATGTACTACCCGCCCCTGTTCGGCAGAGCGGACAGCAGCCACCCGCTCGACCTGAGCCTCAAGACTCCCGCCCCCGCCGACCCCTCCCCCGAGGAGCTGATGCTCGACCACCGCAAGCTGGCCTCTCTGGCCGCCTCCCACTCGCTCGCCATGGGCCACCACCGCATGCTCGACCCCTACCGCCTGTACGACCCCCCGCCGCCCTTCGTCATGGCCTCCCTGCTCCAGCAACAGCAGCAGCGGGAGCAGCTCTACGGTCGCTTCGTCGACCCCTCGCTGCGCAACGGGCTGACGCAGCGCGAGGCCGCCGCTGCCCTCGCCGCCACCCGAGGGGGGCTCTACGCCCTCCCCCCCGCCCCCGTCATGCTGCCCGCCTTCTCCCTCTACGAAGACAAGGGGGCGTCGTTCAGGTGGCAGCAGCAGCACGCCTGCTCTGGAGTGTGCTGCGTGCCTTCCCAGGCGGCCTTGTGCGCGAGAAGTCCGATGGGCGGTCTGGTGAAAGACCCCGCCCCAGCGGCCACGCCCACTTTCCTCCACCGACCGACGGCCACCACCACCGCCGCGTCGTCCAATAGCGAGCTGCGGCTGTCCGTGTCCTCACTGTGCACCACGCGGTCCGCCTCGCCGGACCCGATCACCACCGTGAGTTCCGCCTCCTCGTCTCGAAACCCCGCCCCCTTCAGGGCGGGCATCTGGAACGCCGGCCTGCCCTCCGTCACCACTAGCAGCAAGACTGCCTTCTCCGTCCCCAAGAAGAACGGGCACTCCCAGCACCATTCCAACAGCAGCAACGGCAACAAAGACCGGTCTTCGGGGAGTATCAAGGACATTCTCAAAGACACTCACCCCCCGGAGGCCCCCAAATCCAGAAAGTACCCGGAGGACTTCCCCCTCCGCTTCAACCACAGGGACGAGACCCCGCCCTTCAACTTCCACAAGAGCTCTGTCATAAAGTCCGTGGACACTCACACGACTGCGACATCCCTCGCCCCCATTGTCGCCTCGCGATGCGGCGAAGGAATCCCCCAAGCCACCAAGATGCCTCCCTTACTGGAGGCGGAGCCTCCAGCCGACCCACCCACCCACAGCCCGCAAGGTCCGCCCCCTCTCATCGCCGTCTCCGGTGACCACTCCCACTCCGTCATCAAATCACCCTACGAGGCATCCCGGATACCCTCCTACAACAAACCCGAGAAGCCCGCCCCTAATCCGCCCTCCTCCAGCAAACCCAAGCCAAAATACTCCTCCCCTGACCACGCCCCGCTTGCCTTCCCCAAACCCATTCCGGCGAAGCCCATCCCCCAAATGGCCCACCCGTTCTCTAGTCACTACCGTGCGGGCCAGCACCAAATGAGCCTGCAGAGTCACAACGAGTGGATACCGCACGCCAACCCCAACGTCACCGTGCCCCTGCCGACCTCCTCGGTGGCTACCCCGACGGGCGGCGACGTCCTGCAGTCCCTCCTGGCGCGCTCTGCCGACGCCACGAGCACTGTCCCCAGCGGGACCCACCTGCCCCTCTTCAGCCTGGACTACCGCTTCCCCATAGCGTCCCAGATGAATCTCCTGCCTCTGACCATGCCCCCCGTGCCCCCCTTCGGCAAGGACGGTGGCAGCAGCAAAGCGGACGTCCCCAAGACGACGTCCGACAGTGCCAACGCGACGTCCGTCGTGTCCTCCAAGCACAAGAAGAGGTCTGCGGCGGAGGACGGGCAGAACTCCACTGCATCAGTCAAGAAGAGGATTCTGTCGGCGGATTACAACAGCACGCCCATACCGAGATATCTTTTCCAGGTAAGTCACCTTTTAGTCTCCTTATTGAAAACTGAATGATGTGCTCAAAATTACAGTGGTAGGGTCTGTTGTTGTTGTTCCTTATTCCCCCTGATCTAGTACAACTAGATCAGGTCCAGGAGATCATGCACCCTCAAAAAATCCATGACTCTGACTGGATTCACTTTTAAGTAGGCCTTTTCTAGCCCCATACAAGCCAGAAGATGGCGGGGGAGGCCAAGTCCGAGCTGCATTTAGTACATCATAGTATGTCCTACGCCCCCAGTGGCGGATCAAGGGGGGTGGCACTCTGGAAAGTGCCCCCCCTTGGAGACCCAAAAAGGTTCTGAAAATAAGTAAACCCCCAACTTTAACAGGTCTAATTTCAAAATTTTTTTGGGTGGAGGACCCCCATACCCCCCATTAGTATCAATATGGGGTATTCAGTGTTTATTTTTAGGAAATCCCCAAAATTTTGACATTTTGGGTCAAAAAGTAAAGTTAATAGTGTTGAAAAGTCCCCCCTTAGACTCAAAACGTTTCTAAAAATGAGTTTAAACCCTACTTTTACACGTCGAATTTAAATTTTTTTTCTGGGAGAGGACCCCATACCCCCCATGATATTACAAGGGAATCTTGTCTGGAAAAGTGCCCCCCCCTTGGAGCCGTGCTGGATCCGCGCCTGGTCATATGCGAGAGATCTAATATGACCACTAATAAATCTAGTAAGGGCAGTTGCGTTGCTCTGTCTCCAAAACCTCCAGGGCAGCTCCTGGATGGTCTGCATGATACCAGTCATGCGAAGGAGGTGTTTTCCTCTCCTTGTTGAGAGCAATTTTCCTTATTGTGACCAGCTCAATGTACGTGAGGGTGCCCAAATCGTCGCGCGACTTATTAAGATCTTTATCAAACTGTGGGAAGAAAGAAGGGGATTCGAGGGGCGATTGTAGTATACTACTTTTGTGGGTTTTTTTATTTATTAAACGTGTGGTTAAGTTGTCCGAGTCAAAAGCTAAGTAATTGACCTGCTAGAGTCTACTCTAAACTATGAGGTTTCTCAGACATGACGCAAGAAAGTAGTATGTAGATCCAACCATCCACCCAGTTATTCCATGTAGTTACCCATCGGATTTTTAGACAGCAAAAAATATGTTTAGGAAATGTTTGAATTCTGGAGATGGTTTCAAAATGTAAAAGAATTCAAAATGTTTTTCAGCCATGAAACTACGATTACTATCATAAAAAACCATTTTATCCGAAGCTTTAGGGGGACATCCATAAATTACGTGAGGTTTTTTTTCCAAAATCTGGACCCCCTCCCCCCTTGGTGAGATTTAGTGAGATTTTGCTGGACCCCTCTCCCCCCACGTGAGATTTACCTACAACCTTTAAAAATAATTTTCTTTCCTATTCGTTTGCATTTTGTGCTTCACAACACCTAAAACTTTTCCATTATTAATGATGTGGGGGAAAAAGACATTATTCCGCCTAAAAATCACCACAGAATCTTATCTGTGGGTATTATTCCTTTCTCATACTTAAAAAAATCGTTTAATTTCTAACTTAAAAAGTTGATGTGAGATTTTAATCGACCCCCCTCCCCCCTTGGTGACATTTTTCCAAACCCCTCCCCCCTTTTTGTCCTCGCGTAATTTATGGATGTCCCCTTATGAGAGGGCTTACCTCCTTCCACCCTTAGAATCCCCCATGCTAAATAACAGCCTTTTAGCCACAGTTTCTTCAACACAGTTAAGCCCTTTTCCTTTTTTATGCAAGAGACAAATAAATTAAAGCAAAATTTGTTTTACTAAATCCATTGAAACGTAAATTGTTTATTTCCAACTCTAGTGGAACGAACCTATTAAGTTACATTTTGTTTGTTTTCCAAAAGACGATGGACCATTCAATAAACACCACTTATTTTCCTATTTCCAAAGGAATGTTTTAGATTCCGATAAAAAGATTTAAGGCCTCGCTTCGTTAGCATTGAAAAAAATTTCTATCCCCTTGAAAAAAAATCCCTAGAAAACCACCAAAATCGTTAAAATCTTGTTATTTGGTATCTTCACTGCTTTGAAAAGTGACTTCCATAAACCTGAAAAGTAAAAGAAAAGTAAAAAATTTCATTACACCTCACTTTAGCCTCGAATGAATTGTGAACTTGTTATTCTCATTGCAACTTTTAAAAATTCAAATTTGTAAGTTCAATCGAGAGCTTTAATTTCCGATATTCGTAACTTAAGAGCATATCCGGTTGAAAAAGGTGAAATAATTTTGCTTTCTTTCTTTTTTCGAGATGGTTTGGTTGCAGGAGTGTTTCCTGTCAATTTTTGATTTTTAAAACTGAATGACAAAGGTAAATGCAAATTCGACTTAGCCGACTTCAAAACAAAATGGCTTCCTTTTTACTCCGATAGAAATCCTTTTCTAAGACAGGAAACATGCCATTTCCTATAAAGTGATTATTTGTTTGAGGCCAGGGAATTTCAAGGAGCTAAATTGTATTTTTAGTTAAGTAATATTTCTTTCTTTTTGTGGAATCGTGTTGTGTTACAAGAAAACTGTTGTTGTTTTTAAAAATTGAACTATGTTCATAAAAATATGTTTGCTATAAAATTTTTACGAAAATTTATAATTCTTATTTCAAGAGAAAGAAAGCCTAATATCAAAATTCTCAATTACAAATTTCAAATTAATATGTGCTAAAGTAGCTAAATCATTGTCTCTTGTAAAGTGACCCCCCAACAAATATGGCACCGCTTAACTTCAGAACTCGCACTTTAAATAATTAAATGCACACGATGACATTTTTTCTCTAATATTCTTTAAGGTTTAACAGTTTAGCTTTATGTCTTATTTGCACACTTTTTAAAAGGCCCTTTTACTACTGACCGCTTTCTAGCTAAAACAGTAACTCGAACCACATAGAAAACACCATCACTCTTATAGTAAGACAGAAAACACTTTGTACCCTGACTACATCGATTTATTCTCACACAAAAAAGTCAGTCGTCTTCTTTCCAGACAACATATCTTTGTTTCGAATCCCCATCTCAAAAAGACGGTTATTATTATCATCAACTCCAACCAACCTCCCGCGAAGAGCGTTTTTAATTTATATCTCACACAGACAAGACTACCGCAGCGAGGGCAAATTTGGTGGCGCAAAAAGCCGAGGGAAGGAAAGAGACAAAGAGAAACTTGAGCGATGGATTTTGGCCGGATGAGTCCGGGATCTAAAACCCGATCGAAAATCAATGGGTGGTCCGGCTGCCGGGAAATGGGAGTGCGGCTCCATTTCGGCCTGATGGAAAGGCATATTCCGGGGTCCGGCTTTTCCGGCAGTCGGTAATGGCCGTCCGGGTTTCTAGTTGCCGCGCCGCGTCTTCGGGTTTCAAAAGGAACGGGTCTTGGCGGAATATTGTTTCTGATGGCCTTTTCGCCGATTAATGGGAAGAATAGAATGAGATGGGATAGAGCTGATGGGGTCTCCCAATAGTAAGCTCCTAAAATATGGCCTGTGGTATTTGTCTGTTATATCCGGCTCGCCTTTTTTAATGGAAATTCACAATCATCCTCTAACTAAACTATGACTATTAAGGTATATGAGAGCTATTAATGTTGCTCGTGGGAATTATTATTGGTGAAAAACTTAGGGGACCTTCGGGTCAAAATGCTGATTATTAATAGTTGGGTGGTAAAAAATTTTGTTTATGTCATAGAAGCTATCCGTATCTCAAAACTTTGAGAGCATTCGTTGTTTTTAATTTTCAAACTATAATCCTTCATGAAAAACTTCTACTGGTTCAAGTTTATCAAAAGATAATGTTAACTAATTCTTTGATTGAGATGTAATAAAGATAAAATCCGTGTATGAGTTGTAATAACGATTAATTATCACATAATTATCTTGTTGTGATTCAGAAATGTAAGACCCTGATCCAGGAAGGTGTCGCGAAAAAACCGTTCAAAAAACAAAAAAAACTCATAGCTTTACACATGTAATAAATTTGTTTTTTATTGAACGGTTTTTGCTGAACTGTTTTTTCGTATATTCCTTCAGGAAGAAGGGTGTTTTATTATTTTTCCTTGCCCTTTCTATGTGACTGGACCAACCTTGCTGGGCTTAGGCCTGTAGTTGATTGACTTAATTTGTAGTTGTATTTGTATTTGTAAAAGTGTTTAAATCTAATGTGTGTACCCTAGCATATAAATAACTGACCCGACCAACAAATACGCTATCAACATATTATTCCGGTAAATATTTGGCCAACTAAATGAAAACCCATCAATATGATCGTGCCCTATGGTCCAATATAAATAATTCCCGACAATATCGAACGAACGCTGCGCCCCCATTAGTCCCCGGCCCCCCGTCACGTCCCATCTCGATGGCTCACCCCCCAAATATGACCCCTGGGAAGCAAGAAACGCCCCCTTCGTGTTGACCCAGGGGGAGGGGTGGCTGCACGGCCCATCGGAAATCAATGCGCAGAGCGTGCGGCACGCGATCCCTTCCCCCCCTCCTTTGTTGTTTGGCTTGTTTGCCGCCTCCTTCGATTTTCGCTTCTTTGCGGAAGGTTGGTGCTAGCGGTTTCCCATTGTGCTGCTGCGTGGTTGGCGTCGTAGCGTGTGGGTAGCGTTTTTCCAGATTAGCAAAGGTTAGTTTATGTGAGTTGGTTGTTGGTTGCTAGGCTCTGGATTGTGAGTTGGTGAGTTTGTTGGTATCGATACTGTGTGTGGGGTCGGGAGTTTGTATTGTGTTCTGGGAAGTATGACATGCTGGTCCGGAGAAACGGGTGGACATTAGGGTAATGGTTGTAGTGTTTAACCCTTTATTTACCGACGGTACTTGTAAGTACCACTGGCTCAAGTTTAGAACTGCTGATGGGTGGCGAGTTTTGGCTCTTTGGCGCCATATTTAGAAGCCACATAATTCACTTAACATTAGTTGGGGTAACTATATAGTGATGTTTATCGCTAAAAACTTGGTGCATCAGTAGTACTAAACTTGCGCCGAAAATAATTTGGTAAATAAAGGGTTAAGGTTTTGTGTCTGAAAACTGTGGAATTTGAAACGAACGTATCGGGAAAATCTTCAGTAAAGGGTGGCTGTGGGAGAAACCAATATGCAAAACTTAAGTAAAAACTCAAGACAATAACGTCAAACATTCATATTCGAATGATTAGAAATGTGCAGTGTAGTATTTGAAAAGCGGTTCCGTAAATCACAGGAAATTTATCTTAAAGATTGGATGTAAATCTTAAAAATGGGGATATTTTTTTAAAATAATCTTTTCTCAAAATTAATAACATCTCAATAATTTTGAAAACACAGCTTGTTTTACTTCAATTATAGCAGAAATTTCATCGAAATTCGACTGAGGAGCTCGCCACACTACGAGGGAAAAAGATGCGAGAACGATAAATCTTTTTGTACCATTGGCCCTTTAATCTAAGTTTCCTTTTTTTTACAAGGGTAATAAAAGTAAAGGGTATTTTTGTGTGAAACCAAGAGGCAGAATTCTTTTTAAAAGAAATCATCAAGATAATAACCTCAAATGTAAACCTTTTTAGACAGATCGATTGAAATTTCTGAGAAAAAGATAAAATCCTGGATAACTAAGATTTTTTACTATTTTTTACAGACAATGCCAACTCCTTAAATCGTTTCACCAGCACCAAAACTAATACATAACACTTCTCCCCCTAAAAAATACCCCCGCCCACCCACCACCTGTTGCACCTTCGGACACTCGAAAAGACGAAACGAAACTCCGTTTTTCCTGCTCGTGCGTTCGGGAGAGACGATTTAGCGGCGGCGTCGACTAATCTGATTTATATCTCTCCCCCACCCACTCTCCTCTCTCCCATCTCTCCACGGCAGTGGAGAGGAGAGGAGGAGAGAGCAGCAAAAGGAGAGAAGAGCAATAATTTAACTCTCCGCCGTTTGATGGCTCTGTCTCGTTCCGCCGCCTTTTTCGACGCTCGCTCCTCAGCTGATTGAAGGGGGATCGTAGCTGCGTCTTTGGAGGAGGGGGGGATCGGGAATTAATGAGGGGGAATCATTGTGATTTTGTGGGTCGTCCGGTGGTGGCTTTGGTTGAACATATTCAAATGGGAGGGTTTTTGAATTGTGTTTCGCGAGCGTTGAGGTATCGGTCTGTTGGGGATTGGGTATTAATGAGAGGGTTTTTGATTTCGTTGTCGTTCGGAATGTTGAGGTATCGCTGTCTATTGAGGATTGCGAAGGAATGAAGGGGAGTTTTTTAATTTGCTTGTCATTCGGTATTTAGTGTTGTGGTCCGTAAACCGATTTAAATATGTACTAATTGACGTCACTTTTTTATGTCTTTAATTTTTAAATTATGTACACACACATTGGACTGGGTCTAACTTTGTTCATACATCTATTAAACGTACAGGAAAAGTGTTGGTTCTCACGTGTGTTGCTAAAAGGTTTTAATAGAAGGCGTCAAGAGGGAACCTATTATAAAGCAGAACGCAGCAGCCCTAAACAGTTTCTTAGTTAGTTATACAGAGGATTATATATTTAGGATCGTTAAATCCATGTAGGTCTGTAGGTGAACAATAATAGGTATACAATAATTTTTTAATTTCAAGGTACAAGGAATGAAGAAGTACTACATTGTGATAATTATATTTCATAAGGTAGCCAATAAATTTACACCATTCGTCCAGATCCCGTCGCACACGCGATCACCAGCTCCAAGCTCAACGCCTACATAAAAAAACAAAATCCAAAAACAACATCGATAACGTTCTCTTCCGACAAACCGCTGGGTTCCCATCGTGGAGAAACTTCACATACATTAATTACATGAACGTGATGAAAATAAAATAAGAGCAATCAATTAAGGAATTATCATTAATCTAAAATTAGAGCTAAGTAAAAAAAATAATGGGTAAGATATGTTTTAGGAAAACTACTGAGGATAAATTTTTAAGAATTACATCTGGTACTTTTTCCGCTTTCTGAGCAAAGTGCTCGGTTATAAATAAGCCTATTCACTAGATATCTTGCTGCGAGAGAAAGTTATCATGTATCAATTTCTGCTTAAAACTGAACTCAGCTGGATCTGCTATCAGCCCTAATGGAGATAATAATCGTCTCGCATGAACAAAAAAAAGCTGATCATTGTTTTTTGAAGAGAAGTTACACTGTGCTCAAGCACTTTTTTTGTTACTGCGTTTTCCCTTAATTTACTGTGGTTCGTTATGTTCTGGCATGTGAAAATCAAAATTTTGTAGTCAATTAAGGCTTCATAAACATGAAATATTTTATTTAGTTAAAATTTGTATAAATTGTCTCATTGGTAGTAGTAATTACTTGGCCCTTGGCCTCCTTTGCTTCATGTGCTGTGTTATACGGCGCGTAATTTGGTTTGGTCTCATTACCTTAGAAAAAAATGTGGTACTTACGTATTACCCTGTCGACCGTTCTGCGACCGTCAAATTCAGCGGCACAGCAGGGCCGTATTCACGAACTTTAAGTCGAGAGAGACACGAAACGCATTCGAAACGCAAACGAGGAATTTTAACGGCGCAAGTTCAGAGGTGCGGATGCGCCAAGTTTTTAGCAGTAAACATGACTAATATGGTAACCCTGACTAATGTTAAAAGAGTCATTTGGCTTCTAAATATGGCGCAAATAGCCAAAATTTGCCAATCATCCGCACCTCTGAACTTGCGCCATTTTAACGAGTCGTCTCAATCAATCGTTTCCACATCGCTTCCTTAGTGCTGCCATCTGTTAAGAAACACCACAAGTAATATACACTGTTAATACAAATTTTTACAGGCACTAGATGTCCATTACTTTCGTAATATATTAATGTCTAAGGACTTATTTTGGTAATAAATAGATGTTTTAGATTTTTTGAAACTATTAAAACGGGCCACTTAAAGTGTAAAAGCAATCGGAATGCGCTTCGGAATCTCAAATCAATATGGCGGACGATACGTTTTTGAGGAGACGGGAGCTCCGGGACGAACGTTTCAAAAATAATCGTTTCGAGTACGAAACGTAAGATTTTTCATCGTTTGCGTTTCGTGTCTCTCTCGTCTAAAAGTTCGTGAATACGGCCCGAAAAGTTAATGGGCTTTGATAACGTTTTCGGATTCAGCAGCTTTGTCGGCGGGATAAACGTAAGAACCAAAATTATACATCACCATGCTCGTCATAATTAAAATAATTTAGTTAGCGCAGCAAATTACGCGGGTACCAGAACAGTATCTAAAATCTTATCATTCATACTTTCACTTATCCCTCTGACCAACACCTTCCTTTCATAATTGTTGATAGGATATAAAATGTCCCCCACTGTAAAAAATTAACTATGCACTTCCCATACCATACACTTCAATGTCTACTCCATAAACGCGCATCTCCTTGGTATCCAAACAACCATAATTGTCCATTAATAATTCCAGCCGGCGGAATCCAACAGTTGGCGGTGCGGTAATTACGCTCATTTGTTTCCCCTCCCTTTCCGTCACGTGAAATCGTAATTAACGATCATAAGAACACCTCCGATCTAATGGGGTGCTTTTTTGCCCCCGTCTTTGTGGGAGGGATTCAATTACACGCACCCTCCGAGTGTACGCACGATTGCCTGAAATATGAGGGGATTGGGTTTCGTTGATTGCTTTTGATGGGGGGTCTGTTTATTGGCCGTTTGATTCAGGTGGTTGGGATTATGTATTGCGATATGTGGAGACATATTCAAAAGCTTTATTGGGTCGCTGTGTCGAGATGTTTTTGAAACATCTATACTTCGTTTTTATGCTAAGAAAGATTATCCTCTATTACCATTAAGAATAACACTGTTAAAAAAATAGTTCAATCTTTCACCACAAACTGGTTCAAATTTAGCTGCAACCTAGGTTTGGTAAAAGGTTTCACCAAGTTTTCGTGCTTTCTGTAGTGAAAGAACCGGATTTCAATAGTGAAAGTTCCGAAAACTTGGTGAAACCTTTTACCAAACCTAGGTTGCAGCTAAATTTGAACCATTTTGTGGTGAAACACTACAACCTTTCACCACAAACTGGTGAAAGGTTGAACTGTTTTTTTAACAGTGAAGTAGTTTTAGTTTCCAGCTTATTTAAAAAAAAATGCAGAATATCCCGATTTTATACAAATAACGAAGTAACTGCAAATTTTAATTGAAAGAAATATATACAGTAAAGCACCGTTTATACGTCTCTCATTTATACGTCTTTTACATTTATACGTCGTTTTTGCTAAGTCCCAATTCATTCAAATAATTAAAATTGTTTTCAATTATACGTCTTTTCATTTATACGCCGTTTTACGTCGGTCCCTTGAAAGACGTATAAACGGTGCTTTACTGTATTTGTTCATGTGATTGAAGGAATGAGATATTTCACCTCTTACGGTCATATTTATAACCATCAGCATTGGTGCTAACCAGAATTTAAAGAAGGGAAAATTAATTTATCGCTGAAAAATTTTTTTTGGTGAAATCCTCTTCTTTGTGTGACCAAGGGTTTAACACCGATGCTGATGGCTGTGAACATAGCAAGAATTTTAAACGATTCGTTTTTTGAAAGCTCTTTGTCCTAGACTTAAAATATGAAAATAATCTAAAAGAAAGATGCAAAACATATCCAACATTCTCTGGAAACAATTTCTAATTATAGTGGTTAAATTAATTTTGTAATAACTAAGCTTATCAATTTAAAGAAAGTTTTACTCCACAAAAAGTTGGTTTTGAGAAAAATTATTGAAAGTTCCCCATGCCATCACAGTCAAATCCATTAAACTCAACAGCTTTTCAATTCCTACGCAATATTACGGGGGGAAAGGGACGAGAAATCACCATAAAAACAACATAAACCTACTAGTAGTAATTCTAAAAGGTGCAGAACACAATGTCAAGTCCGTCCTTCGAATCTGCTTCGAACGCTTCAATCAAACCTCCCAGATAAAGTCACAAAACATATCGACCCATCTAATATAATAAAATTGAATGTGTGTGTGTTTGTGTGTGTGTTTGTCTTCTATACAAATCCACAGTTTTCATCCGATCGGGACCAAACTTGGTATACCTACGTAAAAGGATCACCGAAAAAACATAGGCTATGTTTCGAAAACTTTAATTGACCCCTTGACCCCTTTTTTGTTCTTTTTATGGTCATTTTGCTGAAATAGCTTTATTTCTCCTCCAGAAGAGATCTGTTCACCCCATTGTTACAAAAAAACATAATGCAAAATAACAAGTTTTCAAAAGAAAAGCTATATCTAAAGCTGTTTAAAAATTATATTAATAATCTAAAAATATATTTCAACTAAATTTTGAATTTTAAAACTGGTAAGTATAGTGCAGAATATTTTTATTTGATAGTTTAATTTTTAAATAAAAAGTTTCATGGAATTTAGCATTGTTGTTAAAATTGTCTCCATGGAAACGAGGATGAAAAATCAAATGAAGATCATATTGTTGCTTTTAATAAAGTTGGTTAACAGACAAAAAACTAGAGTAATATTCAAAACCTTTTCAAGTGGAAATATTGTATTTTTTCTTAAATTGCAGGAATATTTTATTAAATTTTATACCAAAGATATAATAAAATCATGAAAATACGATTAATTAAGGGCTCTGATTGAAAATTTTAAGTGATTTTTGGAAGAATACTTTTCTAATATTTTAATGTTTTTTATGGGAATCATGTGGTAAATGCAGAAATCGTTCAGAATTTAAAATGCTTGATTCGACACTTTTCACTCATTAAAATATAGGCGCGGATCCAGCACGGCTCCAAGAGGGGGGGGCACTTTTCCACAAAAAATCCCCGTTGGTACCATTGGGTGTGGGGGTCCTCCCCCAGAAATTTTTTTTAATTTGACGTGTAAAAGTAGGGTTTAAACTCATTTTAGAAACGTTTTGAGTCTAAGGGGGGCACTTTTCAACGCTACCTTTACTTTTTCTCCCAAAATGTCAAAATATTGGGGATTTCCTAAAAATTATATCTGAAGATCCCCTGGTGGTACTAATGGGAGGTATGGGGGTCCTCCCCTAGAAAAAAAATTGGAAAGTAGACCGGTAAAAGTAGGGTTTTACTCATTTTGACAACCTTTTTGGGTTCCGAAGGGGGGATGCTGACCAGAGTGCTACCCTTGGATCCGCACCTGGAAGGTAGGAAATGAATTTAAAATTTTAAGGAAAAAAATCTCCATCTCCACCCGTGCAAGGCCGGGCATACCAGCTAGTTAATAATAAAAAAACCCTGTCACAACAAAAATCGCCATCCTTCCCAAACCTCAAGGAAGCAATTAACCACAAAAACCAGTTCCACACTCGCCTTCAAAAACGCGACCACTACCGTTCGTTTATTATTAATTTCTCCGTTCGTTCATCGGAAAGTTCCGAGGAGTCTCCCGATCCTCGCCAACGCGTCGCCAAGCTGGCGCGAGAAGATCGATCTCGCATCGGTGTCGGGGGTCTCTCCCCCCCCCTCCCACACGACGTGCCACTTCACTTCTCTTCCCCTCCCCATGAGGGGAGGAGAGGAGGAGGAGGACGACGGGCCTTTTTTTCGTCGCTCCTCTTCCTTCCTGCCGACGACGATGTGGTTGAGGGGCCGTGTGTCAAGTGCGGAGGCTTATTTGTAGGTCGGATTCCATCTCCCGAGAGGAGTGTTTGAGGAAAGTTTGAAAGGAGTTGGGGTGGGGAGGGGGGGGGTTTCGTTTTGGGTCGGTGATTAGTTGGATGAGTTTTTTGTGCGTTTGAAGAGGGTGTTGAACTTTCCCTTTGAAAGTTTTTTTTAAAATTCGATGGTTGAAGAAGGAAGTAATCGCTAATTTGTTCGAATCTACCTGTTTGATTTCTTGGGAAAATTAAATCGTGGGCTTCGTAGAAGGTGTTTCCATATTTACTTTAAGGAAAATTTGTTAATGAATTTTAAGAAATTTTAAGTTTGTCTGCTGTAAATGTACGTAGATTGTCTCTTTTCTTCTTTTTAATAAGTGTTAAAAAGAAAATTTCGCCGAGTGTTGTTTAAAAATAATCTTATGAACTCTGTAGTTTTATGTTTAAATTTTATGCAAGCGAGTGTTTTTCATTTAAAACTCTTTGACCCTAAATTTAAAAGAGCGTGACAAAAAAGTTCTAGTAATTAATAACTGTTTTAATTTTTCTAAACCGCAAATAGTATACTTGACGTTTATGTGCTCTTTTGAAAAGTTAACTCTTACGTCTCCCCTGGCTTGAAACTTACAGAATTTTAGGGTACGTATGTAGTGCTTGCCTACCACTTTTAGTTAGTTGGATTCTGGTTAGATGATGAACTTAATCAAACAATCAACCAATTATCAACTAACACCTAATCGATCTATTTCAGTGTCTAAATAAAATCCAAATAACGTAGGCTGGACAGTACTGCCCTCTTATTCTCATCAATACTGTTATTTTTTTATATTTTGTCCGTGACTCCTTAAATTATATTACAATAACTCTTATGGGCT
This sequence comes from Tetragnatha versicolor, assembly GCA_024610705.1. NCBI lineage: Eukaryota > Metazoa > Arthropoda > Arachnida > Araneae > Tetragnathidae > Tetragnatha > Tetragnatha versicolor. The sequence goes on from JANDEH010000020.1 coordinate 3,896,965, forward strand.
CACCTTACTAAAATATGGTGTCTACATCTCAACAACAACACCAAAACCTTTCAAAACTACTCCGATGTCGGAGCGATATTGCTCCACGTTCGTGTCCTCAACTTCCATCCGGCCCCCGCGACGTCACATCGGAACGAACGCCGCGCCGACAGATTACGAAAAACAAATAACAAACGACGACACATCCATACGCCATCCATCGTTTTCCCCTCTAAATAAAAATACAATAATATATAAAAAAAACTCCCGATGATCCCCGGAATCCGTCTCGCCACGCGCACACCCCACAACGAGACGTTCGCTCCTAATTGTTTCCGAACGCTCCGGGAGCGGAATCTTTTAACGGCGGCCTCGCGCAAATTGGGGACCCGGATTAGGAAAAAAAATCCGGGATATGCGGAGAGAGAGAGAGAGTGGAAAAAATGGCGGGGCTCTTTGGTGCGAGAACTGTTTTTTTATAACTGTTATTTTTCTCGTCGTCATTCTGTTCCTTTTTTTTGCTTTGAGGGGATTTTTCGTCCGGAGTGAGGGATTCTTCTTTTAGTGGCGTGATAAAAATCCGTGAAAATATTCTATTAGAATTCGAAGCGTCTTGTTTTTGGTGAGGTTTTTTTCCTGTGCTTTGGTCCGTGATGTGTGTGAGGGTTTTTTAGTGGTTGCGTTGTTGGGAGAATATCCGAATAAGAAATTGGTTTTAATTGACGGGCTTTTCGTATTTTTCAGCGATTCTCTCATTCTAAAAAGTAAGGTTATATGGTTGTCTCACAGAACAGTAAAGCAAATGAAGATGAGGATATAAATACAGAGGAGAATATTAAATAGCTTGGAATAAATTGACCTTGTTTATTTGAAGAGCACAGTTTGAATCAAGATATCATCACTAAAAGTACCATATAAACTTTTTGTTATAGCCCTTCCGGAATTCCCTTTGGAAGCCCGCCCTTCCTCAAAGTCGATAAAAAAGTGGTTCAAATAAAAAGTTGAATTTCGATGAAACCATGTCACCTTCTCTCGCTTTCCTTACTAAAGAATAGACGAGATTAGTGTGACGTTTTTTGTTTTGTTTGGAAACGTAAATTCAGTCTGTGATTGGTTCCGTGAACTGTACGGACAGTACGGATCCGTATGTAACCAATCACGGATCGAATCAACGTTTCCAAACAAAACAAGAAACCGGAAGTGACGTTTTCACTAATCTCCTCTATTCTGAAACATTCTATCCACAAACACTTAGATTCTGATTAACACTTTGAATTTTTTCCAAAACGTTTCCCTATCAAACAGCGAGAAATATTTGAGGTATACTTGCAGCAACAATCAGCCCACTCCATCAATATAAAGCTGTTGGAGTTGGTTTGTTGGTTGTTGCTGCTGCTAACATCTCATTTCCCCTGATATCTTATTCGTTCATAAAATATTAGCCTGTAAACTATTCTTTTAATGAAATTTTCCGTTATCTGACGTTCTCCTGTATTGATTGCAGCCTGCCGCTTTCGTCAATGAGGTGGCCAGTGAAGCCCCAGAGTGCCCCTACACTTTCATTCCGGAGCCGCCCCTCAACTATGCCAGCAGGGTAGGTTTTTTGTTCAACCCCTTTAAAAATTTCCCGTCTCTTTTCTTCACCATTTTATTTATTGACTCTTTCCCCCATGAGAGATGTAGTTTTTCATAAGTTTATCTTTAAATCTGTGGTTTTTGAATGAATGTATGATGTTTTGCTTCAGGTGAAAGGTGACGAGAACCAGAAACCCCTGTGGAGAGATGCAATGGTCAAGTCTGAAGACCTGACAGCGTCCAGGGACGCTCTCAAGTCTCCCGTTTTAGGTAAGTCACTTCTCTCTGACTAGTTTTTAAATCTCTAATCATGTTTTTGAAAGCATCCTGGCGGGGGCAAAGAGAGAGCTGAATAATCATTCTGCTAATTCCAAGCTTAATTTATTTAATAAGCTACAAAATGTTTTATTTTGTAAATATTGAAAATTTCTATTAACCCTTTATTTACCTACGGTACTTGTAAGTACCACTGGCTCAAGTTCAGAACTGCTAATGGTTGGCGAGCTTTGGCTCTTGGGCGCCATATTTAGAAGCCACATAATTCACTTAACATTAGTTGGGGTAACTATATAGTGATTTTTGTCGCTAAAAACTTGGTGCATCAGCAGTACTAAACTTGCGCCGAAAATTTTTTAATAAATAAAGGGTTAAATGCTACACTGGTTTCATGGGAAAAATGTTAATGCCCTGCCTAATTCTGTTTCATATTATCTTTACATAATTTACACCAAAAGAAAAGTTTTAGAAACGTTTTCTCCCTCCCTCATTCATTATTTACAACAATTCATTTACTTCTCATTGACATCAATTAGATATCAACAGTTGCAATACTTACCCATCATTCTCTCACTTTCCAGTGCCAGCCAAGTCCCCCTCCAAGCCTACGGAGCGCGCCTGGTCACCGGGCGACGTTCGTGCCCGTCGCCGGCTGCGGCGACGGCTCCTGCGGCGCATCTGCGCCCAGCGGCGTCCGCTGCGGCCGTCCGCCGCTGCGTCGGCGCAAGAGGCCGCGGCGGCTGCCGATCGACGGCTGGCCGTGCGACACGCGCGCAAGCTGCTGTCGCAGCTGACGCTGCGCTGGGCCCACCGCCGCTACCTGCACAAGTGGCACGCCATCAAGCGACGCCTTCTGCTCAGGAAGAAGGCGGGCAGGAAGGCCAAGGCCCCGGCAACCAACAAAGTGAGGACCGTAAATTACCGCACTGATTAAATTAAATAAAATTTCAATATGACGTGCTCAGTGTAGTTAAATCATTAAAATATTTGTTACAAAGCATAGAGATAGTAGTAAATAATGATTAAAAAATCCGTTATACATTAGCCCTTATTTATATTGTTAACCCATGTAGCTGTATATACCATCTTTATTCTTTGGAGAACAAAAAGATGAAGTATAGAATTTGAGAATGCAAGTTCTCTATACAGGGTGATTCAGAAATAATCATCAATATTTGGTGATGAGGTAGAGGGGCCCTAGACAAGCATATTTCGAATAGGGATGGTGGGGCGCAGCCTTACCGTTAAAGAGCTAGGACCTAATGTAGTGCGAGCGCGTTTCAAAAGGCCGTTCTTAAAAGGCCCGTATGACGAAACAAGACATAATAAAATGAAAAAATATATTGCATGAGGTAAGGAAGTATCCCTACTACTTACACCATGAATTCGATAAAATTTGAACCAATATCTAAACCGTGGAGTGAGTTTCAAAAATGCAATATTAATCTTTTAGTCAAAGAAAGGAGTTCCTTTAATGGTATTTAGAAAAATAATGATCGGGGAAGGAATTTTCAATTATCGTCACTTTGATCATTAAAACTGTTTGATCATTGAAAATTCCTTCCTCGATAATCATTTTTCTAAATATCATTAAGGGAACTCCATTGTTTGACTAAAAGGTTAATATTGCACGTTTTAAAACTCACCCCACGGTTTAGCAAGTGGTCCAATTTCTATCACATTGATTATTTAAGTAGAACGGATACTCCTGTACCTCATGCAATAATGTTTTTCATTTTATTATGTTTTGTTTCGTCACACGGGCCTTCTAAAAACGGCCTTTTGAAACGCGCTTGCACTACATTAGGTCCTAGCTCTTTAACGGTAAGGCTGCGCCCCACCATCCCTATTCGAAATATGCTTATCTAGGGCCCCTCTACCTCGCCCCCAATTATTGATGATTATTTCTGAATCACCCTGTGTATACTTTTTGTGCAAAATTTCTACCATTAAATTTTTTCCACCTTATAGGAGGTAAATCTAAATGACAAATTTCTTATAAGTTGAAAACTGAGTCGCGTTTAGCAACAACACGATCTAATTCTAGTATAAAAAAATAACTGCTGTAATTTGGAGTTTTGTTGTTGCAAGCTCCTCAATTGTAAGAAGTAAAAAAATCTAAATTCTGTTTTAGTTTTATTCCTTTTCACAAAAAATATACTCATCGTCAGCTTTTCTTTTTCAAAACGTAATTTTTGTTTGTATAAATTTATTATGTAAAATAAAATAAATAACTATATTGTTGTTTTGCAGTCAAAGGACTCGGCATGCGACCTGGTGATGCCTCCAGAGATGAAACGCCTTATGGTCAACAAAGCCCTCGGAGAGACTCAGCTGCACAGGGCTGCACGTCTCGGCTATCCGGTAAGTTTGCTTTTTGATATCCCACATTGTGTGCATCCTTGTCTTTACAGTATTAAAAAAACTAAACATCGGCGCTACAGACGGCCTACGATGCTCGTTTTCTTGACCGTGGGGCCCTGGGGTGCAAGGCATGTGGGTCAGCCTAACGCGAGACCCCTAGTGTTTAGTTCCCAAGCACGCTTGGTCCTCATTTTATCGACTCACTGAAGGGATGAAAGGATGAGTGAACCTTGCCCTGCCCGGGACCCTGGAATCGAACCCCGGACCTTGTGACGTGGAAGTGCAAAACACTACCACTACGCCACCGGGCTTCGTCGTTATATATTGCTTTATGCAAAAATTTACACCAGTCCTTCCACTTAGTTTTTAAAAGTTTCAGGCATTAATTCGTTATTGGAATGGTTTTAGGAAAAAAGTCCTCATTAAAAACAGAAACCAACAATTTTTCTCTTACCTTTTCTAAACCTATAGTCCACACAAACTCAACTCTTGTTACATTTCTCACAAAAAAACCTTCCCAATCGATCCCCTCAAAAGAAGCGTAATGATTTTAATTGCTGAACACACCGCCATTCTCTCTTCTAACCCCGGAACAGAAAAAACTTCGTGCCTGGCCTTTTCCTGGACATAAAAAAAGGGAGAACGAATGCAGAAAAGAGAGTTGGATAAAAAGAAATCCAGGAGAGAGGCATTAACGACTCCCACTTAACCCCCACTCTCCCGTTTTTTTTATCTTCGGAACAAAGGAGGTGGGGCGGAAATTAAAACAATGCCCGGTGCGCTAATGAGGGAGCGTCTGTCCCCCCGGGGGAGTGGCAGCCGGGTGGAGGGTTGTTTGGAGACGGGCGCGTTCTATTGTATTGATGGTTTTGTGACGAGGCGAGGGATCTGTGTGCTCAATGAGGCTCTGAATTTCTTCCTTTTGTGGAGTGTGAATTGGAAATGCTGAATGGGAGTGTCTTAAATGGGATTTTTTGTGTTTTTAAACTAACCTACGGAACGACTCCATAGTTTTTATTGTTTTTGTGGCTCAAAGAGAAAAGTAGGAAAAACTACCTTGTGTTGTGATTGATAAACTAATCAGTTTTTGATGATATATATACCTCTTATTATAGTCTATATAATAACTTTAATCATTAAGAGTTAATTTGTCGTGGAGGAATTAAGTTTTCTTTTCAAAGTCTTGATAGTAGTACTTTCAAACACTTGTGTTGAAGTGACGTGTTTTTTTTTATTTTTTCCAAAAAACTTTTTTGCAGTTTTTCTAGAGCTATTTTCTGAGTATACAGTTTTGAAAAGTAAACTGTTTCAATTCCCTTAATTTTCCAGCTAAATAGTATCTCCAAGCTGCTTTAGTTGTTAAAAGTTAAAAATATCACTAAAAGTTGCTAGCTAACCGAATAAAGCGTATAATTATTATTAATGACAACCATAAAACATTGGCGATATTTTGAATACTTGGCGCCCAGAACAGCTTGGTGATATTTAAAAGAGACACAGATAATGGAATTTAACCAGGAAGCCAATTTAAGGAAGATATTTTCTCCAATTCTTGTTTTTCTAAAGTGGAAGGGGTGAAACGTGATTTAGCTACTGGAGTTGCAAATGCTCTTCAACTTGCTTGTAATTGATTATCGTGATATGTGACGGTCGTCCATTGATTTTTCAGCAAGCGGTGGCCTACTGCCTGAAGAGCAAGTGCGTCAGCGTCAACGCGCGAGACAACGCGGGCTACACCCCCCTGCACGAGTGCTGCACGCGCGGACACCTGGACATCGCCAGGGCGCTGCTGCAGTACGGCGCAGACGTCAACGCCAGCGCTGCAGGTGGCATCAGGTAAGTCCTTACCTCATTTAAGGGAAATTTATTTGTGAGTCAAGTGAAAACTTAGTTCAAACCATAGAGGAGATACTGGTGAAGTGAGCAATAGTTGTCCTTAAGAGGAGCTGAAATAATTTCCAGAAAGATCGTCTACTAAGACCACTGTCACGTGACGGAGGCGTTACTGGAAATTGCTTTCACTGCTCAACCTTTATGCCGTGCAGTGTTGCTAATGCGTGCATTGCCTTTGGCAGCCAAGCCTTAGCGCATGCCTGTAATAGTTTTGAAATTGCTAAGCAAACAATAACACGCCAACTCATCTCCAGAAGCCCTGTTAATGTCGGACACTCTTTTTCGGAGTCGATTAAATATAGATGCTCTCTCCACTTATATTTCCCCTCCACGGTTTAAACCCTTCAAAAAAAATCTGATCTAATCGTTTCCACTCATTTGACTTTGTTGTGGTAGGGCAATCCGGCAAAGCAGATTGTACGAATAACCGAATGACAAAAGGGACGTCACTTTAATTGTCTTATTCTAATTTGTCCATTGGTCATCCATACAGCATGTGATTCGGTTTGTGGAAACGGTTCCTTCAACGTTTCAACTTATGGGGGATTTACACCACTGCTGTAAAAGAGACATCAGCGACATTTTCGGCATATTTTAGTACCCGCTACTCACAAAAGATGGCGCTCGTCAATTGTTATTCCAATAAACCAATTGACGAGCGCCATCTTTTGTGAGTAGCGGGTACTAAAATATGCCGAAAATGTCGCTGATGTCTCTTTTACAGCAGTGGTGTAAATCCTCCCTTATTCGGCACCTTTCAGTCCCATCAGGACTGCGTGACAGTTTAAATGACGTGCCCTTTGTCCATTGGGTCTGGTCGGATCCCCGTACCGTTACAGATCCAGATAGATTAGTGGAAACGCTTCCTCCAACTCAGACATTTAGTAAGTGGACTAATGACTCCCATTCTCTTGACGTAGGCCCCTGCACGACGCTGTCGAGAACGACCACGTGGAGATCGTGCGACTGCTGCTGTCGTACGGTGCCGACCCCACCATCGCCACCTACTCGGGCGCAGAACCCATGAAGCTCGCCCGATCCGCCATGATGGCCGAGTTCCTGCAAGGTGAGCATTCGTTACATTATGCATTTCGTATATTAAGATTTACAGTATGTTGTCCAAAATTAGGTGTCTAGCCTGATTGAGTGGAAGGTCAAATAAGGTTATATTGGCCGGGTTTCAGATAAAAAAAATACGCCTGTAAAACTTGTTTCCCTGCGAGGGTAGGCTTATAGAAGGAAAGCAAAACTCTGTGGAGAATGAGCAGTAGGGTGGGTCATTTTCCTATGACGAAAAAAAATTTTTACAAATTCTATCGGGCACAGCAAGAAAAGGGTGCCAAATGGTCTCAAACTAAGATGTGTAAAATATTATTCCATTCTAATAACTCTTTTTGCCTCCGGATTGGCCTCAAATAGAACAAAAATATGTAATTTTTCATATTTTTTAAAAATTTTATAAATTAATTTTTTTTGTGAATAACTCTTTAAAGTTCACAAATAAAGGTATTTAAAAGCAATTTTAATCACATTAGTCACCTTCATGCATTATTAATACAAAAACAACTGCCAAAGTGGCAATATAATATGCTATCATATTAACAAGAGCCGTAGAATATGAATCTCTTTTTTGCCAACAAACAGTGGATTGTCAGTGGTGCAGATTTTAAATATTGGTAGTTCATATACATTCTCCTTCAAGTTTGGTCAGTAAAAAACGGTATTTTTAATTTTTCAAAATAGAAACAGTTGTATTTTTCATAAATATGCTGCGCTTTCGAAATTCCGCGGACAGTTATTTCACTGGCTGGTCTTGGGATCCAAATATGATCGTAAAAATATGTTGAAACAATTGTCGAATGGATAGTTCGTTCATAGGCAATATCAGTTATGATTCGCTCAGTCATGATTTACCTAAATTTTTGCTATAACAATTGACTGAAACCCAGGCCCATGAAATTATACTTCTTTGAGGACTGACTCAAAATAGCTTCTTAGCATTCCCTTATGCGTTCATAAAAGTTAAAATATAGCAAATTTAACTGTTAAGGATAATTACAAGTACGTTTTGAAAAGTAATGTATCTTATTTAAAAACTTAGGAGATAATACTGAGCTTTATGCTGAAAACGGGGATCTACCGCTTTTCTTAAGAAAATATTTCAAAATTTGACTCTTAAAATGTGGTTTTAATTTATTTTTGGACATTAGGGAATCATATGGGGTCACTTGGGATGAACTATTCCTAATATGCCAAGAAGTTTCAAGGAAACCCCAACTTTTAAACTATTATCCAAATGTTTTCCTTGGGGTTGAAACCTATAACCCAAAAAAGGTACCCAACTTCTGACATATCCATTTTTATTAAAAATTTAATGTTTTTACCATCCTACTCAACCGACAGTAAAGGTTTCGCACATTTTTATGATTCCAACGAGAAATTTTTGATTGTCAGTTCTAACCATTGAGATATTTCAAAATATGTTGTATTATAACTCAATTATTTCAACTCTGGTTTCATTTATATTTATTTTATAGTCTTCAATGATGATTTTTATACCATTGTGTTCATTTATATTCATGACGGATTTGTGCAATCGAGGTAAAAGCTTGATTTTTGTTCGTCCATTTTTACATGAAATTACTATATTAATCGAAACTTTGAGGCCAATCCGGAGGCAAAAAGAGTTATTATATTGGAATAATATTTTACACATGTTAGTTTGAGACCATTTGGCACCCTTTTGTCGCTGTGCCCCTGGGAAAATGTGAAAAAAAGTTTTTGACCCACCCTAATGAGCAGTTCGATTTTCTGTAAATGCAGTTTCATTGCAAGGCTAGGTTTGTTGCAAGAAAGCATCCACTAACTTGTTACCAAAAACTGGACACAGTTAATTTCTCTCTGAATGTTAATTCACTTTGATCGTATTCTGGTTTCAGGTAGTGATAAAAGATTGGAAATTCATTTTTTAAGTTTTATTTTAAGAAATCATGGGAACAAAGATGCATGTAAAAGTTATGAGATGATATCTGTTGGGTTGAACTTATATCATGTTGCATGCATCGCAATAGAAATCAAATCGAGGGATATTCTGAAACTCTCCCTTTGTACCTCAACTATAATAATGTACTCTTCTTGTCCCTCAGGCTTCTTCGCGGACATCAGCGGCGAAGTGGACAGCCGCCCCCACCTCCCCTGGCGTTTCTGGGGCTCCGCCAAGTGCCTCGGTGAGTCCCATCCCCACGTACTATACTACATCAATCTGTATACTTTTGCTTTTAATCTAACAGAAGGTGTTTTGTGTATCGTTTTCTAGACCCCGAGGAGTGCGGCGCGGACGTGTTCGGAGGGGTGCCGGGGGGCGACGAGGGAGGAGAGCGTGAGGGGGAGTGCGACAACGACTTCCTGTTCGAGGTGAGCGACTCCCCTCACCTTCCCACTTTCAGGCTGCTCTTGCCGCCGCCTGCCGCCGGGGCGTAAGTTCTCATACCTACTCAATTTCACTGCAGGGCCACTGTAAATAGCCATCCTTGCAGAACTAAGGCGCTTCTTAAGCAGCAACGGGCAAACTCCAACGGCGTTACATTGGAGTTAGTTCGTGGTTGCTACAAGCGCCTGAATTCTCAAATTGCACATCTTCCCTTGTCAGCACCTCTTTAAATAATGTTAAATTTGCTGTTGAACTTTCAACTAATTAAAAGAAATAGCTGGGAACTGGGTCTATTGAAAATTACTTTGGAAAAGCTTTTTACAGCAAAATTGTCTGATAAGTAGGTTATTGCACCGTTGTTGCTGTTGACTCATCAGAGTCTTAACTGGGTGAAAAGTTAAAAAACAAATAAAATTAGCATTTTTCATCTACTTATGCTATCCATTCCCATCATATGAAAGAAATTTATTTCTATATCATTATGTTAGAGGAAATGTCGGTCTTTTACCAAATAAAATTAATTCTCCAACCCAAGCCAAACTTCCAGGTCCAGCCTAACTGAGCTACATATTGAGCTACGTCCATACAGGCGCGGATCCAGCACGGCTCCAAGGGGGGCACTTTTCTAGACAAGATCCCCTTGTGTTACCATTGGGGGTATGGGGGTTCTCCCCCAGAAAAAAAATTGAATTTGACGTGTAAAAGTAGGGTTTTAACTCATTTTTAGAAACGTTTTCAGTCTAAGGGGGACACTTTTCAACACTATTACCTTTACTTTTTGACCAAAAATGTCAAAATTTTGGGGATTTCCCTAAAAATAAACACTGATTACCCCATTTCGATACTAATGGGGGTCCTCCCCCAGAAAAAATTTTGATATTAGAACTGTAAAAGTTGGGTTTTTACTCATTTTGAGAACCTTTTTGGGTCTCCAAGGGGGGCACTTTCCAGAGTGCCACCTCCCTGGATCCGCCACTGCGTCCATAACATGACAGAAAGTGATCCACAAGTCAGATTTTTGTTTATTGCAGACGTTCATACATAATTATGAATTACGGCAAATCGGAATAAAACACCCCTTTTCTAGCAATTTTATAGTCCCGACAGACTGCTCAGTTCGGCTCTGTACCTTTCAGTGTTTTTCGAGTCAGTTTGCATCCTTGTTTTAGGTGCTTCCTGCCCCCCGCATCACTAAAAAACCGTCTTTTTCCTTCGCAGGCAGTGCAACTACCTTCGTCTGAGTGACGTGCTCCGCAAGCTGAACCTGACCAAAGAGGAGTTTGTCCACGCCCACCCCCACATTGAGGTGCTGGCCCTGCCGCGCTACGAGTTCGAAGCCAGCGCCACCTGCTCCCCCCTGCTCTCGGGCTCCAACAAGGGGGGCGGCGAGGGCCGACCCGCTGGAGAGACCACCGACCTCGTGCGCCTCGACAACGGCATCCGAAAGGTGCTCGGCATAGAGACCATCTCCGTGCGATGATGATGAAGATGAAGATGATGACTGTTCTTTGTGGTGTCCTTCGCCGGATGGAGAGTGATGTCGTGGTCAGTCAGTCATCCCTCCTCCTTCTACCGTTCTGAAGTCGGATCGCGATTATTTCGATCTAAATGGCCGGAGTACGGTGTTGCAGAAGACCAGTCAATAGCTCCGGATTTCTTAAATCCAGCGAAAAAGTTACAGTGTATTATGCATGAGATTGCTCAGAAACCTATCCTAATGGATTTTAGAGATCTTGAATCGTAATTTAGTCTCCGGAGATATATTCCCTTAGCATTAACCCTCTCGCCACCACGGGCCTCATATGAGGCTCCTACTTAGGAGCTCAATTTTTGCATGATATAAAAACGCAAATTTATTTTCTTTTCATCAGTGACTTCACTGATTCATTTGGATCACATATGAGACTTCTACATGGTTTCTGAATTCGTTCCTAAATGGCAGCAAGATGATTTATACCTCAATGTTTACATTTTACGCTGTGATGATTTATTTAACTTAATTAAACATAATAAGGAAGTTGCATGTGTCAGATTTTCATTAACATTCAAGTGTTCCGTATGGTTTTTTGTATGGTAAAATGAAATATCTAGTCAATTTTTCAAAAAAATGTACAAGTAATTAAATATTTTAATTTAAAACTCGAGAAAAAACACTTGACTGAAAACGCTTATTGTTTAAAACGTACGATGACGTCAACAATACCATCATACACCTTGCTTTTCAACAATGGTCTCCGTACGATGACGCCACATCCCAAACTCTTAGTGTTTTCTCGCGCTTTGGAAAAGGGGATTTTTGTTAATTTTTTTGCAATCAAAAAATTTCTCGATCGGCCTCAAATTTTCAGTAGTTGCTTATTTTTGCATGATGAATCGATTAAAAATTTTTAAAAATCATGCAACTTCCTCATTGCCCTACAAGTGACCGGTCAAGTTAACATTTTATGAAATGTTACTTGTTAAGCATATACGTTGATGTTTACAGTACCCGGCCATTAACAGTTAACCTTTAAATTAGGCCTTACAGAGGCCATAGGTTTTGTGAGGCTATTCCAATCCCTGTATCATTTTCTTTTATAAAAAAAGAAGAATGGACAAAAGATATTATTTTAAAGTGAAGTTGAACCAAGTCTTCAATATTAAAGAATGTTTAAGATGGAGGGATCATTGACTACCACTTTTCAAAAGTACCCCCAAAAAGTCGCCGTTTGGCGACGGACCCTCTCCACTCCGCCAAGACTGCGGACTGTGATAATGGACTTACTCTGTCAAGAAAGAGAAGAAATTTAAGAGAGAAAGATTCTATAAAAATATATATTAAAATATATATCCGTGTGCTTGTGTGTGGGAACCTACCGCACTTGGGGACATCTTTGCATTGTCAACCCCCCAGTCATCGTTCGATTGTGATCGTCTGAAATGTGATACCACCCTCCTACACATCTGTTTTTGAAAGAGGTCAGTAATTGTTATTTTTATTGTGTTTTTTTTGTTCTACTTGCAATAGATGAGCGCACGGTGGGTTTTTTTTCGGTTCAGCTGGACTATTTAACAAGAGAAATCAAATGATACTGCTTTTTCGTAATTTGTAACTGTACCTTTAACTTGTTTGTTACGGTAGACTCTCGATTAACCGGAATGGTTGGGAAATGCCGGATTAATGGACTCGGATAATCAAATTTATAATGTTGAAAAAGAAAATACGTACTTTGAAATTTTGTTTGAAAAATTAGTTCAATAATACATAGAAATGCAGGTCACAAAAATGTATTCAATCATCTCAAGAGGATTCAATAAAACAAGGTCCTTCCTCACATTTTCGGACTAGAAATTCCCATTCCTTTTTAAGGGAAGGGCCCTCCTAGGAGAACCGCAATCCGGATAATCCGATCCAAGTTAATCAAGAGTCTACTGTATCCTATTTTTGTATAGTAAGTTAGGTTGGTATCAGGAGTAAAACAATAAGATTTATTTGCTTTAGATATGGAAAAGTTTTCTGTCTGGCAAAAGTAATTTACCAAACAGCCTTTGAACGTAGTTTTGAACAGTTTGAGCTTATCCTTTTTTTATTTTAGCTCAGTAAAAGGAATTTGTGTTTTTGAATAGAATATTTTCAAAATTACTTTATTTTATCACTCTAAATCACTGTTTTCTATGCTTCTGTCTACCTTAAAGTAGCGACAAAATCACATGCCATTTAAGTACACCCATAGCACTGACTGTTGTTAATTTTGCATAAGACGAAATCAAAGTGAAGTCATCAATAAATCCATTTTGGTTCAAGAACATTTTGCTGTGTGAGGTTGGTGTATTATTTTGCTGTGTATTATTTGGTATATGAAAGAAACAAGATTTTGAAACTCTTGCATGCTGCTTCAATGTAGACAGGCTTTACCTAACTAAACATTTAATTTTCCTTTTTACTTAACTTAAGTTAAATAAGGAATAATTAAACTAGTTTTTATTTTCCTATGGACAGTTTATTCCCTTCGAAACTTTCAAAGTAGAAAATTAAGAAAACTTTCTCCTGTTCAAAAATTTAATTTTCCAATTCTCAGTTGGAATAAAAACCAAGGTTACTAGTCTCAGAATTGTTGACTCCAGCTGATAGATGGTACCTCAAACGAGGGCCTAGACTTATCGACTTCGGCTGTCCCAGTAGTGTGACTTGACTGTCCATCTTCCGGACTTCTCCGTGGCTTAACTGTAGGACCTTTGTCGATACGTGTTCGCTGTGTAAAAAAGGTCGACAAGATTTTTTCGACCCAATAACTGTCTTTTTTCCTATTTAGACTCCGACTACTAAGTTACTTACCGAGCTGCTATCAGTTTAAGAGAGTTGTTATTGAATAGACTTGCCGTATGTTTTCAATGTGAATCTGAAACACCATATTTATGGTCAGGTTGAAGGAAAGGCTAGTGGATAGAATCAGTGGAGTGGCCAAGGAATTTTTTTTGGGGGGAAGGGGTGATTTTACGATATCAGGGGTCGTGGTGTATTTTTAGACTATTCTATGGTCACTATTAATACATATTTTTTTACTTGGGGGGCATATAATTTTTAAGTAAGTTTATATTTTCTAGCAATTCTCGTTTTTTTACTGCCAGTAACAAAGATTAGTTTATTAGATTAGATGTATACTGAAATTTTCCCGCTCTTTGGCTTCCTAATTCATGTAGTTAAGGATGGGGTTTCTTCCACTTGTCGATGCATCTCAAAAATATTGTGGTGAAAATCTCGAAATGTATTAAAATTTTATTTATTTATCGAGTTTTTCAGTCATATTATTGATGCTTCAAAAGAAAATACTATGTAGGAGTAAAAACTTAAGCATTTCTTCTAAAAAAATTAACGAATTACTGTCATACTATTTCTGACTATTGAACTACATTAATTGACAAAAACCCCTTTTAAATATATTAATTTACTCTAGTAGGTAAAATTGAGAATTTTTTTCACCTTTTCTGTTGTTTCATAGTGTTTCACTTAATTAGTTGTGTGATTTTAGGGTGATTTGGCATTTCCGATTGAGAGCGTTGTTCTATCTTCTAACTTCAATATCGATATCGATAATTCAATATCGATATAATGTGATCACATTATACTTACTTACAAAATAAAATCGAAATATTTTTTGATTGAACTGAAACATATGGCAAGACTATTTCTTTGAAAAAATACATTCAAAATAAATTCTATAATAGAAAGGTGTCTCCATCCATAGTCGATTTTCGAATTTCAAACCAGAATATTCTATGGTTTGGGGGGTAGTTCATCCCCCAGACCTCGAGATTACAAGTATACTTCTGGATCAAGTGCGTCAATTCACAGTGAAAACTGTTGTTCTGTGTGTAAAAAAAATACTGTATATAGTCTGAGAACCTGTTTTTTGGAATACCTGTGCATATGGATTTGTGAAATTATGAGCCTGCCTATTATTATTATTACTATAGATGTACAGATAAAAGAGATATATGTCAAAAAGGCTGTTTATGTGGGCTATGCAATGCGAAACACTGTACAAAAGCATTTTGTCGGCCTACTCATTTTTATGTAATGTATGTATGTTTGTCTTTTATTAAAAAATATTCATTGAAATTATGTATTCTTTATTGGTCTTTGTGTTTACATTTTCAAGTACAACTTTTTGCTTTTCATCCATCATAGTGCTCATTGAGGGAATTATTCTTTCTGAAAATTAATGAAAACTAATTGTATCGTCCTGAGATTCTGGCTAGTAAATAATTCTTTTGGCATTTATTGTTAAGAGTAAGTAAATCTGGCTTAAGTTAAGCTAACAAACTAACTTTGAGGTAACAAATTTAAATAACTCCTTACACTACAATTACAATAAATTACAATTAACATTTTTAACTAATAATGCTACCAATGTTTGATCTAAATTAAACCTTTAATTATTCCAAAATCTTTTTTAATGGATCCTCAAAGTTTGTTAAGAAATATAAATCAGGGAGGAAAGATGGTTGATTTTTTATCCCATTCTCGTCATAGGAATCAAAGTTACTTAAGTTAATTTAAAAAAGAATAGAATCCAAAAAACAGGTATGGTGAGGTAATATTCCTATGACCCAGGAATTTTTATATCGAATATTTTGGGAGTTAGAAAGGATGAAAAAGAATAAATTCCCAGTTTTAAAGGTTAAGTATAAAAATAAATTTTTTGGGGGGTACCTCCAAACCCCTTCCTTAAAAGAACCAGAGTTAGAAAAAGCTAAAAATAATTCCCTAAAAATTTA
Source organism: Tetragnatha versicolor (assembly GCA_024610705.1). Taxonomy (NCBI): domain Eukaryota; kingdom Metazoa; phylum Arthropoda; class Arachnida; order Araneae; family Tetragnathidae; genus Tetragnatha; species Tetragnatha versicolor. The sequence continues at coordinate 3,912,740 of JANDEH010000020.1, forward strand.
CACAGAAGATAGGGTTTTTGGACAGTCGAACACCAGTGACAACCAGGTCCTAAAATGAGTTGGAACAATTTTCTGTGGTACCTTAGGGGACATCCATAAATTACGTGAGGCGTTTTTTCCAAAATCTGGACCCCCCTCCCCCCTTGGTGAGATTTTGCTGGACCCCCCTCCCCCCAAGTGAGATTTACCTACAAATTTTTAAAAATAATTTGCAGTATCTTATATTTGTGTGTATTCCTTTTTCATACTTAAAAAAAGAAAATCGTATAATTTCTAACTTAAAAAGTTGACGTGAGATTTTAATCGACCCCCCTCCCCCCTTGGTGAGATTTTTCCAAACCCCTCCCCCCCTTTTTGACCGCACGTAATTTATGGATGCCCCTTACGAACTGTGGTAACTCATCACACTCAAAATTATTTTATGAAGATCATCTAGATCAAAATCTTACCTAAAAATTTTCATTTCAACCTCTCTAATCTGCTAATTTTATCTAAATTTGCTGTCTTGTATTGCATATCTGTATATTTTCTGTTTTCCAAAAGTAAATTTCTCTAATTTCTATATACGCCACAGGTTGGTCCGCGTGTCGTTTTAGCTCCCAGGGCCCGGTTTGACTCTCGGCAGCCAATGTGTGTGGCAACAGAGAGGTAATCCCTGCTGCCGCCTTAATTGCCGCTTCCTTCTTTCGGGAGCAGCTAAAAATACGGGCGCGTGGGGCGGAATGCCGGCCACCAGAGTGTATTCTGGGCCCGCCATTGTCGTCTGGCTCGAACCCGTTCTCTGCCGACGTGGAAGAAGCAGGGGGCTGTCACGAAACTGAACAAGTTCAACTCAAAGGGATCTTTTTAAGTTTTGGAGACGTTCGAGTCTTCTTTAATTTGAATTAAAACACTTATTCAACATTGAGTAGTTAATAGTGTCGCCCTGAAACTAACGGCATTATTCACTGGCACTGCCACTTAACTAGTTGTTAACCAGCAGCTAAAGGAAGAAAATAAGCCTTTCGTTAACTCTGATTGATGGAATCTTTCTAAAACAATGTTTAACCGCTGGTCAGGTAGTTGTGAATAAGTCCATTAGTCCCATAAGCTTAACCCTTTATGCCCCAAATTATTTTCCTCATCCAAAATATGTCAAGTTTACGTAACTGCAACTATAAGTAAACTAAATTTGGCCTTACATGACGAATTTCGACCATTGGGAAGTGGGACTTACAAGTCCCGTCGGGACATAAAGGGTTAAACCATTTCAATTCCTATTAACGAACTAAATTTTGTTTAAGTTGTCGTATCTTAAATCTTACACAAAATTGTCAACTCAGTGTAAGGTTTTATTTTGGAGTTTTAGGGTTGTTTTCCAAAAAAATTGATCAAATTTTAAAGATCTAGATAAGAATTTTTTTCTGTTCTGTTCTTTTGTTTGTTCAATAAAAATTTATTTATTTATTATTTTATTTATTAGATAGCTTACAAATTCGGAATTTTTCTCATTAACTTCTTAAAAATAAAAATACTTATGAATAAAAATAAAATGTTTGAAAAATATTATGTATTTGTCGGATTATGAAAACTTATTTCATTTATTGCTAATTTTTTAAGCATTTTAGTAATTCTACTAACTCTGTCTTCTATTAGCCTGTGGCATTTATAGTCTCTGATGATTCAACAACACATCGGACCTTAGCTCCGAACCCATACGCAACAAAAGCGTAGATTTTATTTAAAACTCCAAATCCCAAAAATCACTTTTACTTTCATTTCAACGTTTGTTTATTTTTATTCCAAAGAAGTGAAAATTTGTCGTATTCACAGACCTGAAAATGTATGTCTCCAAACAAACAAATTTGTCGTATCTTCTAAATGTAAGTAAATTTAATTTTCGAAATTATTTAACATTTTTAGCTCAAAATTGATCAAAAAAATATATTACTTCATTTTCCATCATATATGAAATGTCACGAAATTTTGATAAAAAACGGTAAATTTGCAGAACATAAGTTGGGATTCTTTTGACCGTTAGGTGTAGAAGTGGATAGCTAACAGAAAGCTAGTTACCTGAGGATTACCGCTAAAACGTAGTTCAGATAATCCTTTTAATTGATATATACCCTTTTTGGAAAAGAAAATTATCTTGGTCAGCCGGTGCAAAGCAGTTCAGTTAACAGAAAATAACTAATTGAAAATCCAAGTTTACTGCTTTTCTGGATAAATTGTGAAATAGAAAGCAAACGGTGATATTTTCGACACATTATGTTGTTACATGTTTTTTAATGAAGATAAAATTATCCTCATTTTATTAGCCAACCTTTTTTTTACAGTTTAAATAATTTTTGAGCTATGTAACTTCAAACATCCTGCTTATCATCTTCATATCATGAAATATTTGCAAAAATTATTTTTAAAATTATTATATAATTAGTCATTAGTTTTGCCAGTAGTTAAGGATTTTCTGCTACTTGGATGATTCCGTATTTTAATTAGAAAAAAAATTAGTAGGTAATTTTCACTATAAAAGGGAAGAACACTTGTAAATCATAAGATATATGCATTTGGATTTGGTCGTATATACAGGGTGTTTCAAAATTGCGTTGCACGGCTTTTATTCGGAACCAGTGCCTCCTAGGGTCACGGAAGTAAGGTCTGCCCCTAGGTAAATGAACCTGGAGAACCCATTGAGAGGACTTACAGCGCCCCTAGCGGCGAAATTAAAAAGTTAAAAAAATTAATTTAAAAACTAAAGGAGATAGAGCAAAAACCTCAATAAGAGAATTGTTGCCAACGTCAAGAAGAACTCATTGAAAAAAATTTCATCAAAATATCTTGAATATTCGCGGAGATATTAGCATGTGAAAATAGCACTTTTTCAGGGGTCAAAAAATAAAAAGTTCGCATATTTGCAAATTTTTTTGATTTTTTGATTAAATTTTGTGCTCTTTCAACTAAAAAAACACAAAACTACACAATTTCACTGAAAAATTTGCAAATATGCGAACTTTTTACTTTTTGACCCCTGAAAAAGTGCTATTTTCACATGCTAATATCTCCGCGAATATTCAAGATATTTTGATGAAATTTTTTTCAATGAGTTCTTCTTGACGTTGGCAACAATACTATCACTGAGGTTTTTGCTCTATCTCCTTTAGTTTTTAAATTAATTTTTTTAACTTTTTAATTTCGCCGCTAGGGGCGCTGTAAGTCCTCTCAATGGGTTCTCCAGGTTCATTTACCTAGGGGTAGACCTTACTTCCACGACCCTAGGAGGCACTGGTTCAGAATAAAAGCCGTGCAACGCAATTTTGAAACACCCTGTATATTCTCCGTCTTGTATGCTTGATCTCAAGTAAGGCTTGTGCTTGTGTGTAAACCCACTAGGCCTCGGCGTCCCATATTTCCATTAAAAAAATATTCAAATAATCTGGGCCGAACACCGACGTGGCGTGATAGAGTAGTTGAGGCGTTTGCTATATCAAAACCAGCTCATTCCATTTTTGGAAATTTTACAGGAGAGACAAAAAACTTCTCACGTCCACAGTTCTAAAGCTAAATTTGTTTTTTATTATTAATTGTAGGTATAACCGCCAAGAATTTGATTAGTTTTTCATTTTCATTCCATTCCATTTTCATTCATTCTTTTCTTCATTCCATTTTCTTGGGCGTAATTACACTAATTAGGTTGGAAGGAGCTGATTTTGATGCAAAAACACAATTTTTATGATTTTTTTCAGTTTTGTTCAATTAAGTTTGTGTGAAATTGGTTTTTTCCAGTTTACCAGTTAATATTTGTGTCCTTACGAGTTTTAAATAAATGACATCCACTTAACTTTTTCAAATGATCTGAAATTTCCCAGTTGAGATCACAGTTTGGGGCCGTTCAAATATTACCTAAGCACTTTTTTGGTCATTTTGAACCCCCCTCCCCCCTTGTCAGCAAAGATAAGCAAAACTCAACCCCCCACTATAATTACGTAAGAAACTGCAGGACCCCCCCCCGAAATTTTGACATCTATTTTAGTAAGTACTGTTTTTTCTCCTTGAAAATTAGGTGATTTGTACAAGGAGCTGTTTTCTTTTTGGGTGTAACCCTAAGGGTTAAAAAATGAGTCGAAACACAAGTTTTCGGGGTTAAAATTTCAAAATTTTTGGGGGTCCATCCCCAAAAAAAAGTGCTTACGTCAGATTTCCTAATTCAATTTTTTGTTAAATTAATTTTTGGTTGAGTTTTGAAATTATTTATGCAAGAAATCAGAAATTTTCGAAAATACAGTATCTTACGTAAGCATCACTCATATCCCCCCTCCCCCCTTGTCAGGAAAAATAAGCAAAGAACAAACCCCCTCCCCCCCCCTTAGGTGCTTACGTAATATTTGAACGGCCCCTTTTCACCTTTTAATCTAATTTTGGGTTGGAATGAGCTGGATTTGAGCTATATCCCTTCGTCATGTTATGAAGGACCCTCTAAACTTTCAAAATATGCAAAAAAGTGGATTTCAAAAAAATATGGAATGAGCTGGTTTTGATAGCAAACGCCTCAGTTAATTTGGAAAACTCAGTCGTATATGGAAACTGAAGTTTTTCTCGTCAAAAAGCAGTGGGGAGAAAAGTCACCGTGGTCTGTTTTTTTTGGATCTACCGATATGAGTTGAAACTACGCAATAAAAACAATTAATTGCCATAAAAAATTATCTACATACGAGTGTTGCAGGAGGTATTCCAAGATCGTAACTTCTATTCATCGGGAGATATACGATCGCACAGGCAAATCCTCCGTCTTTCCGAAAAACGGGGAGAGAGAGCTCTCTTATGCCGAAAAGAAGGACTTCATTCCGTGGGGGAGGAGGAGGAATTCGATTCGGCGAGTTAATATGATTCAATTCCTGCCGTTCGCGGGGGAATACGCGAGATGAGTAATTGGAGAGAGGGGGAAATCGGTGCTCGGCAGGGAAGCGGCGATGCAGGGGTTTTTTTCTTTTCAAGGGGATTAAGGAATGTGTCGAAGAAACGGCCGACTATTTTGTTTTAATTAACTCACGGGTTTCGCCGTCATCTGCGTCAATGGATTATTTTTTTTTGTTCTAGAAGTCCGGGATGCGTGTGTGGATTAACTTGGGAGTTAAATAGGGAGGTTGTTGTTTGTTTGGTACGTCCCTTGGTTCTACAGGTTGCAGGTATACTCCTTTAGAATTAGAATAATAAATGACATACTTGTTTAAATTTCTGCTATCAACGCTCCGCACAAAAATAAACACATTTACTGTCGAACCAACGATAGTAAAAGGGTCACGTGATTTTTTGCTTCAGTATTTTTTATTTTATTTAAAATATACTGATTTTTTATGTATACAAAGGAAAAAAATAAGGTTAGAGGAAGTGAATGTATCTTCCTCTTTCTATCAACTGCCCCTCAGTTTCTTCCTTTCTCCCCTCCGAGTATGTCAAAATCACGTGACCCTTTTACTATCGTTGGTTCGACAGTATCAACACGTTTTTGTCACACAACACTTCTGAGGTGTGTTCACCTTATGATAGCGTTATGATATGCACTGTGATATAGCGTTTGGAAAGTGTTAGAAATGTGTAAAATGTGTTTTAAACCTAAAAGGGTTGTTAAAATTGAATTGAAACACTTCAGAAACTCATTTTTGCCTCAGAAATTTTCTTAATTTCTTCTTGAAATTATGGTTACGTGCTCTGAGCGGACATTAATAAAAAATCGAGATTGATAATCGAGATCGAATCGGCAAGGTAGTGATTTTATATGCTATTTGTATTAATATTAGCTATTTCAATGCTCTTTTGCAGGAAAACTCAATAAAATAAGCACACAAATAGAAAATGAAATTTTGAATTCCAACATAAAAAACTGTAAAAAATTTAAGGTGGTTAGGGGCGGCTGCCGCTCCCCCACAACCCCTACCCTAACTATAACCAAACACGTTTGAGATGTAAGTAACGATTCAGAAAAAAGGGGGGGCTCGGTACTCTTTAATGTTACACAAAACACGCAAATTACACAAAAAGAGCATTAAAATATAGCCAATATGAAAAATAGCGTAACTTTCGGATTCGATCTCGATTTTTTATCAATGTCCGCTCAGAGCACGATTTTTAGACGTCCGCTCAGCGCACGACATCAAAATTATTTTTTACGCTATACATTGTCATTGTTATGTTCATTATTATTGAACATTATTGTCGAGTACATTGTTATGTTCATCACTATGGAACATTATTGTCATGTTCATTGTTATGTTCAATAACTATTGAAAATTGTGTTGTGCACATTGTTAGGTTCAATTACTAGTAAACATTTTGTTGGGTACATTGTTATTTTCCTTACTATTGAACATTTTTGTAGCGCAAATTGTTATGTTCATTAAGATTGAACATTACTAGTATACTAGATTAAAAATGCTGGGAAACGCTGATGAGAAAAATTTGCGGAACCACCTCGTCTCCCAGTCTAAAAATCGCGCCATTAGGAGAATAATGGGCGATTTTTCACTGGATGGAGAGGGAAAGCCTCCTATTTTTCTCCGGGCCGTCATCCGCTAATCTCCGGATCGGAAGGAAGGAAGGGAGCGGCGGGGGCATTAATGAAGAAGAAGCGGCGACCTCGAGGGAGCTCTGTCATCGGAGCTTGTTTTTCTCCCCACCCATCGGGCGATGGGTGTTCTTTTCTTGAGGGGTATTTATTCCTTGTTCTTTAATGATTGGGAGATACAGGGTGTCTCAACAAGTCCGCACGAACTTTGCACAGCCAGATTCCTTGTCTAGAAATGCCCAAAGAATTATACCCTATATAGTCAGAGATGTGTAGCAGAAATAAGAGAATATAAGAGATGTTAGGACCGGTGAAGAGAGCGTGAAGAATAAAGAGAGAGAATGCAAAGAAAAAAGAATGCAGGGTGTTTCAGGTAAGTGTTTCATAACTTCTAGGAGGGGTAGAACACCTAGACGACTCAGAGGAGTTTTATAAGCCGGCATGGGGGGAAGTTGTAAAATTTCTTGTGGAAGTTTACACGTAACCTTTTCAGATCGATTTAAAACCATCGATTCAGGTATTTATTCCGTAAAACCAATTAAAGAGCTGAAATTTCAGCTTCTAAATTGGTTTTTATATAGCAAATGCCAGAATGGAACAATTTTGCAGGATTAAATTTTAAAATGTTGCGTGTCTATTTCCATCAAAGCATGCTGGCTTATAAAATCCCCAAGGTCGCTAGGGGTGGATTTTTGACCCCCCCCTTTCCTAGGTGATTCTGAGTCGCCTAAGCTGAAACACCCTTTATAATATCGTATCAGTACTTTGGCAGTTTGCTTATATGTTTACTGCTGAAAGATGAGATGACAGATACATTTGCTGGCAGTTGATATGCCGCTTCGCCCTCTTCTCTACTTTTGTTAAAAACTAGACGAGTCCAATGGATGAATGAAGCTAAACTCTTGTTTTATATTTTTCTTCAATTTACTTTGTAAACTACTATATGATGGCTTTTGTGAACTGCTGAAATAGTTATTACTAATATCCAAACACAACTTGCGTTTTTTAAGCATCTCAGTGGCACATTTCGTTATTCTAAATATTCTGCGCCTTCATCCCGAACCCTATCATACACGTAAGTAGCAGCTTTGGGTCCTGATTAGTCGATGGTGGGTATGGATTCGCTTTTGTGCGTCGGCCAGTCAGCACGCCATATCGAGCTTTCGATCGTCTCTCTCCCAAACGATGGTCACGAAGCCCTTATTAGGCGACACGACAGGGGCGGATAAAAAGTGAGGGGATGGCCCCAGCCTTCTCCGAAATGATTTAGTTACGGACTGATCGTTAAAAGGACCACCGCACGTCTCTAGTATAGCGATTCAGCAATACTTCTGTGACATCAAGTATAGCAAATACCGATATTTCTGTGATATTAACCTAATGGGGAATACCACTATTTATTTTTTATTTTTTTATTCGATAGAGGTACCCTAGAGCGGAATATACGAGCAAAAATTTTTTAATTACAATGATTATTAATTTTTTAATGTAATTTCAAAGTTCGAGTTTAAAAAAGGGCGTTAAATCGTCCAATTTCCCAATGTGACGTACTTTTACCCTATACATTGATTTTAAACAATGATTTAATTATAAATTGATGAAAACTTCCACGACCTGAAGAGTAATTTATTTCATTTTCCGGGATAGATGGCCGCGTTTGATGAAATGTATTTTCGGTACTGCTCTAGAAAGGCGGCGCAAATCTCGCCAATCAGATTTCACCTGCTTGCATTCTTGTCATTTTGCTAAAATAGCTTTATTTCTGCTCAAAAAGAGATCTGCTTACCCCATTGTTACAAAAAAACATAATGTAAATAACAAGTAATTAAAAGAAAAACTATATATAAGTCTTATATATAGTTTTTCAGTTAACTTTCAGTTAATTAAATATTTAAAATTAAAATCGCCAAGCCCTTTGTCTTTGTATAGGGTAAAAGTACGTCACAACTGACTCATACAGACTTTAACGAGAAACCCAACAATGACTTTGATTTGTTTAAACAATTTAAGTACCGCATTTTCATTAGAGAGTGAAACGTTTGGAAATACATTTCATCAAACACGGCCATCCATCCCGGAAAATGAAATAAATTAATGCTTTAATTGCAAACTTTTATTTATTTCATTTTCCGGGATGGATGGCCGTGTTTGATGAAATGTATTTCCAAACGTTTCACTCTCTAATGAAAATGCGGTACTTAAATTGTTTAAACAAATCAAAGTCATTGTTGGGTTTCTCGTTAAAGTCTGTATGAGTCAGTTGTGACGTACTTTTACCCTATACAAAGACAAAGGGCTTGGCGATTTTAATTTTAAATATTTAATTAGCTAAATTTTTTTGAAACTTTTCATGTGGATTTTTGGATTTAGATCCATTTCCTTTACTGGAAAAATGCATTTTTTTCTGTTTTCAAAAATTGATGGTATTGCCCATTAATGTATCGTTAATATCGTGGGATCTTAGAGTGAAGGTTTTTTTATTATTTGTAGAACTTAAATACAGTCGAATCAGCTTAGTGTAATCACTTTTGTCCAAGAGTAGATTGATAACAATATCCGATTGATAATAATAAGCGATTTGATACTAGAAAGTTTAAAACAGTGTGTAACTCAAACAATTTCGGACAATTTTATTATAATAGCGTCACTCAAGTGTTTGGTTTAAAATCACAACTATGTAGTCCTGATTGAAATATTTAAAACGACTACCAAGAATGTATTTTGAAACTTTTACATTGTTAAAGACAAATATGATAGTGAAACATATGACACTAATAAATTTATGACTCATTTTTGTATGATTATGTATTAGAATTGGCCTTCCAAGGGGACAAAAGTGAGTTTCTAGGGGATTTCACAAGATTTTGGTAACATTAAAAATACATTTATCGCATAAAACAATACATTTTTTGCGTTAATTTAAACAGGAGTGATCAGGACCGGTCAATTTTGATAACATTATCCGATTGATAACATTAACCGTGATCACAATAAGCGGAGTCGACCGTATAATTAAATTAAATTTTTTATTTGATAAAATTAAGAATATTGTAAGGAACATTTTATACAGGGTGTATCTGAAATGGTGCAACAAACTTTCAGGGATGATAGTACTCATCAAGACGAACAAGAATCGGTATAGAAAGGGGGTCCCAGACCAAATCCCAGGGAGTTAAAAATGGAGCGACACCCCCAAAAAACATTGAAAAATTCAATTTGTAGAAGAACTACTACTGGTAAAAACTTAATTATGGTCTGGAAAATTGTGGTTTAATATGATCTTTAAAATGACCTCAAAATTCTTCACTTAAAAATTTGTTTTATTATGAAAAAAGTTAAAAAACACAACAAATGTGAAAAATCTGCCAAAACCTTATTTTGTACTTCGAAATCCTTTCTTTTGATTTGATAATCTGAAAGATCATAGTTGAAAACCCTTAAATCCAAAGTTTCACGCAAATACAATCATTATTAAACGCTTGAGACCCTGTTAAAGTTTGTTTTTTGGGTGCGTAAGCAGTTTTCTAGAGCTGTTTCCAGAACAGCTGTTTGCGCACGCAAAAAACGAACTTTAACAGGATCTCAAGCGTTTAATATTGATTGTATTTACGTCAAACTTTGGACTTAAGGGTTTTCAACTATGATCTTTCAGATTATCAAATCAAAAGAAAGGATTTCGAAATACAAAATAAGGTTTACGCAGATTTTTCACATTTTTTGGTGTTTTTTAACTTTTTTCATAATAAAACAAATTTTAAAGTGAAGACTTTTGAGGTCATTTTAAAGATCATATTAAACCACAATTTTTGAGACCATAATTAAGTTTTTACCAATAGTAGTTCTTCTACAAATTGAATTTTTCAATGACTTTTTTGGGGTGTCGCTCCATTTTTAACTCCCTGGGATTTGGTCTGGGACCCCCCTTTCTATACTGATTCTCGTTCGTCTTGATGAGTACTATCATCCCTGAAAGTTTGTTGCACCATTTCAGATACACCCTGTATAAGAAAGTAAAAGCGCCAAGGAGGATAAATAGAAATGGTTTCAGAAAGTTGGTTATAGCTTTCTTTCAAGGTGTGTTTTTAAATAAATAAAGATACTTATTTAGGAGGTACACAAACTTTCTTATTTTTAATTTTTGAATTCTTAGTTTAAAAAGCAGTAGTCACCACACACAATGCCGATTTTTCCGTAAACTTTTCACATTCCACGTTAGCAGTCTGAAACCGTTGGATGAGAAAATTCAGGAAATCATACGTATGTAAAGAAATATTCGAAAAACACTCTGGTGTGAAAAATTAACTGATACAGACATTGGTTTTGTATTCATTTTTCACCAAATTATAGTAATTTTTTCCGTGTAAGTAGTTCTGAAGATACTATTAGTATGATATTAACAACGATGTGAACGATGTAGGTCAAATCTTTAGTTTTGCTAAATTGAGAATAAAGCTACCTTTTCCTGTTCTTTCGTGGGTAGATAGATTTCAGTTAACTAAAAAACTTCCATACATCAGATCTACCGTCTTATTACAATACCTCTTTCCTTCCATTAACAAATCTTCACGCGTATTTACCTTAATCCGTTCACTGCTATAAACAAAACTCCTAACCTTGATGTCGGCGCTACAAAGAAACGAAGAAAAACTTTAGCAGGGCTCTCTCTCTCCCTTCCAAGGCCGACCGATGTCCAGCGGATCTTCTCTGTCCGGCTTCTTTTCCTCTGTAACCGCAAAAACAAAGGCGTCGTGATCCTCGCATCGTTATGCTCGAGGACATTCTTCTGCTCAGCCGAGTTGCTCACCACTGCGGCTCACTCGCTCGACCACTGGTGGCAGATCAAGTAATTCCATGGTTAGTTTCATGGGCGGATTTAGATGGTGAACTCTGGGGGTGCGTACTGGAAAACTTGGGGGTGCAAGCTGCCCCTGATGACTTTGAAAACATGATTTTCCCCTATAAAAATGGAATTTTCTCAAAAAGTTGGGGGTGCAACGCATCCCCATGCACCCCCTTAAATCCGTCCATGGTTAGTTTACTTTAAGACAAGTGTGTGTGTGTGTGTTTTAAATTCAAAGACCCTATATATTTTCTTTATCATTAAGTGGCAATATAAATTTAACATTAAATTATTATTTAGTGTCAATATTTTAACATTAAATTATTATTAAATGACACTATTTTAACATTAAATTATTATTTAGTGTCAAAATTTTAACATTAAATTATCATCATCTGTAGTCATATTGAATAGAGAGGAGCTAAAGAAAAACGTAATTACGAATGGACCATATTCGTGCCACTCCCATTTAATCATGTGATGGGAAAAACAAACTAACTATCAAATCATATCTCACTATCATCATATCTCACTACAAGCTATATCTGTTGTAACCAATTGCGAGCTCAGTAGGTCACATGATGGGTAAAATGTGACGTCAGATGGATAATGTCCATTTCAATTTTAAATAGCAACAAAAAGTTACTTTTTGGCACCAATAACACACGGGCAAAAACTCCTCCACCACAAGCATTGTTATATGGAAATATAAAGGTGCTTGTAGTTCCCATCATAAATTGTAGAGCCCTCGTGATGAAAGGAAATTTTAACCTAGAATTAAATAAGGAAAATTTAAAGACCCATCCAAAGAAATACGCCCTAAAATTTTTTTTATACAAACGAGAAAATGTAATTGTTTTCGTAAAGCCTTTTCCAAAAGCGAGTCAACAATCTTAACGATAGATTGTATAAGTAGTATTAAATATGGAATGAGTTTCAGTTCTAAGTGACTTAGAATAGCTTTGTTATTCAAATTTGTTCTCGTCTTGTTTGATTTCACCTCTCTTTTGAGAAACATTCTTATAAAGAGAGGATAGTAGCTGAGGCATCCAGCGGCAGTTACGAGTTACTCACCTTCTATACCTCACCTGAGTTCGTGGCTGTTATAAAGAGCGGATAATGCCGGGAGCAATAAATATGCTCGCCGTATAGCTGTTAATGGTCCGAGATAGAGATAAGATTTTATTTAAAAAGAAACTTCGACCGTTTCCACTGTCGGTCGTGTTTCTCGTTTCTTTGATATTTTTTTACAAAAGGTGATTCAATGGGTAGTGTGATCCAGGTATTCATACCTCTTCGTTCAGTACCGAATCTCCGAAACCTTCTCCTGTTTGACCAATTATGACCTCATTAGTTCATTGCGTATTTCGATACTTACGTATTATCCACATCATGACACTGACATGTTTAGCGACTTCAAAAATAGACGAAATCAAAAAGTAATTACCTATATAATCGACACTAAATGAAGAATTGAACATCAGGAATACATTTAAAACTAAACACCTGATAAATACAATAAAAACTGTAAAAACAGAAGATTAATCACTGGCATGCAGGTATTAATACATAAGTAGGCCCATATTTTCTTGGGTCCAACCCAGGACATATTTTTTGAAATTTCTTGTACCATGTCAAATCATCAAAGATTAAAAAATAAGAAAAAAAAACATTCAAACTAATAAACATTGAACAAAAATATCAAATTTTATTTCTTTATTCGACATTAATTTTTCAAAAATTGTTTTAATGACTTAATTTTACTATACAATTCACTGAAAGTAAGTTCTCTCCAAATTAATATAGATGTTAGAAAATGTAAAACAACGCAATTTTAAATAGTATTTTCAGGATTTTTCATAAAAATGTCTGGCAAATCTTAAATGTATGAAACCTTGAACACATTTGCAACCCCGGACATTTCCCTAGACAGCTCCAAAAACCCCGGACGTATGGTAAGCCTATCATAAGTACCCTTATTTTAGTAAAAAATAATAATTTTTGCATGATTCTTTATTTATATAGAAATTTAATACCGAAGAGTACAAAACTTAAAAAAAATTTCACACTTAAGAGATGGCCAAATATAAATTTAATATTTATTATCATAATTTTCATAATTACTTCACAAAGTTCTAACAAAAACCTACTACTCCAACTTTCTCTCATTATTATTTCATATTTCCCCTTACAACTTCATTTCTTTACACTTTTCGTAAATAGCGTTGAAAAAGAAAATCCAGCCAATTGAAACCCTCAATCGATTTTTTTTAAAGTTGTGCTTATCGAATTACAGAATGAGCCGTTTTGTACCAACCGATGAGAGAAATCGCATCTGGCCTGAAGCATGAATGAGCCAATCAATCATTGCGGGCGACCGAGATGACAATTTCGTCAAAACGAGCGAATTTAATTGTGATTGATAGGACCTATATACTTTTTTTTGAAAGGACTGTTCTTTTGAGATATCTTCCTATGCTTAGTTATGAGCGAGTAAAGTGGATAATTTAGTTATCGTTTTGTAAGTATGCATTGGAGTTGAAATATTGTTGCCATTTCTTGGAAGTTAATAACTTAATAGTCATAAGAAGGTGGAGTATTGAGTAGACCTTACCTAGGTGTACTACGTGTATACGGAGTAGATGAGATGAGATGCGATTTTTGGGACATTTGCTTGCTGATGAACAGCTGCTTCGTCCTCTTTTTTTCTTATGATTGAGTTATAAATGGAGTTCAATTTTCTACAATGTGTTGAAGGAAAACTATTATTGCTTTGAATTCGGTTCTTTTGTTTCGAATACGGAGTAGTATAAAACACGTTGCAATTGTTTTATTCTTGATTTTTACATTATAGAAGCTATATAGTTTTACAGAAAAGAAAATGTTAGTATAAAATGCAATGTTGATGTTCGCAGCATTTTATACTTACAATCGTGCAGAGTGGAAAAAATAGTTGGAAAAATATTTTTGGGGATTCATAATAGTTGGCCTTTCCAATCTTGGTACAAAGTTTTTTCAGACAATAAGTGAAGTTATATTTTTACGTTTAGTGTTTTATGTGTTTTTTAGTTGTGTGCAATACGTAATAAATGGATGTGAAATCGTTCGGTTCCTGTTTTTAATCACGTCATAAACATTAAAGAACCGCAAAAAATGGTTATGGAACTTATTTTTAAACTCCTTTAATGTAGCTAATTCAAAAGACAGACAGATGATATCGAAATATAACAAAACCAGTAGTTAACAAGATGATCATATTCCTGTAATACTTGGAAAAGCACACATCTCACATCAAAAACAGAAAATCTGTATAAAAATATCGCCACCTAAAAAGAAAAACATTAATTCCCCCCATTAATCGAAAAACAATAAGCAACCCTGCTGAATCGGATATTTCTCCCATTCAGCATACCTCATTTACCTCTAAAAGTAAGCGAAATCAATTTAATTTCGTAAAACCGAGAAAACGAGTCCGCATCCAAATATCTCGAATCGAAGCGTCGAAGCCATCGCGTCCGCAATGGAAGGGGGGTGGGGGCGCCCCCTTTCCATTAGGGCGCCCTTATCTCCCTCCCCCCGATAACGACGCCCCCAGATGACCGGCGGAGCGTGCCCCGTTTCGCAGCTTATCGCCCTTCCCGTTTTATTGCGCCCCGGCAGAAAGGGCTGCCGGGAGAGCAGGGGCTTTTTTTCTCTCTTCTCCCGTCGCTTGTTTGTCTCTTTTGCTGAGCGGAATATCCGAACAGAGTACGAGTACGATGCCGCTCTTGAGGATTTATTTATCGGTAGCGTTGGGGGCTGGTTTTCTTTTTCTTTGTTGTTGTTGGAATTTTTATGTGATGGTTAGTTTTTTTAGGGATACTGTCTATACTGATCAGTTTCAAAGGACGTCCGTTTCGATGTAGGACTATTTTCTCATAATTTGTGAGAAAAACTTAAAAAATTGTCATATTGTTTTAGTTTGATTTAGTTTTCTGTTTTTTTCTTTTTCAAATACCAATACTACACATGTGTCCAAAATTAATTGATTTCATTGATGAGGGACTAAAATTGCCATTAGTTTTTGGACGCGACTGTAGGTTTTTTTGTTAGTTTCATTAAGTGGTTTTTGTCAGGACATAGTTACTTGCACTTTTGCACTAAACGAAATAGCAAGGGTCGCGATGTTCAAATTACACTCGAATCTATGCCTTTGATTTATGACTGTTGTGAATATAAGTGAGACTCTGAACTATTGTTTCAAATTAATATTTAATTATTGTTAAGTAAAGAACTTAGTGGCAACATTGTTTAATATTGATAGAATTCTTATTAATGTAAATAGAAGAAAAGAAAATTTAATAGCTCCAATTTAATTTGACTAGATTGTAAATAAATGACCTGTTTTTTATAAATGAAAGGCTTCGTCATTATTTGGAGATTCTTGCTAGCGATTAGTTAGATAGTTATTAAACTGGTCCGTCTGAGCCTGAATTAGAATCTACGCTATGGATTTCGACGCTGGTAGTAAGTTAGAAAGAGCCAAATTGACGAGGAAGGTTTTGAAACAGTCTGCTACGAAGGTAATGAATAAAATTACGGATACCTTCAAAAGCCAAGATATTTGCAATCTAGAATTAGAAAAATTAGCGGATTCTCTGCAAGATAAAGCTGAGAAAATATTTGAACTGGATCGAGCAATAGAAAATTTGCTGCCGGATTTAAAAGACCTCGAGAAAGAGTTGGAAGAAAATCAAGAATACAGGGAAAGAATAAATAATATAAAGACAGAGGTTAGAATTTATTTTCGAAATAATGGATGGAGAACTGATGCTAATGTTACAAATTTATCAGCTGTGAACAATACTTTTCAATCGGAACAAGCTGAAACTTTAAAGTTCAAAGAAAATACACCTAGAATAGATCTTCCTAAATTAAAAATAGAACAATTTGATGGGAAGTTTGAAAGCTTTCAAGAATTTTGGGCACAGTTTGAAAGTTCAATTCATAAGAATGAAACCTTGTCTAAAATAGATAAATACAACTACCTTAAATCCCTATTGAAGGGTCAAGCTTTGAAAAGTATACAAGGGTTGTTGGTTTCTGGAAAGTAATTACGGTTTAGCTGTACAACTATTAAAAGAAAGATTTGGTAGGGAGGACATTTTGATAAGGTTTCACATAAACAACTTATTGAACTTAAGGGCAGTAAGATGCACATCCAGACTTATGGAGTTAAGAGATCTAAGTGATCAGATTGATATCCAACTACGAGGGTTGAAAAACTTGGGAATGGATTTGGTGTCAAATGGAAGTTTACTTTTTCCTATGGTAATGAATCTTATTCCAGATACCATAGCTTTAGAATTTAATAGGAAGTACGAAGGGAAAGACCTGTGGAGTGTATCTCAACTTTTAACATCTTTGAGAAAGGAAATAGAAATTCAAGAAAGAACATATTACTTTAGATTTAAAAGTGAGAACGAGAAAAACACTGCGAACGCTCCAGAGAAAACCAACAGAATTACTTCCTCTCATGATCTACAATCAAGAAAAAGTTTTGAGACATACAACACTGAAAACAGAGAAAGCCGTTCTATTGCCTCAGCATTTACTATTATAGAAGAAAATTGTGTATTTTGCAACCAGAGCGAACACAATTCAAAGTCCTCCACGAAGGAGATCACTGAGAAAAAAGAAAATCTGAAGTCAAATGGTCGATGCTTTGTTTGCTTTCGAAAGAGTCACATTGCTAGAACTTGCCATTCTAAAATCAGATGTTCCACATGTAAAGGTAGACATAGCACTTTGGTTTGTGATTGGAAGAACCAAAATGAAAACAGTTCAACTTCGACTTCTCAAGATATAACTTCGATAAAGATTCGATCAGTGGAAAGGAAATTACTGAGAATTACTCAACTAGTCTCAGTGTTCTACAGAACCTTGTGCAAGTAAAAGATGAAGTTGAAGTAGGCTATCCAAGAACAAGCTTTATCTTAGAAAATTTACTTGGCAATGACGATCTCAAAACTGAAGGGGATTCAAGAGAAGAAGCGGTAGAAGAGGCTGGTAATGCTAGAAACTTGCTAGAAGGCGGAAGTTTTGTTGTGATGAAGGAGACAATAATTGAAAAGTACATTCAAAAAGAAAAAGAAGATGACGACAAGGGCTCACAGAGCAATTTGTTGTGTGATATATGGAACAGAGATGAAGATACAGTTCTGGTAGAAGTTCCAGACGTAGATGAGGACACTGAAACTAAAAGAAGCATTTGGAGAAACACTGGAAGATGGAATGACCCAATAGGACTGATGAATCCAATTTCTATCAGAGCCAGGATACTGGAACTACTTCAGGAACTCTGGAAACTCGACATTCATCGGGACGATGTTTCACCTAAGGGGGTTCGAAGGGGGTTCACCTAAGGGGGTTAGGGAAAGATGGAAGGATAAAACAGAAAGATCTTCATGAAGGACGCAACGGAAGAGTTCGCGCTCGTACCGTAAGAACACTGGTGGAGTCTTGATTAGAAGTGCGATACAACACCTCTCTCTATCCAATGGAACTTTATCAAGGTGAAGGACAATCAACATGTCCTTCCGGGCCGGAGGATGTTGTGAATATAAGTGAGACTCTGAACTATTGTTTCAAATTAATATTTAATTTATTGTTAAGTAAAGAACTTAGTGGCAACATTGTTTAATATTGATAGAATTCTTATTAATGTAAATAGAAGAAAAGAAAATTTAATAGCTCCAATTTAATTTGACTAGATTGTAAATAAATGACCTGTTTTTATAAATGAAAGGCTTCGTCATTATTTGGAGATTCTTGCTAGCGATTAGTTAGATAGTTATTAAAATGACACTGTATCATAGAATTTTTCGCTAAATTTTTATATAATGTGCATGAATTCAAACAAGTTTATTTCGATCTACAAAACACAACAGTAGTTGATCCAGGGGGTTGCACGTGCCCCCAGAGAGAATAAAAGTTTATTTTTTAAAATGACATCCGAAGAGATAATTTCTAAAAGTAAATCGTAATTTTGAAGCTTTTAAATGCTAATATGTATCTTTAGATCCAAAAAGTATATTATCCTTCAATATTTTAAAAACATCGCAGTTTCTGCTTCTGAAGATGTTTTAAAAATCCCAAGTCAAACCTGGATCTACCCTTACAACACAAGTAAATGGTGTTATAGTCTGTTCATTTAGAATAGGCGCCTGAAGCAGGATCATCAATAACGCCTAATAACGTTCATCACGCAACTTCAGTGACCGATGATTTTTTACAGTATTTTAACTAGTACTACTTCTGTTTAGGCTGCCTTATCATTGCACAAGAAAAAAATTTCGATGATAATTACAATAGTAACAGCTTCTATCTATATATATATATTTCTCTTACGTGACGCTGATATTTGGCGGTATTTGTTTTCTCCCGTTGGCAACGGTTGGTTTGTTTTGTTTACGTTTCGTAAATTTAAAAGCAATCTGAAGATGAATTTAAGTAGAGCTAGAAATTATTATTCCAATCTGTGACGATTGTAGCTCCAAGCAGGAGTATTTACAATTGTGTTTACAAAGAAGTTTTAGAGGAGTGATTAAATAATGGGGTAAGTAAAAGCACCCATATCAACTTTTAAGTATAACATATACACGTTAATAGTACTCATCTGATATATTTTTTTGGCTGATATATGGTGGCTTTTCTTGGCTAATGCAACAGTACCCATGAATTTGATAAACACTGTATACATATTTTTCATACACATATTTAATGTTTCCCTGCTGCATATTACTATTTATAAAACTATATTTTAACCAATAAATTTTGTTGGTAATGAAACTCAGCTAGGCTGTACCAGCGTATGGCAAGCGAGCGTAGCGAGCACAGGATTGCGAAGCAATCCTAGGGGAACTGCGTCAGCAGTTCCCGGGGGTTGGCGAGCGATAGCCCCTAGTATATATATATATATATATATATATATATATATATATATATATATATATATATATATATATATATATATATATATATATATATATATATATATATATAAAACAAATACATTTGAAATTTAAGATCATATGTACCACGTGTACCCACCATAACTCCCAGACACTCAAAGAAATTGAAGATGTCCACAGGTGCGCCCACGTCATCAGTGGTCCCGGACGCACTCTGTGGACGGCACAGCTTTCTGTAGCACGCGGAAGGACAAAGTCGAAATTCCGCGTGCTGGGACCAGAGCTGCGCCCAAACCAAATCAAAGTAGAAAAAACTGTATGAAAATTGAAACATTTGGATGCAAAAGCACCCTAAAATAGAAAGTAACGAGATGCATCTTACCGGAATGTTCAGGAAGGTTGATCATAATGGCAAAGCCCTTTATAAATTGTCTGTGTGGAGTTTAGTTGTCAAAAAACGCGTAGTGATATTGTGTTTAAAGTACTCAATCAGATTTATGGGAAAATTATTGTACTTTAAACACAATATCACTACGCGTTTTTTGACAACTAAACTCCACACAGACAATTTATAAAGGGCTTTGCCATTATGATCAACCTTCCTGAACATTCCGGTAAGATGCATCTCGTTACTTTCTATTTTAGGGTGCTTTTGCATCCAAATGTTTCAATTTTCATACAGTTTTTTCTACTTTGATTTGGTTTGAGCGCAGCTCTGGTCCCAGCACGCGGAATTTCGACTTTGTCCTTCCGCGTGCTACAGAAAGCTGTGCCGTCCACAGAGTGCGTCCGGGACCACTGATGACGTGGGCGCACCTGTGGACATCTTCAATTTCTTTGAGTGTCTGGGAGTTATGGTGGGTACACGTGGTACATATGATCTTAAATTTCAAATGTATTTGTTTTATATAGATTTTGATATGTTGGATTTGAGCTGCTTGGCGCTTGTCTGCATATTCATTCTAACTGTTTTTGAATATTAATAATTGTTTTCCTATATATATATATATATATATATATATATATATATATATATATATATATATATATATATATAATACATTTCGTCTCAGGATCCTACTCTAAATGAACAGACTATAGTTATTTTCACTATTCAACCGTTTCTTAGTTATTTAATCCACATATTTTACCCCTACAAATATTTAATCCTTCAATTACTTGAATTTCAATAAACATCTAAGATTACATTTTAAACATAAACAAAGCTTATCAACCCTTTTAAAAACATGTATCCCCACCACAGCACCTTATTTCGTCTCTATACAGAAGAAGAGTGCATTTGGACTTTAAAATTCCAAGGTCCCGCTCGGCACAGACATAAAGGAGCGGCGGCGGCGTCTTTTGGCGAGAGCGTGGCTTCCATTTTTAATGTCTCCTCGGGACAGAAGAAATCCATTTCTCCGCGCCTGCCGAGTTTATGACCCACTAACACGGAAAGGCGGCCGATTGTTGGGGAAAAACGGGACTGGTAGTTTTCCCGTTTGTGGAAACGTCAAGAAATGGTGAAAACGATGATGTATTAGTTTTGAGAAGGGATTCATTGGATAGGGGAGAGTGTTGTACCTATGGACAAAAATCACGTTTGGATTTTTCTAAGACAGGTAAAATCATATTTTGACCATTTAAAGTGCCCAACCTATAGTCCTAACCTTTGTGAGTAGAGAGATATTTTTTATTAGTCAAAATCTTGAAAATTGGATTTTTAATCATTTATAATAACTTGGAAAAATTTGTGTCCAAAGGTACAACAACCTGTTGTACCTATGGACAGACCCAGTTGTACCTGTGGACACCCTTAAAAAGGGAAGTTTGACTTGAAAAAAGCTAAGAATGAACATTTTTATTGATGAATTACCTTTTAATAACCTATTTCAAGCCTTTTTAAAATTGAAAATAGATTTTTTAAAATAATGTAGTTTTAGATCGTAAATGATCATTAAAACGAAGTTGAATGATAAAAGTCTTGATTTTTTACCAAAAACACAAAAATCACATGGTATTTTCAGATCAGAATTTAAGGTAATAGTTTCATCAATCATGCTGATTGATCTGACAACTTTACTGATCCAAAAAAAACCAATTTGATTGACACTTAGTTGTGCAAGCATTTGGTGGTAATAACAATAATAATTTGGTGGTAAATCTTCTTCAGTGGAAATTTTAAGTTTTTTAATCATCAATTCATCATACTTAAATGCGATAGGGTGCTTAGGGTTTTACACCATATTTTAAATTAAATTCAAAGTAGAATCATAAATTTAAAAAAGTAGTTTAGATCACAAAATATTTGATTTTTCATCTAAAATTCACTTGAAAATAATCGCTGACAGATAGATTACCATTTAGAATTAATTTAACATTTATTAAAATGTATTCAGTTAAATGAAACCTGATTCTAAAACGCCGATTAGCTACAGACACCCACAAGAACGTGTCCGTAGGTACAACACTTATGGTGTCCGAAGGTACAGCATCAGGTGTTTTTGCATTCAAAGTTCTATAAAAGATAAAAGAATAGAGATCTGACGATTTCTAATATCAAAAATAAAAAGTCAAAATCTCGGGGATTCCCCCCATATATCCCATTTTATCATATCATAATCATAGAGGAAGAAAATAATTAATGTAGTGATGCACTAAAAAAAACTTTGAGCACCTAAAAACAGTATTTTTACTATAGAAAATTTAAATAATATTTTAAACAGCTGATTTCACGTTAGCAACTAGATAGCACCTGTTTACATTCAAAATCGACCACAAATTCAAATTTACATTTTTCCCGAATTTTAAAATGAGGTGGCTGAAGGTACAACCGTCCGTAGGTACAACACTCTCCCCTATATACAAATTACGTAATGGGGCATTGGAAAAGGAGAGATCCATCGAACTGCTTATAATCGATGTAAGAAACTGTTTTTGTATTGAGGCTATCGGTTACAACTAATTTGTAATGAGGGACTGAGTATGAGAAAAATAAAAAGATGTAGAAAATGAGGTAGGGAGGGTAAGGTAAGAGCGGCGGACACATCCTGAGAGAGTTGTTGAGTGTTGGAGGGGAGTGAGAGGATTAGAGAACAAAAAATATGAATGAAG
Source organism: Tetragnatha versicolor (assembly GCA_024610705.1). Taxonomy (NCBI): domain Eukaryota; kingdom Metazoa; phylum Arthropoda; class Arachnida; order Araneae; family Tetragnathidae; genus Tetragnatha; species Tetragnatha versicolor. The sequence goes on from JANDEH010000020.1 coordinate 3,935,187, forward strand.
AAATACAATTAGTATGAGAGAGGGAATGAAATAAGTATGAGGGGGGACAAAAAAGTTTATGAGGAGGAATATAATAAGAGGATAAAAGAAGGTGTAGGAGGAAGAGGGTGAATGAGAAACAGAAAGAGTAAAGGATCATTCCCTGCAGGGTTCTAAATATTTCCTGAAGGAATCGATTCCAGAATCGAATACTTTGGAATCGATACCAAGGAATCTACCCCTTGAAGGAATCGATTCCTGCGGGAATCGAATCTTAGGAATCGTACTTATTTTTTTTGATGAATATATACAGGGTGTTTCAAAATTGCGTTGCACGGCTTTTATTCGGAAACAGCGCCTCCTAGGGTCATGGAAGTAAGGTCTACCCCTAGGTAAGTGACCCTGGAAAATCCATTGAGATGACTTACAGCGCCCCTAGTGGCGAAACATAAAAGTTAAAAAAATTAATTTAAAAACTAAAGGAGATAGAGCAAAAACCCCAGTGAGAGTATTGTTGCCAACGCCAAGAAGAACTCACTGAAAAAAATTTGATCAAAATATCTTGAATATTCGCGGAGATATTAGCACGTGAAAATAGCACTTTTTCAGGGGTCAAAAAGGAAAAAGTTCGCATATTTGCAAATTGTTTTGATTTTTTGATTAAATTTTGTGTTCTTTCAACTAAAAAAACACAAAACTACACAATAACACTAAAAAATTGGCAAATATGCGAACTTTTTACTTTTTGACCTCTGAAAAAGTGCTATTTTCACATGCTAATATCTCCGCGAATATTCAAGATATTTTGATAAATTTTTTTTCAGTGAGTTCTTCTTGACGTTGGCAACAATACTCTCACTGGGGTTTTTGCTCTATCTCCTTTAGTTTTTAAATTAATTTTTTTAACTTTTTAATTTCGCCACTAGGGGCGCTGTAAGTCATCTCAATGGATTCTCCAGGGTATTTTACCTAGGGGTAGACCTTACTTCCATGACCCTAGGAGGTACTGGTTCCGAATAAAAGCCGTGCAACGCAATTTTGAAACACCCTGTATATTAACAAATGATTGTGATTGATTTATTTGTGATGGAAATATCCAAGTTTGATTCTACTTTTTGATTCCAGATTAGAATCGGAACCTCAGGAATCGAATCTAAGGATATAAAGAATTGAACATCTGGAATCGATTCCGGAATTGAATCGAACCATTTTTTAGATCCCTACCCAAACTGCTTCACATTCTCTATTCATCCTGAGTGATTTACTCCAGTGAATGGGTTGTTTGAGTAGAAAAGTAAAGGAGGAGTAAAGAGTGAAACGCCAATTCACACTTTTCACTTTGGAAGATTCCTCCAAAATGAACAAATCTAAATGAGCTTTAAGACAAGTAGTGTGAATGAGGAAAGAGAGAATAAGAGGATGCGGAAGATGGAGGAGAAGAGAAGAGGAATGTAAGGAATTATATAAATTAGAGAGTAAAAGGTGAATATAAAGGTGAATGAGTGTGAATAGTGGATGGCAAAGTTAAAGAAGTGAGAATGACAGTAAAAATGATTAAGAGAGAGGTAGAGAACAACAAACATATGTTACGGTGAATGTCCGAAATTGGAGAATGTCGACATACACCGGTGGTGATTGTCGACATTCACAGATAAGCGAACATGTGATTGTCGACATTCAAGGCAGACTCTGCCCTTCATCCCTCCGGGGTCGATAAAATGAGTACCAAGTTTACTTGGGGAAATCAAGAGGGTGTTAGCATCAAGCTATAGCGCACTCAGCTGACCGTGACATTCAGTCACACGTTCTGTAACAGCTCTGCTGATGGCCTCACTCAGTGAGGCTAAGTTACACTGGAGTTTGAAGGTTCCCCGACCTACACTGTAAAATACTGTAGAAAAACAGAAAGTTTCAATAAAAATGGCTTCATGTTTACAGGGATATTCTGTCATGTAACATTCCCACCGCACTTCTATTTATTTTATGTAAAAAACAGCTTTTTTCTAGTTTTTTAGCTTATCTGTACTTAAACAGAAAGTTTCAGTTCGTGGAGAAAGAAAGAACATCTTCGGATAATTTCTACTTTTACTGAATCCTCGTTGGAGCAGCGGTAGCGTGCGTGCTTAGCATGCGGTTGGTCGTGGGTTCTATCCCCGGTTATTGATTTATTAAAATTTCAAAAAAAAACCAGCTAAAATAAGTCGACGCGCACAAGCAGAAAATTACTGTGAGGCAACAGAAAAAATATGTAGCTCACTTGACAGAAAGTTTCTTTTTACAGCATTTACCTGTATTATTTGTCTGCGCTCGCTTGGCGGAGGGAAGCGGGGAAATCCAAGTTCGAGTAGGGGTGCAGGAAATCAGGGTTGCTGGCTTGGCTACTTATGGACCCCATTGGCAAAGGAGAGGGAAGGGAGGTGGAGTAGTTCTTGGCGAGAAGTAACCAGTTTGGCGCTTTCTCTCCCTACCTATCCAACCCTAGGAAGAGAATGGCCTTCCCCGTTTGGGTTTACCATTGGTGCCAAGCGAGCAACACGGTATCCAGACAAATAATAGGTTACAGCTTTTTTCTGTTTACAGGATTTTTCTGCTTACAAAACTTTTCTGGCAACTTTTGCTGCCAGAAATTTTCTGTTTTTTTACAGGATTATTTTTTACAGTGTAGGTACCTACTCCCTCAAGTATCCCCCTTGATTTTTTATTATTCCATTCAAAGATAGATAAAATAGAATGTAATATTCCATTAAAAGATATTCATTTGCCAAAGTGATCGTTTTAACCCGTCAATATTCAAGCTATTTAAAATGAAGAGGAAATTCATTGCTTAGAAAATCGTGATATCCTCTTCGTTGTGTCAGAATTCAAACCTGCATCCGAGATCCAAGGGCTTCCGCATAGTGGATCTGGATTTGGCTGAAACTGGGAAATTATAAATCACTGAACCCCGGCACGCTTTCCCCCGCCAGCCATTACAACGCAAGGAGAGGGGGATGAGATAGTGTTTGACAGCGAGTAAATAGATTCCCTCTGGGACGCTTCCACCCCCTTTTTTGTATAGCGAAGGCTGCAAGGGGACCACGTGCGGGGGATCGAATTACTCCAGATTCTAGTTTCCAGACCGACTATGCGGAGGTGTGGATGAGCAGCATCTCTCCGATTTCCGAGGGAGGTGTGTTCCTCCGACGATAACGATCCGGTAGCGACTCGTCGCTCTTATCACGGGACGATCCAGACATCCGTTGATAAGACGATTTTGATGAAACGGCTCCTCTATCTATCTGGCTTGCGTGTGGCCTGTTGCGGATCTTGGCGAGTTTTTGACAGAAAACAATTCAGTAACTGCAATGAGTTAATCTTATAATTTTTGGAATAATTAATTTAATGTAAAATAACTGCACTACTGGAAACTAAACCTTATAAATAGGGTTTTTAATTCATAACAATAGAAACCTGACTACCAAAATTAAGCTTCTCTTATAAGTATTGAGTATGTATGTATAGTAAAAACGTTGTTAGAATTATATCTGCTTTATCTTCGTATTCAAAACGTAAAATACTCAATACCTTAGCAAAGCATGTAATAGGATTATGCACTATATAGTTCCTTCAAAATGTTTTGAAATACCTGATAATTTTATTGATTTACTTGTATAGTATTAATTAATTTCCTTTTTATAGCTGGAAAGGAAGATAGATTTTGGTTCACTATGGGCCTAGTTAAATTTTTATGATGGCCTCGACAACACTCCTTCGGGGCTAGGAGGGGAGATAATAAACTCCCCGATCTCTTTGTGGGGTTAATTAGCGAAAAATAAAAGAGTTCCCCTCCTATAAAGGAGATTATAAGGAAAACAACACAGAGATGGGGGAGATTATCAATGCCCGAAGCAGCGTTGTCGAGACCATCATAAAAGTTTAGCTAGGCCCTATCCTGTTTCATTAATTCACCATTTTGGCTGCTTTATTTATGTAAATTATTCTAAATTGGTTCGAACAGGCTTTAAGGAAAAAGAAGGTATTTAATTTATTCCGCATGCAAAACTTTTTTCCCTAGCAGTTAGCTTATATGCCTTCAAACGTCAACTTGTAATTTTACAACAACGAATTCCCCTCCCCCTTTAAAATGTTTCTGTAATACTTGTCTCAGCCTTTAGCCAGCATTGATACTAATATGATTGAACTGTTTTCGCCCCAACTTGTTTCGACTTTTTTTATCAGTTATATCTTTGAGCAAGACTCGGCAAATAATACATATCTGAGATAAAGCATGCAGAAGGCAACAAACAAAATTCCACCACAAACAGAATGTCGATTGATTTCACTGAAGTAGCAGGCTGGCCCTGATGCCGCTTCCGTATTATAGTTTTAAGTGACAGCCGAGAGAGTTCATAAATGATAAGGCGGGTGACAGGCCTGCCTCGGTCTTATCACTCATATCTCCGCTGCCACTCCATTCAATGTTCAGAGGGATGATAATACAAGATGGAGTAGCGACTCTCTTGAGCTATTCGTTTTTTTTGGGATGATATGAGATTGATAAAACAAATGTTGATCGGGAATTGTTCAAAATCTGTACCTTCTTAACCTTACTAGTATTACGACAACTAAAATATTTTTTAAATTTATGTTTATATTACGCAAAATATGTTTCAAGAAGTACTTACCAAGGTTCAATAAATTATAAATATAACCATAGGGGAGAGTGTTGTATGTTGTAACTTTGACAAAAATCACGTTTGTATTTTTCTAAGACAGGTAAAATCACATTTTGACCCTTTAAAGTGCCCAACCTATAGTCCTAACCTTAGCAAATAGGGTAATATTTTTAATTAGCTCAAATCTTTAAAATTGGATTTTAATTAATTTTAATAACTTGACGAAATTTGTGTCCATAGGTACAACAACTTGCTCTTCCTATGGACAGACCCAGTTGTACCTGTAGACACTCTTAAAAAGGGAAGTTTTGGTTGAAAAAAGCTAAAAATGAACATTTTTATTTATGCATTACCTTTTAATAAACTGTTTAGAGCATTTTTAAAATTGGAAATAGATTTTTTAAAGTAATGTAGTTTAAGATCGTAAATGATCATTTAAACGAAGTTGATTGACAAAAGTCTTGATTTTTTACCAAAAATACATAAAGCACATGGGATTTTCCTATCGAAATTAGAAGTGATAGTTTCATCAATCCTGCTGATTGATCTGATCACTTCACTGATCTAAAAAAACAATTCGATCGAAACTTAATTGTGCAAGCATTTGGTGGTAATAACTTTTGCATATCTTCTTCGGAGTTTTTAAGTTTTTTGTACTCATCATACTTAAATGCGATGATGGGCTTAATATTTTACACCATATTTTACATCAAATGCAAAGTAGAATCAAAAGTTTTAAAAAAGTAGTTTAGATCACAAAATATTTGATTTTTCATCTAAAAATCACTTGAAAATGATCGCCAACAAATAGATAACCATTTAAAATTAATTTAATATGCATTAAAATGTATTCCCGTTCATGAAACCTGATTCAAAAATGCCGATTAGCTACAGACACTCACAAGAACGTGTCCGTAGGTATTGCACTTATGGTGTCCGAAGGTACAGCATCGGGTGTTTTTGCATTCAAAATTCTATAAAAGGTAAAAGAATTGAGATCTGATGATTTCTAATATCAAAAATAAAAAGTCAATATCTCGGGGATTCGGCCCTTATGTCTCATTTATCATATCATAATTAAAGGGGAAGAAAAATATTAATGTAGTGATGCACTATAAAAAAACTTTGATCATCTAAAAACAGTAAATTTATTATACTAAATTTAAATATTTTAAAGAGCTGATTTCACGTTAGCAACTAGATAGTATCTGTTTACATCATAATTCGACCCCAAATTCAAATTTCCATTTTCCCGAATTTTAAAATGCGGTGGCTGAAGGTACAACCGTCCTTAGATACAGCACTCTCCCCTATAAGTTCCAACCTTAATGGACTGAATACCCCTTATAATCTTTCTTAATTAAACAAGTCATCTTATTTGGTAAAAGCCTCCCTTAAAATGTAAGTTAAAGCAGAATTTCTTAAAAACTTACAACTAATCTCTTAATCCAAGACATTGATGCGATTTAATGGAAATGTAATTTTAACAGAAAATCCCCTCGATACTTATAACTAGGGCTAGGATTTATATGTAATTACATATTTGTTCAGGAATCTAATATAAAAGTCTTGAATTCTATACGTTTTAAAAGATTTTGAATCGATTAAGACCATGTTTATTTTACATATTTTCACATATTTCGGTTTATTTACATATTATTACATATTCAACCTATAACTACATATTTTTATTACATATTTATCCATTTTCAAGTTTTTCAAAGATTATCACACGTTTGACTGATTTTTAAATTAAAGTAACCTATAAAATGAGATACGCATTCAAATTGTAGTTAAAATTAGTGCAACCAATGCTGAATTTAACTTTTTAAAAGGTTGTGAAGTCGGGATTGTCAGATGAAACGTGTAAGGCGCTCCGAGAAGGGAAGTAGACACATGGTTTTTGGTTTTTTTCGCGCGAAAAGACAGCAAAAAAAACATGAGCTGTTGGCAAAGAGCAAAAACCACCCTTCCTACTATGTGCTTGCGTAATATTTGAAGAGCCCCTTTAAAAAATTACTTAACATTTTCTTTTTGTTATTAGATATTTGGCATTTTTTAATACATATTTTTTTAAAATAAACACATATTATACGTACATATTTTGGATTTTTAATTATACATATAAATCACAGCCCTACTTATAATACTTTATGAAACAAATTTTATTTTTAATATGCATATTCAGGACATTAAATTAAAAGCCACAAAAACATTGGGAGCTTTCAAACGAAGCACAATTAATTTTTCTAACATTCAAGTCTTAATTTTGCTTTACTTTACTTTAGTTAGACCTATATTGGAGTACAACTGTGTGGTATGGAGTCCCTCCAATAAATTGCATATTTCCTCAATAGAAAAAATTCAAAAAAGCTTTCTTCGGTACATATCTTTCAAAACTGGGAATTCACCTTTGAATGGAATCACTGTTAACATCACTTTGGAACAACGAAGGCATCTCTCAATTTTAAAGTATTACTATAACCTATATAATAAGATATAATATTGACTGCCCCCCTTTACTACAGTTACTTAACTTCTACGTTCCACCACGCATCACAAGAAACATAGGGTAGGTGGGGGTAATTGTCCGCAGTTTTTGGTTTTGAATTTTTGTGGCCCACAGTTTGATTATTTTAATAAGTTTCTGGTATGGAATCTAAAGCTTAGGATGTGGCCTATCAACTCATATTTTTTCCATCCTTGAGCTGCAAATATTTTTAGAAATATTCAACTTTAAAAAGAAAAAAAAATTGCGGACATTTGCCCCATTTTTTGGGGTAATTATCCGCAGTGCTTATAATTACCCCAATAGAATAAAATAAGAGAATTATTAGATATTCCAATTCAAAAACATCAAAATTGAGGTATATTCACAATAGGAAGACTACACAACAATATTCGACATTATAAAACATTATATAGCAAAGTTACTCTACAAGTTGCAAAGTTAATCCTTTTACCTGCGTAAAATCGGCCAAATTGTCAGGAAAACTTATCATTTCATGAAACCTTGCATTATGGATTTTATTAGGTTTGGAAAGTTTTAGGACTGTCTTTCTTTTCAACAAAAGCTTCTTCCGATGGAGTTTCTGAGTACATTCACACATTTTCAATTGCGGACAATTACCCCAAAATCAATGTGGACAATTACCCCATATCAAGATGACAACAACAAAGTGGTACTGATTTTTGAAAACAAAAGTAAACATGAGTATAGTGATATAATTTCAATGATAAATAAAGGCTCTTTCGAAAAAAAAAACAGATGGATTGAATAAATATAACTATTCTACTTTAATATGAAGAAAAAGTGAGGAAAAATACTCTAACAAGGACACTAAAAACTGACCTACCTCATTTTTTTGGACAATGTACACGCTACTTCTCTGATTTTTTCAGGGCCATTTGGGGGTTGTGAAAGGAACCTACTGTATCGATGCAGTCAATATAATCTAATATTATCATCGAAAAAAGGCCGTGCGGACTATTACCCCATGCGGACAATTACCCCCACCTACCCTAATTGTTTTCAAAATTCCACTTATTAAAAGCTATCTTTCACATCAATCCATGTTTCAATTTTATAAAATAGTGAATAATCTTCCCGGATCAATTGATCTTTTCTTTGATTCTTTTACCAAATTGAAAAATCAATACCTAGAAAGTGTTTCTTCTTAATTTTTATGTACATATTTTTTTGGAGTGTTTGCTTGTTTCATATGTTTCTTTGTATTTTTTAGTGTCTTTTATCTGTTGTATTTGTGTTGTTTGTATTTTATTTTCCCTTCCAAGTAATTGGATTATTTCTGTTTGGCAGTGTATATATAAATAAATAAATAACCTTAGCTTAAAATTTCCTCTTGTCATGAATTATTGTTAGTTTTGAACTAATTTTCTTAAATTTGAACCACCTGTAAAACACTATAACTATTCAACTCGGTTGGGCTCTAAAGCGTAGAAATCCATAGTTTTCATCTAATTTCCGAAAAAGTATGAGGATATGATGGTGTCACAAGCCAAAATATTAGTTTTTAGGCAAAATTTCCCCACAGCGGATTTTTCGGATTTTTAGGCAAAAATTTCCCCACAGCTGCTTGAATTTCCCCCGAACCTTGTTCGGACATATTCTGCAACCCCGCGCAATTGATGGGATTTCATAGAAATATAATTTTGAGAGAAAATCTTCGATTCACTCATGACGTATGCGTTGTTTTTCCCTCAAAACAATCGTGACAAGAGGAAAAGCCAACTTTTGCAGGCATACACTCACTATCATTTTCTTGCGGCACCAACTCATGTGTTAAGGAGGGAGGGAACTTAACATATCGGAAAATATGAGGCGCAGGTGAACATCTTTTGATTTCTGTTAGATCTGTTAATAACTGTAAAGTCGTCTTTCCCACAATACATTTTGGTCTTGACGACTTAACTCGCTTTTGAAAGCTGTTGATATTTGCTCTTTAATAGATTCAATTTGGTCTGAAAGACAATAATAAGGAAATATCTAACAAAATCATTCAAATATCAAAAATCCTCAAATAAATTTTGAGGATTTTCACACAAATGACACAGGTAAACGATTTTGAGGATGACTCTAAAGTTACCTCGCATCACTTAATGAATGTCTTCAAACACAAGTCAAATATAAAGCAAAATGAACGGTACTTGAATTCATAAAAAAATGTCTCCCCATTAATAATTTAAAAGGAAAAACCAGTGAAAATTGAAAACAACATTAAAAAAACAAGCAACGCCAAAGAGAAAATAAATTTCCGACCTACCTAGAGAGTCGGAGATTACGCTACCCCACCACACTCACGACATAAAATTCTCAATTTCCGAATATCACTCTCCGAAAAAAAATCGTCCGCAGCAATCACTCCGAAGTGTTCCCCGCCCCTCCCCGGTCACTCATCTCCTCCCCCCCGCGAAAGAACAAAGCGGCTCTTTTGTCTCCGGATGGAAGTTCCGCCGGAGGGGAGGATCAAACCACCCTCCTCCCCCACTTCCATATATCGATCCCGAAAAGTTTTGCGCTGCGCCGCGACTCGCTCCCAAATCGGATTCCGCTCTTCCTGTTTTTCCCGTCGCTCCCTACCCGGAGGGGGCTCGCTCCGGGAGTAATTCGCGCGAGGGGGGATTTTTCGGTCCTGATTATTGAGGGGGGGAAGGTTGGGTGTGAAGGTCCGGGACGTCGTATTTTTAGTGGAGTGAAATTTCATTGTGGTGTTCGGTTTATTTTTAATGTTGAGATAGTCTAAGCAGCCGAGTAAAGAGGGAATTTTTCTGTGGAAATGTTCGTTGTAATAATAATGGTTGAGAAATTCGCTCATAATCATAATTTTTGCGATGTCATAATCGCTATTTTTTAATTCCAGAAAATTAATTATTGTTGATATAGTGGCATTTGCATGAGTGAGGGATTTGCTTGATTTTATACTTTTTCGATACATTATGGCTTAAAACTCCCAAAATTCTGATTTTAAAGTACAAAAATGTGTTTTAAGTAATTTAAAATTCAAATTTATTTTTGCCGAAACGTCAGAAAAGTCACGTTATCAGAAAACGGGCTTATTGGATGTGACATCACAGAGCATGAAAACCATTGTGTTTGCTGTTTTCACGTGATCAGAAAACGGGCTTCTATTGGATGTGACATCACAGCGCATGATTTGTGATTCGCAAGTGTTTTCGAGCCCAAACAAAAAATGAAATTTCAAAAATTTATAACTCAAAAACTAGGCAACGAAAATACTTGATTTACACGACATTCTTCATGATTTTTTATCTACTATTTTAATAAAATTTAATCTCAAAACGTGAGAATACATCATTGTACTGCGTTTTTACAGATATATTCTTTGTAGGTATTAGTACTTAAAAGTTATAGAATATTTAATTGTGATAATCATTACTTTTTAACATTAATAACTAATACACCAGACAGTTTCCGTAAGAATATGTAAATCCAACGAGCAAAGTTCCCGGGAATTAAAGAGGGTGATTTTTTGAGTACGTATAGTTCGTGTGTTGTTTTTTCTCATTTCATATACCAATTTTGTTGAATTCTTTACATAAAAGGGATTAATTATTCCATTGCTGAAGAGCAAAGGAATAATTCAATGCAAATGGAATTTAGTAATAGAATAATGCTTTAGAGCAACGAGAGGCTGAAAAGCAAAGGAATAATGAAGTATGTATAAATGGATGCGCAAGAGCATATAGAGGGCTCAAAGGCAAAGATGTGCTAGATAGTATACAGATGTCGAAGCGTAAGGGAGGCTCAAGAGCAAAGGGATCGTATGAAGCACACATTCATTGAATGAAGGAAATGCTTGAAAATTATACTTAAGTATATCTTTGATTTGGGATGTATTGTGTTTTAGGCGTTTAATCATTGTAAACGAATTCTTAATTAATTTTTTATGAATGTGCTCTAGAAAGCAATCTATTTACCATCTATGTAATACAGTAAAGCACCGTTTACACGTCTTTCAAGGGACCGACGTAAAACGACGTATAAATGAAAAGACGTATAATTCAAAAAAATTTTGATTATTTGAATGAATTGAGACTTAGCGAAAACGACGTATAAATGTAAAAGACGTATAAATGAGAGACGTATAAACGGTGCTTTACTGTACATGTTTTTAATTTCTAAGAATAAGAATTTGGGAGTTTCGGTAAGCAGCTAGAGAATCCTGACGGAGTCTTTCTCTTTTGTTATCTCTGTCAACGAAAAATATATTTTTTTCTCTTAGCATTTAAGTATAGGGCATATTTGAGTATTTCTACAGATATTTCGTGATGGTTATTTCTCTTGAAAAAATCCTACCATAGGTGAATTGAATGATACTTCCCTTAGACTTGTAAACTATAGGAACACTATCAGGATTTTGACTTTCACGCTTTCAAGCGAAAGAATTCCCTCCGTTCCGTCGTCTCCATGGAGAACAACAAAACGCCGCTCTTTAATCACATAATTGGGCGCGCGTCAAACCCGACGAAAGCCGCCGCCGAGCGCAGAAGCATCTTCTCTACGGCTGCGGAAAGAGAAAAATGCGCGAAAGACGAGAAGGGCGGGTGTTTGAAGACGCCGGCCGAACTAATCTGCTTTCAAAGGCAACTAATTAATTAGCGAAGAACTAATCATAAGAGTGCGGCTTACCGTGGGTGAAGAAAGAAACTCTCGCTCGGGACGGATTCGCACAATTGGTGTTGTTTTTGTGGTGGGTGGAGAAGGCTCTTTGTGGGGAGTAGGGTTCTAAATATTTCTGAAAGAATCGATTCCGGAATCGATTTGGAATCGAATACCTTAGAATCGATGCCAAGGAATCGATTCCAGCAGGAATCGAATCATAGGAATCGTGCTTAATTTTCCAATTAATACAGATAATTGTAAACAATTTTGTTCACCAATTAGTTATTAGTATTTTGATTATTAATTAGTATTATACAGCCGAAATCGAATCTTAGGAATCGTACTTAATTTTCCAATAAAATACAGATAATTATTAACTATTTTGTTCACTAATTAATTATATTAAATAAATTAATAATAATTACTAATTATCTTTGATTTGCGATTGAAATAGATAAGTTTGATATTACTTTGTTGATACTGGCCCTAAGGAATCACTTCCAGGTTGGAATCGAATCCAGGAATCGAAAGAATCGAATATCAGGAATCGATTCCGGAATCGAATCGAAAGACTTTTTAGATCCCTAGTGTGGGGAGACGTTGGGGATCTCGGGGGAGGGGGTAAGCGCATTTTTGGGAGTGAGGTGGGAGTTGAGGTTAGTAAGATGAAGGTGTGAAGTATTGGTTTTTGGAAGTGGCGATATTAACAACATCAAATACCGATTTTTACAGCTAATACTTAGAAACGCACTCCCCTAATCCTCCAAAGTGAAAAGTCATTCTTGACTTTTCTAAGCAAACTAGCAATTGAATCACTCAGAATGAACATTGGAAGTGAAATTCTTTAGTACCATCTTTATATTCCTCATCCCCTATCTCTTATTATCTCATTTGCACCCGTCTCCAACATTCTTTCAACATGCATATACAGGGTGTTTCAAAATTGGGTTACCCAAAGTTAATAAGGCACCTAGAAAATGTAAGGTGAATTAAATTTTTTCCCAATGTGATAAAATCCAATTTACCTAAATTGTGTATTACTTTACATGTAGCTAACTTTACTAAAACTTTACTATAATAATAATTAATAATAATAATAATAATAATAATAATAATAATAATAATAATAATAATAATAATAATAATAATAATAATAATAATAATAATAATAATAATAATAATAATAATAATAATAATAATAATAATAATAATAATAATAATAATAATAATAATAATAATAATAATAATAATAATAATAATAATACTAAGCATCAAAATCCACAATGATTTTAAATGAGTCTGCTTCGCTCCACATGGGGCATTATAGCATAGAGAGGGCGATCTTTTTTTCCTTCGCGTGGACCGTCCAGCGGCGATTAGAAGCAATCCTTCATCCGGGGCATTAGCGCGAGGGACACAGCCCCCCTCTTCCGTCAGCCCCCTTAATCTATTTAAATGCGGGCACGCAAAGCGCTGCGCCCCCCGCGAGTTACGAATATTAAACTACGCAATCGATTTTCAAAGTTCTTTCCGGCGGAAGATACCGTCTGCTCTGATGGTTGCTGCATTTTAAAGGAGATTATCTTTTATTGAGAGGGTGGTGACCCTCTGAAATCGGTCTTTTTTTTTTGTACTTATTCAATTTTAATCCTTTGGGGGAAATTGTTTGAAAGGGAGCGTCTTAGTTCGATTACAGCTTTATTCCTGGCTTATTAGGATAAAATACCGAGTATGATAGGTTTTTTACAATGGTAAATAAAAATTCTACTATAATAATTTAATTTTTATAATGGTGTTACAATAATGATCCCCTACACATTTTCGAATTTCCCCCAAATCTATTAAAAACATTATTTAGATTATCTGTTTCTATTTAAAATATATCAATTTAAAGCGCATCAATTTCCTTTTTAATATTGTTCTTTGGAAAATTATTCTTTAGCTCATAACCATTTCCTTTATTTTTTATGTTGCAAATTATTATTTGTAGGGCTCCATGTGATGCAATCTGCACTTGGGACCTTTCAAATCATTTTAAAAGGAAAAAACAGATATATGTCAAATGTCAGGTTGTTTAGCCATCCTTTAATTTCATTTGTTGATTAGTTTTAAACAATATTAAGAACCGTGGAACGGTTAAACACGTAACCTGCTCTTACTAGAATTATAAGTATAAAAATTTTTTCATGGTGAATCTTGGAATCGAAATTTTTCGTTGCATGTATTGCTGGTAATCTACGCTTGTCTAGTCTAAATGCCTGAATACGGTAAAAAACTGACTAAGTTGAGCTTTCCAATATTGTCTTCTGTGCCCATAACACAGTATTCCTCATATAGACATGATATTATTACTCACATCGTTTTAATGCATTAACGGCCGTATTCACCGGTAACCTGACCGGCGCGGCGGTCAGGTCAGGAAACCATGGTTACAGCCTCTGATTGGTGGAAGGAAAATATTGAATTATTTTTCCACCAATCAGAGGCTGTAACCATGGTTTCCTGACCTGACCGCCGGTCAGGTTACCGGTGAATACGGCCGTAAGCACTAAAATGGATAATTGCAGTCAAATTTTTTTAATCTTAATGTGTTCAGAATGGACTAAAACCTCCAAAAAATGTTTTCATTTGCTTTTCAAAACCCTAAATTTTAAGTTATTTTCAATTAAAAACAGCCTCTTTTGTGTCTGAGCTGAAACAGCTTGTGACGTGAAATGTTCTTTGTTCCCGCTTGTTGCTATAATCCCGCTTTGAAACAATGAGCACTATTTTTTACAGACTAGTGTATCGATGAAAACGGTGTTTCCCACATTTCCACTGACACATGTGACGTCACATTGTTAGGAGCTTTCTGTATTAAAATATGTCATAATTACCTTAAAAAAATTTGTGGGGACATGCGTATTTTTGGAATCAGGAGAGAATTTTTAATAAATTAAAATTGAATATTTAGAATTTTAAGACATGCTGCAATTCTCCATTATACAGTTTTCCCTCGTTATTCGCGGTAGTTACGCTCCAAAATATACCGCGAATATGCGAATAATGGGGGATTTACACCACCGCTGCAGGAGCTGCAAGTCATGCAAAAAGCGGCAAATTTTAGTACCCGCTACTCACAAAAGATGGCGCTCGTCAATTGGTTTATTGGAATAACAAATTCCCGTTTCTTGCCGCTTTTACCGCAAACCGGTCTTGCAGCAGTGGTGTAAATCCGCCATAACCTCTCCTTTGCCAATGGGGTGCATAAGTAGCCCAGCCAGCAACTCTGATTTCCCGCACCCCTACTCGAACTTGGATTTCCCCGCTTCCCTCCGCCCCAAGCGAGCGCAGACAAATAATATATATAACGCAATACGTTCACCATATATAGAGCTGGCGAAGTGTAAACTCTGCCCAAAGTCCACCTCATCGGTCATCCGGCCTTTTTTCATTTGGGAAAGATCCTAAGCGATCCCTCATCCTGGGCATTAGCGCGTGGGAGGCAACCTCCCTCTGCCCCCTAATCCATTTAAATGCGCCCCATGCAAATTGCCCCCCGTGCGGCCGGTCAAGGAAGCGCCGCGTAATTTATGGAGATCAATTTGGGGCGACAAACTCCGTCGGGGAGCTGAAACTCGGTTTTAGCCCCTTGCGGCTTATTCCATATAGTTTATCCGCGCATTTTCTCTCCCTCCCTTTACGAGGAAATGAGAGTGTAGGTGGAGTGTTTTGGTTATTGAGAGGGTAGTTTTAGTTTTACCGCTTGTCTTCTCTTTACAGAAATAAGAATATTACCGTTTATACGTCTTAAGGAACCGATATAAAACGACGTATAAATTAAAAGACATATAATGAGGTATTCTCACGTTTTGGGATTAAATTTTATTAAAATAGTTGATAAAAAACGTTTACATCATGTATTTTCGTAGCCTAGTTTCTGAGATATAAATTTTTGAAATTTCGTTTTTTGTTTTGGCGCGAAAACACTTTCGAATCACAAATCATGCGCTGTGAGGTCACATCCAATAATAGCCCGTTTTCTGATCACGTGAAAACTGAAAACACAATGGTTCTCATGCGCTGTGACGTCACATCCAATAGAAGCCCGTTTTCTGATAACGTGACTTTTCTGACGTTTTGGCAAAATTAAAATTGAATTTTAAATGATTTAAAACACATTTTTGAACTTAAAAATCGGAATTAGGGAGTTTCTGACCATAATGTATCGAAAAAGTATAAAATCAAGCAAATCCCTCACTCATGCAAATACCTCATTGAAAACATGTGGCCCCGGTGGTGTAGTGGTTAGCGTGTCTGGCTACGAGCATTGCCGACCCAGGTTCGATGCCTTGCGGCTCCTGCTTGGGTAGCTGGTCATGGGTCAACTCAGCCCTTCATCCTTCCGTGGTCTATAAATGAGGACCAAGCTTGCTTGGGGAATCAACTGGGGGTTCAGCGTCGGGCTAGCCACTCGGCCTGGACAAGCTAAGTAATTAGCACTCCAGGCCCAAAAGACCACTGAAACGGAGATGGGCACCGCCTGATAGGCCACTAGGCCTGGGCAGATTTGATTTTGATTGAATTGAAAACATATTTGATTATAAGGTTTCTAATTCTCCTAATACAGATGAGGTTTTTCTAAAGGAAAAATTACTTTAAAACAATTTTTAAACTGAAAATAATAATTAAATTTTAAAATATTAAAAAATGTAGCATAAAACGAAACAAATATATCTTTATTAGTTTATCTTAAATATTTATTTTATTTTCACATCATTACAGTACTATATTGTTCATCCTAAGCACAACATCCGAATACATTATTGCATCGTATATGAATATCGATTTTTCAGTTTATTTCGAAAAAATCCTTCATTAAGACAGTGGGAAGCGACGTATAACCGATATTGCGCGTCGTATAAGCAAAGAATTTTTGCATTAAACTGAATAGGAATGAATTAGGACTTCGCGAAAACGACATATAAATGATAAAGTCGTATAAATGAGAAAGGTATAAACGGCGCGCTTTACGTAGTAGGTGAAGTACTATTTCGGTTTGGGATATTGAGGGTAGTTTAATTTGTTGAATCGAAAAATAGAAATTAGTAAATTCAGATTTTTCTTGTAGTGGCTAGTTTGCTAAAGTATCGTTAACGCTACTCAAATCTGTCAATCTGCCTATGCCGAATTTTCAGTAAAATATATTCAGTTTTGCCCATGCGTCAGTTTTTATTTGGTATATATTCTGTTCACCTTAAAACAGAAAAAAGAATAATCATGAAATGTTGAAAAATGATCCTGGTTTCAATCATTAATTCGATGAGTGGTTGGGCAGTGGTTTCTATTCCACCTGCAGTAACTTATAAATTTTAACTAGTAACTTATAGCAGTAACTATAATTAACTAGCAGTACTAAGAACATTTTTTTGCAACATCTCTCGGTACGCGGTACCATTCAAAGTAATATCATGTTGCAACTATATGAAAATGTTTTGTATATTACTTAATAAAATTACTGCTACATGGATAATTGCAGTCAAATGTTTTTCAATCTTATGTGTTCAAAATGGCTTAAAACCTCCAAAAAACATTTTAATTTACCTTTCAAAGCCCTAAATTTTAAGTTATTTTCAATTGAAAATAGCTTATTTTCTATCTGAGCTGAAACAGCTTGTGACGTTAAATGTGCCTTGCTCCCGCTTGTTGTTATCACAGAGTATTGAGCTTAACAGAGTGTTCATTAGGCCGGGTCGAAAAAGACGAAATTCAAAGAATCGAAATGTAATAGTGCGGAAAAGTTGTAACACACTAATACAAGCTTAACGCAAAAAAAATTTTTGAAATCGGTCAACGTTTGACCCTCGCGCAACGCGGTCAAAGTTTTGATGTTTTGGTCATTTTTAGAGAAATTGACCAAAAATCCCAAGATCACGTGATCAAATGATGTCCTTAATTTTTTCATAGTTGTGTACCTTCATTGTTAATAGTTTGTGCCTAGTTTCATTAGTTTACATCCCCATATTTTAAAGCAATAAATTTTTAAAGTTTTAAAACTCCTGTAAAGTTGTTTTTTCCGCTTTCATAAAATAGCCATAACTCAAGAACAGCTGCAGTTAGAAACTTGCAACTGGTGTCATTCAATGCACTCTATTTTTCTGGTTAAAATGGTGGTTATCACGACTATCTTCCTTTATAACAAATATTCAAAATACATAAAATTTAAAATAAAATTTAAAAATTTAACAAAAAAACAAAATTATGAAAACTGGTAAAAATGAGGTTTTATTGCAATTGAACATCTACTATAAACTTGTTTTCAAAATTTTAAGTTGAAATTTTAATGTTATCTCACTGAAAAATACATTGCCTTCGTCTTTTGTATAATCTCATAGAACCTTCTTTATGAACGGTTAAGTACAAATAAAGTATTAATAAAAAGTAACAAAACTGATTATTCTATTAAATAAGAAGGACATGTTAGTTTTTAACTTATATTTAGAAATTATTTATCCTCCATTTTCCCATTTAAAAGTGCGCACCGCAAGTTCAAAGTCACCTTTGCTTTCGAATGTAAGGCATTTCTTCCCGCGACTTGAATGTTGCTCTTATAAAAATCCTTTACGCTTTTGGTGGCCAGCTTTGGTTTTGGTCATCCGAAAAAACGTCTTTATACGAGTGTGGGGGTTCTTCACTTGATTATAACTTTGGCAAAGAATCTTATTCGAGAGACAAATCCTCCCCATTTGTTTGTTTTGTTGTTCATATAGAAACCTAACTTCAAGTTTTGGTATTCTTTTCAACTTTTAACACTTGCAGTCAATCAACATTCAATTCAACAATGCAATCAATATGCAATTCAAAAATGCAATGTCAAATGAATGTGTATACACATTCATTTCACATTGCATTTTGTAAATGTCCTATAAATATTAAATGCACTTGTAGAAAAAGGGTCAACGCGTGTGATTGTCCAGTCCACCATTGATTGACTACAGTTGTTAAAAGTTGAAAAGAATACCAAAACTTGAAGTTAGGTTTCTATATGAACAACGAAACAATCGAATGGGGAGGATTTGTGTCTTAGACAAAGTAGAAAGACAAGACTTCTTAAACAGATCTCTCGAATAAGATTCTCTGCCAAAGTTATAATCAAGTGAAGAACCCCCACACTCGTATAAAGACGTTTTTTCGGATGACCAAAACCAAAGCTGGCCACCAAAAGCGTAAAGGATTTTTATAAGAGCAACATTCAAGTCGCGGAAAGAAATGCCTTAAATTCGAAAGCAAAGGTGACTTTGAACTTGCGGTGCGCACTTTTAAATGGGAAAATGGAGGATAAATAATTTCTAAATATAAGTTAAAAACTAATATAACTAATAAAACTGTAAACTAATGAAACTAGGCACAAACTATTAACAATGAAGGTACACAACTATGAAAAAATTAAGGACATCATTTGATCACGTGATCTTGGGATTTTTGGTCAATTTCTCTAAAAATGACCAAAACATCAAAACTTTGACCGCGTTGCGCGAGGGTCAAACGTTGACCGATTTCAAAAAATTTTTTTGCGTTAAGCTTGTATTAGTGTGTTACAACTTTTCCGCACTATTACATTTCGATTCTTTGAATTTCGTCTTTTTCGACCCGGCCTAATACACATTCATTTGACATTGCATTTTTGAATTGCATATTGATTGCATTGTTGAATTGAATGTTGATTGACTGCAATTGTTAAAAGTTGAAAAGAATACCAAAACTTGAAGTTAGGTTTCTATATGAACAACAAAACAAACAAATGGGGAGGATTTGTCTCTCGAATAAGATTCTTTGCCAAAGTTATAATCAAGTGAAGAACCCCCACACTCGTATAAAGACGTTTTTTTGGATGACCAAAACCAAAGCTGGCCACCAAAAACGTAAAGGATTTTTATAAGAGCAACATTCAAGTCGCGGGAAGAAATGCCTTACATTCGAAAGCAAAGGTGACTTTGAACTTGCGGTGCGCACTTTTAAATGGGAAAATGGAGGATAATTAATTTCTAAATATAAGTTAAAAACTAATATGTCCTTCTTATTTAATAGAATAATCAGTTTTGTTACTTTTTATTAATACTTTATTTGTACTTAACCGTTCATAAAGAAGGTTCTATGAGATTATACAAAAGACGAAGGCAATGTATTTTTCAGTGAGATAACATTAAAATTTCAACTTAAAATTTTGAAAACAAGTTTATAGTAGATGTTCAATTGCAATAAAACCTCATGTTTACCAGTTTTCATAATTTTGTTTTTTTGTTAAATTTTTAAATTTTATTTTAAATTTTAAGTATTTTGAATATTTGTTATAAAGGAAGATAGTCGTGATAACCACCATTTTAACCAGAAAAATAGAGTGCATTGAATGACACCAGTTGCAAGTTTCTAACTGCAGCTGTTCTTGAGTTATGGCTATTTTATGAAAGCGGAAAAAACAACTTTACAGGAGTTTTAAAACTTTAAAAATTTATTGCTTTAAAATATGGGGATGTAAACTAATGAAACTAGGCACAAACTATTAACAATGAAGGTACACAACTATGACAAAATTAAGGACATCATTTGATCACGTGATCTTGGGATTTTTGGTCAATTTCTCTAAAAATGACCAAAACATCAAAACTTTGACCGCGTTGCGCGAGGGTCAAACGTTGACCGATTTCAAAATTTTTTTTGCGTTATGCTTGTATTAGTGTGTTACAACTTTTCCGCACTATTACATTTCGATTCTTTGAATTTCGTCTTTTTCGACCCGGCCTAGTGTTCATCTCCATAGACGCTAATGGCAACTTTTTTAACAAGGCTTTTCCCCTAGACAAACCTCTGGCCAAACGGACCTGCCTCCTTTTTTCCACGTCATTCCTGCTAATTCTGTCATTCGCCCACTGAAGCTGTCACTCAAATCCAAATCGGAAAAACAACACCGATGAAATTAAAATGCCGCTTGCCATATCCAATCAGAAAGCTTATTATTATTTTATTTTTTCTGATTGGCTGCTAAGTGAACTGAATTATAATCTGCGAGCTGAAATAAATTAATTACCTAAGTAGGAAAGCGGCCGTTTGGCATCTCTGTTAAGCTCTGTCTATACTCTGTGGTTGTTATCATCCCGCTTTGAAAGACTGGAAAGACTGAGCTCTAGTTTTTAACAGCCTAGTGTTTCGATGAAAACGGTGTTTCCCACATTTCCAAGAGACACATGTGACGTCACATTGTTAGAAGCTTTCTGAATTAAAATATGTCATAATTACCTTAAAAAAGTTTGTGGTAAAAGACAAGCGTATTTTTGGAATAAAGAGATAATTTTTTATAAATTAAAACTGAATATTTAGAATTTTAAGAGATGCTGCAATTCTCCACTGTTGGGTCTCTAGTTTACATCAGAAACCAATGAACACAAAATTGGTTCCAAAATTGGTTATAACTACTAGACAATCTATGAAGTAACTCGTCGTTTCGAAATAACTTTCTTCTTCCAGTTGCTTTTCCTGCAGTACTTCCTTGTCGAGCAGAGAAACCAGCTCGATATCGCTGCGAAAGGGCGTCTGCGGTCGCCCACTTTTGCGGGGGGGAAAGGGGGGAAGGAAGAGTGACGTCATTCGGAGGAAGCGTTTCCTGCGACGAACAAAGGGTGGAGAGGACCGTGGCCGAAGAACGTGACGCTGCTTCGTCACAAAATAGGAGCTGGCGAAAGAATGAAAGTTATCAAAGTAATGAGCTTTGTTTTCGTTGTCAACCGATCGCGTAGATAATGCAGAAGGTCATATTGGAAAATTGTGGGCGAATTCGGCAAATTTAATGCGATTTAATCTTGTATTTTTCTTTCTTGAGTTGTATTCTTTAATGATTTGTCTTGTTCAAGACTGATTTGATGTAGTTGTAGACAATATGGTTAATTTTTGTGCCGATGTGGGGAAATATGGAAATTTTTTTTATTTCGGGTTAATTTCTTATTTTCTCTGCCTTTTCTGGTTTTATTTATTAGATTAGACCTCTTACAATTTTGCTTATTCACTTCCTTCCCCTTCTCTTTAAAGCTTTTTTTTCTCTTTATGTAAAATGTTCCTTCTTTTTTCTCGTTCCTTTCTCATTTCATAATTTTATCTTTCCTCCCTTTCCTTTTCATTATTCAAATATATCTTCTTTCCTTCTTGAACTCAATTTTCTCTTTCCCCTATTTATTTCTTCTCTTTCTCGATCCTCCATTCCCCTTTCACTTGCTTCCTATCTTTTTCCTGACTTCAATTTCCCCTTTTCCTACACCTAAAAGTGTCTCCCCCCACTGGAGTGATAATAGGGAATGCAACGATTTTTCAAAGTTTATTAATTTTAATAAAGCTCCATTAGAAAATATGATCTCGAATTTCCACCAGTGTTGCATTCCCGATTGTCGCAAAAACGATTAAGGCTATTCCTAATGTGCGCGCTCTAGCTTCTTGCTAGCCAGGGTGATAATTTTTAGTGATGGGCAGGTATCGATACCAAATACTTAAGTACTCGATACCTATAGGTATCGAGTGTATTCGATACCCACAAAAGTATCGATACTTTATTCACATATTTCGTTTTAAATTTTTCAATGAAGTAATCTTTATAATACCTACTGTAGATCAAACGCAGCCTGTTTCCGTTTTCATTTTGCAACGCTCAAACCCAAGTCGTTATCATCCGTGAGAGAAATTTGACGCGGCTAGATTTTTCCCCCGCCAAATCCTTCGCCTCTATCCACCTCCAGGCCCGTAGCTACGGGGCTTTTTGATGGATCGCTTTCAGTTTTTTGAATATTAGTCTGATTATGGATAGGCCCTAAAAAAATTGTCCCTTCAGGTTCATTTCCCGACATTGAAAAAAAGTACTCGACACCTAAAAGTACTCGATACCTATAAGTATTCGATACCAAAGTATTCGATACCTATAAGTATTCGATACCAAAGTATTCGATACCTATAAGTATTCGATACCAAAGTATTCGATACCTAAAATTATCGATTTTGCCCATCACTAATAATTTTGTCTCAGTCGCCGTGAAGAAAGTATCTAGTGCACGCGCGCTTATAGCCTAAGATCCCTATGTACGTCTAAAGTTTTACGATAGGCTCGACAACCCTTATCGGGCAGTGGATATCTCCCCTATCTCTTTGTGTGGTTAGGGGGGTTTTTCCTGGCATCCCCTTCATAGTAGGTGAACTCTTGTGTTCTCTAATTGACCCCACCAAATACGGCCAACGTAAAGTTTTATTACAGCCAGTGCCTGGCTGTAATAAAACAATTACTGCTAGGCGTCCAGCACTTGCGGTTTAGGGGGAGATATCCCGATATCTCCCCCTAAACCGCAAGTGCTGGACGCCTAGCAGTAATCGTTTTATTACAGCCAGTGGAAAAGTCTACGCTGCACCATAAGCGGGACCATAAAACAGGCCATCGTAAAACTCTAGACGCACCCTTCCACTGTCTTCCTTTCTACCTCCCAACCGCAACTACCACTGACCGCAACTGCCACACCCACTCTCCCCCCCCTCGGTCGGGCCCACTCGCGTCAGGTATCGAGCGCGTGCGACAGCTGGCCGGGTCGTTCGAAATCGTCCCCGTCCGACATCACGCCCTGCCGAGCACCCTCCCCCCTCCGACGAATCTTTTTTTTTCCCTCCCTCCCCCTCTCGGTGATGCGGGCTCGGAATCGTTCGGGAGTTTTTTTTTCTCTCTCCCTCCTCCTCGGATCGTTTTCGAGCTCTCTCGGGTGTCCCTTGATTGAGAGAGGGGGGTCGGAAGTCAAGGGGGAGGGAGTCGGGGGCATAGAATTTTTTATTTCGTTCGGGGAAGTGTGTCTAATTGTTGGTGGTGAAGCAATGGATCTGAAAAGTGTGTTTAATATCCATTCGTGTGGGCAACTCCCCCCTCTTTCTGAATGATAATCAATTCTGGGTGGGTAGTTTTTCGACGAGTCGAGGGATACATGCAGCGTTCATAAAATGGGGCACGAACCTCTAAATCAATAACCGATTGTGCGCAAAACATAATAAACAACCACAGGAGGTTGAGTTTTCTGTTGACAATACCTTAAAATATTTGCTTTTTTTACAACCACGATTATTTGGTTGGCACGTGTTTGGAAAGCTGCATCCATCCGTAAAACTGAGATGAGATATTTATTCCACCTTTATTAACACGAAAAGGATTAGGCTTAGGCTTAGAAATACGGTTTCCCTGTCAAAGTCTAAGAGGGCTGTTAGAATAGAATTGAAGGTTTCGGAATTAAGAGGAAATTTTTCGGTGTTCTTGTAGTCACAAATGACACTTATATTTAAAACCAAACTAAATTATAAGGAAATAAATAAAATATTCAACTGTTTTCCTGAGAATATTTTAGCAGTATTTAAAAAACAACATTTAATTTAAGTACATTTCAAAACTTAAATACTAGTTAAGAGCAAAATAACTTCCCTACTTCCCTCTTTTTATCGAAATTGTCAGCAACCGCAATTTTAGAATATCATAATTTTTTTTCGGCATTTTCAACGCTCTGGTGAACCTACCGCTATTATTATGCGGGTTTTGCTAGACCCGAAACACACAAATGCATTATTTTTTTGTATAATTTTTGTTTACCTGTTTTTTTCGAAGGCGCAATTATATGAAAACATCCTATTTGTTTAAAATTTAGAAATGATGCGTTTGGTTGAATGATCTTTTTTATTCAATCGCCATCATCTTAAAAAACAAATGTGGTTGGGAAAAGTATTTACAATGCAAAGTATTATGACAAGTATGGCTCACTTTTTACAGACACAACAAAGAAAATTAAATTTGAATCGATTTGGTACATATTGCACCGAATAATTAATAATAAATATGTTAAATTAAAAAGACGCGATATACGCCGGAATGTTAAGCAGTGAAGCCAACACTACCTGTAAAACGTGTTTTTCCTTTAGAGAAAAAAGTATGCAGGAAAAACAAATTGCTGAATCTAGAGCAGTGGTTCCCAAAGTGGGTGCTACCGCCCCCTGGATGGCGTTGAATAATTCTAGAGGGGTGGTAATGAGTTGAAAGGAAATTAAGGGGGGGGGCGTTGTTAGAGGAAAAGGGGGTGTTGACTACTTTTAAACTATTGCTTTAATGTCATTTTTATGGATAAAAAATTCAGGTTAAAGTAGCTTAAAATCCCTTTTTAACATGTTAAAATTCAAAATTTTTCCCCAGACCCCCTTTTTGTCTATAGATTGAGACATCATTACTTTTGATAAATTTTAAGATGAATACAGGAAATATCAGTAGAATATATACCAAGTTATCTTTGGATGTAGACAAAGATTTCAGTTCATTCAGAATTGAAGGGCTTGGTGGATGAAGGGGCTATGTTACAAGGCCTGTCCCAAAAGTAACGAGACTGAATTCCAGTCAGAATTAGGGGATTCAGTCTCATTACTTTAGGGACAGGCCTTGTAACATAGCCCCTTCATCCACCAAGCCCTTCTCTCTCAATTAGGTAAAGAATTATTTTTAAATCAAAGCTTTTTAAAAGAAGTCTTATAAAAGGTAGAATTATTACCTAATTATTTCAAATTTAATTTCATGGTGCGTAGAAAACCTGACTTGGGAATATTGTATGTATACTAACTTTTAAATTTTTTATTTTATTTTGTTTGGTTATAAAATTCTTTATTATATACAAACTGTTTGTATAAAATTCTATAAAATTTATGCAAATTAGAATCGAACTTATCTATTTCAATCACAAATCTAGTATAATTAGTAATTATTATTAATTTAATTAATAACCAGCAAAATTAATTAATTATCAAAATGCTAATTATGATTCCAAAGACTCGATTCTTGCTGCAAAATATTAATTAATTGTCAAAATACTATTTAACTAGAGAACAAAATTGTTAATAATTATCTGTATTAATTAGAAAATTATGTACGATTCCTAAGATTCGATTCCTGCTGGAACCGATTCCTTTAGTGGTATTGAATGCAAAGCATTCGATTCCAATTCGATTCCGAAATCGATTCATCAGAAATATTTATAACCTAATCCTACATAGAGGACTTCAGCTTTCTCCAAAATTAATTATTTAATTAGTAATGAACTTTAAAATGGATATTGAAAAAGATCATTTGTACTTAAATATGATGTATCTCTCTTTAAAAAACCAAGTTTCTTTATTTGTGGGAGGATCTCTAATTGCCTTCAAAATTTTACTCACTTAAATAGTATTGAAAACCATTTCCATAATGAATACGCATATTCACCACTTCACACATATATCCAGTGGTTTTGTGTAGAAATCTAATCTATCCAACGGAAACCGGAAAAAACGTGAATACGCATCTCCGTCCATAATCGGGAAAAGCGTGATTCTGGGAAAGCCGGAAACCTCCCCTCGGTGGTTTATTAAGACACCCACTTGTTCGGCTCCGATTTAATGAATGAACTCCCTTCCCCCCTTCCGCGAGAGAGCCGCCCTATAAATTACCCCGCCCTCTACCTGGAAAAGTTGGGTAATTGATTGTTTGCGAAAAGGAAAAGAAGAGAAGGAAAAGGAGCTAAATCACCCGGGAGATGCACGAGCGTCCATCACCGAGTTTTTCCTCTGCGGAGAGATAAAAACACATAGAGAGAGCAATAGTATGGTGGCCCAGCATGGTAATAATTGAAGTTGGGGTATTTTAGTTGGTGGTCCCTGCACTTGTGGTTTTAACAATACCTCTGGTTCATCCAAAGAATCCGGGCCTGCGCCAAAAAATGGTGATAAAATAGTGGATTCTAGAAACCCAGTTCTATAGAATTTGAGTTGCTTACTCGCCAATAAACGGCATTGGCAACACCAGATTTTGCCAAAAATGTCGCCCAGGTCCGGATTCTTTGGGTTTACCGTACCCCTCTCCTTTCATCATCCCTCATTTTCTTTCTTTCTCCCGTTCATTTACCGAAACTTAATCACTTTTTAAAAAGAGATCGACCATTTTTATCGTGAGAGGAAAGAGGATGCAGTGTCGAATCATTAAGTTAAGAAATGTTTTTTTTCTAATCCAATATGGTTCTTAATTTGCAAAGAATTTAAAAGAGGGCTGGAAAAAGGAACGAAATAACACTGTAGCTGTCTCAAAACAATAATTAGTACTAAGTAGAGAATGTATTTGTATTTTGGTACAAAACTACTCACAAAAACAAAATTAATAACTGGCGCTGCAGTTCTGGACAAAAACATTTTGAAAAGCATTCAGTTTTGTTCCAGAACGAACAAAGTACCAGTACTTCTGAATCACAAATTCTGAGTTAAACTTTCGTTACTGTTACAGACGCTAAAAACTCCACGAGTTTGGTTGCAATGATTTCCAACTGTATTTTTGATTTATACGCCCAAAACTACCAGCAAAAATGCTTTACATAATAAGTGTAGAGTGTAGCCTTTTCAATGACTTCCTTCACATGTAATACAAAAAACCCTCCTGTACCAATCTGAACTGTTTTATGAAAGAAATAAGTTGTTTTAGAGATTAGAAGAAGGAAGAAATGAAACTGTCGAGGCAGTATGTTTCTTGAATGATGGCTTCGTATATGTAAGGTATGTGTGAAAATCTCAATCAATTGCCAACTAAGCAATTCGAGAACGCTGAGCGATTCATTCCTCCATATGAGATGATGTCCACGATCGCTACCAGTGGAGAAAGACATTAACTAAGAACTAAGGGATGTCTATCCATAATTTCTCTACGTTTTTTCTGCACGTGGCCTCCTTCTTCGATAAATCACGGCGGATCCCGAGGCGGGCGCCACCTAGCGGCCATGCTCGCCTCTCTCCCTTTTTATTGTTTCCAGTCCGCAATTTTTTCTTCTCTTTCGTGTGCCGGTGGTTTTCTCTCTCTTGCGAGAAAAGGCATAAAAAATATTCCTCGCCGTCGTCCTCCCGCGGAGGATTTGTTATTGTTTTCGCTGCGCTTTTCAGAGTGGAGTAGGAAAGAATAGATTGCGAAGGGATGCTCTTTTACCATTGAGAGGTGGACGTGCCAAATTAATGCCACCCACGGAGACTGTTCACCTAAATGAGCAAAAGCTTGCTTCATTCGGAAGATCATTTTAAAAGGAAAATCTGTGGATCCTCCCTACAAATATGTACTACATTAGTTTTTTCTAGAGAGCCTGTATACGAGAGAGAGAGGCGACAACTCAGTATAGCGCGCGCCGATTGGTTCATTGGTAAACAGGTTTTCTGTTCGCCACAAGCGGTTCTCTCCATAGAATTAGCATGGGACGCGAGACAAGCAGCATGATACAGTTTGGACAATACTGGATGAGCAAGAGACGCTTTTAAGCGAGTTGTCGCCTCTCTCTCTCTCTCTCGTATACAGCAGGATCTCTAGTTTTTTCTATTCTCGGGGTAACTGCTTCACTTTCTACGGTTCACCCCTTCACACTCTTCACTTCGGAGGATTCTTTTAAAATGGACACAAAAAATTATAATGAAGTATAAATGAATGATCCTTATGATACATCATTTTTGCATTCAGCTTCTCACTGACTTTAGGGACTCAGTTCATTTTCCTGAGGTCGTTCGCATCGGCGGCAAATTGATGATGTCGATCTAACGTACCTGTCGGTCAACTGATGATTGTCGGGATTTTGAACCAGATCTTTTTAATACCAGGCGAGGATCCAGCACGGCTCCAAGGGGGGGGGGCACTTTTCCAGAAAAGATCCCCTTGTGGTACCATTGGGGCTATGGGGGTCCTCCCCAGAAAAAATTGAAATTTGACATGCAAAAGTAGGGTTTTAACTCATTTATAGAAACGTTTTGAGTCAAAGGGGGCACTTATCAACGCTATTACCATTACTTTTTGACCCAAAGTGTCAAAATTTTGGGTATTTCCTAAAATTAAACACTGAATACCCCATTTTGATACTAATGGGGGATATGGAGGTCCTCCCCCAGAAAATTTTTTGAAATAAGACCTGTAAAAGTTGGGTTTTTACTCATTTTGAGAACCTTTTTGGGTCTCCAAGGGGGGCACTTTCCAGAGTGCCACCCCCTGGATCCTTCACTGTTTAATACTCGTTTATTGTTCTACTAATTCAGAAAAAAATCACTTGAACATGCCTTAAGCTTTACATAACTCCAGAATTCATGCTCTTTTATACCATTCTTAAAAAGATATAATTAGGATAGGGAAAAGAATTCTGCATCCTTATGATTACCCCTCCCTTTCTCAAGACGGAAATAATCAGTATCAGAGGAAGAATGAAAATTCAAGTTATGGCAGTTTTGAGTTGATCACCACCGGAGATTCCTGTGGTACTATACTTAAAACGGCCAGGTCTGCAAGGGTTTAGCATCATTCTACATCGTAATGCAAAATTTGACACAGGATCGCCTGTAATAAACACTACTGCGAAAGAAAAACCGTTGACAAAACCGCTGCTATCTCCAGCTCGGTCATCGTTCCATTTGCACAAATTAAAGAGAGCTAGCTTTTTCGTCTCCTAAAAAGTTGGAAAAATTGAGTTATATCATGCTTATGCATACATGATGAGAGACGATATTCATTCTCTAACCCTATTACATTTCATGGGCAAAAGCTATTTTTCCGACCCAGAAAATCACCGTTATGGTATATTTTACAGAAACCTTTTTCTTCGATTAGTCACGCTGGGATACCTCCAATGTTTCATCTAGTACTCTTCCTCCCTCTGCATGGTTTTTCTCCTCTCTGGAGTTTTTCTTTCTCCGCGGGGGGAGAATTATTGCATCCTTGAATAGCTGTTGACAAAACCCTCGTTTCCGCGACTGGCGTCTTTTTTTTTCTCCCTCTGTCGCGCGTTTTTTATGAGTGGGAGGGTGTGCCTCTCCAATTAGTGCGCGGGTGGTGGGAGTTGTCTCGGGGCAACCACCTGTGATGTACCTGAGGAGGATGGGCGGGGTTCAGGCAGAAACCTGCTAGTAGTGCTCGATGAGCAAGAGGAGACGGTTTTGCTTTTTGACAGACCTTAACCTGGTTGATTTTGCCCATAAAACGTATTATTAGCCATTAAGGTCTATAAACTAATAGAAAAAACAAAGAATAATGGGCAATAAACTCAGTAATCATAACGAGAATACTGAGAATTTTGGAGTAGATTTGGAATGTATGCAAATCCAGTCAAGTTCCAGCATAAAGTTCTAGTAATTCAATCTCTTTCCTGAAATCCGTTTTACAATCGGGTAACCCACTTTCAAGCTTTGTTTCCTATTTATTCCATTGGAATTTTTAAAAATCTAGCTCTACGTCAGGGGTGGCCAACCTTTTTCGGAAGCGTGCCACTATTTAGGAAGCAAAATTTATGCGTGCCACTTTCAATGTACCGAAAAATAAAGAAATATTCGTTTATAGAGTGATTGTGGGAATTTTAAGCAAATCTGCGTTGTGTATATTTTAAAGTAATATAAAGGGGGGATTTTTAGAAATTTAAAACGGACTTTTAACGTGCTTTGAAAATAACTAAAATCAATAATTTTAGAAAAAGTTTAGTAGGGCCTCAATGAAATGAGAACCATACACGTTTTTAAGCTATCTGATATAAAGCTGGTTCTAAAATTAATTAGAAAATTAGAATAATTGGGGTAAATAGGTCCCTTAATTTTTAAGCACCGAAAAAAAGATTCAGCCCACATGAAATTTTAAAGTTTAAGATTTTATTCAAAGTTATTGTAAAATCGTAAAAATATAATTATGTTCTCAGAAAACTTAAGTAAAGAGGAGATTGAGGGAGCATTGATGTTGTCACATTGTTATTTTCCCAATTTTTTTTTCAATATCTTCGAGTGCCACTGGTTTTACTCAGCTTTGCCACTTTGTGGCACGCGTGCCGCGGGTTGGCCATCCCTGCTCTACGTCTACCATTAAAAACCGCAAAGTTTCACTGGATTTCTTATGCTCGTTGTGCAAATTAAAGATAATTATTTTTACAGAGATAAATAATATTCATTAAATTACATCCAGAGCACCTTTAGAAACCTCTGATATTTCTTTACGATGTTTACTTTGGTAAAGCTTGGGATCATATCGGCATGTTATGGATCAAGGAGAATCCTGCCATATGAGAGAGAGAAAAAAAACTTTGGGTACCTTGGAAAAGTCATCAAAACATATTTTATCACCCCATCTTGTTCAAAGCGCACATCATTAAGACTATTTAAGACATTATTAGGACATTAAGACTATCCCATCTCTATATGGTATTCATCATCTCTTTGCTCCCTAACTTCTCTCTGATCTTTGAGCATCGCTTTAATATTTCTTTGCTCTTCCCCATTCAGCATATTTTTAACCATGATCCTCTCTTGAGCATCCTTTTACTCTTCATCATTACTTTGACTTTCGAGGCTTTGCATCCTTCTTATCTTCTGCCCCTCGAAATATTTTTTATTCTTAGTACCTATCTGTTCTTGATCCTCCTACTTTTGTTTTTTTTTGCTCTTGAGACACTTTATTTTGGCATAATTTTAATCTTCGACCTACTGTATTCTTCCCCATCTTTTTTCTTGATCCTTCCTCTTCGACATTTTTTGTTCTTTATCCCCTCTATTCTTCCTTTGTACGTTTTTTCTTCACCTATTTTAACTAAACCCACGCATGACACTCTCTCACCGACCATTGATCCGGGACTACTGGAACCATCCCATGAATCCAATTCCAAATTCGACATCCCCACATTGTTAAGGTCCGCACCAACCCGTCCCAAAGATATCCCCCAAGTGATGCCCCCAAATGAATGGTTTTCTCCCTGTCTCCTCGTTAGGGCGTCCCCCAATCAACGTCCCCGCCAAGATGTCCTCTCTGTGCGACCGTCATCTTTTGGACGGACGGTCCCAATTGGGGGACACGTCTACGGGATCTATAGGGAGAAGAGGACTAATGATATATCCGAAGGGCGAGATGGCATGAATTTGAGATATCTTGAGTAAAGTGATTGTATGAAAATGATGGCGGAGTTTTATTTGTAACTAGAAATTGTGTGGCACCCAAGATTAAATTACAAACAAAATGTAAAATTTTAATAAGATAGAATAAAGTAAATAAAAATACAGATAGATAAAAAAGATTAACGTGCGCGGATCCAGCACGGCTCCAAAGGGGGGGGCACTTTTCCAGACAAGACCCCTTGTGGTACCATTGGGGGTATGGGGGTCCACCCCAGGAAAAATTGAAATTTGACGTGTAAAAGTAGGGTTTTAACTCATTTTTAGAAACGTTTTGAGTCTAAGGGGGGCACTTTTCTTCTAAGGGGGGCACTATTGCCTTTACTTTTTGACCCAAAATGTAAAAATTTTGGGGATTTCCTAAAAATAAACACTGAATACCCCATTTCGATGGGGGGTATGGGTGTTGGGGGGGTCCTCCCCCAGAAAAAGTTTTGAAATTTGGTCTGAAAAAGTTGGGTTTTTACTCATTTTGAGAACCTTCTTGGGTCTCCAAAGGGCGGCATCTCCAGAGTGCCACTCCCTTGAATCCGCCACTGCTACAACCAAAAATAATACCCTTTAAGTTTCAGCTACCTAAGTTCCGTACTCCCATAGCTTAATAATAATAAAAATAAAAATAGTTCAAAAGTGTTGCATTTTTGGTTACTACTTTTTATTTATAGATTTCAAACGCTCAAATAATCTCAATACTAAATAAAAAATACACTACAGAATCACCTGGAAGAATGTCCTCCGATTTCGAGGGTAAAACGTCTTGGGATACTGTCTACAACAAACCACGGCTTATTATAAGTCCGGGAAACCTGGTTTTTAGACTTAAATTTCCAAAAAATTTCTAGAGGGGTACTCCCCCTTTCGGTAGTTAGAACACAATTATTCATACTTACATTTTTCCTTTGGTAGTACTACAATCGTGAAAAAGGTTGAAAACCACTGTATTAAATGTTACGATTTCAATTTTCACCTCACCCTTATGTTGTCACCCGTTCACCTCACCTTGTGGAGACTGTACTCGAATTACCTGTATTAATTTGGAAGCATAAATATTTTTTTTTTCACGGAACATATATTTTTGTAATACTAAATAGTGATATTGACTCAACGAATCACAATCATTCGATTCGTCCCATCGTACATACAAACCTCAGGGAGAAAAAGTACATACAAAATTCAGTAAGAGACACCTGCAAGCTGGCTTCTTTGCACTACTCCGCGGCTCGGCCGGCAAGAAAAAAAAGCTCCCTGTGCCGCCTCGATCATCGGCGGCCATGTTTTGCAGGAGCGGCTGGCAATCGATTTTCCCGACCTCGGGTTTCGGGATTATACCGACTCCCGTTCCGGTACTGTACCACTATATCCCAGGAATAGACCGAGATTTATCGGCAACGGAATGGCTAAGGGAAGCATTTGCCACCAGGAAGCTTCGACGATTTTCATGAATTATGAGGATGATTGGAAAGTTTGAGAAACTTTTCTATCTTTAAATATCAGCCCCCTAATTTAGTTGAGGTGTATATTCTCTTCATACCTAAATAAATTCTATGAGTTGCACATAATAATATGTAATAATAATCGATATTTCTCTAGTAACTAGTAACTACTAATATTAAATAATCGATTTTAATATCGTCACAATGTCAAGAAATATCCGTTATTTAGTGTGTTACAAGGATTAGTTGTTTTTAAGTAAGTAATGCATTTATGTTTGTGGTTTCAACATTGTGTTTCAGAGGGGCTATGTGTGAAATTCTTCCTTATGACGTTTGTCTTGTCTTTAATTAAAAATGTTGATATTTTTATTCAGTGATTTTCGTACATTTTTGTGAAGTAAAATTTAATAAAATATAAAAAATATATGGTATAAAAACCATTTACATATCTTGATATTCTAAGACTACTATCTATTTCTACACCTGTATTCTATTTCCAGTTTATGAACATAATCTTTTACTTTTTAGTAATTTGAATGTAAAATATATTCTAAATTAAATTTTCAGGTCATGAAGTAAAACGATGTTTTTCCAAAGAGTAAGTATTCTGTCTATGAAAGATGAAGGACCCACTGAAGATATTAGAGGCATAAAATGGTGAGTTAATTACTTATTGACAATAAGAAATATTGTTTGAGATTACCATTAATGCTGAATAATTTGTTTTAAATTTGAATCAAACAAAAAGAAAATTTAACACAATCGTTTTAACCGATGATCATCAAATCCATTGTTTTCAAAATAATTAACTAATTAAATTAAATTAGTATACATCATGAAAAAGTTATCATTTGTGTTTAAATAAGTGTGTATCTATTGTTACACTCATTCTATAATTTTTTTATTCAATGATCTCTGAATTTCGGAAAAAATAAAGGTGATATAGAAAACGTAACTTTAAATACTAAAATTTGAAAATTTTACCTCTTCTCAAAAACATGTTATTCAAATTATAAGAGAAGTTTTTGGCTTTGTGAAAATAACAAGGGTGTATTTTTATAAATGCTTAAATTTCTATACACTAATCTAGTTCGTATCGAATTTGTTTCACCCGAACACAAAGTTTAAGCCACCATCTTAATAACAACAAAAATTATGATAAACTTTCGTAGAAACACAACATTTTTCAACCAGATTCGGTTACTAGAATCCAACCCTCAAGTGTCCCCATGTTTGAGACATTCGACAAAGGCACGCTTTCCTGCCTTTCCTTTGTTGTGTCTGTTCTGTCTTGTTTGTGCAGAATGCCCCAATGGCAAAAAAACATGTTTGAGACGTTTAATTATATTTCCAAAGCTAGTTTCAAGCGGTTTTCTTTTGATCTATTATTATAAACTTCCTATCCCCATACTCTTTTCTATAATATCGGGAACAAACAAAAGTATAGAGATTTAATAAAAACCAAGTGATCTCATTCATCATTGGTGGTACCGTAGCCCCCTCGACTTTCCTCCGTCCCAATCAAATTAACCCCAAACTAAAATTCTCTATCACAACACCAAAAAAAAAGGGGGGAAATCATAATCCGTCCCGAAAAACACCCCAACCCACAAAAGGCCCCACTTTTCAATTAATTCGACCCCCCAAATCCCCCGATTTGACTCCACCGAGAAACAAAAACAACCCCCTTCCGTCCCATCGCTCCGGCGGCGGCGGCAGAAATAAATTCCCTCCTTCGCCCTGTCCGTATTTATTAATTCCCCCCTCTCCCCCCCGAGCGAATATATCTGTTGCCAGGACACGCATCCGAGAAAGTGGCGCATCGATCCCGTTTCTAATCTGCCGGACGACCCCCTCACCCCCCCTCTCCCGTTTTCTCGTCCCGGTTTTCCCGTTTACTCTCCGGGGTTGGTGGACCCTTTTTGTTGTTTTCCTCCGCTCTCTTTCGCAGCCTCCGGCGACGGGTTTTTTTTATTCCTCCTTCTTCCCGGAGAAGACTTTCCTTTTTCCCGTCGTCGTCCGCCTCCGTAATTTCCCGCGGAGAAAACTCCGGGAAAAGGAGGATTTGGTTTCGGGGCGGTCTCCCGTTTTCGGGAGTGGAAGGATGTTGCGCTAATAGCCCAAGAGGAGGAGGATCGGCGGAATTTTTGAGGCGGATGTTGTTTTCGTTCTTTCTCGGGGGAGGCTCGTTACTTATCCTCTGTCGTGGGGAATGTTTGTGCTTCGGAAGGTTTAGTTTGGACCGGTATTGAAATAAAAGGCTGGTAATGGTGTAATTATTCTTAAATTTTACAATGAAATTAAGCGAGATGAGGTTTTAAAGAGGTTTACAGAGATAGATAGGTTGGGAAGCTAAAAGAATGTGTGGACTTACTCATTTCTGTTAAAAGAACGCCGATGCTTTTAAATTCTTTAAAATGCAAACTTGAAGTGGGCGAAAGAAAGAAAGAAAAAGAGAGAGATAATTATCTTTTGGGTTGTTATATTGTTATTTGTTTTCTGTTACTGTCAAGTGAGTTCAATTAACTTTTTAATAGTAGCTCATTCAGCAGAGGAAAATTAGAGGATAATCTTTTCCCTTGGCGAATCATATTGTATCTAGCTTTTTTATGTATTGCCAATAATAATAATAGTTCTGAAATAAATATTTATTAAAATTTGGCCGATATTTGGTTATTACCTTTTTATTATTTTTTATTACGATTATTATATTTTTATTTTTGGTTACGATATTTGGTTATACCTGTTATTACCATAACGAAAAATGAATCTAATTTTTGCCAGTTCCAAAAAATCCGTGTTCAAAATTTATCAAGAATTATGTCGTTTTTACAGATTGAATTATTTAGTTTTCAAAAAACCTACTGAGAAATTCAAGATTGTAGGGTTGCAGCATCACTCACGTCACGTCCGTATCACTAATCAAACTTAAGGTGAGACCGGAATTAAAACCATCTAATTGGTAGAAGAAGAAGGAGGAAAACAAGTTTTAAGCCAATCAGAGTAGTTGGTGAAAAATCTTGATTCTAAGTTAATATTAGGTCAGGTTTGTGGCGAATGCAGCCGTCAACGATGCCGAAAATGCTCTTGACTTAGATGAGAATTACCTAAAAATCTAATGCGCATTGACTTTTGAGATAACGATCTATCGATTCAATACTCGTATTATATTTAATCCTTTATAATAATATAATAAGCTCATATTTAATCCTTTAGAGAATCTACGTAATTTAATTTGGTTTCCACTGATCCAGAGTAAAAAGTAATTCCTTTTTTGACCAATAATTTTTGCACAGAGTGGATCTCAATCTTTCAAAAAGTAATTCATTTATTTGCGTTAAAACCATCGAAAAATTATATAGGCCTATGATTATATGAACTGAACGGAGGAATTAAGGAATCTGAATACAAAAATTCAAAATCCTAGACTATTCTTCCCGGATAACTTTCACGCCAAAAAAATATTTTAAACCTCTGGTATCGACAACACTTTTTTTCCAAACATTACTTCTTCTCATGTCTCTATCTATCTCTCCACAGTGACTATAGTTACCTCGAATGGTAACCCAACTGAGAGAAGGAACGTGTACATGGGCCCTCTCTGTACGCTCCAGTTACGTAGTGCGTAATTCATCTCACCACCCATCCATTCCTCTGGCCGTCTGGGGGCATTAATAAATATGGATGGGGGGAGAGGTGATTTATCTCTGGAGCCGCTGAGGAAGGGGTTTTCGGGGGAAGGATGCTCCTGGTTTTTTTCCAAAGATGGGAGGATTTAATTGGAGAATACGTGGATGGAGGTTTTTTTATTTGAAGGATGTGCGGTGCTTTGTGAGATGCGTTGTCTTCAAAATTATTTTGAAATAATGGATGAGTGTGGGACTCGATGTGGTCTTTCCATTCTAAAAAATTATTTATTTTATTTTTCAAATTTCCTGCCATGCTTATTAACTTCTTCTTAATTTTTCTTCCAAGGGGGGCACTTTTCCAGACCATTATACCTTTACCTTTTGACACAAAATGTCAAAATTTGGGGAATTTTCTAAAAAATATATCACTTAAGATCTCTTTGTGGTACCGCTGGGGGGTATGGGGGTCCTCCCCCAGAAAAAGGTTTGAAATTTAACGTTTAAAAGTAATGTTTTAACTTATTTTGAAAACCTTTTTGGGTCTAAGGGGAGGCCTGTCCGGAGTGCCCTCCTCTTGGATCCGCGCATGCTTTAATTTAATAACGTATTTGTATTGTCTTGGCGTTTTAATAACTGGTTAAATAAACAAATTTTGAAAATTTTGAAATGGGGGGTTCTTTTTATATATAAATATTTTTTACTTTTAGAGGAAATTTAGTCCAACAAGAAAAAATTCTGACTTCTTTATGTGCCCTCAAACCAGGGTTGGCTGGATTGGATTGGTTTTTTCAAAAAAAAAAAACATTTGAAAAAAACAACATTTTGGACCCATTTTTGGGTTTTTTTTAAGAAAATCAAGATTTTGGCAGTTTTAATATTGAAAAACATTCAACGAGATAACATATCAAGATCTGCTATTGAGTGGGTTTCAATAATTAAGGTTTTTTTCATTATTCAGGGGGTATTATTGAATGAGGTTTTTTCAACATTTAGGACGTTTAAAATTCAAACTAGATATAAAAATTAAAGAGGATTTTTAAATTTTAGTAAGTTTTTTCCAAAAATTTAAACCAGGTTTCAGTAAATAAGGGGTGTTTTTAAAATTTCAGTGGGTTTTTTTGAAATATACAAACTTTGAAAAAAAACATCTTAACTGTGGAAAAACTATCATTATTTTGACAGAACACATTTAACATAGAAAGATCTCACTAAAATTTGAAAAAACCCACTTACTATAAAGGAGAAAACCACTTAATTTTGAAAAAACCCACACTTTTTCCAAAAAAAAACCAAATTTTATATGGATTTTTTCTGGGTTTTATTGAAAAAAAAACCTGAAAAAACCCAACCCACTTGGTTTTATTAAAAAACCCGGGTTTTTGCCAACCCTGCCTCAAACTCCCTTGCCTGAGCCTTTGATGGTCAACATCATAAAATAGCTAGTAGATGTTAGGGTAATTTATACTTTCCTCAGATAAAAAGAAATACTTTCTTGTTGAGTCTTGAGGGGACATCCATAAATTACGTGAGGTATTTTTTCCAAAATCTGGACTCCCCCCTCCCCCTTGGTGAGATTTAGTGAGATTTTGCTGGACCCCCCCCCCTCCCCCCACGTGAGATTTACCTTCAACCTTTAAAAATAATTTTCTATCCTATTCGTTTGCATTTCGTGCTTCACAGCACCTAACACTTCTCCATTATTAATGATGTGGGGGAAAAGGACATTATTGCGGCTAAAAATCACCACATAATCTTAGCTTTGGGTATTATTCCTTTCTCAAACTTAAAAAAATCGTTTAATTTCTAACTTAAAAAGTTGACGTGAGATTTTAATCGACCCCCATCCCTTGGTGAGATTTTTCCCAACCCCTCTCCCCCCTTTTTGACCTCACGTAATTTATGGATGTCCCCTGAGTCACAATTTCTGACAATGAAGTATTTGCAAAAATTAGAATATCAGAAAATAAATAAATTGTTTAGTAATATTGTTTATCTGGACTAACTACAACCAAAATCAATCCGGAAAATTGAAAAGAAACTCCTAATAGTTTCAATTAGACAATCCAGAGACCCGTGGTTTTCAGTAAGGCCCGGAAGAAAGATTTTACTGATCTAAGAAACTTCAGCATATCTTTTATTAGGAAAATTAGTAACTACTGCTTAGCAAACGATAGTAAAAGGGTCACTTGATTTTGACAAATACGGAGGGGAGAAAGGAAGAAGCTGAGGGGCAGTTAGTTGATCGAAAGAGGAAGATTCATTTTACTCCCTCTTACCTTAGTTAGACCCTCTATATACATAAAAAATCAGTATATTTTAAGTAAAATAAAAATACTGAAGCAAGAAATCACGTGACCCTTTTACTATCGTTGGCTAAGCAGTAGTTATTAATTTTCTACTAGTGATTATAATCTCAGGACCATGATAATAATTTATTGTATTTTTAATACGGATTTCCTCAAAGTTAGATATTTTGTCCAACAAGAATTACTTTAACTTCACATGAACAGAATTTCCTGTTAGGAAATCCACATCTCTATATTGAACGGGGTTTTTTCATCAACAAAAAAATATATATTATCCACCCTGAATTTCTCCAAACTTCAAAGAAAGAAAGCGATTAGTCACCGTCTATTTATTCCCCGTATCTGGGAGTGTTTTTTATTGGTGCCATTATATACGGCTCTTTTTGCAGCCGATTGTTCTCGTTTCTGTCTCCGAGTGTCGCTCTTATCGCTGCTGTCACTTTCCACTCTCTCTGCTGACACGCGGACAGATGAGTTTGGAGTGAGAAAGATATCGGGAGGTGGTTTTTGTGCTGTGTTTCAGACGGGGATATAAATGTTTTTCAATCCGGTGCGGTTTCTTGAAACCTTTTTTGCAGTTTAAAATCCTGCGTGTTCTTTTAAGTCTCTATAAAATAAGGTATATACAAGAGATTTTTATTGTAAATATCCTTAAAAAACTATTCCGTACTTATATTCCTGTTAAGATGCATTTTATTTAAAAGAATAGGGGTGGTTTGGGTTTTCTTGATAAAATATTCCTTGCGTTTTTTAAAAAATGTTGTTGGTTTATAAAATTTGAGAAATTTAATTTTTAAAACAGTATGATTTCCTGTATTTTAAATTTATTATGCATATATTTTTTTGGTTTCATTACATTTCATTCTCTTTCACTCATAATCCCTCTTAGGTCTCTCTTTCTCCATTAATCTTACCTATTCTTCATTCATTCTCTTTTTCCCTTTCATTTTCCTCTCTTTTGTTTTTCCTTTCATTTTGTTTTCCTCACACCTGTTCTTCTCCCTTTTATCTTTTCCCTCCTTCATTCTTCTTTCTAATTTACGTCTACATCACGTCTACATAAACATCCATATAAATACATAAATTCTCCTGTTCTCTCTCTCTCTCTCTCGCAAATTAACTTTTTCTCCATTCTTTACATTAATCTTATCTTCTTCCCATTCGTTCTTTTTTCTTCTTTCCTAATACTTTTCAACACATTTTTCATTCCTAACTACTAGGAAGTTTACAAACAGTAATAAGTACTTCTTAACCAACGATAGTAAAAGGGTCACGTGATTTTGACAGACTCGGAGGGGAGAAAGGAAGAAGCTGAGGGGCAGTTAGTTGATTGAAAGAGGAAGATACACATTTACTCCCTCTAATCTTAGTTATACCCTCTATATACATAAAAAATCAGTATATTTTAAATAAAAAAAATTCTAAAGTAAAAAATCACGTGACCCTTTTACTATCGTTGGCTAAGCAGTAATAAGGATAGAAATAAGGATGTGAAATAACCTAGCCTGTTATCTGAACATTAAATCCATTCAATCCAATGTATGAGCTCCCCTTCAGAGAACCTCGAAACTTTGAACCCTTTCAGATCTAGCCGTCCCAAATTTCCCGTAGGATCCAATGCTAATCTCGGGCGCCTTGAGGACAGAAATGGTTAACAAGTTCCTTCCAGTTTCAAGCGAGATTTTTCCGATCAATACCTCACTTAACTCCGATTAAAGTTTTAACCGATTTCAGATCCCAAAAACATTTACAACCCCTCACCACAAAGAATGAAATC
This sequence comes from Tetragnatha versicolor, assembly GCA_024610705.1. Lineage (NCBI taxonomy): Eukaryota > Metazoa > Arthropoda > Arachnida > Araneae > Tetragnathidae > Tetragnatha > Tetragnatha versicolor. Next base: position 3,976,093 of record JANDEH010000020.1, read on the forward strand.
ATTCCATATACTCTGTCTTCCCGCATTTTCCGTCTAAGCCGCCGCAGTAGGCAGAGGCCAACCCCTTCTTCACGCCACGTGCTAATGGAAGGGCTCACGCAGGCGTGCGTGCCCGGACGGTCCGGCAATCGATGGGTCCGGCCGACGCTCGTTTCGCCGTAAATCAACGTTGTGCGTGGGCGAGGTTTAAGCTCGACGATCGAACTTTTGCTCCAGATATGTGACTTTTTTATAGAGTGAAGACTGTGTGATGGATGTACTGTGCGGATTTGCAAGAGGTTCTTACAAAAAAGTCACACGATGAGTGTGAATAAATTAAATACTAGATAACCACCTGCACAAAGAGTAGGGTAAAACGGGGAGATTCGGTAAAAGGGGCACATTGATACGCTTTCAATAACTATTACTATTCAATAACTATAACTTTCAATAACTATTACGGTTATTTAGGTCACACAAAAATTTTTTCTAATAGTACTTGCCTTTACATGCATAAACATTACATCTGATGAAACCGTATAACTCGGTAAGTCAATTAATTGTAATGAAAGAAACACAATTTTTTTTTCACCAAAAATTTTCAAAAGTAAATTTCTTAGTAAAATGAAACATTTTCGGCGCTATTCTACTTTGAATGCAGCCATCTGTAAATTATAAAAGAAAGTTCATTCTTGTGTTATTAATAGGGATATATTTAAATTTTAAATAACTTTGCCTCTTTTTTGAATTAAGTTTTTGTTTCAAAAAAACCATTGTGGCAAATTGATACACTTTAATACGGGGTACTTTGATACACTCGAGGGACACATTGATAAATATAAAAGTTTCCATAATTCGCTTTGGGGGAAGAACATCTCTGAGCAATTAAAAAATCAGTTAAGTGTAATTTAGATCTACCGTGAAGTATATTTGTCCATTTTTGAAATATTTGGGTTTTATCAAGTGCTTGAGATTGGAAACTGCTTGTGTTGTGTTGTAGCTATGTGTATTTATAAATTTTCTTAAAGAAAAGAGGCAGTTGATAAATACATGACCAAAAGATGAAATCCGAGACTCTGAAAGATCTGAGAAGTTCTTAGCACTTTTACAGGTAACAAAGAACTGAATTTAAAAAAGAGTGACAAATAGTACTATAAATGGCCAAAAACTAATTAGGTTGTTAGTGTCGTATTTTTAGTTAATTAATTTAATTAATTAACAATTAATTAATTAATTTTTGACAAAGATACCATTGAGTTTTATTCAAGTAATTCAGGAGCAATTATACTTATGAAATTTTGCATCTTACTTCCTTAATTAGATATTTGTTAAGAATGACCATTCATTAAATTCTTTTTTTTTTATTCTTGAATGTTGATTGGAAAATTTGATTATTTTTAAGAATCCTCTTCCAGCGCCGATTTGTTTCGATACTACTATAAAAAGCTCAAAGAGGTAAGCGAAACACCCCATTTTTTATTAATGGCTGAGTAGAATAACTCACAATAGGGAGTGAACCACCATTAGAAATTAGTAAACTCTCCGATTCCAACCAGTCTGTGAAACTCCTCTTTGAATACAAATAAAGAGGAAGGAGATGACACAGAGAGGGGAAGTGCTTCCGTTCTTTGTCGAGGTGCACGAAAGGGAATATTCAGCGCACGAGCTCCGCTAACAGCGGCGTCTGGTCTGGGTCTGCGTTCCTAATTGAAATCCTAATTAAGATCCTCTTCTCACCCGTTTTCAGCTCTGTCGGCAAACAAGAAACGAGTTTGCTGGTTTTTGCCGAATGCTTTTTTGGTGGAAAAAGAAACGCTGGGACTATGTTTAATTAGGGAGGTTTTTTGGGGGTGAAATTGCTTGTGCTGCATACTAATAGTATATTGGTTATAGGGTGAGGGGTTTAAGAGGTAAGGTAAGTGAGGATGTCTGGCTAAATCAATTGTAGTATCTTGGGAATGATTAACATGATGGGAATCGTGTTTAAAATACTTTAAAATAAAAAAATACATAAAATCAAATATTTAAATGTATCATTCAGTTCTCTCAAATTTTTTATTACCTATTATATTTATAGGTTTGGTTTTAGTATTTTTTGTTTCTTGAATGTAATTTTAAAAATATGGTGAATTTATTTCATTTTAGTTTGGTACATAATTGTTTTGTTTATTTGTGATAAAACTCTATAACATTTTATTCATAGTTCTAAAATTTTTACACAATAGTTTTATACGACGTTGCATAGTTACCTTGTTCTAATTGGAAATTTCTACTCTTCCGTTGGATAACCTATCATTACAACAACTAACTTTTCATTTTGAACTACAAAAGTTGGGTTCAATTTTTCTTATAAATTGTTTAACATATTTTCCTCCACGGGCGTAGGGAGGATGGAATTCAGAGATACCCCCTTCTAAACTTATAACATTCTTACATCTATCTGAAATTTTTCTCTGATTTCATCATTGTTCCTATTTCAGAATTAATTTTAAAATACTTGATATAATGTTTGACAGTTTCTTTCTTAGTAGCATTAAGCATTAATTTTCCGTCTTAGAACTGAATATAAGAAACTAATGCTTATATTATAAAAGAATTTTCTTTGTGTGGGAATTGAACTGACTTAACCCTTTATTTACCAAATTATTTTCGGCGCAAGTTCAGTACTGCTGATGCGCCAAGTTTTTAGCGATAAAAATCACTATATAGTTACCCCAATTAATGTTAAGTGAATTATGTGGCTTCTAAATATGACGCCAAATAGCCAAAACTCGCCACCCATCAGCAGTTCTAAACTTGAGCCAGTGGTACTTACAAGTACCGTCGGTAAATAAAGGGTTAAACTCCATTCGACTATATTTCATTTTTATATAACTATAGGAAACTCCTGTGAAACTCGTATTAATTTATAACCATTCGCTTAATTATTATTATTATAAATAAAATTCGAGTTTCCCACAACTTGAAAATAACAATACTAACTAATTTTAAGAGATCTCTCCTAGTCTCCTTTTCGGTCCCTTTTTCCAGTTTCCTCAACCCTTCTTCATAATGCATGGAATAGCAGAATAAGTCCAAGTTTACCATACGAATCCACTGTCTCTCGGAGCCCACGCAATGGCACAACGGGCATTCGTCGGTCGAAAGGGGTTGCGTCACTCGCCCTCATTAGCATGCAAACTCCTTTCAGAGAGAGGACACAAAGCCACTCGGCGAGGGCACTAAACTGGTAAGGTGTCGCGCCAAAGGCTACAGACGAAAGGTCGCCTGCCTCGCCAATTTATTTGAATTCGACTTCATTTTCCTTGTTGCGGGGCATGTTGATCTTTTTTAACTCAGAGGGTTCATAAATTATATTTTCCTTTGGTTTTAAGAAAACTGCTTCCATTCCAACCTTTTAATTTTTACTTATGACAGTAAGTTGCCCATACTTATTGAAATGAATCAATTTTATTTTATGGTTAGGGCTAGGTGGGGTAATTTTTTGGGAGAACAAAATTCGTTACTTTAATTTCTCAGTTTTTCAGTTCTCAATCACTGCAACTAAGTAAAAGCATTTAAAACTTTTTCTTCTGCTTGCACTTGTTAATCCAGATCTCATTGAACTTCCTAACGTATAAATAATAAAAATTGAGTTTTTTAAAGGCTCACTTTTTTACTTTCACAATTACCCCATAGATTCCCAATTCCTTCATAGGGTCAGGCGCGGATCCAGGGGGTGGCACTCTGGAAAGTGCCCCCCCTTGGAGACCCAAAAAGATTCTCAAAATGAATAAAAACCCAACTTTTAAAAGTCTAATTTCAAAATTTCTTCTGGGGGAGGACCCCCATACCTCCCATTAGTACCACCAGGGGATCTTCAGTGATAATTTTTAGGAAATCCCCAATATTTTGACATTTAGGGAGAAAAGTAAAAGGTAATAATGTTAAAAAGTGCCTCCTTAGACTCAAAACGTTTCTAAAATGAGTTAAAACTGTACTTTAACACTTCAAATTTATTTATTTTTCTGGGGGAGGACCCCCATACTCCTAATGGTACCACAAGGGGATCTTGTCTGGAAAAGTGCCCCCCTTGGAGCCATGCTGGATCCTTGCCTGCATAGGGTAAGGGGCAGTTGGGAATGGCTAAATCTTTGCCCTGCGTGTATTAAACAAACACAAGCCTTCAAAGCCTTCAGTAATAATGATTTTGACTGCCTTTTACGCCTCTTACACTTTGATATTTCTAGCACCCTGTTTCCTATTATTTCTATTCCCCCCCTGTTCGACCCCTCAAATATCCAAATCCGAATTTTATCCAAACCAGTGTCGAGAATCAAATCTCCCTCGGCAACTCATTAAAACTGACCAATCTGCCCACCTCCCTCAAAAGGCTCCAAGAACGCGACTTCAAAATGACCCTTCCCCCCATAAAACCCTCCCCCAGAACAATCAGGCAGGGGCTTCCAGAATTCCGAGTCATTTACCTGGGGCGTAAAACTCCCCCGACGGTCCGGCCGGCAATAACGGCGCCTGCTGACCAGTCCGGCCATCGATCCATAGGGCGCGTGGGAGGGACATCCCCCCTGTCCCTAATCTTCTCCAGCCCCCCCCTTCCCGCTGGCCGACGAGGTCGTACTGTGGAAGTATAGGGCTGGCTTGAACCATGGAGCATGGAGGGAATGTTATCCAACAGAGAGAGACGGAGTTGGAATCTTCCTATTGAAAATACCTATACCAAGCTGTATACTGTTGGCCAGGGAGCTTGATTACATCATGTTTGACATCGACCGTTATGTTACCGATTTAATCGTCTGGAAAAAAGAATAAGTAAAGTAAGGAATGTATTTTATTTTAGGAGACTCATGTTATAATGATTGTAATATGAATATTGAAAAGAAATTATTTACTAATGTGTAGTATTTTTAATTTTTCCCTGTCCTCTTGTAGTTCTTGTTTCTGCTTTATGTAGAATTTGTCATAAGGAAATTTGTTCTGAAAAAAAACCGTTTCTGGCTTTAAAAATGAAAAAGAGCAGTTTAGTCTTGAAAAGAAAATCAAGTATAAAGCTCAAGAAAAAAAAGCTTAAAAACTATTTCTCAGTGTCAAACTTTCAAATTGTTTTCCCTGTGCCAAAATTTTTTTAAATTTAATTTTATTTATTTATTACCTCAAAGAGCTTCTAAAAAACAGCTTCCAGCTTCCATACGCCAAACAGCTTCTGTCTAAAAAGCTACATTCACCTTCAACCCATTATGCCGTACATTGTGTTTTTTATTTACAGAAATAAAAGTACAGCACAGAACTTGAAAATAAAATATAAATATCAACTGGGATCAGTTGATCAATATAGGTGAACAAATAATTTGTAAATATATAAATACAAAATTAAACACATAAACAATTAATACACAATATACAAACAATGAAAAAGAACATTCAGTAAATTAAAGTAACAAATAATATCGTGGCAAACAGGGTGTCTTAAGATATTATTCTTTTGTGTCATCAACTACCAAGTGACCAATAATAGATATTATACAAAAAAATCTCAATTTTATGAATTGAAAAAAGGAACTTTCTAAATTTCTTCTTAAATATATGTTTTGATGGGCTATTTTGGATATCTATAGGTAATATATTAAAAATGCTGCCGCTAAGTAAAACAACTGTTTACAAAAAGTTGTTTTTTCAGGTTTAGGTACAAAGTAAGTTACATTGGGTCTTCGCGGATTAACTATGTTTCGCTTCGTTCAAGAGTATTTGGATTTAGTAGTTTCAAGTTATTTATATTAGTGGTGACTGATGGTGACTCTTAAAAAGTGACTTCCCCTTGCAGACCTGCTGGATCTGCGTCTGCCTATATGCATGCATGTTCCCATTATGAAAACCTTTTCTTGTACGCATTTTTCCTTGGTGACCACGTACGACTGCAGTCGTTGTGCAGTCAATTCATCGTCTCTCCCTACGGGGTGAGCGGAGGACAGACAAAGGAAGGCTATTAGCCGAGAGGTGCTCGGAAAGCCGGCCAAGTGCCCGGGTTGCAATTGCCTCTAATCCCATTTGTGTTCTTTCCGCCATATGGAGGCCTTTTCTAATTTCGAACGTCCCCCTCGATCCCTCCTCACCTTTTGGCGTGAGTAGAGGGGGAATTAGCCCGGTGGGGTAATTGGGGTGATAATTGAGTTGAGATGTGCCGCTTTACTGCCCGGTTCGTGTGTGAAACGATCTGATTCCAGAGTACTAAATTGGAAAATGTGTAAAATTATGATTTAAAAATCCATCTAGAAGTATATTTCAAAAATATTACTCTTTTTGTTGAGGTTTGAAGTAGAGAATATTAATACACAGCAAATGTAAAATAAAGATCAGAGTGTTAGGATTGACTAGTTCCCATTATTTAGTCTGGCAATGGTTAGTATATGCCCTGTTTGAAGTCTGACCTACAACATAATCACTTAGAAATCGACAACCTTAAATTTGAAAAAGTTAACACTTATCTGGGAGCAGAGTTGAGCAATGAATATACGCTAACTCCAGAGATACATCAAAGAATTTCTACCGAATATCTGCTGATATAGTCAAACTCATAAAATTACAAAGACCAAAATGGGCCGTGATCTGGCCAAAATGCAAGAAGATCGCTGTCTTTAAAAAGACCCGAAAACCCTGCCTAAGAGCTAACTCTATACTCTGTTCATTTTGAACTGGCGCTTGAAAATATTTCCTTCCCCCCACCACCGATCGGTAACCATAGCAACTATCCTCGTCAAAGTGACGAAGAAGGCTTACTATGGGCTGCTTGAAGATCGTAACTATGGTTACGCTTCTAGCGTGGGGGAAAGCACTATTTCTCAAGCGCCAATTCTAAATGAATAGAGTATAACTGGAGAACAGGTTTTCCTCGAAAAGACTTCTGGTGAAAGCCAGGGCCCACCCAGAAATGTTAAGCTATTGAAGAAGAATGTTCAATTAATGTTTTTAATCTTCTCATTTGTCCGGAAAAATGTGAAAATATTCTAGGAAATAAACAAAGGTATATATACAGCAATCTTAATTAGCATTTAACTATTTTTACCACTTGGTTAATCAAGCTATGCCGTGCTAAGAGAGAGAGTGCTTTCAGAATATTTATACAAATCTATGATATTATAATCTTTATAAATATGAACAAAATTTTGACCAAAAGGCGAGAAAATACAGGTATATAGCGAAGACTTCACATCTCTTTAATTCTTTTGTAACTTTCAATTTTACCTCTTTAAGACTTGTTCCAATAATCGGGTGCAAAAACCGATTCTGGTGAATTGTTTAAGTAATCATACATTTTTAGTCTAGATAGCATAAAAAAGTCTTTAAAATATACTTGGTCAAATTATGTTTATTCAATCAATATTTTACTCGTATGCGCTATATTTTCGATTTATATGTAAATTCAGCTCGGCAATTTCGAAAAGAGAAATGTTATTCACACGTCATTTTTTATAATGTTACACGTTTTTCTGAAATAAAAAATAATAATTTGAGCTTTATTTAAAATTTAATGTTGGTTGTAAAAGCATTGGAAAATAGTAAGATCTTATCTATAATTTAAACTAAATTAAATTATTTCTGTGTTTTAAAATATAAAAAAAATTCTAAAATTTTGCAAAAGTCCATCTGAGGAATATACTAAAGCTATTTATTCAAATAAGACAAATAAATTTAAGTAGTAAAATAAGATAATTAAGCAAAAAATTTTATTAAATCCGGTAATTTTTATTATATAGTTTTTATATAGCTCTTCAAACTTTATTTCTTTCTTATATTAATCAATCTCTTCATTGTGTTAAGTCAAGCCTTGCAAAAGGATTTGTCTGCATTTCTACTCAAAACACGGCCTCGTTCTGTATTGCTGCTTTATAATACCATTGGCTATTAACGGTGACTTGAGGGAAAACTAAAATTTCTTAAAAATAGTAGATGAACGATTCTCTAAAACTGAAGTTCAATATTTCGTGAAAAATTTTGCCTTGCCAAATTTTTTTGCACTTCGTCTTTTCTGTTTTTTTAAAACAAAAGTTACATTTATTGACTACATTATTTTAATTTGCGTGTATAGGATCCATTTTTTTTGACATTTTGCCTTTAAAGAACTGATTTGTCAATCGCCTAGTTTGACAGTTAAAATTTAATCAAATATTGAATCCTCATTATAAATATAATTTATTTCAGTTAATTCAACTTCAATTTTTATTGCCAATTTAAAAATCAATAAATAAGGAAGTTGCATGTGTCAGATTTTCAAAAACATTCAAGTGTTCCGTATGGTTTTTTGTATGGTAAAATGAAATATCTAGTCAATTTTTCAAAAAAAAATGCACAAGTAATTAAAGATTTTAATTTAAAAGTCGAGAAAATAACACGTGACTGAAAACGCTTAGTGAAAGCACCGTACGATGACATCAACAACCGTACCATCAACTCCAATGCTTTCCAACAATGGTCACCGTACGTTGACATCACATCCCAAACTCTTAGCGTTTTCGAGCTCTTTGAAAAAGGGGATTTTTGGTAATTTTTTTTTGCAATCAAAAAATTTCTCGATCGGCCTCAAAGTTTGGGAAGTTGCTTCATAAAGAATCGATTAAAAAATATATTAAAAAATCATGCAACTTCCTCATTATCAACACTGGCATTACCAGAGTGGGATAAAATAACTAGGATATATTGAGAATAAAATAATAAATAAGATAGATTGGGAATATAAAATAATAAATTGAATAGATTGGGGATAAAATAATAAATAATAGAAGAATATAGCCGTCCGCAGAGTCCTCAACATCACCCTTGGCTTCGCAAACGAAATCAACAGCCCCGAGCCTCCGATCTCTCTTCCCTTTCGCTCCAAAAAACGGGAACGGGGGAGGCAGCGGTGTCCTCCTCCCCCCGCCTAATGGATCGTGAGCCCCATCGACCCGCGGTGTCGTCTGCACGCGAAGGGGAGAGGGAGGGAGAGCGATGTCGAATATCGGATGCCGCTGGGAGGGAAGTGGGTCTGAGCGGATATTGTCCTCCTTCTCTATGGAGGAATATCCGCCTGCTGCATGGAGAGATATACTGGAGTTGTTTACACTGCGTTAAATGTCTTATGAAGGAAAAACAACTTTTACAGGCGTAGAAAAAAATCGCGATGAGATATTAACTTGGAGAAATTATGAAATACAACCACTGCATACTGCAGCGTATTAGCCAAAGATACTCGCTTATAAGCAGAGTGAAAATTTACCACCTTCAAAGACGAAAATTCTAATGCGGAAGTAGCTGAAAATGATGATGACGAGCGGCATCGTTATATCTCAATGTGACTGATGGCAATTTCTACCAACTTTTCGAGAAGCCTGATTCAGACTGAGCTTTATAAAATATTTTTTTTAAAATAACCCCACCGAATTTTTTTTCTGCTGCTACGTCACTGATTACTCAAGTAGTTTTCATTGTTATAAATATCTTATGAAGGGGAAAAAGAAAAAGGAGGGTTTGGCTGCATAAGTTGTTTACCCTTTCCCGCTGTTACTGATTATGGTTAAACAACGTCTCGTCGTATTGAAATATTAAGACGAGAGTAATGTAGTCCTCTAAAAAAGCTAAAATTTTATTTTTTAATTCCGTGAAATGACATTCAAGAGTTCATTCTTATTCTTGTTTTAATTATACATTTTCCCATTCCTGTTCATTTGAATTCAAAGTGCATGCTTTTTCAAAAAATTTAAAAGTGAGTGAAAATTTTAAACAACATCCCATGAAATCATAGAAGTAAGATGTGCCTATGTTAAAGTAACCATTGTTATTGAGTTACCTGTTCTACTATAGAAAAGCAACTCTCTTAGATGGTGAACTCAGATGTAGCGAGTGTGCTAAAAATGAAGAAGAAGAAATATTGTTTACGATCGCATTCTCTTGATTGTAGAATATTTCTGAAGTTTAATCTCCATCCAATCAAAAAAAGAATGTCGGGTATGTAATTTATTCAAGTTTATAGAATAAGTTCTGCTATACTCGTTTTAATTTAACCTAGTGTGTTGTATGATCGGTGTTCGGCATATGAAGGTTCAAAACTATTATTTAGTTGAACGCATTAATTTTTGCCTTTTAAAAAAAGGTTTTGAATTGATGATATGCAGAAGCAGGAATCTGCGTTCAGTTATATAACGGATTGAAAATTTTTATCCACTCATATTCTATAATCTATACTCTGTTCATTTAGAATAGGCACCTGAGAAATAGTGCTTTCCCCCTCTCTAGAAGAGTAACCATAGTTACACTCTTCGCGCAGCCAGTAGTAAGCATTCTTCGTCACTTTGACGGCGATAGTTGCTATGGTTACCGATTCGGTGGTGGGGGAAGGAAATATTTTCAGGCGCCTATTCAAAATGAATTGAGTATAGTACCATTCGAGTTTTCAGCCAACATGCAAAATGATTCAATGTTCCATCTTATTGTAAAAATTCTAAAAGTTATGGTATGTTCTGAATATTTACTATTTTAAATTTACCCTTTCAGTGTTGGTCGCCCCAAGTTTCCAAAGGATTCAATGGTAGTAATCTCGGGCTCTATAAATGAGAAAGGGTTAAAAGAAATAGGAATACGGGAGGAATCAGAATTTTTGACGAAGTTTATTTAAGTTGTTTTCACTGTAGTAAGGATCTTCTAAAGGAAAAACTACTTCTACAAATCATGAAGGTATAGATGTGGAAAAAAATATTACGTATGTCCCGTTCCTTACTACTAAATATTCTTCCAAATTTCAATATATTCTGTGAGATATCACTGCAGAGTTCATGTCAACGAAATAAAGTTGAAGCGCATTTTTTGGCATTTAAATCAAATGTGAACAGAATTTCGTGCGAAAGTTGTTTTCACTGCGGTATAAGTCTTCTAAAGGAAAAACAACTTCTACAGATCGCACAAAACGCAACATAGGCTGGAAGTATTGGAAAAATGGAAGTGATGAAGAAAGGTGATTTGGTACTATTAAGGTATAAAATTTAGGGTATTGGAGTTTTATTCGGTGATTTAATTAAAAACAAATGGTTTTCATTAAACTTGTAGCAAATAATCAGATGTTTGCACGAGAGTTTTTGTTTAGGTATTTTGAATAGCTTTAATAATTCTATTGAAAATACATAAATAAAAAAAACACGGTGAAAATGTCATAAAATTGAATTCTTGTCGGTTTTTTTATAAAGATTGTATTTAAAAGTATAATTTTCTTGTTCCAATTAAATGTGCAGAAGCTTAATGATTTCTGGCACCCCTCTTGTATAAAAGTTATGGAAAATGCCAATATTCAATAAAAGAAAAACTCATTCATGCTTCAATATAGGATTAAATGAATCAAATTAACTGAAATATTTCAAATAGGATGGAAATATAGCTTTTTCTAATATTAATGACTTAAATATCCCCTCATAATTTTGTATATTTTAAAGATTTCAATGATATTAATTAGAGTTTAAAATGTTTAAGGGACATATGACACCAATTTTTAAACGATAAAATAGAATTTTAAAAAGCTTTGCGCTAGTTCCAATGTTTTCTTTGGTAAGATATTTTCTCCAAACATAACCAAACAGCGCAGCTTTCTCAGCATGTCTCACCTTCTTTCCTCTTTATCAAGAAAGAAAAACTTGTCCGTTACCATAGCTCCAAGACAGAGAGAGATTAAATCCCTCTAGAAAACTAGTTCCTCGCGAATTCCTTCCGGTGCAAAGACAGCGAATTTATTAAAATTCCAAAAAATAAAAATTAGCCCTCCACGATTTACTACACGCGCCGAAAGGATTTGCCACCCCAGAAAAAAATCAAACGATTTAGAGCGTTATCGCCTGATTCAATTAAAACGAATCCCCCCGACGGAAAATATATCGTCGCCAAAACAATAAAAAAATCGCGCCAAAAAAGTCGCTATTACTGATCCGTCATTGGAGCACCTGCTTCCTTGTTCTCTTAACGAGCAGACGAAAAGAAATTTCTTTTTAGAAGGGAACTTTTCTTTGTTCATTTGACGTTATCTCCCTCCCCCCTTCGCCCTTTCTGATTTCTCCGTTCGTTCCTTCATCAATATGTCATCTGCCCTCCCCTTCTCTCCGACAATTAGTCGGAACGTCGCCCGTTTTTGTCCTCCTCTTTCCCCTTTATGATTTTTTTATGTCTTCTCCCGTTTTTTCGTCTCCGGGCTTCGCATTCCCGTTTTTTTCTTCTTCTTTTTCTTCTCATCGTCGCGGAGCCGGTTTTTTTTTCTTTCTTCATCCACGCGCGCGGTTTCAGTTTTCTTCTTTTTCTTCTTCTTCGACGCTGGGCCATAGAGTCAGGATTTTTAGAATGACCGACGACGCTCTTTTGAAAGGGACCGAACCAACACGCCCCAAAGCTTCTTCCTTTTCAGATATTTTGGTGAGAATATAAAGAGCTTTTCTGAAGACTTGTTATTTTGTCCTACTTAAGAGATATATTTTAAATTTTTCAAGATTTCTTCGTTTAATGCGCAGCATGGCATGACTCAGTGTTTGGCCATTTTGAGTTTTACATCATTCCATACTCTAAATGTGACATTGAATCGTCTGAAGTAAAATAGTTTTGCGAAAATGCCTTTAAACCGCCGGTATTACTGAATTGTCGTAGCCCTATCCATAGAGAAACGCATTAATGAGAGTTTCAGAAAAGTTAGAGAAAATTTATTTATTTATTTTAAGAAGCACACACAACAGTTCAGCGACCCAATTACAGTGTGGAGAAAAAAAACACACACTACAAAGTACTAAAAATAGAAATGTACCCTAACAATTTAAAAGAACAGAACATTCCTTTCTATACTCTGTTCATTTTGAACTGGCGCTTGAAAATATTTCCTTCCCCCACCACCGATCGGTAACCATAGCAACTATCCTCATCTAAGTGACGGAGAAGGCTTACTATTGGCTGCTCGAAGAGCGTAACTATGGTTACGCTTCTAGCGTGGGGGAAAGCACTATTTCTCAAGCGCCAATTCTAAATGAATAGAGTATAAAATTATAAATTATTACAAACTTTATAGAAAAATAAAATACATGATAACTCTCGTCTAGACTTTAAACAAGGAATATCAAAAATATTGCGCCAATGCGAAGAAGATAAATCAAGAGAACTAATATGAAAGGTCCTGTAATATAAGTACCGTGTAAATTTGGTTTGGACCTGTTCAATAATTTTAATTTTATTGTTATAGTAAAGATCCCAGATAAGACTGCAGTATTCTAAATTAGAACGAACAAGACTGCAATACAAAGACTTTAAAGCAATTTGATTGGAAAAATTTGCTGTCTTGCGTCTAAGGAAACCAAGAACCTTATGAGCTTTAGAAATAATATTGTCTATATGCTGAGAAAAATAAAGGGTAGTATTGAATGTAACACCCAAATCCTTACCGACAACACTACGCAATAAACTGCTATTACTGATCATGTAAACATTGTTTAATGGTTGAGACCTATGTGATTTAAAGCCCTGGATAGCAAAGTAACGTTGCTTCATCCAGGGCTTTAATGTGAGTAACTAACTACACTGCATTTAGAAATATTTAAGAAAAGCTTATTTTCCGTGCACCTTTTTTACAAATGATTGAGATCCGTTTGCAGTGGTTCAGCATCATTTACAGTTTGAATCTCTTTAAATAATTTTAATTGATCATAAAATACAGTAGAAGAAACCATCTGTCTCACATTTTGAAAGAGTTAACCTGGGAGAAAGTCCTTATCGGCATCCAAGTTGGCACTATTTTAGACCCGGTTGTATTCTTTATTATTATCTTATGTTGTATAAACAAAACAATTCTCAAATATTCATTAGTTGTCAAACAGTGCCAACTTGGCGATCACTATGGAATGCACTACAGATAACTCTTTCAAAAGGTGGCAGCTGGTTTCTATAAGAGCTTCTACTGCAGGTTATGCATATGGATAACAGAAAAGTACCCAAAGTTTCTTTTATTTCACAGCATGAATCGGCATTATAGGTTCGAAGTAAACCATACCTTTATAAAAAATATTTATAAGAGACGGTGAGTTTTCCAATTGAAAACCCTTCTATCCATTGAACTTACCTTGTTAAGATGGATATCTAATTGCCACTTTTAACGCTGGTTACGCAGGATTGCAACGGATGGGCTCTCTAGCTTGCTCTCCCTCCTCTGCCGAGCGTGTCACCGTTTTCTTTTTATTATTATCGTCATTATTTCTCCTCGGGAGCAAACGCTCTCTTCATAGATCCTTAATTTTCCTCCTCCTTCTTTTCTCTCCATCCCTGTGTGTGGAATAATTCACTCCCGGTCTTCTCCTTTGGAAAACTTTTCCAGTTTTTTTTACCTCTCTCTCTTTTCCTGAAAAGCCGTTACGCGGTTGTCTTTTCTCCCCGCCAATATGAGTGTGAATAAGCCGAAACAAAGCGCCTGGCGAGATATGAGACGTTTAGAACTAAAATGGCCCAAGTCCGAAATTGCAAAATTTCCTATAAGCTTTTGTCAACTGAACTAGACGAATAAAGCTAGAGAATCTCGATATTGAGACGCATGATAGACGTCCTGAAAGTCACGATCTAAATCCTTTTCCCAACATTTGAACATCACACTGAAATATTTCATGCCCCCGCGTATTAATCGGTCCTTCATGGTAAGATTCTTAAGGAACAATAGGAGCGTTTGGCCTTATTATACTCTGTTCATTTATAATTGGCGCCTGAGATGTAATGTATTAGAATCACTTACTATTGTAATTATCATCAAAAAATTTTCCTTCTGCTACAATCAGAGCGACTGGCCATATTAGTAGGTAGAAGTGACTTCTTTCCGAAAAACCTGTCGGAGCTCTCACCAACGTCTTTCAGTGTTTTAACATGTCCTCTCATACTCTAAAAAGTCAGATTCTCTACGTGGGAGTACATAAAAAACACCCAGAAAACTGTAGTTATTTGGAAATACATATAATATAATAGTTTTTAATAGAAAAAGTAGAAAATAAAAAAATATATGAAGAGTTCTTTCTATGATGATGTCTGACGTGGTGATGATGATGACGAGGGTACAGACGGAACTCTTCATTTAATTTTACTATTTTGTACTTTTTTATTTTAAAAACTCTTTTATAGGTATTTGGATAATTTTTTTAGGCTGTGTTAATGAAATTTATAAAGTTTTCCTTGAATTTATCTTATATTTTTAAAAATATATATAAGGATCATAGAATTTTTTACGGGCTCCTTACAAGGAATCTTTCTTTTACAAGGAATCATAGTTTGGGCAGATCTGTTGAAACTCCTTGACAAAGAGTCAACAACAACGAGGAGCATGGACGATATCAGAGAGTGCAATTGATCTCTTGGGACCAATTTCGAGCTTCCATGACCTTATTCGTATAATTGGGTAAGGATAAACAAATTTGTGGGTTTCTACGTAGACCCCCCATCATATCGTGTGTGTAGTGTATCTACGACAACAGTTTAATAATAGGCATGCGAGAACCTTCTCAGAAAAGCCATAGGAACAATACAGGCTCCGTCACAGAAAACCTTTATTTACTCATAACTGTGTTTGGCGGCTTAGGTCACTGTCATTCTAAGGAGATCGAATAATAATGGAAGAGAGGGGAGATGAGGAGATGTCCTCACCACGGCGCGTGATCCCACCGTTCGTTCAACCCTTTGCCGAGCAGTTCTTTTTTCCAGACTTTTTTTTCCATAAACGTCTGTTTTTATGTAATCTTCTACAAAAAATGTTTGAGTCGTTTCATTGTGGGGACGAAAGAAAGAATGAGAGCATATGGGTGAGTTTCGCCCAATCTTTTGGGTGAAAACATACCCTTTTTTATTTTAATATGTTCTGTTCTTTATTTGTAAAAAATGAAGTTTTCTAGATTTTTTTAGAAAGCCTCCCTTGTTAAAAGGGTATTTAGGAAAATAAAGTTTAAAAATCTACTACACAGCAGTATAAGGTGTTTTGGGGGATTTCATTTTAAATGTATGGATAGTTATTTAAACTTTCTATTTATTGAATCCCCCCTTTTATTTTTAATCTATAAACCAATAGCATAAGGGTTTCTAGAATTTTTAGGACAGCAGCGAAGCCAGAAAAATTTCAGAGGGATGTATTAGAATTATGGGGAATATGAGATAAATTTTGTACATTTCTGAGGTCAGAAAAGGCAAATTTCTGAATTTCGGGGGAAGGGATATATTTCCAACCCCCCTCTGTCTATGCCCCTGTTTCAAGAATCCACTTTTATCATGTTCCGTAGAATAAAAATTTTTAATAAATTCCAAACACACTGTGGTTTAGGTTTGCAGGGGACCCTCGTCATCTTTAAATGTAGAAAATATAAAACATTCAAAACAAATTTTGTATAAACACGTACAATATTATTTTTCAAAATGTTCTTTAAATGAATTAATTTAAAGGGATTTACATTTACATAGTTTTACATAATTTATCACAATAACTTTGAGACTTTAATATATAACACCTCGTTATAAAATGCTAACTTTGAAATCATATTTAACTAGCAACACAAAATTAATAAATTTAACACATTTAGTTAGTCAAATCGAAATAGATCCTTAGATACTGTCGATGTCCCAACCCTAATCACAAAACTCGCCAATACCAAAGTTTTCCACTAAACCCTCCTTTCCCAACTGCACTAAAATCTTCCTCCTCTTCCAATAGAGACTTCAAAAACTCCCGAAACTCCGGGGGATGGAGGAGAGTCCTCCCCCTGCGCCCTCTAGGAGGAGGGGGAGGGTAGAGTGCCCCTCGCGCAGTGGAGTGGACGCGGCTCGCAAATTAAGTGGAAAATGCGGCCCCGGATTTATGACGGGTTTTCATTCCGGATCCCGGTGTTCCCCGGAGCGGTTTCTTTTTCGGAGGAGATGCTCCGGGTGAATGATGAATGGGGGGCAATTAGGGGGTTTTGAAGGGGCGTTTTGCCCAGTTACCGGGGAAATTTCGTCGGAGACTTTAGTAGATGGGCTTGGTCTGTTGTACTTTAAATCAGGGGTGAAAATTAAGGAAATGGAAACACTGGTGAAAGGGACTACTACTAAAGGAAGTAAATCGATGTTCTCATTTTGGTATGAAACTTTTTGTCTCAAATATGACTACCCAATGCTTTCAATTTTGAAACACCCGGCATACGCAGTTTCAAACCATTTAATAGTCACCCCTCAAATTACACTCTTAAAACGATTGTATCAAAATTGAGTAAAACGTACTCAAAAAGGCTCCGATCCAATAAGTACTCAAATTTGAATACATGAATATACTCCTTTCTGAAAATGTGCATACTCTAAAATGAAACATCATGAGCTCATTTTTGAGTTCAAGCTTAAGATGTTTCATTTTTGAGTATGCACATTTTTAGAAATGAGTATATTCATGTATTCAAATTTGGGTACTTATTGGATCGGAGCCTTTTTGAGTACTTTTTACTCAATTTTGATACAATCGTTTTAAGAGTGTATGCTTATTTTTAGTTTCTATTTAAAAATTGAAATATATGGAATATATCAAAAGCAACATTAAGCTGATGTGATAACGTGTTACGTGTTACACAACGTTGTGACGTCACACTCAACTTACAGGTCTACTTCCCAGTCATATTAAAGTGGCTATATGGTCATCCTAACTGTAACACATTACACTCTCTTCATAAAAATGATATGAACGAATTAAAAAATGAGTACATGATGCTTTATTTTTGAGTATCTGCACATTTTCAAAAATGAGTACATGCATGTTTTCAAATTTGAGTAATGAGTAAGTTTGGAAGTGTTTGAGTGCGTGACATACTCAGATTTGAGTAATTTTTACTCATTTTTGAGACTTTCGTTTGAAGAGTGTAACAGAATATCCCTAGTACGTTCACGTTTTCCTATTTAGTTTTCAAAAAATACATTTAGCTTTTATTTGTTTTACAGTGAAAAAAACTTAAAGTAATTTCAAAGCTACTTTTTACCATAATTTTCAAATACTTGTTAAACAATTGCGCAATTAACTCCAACCAATTAACTTTAACTAATTTAAGCCATCTAAAATTACCATGACCCTCCCCTCAAAAATATATTTAAGCCAATCTCGTGAACCAAAAGATCAATCTAAAAATTATTCCTTTTCATGATATTAAGGGAAATTTACAAGTAATTTAAGAGTAGAGAAAAAGTGATCATAGCATATTGTGTGTCCAAAAGATCCTTCAAACTTATTTGTAAATCAAATGAAATTTCTATATTTTTAACAATTACAGGTTTTTGGTAAATTTTTTTGAAAAGGCCCCTCTTTAGTTATTAAATACTAGTCGAACCACCAGAATAGGGACACATGGAGGCATATTCGCACATCCCAACGGTTCGGTCCTGACGAGCTTAGTGCGCATGCTCGGGGAGAAAAAAAGGATCTTCTTCGGATAATTATTATCAATTATGAATCCCCGCTGGTGCAGTGGTAGAGCGCGTGCTTAGCATGCGGTAGGTAGTGGGTTCGATCCCCGATTTATTGTTTTATTAAAATTTCTAAAAAAACCAGCTAAAATAACCGTTGGGATGTGTGAAAATGCCACATGGAGACCTCAGTTCTTCAATTCTTTTTCCATATATTGGAAGTGGTTTTTTTAGAAAAAAAAGTTTATTATGTACACTTACTATAATAAGTTTTAAGTGGCTATCTGAAAAAAATTTTTTATCGTGGCCTTCCACGTATGACTATTCTTAAACTATTAAACCAAACAAAAATTATTATCTGAATATAATTTTAATTTGGCATACAATAAACCTCTATAGCCTGTTCATTTAGAATTGGCGCCTGACACAGGATCAAAAACTCTCAATAACGCTTAATAACTCTCATCACGCAACTTCAGTGACCGATTCTTTTACAGTATTTTAACTACTTCTGTTTAGGCTGCCTTATCATTATAATAGTATCTTATATTACAATAGTTACTTATCATTACTACCTTACATTATCATGCACAAGAAAATACATTTCGTCTCAGGCGCCTATTCTAAATGAACAGACTATAGCAATGTCATATAGATGCAAAGAAATTTCTAATTATAATATTTTAAATATTTTTTTAACTTAGTTGTCATTAAATTACTATTATACAGTAAAAATAAAATTCAATACTTTTTACAAAACAGTAAAAGTTATTGAATTTCACTGTGCATATTTATCTTGTCAAAATTTGTATGAATGCACTTTGGAATTAATGGTTACATCATTTTATATTGTTTTATATCCTGACATTCATAAAAAGAGATGTCGTATTTGAAGGCAGTTTCTAAAAAAATTGAACATATTCATAAACAAAAATTTCATATAACACCTAAGAGTTGTCAATTTTTTTTCATAAGGAAATATTTGAAAGTGATAACGAAACTTCCACAGAATTCATAGACTGACTTATATTGAAAGAAATATTGAAAACCCAAGATCCCCCTCTCTTTGAATGAATGTAAAGCTTAAAGTAATATAAAAGTAGGATAGAAACACTACCTACTAAAAATTAATAATGAGTGTCTTCAAAGAACAAGGAGCCCAGAGTTTGTGTTTCTAGTATAGCACTGAAAATAAAAGCATATAGGAAAGCTCCAATATGTGAAAACCTTTCATCAATTTCCCAATACATCCTTGACAACAATCATAAGTCTTTGCTTTCTTTTGCCATGAAAAAAATTTTTATTAAGTTTTTTTTACAATTTTCACATTTTGATACTTTTATGCAACGATCAGAAAAAAAAACTGGAGAAACATCTCTTTCTATTATAAATTTGGCATTTAAAAAGAATTTTGCTGCTTTTTATTTCTGACTCAGGAAAACGGAATTTTTTTAAATGTTTAACCTTAAATTTTTGTATGTTCTTCATCGTTTTGTTCTTTTTACTAAATTCTTCATTTTTAAAAAGATATTTTTATTGGTTTTAAATTTTTCAAATGGATAGTTTCTTTGATTGCATAATACATCTCAGTAATTGTATAAAAATTGTCAGCTCATGGCTTGATTATTTAATCTAATATTTATCTCTGAAACTATATATTATCTTACATTTGCGTGAGAAACAACAAAAGCAGGGAAATTAATTTCTGATAACTATGAAACGGAAATTTATCTCAAGACAATCGAAACGAAAGTAATCTTCACACAATATTCGCTTTCCTTACTAATCTCTCCGAGTAAATTTCCAGTTTCTCAATAGCTAATCCACCCCTGTCTGCGCATTGTTAAAAGATTCGAGATGACTCAATCTCTTTTGTATTGCACATACGCTCCCCCACACGAGAAAATTCCAGACACATGGGGCAAAACCATACGCCATCGCCGTCACTCGCAATCTCATATCTCTGCTAATACCAGAGACACGGGGTCTCGGAGATTTTCGCTTTTCGAGGCCTAATCTGGCAAGCGGAATCGAAACTAATATGAAAAGAATTGCTCTCTCCCGAAATCGGGAGAACGGCTCTATTTCCCCTCAAATTCGCTCCCGATCCCGGAGACAATCTCCAGGAATTAAAGCCCGCGAAATAAAAGAGCGGAGAAAGCGGAAGAAATAATCAATGCGTCCCGGGAGCGGCGGGATTTTTCGGTTTTCCCCTCAAAAATTGTTCTCTCTCGGCCCTCGAAGTTAAATGGGAGGGGGGGGCTCACCCCCTTTTATCGGAGGTTGAGCTCTTAGCATCGATCGAACTCGTGGAGGGATTTTGAGTAGAGGGCGTTTTCACTTGGAAATCGTCGTGCCACATAGGGGGGACATAAATGGGTAGATTTTGAAATATCTACCCATTTAGTCGTCGTTTTAGTTTGTAATTAGAAAGATCGTTCTTTTTCCTTCTCTTTTTATTTCTATTTCTCCCAGAAATAAAGATCACAATTATATATGAGACAAAACAATGTCGAATTATTCAGTAAAAAAGAAATATCTATCCAAATTATTTTTTGTTGGTGTCGGCGACATTTTTAAAACACCACGGTTGTTTAGAGAGCAACTTTCAGCAACTATAATTATTTCCCTTTAACTTTTCGTCACGTTTCAATTAAATGAACCTAATTTTGGGCGAAAGTTGTTTTTACTGCGGTATGAGTCTTCTAAAGGAAAATCAACCTTTACAGATCGTTAAAAACGCACTCTGGCTCTGAAATTATTAAAAATAGGTTTGATAAATTGGGATTTGGTATTATTCCATGAAGGTTCTCGAAGCCAGAATGAAACCAAACTCATACAACACACATTTTAAAGCACAATCAATATAGTTTATGAAGAAAAACTGATTCAAATAAAATATTGTTTATGTTTCTATTAGAAGCCATTGCGGTGGCCACTATTGGAAAATCTAAGATTATGTGTTGGTAAAGTGGCCACCCCCATAAATCCTCGTAAAGTCAACATTTTCAAATAAATTTTATTCAGTATCATTTTATACACTCTTCTTTATCTCAATATAAATTTAAAAGTCAATCAAATGGTAACAAATACAAATAAAATTTAGTTCCACGTACTCGTTCCTTACGCAATTCAATAAGCAAAATCAAATTTCAGTCACTCGGCCGATGGCGTTATTTTCAAATATTTAAATATCCTTCCCATGCTGATCTGTGGTATCGATGGTAATTTACCAGCTTACTTGATTGCACAATCTACAATGCCTATGAAATTTGACGCTTTTTGATGCCTCTAACTCGTTCTATTTAAAATTAATTAGCTAGGTAGCCACTATGTACAGTGTCCTCTATACCCACATTTACCTTAGTTAGTCAAAAGTAAAGTGTATAAATTTTTAAAACGTAAAAAACTGCGATTAAAAGCAGTGTTTTTTGTATTGTGAGAATATTTTAGTACTCCGTGTACTGATAGTACTAAAAAGTATCAATTTAATAATTGGCTGTAGCGAATCGAATTTTCCAAAGAATATTTTATTTATGTATATCCCTTAATTTTCAATTAATGCCAAAAAAATATTTGCACGAAGAAAATTGCAGCTTATAATGCCCCCACTAAATGAGTAGTACAGTATAACCTTAATATCTCAAAATCGAAGTGACCCGAAAAAAATTGGAATTGCGAGTTATTAAGAAACAAAAGGGAAAATAGGAAATACAAGTTTAAATGGGGCGAAATAGTTTTTCGAGATATAAAAAGGTTTTCGAGATAAAGATCACGATAACGAGAGTATACTCACTGGCGGATCCAGCCAGGACCCATGGGGGGGGCAAATGTTGAAGTTCGACGAACTTAAGATGTAAATAGCAAAATACTGTGTTTTTTTTTCAAAACTCCACATAATAAAGAAATAT
The DNA here is from genome assembly GCA_024610705.1 of Tetragnatha versicolor. Taxonomy (NCBI): domain Eukaryota; kingdom Metazoa; phylum Arthropoda; class Arachnida; order Araneae; family Tetragnathidae; genus Tetragnatha; species Tetragnatha versicolor. Next base: position 3,998,403 of record JANDEH010000020.1, read on the forward strand.
TTTTGTTTTCTCTTAATTATAGAGACATAGTGCTTTTTTAGTAAAATTTTTGCTTTAGGAATGCATGGAACGTAATTAAAACTTAAAAAATAGCTATTCCTTTATAAAAATAATTTTAATGATCTTTTTTTAGTTTTCATAAATTATTTATGAAACTTGGGTTTATTTTTATATAGTGGTACCTAATAAAAATTTGTAAATTCATTTGAAACAAATTAACCTTTCTTAGTAACACAACTCTTACCAAGGATGTCAAATTTAAGTATCTGCAACTAGAAACAAAGAGCATTTAGCAAAAACACAATACGAAAATTGGACGAATCTTTGTGCTTTTTGGGAAATAGAACTTCTCACACATTCTCAACGGGCAAAGCTTATTAACGACTCTTAAAGCTAAGCATTAAATAAATAACTATTTAAAATAATTAAGATAAGAAATTTTTAAATTTATGACTTATGTCACATTTTTCATGCATTTATCAAGTTATTTTTCATTTAATAAGTAGATTTGTTTAGTCTAAATCATCAAAAGTTTAATAAAACAATCAGTGGCGAATCCAGGATTTTTGTCTGGGGGTGGCTGAGTTTCAAATGTCTTAATTGTCCAAATATTATGTAATTCGCCACTGATACAGAAATTTTTACTTTAGTAAGTGTCTCCTTCAATATTGGATAATGAAAACGAGAAACAAAAAAAGAGGAAAATTTAATAAAAAAAAGAATGAAATTACCTTAGTATTTAAATAATAAATTTTATCAAGAGAACATTAAATATTAAAAAAAAGAATAAAATTACCTTAGTATTTAAATAATTAATTTTTATCTGGAGAACATTTAATATTATAAATGGTTTAAAATTAGTTTAATAATTTAACAGCCTTTTTGACATTTAACCTGTTTCAAAAATAATTGGTGAAACTTTTAAAAGACATATTTTTCTTAACAAGCGTTAAAATATACAGATAATTAAAATGAATCCTTTGAGTGAAATAGTCAAAATTTTAAAATCAACAGGAAATATTTTGATTCAATTCAATTTTAAATATAAAGAAAGAAAATATAACTTTTAAAATAATTTTCAAATAGTATTGCTCAAAAAATCATGAATGAAATTGATGACATGAAGATTTAAACAAAAATATTTTAATCATTTTTTAAATTAGTGTTTTAAACCAAAAGTTATAAATATAAAATATAAACAACCTTGTGAGAGAGAAACTATTTGAAAATAGCGAGTTATTTAATCCATCAAATGCTACCCATTTTTAAACTGATACTTTGGAGAGACTTAAATTAAAAACACACAGCGACACAGGCTAGCAAAAAATAGCTAAATGAAAATTTTCCGTCCATGTAAAAAATCAAGAAAACCTCACCCCCTTCAACAATTTAAAATTCCTACAAAATAATTTTGCTCATAAATTATTGAAATTTTGCATAAGATTTTATTAACCACTCTTCATAATATTCGCAAGATTATTTTATAGGAAAATAAATAACTATTTTTACACTAAATTACTATAGGAAATTAACTATTTTCATGTTCCATAATCATTGGCAAAATTTTAACACATGTAAAAAGTTTTTCTAAATTGAAAATATAGTATGTTTTCATAAAAAAAAGCCTTGGAAATTAATTATAAAGTAGTAAATAATAAGCTACAAAATAATTTGATGATTTATGCATTTAAAGAATTTGGGTTTATAAATGAAAAATTCATATTCTTTTACGCGTTTCTCACATTTCCAGTTTATACTCCCAGTCCCACAAAAATACAACATTCTTACCTGATCGGAAAACAATAGAATGTTGATGTATTTTTGTGGGACTGGTAGTATAAACTGGAAATGTGCCTTGAATCACCAAAAATTACTCACCAGCACAATGTTCAAATCAAGTACTAACTATCCACCTTCCACGACCGCGACACAAATGCTACTGTGCTCTCAGCACTTGCTGCACTGGCATCAATGTCACCCCTCCACCCTTCAAGATTCCAGGATCACGTGGTGAATTGTTTACATTTCAAAGAACACCCCAAAACAAGAAAATAGGCAAACGAGCAATCGGAGATATCCCCCTTTCCAGGAAAACCTTTTAGAAGGCCGGCGCGCCGGCGTGACAAAATAGAAGGGATATATCTCAAACGGGCTTGTAAATTTTCTTATGGGGGGAATGATTTGTAGGGTGTCAGGTTACAGCAATTAGCCAACAAGCAATGTTGTTGGGTCAGTAGCCGGCGCAGCAGGTCCCTTTTGTAGGCAAGTACCCCAGACAAAGCTCAGAGACAAACCTTATCGGTTGATTGATCGGTTGTCGGGCGCGGACCAACACATGTGTTTTTCGTTTGGGATCTCCGGTTCACCAAAAGAAAACGCCGGTAGCCCTTGAGCACCAGGCTTTCTGGCCCCTTAAAACAACATTGCAACGTCCACACATCCTGCCCAAGCAAAAGAGTGACACGCTTCGCCGCTTCCTGCTTTTTCTCATCTGATCTGGAGACCAACGACCCCCCTAATATAGGGGGAAACACTCCATATAGATGAGACTCCCATTTTCACTTCGCTTTTTTTGTTTTTTGCTCGCTTTCCTATCTTTTTTCTGTATTTTTAAAATTTTTTAAAAGGGCGCCTGAGCCCACGGGGGGGGCAATTGACCAGTTGCCCCCCCCCCCTGGATCCGCGCTTGAGTATACTTAGGTGATGGCCACGCTTGGAACAATGGATTTGGAGGTTCCTAGCGCCCCCTATGCATTATTTCTCACTATCGAACCCCATCGCGTGCCCTCCTCCCCCCTCGGCATTATCGGGCGGTTTATCATCGCGATGTTTTGCCGCGGCTTCGATTTTCGGGGTCGGACGGCTGCTCCTGTTTTTGTTCGATCCTCTCTCTCTCTCCGCTTTGTTCTTTTCTCTCTCTCTCAGTTCGATTGCGGTCCGTTGCCCGGGAGTCCAAAAAATGAAAAGAAAAAAAACGATCGGAACAAAGAAATCGAGGAGTTTTGACGCTTTTCAATCGAAGGGTTGTTTGGGACGGACGGAACTTTTTTTTAGCGTTCGGTTTCTCGGGTTTTATTGTGAGGTAGGTGGGAATGAGCGTGTTGTCTTCGTGCCGGGTATCGTACTTTTTTTGTGTGCGGAAGGGGTTTCGTAAAATTAGTCGCATTGATTTGTTTTCTGATTTGACGTGGCCTCTGTAAGGACGATCGTTGACAGTGAGTAAGAGTGTCAGACGGTGGTCTGTTTAAAAATGTGTGAGAAAGATTGGATGCACTTAGCAGTGGCGTAGCCAAAAAAGTTTTTTCGGTGGGGGTATGGGGTAGTTTCAGGTGGTTTTTTATGGTCAATAAAGGAATAATTCTAAATTTAGGGAGGGAGTATAAGGTATATCCTCAAATCCCTTTCTCTGTCTACGTTCGCTCCTGTCTCATAGTCATCGTTTTTAACTTAAGAATTTAAGAATAGGACATATTGTCGTAAAGTGTTATTTAAGTTTTTCTTTGAGTAACTTCCTTTCATTATCAAAAGTATCAGTCTGCCTATTTTATTTTTGAGTAAATTTAATGTTCTTCTACCCAAAGAAAATATTTACTTCTCATGTTATTCAAAAACATTAGCATAATCCGAAATATTTCTAACTAAATTGGCAACAAGAATTAAATGAATCCATGATAAATATTAATTATAATCAATGATAATAATAATAATGATATTAAGTTTAATAACATTCTATTAGTATTACAAAAAGGTAAATAACCTTCAGCTGGGAAAAAGAACAAAAAATGTTTTTATAATATATAATTTATAAATGTGACCACCACATACATATAAAAATAATAAGCACTCGATATTATTATTTTAAAATTTAAGTATTAGGTGCATAGAATGATCCTCAATATGCGTGCTTTGCGTAAAAAGGTAGATTTTGACAAAGGATACTGAAGTTGTTTTCACTGCGATAAGAGTACATCAAAGGAAAAACAACTTTTACAGGTCACAGTGGGTAAAGTTGTTTCTCCCTTAGTGACTTCATGGTTCTTGTTAGTTTTCCCTCTATTTTAATTAAGTGTTGATTTATGTGTTTTCAATTTAATTTCTGTACTTTTCCTGATTAAGTGCACTGAATTCAAACAAATGTTTACAAATTTATTTACATATTGACAAACAAAATGAAAAAATATTTTTCAAATCACCTGGGATCGTATAACGATCCATGTACTTAGCTTGCAAATTTTAAGCATTTGAAATTTTTAAAGCTAATAAAATAGTACTTAAAATTCCTTTAAATATAAAAAATTTCCTCTTTAACCCATAATCCAGTTCTTTAGCACTGTCAATCCTATCCCTCCCAAAATTGCAATTGAATTCTATTGTAAATATGGGGCGTTTATGGTGTAAAATAATCTATCTGTGTGTAGTGTATGCAGTGATTTGTTCTTTGATTTTCTTACAAACTAAATTATAATTATTTTTATATGATGCATCTTCCTAACTTTTTTCATATTTTTGTTGTGTTTGTATATGTTGCTTCCTGGCATGGAAAATTTTTTCTGTAGGGCAGATTTTTCCTCATTTTTATAAATGGTATTTGTTCTGTTCTTGATAACATACACTGTTTATTATTTGCTGATGATGCAAAATTTTACTTTGGTATTAAATTCCTTTGTTATGTGAGAGTTATGCAGGCAGATTTAAATAAGATTTATCAATATAGTATTGATAATCAACTCAATTTTAACATTAATAAATATAAAAAACTTACCTTCTCAGGAAACTTCTCTACTTTTGAAACTACTTACTTTTTTGGTAATCCTAAAATTAATGATGTACAAATAAAAATGTGTGTTACATGCAAAGGGATCTTGGAGTCATATTTGACTCTCAATTAAATTTTCAACTTCATATTGATCATATACTAATCAAAGCTTTAGAAATATTGGGTTCCTGTGTAGAAATAGTTCCTTTGTAAATGATATTGATGATTTCCGCTCTCTTTATATTATAGGGGAGAGTGTTGTACCTACGGACGGTTGTACCTTCAGCCACCTCATTTTAAAATTCGGGAAAAAATGTAAATTTGAATTTGTGGTCGATTTTGAATGTAAACAGATGCTATCTAGTTGCTTACGTGAAATCAACTGTTTAAAATATTATTTAAATTTTCTATAATAAAAATACTGTTTTTAGGTGCTCAAAGTTTTTTTTAGTGCATCACTACATTAATTATTTTCTTCCTCTATGATTATGATATGATAAAATGGGATATATGGGGGAATCCCCGAGATTTTGACTTTTTAGTTTTGATATTAGAAATAGTCAGATCTCAATTCTTTTATCTTTTATAGAACTTTGAATGCAAAAACACCTGATGCTGTACCTTCGGACACCATAAGTGTTGTACCTACGGACACGTTCTTGTGGGTGTCTGTAGCTAATCAGCGTTTTAGAATCAGGTTTCATTTAACTGAATACATTTTAATAAATGTTAAATTAATTCTAAATGGTAATCTATTTGTCAGCGATTATTTTCAAGTGAATTTTAGATGAAAAATCAAATATTTTGTGATCTAAACTACTTTTTTAAATTTATGATTCTACTTGGAATTTAATGTAAAATATGGTGTAAAACCCTAAGCACCCTATCACATTTAAGTATGATGATTAAAAAAACTTAAACTTTCCACTGAAGAAGATTTACCACCAAATTATTACTGTTATTACCACCAAATGCTTGCACAACTAAGTGTCGATCGAATTGGGTTTTTTGGATCAGTGAAGTTGTCAGATCAATCAGCATGATTGATGAAACTATTACCTTAAATTCTGATCTGAAAATACCATGTGATTTTTGTGTTTTTGGTAAAAAATCAAGACTTTTATCATTCAACTTCGTTTTAATGATCATTTACGATCTAAAACTATATTACTTTAAAAAATCTATTTTCAATTTTAAAAAGGCTTGAAATAGGTCATTAAAAGGTAATTCATCAATAAAAATGTTCATTCTTAGTTTTTTTCAACTAAAACTTCCCTTTTTAAGGGTGTCCACAGGTACAACTGGGTCTGTCCATAGGTACAACAGGTTGTTGTACCTTTGGACACAAATTTTTCCAAGTTATTATAAATGATTAAAAATCCAATTTTCAAGATTTTGGCTAATAAAAAATATCTCTCTACTCACAAAGGTTAGAACTATAGGTTGGGCACTTTAAATGGTCAAAATGTGATTTTACCTGTCTTGGAAAAATCCAAACGTGATTTTTGTCCATAGGTACAACACTCTCCCCTATGTCTTATTCGTAGTAAACTTGAATATTGCTCAGTAATATGGAATCCGAAATCTAATTCTTTTGTTGATATGATTGAACGGGTTCAGATGAAGTTTTTTAGATTTCTTAATTTTAAGTTTCACAATATTCAATTTGTTTCATTTAATTATTATGAATTATGTACAACTTATAGGTGTAATTCATTGCAACAACGACGAGTTTACTTTGATATTTTGTTTGTTTACAATTTAGTTAATTTTTATATTGATTGCGCTGAATTTTTGTCTTTATTTAATTTTCATATACCGTGTATTTATAACACCAGATACCATGTAACCTTTAAATTACCTATTGTTAAAACAGAAAAAGCTAAATGTGCTATCATGTATAGCAGTGGTGCCCAACCTTTTTTTTTCCCGAGGGCCAATTTGCTTTTAAAGATTTATCTCGCGGGCCACACAAAAAACACTTTTTAGGATTTTTCTAAACATGAAGAAAAATTGGGTACCCATTTTCAATGAGAAGTTTGCATCTGTTTGGAGGATACTAGTCCTTAAAATTGAATTAAGATGATTATCTGTTTCGCAATATTGTGTTCTTTAAACACTGCCACAGTCTCCTTACATACGGTTTATATTCTCGCTGAATGAAGAAATATTAATTTGTCCACTTTTCTTGAATATTTCGGCATTTCGATTGAATCTTCAACTTTTTACGATCGGACATCTTTTCGAAGTTTGGTTTTAAAAAGATCCTTTTAAACTGAATTCAAATGGCTGAAAAATATTTATCCAATCAATGGCAAATTCTCCGTATATAGAAAAAACTAAAACAGAGAAGTAAAAAAATTATTACCGGAGATCATTTCTTTTTTATCATGTTTTTTTAGATGGAAGTTCCATAATGTCTCGCACGATGTCGTGGTTTTTGTTTTAAGATTTAACAAGTCCGCGGACCACATGGATCAGCCTCGCGGGCCACAAATGGCCCGCGGGCCGTAGGTTGGGCACCACTGATGTATAGAATATGCAATAGTTTCAATTCCTGCAATATGGATCTCAGTATGTCAAAGAGTTCTTTTGTTAAATTACTTACTGGTTTTGTTTCTTCTAATTAATTTTATTTTTTATTTCCCTTTTTCCACCACTTGGATTTTATCTGTAATTGTGTTGGAATAAATAAATAAACAAATATTACGTAAATAAGTGAGTAATTAAAGTGTGAAAATATGAATAACAAAATAAATATAAAGAAGTATAAAAATACAAATAGAAATAATGTAAAATAATAAAATGAAATAATACATAAATTTCGAATAAGTGTAAGTTAATAATTTAGTAAATTTTACTCTCAAAGTTACTGCCATTACAAAATAAAGCAAATTAAAGCCCTTTTTTACTGACTTAGATTTAAACTAGTAGTAAAGCATGAGTTGCAAACAGGGAGAGCGCTAGAAGCTAATCGCGATCAAGCCGAATTTGAATCGATCGTAACATTAAGGTTTTTTTTTTATTTTATTCTGAATTTGGTAATTTCACGAGATATTAGATGTTGTAAGTATAGGTAATTTTTGTTAAATCTTAAATTTTCGAAATGGTTGAAATTTGGATCGGGCGTTGATGTAGTGCTTCCCCTGTTTACAACTCACGCTTCGCCTACGATTTAAGTTTAAACCATCCAGGATATCCCTTTATTAGTAACATCCAAATGTTTCTTTTAATTCGAGTAACTTGTTCCAATAAACTAAATTGTTTATTAGTAAACATATAATTGCATATTATTCTATTCCTTTGTCGGTTTCATCTAACAAAACTCGTAATGCCAATATCAACCCCGCAACACCATTCAACAAAAATCCGAAACTATCCCGCAAAAATCCCATCACCCACCGCAGCCACATTATTCACTGGGACCGCACATAAAACCACCCACTCCAATCCCAAAAAGAGAGAGAGAGAAAAAAATCTCCGCTCTGACGACTCCGCGAACGACGTCCGAACCAACTTTTTCATTAATAACCGCCGGGGCATCGATCCCCCCTCCAAAAAGCCCCGGCCGACCGGCCCTAATTAGCCCCCTTCGGAAATAGGCCTCGTAGATTAGCCCCCCTCCCGGCTGCCAGGGTCAGATAACGAGGCTCTGTTATTAGCGCTCGTTTCCATGGCGACCCGGCCCTTTGAAGTGCGGTCCGCTTTTAATTTTCTTGCAGCCCCGCTTCAGGTTTTGCCGCCGCCGTGGAGGAATTATGTATAGAATGGGCATTGAACACCTACCCCCATTGAGCTGTGACTCCATTATTAGGACAAACATTATTAATTGCATTTGTTATCGTTATTGTTATCATAATTCTTACTATTGTCAGAATTCCTGTATTTGTTATTGTGATTTTTACAATGATGTGTTTGTTATAACTATATCACAGAGTATAGAGCTTACCGATATTCCAAACGGCAGTTTTCCTTTTTAGGTACTTAATTTAATTCATGCTCCCAGATAATAATTAATTTCACTAGCAGCCAATCGGAGAAGGCGAAATGCGAAAGTGATTCCTGATTGGATATGGAACTTCTGTCAGGTGGCATTTAAATTTCATCGGTGTTGTTTTTTTCCCTCCAGTTCCGATTTGGATTTCAGTGACAGCTTCAGTGAGCGGATGACAGAATTAGCAGGAATGACGTGGTATTAAAGTAGGTCAGTCCGCGTTTGGCCTAAAGTTTGTCTATGGGAAAAGCCCTGTTAAAAAAGTTGCCATTAGCGTCTATGGAGAGGAATCCTCTATTAAGCTCTATACTCTGTGAACTGTATATTGCGTAGTTACTCGTATTGTGTTGTGGCAATACTGGATAAATATAGCTTGTCTGTCTTCGGCGGTGTATTGCGAAATCTTGTATTGTGGAAGGCACGTTTAGGGTTGCACTAACCGCCTAGCGAGAAAAGATAACTATACTCTATACTGGTTTAAACTAATCGTATTATACTCTGTTCATTTTGAATTGGCGCCTGAGAAATAGTGCTTTCCCCTCGGTAAAAGCGTAACCCTGGTTACGCTCTTTGCGCAGCCAATAGTAAGCTATCTTCACCCCTTTGACGTTGATAGTTGCCATGGTTACCGACTCAGTGGCGGGGGAAGGAAATGTACTCAGGCGCCTATATTCAAAATGAATAGAGTAAGAAGGGTTATCATAATATGTGAAGGTTCAAACCTATCTCCCGCGAAATTTTCATGATCGTTTATATACTTCATTTTTTTTTAAATTCTTAAGATAACTAGGAGCTATTGTCTTCGAGTGTCCCCCAAGGATACCAATTATCAAAAATGAGTAAAAACTAAAAACACTACACTCTAAAAACGATTTATCAAAATTGAGTAAAAAGTACTCAAAAAGGCTCCGATCCAATAAGTACTCAAATTTGAATACATGAATATACTCATTCTGAAATGTGCATACTCAAAAATGAAACATCGTGAGCTCATTTTTGAGTTCAAGCTCAAGATGTTTCATTTTTGAGTGGTATGCACATTTTCAGAAATGAGTATATTCATGTATTCAAATTTGAGTACTTATTGGATCGGAGCCTTTTTGAGTACTTTTTACTCAATTTTGATACAATCGTTTTAAGAGTGTATACCTCAGACTGGGTCAACTTTTAAAAATCTTTTCTCCACAAATCTATGACACAAAGGGTAAATTCGACTTTATTGTACTAATAGAGGCTTTCTCTTCAGAGAAACTAATTTGGGTCTAAAACCCTATATCGAACAAGTCAAGCTAAGGCCCTGAGTAATATAAAGTACTTTCTCTCGGACATTTTCTTTTTTAACGCGAAATTTATATAGTTGTAAGTCGCATCACATCTTCTAAAACTGTGTCCTTTTATAATCACTCCCCTAAAAAACTGGCTTGAATGGGTAAAATTACTTTTTCACTAAATGACTGGACATTTTTCTTGTAAGTAAAAAATTATCGAACCCCTTTCCCCATAACTTTTCTGAAAGAGAGATCATTCCTCCGAAATCCACTCGTCAATGGGACTTTCCATGTTGCGGATGATTTTATTTTTGCCACTCACTATGTTCTGTCACCAATCCAAAGCCCCCGACCCCTCTACTGGTTATTCGATCGTCCTCCTCCCTCCACTCGCTCTGATGAGGGGATTTGCCGCTGCGACGCAAATTAGGGGTGGGGGAGGGAATTAGTTGGAATCGAACGGAGAGAACAAAGTTTGACGGGGTGTCATCTCTCGGATGGAGGGGAGTGGGAATAAAAGTCGGAGATCGTCGGGACGGAAAAATCGCTGTGACGGGGACGTCAACTGGGGTGAATGGGACGCCTTCTTGTGAGGACACTTTTCGTTGAAAAGTAATTTCCAAACTTTTTTATGGGTGGGAAGATTCTTTGTCCGGCTTCCTTTGAATTAATGATTTAGGTGGGACCAAACTCATCGCAGATGGTATTTGTTTCTTCTTTTTCCTCTCGCCAGTGCTGACATTGGGGGGGGGGACCGTCCCCCGAAATATTTTAGCCTTCCCCCCATTTTGGGTTAGAAAAAGTTTAAAAAATTGAAAAAATTAAAGTTGCTTCTCATGTTATTTAAAAGTACCTATCCGAATAGTCCAAAATATTCCTAATTAAAAATGGCAACAAGAATTAATATTCATGACAAATATTAGTAATTATAATCAATAGTAATAATAATAATATATTTTTTATATATATTTTTATATATATTTTTTTATATATATTTATAGCTTTTATATATATTTATTCTTTCTCTCTTGTAATATTTCCATGTTTATATATAACTAGCGGATATGCCCGGCCTTGCACGGGTGGAGTGTATAATTTTTTTAAATTAAATTTTCTCAAAATATATTTATAATTTTTAAATCAGCAATTACCAATCATCCCGGTATCCCAGACGCCTTTTTCCTATCCCGGTGTTCCCGGTAATTTTTCATATCCCGATGTTCCCGGTTATTTTCCTTATTCCGATGTTCCCGATCATTTTCCTTATCCCGATGTTCCCGATAATTTTCCTATCCCGATGTTCCCGATAATTTTCCCATCCCGATGTTCCCGATAATTTTCCTATCCCTATGATCGAGGTAATTTTTATGTCCCGGTAATCCCGGTACTTTTTTCCTATCCCGATGTTCTCGGTAATTTTTCTTTTCCCGGTATTCTCGGCAATGTTTCCTAGTAAATTAAAGAGTCTAGTGAACAAAAATAACAAATTTGAAACAATAATAAAAGATCTAGTAAATTTAAAAGTCTAGTGAACCGTTTCATTGGAAACAATGTTTTATTTTCAAGTCGTTTTCCATGAAAAAAATTTTTCACTTTTCCATAAATATTTAAATTTTAAAAGAAAAAAATCTTGAAATAAGGGAAAGTAACGTTTGAAAATAAATTATTTGAATTTATTTTAGCGTTTTCACAACTTATATCCTTTTTAAATGGACAATTATAGAGTTTTTCCTGTTAAAATATTTGATTTTTGGAGGTTTTCATCTCGTTAACAATAGTGAGTCGAGCAGATCTACTCTGGTAGAGAAATGGAGAAATAAGCGTTTCGGGCTATAAATTCGTTAATTACTCGAAAACGTTCGATTTTAAAGCTTTGAAAACTATCCCAAGTTACTCCCCGACTCGGAATACGTCGAGTTTGGTTTCGGTCCGTGGCCTATTTCAAGAGATTACCCAGAGACTCCAACTTTCAAAGATGGTTGTCAGTAGTCCTAGAGTAAGGAAAATTTTTTTGGAAGTTGACCCTAAAAACAGGATTGTTTTAGACACCTAGTCCAATTTTTTAGCGATTTTTTCCCCTGCCATGCATCCCCCTTGATGTCATATCTGAAACAGGTTATAATCTAACAATATTTTTAAAAATACTGCATTAAGCTTCAGAGTGATCTAACAGTAAATATTTACAACTTAGGAAATCCTTAAGAAAAATTAGTTAAAAACACTGACTAAAATCGATAAAAACGTGATCCGAGAGGTATCACTGGACTTACTAGGCTCCTCTGGCCATGCTTTTTCCTACAGTGTAATTCAATGTGAAAAGAAGCCAGCTTCAACTACGCGCGGGAAAACGGTACTTACGCGAAAAATCGCTGTTTTCGACTTTTCCGCCGAACGCGATCCTAAAAACCGGAACACGGCTTCTAACCACTATAAAGTTGTTTTTTCCACATCGCACTAACAACGCAAGAAGAAGCCGATTTCAACTTGCCGCCCGCCGCTGCACCGTCCAAGAAAGAAGTCGAGGGAAGAACGGAATACACCGCTAGCAACAAAAAACCCGATCGCTCGCCACCCTGTTTTATGTAGACTGAAAATATCCTAAAAATAGAGCATAATTGTGAAAAAACTTGCGCTTTTAAGTGCTTTTTATGATTGATTTCCGATTTTCCGTAGCTTTTTTGATGTTATCCGTAGTCCGTAGTTTAACGACGGCATCCGTAGAAACTACGGAGAATCCGTAGTAGTTGGAGTCTCTGGATTACCCCGGACATACATACATACACACACACATACACACATACATCGCCCGTTAGCCTTTTATTTATACAGAGACTAGCGGATATGCCCGGCCTTGCACGGGTGGAGTGTATAATTTTTTTTAAATTAAATTTTCTCAAAATGCATTTATAATTTTGTAAATCAGCAATTACCAATCATCCCGGTATCCCAGACGTCTTTTTCCTATCCGTGTTCCCGGTAATTTTCCTATCCCGATGTTCCCGGTACTTTTCCTATCCCGATGTTCCCGATAATTTTCCTATCCCGATGTTCCCGGTAATTTTCCTTTTCCCGGTGTTATCGGCAATGTTTCCTAGTAAATTAATGAGTCTAGTGAACAAAAATAACAAATTTGAAACAATAATAAAAGATCTAGTAAATTGAAAAGTCTAGTGAACCGCTTCGTTTGAAACAATGTTTTATTTTCAAGTCGTTTTCCATGAAAAAAAATTTTCACTTTTCCATAAATATTTAAATTTTAAAGGAAAAAAATCTTGAAATAAAGGAAAGTAACGTTTGAAAATAAATTATTTGAATTTATTTTAGCGTTTTCACAACTTATATCCTTTTTAAATGGACAATTATAGAGTTTTTCCTGTTAAAATATTAAATGTTTGAAGGTTTTCATCTAGTTAACAATAGTGAGTCGAGCAGATCTACTCTAGTAAAGAAATGGAGAAATAAGCGTTTCGGGCTATAAATTCGTTAATTACTCGTCATTATTCGATTTTAAAGCTTTGAAAACTATCCCAAGTTACTCCCCGACTCGGAATACGTCTATACGTCGAGTTTGGTTTCGGTCCGTGGCCTATTTCAAGAGATTACCCCGGACATACATACACACATACCCACATACACACATACATCGCCCGTTAGCCTTTTATTTATACAGAGACTAGCGGATATGCCCGGCCTTGCACGGGTGGAGTGTAAAAATTTATATTTTTAAGTTTTCTCTAAATACATTTATAATTTTGTGAATCAACAATTACCAATCATCCCGGTATCCCAGGCGCCTCTTTCATATCCCGGTGGTCCTGGTAATTTTTCCTATCCCGATGTTCCCGATAATTTTTATGTCCCGGTGGTCCCGGTATTTTTTCCTATCCCGATGTTCCCGGTAATTTTTCATATCCGGGTGTTCCCGGTAATTTTTCATATCCCGATGTTTCCGGTAATTTTTCATATCCCGATGTTCCCGATAATTTTCCTATCCTTATTTTCCCGATAATTTTCCTATCCCGATGTTCCCGGTAATTTTCCTATCTCAATGTTCCCGGTAATTTTTCATATCCCGATGTTCCCGATAATTTTCCTATCCCGATGTTCCCGATAATTTTCCTATCCCGATGTTCCCGATAATTTTCCTATCCCGATGTTTCCGATAATTTTCCTATCCCTATGATCGAGGTAATTTTTATGTTCCGGTAATCCCGGTACTTGTTTTTTCCTATCCCGATGTTCCCGGTAATTTTTCTTTTCACGGTGTTCTCGGCAATGTTTCCTAGTAAATTAAAGAGTCTAGTGAACAAAAATAACAAATTTGAAACAATAATAAAAGATCTAGTAAATTGAAAAGTCTAGTGAACCGCTTCATTTGAAACAATGTTTTATTTTCAAGTCGTTTTCCATGAAGAAAATTTACACTTTTCCATAAATATTTAAATTTTAAAGGAAAATATCTTAAAATAGGGGAAACTAACGTTTCAAAATTAAATATTTGAATTTATTTTGGTGTTTTTACAACTGATATAGTTTTTAAATGGACAATTATCGAGTATTTCCTGTTGAAATAGAAGGTTTTGAAGGTTTTCATCTCGTTAACAATAGTGAGTCGAGCAGATCTGCTCTAGTAGAGAAATGGAGAAATAAGCGTTTCGGGCTATAAATTCGTTAATTACTCGTAATTATTCGATTTTAAAGCTTTGAAAACTATCCCAAGTTTCTCCCCGACTCGGAATACGTCTATACGTCGAGTTTGGTTTCGGTCCGTGGCCTATTTCAAGAGATTACCCCGGACATACCCACACACACACATACATCGCCCGTTAGCCTTTTATTTATACAGAGACTAGCGGATTTGCCCGGCCTTGCACGGGTGGAGTGTATAAGTATTTTTATTTCGAGTTTTCTTAAAATACATTTATTATTATGTAAATCAGCAATAACCAATCTTCCCGTATCCCTTCGTAGGCGAAAGCGAAGCGGCAGTAGGCGATAGTTCTCTAAGGGCCGGATGCAACTCCGTTTCGTTACATTCTAAGGAACCGTATTTCACCGTTGTTCACCGTACTACGATAACGTCAGGTCAGGAACAGGCGTCGGCCGTTTCATCCGCTGCCGTTTTCCTCTGATTGGTTGAAATGCCCGATGACGTAGCTCCATTTATTTATTCCAACCAATCAGTGGCAAGCTGGGCAAATGACTAAAGAAAACGATAGTTGAGTTGTTTGGAAGTAGGATTCGACCAGCTTCAACCGTCAACCAAATCGTCGTAAAACGGAGTTGCATATGGCCCTAACTAAGCGAATGCTTCGCGGTATGACCATTTGCCTAACTGTCGTTATGTGACGTCACGAGTTCGCCTAGACTGGTATACTCTACCAGGCGATACGATCGCGGTTAGGCCCCTCTCTCCTATCCCAGTGTTCCCGGTAATTTTAAAGTCCCGGTGTTCCCGGTAATTTTTTCCTGTCCCGGTGTTCCCGGTAAATTTTCTTATCCCGATGTTCCCGATAATTTTCCTATCCCGGTGTTCCCGGTAAATTTTCTTATCTCGATGATGTTCCCGGTAATTTTTCCTCTCCCGATGTTCCCTGTAATTTTTCCTCTCCCGATGTTCCCGGTAATTTTTCCTCTACCGATGTTTCTGGTAATTTTTTCCTTTCCCGATGTTCCCGGTAATTTTTCCTCTACCGATGTTTCTGGTAATTTTTTCCTTTCCCGGTGTTCCCGGTAAATTTTCTTATCTCGATGATGTTCCCGGTAATTTTTCCTCTACCGATGTTCCTGGTAATTTTTTCCTTTCCCGGTGTTCCCAGTAATTTTTCCTCTCCCGATGTTCCCGGTAATTTTTCCTCTCCTGATGTTCCCGGTAATTTTTCCTCTCCCGATGTTCTCGGTAAGTTTTCCTATCCCAGTGTTACCAGTAATTTTTAAATCACAGTGTTCCCGCTCTAGTAAATTAATAAATCTAGTGAACAAAGTAAAAAAATTGAAACTAAAATAAAAGGTCTAGTAAATTTAAAAGTCTAGTGAACCGCTTCATTTGAAACAACGTTTTATTTTTAAGTCGTTTTCCATGAAAAAAAAGTTACTCTTCCATAAATATTAAAATTTTAAAGGAAAATATCTTAAAATAGGGGAAAGTAACGTTTCAAAATAAATTTTTTGAATTTATTTTGATGTTTTTACAACTGATAAAGCTTTTAAATGGACAATTATAGAGTTTTTCCTGTTAAAATATTTAATTTTCAAGGTTTTCATCTCGCTTACAATAGTGAGTCGAGCAGATCTGCTCTGGTAGAGAAATGGAGAAATAAGCGTTTCGGGCTATAAATTCGTTAATTACTCGTAATTATTCGATTTTCGAGCTTTGAAAACTATCCCAAGTTACTCCCCGACTCGGAATACGTCTATACGTCGAGTTTGGTTTCGGTCCGTGGCTTATTTCAAGAGATTACCCCGGACATACCCACACACATACATACCCACACACATACATACCCACACACATACATCGCCCGTTAGCCTTTTATTTATACAGAGACTAGCTGATATGCCCGGCCTTGCACGGGTGGAGTGTATACATATTTTTTTTAAATTAAATTTTTTAAAATATATTTATAATTTTTAAATCAGCAATTACCAATCATCCCGGTATCCCAGACGTCTTTTTCCTATCCGTGTTCCCGGTAATTTTCCTATCCCGATGTTCCCGGTACTTTTCCTATCCCGATGTTCCCGGTACTTTTCCTATCCCGATGTTCCCGGTACTTTTCCTATCCCGATGTTCCCGATAATTTTCCTATCCCGCTGATCGAGGTAATTTTTATGTCCCGGTAATCCCGGTACTTTTTTTTCCTATCCCGATGTTCCCGGTAATTTTCCTTTTTCCGGTGTTCTCGGCAATATTTCCTAGTAAATTAATGAGTCTAGTGAACAAAAATAATAAATTTGAAACAATAATAAAAGATCTAGTAAATTTAAAAGTCTAGTGAACCGCTTCATTTGAAACAATGTTTTGTTTTAAAGTCCTCTTCCATGAAAATAAAATTGTTAATAATATCCGTGTTCCCGGTAATTTTCCTATCCCGATGTTCCCGGTACTTTTCCTATCCCGATGTTCCCGGTACTTTTCCTATCCCGATGTTCCCGATACTTTTCCTATCCCGATGTTCCCGGTAATTTTCCTATCCCGATGTTCCCGATAATTTTCCTATCCCGATGTTCCCTGTAATTTTCCTATCCCGATGTTCCCGATAATTTTCCTATCCCGATGTTCCCGATAATTTCCTTATCCCGATGTTCCCGATAATTTTCTTATCCCGATGTTCCCGATAATTTTCTTATCCCGATGTTCTCGGTAATTTTTCTTTTCCCGATGTTCTCGGCAATGTTTCCTAGTAAATTAATGAGTCTAGTGAACAAAAATAACAAATTTGAAACAATAATAAAAGATCTAGTAAATTGAAAAGTCTAGTGAACCGCTTCATTTGAAACAATGTTTTATTTTTTAATTCGTTTTCCATGAAGAAAATTTACACTTTTCCATAAATATTTAAATTTTAAAGGAAAATATCTTAAAATAGGGGAAACTAACGTTTCAAAATTAATTATTTGAATTTATTTTGGTGTTTTTACAACTGATATAGTTTTTAAATGGACAATTATCGAGTTTTTCCTGTTAAAATATTTAATTTTTGAGGTTTTAATCTCGTTTACAATAGTGAGTCGAGCAGATCTGCCTGGTAGAGAAATGGAGAAATAAGCGTTTTCGACTATAAATTCGTTAATTACTCGTAATTATTCGATTTTCGAGCTTTGAAAACTATCTTAAGTTACTCCCCGACTCGGAATACGTCTATGCGTCGAGTTTGGTTTCGGTCCGTGGCCTATTTCAAGAGATTACCCCGGACATACCCACATACACACACACATACACACACATCGCCCGTTAGCCTTTTATTTATACAGAGACTAGCGGATATGCCCGGCCTTGCACGGGTGGAGTGTATAATTTTTTTTAAATTAAGTTTTCTAAAAATACATTTATAATTTTTAAATCAGCAATTACCAATCATCCCGGTATCCCAGACGGTATTCCTATCCCGGTGGCGGATATGCCCGGCCTTGCACGGGTGGAGTGTATAAGTATTTTTATTTTGAGTTTTCTTAAAATACATTTATTATTATGTAAATCAGCAATAACCAATCTTCCCGGTATCCCAGGCGCCTCTCTCCTATCCCAGTGTTCCCGGTAATATTAAAATCCCGGTGTTCACGGTAATTTTTTCCTGTCCCGGTGTTCCCGGTAAATTTTCTTATCCCGATGTTCCCGATAATTTTCCTATCCCGGTGTTCCTGGTAAATTTTCCTATCCCGGTGTTCCCGGTAAATTTTCTTATCTCGATGATGTTCCCTGTAATTTTTCCTCTCCCGATGTTCCCAGTAATTTTTCCTTCCCCGGTGTTCCCAGTAATTTTCCCTCTCCCGATGTTCCCGGTAATTTTTCCTCTCCCGATGTTCCCAGTACGTTTTCCTATCCCAGTGTTACCAGTAATTTTTAAATCACAGTGTTCCCTCTCTAGTAAATTAATAAATCTAGTGAACAAAGTAAAAAAATTGAAAAAAAATCTAGCGGATATGCCCGGCCTTGCACGGGTGGAGTGTATATATTTTTTTTAAATTAAATTTTTTTAAATATATTTATAATTTTTAAATCAGCAATTACCAATCATCCCGGTATCCCAGACGTCTTTTTCCTATCCCGGTGTTCCCGGTAATTTTCCTATCCCGGTGTTCCCGGTAATTTTCCTATCCCGATGTTCCCGGTACTTTTCCTATCCCGATGTTCCCGATACTTTTCTTATCCCGATGTTCCCGATAATTTTCCTATCCCGCTGATCGAGGTAATTTGTATGTCCCGGTAATCCCGGTACTTTTTTTTCCTATCCCGATGTTCTCTTTAATTTTCCTTTTCCCGGTGTTCTCGGCAATGTTTCCTAGTAAATTAATGAGTCTAGTGAACAAAAATAATAAATTTGAAACAATAATAAAAGATCTAGTAAATTGAAAAGTCTAGTGAACCGCTTCATTTTAAACAATGTTTTAATTTTAAGTCCTCTTCCATGAAAATAAAATTTACACTTTTCCATAAATATTTAAATTTTAAAGGAAAATATCTTAAAATAGGGGAAAGTAACGTTTCAAAATTAATTATTTGAATTTATTTTGATGTTTTTACAACTGATATAGTTTTTAAATGGACAATTATCGAGTTTTTCCTGTTAAAATATTTGATATTTGAAGGTTTTCATCTCGTTAACAATAATGAGTCGAGCAAATCTACTCTGGTAGAGAAATGGAGAAATAAGCGTTTTCGGCTATAAATTCGATAATTACTCGTAATTATTCGATTTTAAAGCTTTGAAAACTATCTTAAGTTACTCCCCGACTCGGAATACCTCTATACGTCGAGTTTGGTTTCGGTCCGTGGCCTATTTCAAGAGATTACCCCGGACATACCCACATACACACACATATACACACACACATCGCCCGTTAGCCTTTTATTTATACAGAGACTAGCTGATATGCCCGGCCTTGCACGGGTGGAGTGTATAAATTTTTTAAAATAAATTTTCTCAAAATATATTTATAATTTTTAAATCAGCAATTACCAATCATCCCGGTATCCCAGACGCCTTTTTCCTATCCCGGTGTTCCCGGTAATTTTTCATATCCCGATGTTCCCGGTTATTTTCCTTATCCCGATGTTCCCGATCATTTTCCTTATCCCGATGTTCCCGATAATTTTCCTATCCCGATGTTCCCGATAATTTTCCTATCCCGATGTTCCCGATAATTTTCCTATCCCGATGTTCCCGATAATTTTCCTATCCCGATGTTCCCGGTAATTTTTCATATCCCGATGTTCCCGGTTATTTTCCTTATCCCGATGTTCCCGATCATTTTCCTTATCCCGATGTTCCCAATAATTTTCCTATCCCGATGTTCCCGATAATTTTCCTATCCCGATGTTCCCGATAATTTTGCTATCCCGCTGATCGAGGTAATTTTTATGTCCCGGTAATCCCGGTACTTTTTTTTTCCTATCCCGATGTTCCCGGTAATTTTCCTTTTCCCGGTGTTCTCGGCAATGTTTCCTAGTAAATTAATGAGTCTAGTGAACAAAAATAACAAATTTGAAACAATAATAAAAGATCTAGTAAATTGAAAAGTCTAGTGAACCGCTTCATTTGAAACAATGTTTTATTGTCGTTTTCCATGAAGAAAATTTACACTTTTCCATAAATATTTAAATTTGAAAGGAAAATATCTTAAAATAGGGGAAACTAACGTTTCAAAATTAATTATTTGAATTTATTTTGGTGTTTTTACAACTGATATAGTTTTTAAATGGACAATTATCGAGTTTTTCCTGTTAAAATATTTATTTTTCGGAGGTTTTTATAATCTCTTTAACAATAGTGAGTCGAGCAGATCTATCTAGTAGAGAAATGGAGAAATAAGCGTTTTCGGCTATAAATTCGCTAATTACTCGTAATTATTCGATTTTATAGCTTTGAAAACTATCTTAAGTTACTCCCCGACTCGGAATACGTCTATACGTCGAGTTTGGTTTCGGTCCGTGGTCTATTTCAAGAGATTACCCCGGACATACCCACATACACACACACATACATCGCCCGTTAGCCTTTTATTTATACAGAGATAAACATATAATAAACCCATATTTTAAGAAAAGACCCCTTATTTTACGATTGAAATAAATAGGAGAAAACAATGTATCAAAATAAGATTATAGCATGACACTCTATTATTATATGGTTTAGTTTTGATTTATACTATACAGTCATATCCTCACAAAGGAAAGAAAGTTATGAAATTTTATCGATTAAATAATAGTTGCTTAGATGACTCTTGATTTTTAATTTATTTTAAGATATAGAGTTTCATACTTCGCATAAAAAATACTTTATTTTTTAATAGATAGTCTACTTCACATCTACTTTTTCGAAGTTTTCAAAGCTTTTGATAAGTTGGGAAGTTTTCGTATCTAACTGCAATTAATAAATGGCTTAAAAGATAATTTTTGTGCACAAAAATCAATAATTTTTTAAAGACTCGAATAGCTCTAAAACACATAACAAACAATCTTTACAAAATGAAGTGTACTTCTGAAAATAAAATTTTTATTACTAATTAAGGTAAATGTATTTCTTAGAATCGTACTTATTTAAAATAAAAAATGCCTTTATTTAAAAACATACACGAATATTCATGTTTCAATAGCAAAAAAGCACTAAAAACCTTGGTTTTATACTAATATGGTACTGTTTTTATCTCATTTCCTCGTTGTATTTACAGTTTTGTACGTCTAAAATACTAACCCAAACTCAACTGAAAAAAAAAATCTTAAAAAGTTAGTAGCCATGACTTAAATTTCGAGTAGTGTATGTTGTGTAAAATTCCGAGAAATTCATTTAGTTAATAATCTTCCTTATTTACTTTAATACGTTTTAGAGTGTTTCATTTCTTTAAAGGTAATCTCCTTTTTATAAAGTGGTTACGAAATACTCGTATTTAATTTTGTCCTAAAATTAGAGATTTGATTGTGAACTACGGAATATATGTTCGAAATAAGTTTCTTGCAAGCAGTTTCGAAATCAATTTCAAAATTGCCATTCCTCTCAAAGAACTGCAAATCTTTGTTAAAAACAAAAAAACAGTTTTAAATCTTTGCGAAAATGAATACTTTTTTTAGCTCACGAAAACAGTAAAATTGTAATTAAATTAGCTATTCTTTACCATTTTTAATGTTAAAAAAATTTTGTTATACAATACATATAAGAAGTATGTAAAGAAGATTATATCATCAGTTATTTTATTCAGTTTCACCTTTTCACAAACTTAATATTTTTAAATATCCTAAAAATTTTTAAGGCAGCTCAAAAACACTTGTACTATATGCAGAGGCATGTAGAGGCACTTTATTATTTTTTATTTTTGCGTTATGCAAAGATTAACTTTTTTTTTGGAAAATGATAACCTATGCAAATTATTCTGTTTTACTTTATTCCTGTAATATGTCCTTCTTGAACTAAAATCACAGATTTAAACTGTTGCTTGAAGTTGGAAAATGGTTTGCTATTCATAATTTAATTTTAAATTTCAACAAAACTATAAATGCATTTATTTTAACCTTAAACAAACAATTTCATTTTTAAATATTAAGTTTCATTATTATTTTGCAAGAATAATTTTAATTGCTACTGCCAGGAACTAATAAGAACCATTAGAACTAATAAATGGTATAAAATATTTAGGTTTGTATATTAGCTCTCACCTAAAATGGAAAACCCATTTTAATTGAACTATGCAAACGTTTCGCTTTATTTAAATAAAGTTTCACCGTCAAGATAGTTCAATTAAAAGTTACTCAAAGTTATTAAAAGTTACTCAGCCCTTTTTAAAGATATTGTACTTTTCTTGGTTCTTCACTTTAGTTAATTATGGAATCATAATTAATTTGAAGTTTCAAATACAAAACTTAACTTACTGCTTTTAATAATAATTCAAAATAAATTTTTCAAAACTTTCAGTTTTTTAGTTCCTATTTTCTTGATTTTTTAGAAACTTAAATTTACACCCTTACAAGATGTTGCTATTCAAAGACTTCAGACTAATGAAAGGATCAAATTCGACGCTTCCATAAAGATATCTTTCGAAAGCATTTCTTTTATCTTGCACCAAAACGTTTTAATAATCTACCCTAAATAAATGAATTGCAAAATATTGCCGGTTATTCTTCTTTCAAGCTAGTTTTATAGCACTATCAATAACTAAGGCCCAAAGACGTGGACCTTACTTCGGATACTCAACATCCCTTATCCCACAGTACACACAAATGCATAGGCGTAACGAGGGGGGGTTATTGGGGACGTAACCCCCCCCCATTGCATCGCTCCCTGCAACCCCCCAAAAAGTAGCTTCAAAACACTTTTTAGCATACAAAAATCCAAAAATTTTTCGGGGGAGGACCCCCGAACCCCCCCCCCTATTTTTACCTCTTACGTTATGGAGTAGCTTTGTTTTCTATGGTGAAAAATTAAACGTTTTTATTTCGAGAGGCGGGTTGATAATAACCTGAAATCCCCCGCTGAACGTAGCAAGGGCGTATGTCAATCTTTATGTTGAGGAGGGACAAGATGGAATATCCAAAAAATAGGTGATATTTTTTGGGGAAATTTCTTGAGGAAGACCCCCAATTAAAGTAATATTCAGCGTTAAAAGTTGTATAGGGAAAAAAATTTATATATCCTCAGAAAATTTTGAAAATACCTAGTAGTAGCTTCACAATGTGTAAATAATAAGTCCCTTTTCCGCTGGAAAAATTCTCTACTTTAAGACTCTACCCCCGAAAAATCTATCATGGATAAAAAGAAGCCACAGATTACTTTGGGCTCACCACTTGACCTTTAATTTTGATTGCGGCCCTCAAGGACTTAGAAGTTGGAAATGGAAACCCCAGTTTTAAAACATTAAAAACTGAAAAATTTTCCCTAGAAAATTGTGCTGTTTTCAAGGAACCGTTCTTTTCGGATTGAACCCAAAGAGCCTCAAAATAAGCTTAAACACTATTTTAAAAGACAAATTTTTAAAAAATTTCTGGGAAGAACCCCCAAACCCCCCTCTGAAATTTTGAGGTCTTTTATACTGTGTTTTACCCTTGAAAATTCAGCCTCTAAAATTAATTTTTGACCTTTGGAAATTTATAATTTATATAATTACATTTAAAATCTACTTCTTGATTGCTCTTTCAAAATTAACATTAATGAAAAATTATAAATATTTATTTAATTTAAAGCTATTGATTATAGTATACCTATACTATCATGATAAATCCTTTTTGGAAAGGAGTTATGTGTTGAAGTGGTTCACTGGCGGGATTAACACCATAACACCCCCCATGAGTCAACTCTAGTTACGCCACTGCACAAATGTCATTTCACGCATGGTCCCTTAATTACAATTCTCAACAATGACAATCTGCACTGAGCATTAGGGTGTTCCAAAAAAACTCGACTTTTGAAATTCTCAACTCTCACCCCCTAAAAATGTTCTTTATGGGAACATAAGACACTGTGATTTTTTTAAGAATTTTTAAAAATTATTTAGAGGTCGCTCAAAGTCATTGAATTTTCAAAAAATGGCCCAAAAAGGGTAAAATTTAACATTTTCCATAAATTTAAAAAAATTTTATATAAAGGTTCAGAGGCCATTATTTACATTTATTGGAGCCCTTTTTATTGTTTTAAACAAATTCTGTATTTATCATCTGGGTAGGAAATAAAACGCATTAGCATTAAAATCAAGAAATATTCGATATTTTTACCTTATGCATTTTTACACACAAAATATAAAAACTTTAAGCAATTGGTATTTGAAATAAATAAGGAAGATTTTTTAAACAATTAACAATATTTATCAACATTTTTTTTAAATATTACATATTTTTAAAAATTTAAAAATTAAATTACATATCAAAAAGATTTTTTCGATTGCACTTTGTGTAGGTCTTTCTATGCGAATCTACGATTTGCAACAAAAACTGCTTCTGCTCTTCATCTTTTGTTGCACAATTAAAATCTTGAATTAAGGCAACAGCCTGTTCAGCCACATCATTTACGCAAACTAAGTTTTTTGCGAATAATGCAGCCTCTTTATGAGATGGAGTATCTGACCAATCTTTAACAGGCACATTGAGAAAAGTATCTTCAATTTTTACTGTTTCGAAAAAGCTATGCGAAATACATAAATCCTCCAATTTGAGAGGAAGTACTTCTAATAGACGTGAACTTCTTTCATTCTATCTCCTAAAATTGCTGCTGTCTTAGATAGAAGTAACACTAGCATTAGAAGGTCAACTATGATATTGGCATCTGTAATTAATAAAGAAGGTTGTTCTTCCTCTACCACGACTTCTGAACCAAAGGTAAAATCCATAGTACTTTCCAAAAGTACTGTTCACCGGGAACGCCACCTTCTTCGTCATGAATTGGCTTAGCAATTAAAAACAGAGTGAAAGCATCAGAGTCAGTTGTTCATTGGGATGGAAAAATGATACCCGATTTGTCATCAAACAGTACAGGAAAGGTTGAGCGTCTAGCGGTTCTAATTTCTTCTTTGGAAAATAATAGTACCAAGCTTCTTGGAGTTCCCAAGTTATTGTCTGGAACTGGAAAAGCAACAGCTGATGCTGTTTTCGACCTTTTAAAGTCCTGGAAATGCGAGACGGAAGTTATAGGTATGTGTTTCGATACGACTGCAGCTATACTCTATTCATTTAGAATTGGCGCTTGAAAAATAGTGCTTTCCCCACTCTAGAAGCGTAACCATAGTTATGATCTTCGAGCAGCCAATAGTAAGCCTTCTTCGTCACTTTGACTAGGATAGTTGCTATGGTTACCGATCGGTGGTGGGAGAAGGAAATATTTTCAAGCGCCCGCCAGTTCAAAATGAACAGAGTATAACAGTGGAAGACTTAAAGGAGCATGCACTCTTCTTGAGCAAAAAATTGGTCGAAATCTTTTGTGGATAGCGTGCCGATACCACATGCTTGAAGTTATACTTTCGGATGTATTCAGTGTGTGATCTTCTGCCCCTGGTGTCCTTTGATTTAAGAGATTCCGAGAAGATTAGGCCAAACTAAACCACCATGAACCGAAAAGGCAACCAGTACCCATAATAGCAGTATCAGATGGTTTGAAAGATTTTGTATCGCATCAGCTGGAAATTAATAAAAATTTACCTAGGGATGACTATAGAGAATTTTTACATCTTGCATCCTTAATGATTGGATCAGACACTCAAATTGCAATACGAAAACCAGGGGCTCTTCACCGAGCTCGCTGGATGGCTAAAGCCATATATTCGATGAAGATAGAATTATTATTAGATGGGAACGAAACAAAAATATCATTATCTGCTGAGGAGCTTCAAAGTGTAAAGCGATTTAATAGGTTTGTTGTGTGTGTACCTGGCTGCATTATTCGCAAAAAAACTTAGTTTGCGTAAATGATGTGGCTGAAGAGGCTGTTGCCTTAATTCAAGATTTTAATTGTGCAACAAAAGATGAAGAGCAGAAGCAGTTTTTGTTGCAAATCGTAGATTCGCATAGAAAGACCTACACAAAGTGCAATCGAAAAAATCTTTTTGATATGTAATTTAATTTTAAAAAATATGTAATATTTAAAAAAATGTTAATAAATATTGTTTATTGTTTAAAAAATCTTCCTTATTTATTTCAAATACCAATTGCTTAAAGTTTTTATATTTTGTGTGTAAAAATGCATAAGGTAAAAATATCGAAAAATATCGAATATTTCTTGATTTTAATGATAATGCGTTTTATTTCCTACCCAGATGATAAATACAGAATTTGTTTAAAACAATAAAAAGGGCTCCAATAAATGTAAATAATGGCCTCTGAACCTTTATATAAATTTTTTTTTTAAATTATGGAAAATGTTAAATTTTACCCTTTTTGTGCCATTTTTTGAAAATTCAATGACTTTGAGCGACCTCTAAATATTTTTCAAAAATTCTTAAAAAAATCACAGTGTCTTATGTTCCCATAAAGAACATTTTTAGGGGGTGAGAGTTGAGAATTTCAAAAGTCGCTTTTTTTTTGGGACACCCTACTGAGCATGGATAAATGGAAGATAAAACGCCATTTAATACGTCGAAAGGGAATTCGTACTTTTAATATACAGTCGATTGCGCTTGATGAGATCACGGTTAATGTTATCAATTGGATGATGTTATCGAAATTGATAGGTCCCGATCACTCCTATTTAAATTAACGCAAAATGTAGCGTTTTATGTTATCGAAATATCGTTTAATGTTGTCAAGATTTGGCAAAATCCTTTAAAAACGTCTTATTTTCCCATTTGTTGGCCATAAATTTACAAAATGTTTAATTACTGTTAGTAGTGGGTTGATTCATTCTTATATTTTCTTCAAAAAAGATCAAATTGCAAATAGTACAGGCTAGAAAATCATTTTAAGTTTTTCAATTTGGACCAACTAAACAGTCGTTTTTTAATGCAAACACTTAAAGAACACATTGTACAAAATGTTTGTACACATGTTTGTGTACAAACATAAAATGTTTGTACAAAACACATTGTACACATTTTAGTACAAAACCTTTTATTATTATCAACCGGATATTGTTATCATTCTGGTCTTGTACGAATGTGATCACATTAAGCGGATTCGAGTGTATAATGTATAAGGTCCACAGACGTGGACAGGACACTATCCGCTTACTATCCGCGATGCATATAGGCATTCTGTACTTTGATATAGCTCCAAAAGAAGAAAGGTTCTGTCTAGCTCCTCGAAAGTAACAACTCAACTCTAACGAATTTCGCTAATACTTTAGCATGGGTAAACTTTCGTGGATTTAGACACTTCGAAGAAGAAAATATTCTTTTTTCTTCTGCCGTAAAAGAGAAGGACTGAAAGCTGATGGTTATCCCAACTAGAACGCTTCAAAGTTAACATTGCTCTATCAAAGTGGAGAATGTTAATACGCATCCGTGACGTCCCTTATCCCAATCCGAATTCAACGGCCGGGGTAATCGGGCGTCTACGCCCGGTCACTTAATTACCCCCTCCCCAATTATGACGGCCCCTTCTCTCAAAACAATCCCCCCCCCTTTCTTCGCACGATCATCGTCTGGATTCAGAGGAGAAGGGAAATTGATCGCTCGGGAGGAGGTGGGTGAGGAGGAGGAGGAGGATTTCTGGGGGTTTAATCATCCGATGCCGCGGGGGCTGTTTCACGGTTTTTGATCGGAAGGTGGTTGTTTTGACACGTTGCGCGTGAAGGGTTGAGGTGTCTTTTGTTTTTTTGTGGGGAGGAGGATGTTGTGGATGGGATTTGATTTCAGTCTTTTTAAAAGTTCTGGATTGAGAAGAACAGTGAGTTTACTCAGGGCAGTGGCGGATCCAGCTTGGCCTTACGGAGGGGCAACCACATTTTTAGGTTGGGATTTTCCACCAGAAAAATGCTGAAAATAAGACCCTAAAAACCCATTTTAGGTTAACCACGAGGGTGTAACCCCCCCAACCAGACTTTTGTTTTCAGAAATGGTTTCGACCCGCAATTACTTTTCTAATGTTCCTTCTTCCAAGTATTTTATGGATCCAATGTCAAACTTCGCTGAAAAAATGTGCAAGTGTTACTGTCGATGCTTAAGGGGACTCAGTACCAAAAACATTTTTTACTCTATTAATAGGATTTTATTATCTTTTTAGGTGTTAAATTATGTTTTCACTTCATACTAATTCATATTTAG
This sequence comes from Tetragnatha versicolor, assembly GCA_024610705.1. Taxonomy (NCBI): domain Eukaryota; kingdom Metazoa; phylum Arthropoda; class Arachnida; order Araneae; family Tetragnathidae; genus Tetragnatha; species Tetragnatha versicolor. Next base: position 4,026,814 of record JANDEH010000020.1, read on the forward strand.
CACAAAAAGCAAATTCAAAAATTTATTTATTTCAAAAACTTAAAAAAAGTGGAAAAAATTACCCTACTTCAAAATGCTACTCCTCCTTTAATATACACTCTTTTCACTCGATATTTTTTCTCAACATAAATCCACCATATATTGTTAGCTCTACGTATGGAAATTTAAATAGTATCTACAAGGGTTTCGGAAAAATAAAAGAAAATCTGAAATTGGCCTTTTTTTTGAAAAAATATGCTAAGTTTCTACTTTCATGCTTTGTAAAAAATTTTGTAATAAATATATTTTAAAATCCATACGTAGAGGTGTTTACATTACTGATAATGACTACCAAGTTTTAAGAGATATGGACGATTAGAAAAAAATCCTTATATCTATAGATACAGACGAAACTATAGATATAAAAAAATTCTGAAATTTTAAAGAAGGCATTTTGAAGGGATGGGATTATTTTAAACAAAAATATAGTTCACTTGCATCTTCAAAGATAGCTAAGTTTTTGCCTTAGTTTTCGGACCATCGCCAGCATGAGGTATTCTCACTTTTTGAGATTAAATTTTACTAAAATAGTAGATAAAAAAACCACGAAGAATGACGTTTACATCAAGTATTTTCGTAGCCTAGTTTCTGAGATATAAATTTTTGAAATTTCGTTTTTTGTTTGGGCGCGAAAACACTTTCGAGTTACAAATCATGCGCTGTGATGTCACATCCAATAGAAACCAGTTTTCTGATAACGTGACTTTTCTGACGTTTTGGCAAAAATAAAATTGAATTTTAAATGATATAAAACGCATTTTTGAACTTAAAAATCAGAAATTTGGGAGTTTTAAACCATAATGTATCAAAAAAGTATAAAATCAAGCAAATCCCTCTCTCATGCAAATACCTTTTTCAAAAAGGTAAATGTTTATTAATGCTATCAAATCAAAACTGTTTTTAAAATAATACTGACCCCAGATTTTTCTTTAGAATATCCAAACCCATTGAGTACTTGACATTAAGCCATACATCTTTTTTGTGGCTTGATAAGTCATGAATGAATCTAAAAAGTAAATCGATTAAGGATGTTTGAATCGTCAGTTTGAAGATGGAAATTTGTCCAAAAACCAAGTTTTGAGAAAATCGAAAAAACCTGTATAAATAATGGAATTTTCATTGTATAACCACCAAATTTTTACTGGAAATTCAGGACCCTATTTAGAAAAAAGAAAAACCATCAAAACAAATATAAGTACATTCATAAATATTTTACAGTCAAAAACAGTTGATGGACTTATTCCCTTTTTCAACCTTAGGGGTCATCCATAAATTACGTGAGGCGTTTTTTCCAAAATCTGGACCCCCCCTCCCCCCTTGGTGAGATTTAGTGAGATTTTGCTGGACCCCCCCTCCCCCCCAAGTGAGATTTCCCTACAAATTTTTTAAAATAATTTGCAGTATATTATCTGTGTGTATTCCTTTTTCATACTTAAAAAAATAAAATCGTATAAATTCTAACTTAAAAAGTTGACGTGAGATTTTAATCGACCCCCCTCCCCCCTTGGTGAGATTTGGTGAGATTTTTCCAAACCCCTCCCCCCCTTTTTGACCTCACGTAATTTATGGATGGCCCCTTATGAAATGTTATCTGAAGAAAAATCTTTAAAAACTTAAAAATCGACATTTAAATTTTATTTCTCCTTAATTTACACCACAAAAGGGTGAAATAAGATAATAAGAAGAATAAGACAAAAAAAATTCAAAATTATAATGAATTTGAGTTATAAAAGCAGTATCAATAGAGTAAGTGAAAATGAATGAAGTCAAACATTCCTTTCATAAGAAAAGTTTGAAGAAAATTTTACTTTGGCTTATAGTTTACAGCACAAAAAATAGGAATCGAAAGAAATTAACTTTGATTCTAAATTAAATAAGAAAACACAATGAATGAACATCGATTTGGCAAATTCAAGAGGCTATATCTGCCGATAGGGGATTTTTACCCTCTTTTCACTCATCTGTGGGCTGTGGGGAGCCTAGTGGTTAAGGCATCGGCTTCGGGATCGGAGGGTCCCGGGTTCGATTCCCGACACTGCTGAAGACACATCGAGTATATGCGGAGTACGTGCTCGTTAAATCTGTGGGTCCGAAAGTCCTGAGGTCGGTCATGGCGCAGTTTACCTTGGGTACAGGTGTCTGGAGACTATTTCCCTCCCCTTCAGATGCATGGCAAAATTGTGGAGGTGGCGATAGATAGTGGCAGCATCTATCATCTCATGAGGCAGAAGTCGGACTCCTTCCATTTATGGGCCTCACTTTCTCAGGAGCCGCACCCCCTTTGCCTTGAATCCTTGTGGAGCTTGGATATTCCAAGTGACACACGACAACAACAACTCATCTGTAGAGCAAAGCTTGGAGTTGTTTTTAAGCACAAGAAGTCAATTTGTCATTTTTTGGACTTTATTCCCTTTTTCAAACTGACGATTCAATTGAAAAACGCCTTTATTTTGAATTCTTTTACAAACTGCATAAAAAAGCATTCATACAAGCAGCATTTATACAAAAAATTATTTATAAAGCAGGATATAAGGAAAAAATATACATGGGATCAAAACGGAGTTTGTAATAATAAAATTGCGATTTGCTAATTTTTGCTGACCACACAATATAGAGCTTAACAGAGTATTCATCTCCATAGACGCTAATGGCAACTTTTTAACAGGGCTTTTCCCATTGAAAAATTTTAGGCCAAACGGACCCTCCTCCTTTAATACCACGCTATTCCTGCTATTTCTGTCATTCGCCCACTGAAGCTGTCACTCAAATTCAAATCGCCTATAATCAGTGTTAAAATCAAATCAAATACATTTCGCGTTCTCTGATTGGCTGCTAGTGAACTGAATTATAATATGCGTGCTGGAATTAAATTAATGACGTAAAGAGGAAAACCGCCGTTTGGCATCTCTGTAAGCTCAATACTCTGTGGGGTCAACAATAACCAAAAATATGTTTACATAATATTAAACTACCCAAAATGCTAGTTAGAAAATTATAATTCTGCTTTCTCATCTCTGTTTTAAAAAAATATTAATTGTTTTTTCTCCCAAGATGGGGTTGTTTGAATTAACAGGATATACAAACAATTAAAAATTCATGGTTTTTTTCAAGATTGACCTTTTAAATTGATGATATACGAACACATAAAATCGTGAAATAGCTGTTGCAATTAGGATAATATTACGTAAAAATATATGGTCATTAGAGTAATATTGCAGCAAGAATTTTTATCGTGGAAAAATTATTTCTTGTGTTGAGTTCGCTTAATTGTTTCATACATCATTAATTCTACTTTGAGAATGTTTTTATAATCACTTTCCTTGTGATATTCTGAATTATGTTGTTATTTTTTCCCCAAGTTTGTGTTTTTTAAAATATTTTTCTCTTTCTAATGATGTATCTAAACATGTGAAGAAATCTATCTTTTCTACATCATATGATTACGTTGAATCTATGATTCTGTATTGAAATTGGCGTTTTTGGAAACAGGTTTTGCTATTTCTAAAAGATCTTACATCTATACAGGTTGATTCAAAACTCATTGGCAAAAACGAAAGGGAGTACATTTCCTAAAGATAATTGAGTGAGTTAGAAACCAGGGGGCACACGTAATATAGTATTAAAACTTTACTAAGCATGATGGGTATGATATGTCGCCAACCGTCATTGCCATCTCTTTAAAATCTAACTTGTTTCCGTATAATTCATTATTATTCCAAGCTCAGGTTTTTAGTAGTATAAGTTTTTAGTCTCAAGTAGTTTATTTGCGATTTTTATATAAAATACAATTTCTTTATTTAAGAATAATTAAAAGATCGTGAGGATTTCAAAATAATCTGGGAACTATTAGTATAAAAAATTTAACAATTTCTTATACTAAAAGTTAGCCCAATGTTGTAGTTGATTCAACTAAAGCCCTAACTTAGTAACTAGTGAACTAAGTAATGTAGCTTTATCCATCAGGGCTTTAGATTCAACAAGTTCGCTGCTGGTCTCGCGAAAGGGTTCTACTATTGTTAAGGGTAGGATATTTTCAAGTTTCATTTACCAGATAATTGTCATTCCAAATATGGGAAGTCGCTCTGCGAATGCTCTGGAAATCTTACCAAGTGGGATTCGGAAACGAGTGGGAAATTCCACGAATGGGAAATTTTTCGTGTACGATTATTTTGTAGAAGACATAAATAAATGTTGCCAAATGGGAAAAAAGGGGTCAAGATTAAATGGTAATATGTTGTATTAGATTATTCAAGGAGAAAGAAAAGCAAGAAAATTTTCAAATCGAATAAAATACTAAAGGTACGTATATCCATACACCAAAGATTTGATAATTAAAGCTGTATTCATATTATTCCTCAAGATTTAATTACACCTAATCATGTTAACTTCTCGGTAAAATATGTACCTTAAAATATACCTAAAAATAGAGGTTTGATGGGGTATTGGAAATTCTTTACTGTAAGGAAGCAAAAATGTGAACCATGGGATATATAAATACACAAGTAACGGTATTTTATTTTTATATATTAAAAATAGTAATATCTAACACTTGAATGTTTATATTCCACAAATCATATACTTACTAATTTATGAGTTCGTGAAAGAACTTTTCAAATTCCCGACAAATTTTGAGTTTCAAGACAATCGTTTGCACTTAGAGGGAATAAAAGCAGGATACACCTCCCGTCCCGAGTAAGCGTAACTATCACCGAGTACTACGACAAATTTCGGAATATCCCCTGCAGAAAGTCGGTTCTACGGTCATTTCGCCTACTGGGAAATTTCCTTCCCCCCTTTCTTCTTTTTTGTAAGTAGTTTTTTGTTAGGGAATTTGTTATCAAGGGGGGTAAAAAAATTTCCAGTAGGCGAAACGTCCGTGACACCAAAAAGTCAGAGCCTCTTTTGATGATGGAAAAGAACTCAATGTATAAGTAAAAAATTTTTCTGGTTACGCCACTAGATCAAGGAATTAATGATTTTATAGCTTTTAATCCTAAAAGTTTTTCACGTCTAAAATCAATTAACGTATTCATAGAAACAGCTGTCTTGGAATTTCTAGCAATCGACGAAAATTAATAGTTCCTTCTTCCTCGTAATCCAACGGTTACTCACAGAGCATGTGACGAGACCAGCCGCTGAATAGTTTTCTAACCAGGAACCCCGCCTTTTCAACTCCCCCACAGAAAACCTTTATTATTAGTTTTTCATTTATGTTAAAAGTTTGAAATGCCGCCCCCCCCGTTTCTTCTCTTCTCGACGTCTCTCCCCTTTTTGTTTTTGCTCTTTAAACAAGTGAGCGGAAAAGTTCTCAAGTGTGCATTTTTCCCTTTCCCGAGAAACCGCTCCTAGTTTTTTTTCCGGGAGGGAAAATTTTCTTTTTTTTCGCAAGAGAACTTTTTTCTATATATATATTGAAAAAGTCCGCCAACACAGAAAGTAGGAAGGCAGCAGAATTAAGAAGAAGAAGAAAAAATGGCGGAGACTGAGATTTTAATTGCTGGCAATCTTGCCCCATCTCGTTAAATGGCGAAACGAGCTCTCCGGAATTTTTTTCCCGTCTCTCTCCTCTTTTACTTTTTCGTCGCCATTGCGGGAGAATGCAGTACTGCAGCAGATAGGGCGCCTATGTACTTTCAGAAAACTCACCATCAGGAGTTTTTGTAGGGAGAGTTCCCCCGACCTTTTATGTTGTTTTCTCCTCTTTCACTTCTTCGGAAGTATTCTTTTTATTCCCTGATAACTGCAAAACATAATTTTTTTTCCTATAAATATAACCTAAGTTTCTTAAAAGGAGCTTCAATATATAACGAAAGTCCAATTTTAGCGAGCTAATCAGAATCGGCACCCTGTTAACGAAAGGGATCAGACTCGTTTAACACAACACTTCGAAATCTGGGTTCTATATTGAGGGGGAAATACTCTATTTCAAGGAAATCATTATGCTTATTTATTATGCAAAGTTTTTGAAATTTGACCTTTTAACAAACTCCTTTTTAATGCTTTATCATTAGACAATTTCAAAATCAAATTTCTATACTTCAATCAGTGATGTGACTGGATTTTTTTTCTGGGAGAAGGGATCAATAACCTTATTATAAGTATTTTTTGCTCGCATTTTTCGTTGAAATAATGTCCCCCAAACTCAGCACTGGCTTTAACCTATTCTAAAAGAAAAAGTGTTCTAAATCATGGGGAGTCCATCCCTCTCTTTATTCGCCGCTTATGTTAGGTGCCATTGATAAATAGGCGCCATCCTATATGATTGAAGGTTGGAAAAACACATTAAGAAAATTTTAGGTCTCTCCTCAAAAGTTAAAAATAAAGCTTTTCTAAACAATGTTCTTAATTATTGGGGGGACGCGTCCCCCCGGGAACGACGCCAGTGGTTGTGACATAAATGGAGAAATTTTAAGCATGAAGGAATACTTGAAATTAAAAACAGCACAAACTCATTTTTAAAGCAAAATTCCATTTTTTTAAAGAAAACTTTTTCTCAAACGTTAGAGGAAAATCAAAATTTATTTACCTTTTTTTCTGTTATTGTTTTTCTCGCTAACGTCTACTCAATCATTAAAAAACCCACATTCAAGGGGTTGAAACGCTTCGCAATCAGGGGACGTCCCCCCAGGGAGAAATATTTAGTAGGAGGGAGGAGGAGGGGAGTCGGCGTAAATCACCACCCTCATTATCCCCTTTCGGGATGACCGGCCCAAGGACGGCCACACATCATTCCTCAGACTCCTTTTTCATCCGGAGGAGATTATGTGAGAGGAAAGGGTTCCGGTTTTCCTCATTAAATTGGCTGCTTCTCATTCTCACGATTTCTTGAGGAATAAGGGATGTCGTCGGGATAAGGAAGCCTGACTAGCTAAAAAATGGAGAACTCACAGTTAATAATTAAACTGTTTATTGGAAACTAAGCATATAGTATTTAAAAAACCATGTGTCGCCTGAGCATGACCTACGTCCTACAGTGTCTTGGACTCAAAAAGCAAGACCTAACATCTGACCCTTTGACTGTGATGGACTTTTTGACTGTCAACAACCTATTGGAGCTCGTCTGACTACTGGTCCTTTTATCCTTCCTTCCTTCCTTCCTGGAATCCTGGGTCCTGGACTTCTGGGATTTCTAGAGGATTAGAAACAACAACAAAAAACAAGTATGTGTTGGATGTTGGATAGTGTTGCAGGAACAGAACAGAGCATGGACCCTTTTTATTTTTAAGCGCTTAGTTGTTACAGTACTTCTTTTCCAAAAATTAATTAAAATCAATTATTTTTGTTGTGTGGGTTTCTCAACAGGCACATCGGCACATGTAATTAATTCTTGTTGTTGGAAATACTTAAATGCATAAATTCGAAAATGTAAAAAAAATGTTGTTAGCTAATACAATCGGGTACATTTTCAAAAATCACTGTTAAAACTGATTTTAAAAATACTCTTAAGGGTTTCAGATAATTTCGATATTTTTTTATTTGATGGGGTGTATTTCGAGATGTGAAAAATGTTGGATATACCGATATTTTCGATTGTTTCGGTTACCATACCTAAACCTATGAATTCGCAATGGTTTGTTTTTGTAATCCTTTTTTGGACAGATCCTAGCTAAAAAGCCGATTTTAATATGTAGATTACTGTATAATTTACTTTTCGTATTTATGCGTCTCAAAAACCTTGATGTTTTGAAGGGGAAAATAATATCTTTGCAGTTCATTACTTCCTTTCTATTTTACAACCTTTATTATTCAATATTTTTAAAGCTTAATTGAAATTGAGATAATCAATGATTATCTCAACAAATCAACCACAGTAAATCAATGATTCTAAAAAAAGTTAAAAAATTTAGTTTTGATAATGAAGTTCAGGCCAAAAATATCTTTTAGCATTACAATGTTTGGTAAATCATACTGCAAAAAATTTGTAGTGATGCTGAATGTCTGAATTATAGCAATGATTAAGGTAAAAGGTTTTGAGGGAGCAATCATAAGAGAAATATATTTGATAACCTAAATAAAATTGTTTGTTAACTAACTACTTTAAAATTTTTATCAGTTTCTAAAAAAATATCTATAAAAATACTATATAAATTTAAATGCAGTAAACGAGGCGTTTGCTATCAAAATCAGGTCATTCCATTTTTGTAAATTTTACAGGAGAGACACAAAACTTCTCACGTCCACAGATCTAAAGCTGGATTTTTTTAAATTTTTAATTGTAGATATATAACCGCTTAGAATTAGATTAGTTTTTCATTTTCATTCCAGGTGCATTACCTTGGACGTAATTACACTAATTAGGTTGGAATGAGCTGATTTTGATGCAAAAACACTATTTTTCGTGCTTTTTTCAGTTTTTTTGTTCAATTAAGTTGTGTGATTAAATTGTTTTTTTTCCATTTTATCAGTTAATATTTGTCTTTACAAGTTTTAAATAAATGACATCCACTTAACTTTTTAAAATGATCTAAAATTTCACAGTTGAGATCATAGTTTTCACCTTTTTCATCTAATTTTGGGTGGAAATGAGCTGGATTTGAGCTTTATCCCTTCGTCAGGTTATGAAGAACCCTCTTCCAAACTTTCAAAAAATGCAAAAAAGTGGATTTCAGAAAAATATGGAATGAGCTGGTTTTGATAGCAAACGCCTCAAATATAGAATAACCTTTTTCTCTTTCTACTTCTTTTTAAAAATATCCTGATAAAAGCTTTTGTGTGATTCCAACCCAACCTAATTATTCCGACCGAAGCATATCTCGTATGTAAGATTAAAAGTACGTACAATATTAATCATTAGCCTCTATTTTAGCAAAGAACGCATTTATTCCGCCCGATCCCACATATTCCATTATGTAGTTTGTTTTCCGTACCAACGCCCACCAGCTTTGACATATTTTTGCTATTAGTGAGCGACAACTTTTGCGTGACACTGTCGGGCGGTTCGTTCATCTACTAGCGGACAGCCCTCCCCCCTCTCCTCTGTTATCGACAAATTGGATTCAATTCGAAAGCAGGCTGTCAGAGCTAAGAACTAAAACATCAGGTAAGTTTTTTCCCATATATTTATGAGATATATCTGATATGACGATTTTGTTGTTAGGGAGTACCTAAATGAACACACTAGCATTAACAAGCATCAATAGGCAGTTTTTTGATAAATTAGTCTTTCTTCCATTTAAAAAAATTAACTAAAGTCAAAATCACTTACGGCCACCGTATGCTGTGCTTTCTGACCACTGTCGACCACTTTCTGTGACCAGCGGTTAAACAGCAATCAATGTTAGGATTCCACCTATCAGAGTCGGCCTTCTTTGATTGGTGGTTAACCACTGATCAAAAGTAGCACAGAATAGGGGCCGTTCAAATATTACGTAAGCACCTAACGGGGGGAGGGGGTTTGCTCTTTGCTTATTTTTCCTGACAAGCAAGGGGGGAGGGGGGATATGAGTGATGCTTACTTAAGATACTGCATTTTTGAAAATCTCTTGTTTCTTGCATAAATAATTTCAAAACTCAACCAAAAATAAATTTAACAAAAAATTGAATTGGGAAATCTGACGTAAGCACTTTTCAGGGGATGGACCCCCCAAACATTTTGAAACTTTAACCCCAAAAAGTAGTGTTACGACTCATTTTTGAACCCTTAGGGTTACACCTAAAAAGGACAGCTCCTGGTTCGCCTAATTTTCAAGGAGAAAAAACAGTACTTACTAACAGGGATGTCAAAATTTCGGGGGGGAGGGTACGGTAGTTTCTTACGTAATTATAGTGGGGGGGGGGTTTGAGGTTTGCTTATTTTTACTGACAAGGGGGGAGGGGGATTAAAAATGACCAAAAAAATGCTTACGTAATATTTGAACGGCCCCATACGGCTAATAATAATTTACCAATTTTTTAAAAATCAAGCTTCCAAAGTCAAAGTTATATTATTATTGTGTATATTATATTGTTATATTATTGTGTAAAGTGACCCCTTGTTCCCTAAATTTCTAAATAAATCAGACTTTTAGTACCAAATGTTTGATAAATTCAGAAGCTCTTATACTTGAACAGTTCATAACAACTCTTCCCTTTAATATAAAAAAACACGGATTAAAGTATCTACTTCAGCAGTTTTCTTTACAAAAACTGCACTTATTAAAAGATAATAATTATGTTTTTGTGTAAAACAAATTTCAAAACTAAAAAGTCAAATCAATACAGGGTGTTTCAGATTACTATTTCACAACTTCTAGGAGAGGCAGGGCCAGTGGCGGATCCAAGGGGTGGTAAGGAAAGGTCTGGAAAGGTCCTCCCCTTGGAAACCCAAAAAGGTTCTCAAAATGAGTAAAAACCCAACTTTTACAGGTCTAATTTCAAAATTTTTACCCCCATTAGTATCAATATGGGGTATTCAGTGTTTATTTTTAGGAAATTCCCAAAATTTTGACATTTAAAAGTAAAGGTGATAGAATAATAGTAGGTGTTGAAAAGTGCCCCCCCCCCTTAGACTCACAATGTTTTTAAAAATGAGTTAAAACCCTATTTTTACAAGTCAAATTTCAATTTTTGAAGGGGGAGGACCCCCATACCCCCAATGGTACCTCAAGGGGATGTGTGTGGTACTATTGTGGGTATGAGGACCTCCTTCAGAAAAAAAAATTAAATTTGACGTGTGAAAGTAGGGTTTTAACTCATTTTTAGAAATGTTTTGAGTCTAAGGGGGGCACTTTTCAACACTATTACCTTTACTTTTTGACCCAAAATGTCAAAATTTTGGGGATTTCCTAAAAATAAACACTGAATACCCCATTTTGGTACTAATGGGGGGTATGGGGGTCCTCCCCCAGAAAAAGTTGTGAAATTAGACCTGTAAAAGTTGGGTTTTTACTCATTTTGAGAACCTTTTTGGGTCTCCAAGGGGGGGCACTTTCCAGAGTGCCACCCCCTGGATCCGCCACTGCTTTGGAGCCGTGCTGGATCCGCGCCGGGGTAGGGCTCACCTAGACGACACAGGGGTTTTTAAAAACCGGCATGGGAGGTTGTACAATCCACAGTGAAAATTTACACGCAACCTTTCTTGATTGAATTAAAACCAGCAAAATCGCATTTGTTACATAAAAACCTAACTAGGAGCTGAAATTTAAGCTCTTTAACTTACAAGAAGAAGCTTGGAGAAACCTGAAAAATATTTAACAAACACGACCAATAATTGGGAGTATAGTCCTATACTCCTATACTCCTATATATAAACCTATTAATATTTCGGTTACCTACCGCCACTAGAAAAACTTTGACAGAAAAACAAAACTTTAAAAAAAGTTCAAAAATCCAAATGATAGTCTCACAAATTTGGCGCAAAACGATTTTTGGAGATTATCAATCCCCATCACCCCTAACACTAAGTGGAATAACCCGTTTCCATAACAATCATCACAATATTGTACGACGTACAAAAGTTTTTCTCGTGGCTGTAGGACTGTACCTTTCTCATCAACTTCCACTCAAAAGTCGACAAAAAAACATATTTTTAGTATCCACCTCGGAAAGAACCAAAACGAGGACCTTAAAACAACATCGCTCGTGCCTGGACCATACGCAAACACCCCCCCCAGAAGTTTCTTCCAAACTAAACCCTCACATAAACCACACCCCTCAAAAGAAAAAAAATCCCTTCCAGAAAAATAATTTTTTTTAACACCACGACAGAAAAAAAATCCTCACTCCGCAGAGCACGAAACAAATTAAAAGCAAACAAAACCCGTCAAATTGCGTGCCGGCCGTAAAAAGAAAAACTCCGGAGAGCCAAAAATTAAATTTTCATCCCTCCCGAACTTTCCCGGGACAGAATAATAATAAAAAAAAGGAACGGGAGCAGTGGACGATGACAGCGGACGTAATATCGCCTCCGCTGCCAGATTAGCGCGGGAGGGAAAAGTAGGGAAAATATACGGCGGCCGCCGGGAAAAGTCGGTCCGCATCGATCGGGACGGTTCCACTGCGGCGCGGGGGACGAGGGTTGCCGTTTCGGGATGGACACGATGGATGGCTTCGATCGCGGCCTTTTGATGGATGCCGCCGCCGCGGGAGAGAGGGGGGCAGAAGAAAGGGGGGTGCCGTTCTTTCGGAAAAGTGCTTTCGATATGCGTGTTGTTGGGTGTGTAATTTATGGAAGATATCAAGTTTTTTTCGGCGGTGTCTTTTAGCTTGTCTGAAGTAAGTGCTCACATAGCTTGCTGTTTTGAAAAAAAAATGTATGTGCAATTACATCAGTGTTCACTAATAAACAAATAAAATTAGAACTCAAGTGTCGGGTGTTTTTCAACTGTATTCTGAGAATGTGTTCTTTAATACAAGGATTTGAAAAAAGATAATCAATATTATATAAAATTCGTTTACCAAAGTAAGAATTGAGAGAAACTCTTTAATTATCTATTTTATTGTGCTATAATTTTTATGATAACTTTCACTGATTAAACCTAAGAGAAAAAATATTTGAAATCAGAATTTCGGATGATGATCTTCATTATATTTTGACAGGAATCAAAGAAGACGCGTGTGATTAAACCATATACAGGGTGTTTCAAAATTGCGTTGCACGGCTTTTATTCGGAACCAACGCCTCCTAGGGTCATGGAAGTAAGGTCTACCCCTAGGTAGGTGAGCCTGGAAAATGCACTCAAATGACTTACAGCGCCCCTAGCGGCGAAATTAAAAAGTTAAAAAATCAATTTAAAAACTAAAAGAGATAGAGCAAAAACCTCAATGAGGGTATTGTTGCCAACGTCATGAACTCACTGAAAAAAAATTCATGATAATATCTTGAATATTCGCCGAGATATTAGCATGTGAAAATAGCACTTTTATAGCACTTGCTATTTTCACATGCTAATATCTCCGCGAAAATTCAAGATATTTTGATCAAATTTTTTTCAGTGAGTTCTTCATGACGTTGGCAACACTACTCTTATTGGGGTTTTTGCTCTATCTCCTTTAGTTTTTAAATTTTTTTTAACTTTTTAATTTCGCCGCTAGGGGTGCTGTAAGTCCTCTCAATGGATTCTCCAGGCTCAATTACCTAGGGGTTGACCTTAGGGGTCATCCATAAATTACGTGAGGTCAAAAAGGGGGGGAGGGGTTTGGGAAAATCTCACCAAATCTCACCAAGGGGGGAGGGGGGGTCGATTAAAATCTCACATCAACTTTTAAAGGTAGTATTTATACGATTTTCTTTCTTTTTTAAGTAAAATGCAAACGAATAGGATAGAAATTTATTTTTAAAGGTTGTAGGTAAATCTCACGTGGGGGGGAGGGGGGGGGTCCAGCAAAATCTCACTAAATCTCACCGAGGGGGGAGGGGGGGTCCAGATTTTGGAAAAAACACCTCACGTAATTTATGGATGACCCCTTACTTCCGTGACCCTAGGAGGCGTTGGTTACAAATAAAAGCCGTGCAACGCAATTTTGAAACACCCTGTAAATTTCTGTCAAAGTTTTCTCTTGGAGGCCACGGACTGTTCCTTTTCTTTTTTAATAATTAATTTTCACTTTTTTTTTACCTTTGAATTTGTACTTTTAATTACATTTTATTTAAACTATCTCACTATTGAGAAACCAAATATATCCCCTTTAATGACATGTTTCACAATATATTCCCTACTTTCAACTTCAACGAAAGCAATCTTCGCTCCATCTCCACAACCTAAATCGAAACGCAAAGCAGCCAAAAGCGGCGATGTTCCGCCAAAGCTTGGCAACCCGGAACTCGGGCGACAGCCCTTTCTCCCGACGGCCGCCGCGAGTCGTTATCATTTCGGCATCCATAAAAGAGGGGGGCGGGAAATAATTACGGGAAAAGGCGGCCGCTGATTGACCTCCAACTTTTCCCGAAAGAAGGAGAGAGGATATCGGGAGAAATCTCGCGCGCCGGAAATTTCCGGGCGCGGCTAATTCCGGCGGCGCGATTAATTACGCCATGACACCGCCGCCGAGCAAAAAGTTTAATGGAAGTTCGGTCGTTGGTCATCAAGAGATGAGAGCGGGGGTTCTCTTCTGATGCTCTGGCATGGTTTGAAAGTTGAGTAGTTGTGAAAGTGGCCTGCGAAAAAAATGTATTTTCGAAGGAGCTGTGAATTTTTCGATCAGAATGAGTCGTAGGAAAGAAAGAAATATTGTGTGAAATGATTGATGAAATGATGATTCTTCCCCTGAGAGATTTTACAAAATCATGGTTAGCTACCTCAGAAATAATATTTTATTTCGTTTGAAATTTGACCTTTTAAAACAGGGTCAAACTCATTTTCAGTGTTATATGGTTAGACAATTTCAAAATTAAATTTTCTATCCTTCAATCATGGCTGTAGCAGGATTTATGTAGCTGGAATTTTTTCAGGGAGGGGGGCTCGCCTTAATATTTTTTTGCTAGAAACAAATTTTTTTTGTTTAGATAAGGTCCCCTATGCCTATAACCTCAGCACAGGCTTCAAACTATTCTAAATGAAATCGTTTTCTAAATCATGGGGGTGTCCCCTCTTATATACGCATCTAATGTTAGGTGCCATTAGTAAATTGGCACCATCCTTTATGATTAAAGGTTGGAGAAACACGTTCAGTAAATTTAAGGTCTCCCGAAAAAGGGTTCTCATCTGGTGCTCTAGCATGGTTTGAAAGTAGAGTAGTTGAGAAAGATAGACCTGCGAAAAAAATGTATTTTCGAAGGAGTAGTGAAATTTTCGAAATCGATATTGAAGAAAGAGTCGTAGAAAATAAATAACTATATTGTATGAAATGATTGCTGATTGAATTGGAACAACCAACAAATCAAGAGAAAATAGAAAATGTATGTTTCCAGTCGACCCCAAACAGAACGATGATCTATAAAAACATGTATCCTTTACAATTCATTGATATTTGGTAGTTAAACGTGAAAACATTAATTTGAATTTAATTAAGTATTTAAATTTAAACATTAATTTTTATTTAAAACCCCCGTAATTCTGCGTGAAAGCAAAAAAAACCTAAAATATGTAAATCACAAACACGAATTTTTTCTATGTATAATCACTTTGAAATGATTCATAACTCATAAAAAATTGCTTTAAAATTGTGTTCCCATCTCATTCTAAGTAATATCC
This sequence comes from Tetragnatha versicolor, assembly GCA_024610705.1. NCBI lineage: Eukaryota > Metazoa > Arthropoda > Arachnida > Araneae > Tetragnathidae > Tetragnatha > Tetragnatha versicolor. The sequence continues at coordinate 4,041,963 of JANDEH010000020.1, forward strand.
GGACTATACTCTATTCATTTAGAATTGGCGCTTGAGAAATAGTGCTTTCCCCCACGCTAGAAGCGTAATCATAGTTACGCTCTTCGAGCAGCAATAGTAAGCCTTCTTCGTCACTTTGACGAGGATAGTTGCTATGGTTACCGATCGGTGGTGGGGGAAAGAAATATTTTCAAGCGCCAGTTCAAAATGAACAGAGTATAATGTATCTGTACACAGTAGGGTGGCCCTTATTTTCGAAATCTTTAGCTCCCCCCCTTACTTTGAAAACTTTAAGGCGTTTGCCAATCGGGTTAATATTATCCGATTTGGCTAAAACTTTGCAATAAGAAAGTTGCATGTGTCAGATTTTCAAAAACAAACAAGTGTTCCGTATGGTTTTTTGTATGGTAAAATGAAATATCTAGTCAGTTTTTCAAAAAAATGTACAGGTAATTAAATATTTTAATTTAAAAGTCGAGAAAAAAACACGTGACTGAAAACGTTTATTGTTTAAACTATAAGATGACGTCAACAATAATACCATCAACTCCATTGCTTTACAACAATGTTTAGTATAAGATGACGTCACATCCAAACTCTTGGCGTTTTCGCGCGCTTTTAAAAAGGGGATTTTTGTTAATTTTTTTGGCAATCAAAAAATTTCTCGATCGGCCTCAAATTTTGGGTAGTTGCTTATTTTTGCAAGAGGGATCGATTAAAAAAATAAAAAAAATCATGCAACTTCCTCATTATATTTTTTTGTCCATGTGTTTTTTGTCCATTTATTGAAAAACAGGCAAAAAACCCAAGATAAAATCCCCACAATTTTTCTTATTTTTCTTATGATAAACTAGTATTGTTAGAGATAAAAGGAACAAGTTTCGTTTCTATCGCCCTTCATTTTGAGTAGGTAGTAATTTTTTTAGTGTTACACAAATATTGTAAAGTTGTTTTTCCTGCACATGGGAAAACTGATACTCCTCAACCACTTGAACTTAACACCTGAAATTGGGCTCATTTTGTTCGTAATTTTATTCTCATTAAAAAGTGATGTGCATGTGCATTAGGAAGAAATTCCTTCACAAAAATTTTTTAAAATTTTAAGATAAAGTGAAACAACTCAAAAAAATTTTTTAAATTATAAATTTTAAGAAATGTTTGAAAAAAAATTTTTATGATTCTTAACCTTCTAAAAATGTACATTTTTACCGAATATCAAGTCCGAAATTGGATTTTATCACATTCGAAAAAAATTAAATTCACAGTACATTTGCTAGGTCCCTTATTAATCCCCTAAGTTAAAGAATGATAAACTCAAGAATAGTTCGTAATATAGTACCTTGAAAGGGTTCATATGATTCAAAAACATGCAAAACATTTAACACATTAGAACAAATATATTTTTAAACCAGTTTTATTTAAAAAATCTTGTTTTTTAAAAAAATCTGTTTTTTTGCCAACCCTGCAACAAACTCTGGTTTGTTCTAAATAGCCCTGAAATAACGAAGCTTCTTATGAAGCTCAACTCAAGGAATCCATTTTACTTTCAGTATAGTACTATAAACATTTTTAGAATCGCTCTTAGTTTGAGGTCACGTCTGCACGTTTTTATTCTAAGGGTTCATCTATGACTTTTTGTGTTTAAATAAGGGGAGGTGTTCTTGTATGTGACCCAAGACACAGGGGGATGGGGAGTTCATGCTTTGTATCGTATCGCTAAGTTTTAAAACTTGTGGACTTGTAATGTACTTTTACCACAAATCACAAAAAAATTATATTTTGGTCAAAATCATATTTTTTTACTTGTACAAGAAACTCCAAAGTAGCCTTTTAATTCAAAAAACGTGAACAGGAAAAGTTAATCGCTCAATACATAATAAACCCTCTCCTAAGTTTGTGTATTTTTATTAATTTATTAATATGAAATTAGTTTTTTCTTTACATTTTAAGAAAAAAACTTCTGAATCGGGATCTAACAACAGATGTTAAGAAATAAGAAGTACTGTTACATCTACTACATGCCAGTGGGGAGAGCTTCAAATATGGTTAAATAAATAGTAAGTAGCTCTATTTTTAACCAATCTTAACTATACAACAGCTTCAAAAATCCTATTTTCAATTGCTTTTATTATAATATATTTACCATAATAGGAAAGGATTTGTGATTTATATAGAACCCCTCTCAGTGACTTCTCGTTTTTATGCCAAGGCTTCTTACAAAATCTAACCGAGGAAAGGCATTGAACTACATGTCAGCTTTGGTGTTCGTGTCGGACTGACTGACACAAGTCGATGTCCTTTAATCCTCTGGAAGGGTGAAAGAATCGAAATTAGAAAGCGGCTTCTGGTTGGATTTGTGATCCGATCTCGGGTTCTGTGGAAAGAGGTCACAGTGGTCAATAACATCCCCTTGTGTGTTGTCAAATAATATGATGCGATTTGGTACATTTTATTGCTCTTACAATAAACCTATGGTCAATTCTACCATTAATTGGGATGATAAAAGCTATTCATCATTATGTAGTATTATGTAGTTAAAAAAAGAATGGATTTAATGAAAAAAAAACTTATCAAAAACGTTTAATTATCAAAGACAGGAAGGTAGAGTAAAATAATTTAAATATGGTTAAAGTCAAGCGAGCATTTAAACGCTAGAAGCTTTTTTACGTAAGCTGGTGGTTTGAATGTTTGAGAACTTTGGATACGAACATTTCAAGTGCTGGATCAGTTCAAAATTATCATCCATCTATTACAATGAAACTAATCAAATTTCTTTTTTTGTTTTATAAAAGACATAATCAGTATTAAAACTCAAGTATTCAATATGGCATGAAGAAAAATACTAGAATTTATCAAATTAGTACCTTTAAGATATTCGCTAACCTGACCAGCGGTTGTTAACCGTCAAAAGATAAAGAAAGCACTAGTTTCCCGTTAGCAATGAATATGAATACGACCGTAAATCGGCTTTTCCGGGTTGTAACAGCTAGTCTTAACTTAAGTTTTATTAACTTAAAGACAGGTAGTACTCCTATACATAGTTTCCCTTTAGAGAATAGAAGGCATATATCCTTATTTAAATTTTTTTACAATATATTTCACAATAATATCGACTGTTCTTTAATTCTTCATGAATTCAGTTTAATTGTTCCACAATACCATACTAGAAATAAAATAACTTTCCTCGTTCCTCTTCTCTCAAAAAATTACTTAAAACAACAACCTTTAATACAATTTATAAAACTTGTCAATAGTCTTCCCAACTCTGATATTTTTTTTGATAGTTTTTCAAAGATAAAAAGTGACCTGGATATTTATCATGCCTCTTTTGTTCCAAGAAATTTTTCCTCTATTTGATGTATACTTAAATTCAGTTTTGTTGTATTGATTTTTTCTAATTTTATATTGCTCCTTCTATTTTACATGGTATTTGTATCTTAGATTAACTTATGTAGTCTGTGTTTTGTCATTGTTTTCCCCATGTAATTGGATTTTGTGTCTGTTTGGGTGAATGAAAATAAATAAATAAATAAAGATAATAGGGAGTATGGGATTTAAATTTTTTTTTAAAAATACCTACTGTATTATTTAAAGTTTAACTTACACTACTACTACATGAATTAAAGTAAAAAATCCAAATCCATCTCAAATTTTGTAATTTTGGACTTAGGCCACTATCATTCTAAACACTCATACTGTTTCAAAGTTCATCCAGAGTGATTCACTCCTATGAATCTCTAGTTTCCATAGAAAAGTGAAGGAGGGAAGATAGACGAAATGCCAATTCAAACTTTTCACTTAGGATGATTCCTTCAAAATGACCACAAAAATTGACTAGTCTGAATGAGCCTTTATGTAAGGATGGTCATGGTCACTCAAAAATACTGTAACTTTGTAACTAATACCAATAATTTCTTTTAAAAGCAATCCGGATTAATGGTTATTCGTGTTAGCCGTGGAGTTCGGATCATCGGCATTTCGGATAACAGGAATTTGAATTATTGGTAATTTGGATAATTGAAGAGTCTCACAGTTTTCCGTTCAAAATGAGCCCCTCGCAAATGAAAAAGCGATTGGCGATCCAGATGGATGCCAATGCGCGCCAAATTAGCAAATGAGGCGCGAGCGGCCTAATTGATAGGGCGCTAACGACGGAGGGGACTAACGACCCCGCAATTAGAGAAGGGGGTGATGCTCTGCCCCCTCCTGATAAGTGCGGGGGTTGTAAAAACTGGGAACGGTTTTGATGCGACTTGTTGGATGGACGGATCGTTAAATTTCATTTGTTTCTCGATGAAATCTGAATGTCATAAAACAGTGGTACTCAAAATGAGAAAAAAAAATTCCTGGAATGCTATTGTTCGATGTTTAACTCTCTTCACTCCAAAAATTGTAAAAAGTTTTTATATATTTTTTTACTTGCATAGAAAAATTTGAAAATTGCCAAAATGTGAAGGTTGTTTTTCTATTAACTAAACTAAGGCTAAGCGCGCACTAGAGACTTTTGTCTCGGCGACAGAGACAAAATTGTTACTCTGGCTATTGCAAGAAGCTAGAGCGCGCTCACAGGTGACGAGACACTTGGCCGATTGCCAAGAATCTCTCCATAGAAATGCATTGCTCTCGAGTGACTAGTGTTACATGCGCCGGCGACAGAAGTCTCTAGTGCGCGCTTAGCCTATAAGACTAAATGCGCCGGTTTAAATCAAAAACCTACATTTTATAATGCGTACATTTTACACTTGAACAAAATCTTGATTTTAATATTTAATTAAATTATAAATGTAGGGTAAGATTTTAAAGTTTTTCATTCTTAATAATTTTTAAAACGTTTTATCGAAATTTGCATCATATTTTAAATTTATTTGGGATATATGATTATCTGGAGCGACTCTTTTCGGTTAATCAAGAGTCCTTGAAATAATTTCACTAAGATTTCTGGAGGGAATTAAACTCAAAAGAAATTTTTCTTGCCTTACTTGTTGTTGTTACTGGAACGGGAAGCCATCTCATCTCCGGAGTGAACTTGATATCTGGAATATAAGCATGGAACAAAAGGAGACGACCACCCTTATTGGAATCTGAACATGTTCTGGTTTATTGCAGAAAGGGTTACAATGAATGCGCGGTGCGCGCCATCTAGTGGACTGTATTCGTACTAAACATACCGCCCCCCTTGAAACACTGAGGGGGTTTCAAAATTAAATTGAAGTTAAAACATAGGGGAAAAGTTCAAATAAGCAAGATACAATTCTAAATAAATGAAATTAAACAATTTGAGTTCCAAATGAAAATATTTCAGTAATGTTCGAAGGAAGCAAATTATGCATAATGTTCAAGAGTTTATAGGAAGGGGACACAATTTTGCAATCGGTCTCACAAGTTCACCCGTTTGAGTTTTTAGTTTGACCACACGAACTTTATTGTCCTTACCAGGAAACGTTTCTGTGACCTTCCCTAACTTCCACTGTAGAGGGGGTAAGCTTTCATGCTTGATTAAAACAAGGTCTCCTACGGCAATGTTCTTTTGAGAAATACGCCACTTAGATCTTGACTGTAACATCGTCAAGTACTCCGACGACCATCTGTTCCAAAAATGTTGGATCATTTTTGTAAGTAATCTCCAACGATCGCAATGGCTGATGTCGTCAGGAACCGTAGGTTGAGGGACAGCTAATAAGGCCTTTCCAATTAAGAAGTGTCCTGGCGTCAAAATAGAGGGATCATCTGGGCTGCTGGATAAGGCACATAGGGGTCTGGAGTTGAGGCATGCCTCAATTTGGGTGGTTAACGTAGCCAGTTCTTCGAAGGTGAGACTAGTGACTCCCACAACTCTTTTCAAGTGAAACTTGAAGGACTTTACAGTGGCTTCCCATATGCCTCCAAAATGTGGTGCAGACGGAGGATTGAAGTGAAAGGTGATGCTGTCTGTAGCCAGGAATTGATGAACAGCGGCTTCCTTCATCAATTGGCGGAACTCTTTGCTGAGTTCTCTGCTAGCTCCGCAGAAATTGGTTCCTCGGTCACAGAAGATCTCTGATGGCTTACCTCGGCGAGCCACAAATCTTTTCAAACAGGCAATAAATGCCTTTGATGACAAGTCGCTGACCACTTCAAGGTGAACCGCCTTCGTTGCTAGACAGACGAAGACGCAGATGTAACTCTTAATATTACGACTGCCTCTTCCCTTGGAGCTTCGTAATAAGAATGGACCAGCAAAGTCAATACCAGTTCGATGGAATACAGAAGAAGGGCAAACTCTAGACTCTGGAAGGTCTCCCATCATTTGCTCAGCGAGCTTTGGACGATTTCTGAAACATGGGATACATTTTCTCACTACCCTTCTAACCGCATCTCTAGCTGAGAGAATCCAGAATTTTTCTCTGAGTGATGCTTGGAGAAGTTGCGGACCGCAATGAAGAAGTTTCAGGTGGTTATCTGCGATAATTAAGTCCACAACATGGTCGGTTTTAGGAAGCAAGATGGGGTGCTTCTGCGCTTCGGGAAGCATTGAATTTTTTAACCAACCACCAACACGAATGATTCCGGAATTATCTAAGAATGGAGTCAAGGGAGTAAGCTTGTTGTTAGAAGGAAGCTGTTTGCCTGCTGACAGATAGGATTGTTCAGCTGGAAAATGATCCTGCTGGATGAATTTTACAATGTGCTTCTCGGCCTCGTGCAATTCTGCCGTTGTTAAGAACGACTTATTTCTTTGATCTGCAGGAAGAGAACAGTTCTTCTTGAATCTTATACAATAGGCGAGAACTCTTTTCAATTTGTTCCAAGACGAGAATTTTTGGAAAAACTCAGCCTTGAAATTAGCATCAACCACATTCAGCATAACAAGATTGGATGTTCGTTTTGCTTCCACAGACATTTTCTCTTGCATTTGGAGGTTATCCTCAAACTTTCCATCAGGAAATGTACAACTCCTTAACCAATCAGGTCCGTTGAACCACAACTCGCAGCCTTCAAGTTTAGTTGGAGGTATCCTTCTTGTTCCACAATCAGCCGGATTCTCTATACCGCTCACAAAGTTCCAGTGAATATTAGGAGTCAGCTCTTGAATTTTTGCCACTCGATTTGCCACGAATGGCTGCCATCTTCTAGGTTCGGACTTCAACCATGCCAGTGTGATCTTGGAATCCGACCACGCAAAGATCTCAGAAATAGTCACAGTTAGGGTTGGCAAGGTAGCTTGGAATAAATTTGCTAGAAGTAAGGCTGCGCAGAGTTCCAGTCGAGGTAGAGACTGTGATTTTACTGGAGAGACACGTGTTTTGGAAGTTAGCAGTCTAGAAGTCACGGCTTGGGTAGCATCTTTGGAACGTAAGTAAATAACTGCACAGTATGCTTTCTCTGAAGCATCACAGAATCCATGAACTTGCACGTCTACCGCCTGAGGAATTAGGATGCAGCGTGGGATCTTGATATTGGTAAGTAGGGGAAGCTGTTCTTGAAATAGTCTCCACTGCTTAGCCAGATAATCTGGTAGCTCCTCGTCCCAGCTCAGTTTATGACTCCACAACTCTTGGAGGAAGATTTTTGAAATGATCACGGTAGGTGCTAACCAGCCCAAGGGGTCAAAGATTTTAGCGACTTCAGAAAGTACCTTGCGTTTAGTCCATACGTCAGACTCATTGACGGTGATGGTAAAGGTGAACTTGTCAACATCTGGAATCCAAGCTATCCCTAGAATCTTGACAGGTTGGTCGTCATTGATCTTGTGCTTAGAATCAAATGCCTTTAATTCTTCAGGAATGCTTGCTAGTACGACAGGATCATTCGACACCCATTTGCGTAGAGAAAATCTACCTTTTTTCATCATCTTTTGCAGCTCAACCACCAGTTGAATAGCTTCCTCTCTTGAGGCACTCCCGCTTAGCAAATCATCTACGTAAAAGTGACTAAGGGTCGCTTTAGATGCGGATGGATAATTTTCGTTTTCGTCGATGGCGAGCTGTCGTAAGGTTCTTGTGGAGAGGAATGGTGCTGAGGATGTTCCATACGTAACGGTAGTTAAACGATATTCTTTCATTGGTTCGTCTGGAGAATCCCTCCAAAGAATTCTTTGCCAGCCTACGTCTTCCCTATGAACTTTAATCTGGCGAAACATCTTTTCCACGTCAGCGCAAATGGCTACGCTGAAAATTCGGAACTGAATGAGAATCGGAAACAGTTCTGGCTGTACTCGTGGACCAACCATAAGCAGATCATTGAGGGAGAGTCCAGAAGAAGTCCTACTTGAAGCGTCGAAGACGACACGAAGTTTTGTGGTGTTGCTAGAGTCCCTAACAACTCCGTGGTGAGGTAAGTATAGACTCTTGAAGTTATTAAGCTCAGAGTCCGGAACCAGTTCCATATGCTTTAGATCAAGATACTCCTTCATAAACTTCCGATACAGTTCGTATTTGGCTGGGTTAGAAATGAGATGGCGTTCCACACTGATTAGCCTACGAATTGCATTTTGTTTTGAATTACCTAACCGCGTGGGAGGACTGTGAAATGGTAACCTTACTGTGTATCTGCCATTCTCATCCCTAGAATGTGTCTTAACGAAATGATCCTCACAAGAACTTTCTAAAGAAGTTAAGGGTTTTGCACATGGAACAGAATCTAATTCCCAGAATTTATTAATTAGATGATCCGATACTAACTCAATGTTATTGACATGGAGATAATTTTGACTACCTGAGGTTGCCCTACCACCAATTATCCAACCCAGTTCTGAACGCATGGCAATTGGCTTATCCTTACCTATCGATAATGTTTGACCCCTAAGCAATGGCAAGGTAAGATCAACACCAAGGAGTATGTCGATCGGACCACTCTTGTAGAATGTCGGATCAGCCAGAGAAATATCCTCAAACATTTCGCGCATTGAGGAATCTAGGTTGTGATGTGGGAGCATGCCTACAATTTTGTTCACTACATAGACGGAAGCATGATAGGAATTTTGCGATGGAAAATGAGTGGTGAATTGAATCTCAGCAACCCCATTTGTACGAGTATCGGATGCACCCAAACACGAAATACGCACATTGGCCTTTTTTCTGTGTAAGCCCAACCTTTCAATGCTCTCATTTGTGATAAGCGAAGCCTGGCTTCCACTATCCAGAAGACATCTACAGGTCTGATAGTTACCCCAAACATCTCTAACCCGAATCACAGCAGTGCATAGGAGAATCTGAACATTTGGACCCACCTCAGAAATACAAGATGTAACACCCACCATCCCAGTATTTTCACTCGATTCATTAGAATTTGGAATAGGGCCAGGCGAGAACACAGGAGCATCAATAGAAAGTCCACTAGAATTTGAGATACTCGCAGCATCCTGTCTAACCTTAGGGAAAACATTTTCGACATGAAGTAAACTGTGGTGGGGTTTCTTACACCTTTTGCATCTAAACTTGCTTCTGCAAGCCTTAACAGAATGAAATTGAGTTAAGCAATTAAAGCAAATATTATTTGTTTTAACGAAATCTGAACGTCCTTGTACTGACAATTTTAAGAATCTGTCACACCTGTACAATGCATGATCTCCATTGCACTGAGGGCAATGTGACTGGGCGCTGGACGCGACCAAAGTCACCTTTCTTTGAACGCTTCTTTTAGTAGTTGAACTGGAAATGGATCTCGCATGTGTTGAAAGAAATTGCAAAAGTTCATCCAACTTAGGAATGACATCAGTTGAAAAGGTTCTCTCAAACCAAGTTCTTGTATTTACATCAAGTTTGAACAATATCATATGCATTAAAAGGGTATCTGTAGTTGAATCAACCTCGTATTTCATGGACTCTAACATTCTTACAAATTCCTTAGTAGAATCTACCAAATTTAAAATTTGTGTGGATGATTCTCCATTCAAGGGTGTAACATTAATAAACCTTTTTATTAAAGAGGACACAATTTCCCTTTTGTTAAAGTATCTATCCCTTAACAACTTCCAAGCGATTTCGAAATTATCATTGGTAATGGATAACGAGTTAATGATTTTTAACGCATCTGACCTTAGGCTCCCTTTTAAGTATTGTAACTTCTGCGCTCCCGTCAAATTTGCATTGTTGGAAACGGCAGCCTCAAAAAGATCTGAAAAGGTAAGCCACTCCCCACATAGCACACACTCGTCGAAAAGACGTCGATAAAACGTCATACTCGTCCAGCGACTCTTCCAGAACTCGTCGATAAGTGGTCGAAATTACATCGATCCCGCGTCGAAATGTCCGGTTGTTTACCGTTTATAAAACGTCGAAAAGACGTCACGATGGAAGAGAAATCGACAGGTTTTGGAGCATATCTGGGCCTTATACTAGACCATTATTTGGACCTAGGAAACGTTATATCGACTAGTTATGGATTACCCATTGCATTAAAATTGTTATAGAGGTATTAATATATACATTTAATTAAATTTAATAATATAACCATGGCAATTATATTAAATTCAATGTAAATAATTTTGAAATTATAATTACTTTAAATTGAATAAAACTATCATGATATTTTTATTCAATTTAATGTAAATATATCTTTAAAATTATTTACATTGAATTTAATATAATTTCCATGGTTATATTATTAAATTTAATTAAATGTATAGATTAATACCACTACAATAATTTCAAAGCATTAAAAAAACCCAGAAATCCAATAAGATTTAAACTGTACAGCAATTTTACAATATCTTAATTAAAAATAATTTTTTTTTAATCTTAATTGAAACTCACCTTCATTTTCTATGGATTTTTTTAATAAAATAAGCTCTGCACAAGGACTCCAACAAAACTATTATTTCAACAGTTCAATTAATTTTATCAATTAGAATTTCTCATTTTTAAGTGATGAGATTGCATAAAAAAGCTAAAAGTCCTAAAACTGCATAAATGATATCTGAACCATAACTTAGAGATTTCAAGCTGAACATATATTTAAATATGATAATAATTAAAATATATTTACAAACCTTTTGAAAACCAAATTCATTTTATTGATACTTACATTGATAGCAGTGATGAGCTAAAAGAAAATGTAGGATTTCCTCTTACATGAAAAAACTTGTTGAAAACATTAAAATTTATTTTATTTAAAAACAAAACACACTATTGAAAAATCAAATTACAGTGGTGGAGACAAATAAGAACTGGGCAATTAAAATTAAACACTTTTCCATAATTTTTAAAAAACATGGAACAACATGTTAAAAATGTCAAGATCCTTACAATAAAAATTTAAAATCTGTACAAAGGTAATCAGATGATTGTATTTGCAGAATGGTAGACAAATAGATTATTAATAGACAAATTATAAATTTTAACAGAAACAGGATTGTAACCAATGTATCTTAACAATCAATCAAGTTACTTAGAACTTCATAAAAAATATTAAACAAGACAAATCTCTCAGGGACTTTAAGATTGGATGTCAAATACATTACATACAGAACAGTATACTAACAGAAATATCACAAGGATAATGTTTTTATTTATACAAAAAACCTGAAAAAATATTTTGAATTCTTTCCACATCATTACTAAAACTAATTAATTTTATTAGCATCATAAATTATAAACAGCAGTTTTACACCAGAGAAAACAGGAAGAAAATTCAATGAATAGTGCTAATTAAAAACCACAAGTACAAATAATTTATTGTTTTTGTTATCATATCTTAATACCTGGAATTCATCATTACTAATACAAATTAAATTACTATTATAAACATAAAAATAATAATCCAAATTATAAATATTACAGGAATAAATAAAAATTTAAATCGAAAATTAAGATTTGAAATGAGATTTACACATAAATAGACTTCAAAAAAGAAAAATAATAATAATCAGAAGAGAATCAAGTTCTTAGATTTCACAGGAAGAACAGGAATTACTTGAGCTTGTTTACAAATATCAGGAAAATAGTTTGTTTTGAGTGATAAATAAAATAAAAATCAGAAAAAATGAGCCAATTCAATGTGTATCCCACACTCTACGACGAAAATAAAAAGAAGAAGAAAAAGGTTCCTCAAAGTAAAGAGCGCGAGAGGTAAACGGGGAAGTCTGTATAAGTGGATTAAACAACCCTGCAAATTTCGGTAGTCTTCCCGGGTAAAAGCAAGTAAAAAAATCATTTAAAGAGTCTAATGCATATTCATCCGCCCTTTTTCCGGTGTCGCTTCTCCTAATCGGATTCGATGGCAGAGGGGCCGTAGAGGGAGATAGAATAGGGCCCGCATCATCGGCCTTTTTCCTCCGTTGAAAAGAGATCTCTAAATTCTTCGTTTGAAATTAATGATCATGAACATAAAAAAGACGAAATCCGATCAAAACTTTAACTGCTGCCTTTATTCAATGTGGCAAAAGGGAGGGGGCAGTTCAAGCTTTCCGATGACACTCATAAAAAACGTTTTTTCCATCACTGCTGTTAAAAAATTGTTAAGGGAGTATTTACTCCACTCTTTAGTTTGATTTTAGCAACAGAAAAATAGCATCTAATTCACAAATTGTAAATATAGATAATTAAATTCCTCAAATAGGATAAACATTAAAATTTCAAAAGTGTGACATCGAGATAGGGGTTGGGGGTCACTATAATGAGACAACGTGTTTACTTAGGGGAGAGAGGGGGTGAATAAGGGTAGGTCTCTGAATAATTTTTTGTTTCAAAATCCTCTAGCGGATAATTTGAATCGTAAAGTTGAATAACTCAAGTGAAACGTGTAAAAAATTTCAACTAGATATGAAAACTCATTCTGCTTATTCATTTTAATAGCAAAAAAATGTATCGTTCTTAAATTTTTACCAATTTCATTAAGGCCATTGGGATAACAATTTATCAACCACAAGCGGTTTTCAAAAAAGTGATTTTCAAAGAATTTTTAAATGAATATTTTTGGGTTTATTTGCTAATTTTTAGGGTGCAGGCCCATAGCAGAAGGAATTGTATTGAGCTGAAAGTTTAACATGTTGTATTGAAGCCATTTGGCCACTCCACACTAACATAAAACTCCACACTAACCATAAGTGAATAAGGAACTTGCATGATTTTTTTTTATTTTTTTAATCTATTCTTCACGCAAAAATAAGCCACTACACAAAATTTGAGGCCGATTGAGAAATTTTTCGATTGCAAAAATAATTATCAAAAATCGTGTTTTTCGAAGCAACTGAAAACGCTTAACAGCATGTACCGTGACGTCACTAATGTTTACCTCGGATTGTCATGTTTGCCGTGGATTTCTGACCGCAACCAGAAGTGTCTAGAAGGTAAATATTTATTAAAACACTCATACCGGACACTTCTGAATAAAGAAATCATCAACTAAAACATAGAAATTCAATTTTGATTGCAATTTGGCTCGATGGATTCTACGTCGCTGTGCAAGTGCATGCAAACACACTTCGCGTTTTCAGGCACGTGTTTTTTTCTCGACTTTTAAATTAAAATATTTAAGTACTTGTACCCTTTTTTGAAAATTTGACAAAATATTTCATTTTTCTATACAAAAAACCATACGAAACACTTGAAAGTTTATGAAAATCTGACACATGCAAGTTCCTTATTTCGAAAAGAGTGTATTTTCGACCCACCCAGTGTAAAATCCCTGAAAATTGGGCGGCGTATCTCGTAATGGCCCTACATTTAAAACAGAGATTTCACCATCCTAGTTTCGACGTTGGATGGGTTACAGCAAATGCACGCCCTAGTTGAAGTTAATCTTACGAGAGACAGAGAGTGGAACACGCTCTTAATTTATGCACGCTAATAGCATCGTTGAATTGGAAATTAGTATTCCGTTCGGAGCCCTTGTCGAGTAACTTTTTAAACCAGGGGAGAAATTAGAATACCAAAGCGCACTTCTCACATGAGTAGGAATAAAAAAACTTTTATAAATCTTTTAGCAGCTGCGATTAAAGAGTTTTAGAGAAAAAAATTATACGGGGACACACTGTAGAGAAAAAAAAGGCGGGAAAAGAAAGGCTTGGCGATAATAAGCCGTCGGTTGCGGCGTGTTTGGCATTAAAATTCCGACCTCTCTCTGATATAATGAAGCGCGATCCAGTTTTCCGACTTTTTTTTCCTGCTCCGAAATTGATTTTTTGATTTCCCCGAAGCCAAAGAAACGAAGAGTACGATCCTCTCAACTCTGCAACGGCTTTTATTCTTTTAATTGGCGCGGTCGTGTCGTTAGAGTCGTTATGAAAGGCTTGGCAGGCGAAATAGTGAATAATGGCCTCCTTGTAATGTACTGGCTTGGCGCGGTATTGTGTTTGTTGAGCAGAGAAGCCCTACGTACAAAAGAGAGAGAGCTATTGAGAGAAAATTCCATAGAAATTTTCTCAAATAACGTATTACGGCAATTACTTGCGGTGTGTAGGTATATTGGATTTACAGGAGTAGGAGAGATGAAAATATTTGTGATGCTCTATTTAATTTAGATATCGTTTTAGTTTAGACTCGAAATGATATCTGGATGACTCTAAAACTAAAACGAAGTGGTTAACCGTTCACTACATAAATATGAATTTCTCTTTTCGAACATAGTTGTTTTGAGTTATTTGGTACATATTCTTGACTACATGATGAGCAATTTCAGAATGGTGTTGCGGTCAAAATCCAGAACTCGCAATCACAGTTTTTTGAGTGACTCATCGCTTACCACAAATTGAGCGAAGGTTTGCAAATTGTTAGATTCAACGCGGAAGTTTTACACTTTCTTAACTACACTGCTTCTTTTGCGTTTCAAAATATTAGTTTAAAAACGATTGAAACTAACTCTTAAAGATCAAGTCACATAGTATCAGAAGTGAGGGTTCAAGGCCATAGGCGATAATGGACAATTCCAGCATTTTTTTATTATGTTTTTATTCGATAGAAAAGGAATTTGTCTCAAAAAATTTTTTTAATTCCCATGTTTAGTTATTTTTTAATTTAATTTCAATGTTTGTCTTTTTAAAAAGGCGCAAAAACGGCTGCTACGTCACAAACAGTTGTGTGACGTCAGTTGGCGTGAATAACAGTACGATCAGCCAATTGGGAATAGCCTTTCGGCAATTCTTGATGTTAGTTTGAACCAAATTACGTCACGCTCGTTTCGACGGCATCTCAAATTTAGCTATTTTTATTTTCAAATATCTAATTAAAGAAATTTTTTGAACCTTTTAAAGCTGATTTTTGAAAGTTAAACCATTTGTTTTACTGGAAATATTGCTTTTTATCCAATTTTAAAAAATACGGGAATTGTCCATTGAAATTGACCTATGATATGAAATATAATGTATATGAAATTGACCTATATACCTATATGGTAGCGCTGGGATCGCATCCACTAATCATGCAACTCACGCCTCGTTCTTCACGTCACGAGAGGCGGAGAAAAAGAACCTTAAACATCTATTATAGTCCACGTAAATAAAATTGGCCGCTGGTCACCATGACAGCGCAATAGAAATGCAATGGGAAATGACTAGTAGTGAGTCGCTGATTTCATTTACACAAACTATAACGTGATAACTATATAGTGAACGGAACACGTCACATCCAATCACAGTTGTGACTACCAAAATGGTACTGAATACCCATCTATCAATCCTAGCTGTGATTGACATCTGTTGTGTTACCTCTAAAACCCTGGATAGTGTTACCATCTACCATTAGATAGGATTTTAAAATTGCGTTTTGGACCATCTGTTCCTTTGTGGATAAAGCCCCTCATATAAACTTAATTCTCAAAGTAAAATTTCAGTTTATTTATATGTATTGCCATAAAAGAAGGTTTATACCCCGTACTCTGTAGAGAGAAACAGGGAGAGAGGGAAAATCGGAGAGAGAAAGTGACATAAGAGAGCGATTCTTCGGAACAGGACATCCTCTTCGAATCTTCCATCCGCTTCCTTATCGGACTCGTTCGCCCCTTCCGACGACGGAGCAGCGGTCGATGATTCGTCCTCGACACCCCCTCCCTATATTTAGCACGGTCGAAGCTTAGGTTGGAAAACTAGCACTTTGTTCAACTGTACAGAATCTGAGCTTTTTCTTAACACTTTTGCAATCCGCATCGCATGCTATAAATGTCCTTTTTTTCAAATGTTCGTGAAATCATCTACCAATCAATTGCATTAAAGTAATTGTTTTGAATTTAAATTTGATTATATGTTCGGTGATAAAAATGTATATTATGATTTTTTTTTATTTTTTAGTTAACTTCAACAAAAATATTTCAAAAATTCAATAATTTCCCCAATAGTATTTCAAATGGAAAATGTTTTAACAATTATTGTATCAAGAAGTATATATTGTTAATATCATAATATGCTCCGTCATAAGCCGTGGTGGGCTATGAATATTTTCTTAAGATGTGCCATTTCAGACAATCTTAGTTGTTTGAAATATGTTTCTCTTGATCTTAAAAGTCTTAATAAAACCATGTCTTTTCTACTAGAATCGTAAGGACAAAAGAATGATGGTTATGATCTTGAAAATGAAGAGTTCTTTATCGTTAATAGTACTTATGATATTTATCTCAAATGTCTGAAAATTCTGACACTTTAATTTTTATTATAATAAATAATTAGTGGTTGACAATCGAGGTTGTAATAGTGGTTCCATGACAATGACTTCATGCTATAATTTAAGAAGGTAGATAAAATAAAATTAACAAACTACTGGTCAATTTATTGTTATTAGCTCAATTTATGGTTTGTTTTTAACCCCTTCTAAGGCCATTTTTTCTAGTAAAGTTATGTTAAAATATTTTTGGTGTTGAGATTGATTTTTCAAAAGAAAATCATTTAGCTTATTACCTAAAATTAATTTTATTTTCAAGATTTTTTTTGGTGGGAAGTATGTTTCCCACCGCCCACTGGGAGCTATACAAATGTAGGACATCTTATGTTTTGCTTTTCTATTTATTTTGCATTACATGATATTTATAAAAAATAATTTTCAAATACTAAAATCTACAAAAAGAATTATAAACTAGATATATTTTGTATGTTTTATGTTTGGTGGGAAGTATACCCACGCCCTTATAAGGGTTAAAGCCTAATTATGTGGTCCAAGGGGTTCATTATTATTTCTCAAATTATTCGTAGCCATGGATAGACATTTGAAAAATTGATGAAATTGGTGGTAAGTATACTACCACGGCCTTAGAAAAGGTTAAACAATAAAGTATGTTCAAACTGCGAAAAGAAGGAAAACAGAATGGAAGGAGAAAAAATCAGGGAGAAAAATTATAGAAAGATTATAGATAGAAATTAATGAGTGATAGAAAGACTATAAGAAGATAAAGAAAATAATTACAAAAATAAAATGATAGAAAGAGAAACAAGACAGGAAGTATAATAGGTAGAAAAAGATGGGAAAAGATAAATATGAATGATAAGGAAAAAATTATATAAAAAGAGAAAGAATCAATCAAAGTCTGCCCGGGCCTAGTGGCCCATCATAAAAAGAAAGAAGGTGAACGAAAATTATGTAAAGAGAGAAAGAAAAAAATGATATTTAGAAAAGGGGTAAAAAGGAACCCAAATATATTTATTTCCCCACCCCAACTAAACCACGGGTGTCAATAAGAGCATTTCCCTTCCGGTGCACCTCCCGATATATCCCATCGATCCCTCCCCCGCCCTTAACAAGCCCGGCCTAATTGCGCGGCTTCTTTCATTAGCGCCCCCCTCCCCTCCCGCGCGCTTTAATTGAATCCCGATGAGCATCCGGAGAGAGAGAAAAAAAAACGCGCGGCCCTCCGGAAAAAGCCATCTCATTATTCCCGATTCCTGGAATCGGGAGAGAAGTTCTCGCGGCCGCCACTTCAAGAAGAAGACGACGGAGAGGGGTTTTTCTTCTTCTTCTCTTTTTCCTCCTCCTCTTCTTCTTCTTCTTCTTCTTCGGTGTTTTTTCTTTCGTTCTTTTTCCCCGTCGCTTCGTTTCCCGTTGGCGGAAATTGAGGGGGGCGGTCACCAATTGCAGCCCGCCCCCAAACGTCCGGGGCATCGATCCCGGTCCGGCGGGAAGCAGGATGTCACGAGGAGATTTTGTTTTTCGTTTATGTGGAAAGAGATTTTTCTCTTTTATATATAGGGGGGCTACAGAACCTGGAAATCAGGGATTTCATTGCTTAAAAATGTGTCAAAATCAGATGAATTTTCAAATGAGAGTTTTTCGTTCTACGTATTTTATGATTGTCTCACGAACGTAACGAGCCGTGCTAAATGCGCATGCGTCAAAAAGAAAGATATTTTAATAAGTTTTAAAGTTAGGGCTCTTTTACAGTGGATCTGGATTTCAGCTGAAACTGGAAAACTATAAATCACTGAACCCGACACGCTTCCCTCTCCTGCATTCCCAATAGAAGATAGCGGGGTTGTTTACTCGAGTGACAGGCTGTGAAACATGATACTTAACTATCTCATCCCCCCTTTCTTGCATTGGAGAGGCTAGGAGGGGAACGCGTGCCGAGCAGGTGCGGGGTCAAGTGATTGATAGCCTGTCAGATCAGCCAAAATTCAGATCCACTATGAAGGAGCCCTAAAAGAGCCCTTACTGAAGAGAGTCCCGCTGGAGCAGTGGTAGCGTGCCTGCATAGCATGCGGCAGTTCCTGGGTTCAATCCCCAGTTATTATTTTGTATTTTCCAAAAATATCAAAAATTAAGTCCAAACGCATGCGCATTTAGCACGGCTCGTTACGCTCCTGAGACAAACGTACCATTTTCCTTTCTCCGAAACCTTATGAATGTTTTTACTTTTCTAATCTCCACGAGGAACACATTCTGCGACGCATGCTATATTTGGACTCGAGCGTCACCACTCGTGGTTTAGATTTAAGTTTTATTAACAAGTGTTGTATACTTTTTTTTTATTTTAAATAAGAGGTAGGGATTTTTTTAAATGTATCTTGTACTACACACATAATGGAGAAAGCCGGAAAATTAATAAAATTAATTTTCGCAAATCACGGAAACACTGTAAATTTAGTCAGGGAATTTTTTCTCAATTTCTGTAGCCACCATGTCATGCGTATAAGATTTTTATTCAAAATCCATTTTCTCTACGAAATTAAAATCCGAATTTATCTTTTAAAATACCCTCTTCTTCATCATCGGTACCCCAAAAGAGGATGAAGGATAATTATGTACTAC
This sequence comes from Tetragnatha versicolor, assembly GCA_024610705.1. Lineage (NCBI taxonomy): Eukaryota > Metazoa > Arthropoda > Arachnida > Araneae > Tetragnathidae > Tetragnatha > Tetragnatha versicolor. The sequence goes on from JANDEH010000020.1 coordinate 4,061,087, forward strand.
TTTTTTTATTAAAAAAAGAAATTGAAGGAAAGGAAAATAAAAATATCTTGGGAAGAGAACAGCACGGTCAATGAGAGGTAGAGCTTTTTCTAATGGGCGGGTACTACTGGACATTACCCTTGACCACTGAACTGCCATAAGAAGTACCTAACCTACTCAGCGTTACCCCAGGCACCTGTGAACCAGAACCACGGAGGTGAAGTACTGTTACCAGCGCCACACACTCATTCGCTCACACAACTCCTGTTTACAGGGGGGGCACATTCATTCATCACACAAGGACAGAAACTGCCAAACAGGGATTCGAACACTAGACTTACGGCTTCGCAGTCAGATTATCTAGCCACTGCCAGTACGTTGTCCAAGCGGTAGAGTAGAAGGAAAATTTAGAGCAACGAATGAAGATGAACTGAAGAATGAAAATATTTAGAGAAAGATATTAGAAAGAAGTATAAAGGAGAAAAAATAGGTGAAAAAGGAGCTATTATGAAAGAAAAGGATGGAACATACATAATTTACTTCGAACCCCCCCAAAATTCATACATTTCTCTTACCACTATTTTAAAAAAATTAAGTGTTCCGCTTCATTGACTATCTCGCTTGTTGTGTGAAGCCCCATTTTAAAACTAACTGATCCGAACATAAAACCACCCACCGATGAATTAAATTCCCTCGTAGTAAATAACAAGCTGGTCTTTCCATCTCCGAGCCATTTATGTATTCAGCGACCCGTTAAAAAAAATCCGTGATTCCTCTCGTAGTGGAGGGGCCTCTTCGGCCGTTTAACTCCTTCGGCCCGATAATCCTCTCTCGCGCCCTCCCCTTTGTTATTGTTTATAAAGAGCGGGGCGCTCGCGTTGCCCCGGCAACCGACAAACAATCCGAGAATCGAAAAAGAGCGCCATTAGCAGCCAGAAAGAAAACGGGGCGAGGATAGAGGGAGCGTACGCCATAGCCCCCACGACGACAGTTTAAACCAGGAGAAATTCCATTAATAAACTTCGTTAAATGCAGGCTATTTCAAAAGTCCGTTTCCCGGCTTTTATTTAGAACCAACGTCTCCTAGGGTTAATTGAAGTAAGGTCTATTCCTTAATTGATTTTTAATTGAAGTAATATTCCAGATATTTTCATGAAAAGTTTTTCAGTGAGTTCTTCATAACGTTGGCAACAATAATCTCAATGAGCTTTTTGCCCTATCTCTTTTAGTTTTTAAATTAAGTTTCTAACTTTTTTTATTTCGCTGCTAGGGGCGCTGTATGTCATTTCAATGCATTCTCCAGGGTCACTTATCTAGGGGTAGACCTTACTGTAAGTCCAATGGATAATGTGGAAATGAGGCTAATTAGAGGGTGGGCTGGAGCGTCAGGGAGCAACTGCATCCTATTGGTAGTATTTTTAGAGCAATAGCATTTTTTGTTTCACTGCTACTTAAGTACACTGAATGAAAAACTCGTTTTACAGGTTGTGATGGCAAAATTTTGGTGGGTTTATCTCCAAAAATGTTGTTTCGATTTTCCTCACGCTTTATAGGTAAAGAAAAACTTCATCATATTTTAAGCGTCTGTAAAGTTGTTTTCTTATTCAGGTCATTCGGATAGACCTACAATTCAACTTCCCCAAAAAAGGGGGATGAAAAAGTCGAGTTTTAACATTAGTACAAATCTTCCCGACTTCCCATCCACATATTCTTCCCTTTGGTGGAAGAAAGGGAGATAATATCGTATAGCAAAACGTTTGCATTCCATATATTTTTCTAAACTTTTAGGATAATATCGGATTAGGATTTCTCTTAACATCGATTGGAGAATAATGCTGAAAATGACAGTTACTGCATGATGCGCTAAACAAGTAAATAAAAACAGCCCTGGTTCAAGGCAGAATTTAAAGGGGGGGTTAAAGGTTCAAACCCCAATCAGAAATTTTGACGTCAATTGTTGATCTGATTGTTCTATAAAAATTCTGCGACTTTAAGGAGCGGTACTCTTTGAGTGTGACACAAAACTTCAACCCTTCAAAGGGAGAAATTAAAAAAAATCGGGGGTGGAAATGTTTAGACTTCTCCCCCCCCCGAAATGTTTACTTTCCCACCAAAAAAGTAATCCACCAGAAAAATTTCTCATAAGTTGATTCATATAATTTGAGTATTTTTAAAATTGCTTGTAATGTTTATCCAAAAATTAGTGGTGTAGATTTTAAAGATCAAATTTCCATAAAATTTTTATGATGAGAAGCGTCAGACCCCCTCTTTTCAACATAAAATTACTGATTGTTCTACATTTTTATAATCAATCTAGAAGGGTTTCTTAATCCTTGGGATGTCCCGTCGCAGATGGCCCTGACCTGAGACATAATAAAAACGCTACGACCGGTTACCTACCAGAACACGGTCACCATACAGAACGTAGAAACAGCCTCAACACGCGCCCTATCCCTTCTCACCTTACGACGACGAAAACGGGAAAAGAAAAAAGCTGCCTCGCCATCACTCATCACGGTGGAGTGTCACGCGCGCGGGCGTCACGCGGGAGGTCGGCTCCTCTTCTTTTTGTTGAGGGAGGGAGGGGAGGAGGAGAGCGGATTTCGTTTTTCGTTCGTTCGTCGGCAACAGCTCGGGTAAACAGAAGCCGGAGGCGACCGGAGTTTACGACGGGAGAGGAGAGCCAGGGGAAAAAAGTGCTGGTTGGAAGGGTTGCTGTGTTTGGCGGTTGAGCGCTGTTTGGCGATGATGTGGAAATGGGGATTGTCTCAGGGACGATGGAAATAGGGCTGTGCTTAACTTTTATTACCCTTCTTTAGTGAAGAGAAAGAATTCCGCAGGTCACCCTTGTGGTCAATTACGAACATAGAAACTCCCTTCCCAGTCAGGGAGGTCCCCTATTGATCCCCTGGGGGGTCTCCCTCTACGCTACCCCTTGAAACAGCGCTGCTCTCCGTTGTAAAAATTTAGAATGAAATTTTTTTTAAAAATATATATAATCTTTAAATATTTATGTTACAGTACAAATCTGCAATGGAAAATATTTTAGAAGAAACACCAATGTTTCATATAAACTTTCTGTTTAGTGTCGAAGAAATTTGATTGACATTTGTTATTCATGTGGGGTTTGGCATGCTAGGGGTATGTAGATGTAGAGGGATCCCGTGGTTCATTGAAAACACAGTTATTATTGACATCAATCTATATTCTTCATCAAACACGATACATCAAGGTACAGGGACAAAACAAGGAGACGAGGACAACAATCATCAGATGGGAGCACAAATATATAGAAGGCACCTCCTAGCTCGAGGCCCTAGGTCGCTTATAGAAGGAGCAACGAAGACACCGGCCGCTCGCCTTGGTATCTCGTTCGAATCTGTCTAGGATTGCGCCGGCCGCCAGGTGGCGCCGCACAGGGAGAGTTTAGTTGTAAAAAGCCCAGGGATCACGATCCCACATTCTCGGGCATCCTGGCCCAGTTGGTCCCTCAACTGGTCCAAGGGGAAAACACAAAGATAACTGAAAAGATACAAAAAAAACCAAAGAGAAAGACGAACAGAAATATTCAAAATAAAAATATGCAAAATACTGAAAAAAAAATAATAGTTAATTAGTCCATGATTTTATCATGTCTGCAGCCGTTGAAGTGAGGTTGGGTCCAGGATGATTTCCAACCTTCTCCACACTATACCGATCGTTGGGTTTGACTGCTACGATGCGGTAAGGTCCATGAAATTTAGGGCGTAGCTTCAGTCCAGTTCCAAACTGAGTTCGTTGGATTGCTACTAAGTCATTGACACGATAGGTAGTTGGAGGTTTTCGGCTTTTGTTGTAGGTTTGACGATTCTCCTCCTGAATCTTCAGGACTCCTTCTTGCTTCAAGGCGAAGTTTATCACGTTCTTGGGTAAAGGAATTACGAAATTCTTCTTCCAGGGTCTTTAAGATGAGTTCATCTGTCTTGTGTTTCATGACAACACCTGTCAGAAGTTGAAAGGGGGACGTATTCGTGCTTCGAGTTACTGTACTGTTGATGATGCGCTGGACGGATGGGACAAACTTGTACCATTTGCAAGGGTCTTCAATAGATAGTTTTGCAAGAATAGGTGTAAGAGTGTCATGGATTCTCTCAACTTGTCCATTACCTCTAGGGACTCCTGTAGTGATGGAATGATGTTTAATTCCTTCATCTTCGCAGTAACGTTGAAATTCGTGAGATGTAAAAGCTGAGCCTTTGTCGGAGATTATGCGGTGAGGATTACCGAAGACAGCTTGCTGTTGTTGTAACTTCTGTATGGCATCTTTGGAAGAAGTAGACTTGACTGGATACAACCACACAAACTTTGTAAAAGCGTCTATCACTGTGAAGATATGGTTGTAGTTTTTATTCGTGGATGGCAACGGTCCAATGAAGTCAATATGGTAAGTTCCAAAGGGAGTATCTTCTTTTGGAATGGGATTTAGGAATCCTTCTTGCTTTCCACGCTTACGGTTTACCAGGATACACTTGACACAATGCGTAACCACTGTTTCTACGCACTTCCTCAGATTTGGAATAAAATAGTGCTGCCGTACAAGATTTTTAGTTTTTGCTACAGCGAAATGACCTTGCTCATGGGCGTCTCGTACAATTTCACTCTTCATAGCTTCAGGAACGACGAGGAGTTCTCTTCCTTCGTGCATCTTGAACAACACTCCATTCTTCAGGAAAAATTCTGTCTGGTCACTATCTTGAATCATCTGCTTCATGGAAAGGGTAAATTCATCTTTGGACTGTAAGGCTGCAATTTTCTGCGTGACTTCATCATAGGTTATCAGGAAAACGGGGTTTCTGCTCAGAGCATCCAAGTGCTTCATCTGGGTTCCTGAACGGTGTTGGATGTCATACTGGAAATCTTCTAAAAACAGAGCCCAACGAGCGATCTTGGGTGTAAGATCCTTCTTACTCATTGTCTGTTGAAAGGCTTGGCAATCTGTGAAGATTTTAAATCTTGAATTTAAGAGATAGTGCCGAAATTTAGTTAAAGACTTGATAATAGCCAGGACTTCCAGTTCATAGCTAGAGTACTTTTCTTCTTGTGGCGAAGTTTTGCAGCTCATGTATTCGATAGGGTGAAGTTTATCATCTTCTGAACGCTGTAGTAAAATACTACCAAAGCCGTACTTGCTGGCATCGCAATGGAGTTCCAAGTCAGAGCCTTGACGATAAATATGCAGAACAGGATCACTAGAAAGGGAATCTTTTAATTCTTGGAAAGCATGCCGTTGTTCCGGACCAAACTTGAAGGGAACAGATTTCCGGAGCATATCACTTAAGGGTTTCGCTTTACTGGCATAATTCTTGATAAACTTTCTGAAATAGGAGCTGAGACCAAGGAAAGATTGTAGTTGAGTAACAGTTTTGGGTTCAGGGAAATTTTGGACAGCTTTTGTCTTGAAGGGTGAAGGTCTAATAGTGCCATTCGATATAACATGTCCCAAAAACTCAATCTCTCGTTGAAGAAATTGACATTTCTTCAGGTTTAACTCAAGACCATAACCTGACGCAACATCCAAAACAAGTTGCAAACGTTTTAAGCCTTCTTGTTCATTAGCTGCAGGTATCAAAATATCATCCAAATAGCAGAGGACAATACCCTCTTTAATTAAATCCCGGAATATGTGATGAATATATCTTTGAAAAACAATGGGGCTATTACACAGGCCAAAAGGACACTTTTTGAATTCAAATTGTCCGTCAGAAGTTAGAAATGCAGTATATTTCCTACTGTCAGGGTGTAAATCAACATGAAAAAAGGCATTCTTTAAATCAAGGGTCGAAAAAACACGAGCGTCCGCGAGTTGATTTAAAAGTTCATCAATTTTAGGTAATGGGAAATGTTCTTTTATGATCTTCTTATTTAACGCGCGAAAATCAATACAAAGTCTTAAGGAGTTATCCTTCTTTTTTGCCAAAACGATGGGAGAAGCGTAATTAGAAGTTGACGGCTGGATTATACCATCCTCAAGCCACTCTTGAATGGTTGAAGAAACCGCTTCTTTTTCCGACGCTGATAACCGTAAAGATCGCCTGATACAAATGGGAACATCGTCAGAAAGAACGAGACTCATTTTCATTTCGGATTGTTTCACTTTATTCGGCTTGTAGCTCTGAATCAGCGAGCGAACATCTGCTCGAATGGAAGCATCGGAGACCGTTGAAAAATCAACGTCAAGGTCGACGCCGGCGTTCTCGGCTCGGCATTCATATGAAGAAGGAAAGGCTCAAATTCTACTTTCGGTTCTTCGTTTTGATTTTTTATTGCTGCCCGTAACTCCTCCACGAGTTTTGGATTTATACAGCATTCTGTTACTAATCGATCCGATAAACAAGCTTTCACAAGAAGGGGTTTGCTATCAGTACTCAAAGCGAAACTAAATTCTGAAACCGCAGCTGTTTCTTTTTCACCAAAGCAACTGACTAATGAGGTATGATCCGAAATGTTTTTGTTAGGGAAAAGGGTACGCTTTATCACAGTCATTTGGCAGCCTGAATCAACGATTGCGTTGATTTCTTTCCCATCGATTAAAATAGTTATGTACTCCAGTTTAGCAGGGAGGGTTGTAGAAGCAACAAGGGAAGGTGGGTTTTTGGATTCTTTATGGAAACGATCAGGGCAATTTCTAGCAAAGTGACCGTTGCCGCCACAGACAAAACAATCAACATGTCTTTTTATTTCTCTCTTGGGATAGTTGGGCCTGTAAGGTTCTGGTTTACGATTGAAGTGCATAGGCTTTTGCTGATGGGGAGAGTTCCGAGGGGTAGGGCGATAGTCACTAAGGGGTTTTCCTTTGAGTGAAAGAAACAGGTCTATTTCTTTTCCCATTTCGCGGGGTGGTAACCAAGTATCGTGCTTAGCCGCGAGATGCGTGATAAGTTCTTTATCCAAAGACTGGTACAGTTTATCGTGAATCATTAAATCACATAAAGATTTGAAATCTGACACATTACGTAAATTCAGATAATAAGAAAACAAAGATGAAACTCGTGATGCAAATTGAGAAAATGTTTCATGTTCTAATCTTTGGGAACGACGGAAATTATTTAAGCACTCGTGAGGGGTAGGTTGAGTTTCTTTCAGTATAAGGGACTTTAATGCATCATAATCACATAATTCTTTCTCAGTAGCATATATCAATAAAAAGTTAGCCTTTTCACCCAATAATGATAGTAATATTTCAGCTTTATACTCATTAGGTACACTCTTAATGTTATAGGCATTTTCAAGTGAATGAAAAAACATATGTAAAAACTGAGGATTTTCAGGCACAGGTATAGTAAGAATTTTCATAGATTTAATAAATGATTCCAATGAAGTAAGAGGACCACCAGACTGTACAACTTCTTCAACTTTTTTCTCAGCTTTAATACGATCATCCAAAATGGTTTCAATTAAAGTTTTGACAAAGTCTTTGTCCGTTTGGAATATAGGTGTTTTTTCTATGAGATCTTTCATCTTAACCAAAGCGGTATAAGTAAAGCGACGACAACTCTATGGGAGTTCCGGTCGCCACGTTAACGTGTCGCCATCTAGTGCTCGCAGGGTATAACTACAAGTTTTATTTATCGGTTGCCATGGTTCCCGATTCACATGCTCCTCATTGCGCACGTGCAGTAAATAACTTTGAATTTTCTAGCCGTTTGGCGAAGTGAAAAGTTCGGTGTTGTTTGCTTCTATGTTTTCATGGAAACGGAACAAGGAATTCACACTTATTTACTAACAGGTAAGTTCTTCTATGTTAAATGTTATGGTTAATGATAGCATCATGTTCTAAATTTTCTTTAAATAATAATTGAGTGAGTTAGGATCCTCAAACAATAAAATCCCCCATTGCTTGCAATATTTAATTCCCCACTCGGTTATCTTCAGCAAATTATAGGTATTAATTCTTATTTACATTCCCATGTCCCATGATTATATTTTTCTAGTAATTATGATGTGTAATCAAAAGAGGACTGTTTCAGAGACAGTCTCAGGTTGCATTAGGTATCTATAAGTGTAACGGCCAGTATTATTTAATCTCTCAGCATAAAGAATTTTAAAAATTTAGCTTTCATTTAACAAAATGGTATAAATTTTATTATATGGATTATCTTTTCGATGCCTTAGTGCCTCATTGTCATCCCAATATTGCCTATCTATATATATGTTACTGGTAAAGTGATAAATTTCATCTGATAAATGCCAATGAATTTATAACATTGCCCTCCTCCACTTCGGGCATTATTAATAATGCTTGATTTATCTCATTGCCCTTAACATATATATAAATCAATGTTTGTGTATATGTCCTTGATAGTTTTAAAGTTTTCCCACCTACGTTAACTTTTAAACTTTACCACATTGCTGCGGGAAGGTTTCTGAATAAAAATAATTTTAAATAGAAGCATCCTAACAACTTTTTTTTGTTAAATTTTATGCTTAAAATCCCATATTTCATGCCTAACTTCATGGCAAAATCACTTTGTTGTAAATATAATAAGAGAATATATAATATTAATTGTTGAAGTATAAACATAAAAATTTTTGATGTTTTAACTATTCTCACTCTGCCGGAACCATATTGTCCGGGTAACCTCTGGTTTAGCGCTACACATTTGAACTGGCGAGGTCCGTCTGTCACGTATCAGCATGTTTTTTAAATACTGAAACTTAGGTGGGCGGAACTGGAAAAAGTTATAACCTACCCCCGAACCAAACCGAAATTTACCCGAACCTTATGTATTGTACCTATGGAAGCTGGCAGTGGCTTCCCCTGAACCAAGTTCGGGCACTTTTTCCAGGACCGCGGGTCGGTGTCGCTAAAAAAAACGTTCAATGCAAAAACCGATCGGACAAAAACCATTAAAAAACATATATAGCTTTATACATGTATTAAATTTGTTTTTATTGAGCGATTTTCGCTCACTGATTTTTGCATTGAACGGTTTTTTCGTACATCATCCCCTGGATCTAGCGCTAGTATATATACAGTAAAGCACCGTTTATACGTCTCATTTATACGTCGTTTTCGCTAAGTCCCAATTCATTCAAATAATCAAAAGGGTTTTCAATTATACATCTTTTCATTTATACGCCGTTTTACGTCGGTCCCTTGAAAGACGTATAAACGGTGCTTTACTATATATATAATTTCTGTATCTTATATAAACATCTTAATTTTATTTTTATATGCATTATCATTATATTTACAATATTCCTGAATCTGAATTTCATTTTTAGAGTATCTAATCTGAAGTAAGGTAGAAGGTAGTGCCACTCAATTTCTTTGATGATTTAGGTATGTACTTCTATAAAAACATCTTCATTAAAAATTTCGGCACAGCTTCAATAAGAGTCGACCAGCCTCCATGTTTACCCACAGCTCAAGTTAGATCTATATGGTTGTGCGTCACAATTTGAGCTGTGGGTAAACATGGTAGCTGTGGTATCGAAGAAACATGGTATCGAAGCTGTGCCAAAATTTCCAATTATGATCATTGGATCATTCTCAATTTTATTATTTAAATAGTAATTGTTATGGGTCTGGGGGCCGTTATGGGTTCCCATGGGTCAGGGAATACCTGGAAAAGTCAGGGAATTTAAATTTCACCTAAAAAGTCAGGGAAAATTGCTAATTTTGGGCAAAAACCTAGATCTGTAAAAATACCTGGAAAATGAAAATTTGTAATGTCAATTTTGGCTCTAGCAAGTGAAAACATTGTCAATTTGTTGAAAATTATGTGTGCAATTATGTTATGCAAGTATCTGAAAAATGCAGCGAATTGCTAATTTTTTTACCGAAAAATCTTAAAAATTGACTTGGAAAAGTCAGTGATTTTTTATTTCCTAAATTGAGTGGGAACCCTGATTAAAATAATGGTTATTTTACCTATGCATAAAAAATTTAACAAAAACCACAAGAACTATCTTTTTAGTCTTTCAAGTGACAAAATTCTAATTGGAGTCCAGTTCAAATTTTAATTTAACATCTGAGCATAAAAGATTTGTATACTTCGGTTGATTACAAATTTTACTTCTTCTCTAAAACTCTCAACCACATAACAAGTACCAGAAAATTTTGAAAACCTGCACAGTTTAAAAATACATCAGAATAAGTGGTGTTTTTTTAAATGTTTTTAATAAGAGATGAAAGGTGAATATTTTAATTGTACCAACCATAATATTTATCTTTATTTTTCAATACTAGAACTATCCTTTCAGTCTTTGTCAAGTGTACAAATTCTATTTTATCCAGTTCAAAATTTAATTTAGCCGATGAGCATAAAAAGTTTGTGTACACTTATTAGATTGATTATGAATTTTACTTCCTTTTTATTAACTCTTAACGGACCTGGAAAAGTTGTAACCTTCCCCCAAACCTTATGTATTTTTCCTATGGAGCTGGCAGGGCTTCCCCTGAAACAGGTTCGTAGGTTTGGGCACTTTTTCCAGGTCCGACTCTTAACCATATTGCCAAAATAAAAAAAATTTAGAAATTGCACAGTTTAAACATTCATAAAACTAAAGTTGTATTTTTAAAATTGTTTTTAATTAGAGCGGAAAGGATGGCGCTTTAGGGTGTCTAAAAACGTTTTTCGAAAAACCTCGCTCTTCAGGGCTGTTCCAATTTCTTTTGGTCCCAAAAGATAGTATGTGATGTTTCAGCCCCAAAGTCAACTCTAGGGTTTAACCTTGCTAAGGAGCGAGGTTTTTCGAAAAAAGGTTTTTTTAAGACACCATAATGGCTAATGTAATGGCGCTTGATATGTACATGCCCAAATCTTTACAAATATCTTGTAGTCTTTTCAGATTTCTTGTCCTGCCTACCAAAATTCTAATTACAGTCTAGTTCATATATTAATTTTGAAACAAATCTTCTCATGATTTACACGAAATATTGGATACCTTTATTGATATATTTAAACATTTAAAATAAATTATGTTTTGGTGATTTTCTTGTCTTTTCTTAACAAATTTAAAGAATGAACAAGCTGGACCCAATGCCATTGCATCGAGTAAAGTTTTAATTCTATGGTTATGAAAATGAAAAATTCAATAATTTTCTTACATAACATTCTATCTTTTCACCATAATTAAATATATGTTTTAACTCAGTTTTATCTACTTAGCCACTTGGCCGCTGGTTATACATCGTTTCCTAGGGAACACCACATGGAGGTGGGCTACGTTGTTCCCCCAACTTTGTCAAGTCCATCCCATCAACACCTGGAATCATCAAATCCTGCCCATCAACATCGGTTACCAACGCTTCGTCTCGAGGATATCTAAGTGCTCATGCTCAAAGATCATTATAAACTGATGAACTTTTTATTTGTACATAATAATTGAAATTTGAAAAAACCTTCCTTTTCTTGGGAACTCAAAATACTTAATGTAATGCTTGGGGGAAATGTAATAAATTTTGTGTTTGGTAATGCAGCTATCTTTCCTTCTTGTGTTTTATACTAAGATTTTAGAATATAGTTTTGTTTTGAGAATTTATAATTTTTATACTTATTTAAAAAAGGTCTTCAGTTTATTCCCTGGCTGAAGATTCCATTATCTGATATTTTATTTTGATCTTATTTTTCAAAGGAATTGTTTTCAGCTACTTCGGGATTATTCCAGGCACAAAGTGTCAAATGTTGCGATAACCACTAAATAAGTTTTTCAAATGTTAAAATAAAAAACATTAAAAATGTCTGATATACCAGAGTGCTTTTGATTTGAAGCTTATTTTGCAAAATGTCACCAATAAAATAGAATTATCAGACCAAAATAATCCCAAAGTACCTCCTGATTTTGTATAATTAATGGATAAAACCATCAGAGTTCAATGCAGTTTCAATAACATTTAAATGCTCATATTATACTGACAAGCTATCGTAAGTCATTCTCAGTTAACAGAAATTTTCATAAAAGATTAACTGATTGAGGATGAGAAGATGTCTAACAATTCTATAAACTGATTGACTTAAGATAATTAAGTGCACTAAGTTTTAGCATTTCCACGATCTTACAGCTCGGTATTGAAAGAATATTATTTTCCCACCCTAATTAAAAAATGGAATTGTTGAGTTTTGTAAACCCTAATTATTATGAAAATTAACCTGTCTCTAAATACCTACTAATCGCAAAGATTCGATCGAAATATTCGTTTTGTAAACAAAACGGAATGTAAACAATGCTAGAAGTTATGGTTATGAACAAGCAGGCGCGCGCGCGGGTTTTCGGGAGGGCCCTGCCACCACCAGGGCGAGATATTGGCGCTGCGATCGTCCGATACTTGGCGTTCGCTGTTACCATGGGAGTGACGTTGCTTCACCGTGTAGTGCTTTGATCTTAACAATCGTGGCGTTTTCTGGGACGTTAGCGCCGAGCTCCAGAGCCAAGAAACGGAAGTCCTCTTTCCTCAAGTTTTTATACATGATTATGAACGTACCTTTTGTTGAAGAGAAGAGAAAAAAAATTCTCAACGATCCCGGACGTGCCCACACTTTGTGGGGTTTGGCATGCTAGGGGTATGTAGATGTAGAGGGATCCCGTGGTTCATTGAAAACACAGTTATTATTGACATCAATCTATATTCTTCATCAAACACGATACATCAAGGTACAGGGACAAAACAAGGAGACGAGGACAACAATCATCAGATGGGAGCACAAATATATAGAAGGCACCTCCTAGCTCGAGGCCCTAGGTCGCTTATAGAAGGAGCAACGAAGACACCGGCCGCTCGCCTTGGTATCTCGTTCGAATCTGTCTAGGATTGCGCCGGCCGCCAGGTGGCGCCGCACAGGGAGAGTTTAGTTGTAAAAAGCCCAGGGATCACGATCCCACATTCATAAATTCAGCACTTTTAGTTCCAACTTTTCCCCCTCGACTAGGGCTCTTTTATACTCAATCTGAATTTTGGCTGGGCTGGAAAACTACGAATCACCCGAACTCGCACCTGCTCGGCACGCGTTCCCCCTCCAAGCCTTTCCAATGCAAGAAAGAGGGGATGAGATAGTTAAGTATCATGTTTGACATTCTTGACACTTGGTAAACAACCCCGCTATCTTCTATTGCAAAGGCTAGAGAGGGACGGGTGTCGGGTTCAGTGATTTATGGTTTTCCAGTTTCGGCTCGAATCCAGATCGAGTATGAAGGAGCCCTAAAAACTAATTTTCCATCAATCCTGCATACTTTTTCTGCCATGAACAAGCTGTATAATGAATTTTGATTGATTTTAAAATTTCACTTTCTTGTTTCACTTTTTAAAGGAATGAAGAAGGTTGAAACGGAAATATAATTTTCAAATGCTTAGTTTTATTTTTTCTTGAATGTATAGTGCTTGTTAAACATCAAATACGTTGTTTTTTTTTCTTAAAATCTTAAGTTTGCACACAATCTAACATCATATCCTTAAAACCTTGAGAAAGCAATTTTGTTTGACTTTTTTAAGATGAAACGGGTGGAAAGGGAAATTAAAATTAAAATCGCCAACGAGCAGCATTTATTTCTAAAGTAATGTTTGCTTCACTGCTACTAGGGTACACTAAAGGAAAAACTAGTTTTACAGGTTTTCAATGAGGTATTTGCATGAGTGAGGGATGTGCTTGATTTTATACTTTTTCGATACATTACGGTCTTTAACTCCCAAATTTCTGATTTTTAAGTTCAAAAGTGTTTAGTTTTTTTTAAGTTTTAAGTGTTTTAAATAATTTAAAATTCAATTTTATTTTTGCCAAAACGTCAGAAAAGTCACGTTATCAGAAAACGGGCTTCTATTGGATGTGACGTCACAGCGCATGAAAACCATTGTGTTTTCTGTTTTCACGTGATCAGAAAACGGGCTCCTATTGGATGTGACCTCACAGCGCATGATTTGTGATTCGAAAGTGTTTTCGCGCCCAAACAAAAAACTAAATTTCAAAAATTTACATCTCAGAAACTAGGCTACGAAAACACATGATGTAAACGTCATTCTTCATGGTTTTTTATCTACTATTTTAATAAAATTTAATCTCAAAACGTGAGAATACCTCATTACACCAAAAAATAATGTGTACATAAGAAATATCTAATTGGAGGAATATAAAAGTTTTATAGAAACCATCTGTAACTGTCAACTAAACTTTAATTGAAATTGTTTTACATTATGTTTTGAATTTTAAGTTCTACCTTCCTCTAATTAATATATTAAATTAATTATTTTTCTAAAGGTCATGAACAATCAGTTCTGAATTTCGATTGACAGTCACTTTTTTAAGCAATGAAGCAGGTGGAAACCGAAATAAAATTAAAGTTACTAACTTGCAGCATTTATTTTTGAAGTAATGTTTGTTTCACTGTTTCTACGGTACACTAAAGAAAAAACTCATTTTACAGGTGTTTATTTAGCGCCACAAACTTCGAGTTTGTAAAAAGATTTATTCAACAATTTAATGTTTGAAAAACCACAAAATGGATTGATATTTACCATACAAAAACACCTGCATAAACTGTTGAAATCTCTGTGAAATTTCTAACATTAAAGATTTCCTTTGATTTTTATTTAAATTTTAACGTATGAATTGAAGATAAAAACTTTGGGATTTATTATGGATACGGTGATTAGTCATTATGTTATTATTGAAGTTAATTCATTAAGTTATGAATATTATTGAAGTTTTTGAATAGTAAATATTTATTGAGAAATTCTTAAAAAAAGTTTAAATCTCGAATTTTTAATAGTCCAACATTGTTTAGGGGTCACCACTTACCAGTTGACTGCCATTATTTTATTTCCTTCGAAAAAACTAATTATTAAATGACTTTTCACAGAAATACATCTTTCCGGTAAAGCACTAATTTTTACAGTTTTTATACTTTGTCTCATTTTCTTACTTGGTTTTCATTTTACAGAAATGATTTGGTTATGATCCCGAATTCTCGATAGTTTAAAGTATGAATAATAATTGAAATAACTTTCCGAAAATAGGAAAAGTTACACTTATCTCAAGTTTTAAGTACTTTTGAAATTTAGTTGACTCTTAAATTAGATGAAACGACCCGGTCGTGCCCATAAGACCGAAACCCATCAGACCGAAGCGTCTCTTTCCCGATCGCCACCGGACCAAAATACAATTTGACCGAACGGGACGTTTGGTCCCGACAACTAATTTGGTCTATAATTTTTAATATTGGTTTGAGCCCCCACATGACCTACTTTAGTATCAAAGCATAGAAGTAGCAAAAAGTTAATCGGTTAAAAGTTTCGGTCAAGTGTCTCATTCGGTCTAACATCCAGTTCGGTCAAACGTCCTATTCGGTCAAGTGTCCCGTTCTGTCAAACGTCCCATTTGGTCAAAATGTCTTTCGGTCCGGTGGCGATCGGGGAAGAGGTGATTCGGTCTAATGGATTTCGGTCAAATGAGACACACTCGAAAAGACTTCTCTGCTCTGTTGGACCATCACTACACCCGATACGACCGACAAACATCTTGGCGCCCCCTTGGCGCTCGCCAATCCGTCCTAGCAGCAACCCTGGCCCTCTCAGCGATCGTCGGGGAGATAGAAAGGAAGGCGTTAAATTGGCAGTGGAGGTTACACGGCCGCAGCTGGCTCGCTCGTTACGACCCCCCCCTTCAAAATAAATCCTCCCCTCCCCCTCCCTCTCTCCCGAAACTTGCTCCGGAAAAAAAGAGGAGAGGGCTCCGGATTTCGCCCCGCGTTTATTGCGTTGCGGGGAGAAAGTGAATTAAGCCGGAGAAGGGGTTTTTTTATGCTTCGGGGGAAAGGGGCGGTTTTAATAAAGTTTAATTGTTTTGCCCGGGACGGGGGAGTGTGGGAAGGATTAACAGTTGGTACGTCTTTGCACCCCTTTCCGGATAATCGTGCGCGACAAGCATGGTGGGCATTACTATAGTCTGTATAATTAGAATCGGCGGTACGGCGGTTGAAAAGTCACGTGATTTCCCCAGTCTCCACACCTTTCCCCTGTGCGTCGCCATGGTTTCCATCAGTCTTATTTTTTCCCCACAGCACGTCAGGCCCACAACCACCCGAGATTGTCATTGAATCTAACTCGTGTCGCAGCAGCCGATGAAGTAATCGGAAAATTTTTTTCCTGAAAAAAGAAAAACTAATCACGGTAGAAGTACACAATTTTAAACAAATATACACTTATTTTTTCAAAAAGATTGTCGTTTCGTTTTTTAAAAAATTCGAATTATTTTTATAATTATTAAGATTCAAAGTTTCAATTTAATTACACGCACTGCCTTAACTGATGTGCAAAAATGAAGCAGAACCGCTTACGTTTTCTCCTTCTTTACCAAGGCCACGAACTTTAACTGATGACGTCCAACCGCCTATTTTAATTACAGACTATAGGACTGGGATCCAAAGATTTCCATATTCAATTATTAGGAGGTTATCATTTTGAATACTTTGGAAATAAAGTAGTATTAGTATACCAGGAAGGCCGAAAATGATTACCCGGTTCTAACGATCAAATTTCAATTTTTTTTCTAAAGGTACACCCAGACCTCCAGAAGACCCAGAAAGGACAAAAAGAAGCTAATGGTAATTTGACTGTATTTTTACCAAATTTTATTGTACAATGGCCTGTAAATCTTATTATATGTTTTAATAAAGCTCTGACCCTAATCCCGATCCCCCTATTACCCCACAAACCGAGAGGTTGGGGGGGGGCGGATTGGGTTAATTAATAAGTAATGGTAATTTGATAGTAAAATGTTCGAGTATCTGTAAAAATTCTCATTCCACCATTCAGACTAAGTATTGGATCTTATGGTATCCTCTTGTGGTTGTATTGGATCCCCTTACTAACAGGCTTGTGATATAGCTCATGATGCATATTTCATGTGGCAGACAAAATACCAGTTATTTCTAAATTTATCAGTTCACGAAATGATCAAAAAGTTTTGAGATCCTATACAATTGTCTCAATCAAAGATTGAGAGATAAACCATCATTGAATTTTGGGATTCACCCATCAAAAGTTAAAAATTTACAAATTACAAAAAAAATTTATTAAATAATTGTCTTAATTTATTGGGGGCAGACTTATTATTACTCTAGGGGGGGGGAACTGTCAATAGTAGTTAAAAAATTGTCATGAAAATCGGAGGAGGGGTGAACCATCTAACGGTCCATTGATAAGTAAATTTGTAAGTTAAAGTAAGATTTTTAAGCAATTTCCAAATTTCTAAACATATTTTTATTAATCTACCTTTCTTCTCCCGATTAGCATCAAAACTGTTATAAAAAGTTTAAAACCCCTAAAAAACATTCATCAAGAAGGAAAAAAATCGTCCTTAAGTCCAAACGAAACAAATGATAAAGAAAGTGACGGGACGGGGGATACATAAATATCGTGACTCATTCAACCTTAACTTCTCTCTCTCTCTCACCCACACTACAAAGATCACGCTAGAAAAAAGAAGCTAAGCGCTAAGATGATGAAAAATCTCGTCCGACATATAAAAAACATGATAGGAGATAGAATACGAGCTCACCTGCGAAGAGTTCTTCGTTTCAATTCCTCATTATTGGGATGCAGCGCCATCTGTCGTGGTTTCGGAACAGTAATAGTGGATTTCTAATTGAGTACAGTGTCCTTTCAGTTTTTTAGGTTAGTTTGGGGGTGGGGGGCATGTTTCTTGTGGGAAATTAATTTCAAAATTTATGTGAATTTTTTTTCATGATGAGTTTTTATTAGTTATCAAATCAATGAAAACCACTTAATTGGAATTTAATAATTAACAACTAAATAAGGACCGTATCCAAAGGGAGTAAGTTAGAGGTTCAACCTTCAACCCCCCACCGCGAAATATCAACATCGATTTTTAAACTTTCTTTTTCCTAAGATAATAAAAGACTGACAAGGAGAGGGTCCTCTTCGAGATCGATTGTAACCCGAAGGGTCTCAAAATTAGTCTAAATTACTTTTATAGGTAAAAATTCCTAAAATTTTCAGGGAGAGAACCCTTGAACCACCCTCGAAATTTAAAACTTTATTATACAGATTACTGTATTTCCCTTGAAAATTTGTGGTTTACAAGAAGTGGTTCTCTTGGATTGATACTAAAGAGTAAAAAAAAGGGGTTAATACACTGCTTTAAATGGATTTATTACTACACTACACAGGGGCGGATCCAGACCAAATTTTCGGGGGGGGGGCATTTGGAAAAATTCCCTACTTCCTATATTCTTACTTCTCTATAAAGTCATTAATCTGTATGCAAAATGAATATTTTTAATTAGATAATTAGAAGAACTATGTTTTTGAAGTGAAAAACTGTTAAAATATGAAATCAAATTTATCTCGTACAAGAGAAAACAATTTCAAAAACTTTTTTGCAAATTAATGGAGGAAGGAAAAATTTTATTCGAAAGCATAGACTAAAGATTTATTAATTTTGAAGTCATTTACAACTCAATATTGCATACAATAGTTAATTTGTGTAACTATTTATTACAGGGCCGTAACTAGACTTTTTTCGGGGGGGGTTGGCCGAAAATTTCTTGAAAATTTAGTTCAATTTTGGTGGTGACAAAGGTAAGTAGACAGCGGTGGATCCAGGATTTGGATTGGAGGGGGCGAAGAATTTTCAATATCAAAATCCTCTTCTAATGTCCCAAAGGGGGGGGGTCTGGGGGTCCTTCCCCAGAAATTTTTTTTGAAAATTTATGTCTATAAAGCAGATTTTCAACTTCTTTTGGTACACCTAATCCGGATTTCGGACGTACATTTTCAAGAATTTAATTTCCATTTTGGTTGGATTTTGACGAACTCTTTACAAAAACGTTGTAAATAATAGAGTTCCAAGTTCCAAAGACGGGTCTGGGTGTCCTTCCCCAGAAAATTTCTGGAAATTTCACCCTAAAAGCAGGATTTTAACTCGTTTTGGAGTCACTTTTCCCTTTTTTTCCTCCCCGATTTCCCACTTTCCCTCTTTCTCTTGTAAGTCCAAAAATTTTCAAGGAACGACTGTAATCTGTAATAAAAGATTTCAAAATTTCAAGGGGGGTTGGGGGTTCTCCCCAAGAAAAATTTTGCCTTAAAGGTAGGGGTTTTATGCATTTTAAGACCAATTTTTAAGGAAAAACAGTAAAAAACTATTTAAACTAAACTTTTAACTATTTGTAATGTAGTGATGCACTAAAAAAAAAACTTTGAGCATCTAAAAACAGTAAATTTATTACATAAATTTAAATAACATTTTAAAGAGCTGATTTCACGTTAACAACTAGATAGCATCTGTTTACATTCAAAATCGAACCCAAATTCGAATTTACATTTTTTCCCGAATTTTAAAATGAGGTGGCTGAAGGTACAACCGTCCTTAGGTACAACACTCTCCCCTATAGTTTTTTCCTAGAAAATTCTTTCTCTTACAATGAGGATTGCTCTTTGGGTGTAATATCAAGAGTCTCAAAATGAAAATTCGACTCATTACATTTAAATTTTTACTCATTTTCAGGATCCTTCTGGTTACTGGCCCGCTTTTTTATGGTAGGTAAACGTGTATTTGCAATCAGTCTCTTTTCTAATGTATTAATACAGTATGTGTTATAAATTGTATAAGCAATGAATAAAGATATAGTGAAAAATTGAATATTTTTCTCAACTGAGATGGTAATAATCAAAATTATTTAAATAAAGCACGAAAGCATGCGACATCAAAATTTTCAAAAACTTTTTTCTTACTTTTTATTAGAAGAAGAAACATTGAAATCTAGTATAGTATGGATAGGTTATAGGTTCCTGTAAAATCAAAAACCCTGTCCTGATTTTTAGTATGAAAAATCTAGCCACATCAAACATTCTACCGAACGAATCCGAACAGAACTCTTGAAAGAGACCCGCCTTCCCCCGAAAACACGAAGGAGATTTAAAAGAATCGTCCACGGGTGATCTTCGTCCTGCGCCCATTAAAACGTTCGATGCCAACCTAATTAAAAGCAACGAAAATTACGAACATGCCTCCTAAGAATTTATTAGGAGCCAGCGTCGAGAGCAAAAATAACAGAGCTATGAAAGAAAAAGACCGAGGGAACGTCCCCTCATGCCCCCGCAGAAATCGGTGGTTGTGGTTTCAACCATGGTGTCCCATGCAATGATCATGTTTATACCGGGGGGGCTAAGGGGCTTTACTTCCCCCCCCAAAAAGTTATACACTATATAATACGGCATTTTATGCACCAAAACAAGTTAAAGACCTGGTTTTTAGACTTTATTTTCCAAAAATTTTCAGAGGGAGAACCCGCAGACTCACCTTGGTGTGCTTGTAACTCTATCCTTTATACGTCTATTTTTATACAGGGTGTCCCTGTAAGACTTGATAGTCCCCCTAAAAAGACTTGATAATCAATTTCAGATTATCAGATTTCAAAAGAAAGGATTTCGAAACACAGAATGAGGTTTTGGCAGAATTTTTACATTTTTTTGTGGTTTTTTAACTTTTTCATAATAAAAAAATTTTAAGGTGAAGACTTTTGAGATAATTTTAAAGATCATATTAAACCACAATTTTTGAGACCATAATTAAATTTTTACCAATAGTAGTTCTTCTACAAATTGAATTTTTCAATAAATTTTTCGGGGTGTCGCTCCATTTTTAACTCCCTGGGATTTGATCTGGGACCCCCAAATCCTATGTGATTCTGAGTCGTCTAGGTGTCTACTATACCCCCTAGAAGTGTGACCCATTATTTATGAGACACCCTGTATACTAATAAGTTCGTCAAATTATAAATCCTACCAAAACATATTAATTTTTGAATACGTATATCTCCGAAATTTCGGATTGAGTGTACCAAAAGGAGTTAAAAACCTGGTTTTTGACTTAAATTTAAAAACATTTTCTGGGGGAGGACCCCCAGACCCACCTTTTAGTAGTTGGAACATGATGATTCACAACCTTTTTCATGTTAGGATCATCGAGAAGATTCAATTTTATTTAGAAAATTCTTAGCCCCCCCCAAAGAAAAACAAATCCTGTTTCTTAATATCCTTTTATTTCGATTGGCCCTTCCCACGATTGACAGATAAAAATAATCCAACGTAATAAGAAATTTCGTAATTTATAATTAAATCAGAAATATCATTTAAATTTGAGAGATGGGCGTTTCCAACTGGCGGCCCGCGGAAGCTCCCAGAACTCCCCCCCACAAAAAAAAGCATGCTAAAATTCAAAAAATTTTAGGGGGGTGCCAAACCCCCCGATTTCTACCTCATAGATACCTCACTGGTCAACACTCATTTTGATGGCGGAAATATTAAAGCTGTTTTTGTATATATTTGACCACCTGATTCCGAATATGACATCCGTTTTTGCTCATCAGCTCTAGTTTTTAAGATATTCGAAAATTAAGTTTTTTTCACTTTTGACCTACCTTTTATACAATATGGTGCTATAAAAATGACTTAAAAATAAAAAACCTAACCACCCAAGGCTTTTCCTATTCCTTAGGGTCCCAATAGATAGTGTATAAAGTTTTAGCCCCCAAGTTAATTTTAAGGGGTACCTATAGGGCCCTAAAGTTGAAAAAAAGTCGAAAAATTGGTCTTTTTTCAGAATTTTTAAAAAAATATTTTTGATTTTTCTAATTTAATAAAACTGGCTAATATATGTTTTTTAGAACTTATTTATACCGCTAAAAATATTTTTACTTGAAAACTGCACCTCTTTAGAGCGATTTTTTAGTTTTAAGGCGAGAATTAAGGTCATTTCGCTCAAAAACGCTTGTTACCAATAATAGTGGTTGAAACGAATAAATTTCGAATTTTTCAGAAGAAGTCATCAAAAAAGATGTCCTTTGATATAAAACTGAAATTTCATATGATACAGATCAGTGAAAAAAAGCTTTCCAATTTTTTCAAATTTTAGGGCTTGAAAGCTCGAGTGGAGCTTCTACTGTTTTACTGATCTTTATCATGTGAAATTCAGTTTTACATCAAAGGACATCATTTTTGATGACTAACTTCTGAAAAAATTCGAAATTTTTGTTTCAACCACCATTATTGGTACCCAGCGTTTTTGAGCGAAATTACTCTAATTCTCGCTCGCCTTAAAACTAAAAAATCGCTCTAAAGAGGTGCAGTTTTAAAGTAAATAGATTTTTAGTGAATAAGTTCTAAAAAATATATATTAGCCAGTTTTATCAAATTAGAAAACTCAAAAATATTTTTTTAAAAATTCTGAAAAAAAGACCAATTTTTCGACTTATTTTCAACTTTAGGGCCCTATAGGTACCCCTTAAAATTAACTTGGGGGGCTGAAACTTTATAAAATATCTATTGGGACCCTAAGGAATAGGAAAAGCCTTGGGTGGTTAGGTTTTTTATTTTTAAGTAATTTTTATGGCACCATATTGTATAAAAGGTAGGTCAAAAGTGAAAAAACTTAATTTTCGAATATCTTAAAAACTAGAGCTGATGAGCAAAAACGGATGCCGTATTCGGAATCAGGAGGTCAAATATATACAAAAACAGCTTTAATATTCCCGCCATCAGAAAAAATGTGGAAACTGTTTTTTTAGGGGGAAACTTTGGGACTATTTTGGGAAACTTTTACTAGCACTATTTTTAGGGAAATTTTCAAAATTTTCAGATAGTTTTGTAAACTTATTTGGAACAAAAGGAAAATTTTAGCCTGGCTGGACTCATGCTAATTCAGTAGAAAAATCTCGATAGAAAACAGTACGACATCCTATCCGGTTTACGCCAAAAATAGTTTATGGAAAACAGGAACATGGTTATTTAGATATGTTATATGTTTTACTTTATACAGGGTGTTTCAAAATTGCGTTGCAAGGCTTTTATTTGGAACCAACGCCTCCTAGGGTCATGGAAGTAAGGTATACCCTAGGTAGGCTTACCATACGTCCGGGTTTACCCCGGACAGTCCGGGGTTTTTAGTGCTGTCCGGGGAAATGTCCGGGGTCGCAATATGTCCGGGGTTTTCATACTTTTGCGATTTGCCAGACATTTTTGTGAAAAATCGTGAAAAAACTCTTAAAAACTGCGTTGTTTCACAGTATCTAACATCTGTATTAATTTGGAGAACTTACTTTCAGTGAATTTTATAATAAAATTAAGTCAATCAAACATATTTTGAAAAAATAATGTCGAATAAAGAAATAAAATTTGATATTTCTGTTCAATGTTTATAACTTTGAATGTTTTTTCTTAGTGTTTAATCTTTGATGATTTGATACGGTACTAATTAAGAAATTTCAAAAATATGTCCTGGGTTGGACCCAAGAAAATATGGTAAGCCTAACCCTAGGTAAGTGAGCCTGGAAAATCCATTTAGAGGACTTACAGCGCCCCTAGCGGCGAAATTAAAAAGTTAAAAAAATTAATTTAAAAACTAAAGGAGATAGAGCAAAAACCTCAATGAGAGTATTGTTGCCAACGTCATGAAGAACTCACTGAAAAAAAATTTGATCAAAATATCTTGAATATTCGTGGAGATATTAGCATGTGAGAAAATAGTAATTTTACAGGGGTCAAAAAAGAAAAAGTTCGCATATTTGCAAATTTTTCAGTGTTATTTCGTAGTTATGTGTTTTTTTAGTTTAAAGAACACAAAATTTATACAAAAAATCAAAAAAAATTTGCAAATATGTGAACTTTTTCTTTTTGACCCTTGAAAAAGTGCTATTTTCACATGCTAATATCTCAGCGAATATTCAAGATATTTTCATGAATTTTTTTTCAGTGAGTTCTTCATGACGTTGGCAAGAATACTCTCCTTGAGGTTTTTGCTCTATCTCCTTTAGTTTTTAAATTAATTTTTTTAACTTTTTAATTTCGCCGCCAGGGGGCCCTGTAAGTCGTTTCAGTGCATTCTCCAGGCTCACTTACCTATATAGAGTTAGACCGTACTTTCATGACCCTAGGAGGTGTTGGTTCCGAATAAAAGCCGTGTAACGCAATTTTGAAACACCCTGTATGTTTTACTTTACAAATAGTCTGACCACCACGAGAAAAACTTTAACAGAAAAACAGAACTTTGGAAAGAATTTCAATTCAAATGATAGTCACACAAATTTGGAGTAAAACCTTCAGCGTTTATAAAATACTATCACCCCCAAAATTTAGTGGAATTACCCGTTTCCATAACAAACGCAACAATATTGTACGATGCCAAAAGTTGTTCTCGTAGCAGTAGGACTATATATGCATGAGCGCACCGTGGAATAAAAATCGGGTATGACGTCCTTTTTCCCCCGAAAAATAAAAAAAATCGTTGGAGAGGTATGGTGGCATTTTTATGTAAGTACTCCAAGCAAGTAATCTTTGTAAGTTTCAGAATACTAGTAGAATCCTTATCCCAGGTAGCACACGGACATTGGACAACGATGTACCAATACTGGCCAATATCGGGAATATCGTAGAATATCGGACATCGGAATCACGATATCCGACAGCTTTGATCGATATTGTGTAATTTTTTATAAGAGAGAGATAAAAAATATATTGAAAAACATTTTTTTTAACGTCATTTGGATGAAAAATTAGTGTAAATATTTAATTGGACCTTTTTACCCCTGTTTTGGTAAAATTGCTAAAGATGATATCTGTGAACTGATTTTGATTAACATTGGCCAATATCCGAGAAGTCAATGTCGCCATGACGATTTGACATGTGTTTAAGTGGTCGCGAACATCGCATGAGATCGATAGATCTCGTAAAAGACGAACATCAAAAATCCAGGTTTGATCTATATTCAGTAATCTCGAATCCGATGTTTTCAGGGGGTCGCGAACACCGCATGACATCGATAGATCTCGTACAAGACGAACATCGAACATCCAGGGTTGATCATTAATGTCCAGGATTTATCAATACTGAACGAAATTGGCCAATGCTATTCGCGACATTGTCTGATATCGATAAAAACGAATATCGCAAATACGAGATTAATCAGTGTTGTTCGATATTATCTAAGGTCGAGCATCGCGATTGGACGATATTCACGATAGGGTCATTTTGATGAAGGCCAATATCGTCCATACAATATCGATCGATTTTCGTGTGCTACATGGGTATATTATGTTGAATACTTAAAAGTTGTTCTTCTAATTTTTTTTCTGATGTTTTTTAACCATGCCACCCCAGAGAAAATCGTGTGACACAATTTATAAACCACCCCTAACAAACAATCGGAAAAAATAGAACGGAGAGTGTGCCGCGAACGAAAAAAAAGATCCAAAAGAGGCCG
The DNA here is from genome assembly GCA_024610705.1 of Tetragnatha versicolor. Lineage (NCBI taxonomy): Eukaryota > Metazoa > Arthropoda > Arachnida > Araneae > Tetragnathidae > Tetragnatha > Tetragnatha versicolor. The sequence goes on from JANDEH010000020.1 coordinate 4,086,317, forward strand.
ACAGAGGGCGCGGGCGTCGGCTGACGTCAAAGCCGTTCGCGCCCCAGTTTCCCGAGCCCAGCCGAGCGGTTAAAACCGATAAAACCAGATGCGGCTGGGGGGGCGAATTACGGGCCTTCATAAATATTAATTTTCGGCGGCGTGTACTTAGGGGAGGAAGCGTCCGCAAACGTTCCGTGCGAATTTATTCCGGGGAATATTCTCCGCGCCCCGGAATTATTATTCGCACTTTTTTTATCTCTCGCTTCGTTCGATTCTTTTCGATCGGAAGGAAGTCCGGTGGTGGTGATAGCGAGCTCTTAGCGGCTGTTTCGGAAAAGTTCGGATGTTTCCGACGAATATACAAATACTGGGTGTTTCAACAAGTCTACCCAAACTCTTCACAAGCACAGTTCCACGGCGAGCGCATGCATGCCTCGAAGAGCTGCTTAGCAAATAAATTTTTTTTTCCAACTACTTTTTTTTTTTGCGTAATCTGGATATCACGTCAGTCTTTTTAAACGCTTTTATTCTACTTGCTTTTGGCGGCGTTTTACGCGTGGAATTTTAAAACTCGATTTTCGGGCACTTCCCGATATGTCAGGGCCCCGAAACTTTACACATCGGTGGAACCCTCATGACACTCCAATATCTAACCATTATCTAGTCAAACAACCAAAGGATTAAGTTAATTAACGAGTATTTTTAATTAACAGAAAAACCAGAATTTGATACCTTTCCCAAGGGGCTATTCTCCCTAAACCGTGCACAATTGTTTATAAGGCATAACTTCATCATATTCAAAAGTCAAAACGAGAATTGCCCAGTAATTACGATAATTATAGACGAATAATCACTTTTTTCTTTCTGGATGCTTGTACATAATATTTCAGGCACTTCCAAACGATATAAAGTTCTGAAACTTTGCACCGTGGTGGAAACTCGATGACAATGCAATATTCAATCATCAACTAGTCAAAACCTCCGTAATTTAGGTAATTAACGAGTGTTTTTAGTTATCCTTTTAATTCATATTTGAGACATTCCGTGAAGCCAATGGCTCCCAAAACCTGTAAGATAATATACTAAGTATATAACTACAATATTTAATCTTCAAAACGTGATTTTTTACCTTCCAATTAACAATTAAGATAATTAGCGATTTAAGATAATAACCGCGAGAAAGAAATCGCCAGAAGAGCGAGAAATCACCGAAAATATCGCCGAAAATCGCCGAGAAGAAAAATATGTTCTTTTATAATTTATTGACTACTGAAAAGACTGGATGGTACTGTTTGCTCCTTGATACACACACACTAATTCTGAGTTTCTTACGATTGTTTTTTTTATTTTATTGAATGCTTTCTTTTTATTGTGAATCTTTTTGATATCAATGGATTTCATCGGTGATTGAGCGGATGCGAGGAATATATTCTTTGTGCGAGGTATTTTTCTTGCTCAGCTCTGTTATTATAACGTACCCAGCAAAATTAAATAGATTTTAAAATTAACTTTGGAGTTGATTGTCCTGCTGAGTCGTCAGAGGATTGTTCTACTTTGTCAGATATGTGAAAATTTTTTGTTATACATGAAACTAAAATTCCATCCTAACATAACATTAAATATGGTTGAAATAAATACATTTTTTCTTGTGAGTTTTTGTTAAAAAGTACCATGACTAAAAAGTAGAAAATAAAATAAGTAAAAAAAAGATTTTTTAAAAAACGCTTTTATTGAAGTGTTCTAAAAGGTCAAAAATAATTTTTTCGGTTTGACAAATAATTTATTGGGAAGTAGAAAATAACTTTTTGGTAAGTAAAAAAAACTGATTTTCTAATCACTAAAAATAAAAGCGTGGGCGCTAGTCATTCTTAATTCACTATATATTCTAACTTCTTTATTCTATGTTCTATGACGTTAGATTTACAAATTTCTCATTCATGAGTTTTGAGTGGGATGGATTCACTTTAAATTCTCTGTTAGGTATTTTTATTTATATAAAATTATACATAAATGCCGACGTAATGGCCTGGTCGTTAGAGCATCTGACTGATGCAAAGCCGTACGTCTGGGGTTCGAATCCCCGTTTGGCAAGGATGTTAGTGTCACTGTCCTGTAAAAAAAATTAAATTTAAAAAATATTAAAAATTACTAGCGCCCACGCTTTTATTTTTAGTGATTAGAAAATCAGTTTTTTTTACTTACCAAAAAGTTATTTTCTACTTCCCAATAAATTATTTGTCAAACCGAAAAAATTATTTTTGACCTTTTAGAACACTTCAATAAAAGCGTTTTTTAAAAAATCTTTTTTTTTACTTATTTTATTCTGTCACTATTTTCTCGAAAACATGATAGCGGTGCAGTTCTATTGGTAATTCGAGATGGCTGTAGCTGTACTGTCGAACCAAAGATACTAAAAGGGTCACGTGATTTTGACAGGCGATGGAATTATTTCGGAGGGAAGTAAGGAAGAAATTGATGGGCAGTTGATTGAAAGCGGAGAAGACATTTGCTTGCTTTAATGAGCCGCTTTGTATTTTACTTTCTAGCTTTTTTGGAAGCTAAGATGTGGCTAAGATGAGTTCGCGCGCTTACAAACCTTGTACATTTTCGACACTATTAATCACGAGGTCAATCGTAAAGGCTTCGTCAAAGAGGGGATATATCTCCCTCACACTTCTAATTAGAGTTTTTAAAGGGTAGGTTTACAACACAGTAATAAATTTAAGGAAATAAATAATTAGTCATTTGGAACAAACTAACTTATTTATTATACTATTTTACACTTTCAACATTATCTTCAAACACACATAACAAAAACTAAATACAAAAAACAGGCATCTATGTAATTTTTTTTACAAATTTTCTTGCATCATAGAAGATATAATACGATCGATGATAAAAAAAATGATATCACGTTCTGTAAAATTTGTTTTGAAGTACTATCGAAGGATTTACCGTGAAAACTTGAAGCCATTAAAAATAAGAGGAACAAAAATCATAAGAAGGAAATTCGATTTTTTGTAGAAAAAATCTAAAGTAGTAACAGTATTTTTCTCTCCGTCCAGGCTGGGACGTGGCTACCTAGGTAGCACACGAATACCGGCCAACGCCGGACCAATACCGGCCAATATCGCGAATACCGGAGAATGTCGGACGTCGAAATAATGATATCGGACGGTATTGGCCGGTATTGTGAAATTTTTTCATATTAAAAACATATAAAAACCAATTTTAATATTATGATTTATGAGAAAAATAGGTGTAAAAGTGAAAATTAGGCTTTTTTCCTTTATTTTGATAAAAATGAGAAAATAATGTCGAATAAATGATTTCGATCAATAATGGCCAGTATCGTAAAATCGGTATCGCCATGACGATATCGGCCGTTATTTTACGGTGATGTGGGGCTGGTGTCAGAAAAATGTCGTAAAAAAGATATTGGCCGTTATTCGACAGCATTGTTAACTCAATGTCGTAGAAAAAATAATGGCCGTTATTCGACAGTATTGTAAACGCATTGTCGTCGGCGAGGTTATTGGCCGGTATTTGGCATTATTGGTAAATATTTTTCGAAAAGCAAAAAAAAATTCATTTTAAAGTTTCAAAGCATTATCAAATGCGAAACTTGAAATCCCTGATAATTTCATAAGATTTGAGCTGGTAAAATATATTTGTACTTAAAAGAAACATATTTAACATCATCTTTTAACTCATTGTCGTAGAACAGGTATTGGCCGTTATTCGGCGGTATCGGCCGAGTGGTCATTTTTTTCGTCAGTAATGTGACGCGCATGCGCTCTAGTACTATTGCTATTCAGCGGTGATTGCATTCTCCGCTCCATGTTTGAAGAACTCGGATCATATTGAAAGAACGAACAAAAAGAGCTCTCCGACGGTAATGGAGTTTTAAAAGTTCTGGAAAGAAGATAATGCATCCTTATCCAAGTAAATAAATAATAAATAAATAAATAGAACTTTATTACACATAGAGAACAAACACAAAAAAGACAGATAATGCTTTAATTTTAATTTCAATTAATTTCAATTTCGTTAAATTAATTGCAAGCAATTTAAACATTGCTAAATTCATTTGCTTATATCCATGTTGTTTTATTATAAAAATGCTTGTTTGCAGAAAATTGGAATCGACGTTCGATATTCGTTCATTGATTAGAATGTTGCGCTTTCGTTAAATATTTTTGTTTTGAATTGAATTACCAGAATTTTAGTCTTTTTTGGTTTTTTATAATAATGTCTTTTTTTCTTTTAGTTACTGTTGACGGTTGAAATGTATAAACAACTACGTCCACTTATGAGGAATACTACTAATATTAATTTAGGATAGACGCTTCCAGAATGAAGATTTTTGAAAAGGATAAATTGTAAGTAAGTAGAAACTGATTTTTAAATAATTTTAAGTCATTGTTTACAAAAAAATTGGCGGCATAATGTTTAGAATCTTTGTTCTTAAAATGAAAAAAAAGCAAACGATTAAAACATATTACTGTTAATTAAAATTTGCCCAATATCAAATGAAAAAATAAAGAAACCAAATGAATAAATCTTCCTTTGTTGAAATGGAATGGAAGTGGTCTAGAACTGAAAATGCATACATAAACATAGGGTAAACGCACCAGTAGATGACCAGTCACCAGTTTCCGTCCAAAGCTACTTTTTTCAATCAGAATAAGAAAATAAAAAGATGTAAAAACTTTCTGTCAACGCTAAAAATTCGTAAAAATTATGGGTAATAAAATAGCTATTTCGAAAATCGCCTAAAATTTTTATAAACGATACAAAAAATAAAAATGTTAGCACATCTCAAAATTTACTCACTTTTTAGTGTCTCGCAACTATGTTGACATGGTCGTATGTTTTCAAAAAACTTGAAATAATTTCTTTGAAAACGATGTTTCCGATATTCTTTTTTCATGGGCGCATAGTTTATTGTCTAAGCTTAACATGTAGACAAAAAATTAAAAAAAAATAATTTTTTAAATAACAATTTTAGTGTGGTCGGCTATTGGTACGTTGTTTCAAGCTGCTTTTCCATGCGACTTATTTTCAGCGTCGAATACGCGTGTTTTCGGCGTGGCGACCTCTTGGCGCGAGAAAAAATCCCCATACTGAACGCTGAACACGCGCCGATTTGGTTGACTCTTTTTAGTGGTCACGTGAGTCCTACGGACCAATGGCTAGGCGTATCCAAGCTTTGTTCTACACATGGGTGAAAAGAGGGGAAAAATAACTAACCCCTATAGGAAGATATCGCCCCTTGAAGTTGTGAAATCGATGTCCATTCATTTTATTTTTTAAGTTAATATGGAATTAAAGTTAATTTCTCTTTCTTTTCATATTCTTTGTGCTGTAAACTAAGTTAAAATAAAATTTCTCTTAATTTTCAATGTTTTTCAAACTTTTTTTATGCAGGGAATGTTTGACTCCATTTGTATTCACTCACTCCATTGATACTGCTTTAATAACTCAGTTTCACTATAATTTTGAATTTTATTTGTCTTATTTTTTTATTTCATCTTTTTGTGGTGTAACCTAAGGAGAAATATAATTTAAATGTGAATTTAAGGGTTTTTAAAGGTTTTTTCATCAGAAAAATTTCATAAGGTGGAAGAAGGGAATAAGTCCATCAATTTATTTTGACTATAAAATATTTTTGAATATACATATATTTGTTTTGATGATGGCTCGGTTTTCTAAATAGGGTTTTGAACTTTCAGTAAAAATTTGGTGGTCATACAATGAATATTCCATTACTTATACAGTTTTTTTCGATTTTCTCAAAACTTGGTTTTTGGACTTATTCCCTTCTTCAAACTGACGATTCAATTATTAACATTACTTTTTATAAGATCCTAAAATAATAATAATTATTAGAGATCTTGTATTAGAATTCAATTCTTAAATTCTCTCTTCCAGATGTCTGTGATTACTTAAAAAGTTTAAATGAAGATGCACAAAAAAGATACATGGAAAAATTGCTATGGAAGGATCAAGAGCTACCGGACCCCTAAGATGAACAGCTAAGGGATAACCTGTTCTAGATCAATGCTTTGAAAAAATTGGACACAAGTGACTTTTGGAAATGTGTATATGTACTTAGTTATAAAGAAATGCCATTTCATTGAAGAAGCATTTGAAAACTAAAGGCATGGATTGTTATATACTTACATTCGGAGTGGGAAAGTTAATGACATAAATATTTATAGGAACAATGTTCTGCGTGTCACGACTTGCTATGTTCAAGCAGGCCAAACAATAAGAAAGTTCCAAAATTCAGAATGCTCATTGCATGGCGGGTTAAGAAAAAAATTTACTTTTTATGAACCCATCCATTTGTGGGATGAGTTAACTTTTACACTATTTTAGCACTCAGACCCAATTTTTCTGGAAATTCAATAATTTTGAAACTTTTTAGTTTCTTTACCTTAAAATACTCTACATTATAAGGTTTCATTGTTACAGAGGGCACCATATGATATTCTTAGCTCTGCCAACACAAGGGCAAGGATTTTTATTTATCGGTCTGCTAGTCACAACCACAGAGTAAAGATAATTCAGACAGTCCAAAACGCGATTTTACTAAAATAGTTCTACAGTTATCGCATAGTGGCGTTTCGACCCTCCAGCTGTCAATCATTAGTGTGGGCGGGGACTAAAGGAAACGAGTGATTCTCATTCTCATTGGACTTAAAACTTTGTATGGAGGCTGCATTTGAATTTCTCAATCTCTGCTATTTTTCCCCTGATCAATGAAACTTTTCCCCTATGGTTGCAAACTTTCCCTGACAGGTAACTAAACTTTCCCTATTATAAACATTGATATAGTTTGTTCTGTCGTTTGGTTTAATATCTCGTTATAGTGATTGTGGTCGCAGAAATTATCATTAAATGTGACGTTATATGTTTAAATTGTATTAAATGTGGACTTGGAGTTGTGAGTTCGATTCCAGAGTAGCTCCCGATCCATCGCCACTTTAAAGAAGATGAGAGATAGTGACCCCCTGTAGCACAGCAGTACTGGACAATATCGAATTGAAATATTGAGCAATATCGCTTCCCAATATCGCAGCAGTATTGAAAGGCAAACATTTTTGCCGATACTAGACGATATTGCAAGTCAGTATTGCATAATATTGCTCAGCAATATAGAGCGGTATTGGAATTTACCAAAAAACCTGTATTGGACAATATCGGATTTGGCAAATTAGCAACATCACGCGATACCGCTTGCCAATATCGCCGCAGTATTGAACGGCAAACATTTTTGCCAATACTGGCCGATATTGCAAACCAGTACTGGACGATATTGGCGGAGGTCGCCGATTTTTAAAAGGGGTTCTGTAAGCATACAATGTATTAAATACCCAAAACCACAACTAAAGGCAAAACTGTCAATATAGCACTTATTCAAGCATGAAAATTACAATTCTGCAATTTTAATGCTTGATTAAGTGCCATTTGAATGGTTTTGTCCCATTGTAGTTTTGGATATTTAACACTTTGTATGCTCTTACAAAACCCCTTTTAACAATCGTCAGTCACCACCAATATCATGCAATGCTGGTTTACAATCATTATTAGTACTATTAAATGCTTCAGAGGTAAATTAGGTAATTAATATAAGAAAATGGGTTATCATTTAAATACTTTTATAGACCATTTCAAGTATATTTTTACATGGTTTATGGATACTTTTTTCAATATTTTAACAATTAAGTTAAATACTTAATACAGCTAAGTTATTATTTAGTGAATAAAAAAATGTGCTCTTAAAAACTGAACTTTGTATGAAATTAAAAAGATAAAAGCTATTATTTAATTTGTGTTTTAATATACAATTTTCTTTCAGTTAACATACTGCTTCGTGTTACAAATACAAATTTAATGAGAGATCTTAAGGTTAAAAAACAATAACAAAACATGCAGAATGAAAAACTTGTAAACTAAACTAAGAAAAAAACTGAGAAAATGTAACTTGTGTTTATTTACCAGCACAAAAATATGTACACATAAAGAAACAAATATTATAATTTTTTAAGAGATACAAAAGCTAGCTCACTCACTTTTATTGTAATAATAAATTAGCTTAAAAATTTAAATTACACATTCTTGATGAGATATTACTGATATACCAGCATTAAAAAATTACATACTACACAATTATGAGTAGCAATAATTGACTTATAATCATATAGTTTTATTTTAAAATAAATATATTTGTGTTCGAATAATTTTTTAAAAAATTTCAAGTTTTAAAGTTAACTAATTTTGCTTCTTTTTATCAATATGAATTACATCAAAAGAAACCTGCAAAATAAGATGTCTAGATTCCTCCAATATTAGGTTTTCCAAAAAGTAAAATAAATTTCTCTCAATATGCATATCTTCTTACATTTTAAAAAGTACAGAAAAAACTTTTAAAATTTCACAGAATGTTACTTATATGCATGATCATTATATTAAGTTAATAACATAGGTACTTTATGATCAGTCAGGCGCAAACTTCTCCTATTAGATGGTATTGGTGGCATTTTTTTATTTGCACATAAAAATTTAAAAATCAAAAGAAGCACTGCAAATTGAGATATTTTAATGGTATATTTTATATTTGATTATTTTTTACATTTTAGCATAAAACTTGAAACTTGCACCCAACTTATCTAAAGGTACCAAAACATAGACAAAATTGCACACAATTATAAGAATTCTAAGGTATCTGTTGGTGACACAGGTCCTGCATCGGACATCGCAGGATTAAGTGAGTTCCCAGTTACCTCTTGTAATCTCCAGTAACATTAGGATAGTCAACCAGGTGACTACAGCTAAACCCTGGGAACAAAAGCTAAGTCTCTTGAACCTCGGTGATCTGCGGAGACTTGCATGACAATGAGGGTTAGTCAGAGTCACACGAGGACGAATTGTTTCCCCTTGGTGCAGGGGTAATTATCATTTAAATTTTGTCCATCCAGAAGGCTATGAGAAATCGGGAACCGCATGACCAGATACTCCTACTCTTCTTTCATAGTAGTCAAACTGGACAGGGGACACTGTGTGTGTGATCCTTGAGGCACGGCATCTGCCAAAGGTTTGTGAAACTGGACTTTCTGCTAACTCCTTCTACTTGTAACGTGGCATGCGCTTCCGGGCAATGTGGAGATAATTACGGGGTCTCAACAGTGACCAGGTTGATGTTCACCAGGTATATCATATGCTACCTAATAAATACACAATGTATATATATATATAAATAATTTAATAAATTGTATTTTATTATACAGGGTGTTTCAGATAATTGTTTTGTCACTTCTAGGAAGGTAAGGTAGGAGGGCACACCGAAAACACTCAAAATCACATAGGAAAGGAGGATCCGGAATGCACCTTAAGCAACCTAAGGATTTTATTAGCTGACATGGAAGGTTGTAATAATCCACAGTAGATATTGACACGTAAGCTATAATAATTTTTAACTAGCTATATAATTTTCATAAAAATCGAACGATTTTTATGCATTTGCTAAATAAAAACCAACTTAGAAGCTGAAATTTCAGCTTGATAATTGGTTTTATGGAATAAATTCCTGAATCAATGGTTTTAATTTAATATCAAAAGGTTATGGGTCAATTTCCACTGAGAATTTTAAAATTTCCCATGCCTACTTTGCTTATAAAAACCCTTAGCTTATTAGAGGTGCATTCCTATGTCATTCTGAGTCATCTTAAGTGTCCTACCCTTCCTAGAAGTTATGAAACACTTATCTGAAACACCCTGTACATTTTTCAAACAAAACAAGTGTAACAGATAAGTTTAATGGGTAGACAAACATTATATAGGGAACACAGGGGCTCAGCTGAAGCTAAACCCTTTGCTTATTAAATGCTTAGGAGCCATTCATTAATTACGTAAGGATAATTTTGGCAATTTTTGACCCCCCTACCCCCATGTAAGGGTACGTAAGATTTTTCAAACCCCTTCCCCCCTATTCTTACGTAAGATTCCGTTTCGTTTTTCCAAATAATAAAATGTTAGAAAAGGATCAGTTAGACTAAAACTCTTAATTTGATGTAAATCAAAGATTTTTTTATTTTTCAACAGATAAGTAATATTCTTGCTGTCAACTACATATTACCATTATATTATCATCTCTTGATTAAAATTATTGGAATTTGTTAACATTAACTTGGAAAATCTTACGTAAGAATGGGTTTGACTCCCCCACCCCCCCCCAAGTAAGGGTATGTAGAGATTTTTACCACCCCCTCCCCCTCGGGACCCTCAAGTAATTAATGAATGACCCCTTATGTAGCATCTTCTTTTACTTATGTTAAAAAAGTCAAATTTTAAATATTGCAAAGGATAACACTATTTAAGATACATTTTTAAGAGTTTCTCTTACTACTACATAGAAATTTTAGAAATACAGGTTGAATTAAGTTAAATTCATCCACAGCTATATTGCCAAGCTGTTATTGTATACCAAATTTAGATCCTATTGCCAAAATTTGATATTTAATCTATTGAATTTTTCTAACTCTATTATAATCTAATGATATTTATTCTATTGAAACTTAAAACTGGCAATATTTTTTAACTAAAAAACCTTGATGATATTTAACAGGACAGCTCCCTTAGAATTGACCCTTAAAAAGACAAATTTTAATTCCTTGCTAAGTTCAATTGTAATTCTGGTGAAGCTACTTAAAAAATAATTGTGACAAACATGTAAACAACTGATTGGAAAACATGTAAATAGTACATTACCTCCTTTCTAACTTCACTCCATAATCACAAAAGAAGAAACAGAAGGTGTCTAGAAAACCGGCTTCATTAGACTAGGACAGCTAGGGGAGGCTTGGGCGAGCTGATCTTTAATTTGCAGCAAGATCCAATTTTGTAAATTCCAGACATAATTTCACTGTCATAACTAGGAGTATAAATATCCTGAAATTATTTGAATATCAATTTTTAATTTGACAAAACAGCTTGTAATGGACGCAGTGAGACTATCATCTTCGAGCTCAGAAAACCGGAGGGTACTTTTTCATTATACCAGTGCAGGCGATAAAGTTGCCAATAATGATGCAACACCAACTCAGTGTTTCGTGTGATTCCTTCCAGCGACTGTGTGCTATCGCCAAAAAGTCTACTTGCCGAGATTTGTGCCAGTATAACGGAAAAGTACTAACCGGAGTCTGTTATATATATGAACAAACAGTTGATACCAGTGGCGAAGTGTGTCGAAAAAAGCAGTACTGTATACATTTATTAACCAAATTTGTACCATTTTGAGAAATCAAGATTTACCAAAACCATACTTCTTAGAATCTTGTAAATATACCATAATATGATTACAACAAAAAAAACTAATCTGGTAACCGAATAAAATGTGGCTATTTCTACAGCTTCCAGAACTTTGCCATTCACACTTTGCTACTGGGATGGTAAAAATTCATTTTTGACAGGGATAAAACTTCAGCAATGGATTGAGGAATCTTAACAACCTTATTTCATCATAATTAAAATACATTTTTTCATTGGTACGGTATAATAAACTATCTACAAAACAACAAGCAACTATATATATATATATCTAATATTAGTTGGATAAATATGGACCTTCTATTTTGAAGAAATCCTTGTAGTATTGTTAAATAATATGATTTCAGTTTAAATTTAATTTAAATAACAAATATAGTTATTAATTTTTTAATTGCGTAATAGATACATATAAAACTAGACTGTTAACTAATTTATGCACTAACTTTCAACTTTGTTGGACGTCACGGGCAGATCAAGCATATATAAAGCCAGCGAGAGATCTCCGCTGGCCAGAACATTGGGTTAGTCCCTGGAGAGCGTGACATCAGAGAGACTTGTAATGTCTACAAAATTATCCCCAGCACATGCTCGAAAGAAAGATACACGCAACTGTTTTAATAACCGGGGAAATATATAAATTTTTTTCCCCTCTAGCGATTTGAAAGTGGGCGGGGTTAATTGAGAGAGTGTATGCGGTATGCGGCTGTAGCTCGATTGTAGAGAGTCAACAACGTTACGTCATATTCTCTGGTTAATTCCACCGTTATCACATAGAAACGGCACCGTCTATGGGAAAACCCATGTTAAAAAAGTTGCCATTAGCGTCTATGGAAATGGACTCTCTGAAGTATCTTTACTCTGTGGTCACAACATGAAACCAATTATGAATGATATTATATATTTTTTATATAGAATTCTTTCTTCATATAGAATTTGTCTATATCTCCAGGAAATGTTAGAAAAATTTTATAAAAATTAAATCTATCCACAATTCAAAGTAAAAAATGACTTATTTCTAAATTTAAATACTCCCTTATTTGTATGAATTGAATTAGGACTTAAACTGCATTAATTCTGATAGCAGAAAACCAGCAAGCGATATTTTTCAAGCGATTTGTATTCCCGCTTGCGCCGATGTTAAAATCTACCACTAGAGGGCAGAATATGAACTGGAATCGTCGATCTCTTGTGAAAAAGGAACCCAGAAATCTTTTCAAAAACTGTTCTAGTCACTCATTCAATGAAGAAATTTATGTGAAATAGTCTAAAAATTATCTTGAGTAATTTTTTTAATTAATAATTTTCGTCGAGTACCGAACATTTTAACTGAAACCGTGCCGAATGATATTTGTTTATTGTTGATTGATGGATTCTCTTCGCTGCACGCTGCCGCACGCAACCGCATGTTGAATTGGTGAATGTGAATCCCGGTGCACTTTTTACCAACATGTATAATCAAAATGGGGGTTTCTACCCTCATAACTCCCAAATTTCTCCCCCAGTGTTTCAACAAAACACAATTCGACCACCCGCCCCGTTTCAAAGCGATGCGCAGATGAATTCACAACACGTGTTCGGAAACAATCCTAGATTTCCGACTCCTTCGCAACCATCTCCACAGTTCATACCAAACTTGAACTTCATTAGGTCTACTCCACCCCCGGCGATCATATCTCCAAGGCCTGAACTGAATTTACCGGACTGGAAGAATAGTGCTCCCCCTCGAGACATAAGCTATCATTCTTCACAGTTGAGTACTCCTCGAGCGTCTACTGACTATTCTGCTCCTCACCAATTAAATGGAACCTTCAACCAACCTAGAAATGGATATGTCAACAATATGGACCAGTTTCCATCCCAAAACGCGCAATCTGCATTCCCTCAACCATCAACATCTTTTCTTAGACCATCTACCTTTCAAATGCAATCTCGCCCTCAAAATAGACCTGGTTCATTCGACCAACAGTCTCCAATTAGACCATCTGCTTTTCAACAGCAGTCTCACATGAACAATAGACCAGGTTCATTTGACCAACAGTCTATGAGACCATCTGCTTTTCAACCACAGTCCCACACTAACAGTAGACCTGGTTCATTTGACAAACAGTCTCCTATTATATCATCTGCTTTTCAACAGCAGTCTCACACTAACAGTAGACCTGGTTCATTTGAAAAACAGTCTCCTATTATATCATCTGCTTTTCAACAGCACTCTCATGCTAACAATAGACATGGAGCATTCTCGCAACAGTCTTCAAACTCCAATAACTTTCATTACAAAAACCGTAACAAGGGAAACAACCCATTTGGTTCACAGTCATTTAACTCTTATGATAAAAACCCTATACGACACAAAAATTATAATAATAAAAACAATAACCGCCAGAATAATTGGAATGGCTCTTCCAAAGGCTTCAATCATTTTCAGGGCATCAAAAAAGAGGTAAGATAGTAGAAATTGTGGTTGACTTAGGTTAAACTAATTTAATACTATCTAGGTAGGGGAGACCGGGGAGGGATAGGAGACTTTTTCCAAGAATATTTTTTAAATATTTAGTTTTCATTGTATAAATTTGAAACTTTTAAACTAACATCTTGGAACATTTTAACATGTTTAAAAAATGTAACCAAAGTGATAGCAAACAAAACTTAGGATTTATGAACGAATTAAAACCTAAAAAAGTGTCGGGGTGGGATGGGACATATCTTTTTAAATTAAAATTTATGATTACTTTTTAAATATATGATTAAAAACCACAAAGATAGAAGTATTTTACACATTTTAAAGATTTATTACAAAAACATCAATTATTTTACTCTATATTTACTTCGAAAAATCTAACTTAAGTGAAAAATACAAAATAGTTAAAATTCTTCTTTAATCTAAAAAAATATCTTTTCAACTGCAATACTTATCAGTTTAAAAACAATGGTATCTCAGTGTTCGCAGTGAACTGTTGTCAACCTGAGTCCCAGGGACCCACTTAGGAAAAAAATATGGGTCCGGAAACAAAAAAATTGAGTCCCTAAAATTTTATGGGAAAGATGTGTTTTTAAACAAACAAAAACACTAATAATATTCCACAAATTATTATAAAATAAGAAAGTATTGATTTATTCTTACAAATTTAATCTCTTTGGCCAAATTTTTTTGATTGCACTAGACACTAGAGCATTTTTAAATTTTCATCTTTTGAACCGGACCCTTGCAAAGATATGTATCATCGATCATTAAATTACTGATTAGTTCTCCCAATTATTTCTTAGGCTTGTCTTTACTCTTTTTATGCATGAGTGGGCTCTTACAACTACTGCAGAGCTTACTGAAATAACTAAAATTTACTTAGTCCAGTTTTGCGAATTGGGGGAAATTCTCACTATATTTAAGGGATATAAATTTTAATTTTCTAAAATAATCCCCATTTTTTTGTAATTCCCAGATTATTTCCTAGAAAAATCGCAAGTTATTACGTTAAAACTCGTAAAATCGCGACTTCTCGCGTAAGTTTCGTTTAACTTGCGATTGTTGCCACTGCTTTCGTAAACGGCCGTGGGGGTCTCGCGTTGTTATTGCGATGTAGAAAAAACAACTTTACCATGGTCAGAAGCCAACAGGACCAATTTGCTTCCGGAAGTTAGGCCAAATTTGCGTTTCTTGTCCGAAATCATATTTTTCGTGTCTTTTCTCTCGAAATTTTTCGGGTCCTACGGTCCCGGTATTTTGTCGGAGTCGCGCCCCGCTCTCGCAAATTTTCGTAAAAAACCCGCTATAGCGAGTAAACGCGAACCCTGGTATCTAAAGAATTGTATGCAATAGCTTGTATTTAGGTATTGAGAGGAATTGGGCATGTCCCATCCCACCCCGGTAGCAACAGTTTTAAAAAAATAGGTTCTTTCAAAAGAACTGTAGCTTTTAGGCTTAACTCAACTATATATTCATAAAGAATACATTATTCTGTTTAGAAAACAATATAAACCCTTAAGAAAGCAACCAAGAATCAGATTGAAAATTCACTTTGAAAAGTGTAATACTTAGTTACTTTTGCTATAGTGAAACATTCTTTTTCATTCAGAAACTTGTAGGAGCTTGCAACTAAAATAGTAATCAGCTACAAGTATGAAGCCATGGTGGCTTTACCTGGTGGAACACTCAAAAACTAATTTTATTTATAATTTTAAGATTTATTGAAGGTGTCCCATCCATCCCCGGTCTCCCCTATTGATAATTCTGCATGATTCTCCTGTAGGGGAGAGGAGGGAGGAATGGGACAGTGGGAGGAGTGGGACAGCTGAAATTATGGAAAAATAAATCAGTTTATTTTATTTCCAATTTGGTCATTAGATGGCCTTCTTATAGCTTCTTGTTATTTCCTCCATTTAGATTATCCAGCAGCAAGTTTCTGTTTATAGTTGTAAAAATTTGATTTTCCCACCTCCAAAGTAAATTTCCAGTCTATCTTAAGTTTTATTTCATTTCTCATGTAATTTGTAGAACAAACATTATATAATGCTATTGTAATCTAAAAGATATAATATATGCTAATCTGCAATTTCATAAAGCCTAACACCAGCATAGTTTATGTGACAAGTTATATTTTAAAAGCAATGTGTGGAGGGAGGAATGGGACACTCTGAAAAATGTAAACAAAATCTGCAAAAATGTAAACAAAATTTGAAAATATTAATTTCTGATAGCTTTCTATCGCTTCAATTGAAATGCTTTTCTTTTCTTGAATTAACAATTCCAAGTATTACATTGTATTTCAATTATTGATTCTTAACACCATGAGAAAGAGTTCAAGTGTACTAAATATTTTTTAAAAATTATTCTATAATAGATATAAGATTGAAAGCTGTTTAAAAATGTGGGCAAAGGTTAAAAGAATAGTAGGTAAAATACTAGGCCCTTTCTCATTATTACATTTTACTAATTTTCTTTATTTTTCAAAAGTGTCCCACTCCTCCCATACTCATGTCCCACTCCTCCCACCCATGAGGGAGGAATGGGACAAAATTCTTGTTAATTTGAATGATCAAAAGTGATAAAATTAAACAACATTTAAGAACTGTACATTTTTAAAAAATTAAGTTAAAACATGCAAGTTTATTATCCAACCATTTGCATCTATGAATAAGCAGGGGATAATGAATAAAAAAATATTTAGTGAAAATTGTCCCATTCCTCCCTCCTCTCCCCTAATATTTTTAAACAATATAACTTGGTACATTGCTGGGTTTTGCCGATTTTGGGTAAATATTCCAGTTTTTTTCATCCTTGGTCACAATCTAATTGTGGAATATTTTATATGGTTCTTGCATAATGGCCAGATTCAGCTTGACAAAGCATTTAAAAAAAACTGGAATGGAAACAGTAGATTTAAAACATTAGCTTGGGAAATCTTGTTTCCATATCATTCTGAAATTTGAATCTACATTATTAGTAAGCAGATTCATTTTAGCTACTCTTTTTGTGGTCTTGTTTAACATTTCCACAAACACTAAAAACATCTACTTATTATCAAGTCTTCAACGGTCATTATTATTAATTTTAAGTGTCTGCGCATGGCATCATCTGTTTAACACATTTGCAAATTATTTAATTTAAAAAATGCTGCGCTAAAAATAGAGGTCTATTAATATCCTAATTATGCCCGAAAACTATTTGATTATGGCTGTTCTAATGTTGGTGAAACTATTTAACAGACTAAAAACAGTGTACAAGCAAACCACCTTCCAGTAATGCAGATTTGAATCACAGAGCAAAATTGTGGAAACTGCCTTTTCAAACCCACCATTTCCATATTGTTTTCCTTGTTTCTTCTATGTGCTTTGTAGGCTGAATCTTGCCAATTAGCCTGTTCACCATTCAATAACTGTCAGATTCCATGTTATTGTTACATTTTAATGTAGCATAGATCTGCAATCCTAAAAGCTGTTTAAAATTTTCTTTTAAAATCCCCTTATATTGTAGTGTGTTGATAGTAAAAAAGTCTTCACATCAAGGGTTAAATCCTAGTAGTACGGGTTTGGGTTGATTCCTCTTGGAAACATTTTTTGTTGCAAACTTTACTCTGATACTTCTGTGCTACCCAAAGTACCAAAGACAAATTTTAAACTAAAAACAAGTCTAATTAGTTTTACAAACTCAAGAGTACTACATTAAAAATTATAACAAAATAGAGCATCATTTTAAAGCTACACTTACAAATAGTTGTGAATATTTCAATCAATCAGGGATGCAGAATATGTCCGATCCGGCGATCTAGGATCGGGGGAAATTTCAGCCATCTGGGGAAATTTTGAGGAAAAGTATAATAGTTTTGAATTGAATTTCAGTACAGTAATAAAAGTTTACCAGATGTTGATACCGACAGTAATTCAGAATTTTTGTAGGTCTTTATCACTGTAAAAAGTTTTGGGGAAATTTTTGTATGGATTGGGGGAAATCTTGGAAGTAAAAACATTTTCTGCATCCCTGCAATCAATCATAGTCATCTTCATACTTTCATCATATTATCACTTAAAAAAACACCTTAGCAAGAAGGCGTAAGCGGCTCGTAGGAGCAAGCGCATGCCTCTATAAACCAACTAAAGTTTGTTAACTCAGTTGGGAATACAATTTGATTAACCCTTAATCGATACAATAACCACGTAAACATGATTTTTGCTAAACTTTTAAGACATGTTGAAGCTATCAAGGCAATAACTAAACATTATGTAAAAAATCCTATAGAATGTATCATTTTTAAAATTGACTAATTAAAAAAGCATGTCATATGTCCAACGTGAAGTGGCTTATTTTAATAACGGCCATGCAACAGGTAGAAATCGCACTGCGCTGTGAGTTATTTCAGGGCTCCCAGAAGGTCTCTTTTTTCACCTGAGGTCTCTTAAAGTCTCTTTTTTAGGATCAAGGTCTCTTTTTTTCCTTTTTTCCCTACTTTTAATGGTTAGATTTACAAAATTTTTCCCAGTTCCCCAGAAAATTTCCCCAGACCCCCTCTACCTTTGAAATTTTTGTCTCTTTATATCCTTTTTCAGTAGAAAATTCTGACTTACAAGATATCGGTCTCTTGGGTGTTATCAATGGGTCAACAATATTATTTGAAACAATACTTTGAAGGCTAATTTTCCCCAAACATTCCAGTGAAGCACCCTCATCCCTGTATCTATACTTGGGGTTCATATTTTATACAAACTGCGAACAAAATTTTACAGGGTCTGTTAGTTTGAATCAATTCTCCCCCTCCAACCCCCCCACAATAGTCTGGTTATGGGTTTCAAGTGTGAAATAAAGCAATTGATATAAATTTTAAAATTATATGTAATTGGTGTCAAATCTTAATGTATAGTACATTTCAAAACAATTTATTTTGTTATTAGCACCCCATAATACATAGAAATTCGTTAAAATTATTCAACAACAAACTTTTAGGTTGCAGACCTGTATAATTAAGGCATCTATTAGGGTAAAATACAAAAATTTTACGGAAGCCATGGAAAAAATTGTATGTGAAAAATAGTCTGAAATAAGGGTATGAAGGATAATTATGACCTTATGACATCCTTATTTAGCAGCATAGCCAGGATTTTCCTTTGGAGGTCCAAAAAATGCATTATTGTAAATCAACGAAATTTCTGTAGCTACCCAAAAAAATTTGTCATTTTTAATTATATTCCTCTCTATTAATTAAGAGGTTAACTTCTATGTGTTAATTAGGATCTCTCCTCAAAAACTTTTTGCGAATTTGCCCCTTGAAAACAGTGTCGAACTCGTTTTATGGGCGTCAGGCCCATAACTAGATATTTGTTTCAGGGATTTGACTCAATACTATTTACTTATGAGTGTTTTTACATGCTTTGTTTTAAAACGCTTACTGTGATAGGATGTTAATCTGTGTACAATAAGTCTAAAGTTTGAGGGCGCTTCACCAGAAAATTTTTGGAAATTTTATCTTTTGAAGCAGTGTTTTAGCTCATTTTGAGACCTTTTCAGTTACATCCAAAGACTTCCTTGCAAGCCACACTGAGTTTCAAAGGGATGTTTGGGGTCCACCCATAGAAAGTCTTTGTTATTTAAACATTAAAAGAGTAATGTGTAAACTCGCATATTTGAGCCCTATTGGGTTACAACTTCTAGTAAAGAGGATCGCTCTTTTAAAGTGTAGAATTTTTATGAGAAGCACAGTATCAAATTTTCTCCCTTGAGTGGCAACTGGTTATTATAAAACCAAAACTATAGGGTCTAAAATATTTTAGGTCTGAACCCAAAGAACCCCCCCAGTTTTGGCTACGGCACTGTTTTTTTATTCAAGAATAATCTTAACTTTTCAGTTTTTTAATTTTAATTTGATTCAAGTTATGAAAAGTATACTTTCTGTTTTGAAGGATTATCCCAATATTTCATTTCAACATTTAAAAATTACCTTGAAAATATAATTTTTTTATTATTTTAATTTAATTTTTTTTGAACCAAAAATAAAAAAGAACACAATTACAAGTTCACATAGCCACCTGGGATCTCAATCTTTGGCAATCCATCACCTTTTTATCTAATTTCTACATTAATTTTATAACATTAACTATTTTGTGAGGGTAAAACTCTGAAATTTTTGTTTCATCGACCTATTTTTTTCATGACACTGTTAAATTTTGACTTAAAATTTCGGTCTCTTTTTTCTCTTTTTTAAAGATATTAGGTCTCTTTTTTCCCTAAAGACAAACCAAATGTCTGCTGGGAGCCCTGTTATTTAGTTGTAGTTGTCCCAATACACTTTCCTAGCTCATTCAATAACAAAAACAAAGAATTTAAGGATTATGGGACACTGGTCTGGAGATATGTCATAAAACTCATAGACTTTTCATGCAAAGTTCTCGCACCTGTTTCTTTAGCTTGCCCTTTGAAATTCAATAAACCCCCCTAGCAGTTCCTTGAAATTTTGTTGACAGATTTTTTAGACCCTATCTATAGTCTGAGTAGATGTCAGCAAAGCTTAAAGGGTCAAGTGCGATTTCTAAAGTAGGTGTATTTCAGGTAAAACTTGAGCTCAGAAAGTGATTTTAATTTAAAGAAAGAAGAAATTTAAATTTTCTTTTTTAAGCTAGATATCTTAAATACCTCTGAGTCAAAATGATTTTGTATGAAATCAATACATTTTATTAAAAGAAACTGTCAAAAAATGAAGATTTTAGGAAAGTGTATTGTGGAGAAAGCTGGATAACAGCAAGCGATTTAGTTCAAGCAGCAGTCTTTTAGCAAGCAGTTCAGTAATGAGCAAATTTAATAGGAATATATTTTTTTCTAGAAAGAAGATAAAATTTCTTCCCTGCCCTTTTCATGTGATCCTTGTGATCGATCCTTTGGCACAGAGAACGAATTGAAGAAACATCTGGCAGAGCACATTACGGTAAAGTACATGTATTGTATCTAGTTTCACTGTAGTTTGATTTGATTCATTTATTGAGTCCTTGAATTATTTTCTTTCTAAACAGAGGGGACCCTGCAAAGATGGCCTTGAAAAATTTAAAAATATAGTCCCATAAGTACCCGGCCTGACCTACAGATGGCGCTTATTAAACCAAAAAAATCACGAGCTGAAAGTTCAAACATAATTAGGACCAATTTCTTAATTGGAATGGGGAAAGTTAATTCTAATAGAAAACAAGTGCAGTAAAATTTTAAGGATGGATAAAAACAGGCATCGTTTTGTTATTCAATACTTCCATATGAAGTTCCACGGAACTTCATCCCTTCAATTAGGAATGGAAGGGAAAGCGGAGCTTGATTTCACACTGGGGGACTCTGCCCCTTCGTTTTCCACCATCAAATACTGGAGGGCAGAATTTAAACGGGGTTGCACGAGCTGCCAAGATGAACAACATTGCGGTCGACCAAATGAGGTTTCTTCTCCAGAAATGGTGAAAAAATCCATAAAATGGTGCTTGATGATTGCCGATTGAAGGTGAGGGACCTAGCAGATAAAACAGGGATATCAAAAAGTGCAGTTTACAGAATTTTGACCAAAAATTTGATGATGAAAAAGCTTTGTGCAAGATGGCTGCTGCAATTGATGACAATTGCGTCCATTGTCAGGATGGCTAAAATCAGTTAAATCAATGTTTAAATTACTCAAACGTGCTGTTTTCCCCAGATTTTGTCCCCACAGGTTATTTTTGCTCCTAAACCTTAAAAAATTATTGAATGGGGAAAGATTGGCAAAAATGATCAAGTAAAACATGCTGTTAAAGGTCATTTTGAGGGCTTTTACGAATCCTTCTAAAAATAGATCATGGAACCCATGGAACTTCGCTGGAAGAGGTGTATGGGGCTAAAAGAAGACTATCTAGAGAAATAAGGAAAATTTTTCAAAAATTTTTTGTTTTTCTTTGTTAGGCCGGGTACTTCTGGGACCACCTAATGTCATAAGGAAGACATTGTAACACACCTAAATTCAGCTCTAATTTTATTTTTAATAGTAGCATACTTTTTAAAAAATAAGAAATATTTTTATTGAAATTAAATTTTCAAGAAAATTATTTGAAAGGACAGACTGTAAAACATGTTTTGAACAAAAAAAAATGCTTATTTCCAACCCTGGTTCTGACCTGCTTTATATGACATGTAAAAGAGAGGAATGTACATTTTATATTAAGTATACTTAAATATTCAAGTTATTTTTACTTTGTGCTTTTATTTCAGTGCGATTCAGGTAGCTGTCAATTTGAAGCTCATCCTAAAATAGTATTTCTGCATAAAAAAATGGTAAGTATTTAATGTTTAGTTTTTATAATTATTAAGGTATTGGAGGGCTCAGAATTAAAATGGACCAAGTCCACTTTTTGTCATTTTTGAGTTAGCAACGCTATAACATGCACAACTATGTAAAATTTCAGTGCAATAGTGAACCAAGTCCTAGTTCTGATAATATCCGCTTGGCAGCAGCAAGTTCTGTTGCGTTAACATGTAATTTTGCTATGAAGCTTTAACTTTAAAACGTCTGTAGCTCAAAAGTAGCTAAAGGCGGAAACAAATTGGAGCCGAGCGGCGTAAGCGAACAGCCAAGAGCGGCGCTTGCGCAGAGCGTGTTCGTGGCTGTTCGCTTCCCCGCTCGGCTCCAATTTGTTTCCACCTTAAAGTGGACTTGGTTCATTTCTATTCTGAACTCTCCAATTGTAAGTTGTGTTTATTCAATGTTTTTTTAATTAGTCATAATTTAGTCAAATGGCAGTTGTTATGCTTCAGGTACCGATATTTTCAAGATTAAAATAATTTATTTAAAACAGTGTGGGGCTTCCTTTCCCTTACTTCTTAACTCCCTTCTTTTCTGTGACATCAACAGTTTCAGAGATTGGCCAATTTGAAAGTCACACCCATTTTCTACGCAATTTAGTTTATCATGTCATGTCATGATTTTGGGTTTCAATGTGTCAGTTCAGTTGGCTTCATTACAAACTGAAATTAAAAAAAAGCTGAAATTCGTGAAGGATGCTGCCTCAAAAGAGTAAAATTTATCAGCCATGTTTTCTTAAAGTTATGTAAAAAGAAGGCTTTTGAAATATTTATAAAATTCTAAAGTTCAAAAATCAAAAATTTTTTATATATATATTTAAAGAGGAATTTCCCCATTAACATTTTCAAATGAAAAAGAAAAAGAATATAAAGTTAAAAGCTTAATAACGAAAAAAAATGTAAGGAACTCTTACAAGAAACTACAAGTGTATTTTATTAAATAAAGAATGTCGGTCACCATCAAAAACTTGTTAAATATCTCTACTTTTCATTTGAAGGTTTAAAGTTGAATAAGAAATATTATAATTGTATTGAAATGTTTTTTTCTAGCAACACGTTGCTGGTTATGCTGAGAAGATAAATAAATTAAGCAGCAATGACGAAATAGAGAAATGGAGAGCAGAAAGAAGGAGGTTAGTTTCTAAGTTTTTAAAAATGTGTTTCTTTTTAAACGCTTTTATTCTACTTGCTTTTGGCGGCGTTTTACGGGTGGAATTTTAAAACTCGATTTTCGGGCACTTCCGGATATGTCAGGGCCCCGAAACTTTACACATCGGTGTAACCCTCATGACACTCCAATATCCAACCATTATCTAGTCAAACAACCAAAGGATTAAGTTAATTAACGGGTATTTTTAATTAACAGAAAAACCAGAATTTGAGACCTTTCCCAAGGGGCTATTCTCCCTAAACCGTGAACAATTGTTTATAAGGCATAACTTCATCATATTCAAAAGTCAAAACGAGAATTGCCCAGTAATTACGATAATTATAGACGATTAATCACTTTTTTCTTTCCGGATTCTTGTACATAATATTTCAGGCACTTCCAAACGATATAAAGTTCTGAAACTTTGCACCGTGGTGGAAACTCGATGACAATGCAATATTCAATCATCAACTAGTCAAAACCTCCGTAATTTAGGTAATTAACGAGTGTTTTTAGTTATCCTTTTAATTCATATTTGAGACACTTCCGTGAAGCCAATGGCTCCCAAAACCTGTAAGATAATATACTAGGTATATAACTACAATATTTAATCTTCAAAACGTGATTTTTTACCTTCCAATTAACAATTAAGATAATTAGCGATTTAAGATAATAACCGCGAGAAAGAAATCGCCAGAAGAGCGAGAAATCGCCGAAAATAGGTGTCCCATCCCGAGGAATGTCGAGAGCAGAAAAATATTCTACTTTTATAATTTATTGACTACTGAAAAGACTGAATGGTACTGTTTGCTCTTTGATACACACACACACACACACTAATTCTGAGTTTTTTACGATTGTTTTTTTTTTATTTTATTGAATGCTTTCTTTTTATTGTGAATCTTTTTGATATCGATGGATTTCATCGGCGAGTGAGCGGATGCGTTTCTTTGTGCGAGGAATTTTTCCCGCTCAGCTCTGTTATTATAACGTTCCAGCAATATTAAATAGATTTTAATTAACTTTGGTGTTGATTGTCCTGCTGAGTCGTCAGAGGATTGTTCTACTTTGTCAGATATGTGAAAAATTTTTGTTAAACATGAAACTAAAATTCCATCCTAACATAACATTAAATATGGTTGAAATAAATACATTTTTTCTTGTGAGTTTTTGTTAAAAAATACCATGACTAAAAAGTAGAAAATAAAATAAGTAAAATAAAGATTTTTTAAAAAACGCTTTTATTGAAGTGTTCTAAAAGGTCAAAAATAATTTTTTCGGTTTGACAAATAATTTATTGGGAAGTAGAAAATAACTTTTTGGTAAGTAAAAAAAACTGATTTTCTAATCACTAAAAATAAAAGCGTGGGCGCTAGTAATTCTTTTTTCCCTATTTATTCTAACTTTTTTATTCTATGTTCTATGAGGTTAAATTTACAAATTTCTCATTCATGAGTTTTGAGTGGGATGGATTCACTTAAAATTCTCTATTAGGTATTTTTATTTATATAAAGTTATACATAAATGCCGACGTAATGGCCTAGTTGTAAGAGCATCTAACTGCAAAGCCGTACGTCTGGGGTTCGAATCCCCGTTTGTCAGGGATATTACTGTTACTGTCCTGTAAAAAATTTAAGTTTAAAAAATTACTAGCGCCCACACTTTTATTTTTAGTGATTAGAAAATCAGTTTTTTTTTACTTACCAAAAAGTTATTTTCTACTTCCCAATAAATTATTTGTCAAACCGAAAAAATTATTTTTGACCTTTTAGAACACTTCAATAAAAGCGTTTTTTAAAAAATCTTTTTTTACTTATTTTATTCTAAATAGGTTAATTCCTCTACATAGCTGATGTAATCTGTTTTTAAATTTTAGCGAATTAGTATTTTGGTTATACTTAATGAACACAGATTCTTTAAAAAAACATGAAAAAAATATTTTAAGGGTCTTGGTTATAGTTTAGATCAGTGGTTCCCAACCTTTTGTAGCCCATCGCCCCCTTTCTAGGGGTTGACTAACACCTATCGCCCCCTTTTCATTCTCATTGTATGACTAATTTTAATTTGAAGTAAAGTGTAAATAAAAAAAGCAATTTTAGGTCTGGGGGTCCTCCCCCAGAAAATTTTTGGAAATAAGACTCCAAAAAACAGGTTTTTAACTAGTTAGGGGTCATCCATAAATTACGTGAGGTCAAAAAGGGGGGAGGGGTTTGGAAAAATCTCACCAAGGGGGGAGGGGGGGTCGATTAAAATCTCACGTCAACTTTTTTTAACTTAATTAATGAAGCACAAAATGCAAATAATTTTTAGAAAATAATTTTTAAAAGTTGTAGGTAAATCTCACGTGGGGGGGAGGGGGGGTCAAGATTTTGGAAAAAACACCTCACGTAATTTATGGATGGCCCCTTATGGTACACCTCTTCCAAATTTTAGGTGGGATTTTGATGATCTAGTAATTATAAAAAAGTTTTGAAAAATTAAGTTCCAAGTACAAAAGGGGGTTTGGTGGTCCTCCCCCAGAAAATTTTTGGAAATTTGACCCTAAGAAACAGGGTTTTAACTAATTTGGGTACATTAAGTTTGAATACAATCTGTCATACAGTATTATTTTATTTTCCCCCTTTAAATACCCTCCCTTACTTATTGCCCCCTTGATTACACAAATCGCCCACCTGGGGGCGATTACCCCAGGTTGGGAACCACTGGTTTAGATAATCGATGTTCTACTGTAATTTGTTTTGTTATTAATGGACATAGTGAATAAGTGTATAAATATATATCAGCACACCAAAAAAAAATTGGTACTTAGATGATACAATTAAGCTACATGGTGCAGAGATGCCAACCATTCCGGATATTTTTTTACTTAGAATTGCGAATAAAAACGATAACGCTAGTCGATAGTAACTGATGAGATGGGCAATAAGAAGGGGGAATCGATCGGAATTCGGAATATTCTAACGGATGATTGATTCATGGGGAGAAAAAAATACCATATTTTCTCAAATATTTGCGTTTTCAGGACTTTTCTAAAATTTATCAAAAGATTGGGGCATTATTCTACATGCAGAAGGTGTGGCATCGGTAGGCAAGCCACGCGTCACGCCGGATTTTTTTAAAAAAAAAAAATTTTATGGGTTGGGGGGCGATTACGGATGAGCTTTGTCTCAGGTTGGCAACCCTGATGGTGTCATCAATGAACTAACACTCAGGGCCAAACAAACATCAACTACTGTAGAGCCCCGATTATCTGCAAGCGGACGATCCAGGGTGCGGATTATCCGCGAGTGCCAAAGGGGTAACTGAACACTTTTTCAGGGATGTTGCGGCTGCGCCAATTGCGCCAAACTGCGCCAAATACTAATTCATGTGCTAAACTGCTACAAAAACCGTATTTTGAGCAAAATTGCGCCAAAACTGCTCCAATTTACGATTTTCTTGAAATCGAATTATCAAACTCTCCGCTCAAGCGAAGAATACCTTCATCCTTAGGAAAAAAACTCAAATCGTCTATGGAATCTTTTCCACATTTCTACCACTTGAATTCAAAACCAAATCCGATGACGTCAGCTCAATTTGCTGTGTTAAAAATCGCGATTTTTGGCAAAAGTGTTCCGTTCTTCCCCACGACTTTCGTGGATGGCCGCGGGTGCCGATTCAAGTTGGCTTCTTCTTGCGTCGTTATGACGATGTAGAAAAAAAACTTTACCGTGGTCCGAAACCCACTAGTCCGGTGTTCCGGAAGTCGGGAAAAATAAAAAAAATTTCGGGTTTTTTTTGCGGAGTGTTCCGTTTTTCCCTCGACTTTCGTGCCGATTCAAGTTGGCTTCTTGAGTCATTATTGTGATATAGAAAAAACAATTTTACTGTTGTAAGAAGGCCACAAGTCTGGTGTTCCGAAAATCGGGAAAATAGCGATTTTTCGCGACAGTTCCGTTTTTCCGCGACTGCTTTTCCTACGGACGTCGGCGCAAGTTCAGACTTGCGTATGCGCCAAGTTTTTAGCGTTAAAGATGACTAATATGGTAACCCTAACTCATGTTAAAAGAATCATTTGGCTTCTAAATGTGCCGCTAAACAGCCAAAATTCGCCAAGCATACGCAACTCTGAACTTGCGCCCGGACGTCTTCAACGGCGGTGCAGAAAAAACAACTTTACTTTGGTCAGAGCAGCCTGAGAAGTCTAAGATTATTTTTTCTCCATTTAAGTCAGTATTTTCAACTTAAGAGGATTTTCTAAGTTGTAAGTTTTTATTGAAAGGTCGCTTTATGGCAACTTAGATTATTATAGTGTTTTTTATCTGATTTAAGATTCCAAAAATACTAATTTCTTACTTTTTTGCTCTATTTAACTAAAATTTTTTGACAATATCGTTTTTGCAATTTAATATTATTACTTAAATAATTATTCTGTTAACTAATTTCCTTAATTTTTATTTCATTTTGTTACATTTTGACTTTTAAAGTGGTTTTAAAACCTGATTCAGGAATATAATAAGCATAGTGTGTTGTTATTAAAATTAAAATTTGTATTGAAAACTATTATCATTAACAATTACATTATTTTAAAAACATTAAAAATTAATTAAAAGTTTGTTCAGAATTACCATTTAACTTTTAATTTATGATAAAATGGCTTATCAGAGGTTTTTGAATCTGTTTTATGAATGTACTTTTTCTCTTTTTTAAATTTATAAATGCTCCTATTTTTAAATGGTAAATTTTCTAAGGTACCTTTAAAGGGTTGCAATTTTGCCAGTGGCGGATCTACGGGGGGGGCTTTCGGGCTGAAGCCCCCCCCCCAAAACGTCTAATATTTTACTAAGTTTGTCAAAATGCAAAAAAATTATATCCGAAATTCGGATGAGGCGTACCAAAGCGAGTTTAAAAAGTGGGGTTTTTGACTTAAATTTCCAAAAATTTTCTGGGGGAGGACCCCCAGATCCCCCTTTTAGTGGTTTGAGTAGGATAATTTACTACCTTTTCCGTATTACCATTGGCAAGAAGATTCAATTGGATTATGAAAATTCTTAGCCCCCCAAAACCAAATCCTGGATCCGCCACTGAATTTTGCTAATACAGATCTCTAGCTGTTCAAACACCTGTTCTTTGCGTAATTTGTCTTATAAATTTTTAGTAGTTTACTTAATCATGCATTGTTTTAAGATTAATAGTTGGGATAAATTATCAATATATTTTAGTTACAAGAACTATTAACCCTGCTATGTATTTTAATTTTGGTTGTTGCGAAAAATTGATTCGCCCTGTTCCTGCTTTAAAATTAAGATAAGTTGCTACAAAATTTTAAATCGGCTGCTACAAAAATGGTTTATTCTGCTACAAATTTATAATTAAGCTGCTACAAACTGCTTCAAATTTTTAATTTATCTGCTACAAACTGCTAAAACTTTTGAATTTAGCTGCTACAAACCGCTACAAATTTTAAATTTAGCTGCTACAAAAACTGCTACAAAATGCTCAAAGTTGTGCAACATCCCTGCTTTTTGTTAACAAGTACAGTATATTTTTTTATTAACGGTTTATTTTAGTGATTTAAATGTGGAAGAAAGGTTTCTGCTGTACTATACATATTTAAAAAGTTTTACACATCATGTTTTTCTTACAGTAAAACAGTTTTATGCTGAAATATTTTTTTCGTGTTTTCACCTAATTTTTAGTCTTTTTTCGGGTTATCCGCGATTTTCGCTATCCGCGATACCCTTGCCACACAATTCCGCAGATAATCGGGGCTCTTCTGTATTCTCAAGTTTCCTTTATTATTTTTTTACTTTCAATTTGTTGTAATTAATTTATCTGTTCTTTTTTGTAGGCGATTTCCTACTCAAGAAAATATTGCGAGACGCCAAGCAGAGCAGGCTGAAAAAGAAGCTCGCGGGGAAGTGATGGAAACTCCAGAGTCAACTGGGTAACTTTTTAGCTGTACATTGGCTGAATATTACAACTTTATTATATGTGTATCATAACCCAAAATACTGTGATAGGAAAAGCCATAATTTTTTAATATGGACCAGCTGGTGGATTAGAAGCTCTTTTAGACTTATCCTTTACTAGCATTACTCAATCATTGCTTATACTGCATTAGCTCCATCCTGTGTACGCCTCTAAAAATAGCTCTAAAATAGCTAAAAATTATAACAAACTCTTTTAGTTTAGTAACTGATGATAAAACACATGAAGAAGGTTGAAATTTTATTCAAATGTTGCTTAAAATACTTTTTATTGCGTGTAGAAAAATGAAAAGAAAAGGAGACCATGAGGGCAAGTCTAACAACTATAAAAGAAGACGGCATAATAATCGATTCCGAAATCAGCACCATTCTTTGAGTTTCAAACCAAAGACTGAAGAGGATGCTTATGAACCAGAGAGTTCTGATGATGAAACTATTACTAAGTTGGCCCAGTTTGCAGGAGTAAATGCTGCGATTTCTTCAGAAACAGATGAAGACTTTGCCAACACTAGTAACAAAGGGGAAGGTATGAATAAGGATCTAAAAAATCGTTAGGTTCGATTCCAACCTGGCTTTGATTCCTAGTATCCAGTAGAAAAAGTAGAATCGGACTTATCTATTTCTATTTCAATCACAAATCAAAGATAATTAGTAATTATTATTAATTTAATTAATCAGTAAAAAATTAATTAATTCTCAAAATACTATTTAATTAGTTCACAAAATTTTTAATTATCTGTATTAAAAAATCAAGTACAATTCCTAAGATTCGATTCCTGCTGAAAAATATTAATTAGAGAACAATAAAGTGTAGAGTTGGGTAATGTAAGATCCACACGAGCCAAACTATTGGATTTACCTGGAAAAAATATAATTTATTAAAAATGTAATGGGGCTTACCAAATAAAAAACAATGAAATGTGAACTAAGCACATATTTGGAGAAAAGTTAATTATTTTGCTTGTATTTTTAAGCCCTTTGTTTTTTCTTTTCTTTCTTGTAACTAAAGCTTGACATTTATGTAAATTTTCGTTTGTTAGAAGCTGTTTCAAAAGAAAAAATAAGTTCTCTTTCTGAGCTAGAGACTGGAAAAGGTCAAGCCGAGGAGATAACTGTGGCTGAAAATACTTCGGATGCGGAAGGTATAGCAATTGTTTTATCTAGGGAATGCCTAATTAATGTTTCACACTGTCAAATATTTTTCATACTTAATTACATTCCTCAATTTTTGGTTTGTTTTATTAATGGGATGCAGTAGAAAAATATACACAGTAGTTGTAATTAAAATTCCACTTTGAGATGGGTATAAAAGGAAAACTACTGGATTTTATGTCCTTAAACTTGGTCAAAAGTAAAAAAATTTTGAAATTTGTTTTCTTCATAGGATTCCTTTGCCTCTTTCCTGATGTAAGATTTTCCATAAACCCATAAATATATCTCCATCATTTTCACAGTTAGATTAATTTTTCAAAAATTGAAACTGTGGGGGGTGTTACTTATGTAAGAAAAATTCCTTCATCACAAAAATTTTTAAATCTCAAAGGATTCCAGATTTTTGGAGCATTTAACAGGCCCAATTTGCTTCTAGATTAACTACTTTTTGATATGGATCTATGATTGATATTTGAACATTTTAAAGTATCCATGGACAAAGTGTTGGAAGTTACTGATAATTTTTGTGAACTTAAGAAAAAACAATCATATTTTCTTTTATAGAAGGATCTATTAACGAGTTAATCACTATAAATTCATCTCCCAATGACTCTGGGTCAGAGAAAGATTCTGCTAAAGAAACTCCTGCTGATGAAAATACATCAAAGGAAAAACAAGGTAGTAAAATTTAAAGTATTTTTCAAATACTTGTACACCACTTATTGCTCTCTTTCTCTTAAATCATTTAATATAGGGATGCACAACCTTTTTTGTTAGGAGGGCCACTCACAAAGTTGATTGAGACACGGAGGGCCGCAAACAGAGTAACAGCAAAAATAATATAATACAGCTAATACAATAAGGTAGAATTTGCATCTCAAGGAACTTAATATAATATAAGATGTGAATAATTGAGTTTGTACCATTAAAGGGTTCTAGGGGTCCTCCCCAGAAAATTTTTGGAAATTTAACTCTAAAAAACAAAGCATTGACTAGTTTTTGCACATTTAGCCCAAATATTGGACATATATTTTAAGATGGGATTTGCATTTTGATTAACTTAATATTTATAAAAAATGGTAATTATAGAATTCCAAATCTAAAGGGGGGTTTGGGGGTCCTACCCCAGAAAAATTTTGGAAATTTGACCCTAAAAAACAGTTTTAACTTATTTTAGAAATCAAGTTCGATTTTTTTGGGGGACAGGCCCCCAGCCTTCTGCTATCCCCCATGATAGCATATCTGAAACAGGTTATGATTTAATAAGAATTAAAAAATACACTGCATTATTATCTAATCTTGTTTCAAAGTGATCTTTTTGCAAAAATTTAGAACTTGGGAAATCCTTAAGAAAAATTTGTTGAAAATACTCACTAAAATTGATAAAATAAAGCTATGTCAGAGGTATGAATAGACTTATTACACTCCTCTGACCACGCTTAAATTTTTTCTGCATTGCAATTACAATGTGAAAAGAAGCCAGCTTCAACTAGGCGCCGTAAAAACAGCACTTTCGCGAAAAATCGCTATTTTTCGACTTTTCCGCGGCGCGTGATCCTAAACACCGGACTTCTGGCTTCATAACTTCAAACCATTGTTAAGTTGTTTTTTCCACATCGCACCGTCGCACAAACAATACAAGAAGAAGCCAACTTCAATTTGGCGCCCGCCCAAAAATCGCAGCAGGAACGGAACACTTCGCGAGCAAAACGAAACTCGAAAAATCGCGATTTTCCCGATTTTTTTCCGCTATAAATTGTCACTTTTTATCGGTTAAAATAAGGAAAGTAACAAAAGTTAGGGATTACCTGAAATACCCAAATTAGTTCGCGGGCCGCAGGTTGTGCATCACTAATTTAATAGAATTTGATATTCAAAATGTCTGATGTTATGCAATTCATACATACTTGTTATTTAAATCAGGGAAATAGTATTTATATTTTTAGGGTTTTTGTTAATTTTTTAAAAGCTCCAATAATAAAACACAAGGGTTGTTTTTTAGCTTCTGTTTTGCTCCTAGGAATTGTATTTGGAATTGTTCGTAGTTGGAATTTTTCAATATTGCTACTTGGTCTATGAATTGACTACTTGGTCCCTGACAGTCAATTTGAATTGTTACCAGGAAAAATCTTACAATTTTTGAATTAGTTGTCACGTCTACAAATGAACAATTTGTATTTCTTTCCCACCAACCCTAAGAGTTTGTGTGTAATGATTGATCACTTAAAAGTAAAATGTGTCAGTTATTCTTACCTATACATTTAACTAGAACTTCTACATTTATTATTTAAATTATCAACTGTTGTTTTTTCTTAAAAACAAAAGAATATTTTGCTGCTCAATTTAATACACTACAGAGGAACTACATTTTCTTAGGTAAATGCCATTTAGCTAGAAATGCTCTTACAGTGAAATCTCGTTATAACGAATACCGATACAACGAAAAATCCCGTTATTACGAAAGTCCAAAAAGTTTTATTTAAATTATTAAAATACCGTTACAACGAAGACATTTTACGGTCCCGTGAAGTTCGTTATAACAGGATTTTACTGTATTTTTATATTTTTACTTAGACCAGTATCCTCTGGAAACAGTATGTTTCTTTGAATATGAATATACAGTAGAACATTGGTTATTTGACCTTCGATTACCTAAATCCTTGCATTATCTGACCTTCCATATTTGCCATTTAACACTTTTTAAAAAATTGATTTTCAGTATAATTTTTAATTTTTATGAGTACAATTTTTTACTCAATTTGGATTTATTACACAGTTTTACTGTTTAAGAAAATATTTTTGTGTTTTCTAAAGGGTTTTCTTTCCTTCCCTTAATTAGAAATAGTTAAATTTTTATTAATAACATTGTTTTGAAGTGTTTAAATTACTTGTTTCGTTCCTCACTGATTAATTATCTGACCTTTTAGTATTCCAACCACCCCCTGGTTCCAAAATTAATCAAGGTTCTACTGTATTGAATATTTATTTTTAAAGTTTTGAATGCAAAAAAGATATTTTGATACTTATATAACATGCTATTTGCCTAATCCATAGGATTGGCTTCTTCAAATCTGGTAGTTTATGATATATCGGATGATGATGATGATGCTCCCATTGAGCTTCCTTCAAAAAGGCCTGATGATCATGATCAAAACTTTTCTTCAAGTCAAGGTACTGCTGAAGGTAAGTTAGTTTTAAATTATGACCTTGTATCTGGGTGTTAAATATACCCTTATATTTACAAAAGGCATGCTGACTGACACTTGCCAAAGCAAAACTAAAATCATCTGAGAAAGTCACTGCAGCTTCTGTAATTCTGGTGATAGTTGTTTAAAACAGGAAGATAAAAAAGTTTTTTAAACAAAAGTTGAGCTTCAAATTATATACGAATTTTCAATATTGAAGTTATATATTATAGTGTAAAGAACTATGTAAAAACTTTAAATTAAAGATTGAGTATAAAACTTAACCGAGTAAAAATAAGAATAATTAAAAAGAAATCTTTTCCCAAAATATTTTACAGAAATGAAAATACTAAAGCTAATACTATTATTGCTAACTGGGTTTTATCAAAATATCTTGCACAGGCAACAGTCAATAGCTATAATGCTTAACCTAATTAGTTCTTTGCTTGTGCCTTTTGCTTTGAAATTCCTTACTGATAACCAGTGGCAGATCTACGGGCATACACTCCAACTCATACGGAATTTCCGTAGTTGCTACGGAAATGGAGTGGAAACTACGGAGTTACGGATTCATACAGAAAACTACGGATCATCCGGCGGCCCGCAAATAAATTCGTCTTTTTTTTCAGATAAATCATACTTTTTTAAGTTTAATCGGAGTGTTCTGATTCTCCCTCGACTGCTTTCTTGAACGGCCGACGGATGGTGACAATTCAAGTTGGCTTCTTCTTGCGTTGTTATTGCGATGTAGAGAAAACAACTTTACTGTGATTAAAAGCCGAAATACGGAAAATAGCAATTTTTAGCGTAACTTCAGTTTTTCAGCTACCTGTGTCTTTATTAAACTGTGCTTTTTAAAATAAATCATGAAAAGCCTAAAAATTTAATTAAGGGCTTGTTATATTTACTGTTTTAGAGTGTTGGATAATTTTTAGTAAATAGTTAATTATAATCAACAAAATTTCATTGTATTTTCTTTTAAAAATATATATATTTCAGTTCATTTATTAAGTCTTAGGATAATTTAAAAATAAATAATATTGAATATTGTTTCAAATGTTTATATTTTTATTTAATATCATAATTAGTCGTTAATATGGATACGCATTATGTCGGTAAATGCACTACTGATGAAAGGGTTACCAATGTTGGAGTGTATGTACGGGGGGGCTTTCGGACTGAAGCCCCCCCCAAAAAAATTTCTAATATTTTACTAAGTTTGTCAAAACGCAAAAATCTATATCCGAAGTTCGGATGAGGCGTACCAAAACGAGTTGAAAAAGTGGGGTTTTTGACTTAAATTTCCAAAAACTTTCTGGGGGAGGACCCACAGACCCCTCTTTTAGTGGTTTGAGTAGGATAATTCACTACCTTTTCCGTATTACCATTAACAAGATGATTCAATAGACAATATGCACTATGTCACGAAACATCCTAAAACTTACCCAATTTACTAATTCGATCATGAAAAACCCAAAAATCAACTTTAAAAATCACAAAAAGTTTTAATTTAAGCGCAAAAAGTGTTTAAAAAAAGCCCTTAAGTCACCTGACTCAAAACGGGGCGTAACCTTGTGTGACGTCATACTTCAAGAGATTTGTTTCAGGCAATACTGTTTTGAGTACATGGAGCATAAAAACTTAATTTTTTGAATTCTCCGGTTATGCATCTGTTTAAGACTGGATAACACTGTTCTTGAAACTCAAAAATGTTCTTTTTAGAATTAAAATTTTATTCCTTTTGTACAGATTTCTTGTATTTTCATTCAGTTTCTTAGCATTTGGACTAACTTTGGAAATTTTGTAAATAAATAATGAATGTCTTGTAGGTTTTTTCTCACAATATTAAGTTTAATTATAGTCAGTTTAAAATATTTAAAATATCACTAGTAAAATAAAATGTAAAACACATTTAAAAACCAAAAAATCTTTGAATTTTTGAACTGTTACAACAGTAAATAATTTATTTGACTTCATTAAATTCTTTCGTTTATTAATTTAAACTGATGATAATCAAGCATTCCATTTATAGCAATGTCAATGTACTAGTATCACAAAAATTCTAGTTTTCTTTTGCTATGAATTATTACATTTTATGCAGCTGGCATCACGTTTTGTTTGTTTCTTTGTGTCTCTAAGCATAAACTATTTATGACGAACCCAACTTGAACTTATGACGAATTCTTTCATTTTTTGGTACTAAGAAAAACAATTCATCCGGTGTTCTAACACTTGTATTTTTGCACATAGGTACTAAACATCCTTTATAGTACTTTTTTACTTGTTTAGGGCCGTCCATAGCTGCCGAAATAAGAAACTACAGGCTACCAAAAAAACCCAACATAAATGCAAACACCATTGCTTTTCAATGGATGCCTTTCGCGCGTAATTTGAACTTGAAGTATGACGTCACAAGTCAGAATCGTCAAGCACTGAAGTTTTTGTTGATAGTGACGTCAGAGCAACTTTAAATGCGTTTTAAATCGAATTTATTTCATCGAATTGCAGTTTAATTAGCATTTTTCGACGTAATTTTTCATGCTCTTTCTTTTTAAAATGAATTTGAAAATCATGCATATTGTCTATTGGATTATGAAAATTCTTAGCCCCCCAAAACCAAATCCTGGATCTGCCACTGCTGATAACTAAATAGTTTTGACATAAGATCCTTAAAATATTGAGTTCTTATATATGGATTTATCAAAATGGATTGTATAACCTGGTCAATGAATGTTAAATTCTCTTTGAATTTTAACACACATTAAAAATGTTTTTATTATATTCACATTTTACTCTGTTTAGTCTCTGGTGACCAACTTCCTTCAGAGGAACCAGTGAATAATACTCAATCTGAAAAGAAAAATAATGGAACTGGTATGTTCTGCTCCACTCTTGAAATTCTTAATGTATAAAATTATTGCATAACTTATAGTTTATTATAATTTACAATTTTCTTTTAAAGGTCCCTAATTTGATTACCAATCATTAGGTTCATTCATTTTGTGTTTTTATACTAAGGAAGTTGTATGTGTCAGATTTTCAAAAACAAACAAGTGTTCTGTATGGTTTTTTGTATGGTAAAATGAAATATCTAGTCAATTTTTCAAAAAAAAATGTACAGGTAATTAAATATATTAATTTAAAAGTCAAGAAAAAAACATGTGACTGAAAACGCTTATTGTTTAAAGATGTCAACAATCATGCAACTTCCTCATTATTTGTGATGGGGTGTCCCCAGTCCCTTATAACTGCAAAAGGATATGAACCCTACTTAAAGAAAATTTCTTAGCTCCAATGAAAGCCCCTTTATGTGAATCAATACGTAAAGCTAAATACTAATACAGATTAATACGAAAGTTTAAAGATATCGTAGATGATATTGATGTAAATTATTGGTGTATTATTAGACTAGTTTCGTAGTTTTGAAACATTTCATTTTATCTTGTTCTTTGAATTTATCAGTAGGGTGGTAACTGTGTTATCAGTTACCACCTTGATACATTTGTACTTGAGGGTACACTATCTCCTCTTACCCATGTTGTTATGGTAAGTCATACAACCTAGTTGAAATCCTAAGGGAAGCATTAAGTTGCCAACTCTAATAATCTCTGAGTAATACTATTAAAATATTTTGTAGGCCCTAAGAAAGATCAGGATATGCCAAGAAGAAAGAGAGAAAAGAGAGAGTTTATACCAAGAAAAAAAGAGGAGCCAAAACGATGTACTATCTCTCTTCTAAAAGCAGTAAGTAATTTTTTTGAGATATTTTGATATATTGAGGTGTTTAACTTGAACACAACACACACAATGCTTGTTTTAATTAAACCTTAGGTTTCAGAAACCAGTCAAATTACTTTGTTCAAAAATTAGTTATGAGTGTCTTGTGATTCTTTAGGGGTTAATACACATCTTAATGCAAAAACCAATAAAAATACATGCATACAAAGATAAGTTACATGTCAATTACAAAAAATGATTTAGTCCCCAAATTTCTTTTTAATTTTAACAAGGGATTTCAAAAGTAAAGTAAAAAGTGTTGGAAGTATCAAAATTATCAAGTGTAAAATTTGAAAAACTAAACTTATTTTTAAATTTAGGGCTAATTCCATGTGTGACTCACTACAAATGAGCCAAATTATAAACCATATAGTATCAATTGCAGGATTATTATTCAATTAAATTAGTTCTGCCTTTGGTTTTACATTTGCTTATGGTTGGTTTGTAAAAACAAGTTACTAAATTTCATTTATTTTACTATAGATTTTGCCAAATATAGAAAATCAATCATAAAATAAATGTAATTTAGTAGCTTATATAAATAAACCTACCATAAAGAAAAGGAAAACCAACCATTGTAGTGGGTACTCACCCGTGGAATCAACCAGATAAGTTATTTGTATGAAAAAAACTGGCATGTCCCTATTTAGTTATCAGCAGTCTCTTAAATAGCCAGATGGAGACTGAGTTTAAGCCAATCCTATAAAAGATTGGCATACCAATCTAAAATTATTTTTCACTAAGTATTTTTCTAGTAATATCTCTATTTTTAAAAAAAGTTATTGGTTTACGGTTTCCAGAGAAAACTTATCAATTACTGAACCGAATAACGCATAACTGGTATCAAAATGTCCGGATTCTTTCCGGATTTCCGAGTAGGCTATTAGATTCACATAGTATAGAGCTAACAGAGGATCCATCTCCATAGACGCAAATGGCAACTTTTTATAGCATTGATTTTCCCATAGACAGGCGTTGCAAAGTTTGCAACGCTTCCCTAGCTCCTAGACAGCCTACAATAGGCTCAACCTCACTCCTTCTATGTCACTCAAATCGGCAGTGGAGGGAAAAGAGCAGCTCCGGGCCGATGAAATTAAAATCCCGCCTGATAGAAGTTCCATATCCAATCAGGAATCACTTTTGCCTATTTCACCCCCTCTAATTTGCGGCTGCGTCTCGAGAGAGGGAAACTGCCACTTGGACTCTCTGTTAGCTCTTTACTCTGATTAGCAAGAAACTAAGAATTTTAAAACAATTGAAAACCTATTTCACTGGTTTTTTAATATTCAAATACATATAATACATATAATTAATATTCAAAATATTGAAAATAAATAACTTTTTCTTTCATATTTTGTTCATTTGTACCGAATATAGTAAGAAATGTCCATTTTCAGATTTTTCAAAAAATAATTTTTATGATTTTTTAACTGGCAACTTTTCTTGCCAACCGTCCTTAGTGGGGTCCAAACTATGACAAATGAAAAGTCAAAAAAACTAATTAGAATGTTTAAGATTTTGATAATAAAATGTTTTCATACATAATTTAAAGAAATAATACACAAATAAAAGTGAATGGGAACTATACTGTTGATAGGGGGTCCAAGAAAGGGTATTTCACACCTCCTGAATAGGGCCTAATCAGTCCGAAATATTGATATTCACCTAATTTCAGGCTTTAAGAATAGCAGAACTAGTACTTTTTAAGTCGGAATGGTCAGAACCCTTCGATTTCAGTACTTTAGCAAACTTTCAGGTTAAAATAGCTTTATTTATATCTCCCAGTCTGGGACATAGGGACTTTTTTACCTGCTAGAGTCTTATGTATTCTCAACTTTCGTTTTTTTCATACCTTTGGTTAATATTTTAGCCTTCCGAAGCTTTTTCTCTTATTGGAATTCTATGTTCTTGTTACTCATTCTCTATCAGAAAGTCATCATAATTACAATATTGATTTTTATGGCTCCAGATTTCGCATATTTCCCACAGAAAATTTTAAAGATTACTCATCAACTCGATAAAAACTAGGTATTGGCCCATTCAAAATGGGCTAAATAACTCCAGTGATATTTAATTTTATTTTTTGACTAGTTTAAGGTTCCAGAAAACCCTTTCAAGGAAAATAAATGTATCCAGAAATGATTTATTATGAGATTGAACCAATAAATATGTTAAGAATCGGTAAAAATCTAAAATCTATAAAAAAAAAGCACTAAAATTATGATCCAATGGAAACATTCCATTATGCTAAAGTATATATAAGATCTACATTTATTATAAGAACTCAAAAAAGCATTAAAAATAATTAATTTGCAAAAGCTACTTATGAGTAACTTAAAAGTGTTGACCACACATTGGACTATTGGCTAGAAAAGTTGCCAGTAGAAGAAAACCCTTGCTATTGCCAATTTAAATACCATCATTCCAACTATAATTGGTAATAATATTTAGAATGGGATCTTGTAAATATGCTGCACTAGAAACAAGTAACAAAAATAACCAAAACGTTAGATTATTTTGGCGTTTTCCAAATGATCTCCCAGCTATCTCCAAAATGTTGTGAAACGCTCTCATTCTAACAGCGATTTTACCATCAAAACGGCATGGAAGGTATACATTTCTATTTTTATCTGAATAAATACATTCTTTAGAAGCTGTTATCATGCATTTAAACTTTTAATGTCCTTTATTAGAGTCAGTAAAAAATTAAATGTCCCTTGGCAACTTTTCTTACCAACTGTCCCTAATGAGTTAATAATCTTTCTATTTATAACACGAATTTAAAAGATATATTGGATTATTTTTAACAATATTTATATTTTTGTTATTCAAACGATTTTAAACTGATGTATAATTAATTTATCTATTATCATTTAAATAATAAATTGATATTTTTCTATTCATCTTTGTCGTTGTGGCAACTTAATCATTACTATATTTACAATAAAACTCGCTTTTGGAAATTTTGAACTTTTTTGAATTTATTATTGCAATAGTTATTGTTTTTATATCCTTTTGCAAGTATGTTTTTAAGGTAGTAAAATGGGTAACTTTTTATTTCATAATGCTAATACTCAAAATACAAAACTGTTTTAGAAATAAAGATAAAAATCGAAAATGTTTTGAAGTCTTGGACATTTGTGTCATTGCTATGAAACTGATGCAAATTCGACATTTGTTTGTCCTCATGAAGATAAAATTCCAAATTTTAGAGATGTTTACGATAATAAAATTTTTCACAGCTAATCGATAAAAATCATTAAAAATTTTAAGAAAGTAAAATTTATTCCGGAGATGTTTCAGGGCTTCTTAATGGATCTGTAAAAAAACATTACCTTGGGGAAATGGTAAAAGAATGTTTAAATTGCTCTGCTGTTAATTTTCTTGAAATTAGAGGGCAATCTGCCAATTCATGTTGCCATAAAAGAACTGTTAAAATTCCGCCACTGAATGAATACTCGCCATTTTTGAAAGAATAGCCCGGAGACGTAATACCCCTGTTTTAAGAATGTTTTATGAGTAAGTACAATGAGCTGGGTTTTGTGAGGATTGCAAAGCGATCCAAAAATTTCTGCGTAAGCAGTTAACAGGGTTGGCAAGCGATAGCGAGCAGGGTGCGGCAGCTCCCTAGTGTTTTAAAACAAAACTTTTCTTTTATAGTTCTATGCAGATGAAATCAAGACCGAAAGGAATAAGATGTTCCAATGTGTTCGTTATATTGTGCAGAAGAATTTCTTTGGAATCGGTGAATGATATGGAGGATGTATTATTCCATAGTTTTATTTTATGTTCAAAATGAATTGTATAATAAATTGTTGTCAAAAAGTTTTGTCCTTCTGTTTATATATTTCTTTTAGTAAGTACATCTACATCTATTTCATACATGACCAGACCCGTCTACTCTCCTGCTTTTAGCTTTCATTTTGAATCGCCATATCGCCAGTCTCTATTTTTACTGGGAGTTTTTTAGGCTGTTTTTTATCCTGCACCCGATTAAAAAAATGAAGCCGGAGATTTGAAGTAAAGGCAGAAAACTCGGTCCAAAAGCAGGAGAGTTGGCAGATCTGCATGAGTTATTCTTTGGGGCCCTAGAATGGAAGGGTTTTAACTAGAACACTTCCAAGTTGCATCTTATGTACTCTTTTGTCACAAATTTCTGTAGTTTTATATCATTTCTCTATTTACATCATATCGTTACCACCACGCCAGAAACACGAATCTGCATTCGAAAATTGGCTCCAACCTAGAGATAGTTGTCAATCGCCAAGTGAGCAGTAATCAGTCCAAAGTGAGCAGCAATCGGCAACCCAATTGACATGGTTGGCGGCCAATTACATCTTGATGCCACCGCGCTTATGATAAGAGTTGCGCGTTTACGATATCAAAAAAAAAATTGAAATCATAAAATACTGGTGGTTCAATCCAGAGATTGTCTCATTTACTCATCTTCAATTTGATTGGTGTAAAGAATCACGTCGGCTTTCCAAGAAGAGTTTAATATTTGGTTTGAAGGGTTTGGTTTCGAATCCTTTAGGGAATGATCGCGCTTCAAGTATATTTCTATGAATTTTCAACTTTGTATTTTGTTTGCATTAAGTGAAGGATCGAAAATTTAAGAGTAAGGCGGTATTAACTTTAAAGACCACGTGAGGAAAGCAGCCTATAAAAGAACGAATGAGTAAATGAAACGATTCATTTTGAATCGCCTGCCAATTGAGCAAGCTGAATTGAGGGACCTAGCTCCAAATCGCTTTTTGTCTCATGTTGTTGGAATCGAGAAATTAACTCTATTCATGGACTAGTCGAAAATACATCAGAAACACCGGCAAGAAGAAAACACACCAAAAGGTAAAATTTTTTTGGCGGGAAAGCAGTGTAGCCAAACAGCGCCAACCCAACCAGCTTCTAGGCTTTCGCCTTCATTTCAAAAAAGATTCGTGTGTCTGGCGTGGTGGTAGCGATATATTATCACATCCCAGCAGAAAACAAATGCAAAAATGTATCTGAAGTGCAGTTTTCTTAAAGAAATATGCAGTTATTTGTAGCAATAGGACTTGTAGCCTTTCAGTATATAAAGCCTGCAGGTTTTCAAAAACAATTTTGAAACCATTCTAAACAATTCAACAGTCTTTAAAAAAACTGCAAATTTTTCCTTTATCCTAAGTTAAACAAAATTTCTTTCACCTTCACTAATAAAAAATTAACACATTGGGTTTGGACTTTTTAAAATCTTAATATTTTAAATACATACTACCTTCAATGTAAAACCTCAGTAATACAACATGTTTCACCGCTTGGAATTTCTCAACATGACATTGGAAAACCTTATTACTTCTCTTTCACTTAAAAGTATTGAGAGTTACTGTGGCAAAGTTATAAACCGGGGATTATTAACGATGCCTGAAGCCAGCGAAACATATATTATACTGATTATAGTTTGTTTATCTTCGCTAGGCAGCTGTTTACGCAAAATCTTATTGTGGAAGACACATTTAGGGTTGCACTAACCGCCTAGCGAGGGTAGACAGATTATAGAGTATCTTCTGCAAGCATTATGAAAGTTTTAACTTTCCAATTGTTAAATTATAAAATTTAAGACGAAGCAATTTTAAAATTTAAGTCATATTAGCAAGTTATTTTTATATCGGTGTTGAAAATCGTGAAAAAATTTCAAATTCATATAATGTTTAGAGAAAGAGGCTCTCAACTGGTGTATCTTGACCTTGTGCTTGTGGGATATTGAATTTTAAACTCTTTGCTTTGAATAGGTTACTGTGTATTTTTTAAATTGGTTCCTAATAATGTTACTAAACAATTATTGAACCTCAGAATTAATGAAAATCTACCTATTTTTAAATGCTGTGTTTAGTGTTATAGGCGATATCACACATAAAAGAACTATTCCTTTTGAGTGTTTTGAATGAATAAAATCTTATTTGGAAAATTAAAATTTCTAGAAACCTTATAAAGTTTACACCTTTTAGATCAGTGGTTCTCAACCTTTCTGAAGCTACCGCCCCTTAAGACGCAAAAAAATTATTCAACGCCACTATGAAAATTCTGGGATTTAAGGTATAGGAAGTTATCATTACTTAATAATATTAAAAGTAATTTTGAGTATACGTATGCACCAAATTTGTTAAACTCAGGACTTGGCGACCCACTGATATG
The DNA here is from genome assembly GCA_024610705.1 of Tetragnatha versicolor. Taxonomy (NCBI): domain Eukaryota; kingdom Metazoa; phylum Arthropoda; class Arachnida; order Araneae; family Tetragnathidae; genus Tetragnatha; species Tetragnatha versicolor. Next base: position 4,129,826 of record JANDEH010000020.1, read on the forward strand.
CTTACAAATAAAAGCATTCATTCCTTCACATTATAATACGCCTACTCAATACATGTTTTTATTCTTTTTAGCATGCTCTCGTTTCCTTCAATTAAAACTCACAATGTGCTGCTTAAAGTATCCCAGGTCAGTGGTAAAAATTTGTCGGAGAGTGTGTGATTCTAAACAACTTCTTTTCTATGTAGTCTTTTGCAACCCACTTTCAGAGCTCTAAGGGATCACCTGAATAAGACCATCAGTTCAAAACCACTCCAGTAAGGGGGGGTCTCTCCCGGAAAATTATAGATTTTTAGCTCGAAATAAGTGAATTTAAGCACTTTCTATAGTCTTTTCTGGATCCACCACGATCATCATGAAGTTTGAATGCTAATATATGCTCAATGCTCATCGCCCCCTTACTGCCCAATATGAGTTCACCTCCCTTAAGCATCCTCTCACCCCCCAGGGGGGCGATATCTCTCTCGTTGAGAATCACTGTTTTAGATCTTTTCTTGGCGCAAGTTCAGAGGTGCGGATGCTTGGCAATTTTTGGCTGTTTAGCGGCACATTTAGAAGCCAAATGACTCTTTTAACATTAGTTAGGGTTACCATATTAGTCATGTTTACTGCTAAAAATTTGGCGCATCCGCACCTCTGAACTTGCGCCCTTTTCTTTTCAGTCTGGTTTTTGTGTATTGGAAATTATTAAGTTATAAAATTATGTTTAGGTATATGGTATATATCATTCAAGAGAGTTTAATCATAAAATGTCCTTAGATAAATGATTTTTTATTTAGATGTGTGTATGATTTGCATTAGTTTTATTTCTATTTCTGCCCTTTATTGTAAATTATAAACTTCAAAACAAGGTGGAAGATCTCCCACTGAAAGATTTGCATGTAAAAAGAATTTCGAGTCATTTAAAAGAGTAAAATTTTTTTTGCTAAAATATTTAGGATCTTGCTTTTAAAGCTGAACAATGAAATTGGAGATGGAGATAATTTTTCTTTTAATGATACCGTCTCTTTTGGTTCGTTTTATGTTAAATTTGTACGTTTCCCATAATAAATGGTTTAAATTGAAGTTAGTTCGATTTAAATATGCGTTTGAAGTTGATTAACTTGATTTCTGTGTTGGGAAAAAATACAATGTAAAGTAAATGTAATTACAATGGTCGGATCCAGGTTTAACTTTTTGGGGGGACTAGGATTTTTAAAACATCTTTTGCAATAAAACCTACAGTATTTTTAAAAACATTAAATTGAAATATACTTTTCTGACCATAAAAGCTCCACATTAAACTATTTCAAAGCTTTAAAATTACGATTTGTCTAGAAATTATCTTCAGATGTCATTTTACTCTATGAAATTAAACTTTTTAAGGGGGTCGTGCCCCTGTGCCACCCTCTTGGATCTGCTACTGATTTACAACTCATATTTTACAGCCGCAAGCTTAGCAAAATCAATTTTCGTAACGATTTTCAAAACAGAAACTAATTTTCTAGAGCAGATTTCGGTTCATTGCTGAAAACCAATCAGAATCCAAGAATTCCGTTTCGGTCATCCGAAATATTAAACCAAAGGAAAAAAACTCCCGAAAACGATCAGAAAAATATTGATTTGAATTTTCAGATGACAAAAATTTTCCTACATCAATTTAATTTTCCAACGATATTTTTTATTGAATTTCGGCGTAGCGTCAGCATTTTCTGTGAGTCCGGCAGCGAACACAGCGAAGAACATCATCATCATCATTTTAATATTATGGCGATCTGCTTCAGATAGCGCGATGTTTCTTGGATATGTCATGTTGTTTTAATGTGTTCAGAGCTTGTGTTTAGTAAATTATATGTGTAAAAAGGAATCGTATAGTTTTCGAAGATTCTTACCAGTGTGTTTGTGCTTGGGATACAAATGGATTACCTCTAATCTGTGTATTTAACGATTATTTGGAAGTTCATAACGTTGGGTAAGAATTTGTTTACGTTTTGCTTCAATACCAAGTGCCTAACTTGTTTTTTGATCATTAAGTACTTTTATTCCAAATCCTGTATTCCAATGGATAATCTATCGTATAGATTAGGTAGATTTAAAAGTTTTTGACAAAGCTTTTTAGCGTGCCGGTTGTTAACCTGAAAAACGTTCTATTTAGATATTTTGGATGTCTTGGGATGCACTAAAACTAATCTATGAAGTATGATTCTTCACGCTTCAAGTTCAAAATAGTGATAATAATGTAATTAACCAACAAACTTCCAAAAAATTTTGATGAAAGTTTGTTTAATATGCATAAGTTTGTGTCAGTTACACTTATTTCTAGTAAATTATTGAGTTGTTTAAAGAATGAGCTTAAATATTGGATATTGTTGCGTAGAATATTACAATAATTAATTGGTTAATGAAGTGAATCCGGACTGCAGATTTTTGTCGCTAAATTTGGAAATAACAATTCAATGCTCGGATGCCATCGGTTTTCCCCTTGGCGACAAAAAAAAATCCCCAAATTCAGCTTCAGCCCGGATTCGCTTCATTTACCAATTAATTTTATATGGTCTTTATATCTTAAATTAGTTTGTTTCCGAACTTCTTCATTAAATTTCCCTTGGTCTTTTAACATGAGCTTGTAATGAGGACTTTAAAGTTTCTAAAACTGCTCTGACAATTTAGATATTTTTATGGTTCAATTCCTAAATCTGTCCTGCAAAAATATATTACACTTCAAATATTGCCCAAATTTTCTAGTTGGTATTGGTATAATAATTGGAACCGGTACAGCTTTAGAAAAGGTCCACTTTTGGAGTGGTTGTCAAGTTGGCGGTACTTCATGGCCGATCGGTTGTGAAATTGTAGGTGAACATGGCGGCCAGGTTTTCAGCCGGCGCCAAGGTCGCCAAAAGCGGACCTTTTCAAAAGCTGTTCCTTGGAACCAGCTTTAAATAGAGTGCTTCAGTCGCCATATATAACCCAGCTCCCTCAGCAACATGATTTTAAGTTTTGTCGGAGTAGCTTCAGAGAAGGTCTGCTTTTGGTGACCTTGGTGCCAGCTGAAAACCCGGCTGCCATGTTTACCTACAATTTCACGGCGGATAGGCCATGAAATACCGCCAACTTGGCGACCGCTCCAAAAGCCGACCTTTACCAAAGCTGTACCATTTTGTCAGCATAGAGATCTAATAGAACTATTATATCTAATAAATAATAATCTACGGCACATCTTCAAAAAGAGTCTACCGGCCTCCATATTTACTCACAGCCCACAGCTCAGATGTCATTATTATTGGATCTTGAGATAATAATATTTAGTAGATTAATATTTTAGGATCTAATAATGATGATATTATACCTCTATGGTTGACAGTCATCATTTGAGCTGTGGGTAAACATGGGGTTGGAGGACATTAAAGCTGTAGGGGAGACCGGGGAGGGATGGGACATTTTTTACAAGAATATTTTTAAAAAATTCAGTTTTCTTTGCATAAATTTGAAACTTTCAAAATAACATCTGGACGGCATGCTCTTTTGGACACCAAAAAGTAGAAATATTGCTAAATAACTTCAAACTCATCTATTAAAATATTTAGCTATAGATCAATAACTGTTCAGGTAATCAATAAAAATGAGAAACATTTGTCTATTTGAATCTATGTCGTTCAAAAGAGATGGTGATATTTAAGTAGCAGAACATTAACGGTGAACCCAATTTCATTACTTTGGAACTTTTTAAAGTTTGGAAAATTTTTAAACATTATCAAACTTTTTGAACCAGTAATAAATCCCCAATAATGTTTCTTTGTAATAAACAACAAAACTATTGTCTAATTTAATGTCATATTTTATTAGGTCATTATTTTTCATAAGTGACAAATTTGACAACAATACCTATAAATCTAGCTATTAAAATTTGAATATTTTTAAAGTTTAACATATATATTTTTCAGTAATCAATTTTCCAAGAGGTTTTCTATGCTTGACACTTGAGAATTTATTAAATTATCTAAGTCTGGGGAGGAATATATAAAATCATTTAGCTACTTTATATGTTTTTGTTTATATAAGTATTTTAATTTAGCTTGCTTTTCCAGATAACTCCAGGGATTTTCTGGGTTCATGTTCCATTTTTTAGATGAGTTGCTAGAAACGCCTTGACCATGGCGTTTAATGAGGTAAGTTTTTTATTTCATTAGTTTGAAACCTTTTATTAAAAAAGTTCTAACTGTTAAAAATGGAAACGATTTAAGTATGTATGTATTGTACATACATAATTTATGCTTGGTTAATTTTTTTTTGCTTTAAAAGTTGTTATTTGTTATATTTAAAGAAAACTAGTGCTACCATCACAAGAAATACGAGGGTAGTTTGAAAAGTTCTTGGCCTCACCCAGAACACGCGCACGAAATCGCTTGAATTTTTTTCTCCTTTGAGAACAACTATTCAAATGAACATAATTAATTTTTGGGATTGTTCTAATCATACTTTTGCTCTTGTCAATTTTTTGAATGAGTTAAGGTGAGCATATTTTTAACAATGGGAAAAACAAGAATCGAAATGTGATATAATTCTGTTTAAAAGAAGGGATATCACCATATGAAATAAATTCTAAGTTCATAAATGTGCAAAGGGACTCATTACCTTTGTTTTCCCCATGAAAAAATTAGCGTCGAAGCTTTAACTTGGCTGTGAGAGCGTTCATACAGAACCATATGAAAAACGCTAAAAAACAGCCACCACACCGGAAATAATCAAAAAGTGCCCCCTATGATTTTTGAAGATTGACAAAGGAAGGTGGGAGACATTTCTAATAGTCTAGGAATATCAATTAAATGCGTAAGTGATTTTTTGCACGAGGAATTGCACTTGAAAACCCTTTGCACAAGATGGGTGCCGCGAATCCAAATTGCGACTCAATAATGCATTGACATGAAGATTTTAAGGCGATTTCTGACGCTATTTACACATAATAAAAGCAATTTTTAACGTCTATAGGCACAGATGAATATACAGTCGAATCCGCTTAATGTGATCGCAACTGTCCGAGATTAAACTGATAACATTATCCGATCAATAACAATAAGCGATCCCATATCAAAAAGCAGGAAAGAGTGTTTCAAGATTCTTTGCTTTAAAATGAAAATCCTGTAATCGTAATTAATGTATTTAAAACACTATTTTTACACTAGGCACTTGCCAACTTAAAATTTTAAGGGGAAATATACGAGTAGTTAAAATTATAAAATAAAATAATCGCTTACTTAGTAATTTTATTTGCATTTAAAGGTCTTTCTTTTTTCACTCCATTATAGCCTTCCACTCCAATAAACAATCTGAATTTCAGTAAACCATAGTTCAGTAAACAGGGAAAATCAAAATATCTTATCAGAAACATCTGATCTGCAAGGTGGCAATGGTTTCTTTAACCAATCACAAGTATGGATTCAGACCCACCCTCTTTAACTGTTTTCTTTCAATATATACGGAATGTTTCATTTTTTCTTACTCCTACTGAGTTTCAGAAAAAAGGAACACCAGATACTCTGGTGGGGCAGATGTTTGTTTACTTGTACAAATTGACCTTCAAAATGACTCGAAATGAGATGTTTTTTAGGGGATATGAACAAATTTTGATAACATTAAACGGCTAGCTGATTCAAAGTTGATCACATTAAACGATGTATTTTACATTAAATTAAATAGGAATGATCGGGACCTGACGATTTCGATAACATTATCCGATTGATAACATTAACCGTGATCACATTAAGCGGATTCGACTGTATCTTAGAACCTGTAAGTGAAATAATAATCAAGGCATTGGCTAAAAGTCAATTTTTCTGCACCAAGGGGTTCTATCGGCTGGCAAATTCAAATTCATAGCGTAAGAATTCAGGGGATTTCAGGGAAATTTTCATCAACAAATTATCGGGAAAAGGGTATAAATATAATTGGAAAATACTAATTCAATTGTTGATGAGAATTTCTGAGAAAAAATTAATTTAGCAGATTAAAATGTCATTTTTGATCAGAACAGTGCTCATGTTAACAAATGTGTTTTGGCGTTAGGAAAATTGAAGGATATGGGTTAAAATTTTTAAAAATACCCATCCCATTACACGGATTTGGTAACTTCACACTTTCACCGTTTCACTTCCAATTAAGAAGTAATTGTGAGATAAATAGGTTTTTTTCATGAAATTCTAGACACCCCCATAAGAGTGTAAAATAAGACAGGACAGTAGTTCCAAGAAGTGAGGCAGCCTAAAAGTAGTCAATGTTGAAAAATAAACAGTTTTTGAAACCATAAGTCATCATTTTTATAGTCAGGCCGAGAACTTTTCAAACTACCCTCGTATGTTGAAGCTTGATGTTGCTAAAATTGAAAATTAGCCTCTTGGTGTAATACATTGGTTCTCAACTTAGAGATTTCTGCAGACTACTTCACCAGAAATCATATCCATTTTAACACTTTCACTGTACATTTAACACTTTCACTGTATGGATCGGATACAGGCTTGACTTCTGGGGGGCACCAGGATTTAAAAAAAAATCTCCAGCATCAGAAACTATGATGTTTTTGAAAATATTGAAGGATAATATATTTTTTTGGCCATAAAGCTACACATTTAAAAGCTTCAAAATTTATATTTTTTAGAAATTATCTTTAGAAGACATTTTATGCAATTAACTTTTACCCTTCTGGGGGGCATATGCCCCGTGCCACCCCCTGGATCTGCTACTAGATCCAGGAATCAACTTAACTTGCCTTAAGTACCAAGAAAATGTTCTTTGATTGCAGGGTAACTATGAAATTGATGAAAGTAACACTTTATGGAAGTCTTATAAACTTGTATATTTTGTTGATTTTTTTTGTACCAGACATAAAAAACCTGAAGAATATTAACACCAACCCTATTATTAAGGAATTTATTAGCAATTTTTACATGTTTGTTGACCATACCACTGACCACTGTGAAGGATCTCATGGACCACCTGTTGGGAACCATTGGTGTAAAATATTATCTTTTTGGTTTTTACTCAGAGGCAGTGTTTCTCAAAATTTCAAACTGAAGGAAAATGTCGAGATTATAATGAGAGTCCGACAAAAAAAATGACAGTTTTTAAACACATAAATTATGAAAATCACCACTAAATTAATAAAATAACCCGTACTTAGTTCAATTTAAGTTGTAAATGTTTTTCACCTTCCAAAAATGTGTTGAAATCTCATTTTGAATTTTTGTATTTAATACTATCAGCATTTTTCAGATTATAAAATTGAAGCTTTTAAATTACCATTTTTAAGGTTGTTTGATTTTGGTGCCTTTGCTGTTTGCTGCATTAAAAAAATCTGTTTTACAGCTAATCACCGTCATTTCTTAAAATTATCATCAAAAAATTTCATCAGTTATTTCTTAAAATTATCATTGGTACTATACTATTCCAAGTTCGTTATCCATCCCGTTTAGCAATAAATTTAATTGGTTGGTTTGCTAATTTTGTTTACATTCCTTATCTTGGGTATTTAAAACAGCTTGGTGATTTTTAAGGGGAAATAAAGGAAAATACTATGATAACATTACTTGCATCTAATCAATTTGCTGTCCTTTTGATTGTCATTGTTTTATCTTCAGATTTGATTCTGATTAGTGAGAAAAAAGGCCTTCCTTAAGTCACCATTTACCACTTATGTACAAGTGATTGAAAAAACCCTTGCTTAAATCATTTTTTTGCTATTCACTCTCTACTCTAGTAATTTGAATATTACTTAACTACTATTCGACTTTTATTAGTATTGGGTTGTCCCATAAGTTCTGTTACTTTTTACGAAGTTTCGTGTTTGAAAATTTTTTATGAAAAACTGGTATTAGGTGGAGATTTCAAACAAAAGGGATTTTGATCTATGTATATTTATGAACATAATGTGGGGTTTTGGTAGTTCTCGTGATATTATTTCTTTTCAAAATGGCGGTTTGAAAAAAAGACCGTAAACGACGATTTTCGCGTAATTTTTTTCTTTTGTTTAAAAAACTAGGAAGAACGCATGATTCATGGCTAAAAAAATGTTTACTGTATGTTTGAAATGTTTAGATTGAGATGTCATAGTTTCAAGATAATTCGATAAGTTTAACTTAGGAAATTTTGGTCTCAAACATAACATCAATTGCAAAAAACTTTCATCAATAATGTTAGTCATTTCAAAGAAATTCTCACAAAAAATCATCAAAAACAATAAAAAAGCTTACAGATAGACCCCAGTATTCAAAATATGCAGTATATTAAATTATCTCTGTAATTAAGTTTTGAAAGTAGTGCGCACAATTCAAGCGCGCAACATTTTAGCTTATCCGAATTACACTCGCTGAACTTTTACGCTATGCGAACAAAGCAATTATTTGCTTCATACAAAAACACTACAATAAAAACAACTCGTTGGAATTTAGAAATAGTAAATCTATTGAACTATAATATGAAAAGATGCTTTCAATGTTTAAACTGTGTAAAAAAGCATTATGGTTCAAAAAACATCTGCCTCTTATTTGCTTCATACCAGCTGCTTAGAAAAACAATGGACGTGCTTTAAAAAACACGTGAAATTAGCAATATATGAAGTTTTAAAGCCAGAATTTCCTACCTTAATCTTATTGAATCATCTTGAAATTAAGACACCTTAATCGAAACATCTCAAATATACCGTAAAACTTTTTTTAGCCATGAATTATGCGTTCTTCCTAGTTTTTTAAACAAAAGAAAAAAATTACGCAAAAATCGTCGTTTGCGGTCTTTTTTTCAAACTGCCATTTTGAAAAGAAATAATATCACGAGAACTACCAAAGTCGCACGTTATGTTCATAAATATACATAGATCAAAATCCCCTTTGTTTAAAATCCCCACCTATTACCAGTTTTTCATAAAAAAATTTCAAACACGAAATTTCGTAAAAAGTAACAGAACTTATGGGACAACCCAATATTTTACCACAACCTGGGACTTTTAAGCAATATTCCCAAATATAAAGTAGAACCTCGATCTAGTGACCCTCCTGGATCTGGGATCAAAAATATCAATCAATCAATTTCTGCCTCCTAGGCATAGTGGTCTATGAGACAATATACGGTTGTTTTAATGAAAAGAAGTTAGAAAAAATATAAATACTACTGTGATAAAACACTTGGTGCCTTAATCCCTTTCTAATATATTTTGGTTAGTAGTACTTCATATATGACTTTTTTAACCTACAGGGTGTTATTTAAAACTACTCTTCTTGTTATAATTCCTGATCTCATGCCTGTCCTATTCTATAGTTTTCAAAATTTATATATACCTAAAATGGCGAAAAAACATGTATAGTTTTCAAAAAAATTCAAGGACTCTACCATTGTTTTTATTTATCATGAAACATTTTTTAAAATTTAACCGAAAAAGTGAGGGAACGTTTCAGGGAATATTATTTTTAGTAACAAACTGCTAAAACCTGGAACAGTCTTTCTAGCTTTGAAATTGTCCCTGAAGTGGTATTTTGTTCAATTAAATGAAATTTTGTTAAAAGGGTGTATCATAATAGTAGCATCCTTTCTAGTTTAAAGCCACTTGGTTTCTCCACATCATCACCCATCATAAAATAATCTCGGCGTATGAATCACTCGAATTTTCCCTAGTTCCGCTCGTCCTCTTGTTTTATGTCATTGTTTATTTATCTGCCAGTGTCGCAAACGGAACGTCTTTCAAGGATGCTCTATTTATGCTCTTTGATGAGGTCGAAAGAAGCGATAGTGAACTCTTTTTTCCTTCGTTTATTATGTGCTTTTTGTCAGACCGCTTAACATTATTTTATAATTAAACTTGTTAAAAGATATTTTGCACTGATGTGTCCTTGGTTCCTCTTAAAAGAAATACTAAATTGTTTATTAGGTGTGTTCCTGTGCTTGGATACAATCCATTGGTGCTATCCATTGAATTATCTTTTATACTATTTGATAGGTTTAAAAGTGTTATACAAGATAAACAATAAACATAGGCTTGATAAACTTCAAAATTTTTGCATGTTCGGCCGAGATTCTTAGTTTAGAAGGTACTTGCTTAAAACTTTTTAAGTGGAGAAAATAAAGTCCCAATTTGAGTTTTTATATATTTGCCCTTGTCGAGCTGACCAATTGATTCCACCCGTGCATAAGTTGTTAAATATAAAATATAACATATGAGGACATAATAGGAAAAAGTTTGTATCTTGTAAATAATATTTTATCATGGGTGAGACTAGGTTTGTCAATTAGGAGATATATTTCGCCTTAAAATTTTTTATAATTAATTTTTAAGAGCTGGATTTCTATAAAAAACAAATAAATCTATTACACGTGTAAAGTTATGAGTTTTTTTGTTTTTTGAACGGTTTTTGCATTGAACGGTTTTTTCGCGACACCTTTCTAACACCACGAGTGGAACACTAACCCACATGGAACTTTTAAACAAATAGCCCAATTTATAAATAGATACGGTCTTGCCTGTTTAAAATGAAAGTTTCTGATATCTGTGACTGCGAGTTGGATAAAGATGTTTTTGAAACGCTCGCTGGTTGCGTAGTATATACGGAAGCCGAGACATAACAATCGGCGGCGCTGGAATTGTTTGGCTCGTTTCCGAAACCTTCCATCTCATTCAAGCGAGGGATTTGAAAAGGGGGTTGGAACTATCATCTTGTATTATTTTTTATTTTAATTCATTTTCATTAGGTTCTGTTTCTTAAGGCAAAAAAAACTTCAAATGTTACGGTCTTCGCTGTCGTTAAGTTCACCCCACCATGAAGTGGAGTATCTTAAAAAAATGAACCGTTCTGTGTGAAATTCGATTTTGAAAGCAAAATAAATTTTGTCCAAATTTTTGTAGACGAACAGACAAGTGATGGGCTAATAAATGATAGGGTTCACCATTTCCCCTTGAACGAGTTCGAGGAATCATGAGTTAAAAAGGTTTTTTTCTCGCACTATTGATTATGCTAATGCAAATGTGTGCTTCTCATAAATGTGTCTCCTAACAAAATCATTCTGTACCATGGCTTAGCATGGCTGGCTACCTGATACAGTTGTGAGAGTTCAAGCTGGTATAAATGGTGACAAGCTGGCTGGTCAACGTACATATTTTATAATTATGTGGAATATGAAGATTTTTATGAAACTGGCTTTTAGTGCTAAAAACTTATCTGATAAAAAATATCAACACCAGTATCATATATTTCAATTTCTTGTGGGGAAAAAGGTGACGGAGAGGAAATTTATAATGACCCATCATGAATTCTCTTATCCACTATGAATTCTCGTAATTCACTATGGATGCAAGGTCTTTTTATGACCTCAGACCACAATTCTGTATATTTCACTAAAAGAAATCAGTTGAAAGGTGCTCAAGAGATCCTCCTAAATAATGCGGAAGTTCCGTTTGCACCCCATCGGAGACATCCTCCCAACCCGATTGACTCCTCAAAACCATCATCTTGAACTTGAATGAATATCGTTATGTGCGCATAATCTCTCTGGTAATCTGGCATGCGTTTGTGTGTACTCAAATGCCTCTGCAGCGAAGCGTTCGAAGCTTCTTCTTTTAGGGCTCTTCACCCTTTGCTTGCTGCTGCTGCAGAGAACTCGTTCTTCGCGTCTGGTGCAGTGAAAAAATGCAGACGAGAAGCACGTTAATAATTGCATGTCGAACCGGCCGGCCGTGCTTTTGTAACGGGGAAGCGCGAGTTGAGTGACCCGCAGCCTTGTCTTCTTCGCTCTCTCATCCCCCCTTTTGTTCTTTTTATTTGTTTGTAGGGCGGTTTTTAAAAAAATTTAATAGCCGCGGCCTTGGGTGGAGCTGGGGCGAAGGCAACCTACTTTTGGTAAAAGCCGGAGATTATGTTGGTGGTGTTTTATGGGGTTATGCTTTTTTCGTTAATCCTTCGTAGCTCTTTTCGTGGGTCGAGTCTTTGTATTTCTTTAATTACGCGAGGGTAAAACTGAATTAACCGTAAGCCGAATCAGCAATTTTGTGAGGCAAAAGGGGGCCTTAGAAGTTTTGCTTAGTGAGACAGTATTCTTGAATGTACGAAAGAAAGAATACTTATTTACACAAGGAAGTGTGGAATGTGGGAGATCTTTTCTCTCAAGAGCTTTCATTCATTCATTCAGATCTTTAAAAGAATTTTCCAAAAAAATTTAAAATTGAATAAAAAAATTTTTTACTCTACTATTTGCAACACAAGGGAGAAGAAACTGTTACACACTCACTCCTCATTGTTTTCTCATTGTTATCACCCAAAGCATCAGTTTTCTCTCTAAAAAGGTTTAACCAGCTTTGGGAATTTATGGAAGCCCTGTTTGGGAAATTAATTTTTGGGTTGTTTCGAAACGTGAATGATATTGAACTCATTCATCCCCTAGGCCGCAAGTGCCTTGTGATTCAGTTTTTGAGTGAGGGTTTTAAAAATACTTTTTGAATCAGTTCTATGGAATCTTAACTTGCTACAATGCAAACATATTGTGCAACAGTTATTTAAATTCCATTCTGTTTAAAGGGGTATTTCAAAGAAAAATTTAGTCAATAGTAATGGTATGTTTATTTAGAACTTGGTAAGGCCTTAGATTCAGGCTGAAATAAACAATATCGATCAGGCCCAGGAACTTAATGTCAAACAACTCCTTCGTTTTCTTGATGCTTTTAAATATGCACATTTTGTGCATCATCAATTCCACCATCCCGTGTGAATCCCAACTAGTTCGCTGAAAAAACCGGTTGGTCTTGGATATTACCTGGCAGGGTTGGCAAGGTTTTTCCCACCCCCGGTAAATACCATGGTAAAAACCGGTATTTACCGTCCTGGGAAAAACTAGGTTTTTCCCACATGGGAAAAAGTGGGAAAAACTGATTATTTATTGAATTTATTCTGTTCAAAATGAATGTTTTAAAAGTTTTTTCAGCCTTTTTTTAGAAAAATGACCTTAATAAGCTTTATCCTGTTATGAATATGGGTTTTATCATGTGTCTGAGGAATGTCATCTTTTGATGGGGTTATGCCCTTTTCATCGGATTATCATACCTTGTTACTTCAAAAAAGTTATCTTGCAATCAAGATTAACATTTACGTTTTATTTAATTTAAATTACGTTTCTATTTACATTTAAAAAACTATATATAATGCTTCTCTTAAAGACACAGATATTATAAGTAAATTTGTTTTAAAATATTCTCTATTTTTATTTGAGAAATTCATTAATATTAAAAAATATATGCAAATTTTATGTTAAATGTCATAATTCTCTTGCTTACTTATATTTTTCCCACCTAATAATTTTAACCCCCCTCCCAAAAAAGTCATTTTTAACTAAAAGTTTTTATAATATGTTTAAAAAGGCCATAACCTAATACTTCCATTATTTTGTCAATTGGAAGTTTTTCCCACTTTTTCCCAGTATTTACCAGTTTTTCCCACTTTTTCCCGGTATTTACCAGTTTTTCCCACTTTTTCCCGGTTTTTCCCAGTGGTATGGGAAAAACTAGTTTTGGACGGGAAAAACCCAACCCTGTTACCTGGGTTTGCTAAACTATTTTAGTTTTTCCTTTTCTATGCTTAATCGGTAATATGGGAATATGCCGAGCGATTTTTACCCTGAGAAATCGATTGTTTGGTCACTCGTGAAAGTTTTCATCAAGATGTTTATTTCATCTGTTTTGTGTGTGTTTGTTTTCTCTGTGGGCTAAAACGGAATGGGGGGATTATCATTCTCTTTTATTTCCTCTACAGATGTATTTTCTATGGAATAGTGTTTTTGCAACACATCACTGCAATTCTGCGTTCATTAATCATTGTATAATACACTGCTATTCCATTTACATAAGTAGTGCGATCCTTATTTGCTTGATAAAAACAAACATTAATGCATCTCGAAATCGCATCCATAATGCAGATGAGACGGTTTACTGCAAGATTAGGTTTTGAGTCTTATTTTCATGCCCTGCTAGATCTAGTTTCTTTAGTTCTGAGAGACAAGTGAGATTTGGGTGTTCTTTGCTGCTTGGAGCACAACAATACTTAATGCAAATCGTGACTAGATTCCCCTCTCGTATGAAATTTGCATGTTTTTCATCTTTTGTTGGAATCACTGTTATTTTCTCCCTTGAGTCCCGTTTTTCACCTGAAGTCTTGGGTACCTTAATTACGCTTACTCTAAATTTCTTTCCATGATGCCTGGTTTTAGCCTAACTCGTTCTATAGCTAAAACACTATTCTAATTCTCGATGATGTCAGCCAGAAATGATTTTCCTCCATTTGTGAAAATTGGGTTGATTCTTTTGCATTTTCATTGGCACTGGATCTTCAAAGAACTGCGAAGCAATTCCGGGGGTTGGTGAGCCATAGCGAGCAGGGGGCAGAGCCCCCTAGTTTTAAAAAAAGTTCTCTATGAAGCTATGTTCTCTTAATAGTTAAATTTTTAGCCATTCTAAACTAAATTTTCTTTTGTTTTTAATGTTTGAAAATTATTTACTTGTTATTTTGACTTAAATTTAAATGTTCTCAAATTCTCAGAAATTTTTTCACAAATTAGCACTTAATTTTCACAAAATAGGTACCTCTTTAAAAAAAACCAGACAGACCCCTGCAACTAAATTTTCCTCGAGTTTTTCATCTAGTCCAGTCGATATCCAATAATTTTATTTATTAGACAAACGCCGCGCTCTACGTAAATAATTTTTGCCATTTGTGCACATGCTTTATTTCTCGACACACAACAAATACCCCCCACATAGAGAGTGCTGGTGCAGGGCACAACTTATCGAAAGATACAATACGCAATACACAGTTGCAATGCACACAATACTACATTGTAGTGTCTGTATGTAGTAAATCCAGAAAAATTTTTAGTTGAGGTTATATTGGAATTTTTTTGGGAGATGCAAGGTAGTTGAGTCCTTGTGTGTGGTCAAAGAAGAATTGTCGAGTTTCTTCTGCACTCCTGGAAATTTGCTTTGTAGTTTAATCTTACTATGACAATACTACGATCAAAAATAATTTGTTAAAGGTAGCTTAGCTTTCTACGAGGGACATTTAGTAAACATCCTTCTCTTCCCCTTTGTTTCACTTAAAGTAGTAGAAAGATCGTACTTTGAGAAGCACTCTCCCTCCTTGTATCGATCATTTCTCTCTGGACATGAATCACCTCTTTTGTCCAAAAGCCCTCCTTACGGATCTGACGTGAACGATGATGCCATCATAGCGGTGATAGCGGTGTATGCCACTTCGTCACAACAACAGCAACCCGTTGTGTTTCTGCACACAATGGCTACACAAGAAAAAAAACGCTTGTTGTTCCGTAGCCGGCTAACTTGACCCTTTTGTTCTTCTCATTCGATTCATCAAGAGAGAGAGAGACTGTGTCTATTTATAGCCCGACGGATGAATTTATTTATTGTGTTCCCACTAGGGTGGTTTTTTTTAAACGAAAGTTCGAATTTTTTTCGGGGCACCCCCTCAAAAGGTGCCATTTGATATAAAACTAATATTCTGAGAGTTACAGCTCAAAAAAATAATACTTAGACCCCGCCCCCGAGCGTCAAAGTTTCAAAAAAACTCTAAATTTTGCACGTTTTTAGCTATAAAATCCAAACTAATGGTTGTAAAAATACAAAGGGGGTCTCATTTTGTAGATACTTTATTTAGCTTCAACTTTTATAATTGAAACTTATTTGTGAAGCTTACAGATCATAAGATACGAGGGGTTTCATTAACTCCCCACGCAATATCTATTTTTTAAGAAGTGCCAGGAAATTTCTTTAAATTTATCAGCTACCGTAAAATGGTTCAATAACATACAAATAATAGTTTTAGACAACATAGGTACAAAATTTAATATATTAAAGAGCAAAAAAATTTTTTTCGCGCAAACCTGTAATTTTTTTCACAATCGTAAAACAATTCAAATAAAATGTATAAAATATTTTTTCAACTACTTATTAAATGAATAAAATGTGTAAAAGTTGATAAACAAGCAAAAAAAATACAAATTAATATTATTTTTTCTAAAAAATAGAAATTTTATTTTCATCGCTTTGATAGTATTTTTCATAAGATTTCCCTGTTTTAGAAGTAGTTTTGAGAGCAGTATTCGACACGACCCTTATCTGAAGTTCTAAAATTTAAATTCAATTAAAGTCAATTCAAAACTAATTATCATTAAAAATATTGGAAATTTCATTTCTATGCAGTAGGAAAAATTCAGAATATCTTCTAAGAAAGGAATCTTGAAAGTGCTTGGTATTTATAAGGCTTGATACATCAAACATCCCTTGGTACCATTGTATCATGCTAGATGTAATGCAAAACTCCAATATTGCGTGAAAAATTTTCCTTTTTAAATACAATTGTATCTAGCACTTAAAAAAGGTAGCTGTAATCAGAAGTATCTGTGGTATTCTACTGATATATCAAGGGGGTTGGTAGGGGACCCGCCACCCCCCTTCCCCCCAAAAAATCAGACTTGGTGTCCAAAACAATCCTGCTACATGCTAGATGTAATACAAAAGCCCTCTGTTGTATGAAAATTCCAGTCAGTATTTCAAATAGCTTTATCAGACCTTTAAAAGTAGAATAGAAATATTAAATCTTTTGAAAAAGTTCATTGTAAATGAAAATGAAGTGATGAAACTGTCGATTTCGTTGCTGAAAAGATAATTAGACACCTTAAATTAACTCTCACTATTATTATTCTACTTTCATATAGTCTTCAGCTAGTTTTATAGTTCCTCCTCATAACACAAAAGCATGTAACCTTTAATTTATTTTTAAAGCTTTCTGAGAGTTCAAAAGTCTCGGGGTTTAAGTACCACAAACTATTGAAAAAATAATGCTATTTTTGATATTTCTGCATTTTTTTCGTAACTAACTTCAGTTTTTACAAATTTAAGTTCTTGATATGCAACTAATGTTGCATCTAGCTCAGAAAACCAAACTGTAATGAAGGTGTGTAGTAGAATACCACAGATACTTCTGATTACATCTACCTTTTTTAAGGGCTAGATACAATTGTATTTAAAAAGGAGAATTTTCACGCAATATTGGACTTTTGCATTACATCTAGCATGATACAATGGTACCTAGGGATGGTTTGATATATCAAGCCTTATAAATACCAAGCACTTGCAAGATTCCTTTCTTTGAAGATATATTGAATTTTTCCTAATGCATGGAAATGAAACTTCCAATGTTTTTAATGATAACTAGTTTTGAATTGACTTCTTTCTCATCAACTCGAACTTTGTACTATTTTATTTACATCAGTTCAATTTAAATTTAAAAACTTCAGATAAGGGTCGTTTCGAATTATTCTCAAAACTACTTTGTAAAACTAAGTGTCTATTACTCTCAAAACTACTTCTAAAATAAGGAGATCTTATGAAAAATACTATCAAAGCGATGAAAATAAAATTTCTATTTTTTAGAAAAACTAAAAATAAAATTAATTTGTATTTTTTTTGCTTGTTTATCAACTTTTACACATTTTATTCATTTAATAAGTAGTTGAAAAAATATTTTATACATTTTATTTGAATTGTTTTACGATTGTGAAAAAAATTACAGGTTTGCGCGAAAAAAATTTTTTTGCTCTTTAATATATTAAATTTTGTACCTATGTTGTCTAAAACTATTATTTGTATGTTATTGAACCATTTTACGGTAGCTGATAAATTTAAAGAAATTTCCTGGCACTTCTTAAAAAATAGATATTGCGTGGGGAGTTAATGAAACCCCTCGTATCTTATGATCTGTAAGCTTCACAAATAAGTTTCAATTATAAAAGTTGAAGCTAAATAAATTATCTACAAAATGAGACCCCCTTTGTATTTTTACAACCATTAGTTTGGATTTTATAGCTAAAAACGTGCAAAATTTAGAGTTTTTTTGAAACTTTGACGCTCGGGGGCGGGGTCTAAGTATTATTTTTTTGAGCTGTAACTCTCAGAATATTAGTTTTATATCAAATGGCACCTTTTGAGGGGGTGCCCCGAAAAAAATTCGAACTTTCGTTTAAAAAAAACCACCCTAGTTCCCACCCTTCAATCTTTACTGGGGCTCTCGTTTACGTGCATATCCGTCTTGGGAGAGAGAGAGACTTGTGCTTATACAATGGAATGGTTTTGATGGAATAATTGATGACTGTGTGTGCTACTGATTTGCACACGGTATTGGAAAAGCGCAGTTAGGCTTGCTAAACAGTAGCAGTTGCTGTATTTCTCGGAATGTAATTAAGGCTGCGTTTTTCCCTTTGGTAATTTCTCAAAGATCCTCATCTTATCGATGATGAATCTATCTACCGCGATTATCTCAGTTGACGAAGCTGCATTCATCTTTTGTTTTAGGGCTGTTTTGTGAGAGACTCATTTAAAAGACCAAGTAATCGTTCAATTAATCTGTCAGTGCGGGACAGTGGAGTAGCCAGAAATAAACCATTTCTGAGGGGGGTGTTAGTATTAGGGGATATAAGGAGTAGTAAAAGTTGTTTTCTATGATGGTCAAAAAGGAAAATTACATTTCTAACATGTCACTGTAGTGTAGACTGTCAGTTCTTGAGTTTTAGAATCATTATTGTGACTTGTGAGCATGATGAAATGATGCTCGGTTTATTGGTGGTGGTTTTGGCTGTGCTACTGATTCGTTGTTAAACGGTGTTAACAATGTTGGGCATCTTTTTCTTCCTTTCTCCTCTAAGTTTATCATATCCTCTTCCCCCATTTATCCCCTTCTCTAGTCTACATTGTCTCTTCATCAGACGGAGGTATTTCAAGACCTTTTTTTATCAATGGTCGATCTGACTCCCGTGGTTCGTATTTGTATTAGCGTGTTTCTTCAGTCACAATTCCATTTGTCATTCGGTCGCTCTGTAGTTCCTTTTGTCTGCAAATTTAAACGTCAGGAGAACCTTAATGCTCACTTGCGTCATGACCGAGGCTTTATTTTGGAGGACTTAAGTGGGCTGCCATTGCGAGTGCTTACTATTTCATCACAAGATTGAAAGCACTAAAACTTGTCTTTATGGACTAATGGTGTTCCAAATATTGGCATTAAAACTGACCGTGCGCTCTATTTTGCACATTGGCATCAACAGGATGATGAATTTCATTTCAATCGTTTCTAGTGGCCATGCGTAATTTTAGTATTATAAAACCGTAAAAAAGTCAATTTTCATTGCTTCTCATCGAACCCTAAATTGTTCCTATTTCACACAACCATGCCAGTCCCGACATTTCGTACCAAAAACAGATTTCAACTTATAACTGGATGACCAATGGTAGTCTCTTTTCTCAAAAGAGTTGAGATATTGGCTAACATGTAGTAACACAAGTCTCGTTTTTGAATTTTGAGATATTGGCTAACATGGTAGTAACACAAGTCTCGTTTTTGAATTTTGAGATATTGGCTAACATGGTAGTAACACAAGTCTCGTTTTTGAATTTTGTGGTTAGGAACCTTTCGTAGAACATTAAAACTCTTCATCATCATCAACTTTTCATATATTAGCCGACTGATAAAACGAATGAAAGTAAATTTTTCGAAAATCTCCCTCCCTCGATCCTTTCGTCATCTCCTCCTGACATATGTCATCTTTTTGGTGTGATTATATTATCAACACATTCGCAGAAGTAGTTGCGAATACGCAGGTAATAATACACACTCGGTCGATTTTCGCTCACATGGGTTGCAACATAATTTTTCTACTAATGGACTCACTCACTCAGTCAGAAGACATTAATTTTCATTCGGTCATCCTAGCCTTTTATTTTCTGTATGATGCTTGTGGAGCTTTTATTTCTGTACTCTGTCGTTTGCATGACATGAATTGCACTTGGTATTGTTTTCCATTCGGTGCTTTATTGTGACTTATATTCTTGACTTATTAAAAATTAATAGTAAACGAGTTTTTTTAGACTAGACAATGTTTTATTATAAAAAGTACGTTTTTCTAATGAAGTGAAGTTTTTACAGGGTGCCCCAAAAAGACACAAAGAAATTTTTAAAAAAACTTCCTCTTTTCTAAACCTGTTTTTGGATATTAAAGAATAGCTAAGAAGAAAACTTATTCTAGTTAAAATTTTGAAGGGAAAGATAATAGCTCATCAACAAAAAGGTGATTCATTTTTATTTAAATTCATTTTTTCTCTTGTTTTTTTTAAAAAATTGGTATTGAAGAAATAGAATATTTAAAGAAAAACTATGTGAGGTTGAGGTGTTGTAAGAATCAACACGTTTGCTGGTAGGGTTCATAAGATATATCTTTCCTCTCCTTTATAAGGTCGTAGAGCCAAAGAAAATGATAATCTTATACGAGGACCTTCTCGTTTAGTTTTATATCCCCATTCTTCAGCCTTGTTTTGTGCAAACATGGTATAAGCAAGCCGATTTTGACTTTTGAAACTAGTCAGCCAGGCATTCTTTAAGACTCCTATGGCGGTAACCAAGTTAATGGATATCTTTGATATTTAACGATCTAAAACCAAGTTGCGATTTTCCCATTTTATATCTTGTCTATCATGCGGTAAGATAACTTGCTAGTGTTTTTTTACAAAGCCACATATTTGTATCTGGACCTTTTCTCTGGCGTGTTTTGATCGAGAACATTCCTCACCAGAAAGTGACAGTCGTTCGGTCCAGCTCAAATTACGAACGAAGCATCGTATTTCGGAATTCCAGGATAGTTTTCCTCCCAAAGCAAGGTCAAGTTTAATGGGCAAAAGGCAATCAGTGGGAAAAAAGTGTTTACGATTTGGTTCGTAACTGTTTATTTCCTGGTTTGGGAGGTACGTTTATTAGTCACACCTCTAAAACATTTAGATTATTTCTTGAGGTCTTATTACCTGTCTTGAATTCCGTAAGATTTCTTTCATCTAGGATTTGTAATAAGAATTTCTCTACATGGTTTCATTCACTGTAGATGTCAGTGTTTTTATTTTGGATGTTTGAGGGCTACGTATTCCCCGTGGACTCCATAGATACGAGAGTGTGGGGTTGTGGGTACCAATTTAAGCATGTTGAAAATTTTTAGAGCAATGAAGTTGTTTTTTATTTTTCTCACGTTAATACTAAATTATGAGCACTCTTTAATGTCTTCAAAAAGGGACCTGATAAATAGAAAATGCTAATGTCTTTCTTTTAGCCCCCTCCCTGTTTTTCATATGCACCCCATCCTTATTGAAAAATCTGTCTATTTTGTATAGACTATGAAAAAGCATGGCAATGGGTCTTTCATTAGGCCGACATGACCACCTTGCATCAAGGGTATTGGTCACCAAAACGAATTAGTAGGTCGAAGGTCTTGCCCCTCATGGTGAGTGAGTGAATTTATTTGAAAAGCATGTGTTACAGCTCTTCAGTCACTAGGAGTCGAATTTATATTTTTGAAAGTTTGGTTTTCTGTTGCAAGACGCTTTGTGAGCATACATCCTCTGAGCTGCACATGCACATTGTATTGTCCTCCTTCAAGAGGGATTCTCTCAAATTCCCCCAAAATGAAAGATATTATGTATTTCCTGCCGTTGAATCGAATGGTAATGATTTCGATGCACAACCTGTTGAGCGGAAAAACTGCCGACAGTCTCCGCTCGTCGCGTCGTTTGTTTCAAAGACGGCTCGTCATCCGTGTCCCACCACGCGGGGGCGATCTGTCCGCGTGGACACGATAAATTAACGGCCGATTTCTCTCTCGGACGTTTTTCCGGTGTCCTCCTCTCTCAAACGCTATTCACGAGGTGCTCAATTATCCGGCTCAGTGGAACATCCGTTGATGAGTCGGCGGGCGAAGTTTCCACTAGCCTCCATTGGATACCCGAAGCAACAGTTGGTTGTTTGTCGATTCCATGAACAAACAGTTTAGTTGTGTGATACGTACTAGGTCCACATAGCCTCAGCTGCCTGGAGACAGTTTTCTGCGCAGAAGTTCCTCTTGAGGACAATCATTGATCCCTTGTGAGGCAGTGTACGATGTACGGCAAGAGAAAAAGTTATCAGCTTTCTATTCGGTTTCGGGGCAATTTCTGCAGTTAGTGTAGGTTTTGATTCTTTAACCTGTTGAATTCTTATCCTTCTGAAGTTCTCAATCTTGCTGTGGTTTTAGTATTTTTTTCCCATAGCATTTAGTTCGCAGATCTGATTTGACTCTACAATGCCTTGATAGTGGTTTTGCTCCTTTTAGTTCTAACTGACCGAAATCTGGATCTTTCTAATCTGTTAGTATTTGCATCAATTAGTTATACACACAATTTGTTGCATAGTTTTTTTAAAGCTTTTGAGTTGAGGCAGGTTTTCTTCTCTGAAGGTTGGGGATTATACGACGGATCAACTCTCTTGATGAAGAGCTTTGAGCTTTTAAATGGATTGATTCCCAAAGCTGGAAGAATAAGCTTGAACTTTGTTCAAGATTAGAAAAGGATACTTATTAACCATCATTGCTTCGAAGAAAACATTTATTAACTAAATAGGAAGAATATTATAGTATTCCAGAATCCCCGATGCCCAATTTAGTGAAACCTAACCTGAATACGTGATGTCATTTTGAGCCACTTGCTTGCACATGGTTTTTACCAGTCTTGTCTTACATTTCTTTCACCAATCGATACCATTTTTACATGGATTTGACCGCCACCCACGCTCTTCGGTCATATCTTTACTCGGTCGGAACCGCGTTGCTGTGCAGACATGCCGAAACCTCTCTCAAAAATTTACGGCCTCTCAGTTGCCGAAAACAATACCGCGCGATGGACCTTTCCATCGGTGGTCACGCGTGTTGGCCCTTCGCATTGTTCTTTTGCTTGTATGGATGCGCATGTTTTATTTCTGTTGTTATTATATTATCTTTGTAGTAGGGAGAGCGTAGGTGGAGAAACGTTTGCCGTTTTTCTTGTGCCCTGCGAGATGCGATTTTTATCTGCGCGGTTTGTTTTTTTCGGCATTATTATGAGCAATAAACTCGGCTTATATCGATGTTTGGCCCTGACACCTACGAGGGTGAATGGGGTTGTGTTGTAACTAAGGGTCATCGGGGTAAAGTATTAGGTAAAGGAGATATCGCTCAGATTATTTTAACCCTTTTATGGTACTACTCGATTTCAAGTTCCACTACCCCTTTTTTGCATATAAAAATATTAGAAAGAACTATTAGAAAAAATTAAGAGTGCAATGAAAGGACATTTAAACTGAAGCTGAAATACAGGCCGGGCATGGGCAAAGTAAGTGGACTAAGAGGTCAGCCCTGCCCCTCTACCAACCTAGAAGGGTTGCCTGGGAAGGGAATTCTTCAAATCATCATTTCCCCTTTCTGTTGTTCATCATTATCAGGTTTGATTAAATAGTAGCACATTAACTTAAATTTTGGGTGAAGATTTGGTGTTGGTGTGTTAATGCTATGTCCCAAATATCCTACTAACCAGCCTTTGGTTTAAGGTCAGAATACAGTTTTTACGCTTGTTTGATGCATTTTGGTGCCTGATGTGGCCTTTGCCCCATACTTTTAAGTTAGGGAAATAAAAGGTGGGTCTTTGGTTTAGCCTTATTAAATGGTGCTCTCTGTATGATTTAAAGTTTTCATAACTTTTATTATGAGCGTTTTATTTCGAAAACTTTTCTAAAAATCGTGTATTTTCTTTTTTTTTATTGACTTTCCAAATTAACTGTGTAGATCAGACCTTGTGGAGTAAACTGTAATGAGGACATTTGAAATCTTAAATCAATTGTAACCATTTTCATCCATCGTCATTGATACATCCTCGCTTTGTTTCAATATATCTTTGTTCTATGAATGTCTGATTGATACACCAACGTTGAAAACTCGAGCAAAGCGGTTAAAACTAGTCACATTCATGACCTGTCATCTCCTTTTTGCTCTGAAGTCACCTCGTTATTTGCTCCATCATTATCATCTGTCACCCCAGTGTCAAGATTAGTTCAGGATGCTGAGTTTTTTTCTATTCTTATCGTACCACACGTTCTTAGTTTTGAGTGATAGACCTTTTTCAATCTGTTGGTACAGGGTATTGTCTTAAAAGAACCTTCCATCCTTGAACATTAGGGTGTCTCATTTTTTCGAACTTTGGAAATCTTATCGGGCCGTGTCCCAAAAAGTTTCCTTTTGGCACCAATAAACTTCCCTGAAATTTTTAAAGTTGTGGTACAACCCTAACTATTGCCTCAAAGCGGTTGAAGTTACGAGAAAAGCCTGGTCTAGGCTGCAGCTCTAGCTTTACTTCATAACGAGACCTATTACGCAACTACTTGCTTTTGCTTACCTTTTTTATGCCATTTTTAGACTGTTTGGATTGAGATAATGTAATAATAATATTCATACAATACATGCCTTTAATATATGTTTTTATTGCACTAAAATATACACTTTCTATGTTTATGCTACATGATAATTTTAAAATTCATGAACTAAAGTAGTCTTATCTGTCTTGGAAAACTTAGCGAGATATTTATTGACAGTTTGTTGGAGATTTTTCCTCTGTGCTTCAGTTTTCAATCTAGGGAGGTATACTCTTATGTTAGGG
Source organism: Tetragnatha versicolor (assembly GCA_024610705.1). Taxonomy (NCBI): domain Eukaryota; kingdom Metazoa; phylum Arthropoda; class Arachnida; order Araneae; family Tetragnathidae; genus Tetragnatha; species Tetragnatha versicolor. Next base: position 4,154,361 of record JANDEH010000020.1, read on the forward strand.
CCACTCCTAGCTCTGCGACATCATAGGTGACCGCCAAGTTGTTGAAAAAATCTCGGCACCACTTGAATTCGTCTAAGCTTTCCCATTCAGTAGGAGACTTTAAAATGAAACTTATAGGTAATCCAATCCAAATCTTTGAAATAAATTCAAAGTTAAGTTGTTCCATGGGGGGGTTAAAAGCTCGCTTTGACCGAAAAAGGAGAATGCTCGCAGGCGCTCGCCGGCGCTTGCGGCGGGAGCTGGATGAAGGCCTCACATGGAGGTTTTATTGAATATTTTTCCTATTTTACTTCAGCTGGCATCACCTGATAGTCTTGTATCTCAGTTGGGAAGTAAAACCCTATGTGAGGCCTTCATCCAGCTCCCGTCGCAAGCGCCGGCGAGCATTCTCTTTTTTCGGTCAAACCGCGCTTTCAACCCCCATGGAACGTCCCCCAGTAGGTTCTATTGAATGTTTTTCCAATAGGATCTTGAGACAATGGTATCCCAAAGATGATGTATGGGATTTAATTCGATATTGAGTGCGTTCAGGCTCATAAAATTGAAAAGAGCCAAAAATGACGATATTTTCAATATTTTCCCTATACTTTAACATGGGAAACCTACTTATGAAGGGCGTGGGGGTCAAAAATTGTCCTAGAGACCTGAAAATTTACAGGTAATAATGTATCTGGGAAATTTTACGAAAAGAATTCCCCATAGACTTTTGAAACACCTTAATGTCTCACTCTCGCAGAGAAGCAACCCACTCCTACTTTCCCCTGGTGTTATGGAATGTTTACATTCAAGATACGAATAAATTATGATACCGTAGAAAAAAGAATTTTATCTATCATGCAGTAGATGTCTAATTAAGTGTTTTCTTTCAGAAGTTGTTTTTATTACTTTTTCAACGTTTCGTTTGGATCTTAATGCCATTATTGGAATGTTAACCTCTGGTTTTGGGGTATTCTCATGAAATCCAAATCTTTTTATTTGCTAAGTTTGATGTTTTAAGTTGAAAATTTGGTCAACAGTGACCGTTTTTCAAGGTCATTGCGATGCGTAAGTGTTTTAGTGGTAGAGGTTGCTTGCCTCTCATTATAGAGATTTCGCTCTCGTTGAGGCAATAGTTAGAGTGAACAGAATTAGTTTTAATTTTGCAACTGACCTTCTAACACCAAAAGGAAACTTTTTAGCTAACGGCCCGATCACTTTTCAAAATTTTCCAAAAAAATGCACTTTTTGAGACACCCTATTGAACATGTCACGTCTCGTTCTTGTGTTTTTAATTTTTTTCTTTACTTTTATGGTTTGTTTAATTCTTGTTATAAAATCATGTCCTGTTCAGGTATTGATAAGAGGCTTTTTCGTTCCGTAGTAAAGAAAAAATGACATTCAGCAATTTCAACTTGCATCTAAAAACGTTTTACCATTGTTTTGAAAATAAGTTTCTAACTATGAATCATTCATTGAAAGTTTCATTCAAACATTTTCATTTTTTACTTAATCCAAAAAAAGAAAGCACATTATCTTAGCTCTTTGATTAGAAGATAATTGAATTCATTTTTTAGGCATTTATCCTGTTAAAGAGTTAAAGTAACGAAACTTATCGATTTCACACTAATTTTCTTCTTGAATTCCTCTGAAGGGACTTAACTCTGGGGTAGGTACGTAGAACATCTTTTACCAAGTGAACACTGAACAGGCTTGTTTTTTTTAATTTTAAGTACAATCATAATAAAATTTGGATAACAGAAAGTTATCATAAGTATCAGAAAGTTATGAATATCTAATTTGACACCAAAAACATGCGTTTATCCATTCCTTTTTCCTACCGACGAGCAGGCATCCCAAATTTGTCCCATATAAGACATTGAACAATCCCTCTCTATAATTTAATTACTCCTAGATTTCTTGTCTTGTTCTTTTCTAACCTAATGGTAAAGTCACAGTGGATCCATTCAACCTAGTATTCAATCTGTTCAAGAGCCTACCTAACTACGGATATTTCCTATAGCCTCCTCTCCCGACGTTTCTACTTAAAAAGCCATTCAAGTCTATTGCTCAGTGTCTCCAACTAAGCAGCTCAAATGAATGGTCATCGGCGCCTTTCATCATCTCTAAATGAAAGCTTCCTTTTTCGTATTTGTTCTTCGCCGCGTGTTTCCAAACAAGCCGCCTGGCAAATCAAACGTTAATCGAGAGGAAAGAGCGTCGAGATGTCGCACGACTTCGAACCAATTTACGTGACATCATCCCCGCTCACCACTATCCACATTGTGCGACACCTTAGGACTTGAGGTGATGTCTAATCAAGGGCTTCCCAAAAAGCTGTGACTGTCTTATCTGTTTCGGAAGAGCTAATTCATTTGCCTATTTTGAATTTTATTTGCATACTTTTTGAGACAGTTATTTCGGCAGAGATTAATAAATGCAGAACCTAAAAATTTACTTGGGAAATCCTTTTTGTTAGACTTGGAACTCTATTGAATAAAAGTAAACTAATATTCATGCATTTAATCAGTTCCACGAATTCAGTATCAAACTTTATTTCAGATTATATCTTGTTTTTTATGAAGTAGATTCAAATTGTAGGACTGGGACCATACGGTATAAAAAATTTATTGGAATTTTTAAAACTAATTTCATGATGTTGGAAAATTTCTATTCTTTTAGTTTTGTAAATTTTTGTACTTGTGTATAAGTATTTCTCTGTTAATATATACGAGGTCGTTTTTTTTTAAAGTTGTATGTTGTGTTAATTTATGCTACACAAAATACATGTTCTGCTATAGGCTAACGTTAACAACTGATTTCGTTCATTTTAGTCAGAAAGTACTTGCCTGCCAACTATTGTTTGGTATTGAGCTTATTTGGTAATCGCCTCAAAACAAATTTTTCCTCATCTATGCATTGCAGATTCCCAAGACACAATTTCTCCTTCTGGTGTGGTCCACACACAGAAGCCATCATCATCATCATTTATTCCGTTTAAGAAAAAACAATCGTTCCTTCTCGGCTTTTTTTCTCAGTTTCTCACCTCCGGCCGTAAAAGCCAGTCGTTTAGTGCCTTCCCAACGCCATATAAAACCCCCTTGATTGCCGCTTTCGTCATTATTTTCACTTTAAATTGCACGCCCACTGCAAATATCGTTCACCTTGCGTTTCGCCGGACCATTGAGCAGGAGCAGGGAGCAGAACGGAACATTTTTTTTTAACAGAGTGAGGGAGCGATTATGAGGGCTCTTTGATCGACTCTTCTCGAGTTAGGCGAGAAAAAAGTAGTTGATGGATGGATTTTAATGTGTTGGGAGAAATCTGGAGTGTCTCTTTGCGGAATGTTTTTAACACTAGAAGCTCCGGGGCGGTCATTTTGACCGTTTTGCATTTTTAAAACGCGTTCTCTTCTAAAATATTTGGGTTACGCACTTCTACTTTTGTGACTTTTCCTAACTTTTGCTGCTATTATTGCTGTCCAAATTCGGTTTAGTTTGCAATACGGGTTCCGGAGATAATTAAAGAACTACCTAGAACCCTCAAAAACAGTCATTTTGACCGCTGAGTATTTAACGTTCTTATTTCAACTCTATCACTTATATTTTTTTATCTTTCGGTTCTACGTGGTACCTAAGAGGGTTCCTCCACAAAATTGAAAAAATTGTATGGTTTTGACTCCAGAAAATCATAAAATACATCATTATTTTGTTGCACATCCCTTAGGAGAGCTTTTTATAATTCCCACGGCAGGTTTATCATTTTGTGAACGAAAGATTTATTATTTCCTTCATTTGAAGATGAAAATATTCAAGGCCTAATCGATTTATTATGTTTCAAAAGCTTTTTATGAGTGAAAATAAAGATACATGTCAAATATCTTTCATGATACATCATTTTATAATAAGCAGATGGTTGATTTCCATTGAAACACATTTGAAACTTGAAACAGTGTTATCAGAAATGTTTTTAGAAGAGCATATGAGTGTGCTCAGAAAACGGTTCGACTCGAAATAAGTATTTTATACGCGATTATGCCGAAAATAAAACGACTAGGATACGCACAGCAAATGCCGGACTTGGACAATGCAGGTTAGAATTTTTTGTACCTAAGCATAGTTATACTGTGTATATAGGTTGGACATGAAATTAAAATTTGTAAAATAAATGGTAAAAATCAATTTGCATTCGAATTGAAAAAGAAATAGGGGATATAAAGTCTATTATTTTTTCTTATATAACATGAGTTAGTGACGTCATAAAGTCGTCCCCATAGGGTCGAAATGCAAAGTATGGACAGTACCAACCTTCTGATACATGCAAAAATTATTAAAAGTATGTGTGTAGTAAACGTTCTTTGACTTTACTAAAGCTTTTATAGGTATGTTAAAATGGTGTAAAATAGTGGATTTTCCGTAATTTTCCACAAAATTGGTATTTAAAAATCAAAAAATGTATTTAAATATCATGTAATCAATGTTCTTTACGATGTCTATAACCATCACATGCAAATTTCTGGCTTTAAAGGTTATTTTCGGTGAAAAAAGCCTAGCGGTCAAAATGACTGTATTTGAGGGTTCTAGGTATGAGGCACTAGCCGGAGCTTCTAGTGTTAATTGTGCGATGCATGCTGTTTTAATGCTGCTTAGTCGTGGGTTTGATTTATTTGGTTTTAAGTGAGTGAATCAAGATGTTGACTCGTGTTTCATGTGCTGTAATCTGCAGTTTATTTAGTATTTTGTTAATGTCAGAGCCTGAATAGTATGTAGGGGAAAATGATGGGTTATAATTTTGTTAAGAAAAATAGATTCCTAGCCTCCATCATACCCTTGTATGAGGAGGATACGAACATTCTTCCCCTCAAGGTACCATCTTTCTTTTCCTTTTACCTTAATGGGGCGATGGTAATAATATTTATATCTTGCAGAGGAAATTTAATTTGGAGTGTATTTTCTAGCTATCACAATCTCGGACCAAGTTTTCTTCCGAAAACAAGGGTCTTTGCCTCAGCTGATTTCTGCTCATGGCCTCACCCGGTGAGGCTGGTTATACTGGAGTAAAAAAGGTCTAACGACCTGGGTACTCCTTCATCTATCCCCCTTGTTTTTTTACTCTATTCAACATCCTAATGAATTGAATGAATTGTTATTCATCCTTATCCTTTGCATTATAGCTATTTTTTGTGCTACCAAAATCCATAATTTTTCTAATTATTTTTTTGTCATTTCTGTTAATACGCATAGTTCATGGATGACCTTTCCTTTCTAGTTATGAGATGAGTTTGTGAGCTTTATGGAACTGGAACACTAAATCTACATAAAACTAGTTAGTTACTAATTGCTGCGTTTTCTTTTTTTCATTTTCCCTTTATCATTTCCTGTAGGTTTTATGCATGATTCCACACTAAAAGAAGTAAAATTGAGAGGTCCTTTCGGAAATCTTATCTTTTTCTTCCATTTTGATGGGATACATAAACTTGATTTGATAATGGATATTTTATTTCATTACTTAATCCCCTTTTTTAGGTTATGGACTTTTACAGTTACCTACAAACATTTTAAGTTCGTCCATCAGTTTCACAGAACAATTACTATGAAAAGCAATGGAATCCCATCCATTTTTAGATTAATATTTGACGGAGTCTCCCGAGTGCAGATAAAACCCGTCCGCGGAAATCCGACATTGTTTGTACCTGCTCAACTGGAGAGACAACAACACACGAACCACATCTTTTTGTCAGGTTTGATTCTTTCTCTTCGGATGATTCCTTTTCAATTTTTCTCTCTCTCTTCTCTTGGATTCGATGAAGATAATGGCGGTTCCGAGCGAGCGCTTCTCTGAGAGGTTTCTTTTCAAGTTTGTTGCACTTTTGCTTTCGGGGTCCGTCGTGGAACGAGACCTGTTCGAGATGGACGTTTTGTTGGGGCTCGCTTTTCCGCTGAGGTGTATTTGAGAAGTGATGCGAAAAATCCATACTTTTAGTTATCGAATATCATTCATTGTTATAAGTACTTTTTATGTAGCGAATATTATTTCATCATCAACTAAATAGATCTAAATGACCAGATATAGATACCATAGACAAAAGATGTCATAGAAATGGAGTGGCTGTAGGTCAGTCTGCAACCCCAGGTCGTTGAAGTTTCAGCGCATGCTCAGAAACTTTTTTTTCAATGGATTTAGACAATTTTGAACTGCAGTTTAGTTTACAGAAGTTATTACTGTCGTTTAAAGGCCTTAGAGCCAAGTCAGACCTAGCGACCATAAGTCGCGACATCGATCAATCAAAGAGGGGGAAAAGCATGGAGTTCAGCCTGAGATTACCTAACATATTTACTTTTAAGCTTTTATGGTTATTGAAAATAAATCACTTAATTTTACAACGTTCGTTTATTGGAGTTTATACCAGTTACACTAATAGCCATACTTTTTTTTATGGAGATTGATTGCAGTAGCAACTATAAGACGCGCAGTGTTTTTTGAGCCTTAGTCACCGGTAGCTTAACTTAACTGATGGTGGTTAACCGGGAGTCAAAACTCATTGGTGGAAAACCAGAGTTCTTTCTTTAACTGCCAATCAGAAGCAAGCTTGACTGCCGATTAACCGCTGGTCAAGTTACCGGTGACTACGGCTGTTAGTGATTTGGACGTATTCACTATTTTTACGATTGTTTCATTTTATTTAAACTTTGACTTGATCCATGGGATTCTAAACTTTTCTTAGCACTGCCCCTCTAAATGAATTTTTTCCTTTGCCACAAACCACATGTTCTTTTGGAAAAACAATTGTTAGGTTCACAAATTTTCAATTTGTGATTTGAATCGATTAATTTTAAGGATCGAGAAGATCCTTTTTCATAGCAAACATTACATATAATTTCTCTTCCTATCTTTCCAAAAAAAACTTTAAATTATTTAGACTTTATTTATTATTATTTGGACTTAATTACACTTCAAAATGTAATGTTAAAATGTGAGGTTTTAAGAAAGAAAGTTTCCTATTTAAAGTTAGTAGTAGTTCCGAAGAAATCCCCATTCTGAAGAATTTTTTACCAGACTCATCGACTTGCTGGAAGAAATTTAAATTTGGTTGATTAAATAAAATGAAAGGGATAGTATCCCTTTCATTCATATATCATACCTTCTGTGAGTTAGATCTCTTGCCTTATAGACGAATTTTATTTAGTGGCCTAACTTAGCCAGATCTTTCCTAACTATTTACATGCCAAGAAATCTATGTTTTAAAACGATTGCATTTCGCACTTTTCCTGCTGCGTACTTATGCGAAGAATCCTCCATTCAAAGTCGCAGATTTTTCTCTTCATTGAATGATGCTGGATGTCCGCGTTTTCTTCTCGGAAAAAAGAGTCGTACGTTTTCCTCCTTGTTTTCATTCGGCATGATTCATTTGGAGAGGAAAAATGAATCAGCCTGTGTCATGATGCCTTGAAGAGGAAGTTTTCTCCAGCCTATCTGCGTATCAGTCTTCGTCCCTTCACATCAGCCTTCCAATTACTACGCTTAAGAAAGAAGTTTTTAATTATATGGGTATTAAAATGATGTACTCTCCTTTTCATTGAATTCGGGATTTTCAAGAATTAACCGGTTTTCGTTGCTTTTGATCGATGGCTAAGATTAGTTTTCTAATCGAACCTTTCTGTGAGTCTTATGAGGTATCTCTTGCGCCATGAAACAATAACCAAACCTTATGAGGTATCTATACTCAGTTGCAACTTAACTTGAGCCTGTAGAAATATGCTGAGAGCAACCAAAGAAAGTAGTTCCCCGCGAGGTGTTTGAATTTTGAGTGAAATTTAGAGCTTCAAACAATTTTGAATAATGAATAGTTTTTCAAATCCACGTATATTAAGCATCTTTTTATCCCGATACGCATAAAATGTTCTGATTTCGTTCATTTTAGTCAGAAAGTACTTGCCTGCCAACTATTGTTTGGTATTGAGCTTATTTGGTAATCGCCTCAAAACAAATTTTTCCTCATCTATGCATTGCAGATTCCCAAGACACAATTTCTCCTTCTGGTGTGGTCCACACACAGAAGCCATCATCATCATCATTTATTCCGTTTAAGAAAAAACAATCGTTCCTTCTCGGCTTTTTTTCTCAGTTTCTCACCTCCGGCCGTAAAAGCCAGTCGTTTAGTGCCTTCCCAACGCCATATAAAACCCCCTTGATTGCCGCTTTCGTCATTATTTTCACTTTAAATTGCACGCCCACTGCAAATATCGTTCACCTTGCGTTTCGCCGGACCATTGAGCAGGAGCAGGGAGCAGAACGGAACATTTTTTTTTAACAGAGTGAGGGAGCGATTATGAGGGCTCTTTGATCGACTCTTCTCGAGTTAGGCGAGAAAAAAGTAGTTGATGGATGGATTTTAATGTGTTGGGAGAAATCTGGAGTGTCTCTTTGCGGAATGTTTTTAACACTAGAAGCTCCGGGGCGGTCATTTTGACCGTTTTGCATTTTTAAAACGCGTTCTCTTCTAAAATATTTGGGTTACGCACTTCTACTTTTGTGACTTTTCCTAACTTTTGCTGCTATTATTGCTGTCCAAATTCGGTTTAGTTTGCAATACGGGTTCCGGAGATAATTAAAGAACTACCTAGAACCCTCAAAAACAGTCATTTTGACCGCTGAGTATTTAACGTTCTTATTTCAACTCTATCACTTATATTTTTTTATCTTTCGGTTCTACGTGGTACCTAAGAGGGTTCCTCCACAAAATTGAAAAAATTGTATGGTTTTGACTCCAGAAAATCATAAAATACATCATTATTTTGTTGCACATCCCTTAGGAGAGCTTTTTATAATTCCCACGGCAGGTTTATCATTTTGTGAACGAAAGATTTATTATTTCCTTCATTTGAAGATGAAAATATTCAAGGCCTAATCGATTTATTATGTTTCAAAAGCTTTTTATGAGTGAAAATAAAGATACATGTCAAATATCTTTCATGATACATCATTTTATAATAAGCAGATGGTTGATTTCCATTGAAACACATTTGAAACTTGAAACAGTGTTATCAGAAATGTTTTTAGAAGAGCATATGAGTGTGCTCAGAAAACGGTTCGACTCGAAATAAGTATTTTATACGCGATTATGCCGAAAATAAAACGACTAGGATACGCACAGCAAATGCCGGACTTGGACAATGCAGGTTAGAATTTTTTGTACCTAAGCATAGTTATACTGTGTATATAGGTTGGACATGAAATTAAAATTTGTAAAATAAATGGTAAAAATCAATTTGCATTCGAATTGAAAAAGAAATAGGGGATATAAAGTCTATTATTTTTTCTTATATAACATGAGTTAGTGACGTCATAAAGTCGTCCCCATAGGGTCGAAATGCAAAGTATGGACAGTACCAACCTTCTGATACATGCAAAAATTATTAAAAGTATGTGTGTAGTAAACGTTCTTTGACTTTACTAAAGCTTTTATAGGTATGTTAAAATGGTGTAAAATAGTGGATTTTCCGTAATTTTCCACAAAATTGGTATTTAAAAATCAAAAAATGTATTTAAATATCATGTAATCAATGTTCTTTACGATGTCTATAACCATCACATGCAAATTTCTGGCTTTAAAGGTTATTTTCGGTGAAAAAAGCCTAGCGGTCAAAATGACTGTATTTGAGGGTTCTAGGTATGAGGCACTAGCCGGAGCTTCTAGTGTTAATTGTGCGATGCATGCTGTTTTAATGCTGCTTAGTCGTGGGTTTGATTTATTTGGTTTTAAGTGAGTGAATCAAGATGTTGACTCGTGTTTCATGTGCTGTAATCTGCAGTTTATTTAGTATTTTGTTAATGTCAGAGCCTGAATAGTATGTAGGGGAAAATGATGGGTTATAATTTTGTTAAGAAAAATAGATTCCTAGCCTCCATCATACCCTTGTATGAGGAGGATACGAACATTCTTCCCCTCAAGGTACCATCTTTCTTTTCCTTTTACCTTAATGGGGCGATGGTAATAATATTTATATCTTGCAGAGGAAATTTAATTTGGAGTGTATTTTCTAGCTATCACAATCTCGGACCAAGTTTTCTTCCGAAAACAAGGGTCTTTGCCTCAGCTGATTTCTGCTCATGGCCTCACCCGGTGAGGCTGGTTATACTGGAGTAAAAAAGGTCTAACGACCTGGGTACTCCTTCATCTATCCCCCTTGTTTTTTTACTCTATTCAACATCCTAATGAATTGAATGAATTGTTATTCATCCTTATCCTTTGCATTATAGCTATTTTTTGTGCTACCAAAATCCATAATTTTTCTAATTATTTTTTTGTCATTTCTGTTAATACGCATAGTTCATGGATGACCTTTCCTTTCTAGTTATGAGATGAGTTTGTGAGCTTTATGGAACTGGAACACTAAATCTACATAAAACTAGTTAGTTACTAATTGCTGCGTTTTCTTTTTTTCATTTTCCCTTTATCATTTCCTGTAGGTTTTATGCATGATTCCACACTAAAAGAAGTAAAATTGAGAGGTCCTTTCGGAAATCTTATCTTTTTCTTCCATTTTGATGGGATACATAAACTTGATTTGATAATGGATATTTTATTTCATTACTTAATCCCCTTTTTTAGGTTATGGACTTTTACAGTTACCTACAAACATTTTAAGTTCGTCCATCAGTTTCACAGAACAATTACTATGAAAAGCAATGGAATCCCATCCATTTTTAGATTAATATTTGACGGAGTCTCCCGAGTGCAGATAAAACCCGTCCGCGGAAATCCGACATTGTTTGTACCTGCTCAACTGGAGAGACAACAACACACGAACCACATCTTTTTGTCAGGTTTGATTCTTTCTCTTCGGATGATTCCTTTTCAATTTTTCTCTCTCTCTTCTCTTGGATTCGATGAAGATAATGGCGGTTCCGAGCGAGCGCTTCTCTGAGAGGTTTCTTTTCAAGTTTGTTGCACTTTTGCTTTCGGGGTCCGTCGTGGAACGAGACCTGTTCGAGATGGACGTTTTGTTGGGGCTCGCTTTTCCGCTGAGGTGTATTTGAGAAGTGATGCGAAAAATCCATACTTTTAGTTATCGAATATCATTCATTGTTATAAGTACTTTTTATGTAGCGAATATTATTTCATCATCAACTAAATAGATCTAAATGACCAGATATAGATACCATAGACAAAAGATGTCATAGAAATGGAGTGGCTGTAGGTCAGTCTGCAACCCCAGGTCGTTGAAGTTTCAGCGCATGCTCAGAAACTTTTTTTTCAATGGATTTAGACAATTTTGAACTGCAGTTTAGTTTACAGAAGTTATTACTGTCGTTTAAAGGCCTTAGAGCCAAGTCAGACCTAGCGACCATAAGTCGCGACATCGATCAATCAAAGAGGGGGAAAAGCATGGAGTTCAGCCTGAGATTACCTAACATATTTACTTTTAAGCTTTTATGGTTATTGAAAATAAATCACTTAATTTTACAACGTTCGTTTATTGGAGTTTATACCAGTTACACTAATAGCCATACTTTTTTTTATGGAGATTGATTGCAGTAGCAACTATAAGACGCGCAGTGTTTTTTGAGCCTTAGTCACCGGTAGCTTAACTTAACTGATGGTGGTTAACCGGGAGTCAAAACTCATTGGTGGAAAACCAGAGTTCTTTCTTTAACTGCCAATCAGAAGCAAGCTTGACTGCCGATTAACCGCTGGTCAAGTTACCGGTGACTACGGCTGTTAGTGATTTGGACGTATTCACTATTTTTACGATTGTTTCATTTTATTTAAACTTTGACTTGATCCATGGGATTCTAAACTTTTCTTAGCACTGCCCCTCTAAATGAATTTTTTCCTTTGCCACAAACCACATGTTCTTTTGGAAAAACAATTGTTAGGTTCACAAATTTTCAATTTGTGATTTGAATCGATTAATTTTAAGGATCGAGAAGATCCTTTTTCATAGCAAACATTACATATAATTTCTCTTCCTATCTTTCCAAAAAAAACTTTAAATTATTTAGACTTTATTTATTATTATTTGGACTTAATTACACTTCAAAATGTAATGTTAAAATGTGAGGTTTTAAGAAAGAAAGTTTCCTATTTAAAGTTAGTAGTAGTTCCGAAGAAATCCCCATTCTGAAGAATTTTTTACCAGACTCATCGACTTGCTGGAAGAAATTTAAATTTGGTTGATTAAATAAAATGAAAGGGATAGTATCCCTTTCATTCATATATCATACCTTCTGTGAGTTAGATCTCTTGCCTTATAGACGAATTTTATTTAGTGGCCTAACTTAGCCAGATCTTTCCTAACTATTTACATGCCAAGAAATCTATGTTTTAAAACGATTGCATTTCGCACTTTTCCTGCTGCGTACTTATGCGAAGAATCCTCCATTCAAAGTCGCAGATTTTTCTCTTCATTGAATGATGCTGGATGTCCGCGTTTTCTTCTCGGAAAAAAGAGTCGTACGTTTTCCTCCTTGTTTTCATTCGGCATGATTCATTTGGAGAGGAAAAATGAATCAGCCTGTGTCATGATGCCTTGAAGAGGAAGTTTTCTCCAGCCTATCTGCGTATCAGTCTTCGTCCCTTCACATCAGCCTTCCAATTACTACGCTTAAGAAAGAAGTTTTTAATTATATGGGTATTAAAATGATGTACTCTCCTTTTCATTGAATTCGGGATTTTCAAGAATTAACCGGTTTTCGTTGCTTTTGATCGATGGCTAAGATTAGTTTTCTAATCGAACCTTTCTGTGAGTCTTATGAGGTATCTCTTGCGCCATGAAACAATAACCAAACCTTATGAGGTATCTATACTCAGTTGCAACTTAACTTGAGCCTGTAGAAATATGCTGAGAGCAACCAAAGAAAGTAGTTCCCCGCGAGGTGTTTGAATTTTGAGTGAAATTTAGAGCTTCAAACAATTTTGAATAATGAATAGTTTTTCAAATCCACGTATATTAAGCATCTTTTTATCCCGATACGCATAAAATGTTCAGTATTATTATTTTTTAAAGTGGCGTAACGCGTAGTACTAGTACAACTAGCTCTCAAACTCGCCAGCCAATAATAACTTCTAGCAACCCAGCAGGCTTTCTGTTTACTCAGATTTGCTTTCGCGTGGCCATGACGTCTGGCTCAACTTAAGTTACATTCGAGTTTAGTCTTAAATAAATGGCTAATTCTATGCTTGAAAATTGTGAACACCTATTATTAGATTGTTTAAATTTGTTCAAATTATTGATTATATCCGATCAATAAATTTGTTTTTCCTGTGCTTAGATTTTCAGTGTGTGCACAATCCCCCCATTGTATATTATTATTAGATAACTTGATGTTGATTTAAATGAAGCTCTTTCAATAAAATCTACTATAACATTATTTAAAAATGAACAGATAAAATATTTCCTTTCTAACGATATCTCTAGGTGTACATTTTGGGTTTCTTAAGCGAACACCTCCCTTGTAGCTTTAATTAACCAATAGGTCAAATTAGAGTAAATTCATTGCGACGATATTTTTTATTACTGTATCACGAATGTTGAATCTGTCCGAGCTAAGCTTTTAAAAAATTTGATGGAAACTTATTTTATCTGCCACTGCCTAGAAAACGGCATTGTAAGTTTGACCGTGAAAATATCCTGGAGATCACACTGACCTCAACTGACTGTCTGAGAGGTGTCTGATTTTCGAAATCAATAGGTATGTCGGTCCCCTGCCCCTATACTGTTTTTACACTCATATTCTCGGTTTCCTCTGAAACCAATCGATGGGATACGTGGCTGAACACTTTTAAGCTTCACAATAAAACCACTTTTAAAACAGCCTCTGAACTCAAACTTATTCTGCTCTAAGTGCTTTAAAAACACTTAAACCTGTTTATAAAACTCAAATGGTATGCGTTTGAATAATTTTTCAGTTAAAAGTTAATAAGTGCTTGTATGAAAATGAAATGGAATGTAGAAATGATTGTAATTTTAATAAGTTAATATACAAATTATTTCTTGTCTTATACATATTTTGACCCACAAATTATCAAAGTGTTCTAATAGTACGGGAGCTGGCGTCAAAATCAAATACTCATCTGCCCGTACACGATTTTGATATAACAGGATAGTGTTAGTGGTGCTGATTACGGAATCGAGCGTCAGCTGGTCAGGTAGCGGTGGGTTGAGCGGGGGGAGGGGGTCAAAGTCGCAAAAAAAAGTGAAAAAAATACTCATCTGCCCGTGGATGAAACTTGGTGGGGATGGTAATTTAGACCTTCCTGATTACAAAAATAACCGTCAGCTGGCTGGGTAGCGGTGGAAAGACCGTCAGCTGGGACCTCAAAGTTAGCGAAACGCGTGCTTTTAGTCCGACGCGCCCGTGAATATACGGGCATTCCGCTCTCTGCCTGTGTCTGAGGCGTTTCGGAACAACGGTCGAAAGGTTCTGAGCTTTCTTTTGCTTTGCGCTCGGAGCCTTTCGACATTTTACCATTCATAACATGTTTTTCTGAAATAAAAACTAATTTTTATAAACAGGTTTATGAACATTTGTCCAAAATTTTGAATATAACAAATATTGCATGTGACCGAGTTTTTCGAAAGAGATCTGTTTACCCCATTGATACAAAAAACAGAATGCAAAATACAAGTTTTTAAAAGAATAACTAGATATGTCCGTTTAAAAATTATAATACTAATCTAAAAATATAATTAAATGAAATTTAAAACTGGCAATTAACTATATTTTAATATATTTTTATTTGAAAGTTCATCTAGCTTTTCAATAAAATGTTTCATGGAATAGCATCATTGTTTTTAATAAAGTCTCCATGGAAACGAAAATGTAAATCAAAAGACGATTATATTGAGCTATAAGAAAGTTGGTTTACAAAAAAAAAACACCTATTGAAAATGTTTAAGTCCTTTCAACTAGAAAGATTGATTTTTTTCTTATTGCACATGGAATATGCATTAATTATTGAATATTTCACAGAAAAGTTGATTAAAATCCTGTATAATTCATCACGGGTTCTAAATGGGTATATTTTAAGTAATTTTGAGATATCTTTTTCTAATTTTTTCTGTTTTTTATATGGGGATCATGAGGTTAAATGTAGAAATCATTCAAAAATTATATGACAAGTGAATGGATTTTAATACCTTTCACCTGGTAAAATAAGGTATAAAATATATTGAAAATTTTAAAAAAGAAATTCTAAAGCTATAACTCCAACCGTGCAAGGCGGGGCATATCATATCAGCTAGTTATGAATAAAACAAATAGTGCATAAGACCAAGTTTTTCGAAATTGAATACTTAAGTATGAAATAACAATAAAATATATATTAAAATCCCCTTTCATATTGATATAATTGTAACTAATAACATTTTGCATCATATACCACCTAATTATACACAAATAAAATCCAGTGATAATACCAGTTGTAGTTTATTGGTAGTTTCATCAATGATAATGAGTTTGTAAAAGAGCCGGGTACAAGTCATAAAACTGTCAAGGGCATGTCTGTTTTGTCAGGTGTTGGTCCAGTGTCCATTGAAAATACAACCCTCTACGATACACCTGCTGAGAATCCTTTTTCAACTCCCTTATCGCGCGAAACCAATTAAGTGCACCCCTTGAAGTTTATGGCCCTCTGCAATTCAAGTCTTTGTGTTCTTGTCCCCCCGTGGTGAGTTTTCACAGCTGTCAAATGGTGAGTTTCAAGTTATGTACTTAAATGTTCTGATGAAAACATTTATTAACGTTATCAAGTTAATAATCCAAGTTATTTACTATGATGTTTTGATGAAAACATTTATTAACGTTATCAAAAAATGTAAATAAAAACTAGAAATTTTTTTATTTTATCGGTTCTTGATTCCAAGTCTAATTCCTTATAACATGATTATAATTAATTTATTTTTATTAAATTTATTGTGATATAAATTAAATTTAATCCAACATTCCAACGTATATAGTATCTATATTTGGGTCATTTTCAAAATTTGCTTACTTTTCCCTAAGGTAAAACATGAAAATAAGACAATCATTCCAAATTAAAATTTCTGTGTGAGCTTTATTTCAATTTCGAAAAACTCGGTCACATGCACTATTTGTTATATTCAAAATTTTGGACAAATGTTCATAAACCTGTTTATAAAAATTAGTTTTTATTTCAGAAAAACATGTTATGAATGGTAAAATGTCGAAAGGCTCCGAGCGCAAAGCAAAAGAAAGCTCAGAACCTTTCGACCGTTGTTCCGAAACGCCTCAGACACAGGCAGAGAGCGGAATGCCCGTATATTCACGGGCGCGTCGGACTAAAAGCACGCGTTTCGCTCAACTTTGAGGCCCCAGCTGACGGTCTTTCCACCGCTACCCAGCCAGCTGACGGTTATTTTTGTAATCAGGAAGGTCTAAATTACCATCCCCACCAAGTTTCATCCACGGGCAGATGAGTATTTTTTTCACTTTTTTTTGCAAGTTCGCTTGACCAGCTGACGGTCATTCCACCACGACCCAGCCAGCTGACGGTCATTTTTGTATTCAGGAAGGCCTAAATTATCATCTCCACCAAGTTTCATCCACGGGCAGATGAGTATTTTTTTCACTTTTTTTTGCGACTTTGACCCCCTCCCCCCGCTCAACCCACCGCTACCTGACCAGCTGACGCTCGATTCCGTAATCAGCACCACTAACACTATCCTGTCATATCAAAATCGTGTACGGGCAGATGAGTATTTGAAATTTGACGCCAGCTCCCGTACTATAAAAACCGTAAGCTAGGTGATAGAAGCATCGATTTTGCTAATTAAAGTTAAGTATATTTTGAGTTTTAATATATTTTGCCTATACTAATTTAATCGGGATGGTTTTTATGCAATGGCAATTCAAACTCCAATGTAAGTTGCCTTCTGAAATTCATATTATTAAAAATTTTTTAATGGTTTGTTTGATATAATAAAGGTGCTTGACTTTTTAATTGAAATTCTGATGGAGTTTTTATCACTTCGATAAATCACTTTTAGATTACAAGATTTCCTTGTTATGATCTAGTTTTACTTTTCTCTTCAGTCACGTACGAGTGTTGAAAGTTTGCATTTTAAACGTCTTTAAATGGGTCACTCGTGTTTAGTATACATGCTGAGAGATATTCTTGTCCGAACTGAGCTTAGAGTTCTATTATTTTTCTACCCCCCTTTTGACCTGAAAAATAGGCCTAAATAGCCTAAAAATTTGGTTGTTTTTCAAAAATTTATTTTTAGTGTGAAAAACTTTTTTCATCTACATATTTTTCATTTGCATTTAAAAAGCATCGGTTTATCTTTTAGCTTTCAATTTCATTTCAAAATTTATTTCGGGCAATACGTAACTCAATTTGTTTTTGTCTTTGATTTCATACTTAAAATTTAACCATTTTTGTTAATTTACTTTACAAACTACCGCAATAGGATATCTTAAAACGTTTCAAATATATATTTTTACGAAAGTTGAGATCATAACTGAAAACTAAACTTTTTTTGCAATTTACCTTTGTGTTTGCTTTTCTGCAATATCCGTACGTTATAATGCTGAGAAAGGTTCCAATTTACAGACGGTGATAGTATTTCTTTGCTTTTTTGCTAAAAAGGGTCGGAATGCAGTGAAAGATATTTATATGTAATGGTATAATAGTAAACTTGGCTTTTCTGCTGTAAATGGAATTTATGCAGTGAAACAACATTTACAGATTAACAGTTTCGCTTTTCTTTTAGTAGTCAAAAAATAAAGTCGAAACTTTTAATACTAATTTATTTTAAAGGCATTTTCCCCTATTATGTACTCTTTACTTAATCCGCTTTCAACTTCCATTTAAATTATACACGTTTCATGCAAAACTTTAAATTGTAATTATGCATAAAGTAATACATCTTTAGAAAGAAAAAATCAGTCGGTCGTTGGTGTTTTTTTTCTTGAAAATGATTGAATATTCTTTTTCAATTTGAATTGTGCAATTTTCGTTGTTTTTGTCGTAAATTAAAATTAGAGTCGTAAATCATCATGTTGAAAAACAAAATCACAGTTATGGGTGTTCTTTCTTTCATGGAGAATAATTGAGTATCAGTGGCGAATCCAGGATTTTGGTCTGGGGGGGCTGAGTTTCACAAATAACCTTATTGCTATTATGGGTTGTTCAAATATTAATGTAAGCAACTGAAAGGGGGAGGGGGTGTTGCCAGTGCAGTAACCAGATTTTTGTTTAGGGGGTTACTCAACATCTTTTCTGGGATCTAATCTTAGGAATACTAAGTTTTAGGTGAGATGACTTCGTAAAGTTTTAATTTTGGTGCACTAAGTTTCAAAATTGTGTAAAAATGTCAACTCCAAGTAAAAGGGGGGTCTGGGGGTGTCCTCGCCCAGAAATTTTTTTAAAATATGCCCCTCAAAATAGTGTTTTAGCTCATTTTGAAGCCTTTCAGATTCCACCCAAAGAGCACAACTCATTATAAGCGGCAGAATTTTCAAGGAAAAAAGTTTATAGTATTATGAATTGGAAAATTTCTATGGGGTTTAGGGGTTCCTATTCCAGAAAAAATTTTCAATTTTGCCCCTTAAAGTGACATTTTAACTCATGTTGAGACACTTTAGATTACATCAAAGAGGATCACTCCTTGTAAATCCCTAAAGTTTCTTCAAGGAAAAACCGTACTTATTAGATTCCAAAATTTCGGGGGGGGGGGGGTTAGGGGTCTTCCCCTAGAAAAATTTTGGAATTTTCACCCTTAAAAGTAGGGTTCCGATTCATTTTGAGACCCTTTGGGTAACACCACCGAATGTCCGCAACGTAGTGAAATTTCTTTTTTGCTTTATTGCTATTACCAAAACTTGAATGTCTTATTACTGGGGGGGGGGCTGCAGCCCCACAGCCCCCCTACTGGATTCGCCACTGTTGAGTATCCTTTTGCTATTTTTATTCTGGCGTTCACATGATTATACACTACCTATTGTTAAAAAAAGGAGGAAACACCGTAACAAAACCCTGCTAACCTCTAAATACCACATTGATGGTACTAATTATACCTTCTTCGTCGTTGTCGTCTAATTAATCCGTTCTGTTCGGACCGTGACACTTGGTGTTCCGCACCGTCCCCTAAGCGTGTCCATCCACCCGACTTTCCCAGTCTGACGAAGGACATTTTTTTTTCTATCTTCGTTGTGTTCCGTTATTTTGACGAGTCTTCGGGGTTTTTAACCCACATTCGTCATCGGACTCTTCTTCCTCGTTGGTGTTGGACCTATCGAAGCGACACGGACGACAGCTTTGGCTCGGAATAATTTTTAATTTTTGTCCCATACCATGTTTCCCAATCCCTTCGGTGAGTCGGTAAACTGAGGATCAAGCATGCTTGGGAATTCAACTCACCGCCCTTGTATCGCATTAGGCTGACTACCTAGCCGTGATAGCAGGGTGTTAACAAAGGGGAGGATTTAGGGTTATAACCTCCTCTGATCGAAAAAAGGACTTTTTTTAACATTAGAAGAAGACAAAATTTACCCCCATGTCCTCCCTAAATTCCAATATCCCCCGCCGAAATTTTTTCTGACTATAATACTTCCGTGACATGAATCATGATGCTTAGCACCCATGGGCCCCTCCGTCATGAAAACGAACAAGGGCGGTTTGTGCTCATAAATTAAAATTTTATTTTTTTACTAGAGGTTCTCGATACCCGTGAATAATTTTATCCCTGCTCTTTGTCGTATTCAAGAGGGATTTTTATAAAGTTCATCCCCCCTTTGGAATTTTTGTTTTTTTCTTTCTTGAAAGTCATGTTTAAAAGGAGGGGAGTGGCTTGTCAGACATGTCCCTGATGCTCAAAGATGAATTGAAAGTGAAACCCTATTTTAAAACCCCAATTTCAAAGATGACAGTCCCCCTTCATTCATCCTAAATTTCATAGCTGCCCATATCCATTCGCCTTGTCTTTGTGTACTCAACACCATGCTTTTTAATCTCCCCATTACCTTCCGATGTCTATTTGCATCTCACAGTTCCCGAAACTCCATTGACACAACATTTCGTGTTACGAAAAAAAACACCGATTGCGCAAATGGTGCGAACGAACGACGTCAGGGAGTCGTTGCTCCTCTGCTAACTTAGACGCCACCAACAAAAAAAGTCCCACTATCACCCTCCGTATCTGCATGTTCTGTCGACTCATTAAAAATCAATACTATACGTTTGTCTTGCTTTCCCTTAAGAAACAATTAGCTACGTACTTAAGGGGCCATTCGCAAATGACATGACGCTATACCTTTAGAAGAGCAGAGAGGGGTATGTTGGGGTTCAAACGTTTGTGACATCACATTTTTCAATAGTTTTTCCCTGCCCTTACTAAAAGATTATTTCTTTCACAGTTTTAATTCAGAGGCCATTCCAAGTACTATTATATAAGCATCTAAGGGGTGGGTTGTTTCTTTTTTATTTCTGAGAATGGGAGATATGATATGCCGATATGTAGGGGAGGAATTTAACTGTAAAAAAATTTCCACCAAACACGCTTACTTGATGTTTGAACGGTCTCTAATCAGAAAAAAATGAGTTTATAACTTCCAAGAAACTTATATAATAAAGATTTAAACATTATGTTAAATTTGGTTTAATTTTAGTTTTAAAAAGTATGGTATTACATAGATGCGGAGGTCACTGAAACGGGAGAACTTGTGACACAGTAGGTAGAGATGGGTAAAAAGCACTTGAAAAACACTATGTAATGTAATTTGTGAATGATCCCCTGGGGTGCATAGTACTCTGGTCACATGTCGTTGGTCGAACGATACCGTTCATTAGGTTCGAAATGTTCGAGAGAAGCTAATGAGACCTTTTGTGGGGGTTTTCCAACCTTAACGAAGTATTGCTCGTTCCCATCCAATTTGTCTCTTATTAGGACTTCAGGGCGGTTGTCTGAGTGTCAAATTAAAAGTCCTTTTGTAC
Source organism: Tetragnatha versicolor (assembly GCA_024610705.1). NCBI lineage: Eukaryota > Metazoa > Arthropoda > Arachnida > Araneae > Tetragnathidae > Tetragnatha > Tetragnatha versicolor. The sequence continues at coordinate 4,175,296 of JANDEH010000020.1, forward strand.
GTCTTTTCTCTGATACTGTTATATTCGTTAGCATATGTGAGGGAAATATCCATTTTGACCGTACTTCATTTTGGTTGCATTTTTAAATTTTAACGTTAAATCATTTTATTTTGTAGCGACAAACTTATTTTGAATCGATTTATTAAATTGTGTCTTCAAGGAGGAATTGTTAACTTTAAACATTTAAATTTTGTAAAATCGTACTAAAAAAGGAGGTATTTTTTTCGTCCTATTTATATCAAACATATAAAAAAGCCTTACGGTACTATATTTTTGAATCTAATGATTTGCATCGTTTTTTAAATTTTTCTTTTAGATCAAATTACTCATTTAATCTATATTTGATGATATTTCTATTTTAATTTCTTGCTCCTGCCAATAGTAGATTTTTTAAGTAGCTATTCTTTAAAATGCTTTTTCAAGTACCAATATGTTATTCATTGTCAATATCTTTCAAAAGCACCTGCTGCCCAATAGACTATTTCGACAGCCCTTGAGTTTACGGTTCAGGTTAATATTTAATTTCTCAATGATCATGGGAATCGGAATATTTAGCAGATGGTGGAATCGAAAAGGGACTGATAAGAAACATGTGCTGGTGTGAGCTTGTGGGAACTAAACGAATTATGTAATTTGTCAGGTACAAATGCAGTGCAAGTGCTATTTATTTCACTCCTTCCTTTTAAAAGTTAAAGTATAAATTAAATGTTTTATTTATCACTAGTTGATTCGAGTTCATATGATGTAGATGTGAGGATGGTGGTATTATTTGAGTAAAATGATTCTTTAAACGGAAGGAAATCTGAAAATTATATTGCACCTACCTTGAAATTAAAACTAGGCAAATTGTTTTGTAATTTACATATCTGGCTTGTGACATTTTCTTTAGATATTCACATAACATTCATGTTTTTTTAACTGTTGATGGTTTTTTCTATTAGAAGCAAAAAAGTGGCCTCTATATTTTAGGACTGAACTTTATGCCATGCAAATATTTCACAACTGATTAATGTTGGTTGGTACACAACTTAAATATGTCCCATTCTGGTTATGTAATAGAATTTCCAAATGAATCTGGGTACGTCTGCCAAATATGTGCCATACGCAGACAGTGTCTAGAGATTAATCTGGAGTTTTAATGTCATTTACTTACCACGACACAGTAAAGTTTCTTCAGACTGTCTCAACGATTTCATCCATTATTCGATGAGTAAACTTATATATTTTGGTTCTATTTCCGACTCTTATCAACTTTACCTAATTGTGTTCTCGTTGTGTAATTATGTATGGGGGGGTGTCCTGAAGGACATTAGTGGATGCTCTTGCCAAATATGTTCGGAATTCCAAGGAGGGCGTCTAAGAGCTCTTGTATAATGACAATGTGATTTGGCTTATGTCTCTTTTTATCTTCCCTTTTATTGTGTCGTGAATAAAGCTAGTAAAACTTCTATCGCTTCATCGCTGTTGTTCACCTTGGAAACTTTTTTGGGATTGATTTTTATTCGTGTTTTGTGACTCACTCCTTCTAATCGGAAACTCAGTCAGTCGAGTCGGAAATTACCCTTGTCGAGAAAAAAGGAAATTAATCTAGAATGTTTTTTTCAGGAAAGAGAGTAACTTGAGGGTTAATTTGCCCGTTACTACTACAACCTTGTCGTTAAGTTGTAATAATACGCACCGACCTTTTATGAGAACCGCCGCACTTGCTAGCTTGGGATAAGGTTTTCTTTCACCAGACAATGCGAAAGAAGTGCTTAGCGAATTAATGATGTGATATCTTGGGATAATAAGTTTTGGCTATCCCCTTGTTGACTAAAATTAGTGTACTGGGATGTGGTATAGCTCCTTGGATGTTCTGCATCATCTTGAAGATTTGTAATATTTTTGAACCCCTGCTCCCTATGTTGTGTATTTTCGGTTCAGGGTTCACTTTGGGAATTGTGGTAGTAGTTAAAGTAATATATTTGTATGAGTTATAGAGCCAATTAAAAAATATTTTGTTAAATGTTTTCGAGTTTTATGTTGCCAATCTACTTGGAGGTTTTTTTCTCTGCGGGAGCTTAGTACTGTACTAATACATCATGTATTATACTACATTTTTTATGGAATGTATGGGTTTTGTTTGCGTAAAAAAGGATGTTCAGCACACTACGAATGTGTGTTTTGAAAGTTTTAAGCAATTATTCCGATTTCTGTCTTTCATTTAAATTTCTTCATTAGTTATGCAAGGGAGAATGATGTATTTCGTCGCGACACAACAAATAGTTCCGTTTCCTGTTTGCCCTGTGTCTTAATAAAAGTGTCTTTTAGGCATTTGAGTATTTGAAGTCCTCTGTGAAGTTGTAGCCGTATTGAAGTGAATAATTCGCATTCAATGGCAATACAGACACCAGCAATGACAACACGTTAACTTGGTTGTTAGCTGTTCTAAAGTGAAGACTACCTTGTAAGGCAACAACACAGTTTATTGAGCACAAGTAAATACAGGAGAGAATATATATACACACACTTAAGAGTTACAGTTAAAGTTAAGAATGTAAACTAAGTTAATGTAGTTTAATGCAAGTTAAAGTTAATCTGTAACATAAGCTCTTGGCACAATTAGTTGCCATTTTAAAAACTATGGACTGGCTTTCTGATATCAATGTATTGCTTGTGTCCATACTTGTATAATATACACGAACGCGCGAACGGCGTTCGCAGAAAATTTTGCCCTCTGCAGAAAATTTTTTGCAGAAAAACTACAAAAAAATTTTTTTTCATAAATTTTTCTGCAGAATTTATTTTTGATCGATAAATTTTTCTTATGTTTTTCACCAAATGCTTCCATCCGCGGAATCGCGATTTTAGGAAGAATCGGAATCGCGGAAGTCGGAAAATCGCAACTTCTCCCGGGGGATTTACACCACTGCTGTAAAAGAGACATCAGCGACATTTTCGGCATATTTTAGTACCCGCTACTCACAAAAGATGGCGCTCGTCATTTGGTTTATTGGAATAACAATTGACGAGCGCCATCTTTTGTGAGTAGCGGGTACTAAAATATGCCGAAAATGTCGCTGATGTCTCTTTTACAGCAGTGGTGTAAATCCCCCATCAGTTCCGTTTTTGCTCGCGGAGTTTACCGTTTCATCCGCGATGCTTTCTTGGACGGCCGCGGACGTTAAGGTGAAGTCGGCTTCGTATCGCGTTGTTATTGCGATGTAGAAAAAACAACTTTACCGTAGTTAGAAGCCAACAAGTCCGGAAGTAAAAAAATGGCGATTTTTCGCGAAAGTTCCGTTTTTCTGGCTTATGGGGTTTTTGTAAGTTGCAAAATTTTTGAAAGGCTACTTTGAGAAGCAACTTAAGAAAATAATTCAGTTTTTTTAATCGAGTTAGATTATAACCTGTATTACATATCTGATATGATTTGAGATTCTAATAATACTTTTAAAAATTCATTTGACTTTTTCTTCACTTAGCAAAAATTTTATTGGTAAAAAAATTCAGTAATTTAATTATATTTAAAGTAATCAATAAATTATCCTAGTATTTAACTGATTTCCTAAATTTTCATCTGATTTTAGTTGCATTTTGGTTATTTTCATGCAAATGAAGATAACGTGAAATATGTATCTTTCTTTGTTTAAAGATATTTTTATCTAGACTATCAATATTAATGACTAGTTTAATGCCAGTTTAAAGTTCTTAAAATCCTCCCGAGTATAACCCAGTTAAATTAAATTTTTTCTTGTTAAAATTATTTGTTTCACACATTAAAAAAATTATACATAACTAAGCTCACGCGCTTTTTCCTCTTTTTTCATCTTTAGATAAACTCATCCCTGCAATTTGGGTATTTCAGTAATAATGTTTTCTTTTTAGAGAGAGTGATATTTAAAAATGTGTAAATTCTTGCAGAAAATTTTTTGGAAAAAATTTAAGTTCGCAGAAAGGTTTTTATTTTATTCAAGTATGCTTGTGTCAGTGATTGTCATTGCAAGTCTATTTAAATCTTCACCAATGGGAAATAACTAATCATGGGAAAATAACTCAAAACTGTTTTCTTTTGTTCTATTGCGATTGGTACAACTTCAACCATAAGATCGTGCCCATGTTTTTTTCCTCAAAATGTTTGAAATTTTGCTTATTATAATTTACAGATGGGCCGATTTTGGTTTTAGAACTAATTAACATTAGAAACAAATATTCCCATCCAGGTTAGGTTTTTCAAGGAGGGGTATTTTGATTTCTTAATTCTTTGTGTGTTGGGGGAAACTTTAGCCTTTGGTTTATATCCTTATCCATATTATTCCAAGAAAAGGTTAAATACCCGAGATAATTAAAAAAAAAGTATGCAGAAGTAGGTTTGCTGTCGAACCCCTCAGTTTTACTGAATTCCTCACCTTAGGTGGGGTCCCAATCCTGGTTGATATAATTCAGGTGTAGAGATAATTCATTACAAGTTCATCATTAGCATCAAGCGAAATCGGATGCTTCTAAATGCAACAGTGTTTCTCCTATAACAATCGTTCTCTAAGAAGAAAAAAGGAATGAGCTTCGTTGGATAAGATTCTTCCACATCCGAGAAGAGGAAGAGTTGGCAGGTTGCCGTTCCTCTCGGTTTCTGTTTACCTGGCACTTGCGAGGGTTCGCCCGTGATGGATTGTGTGCGCTGCGCCCTGTTCACACTTCCCGTTTTATGTGTTTGATCTTCTTTTGCTTCTTCTTTGTCATGTTTTGCGATGCATCAGTGGCTTGTTATTTTATTCCGTCGATCTTCTTCTTCTTCTGCAATTCCAGATATATGACATAGAACTCTTATACTTTTCAATTTAAGGTTCCATTGGGTATTTTGCATTTTTCTTTTCTTTTCTTTTACATCCTCGTGGACCCCCTCATAATTTTCGATAATCTTCAATAACATCATACATATTTCCTCATTCTGTGCATTATTTTAATACTTTAGCAAAAGTATTTATTGAATACTTTTATTAAAAAGGATCTTTAATTGAGTAAAGCAACTGGCGTTACTTATTTAAGTTCTCCTCAACTTAAAATTGTCTTTTTCAAGATCCGGCCAAAAGCTCTAGCCTTCTTGTACAACCTTGTAGAATTTGGGCTTCCCAAAAACTTTTACTCTTTTGTGTACTGGAACAGTGTTGTTTAACTTCTGGAGGTATCGGGATTTTAAGCATATCTCCGGGATTCATCAATTTTCCCCTTGGCGTCAAATGTATTTTTTCTCTTGTGTTCTGTAAATATTTTTGTGTAAACTTAAACTTATTATCTTTCGTAATAAAATTTGAGAACTCTTTCCAATATAATAATAAAAAATAACGCGCGCGCATGCTTGTGTGTAGCTTTGAAGCAGCTCACATCAGCAAAAGTATGATTAATTAAGAAATTTTTTGTAATGTCTCTATCCTGTGCAGGTTTTTTCTTCCTGACACACCTCTAGTTCTGTCCATGATCGTATACGTACAACAGTTTTCTCTTTGCAGAATTTTCAACTAAAACGAATAAATTTGCTTCATGGCTGTCTTTTGTTCACTGTCAAACTCGGACATTAAGCAATCCCTCGTTAAATAAACACAATCTTCTTTCGCAAAGCACCACCTTACATCACTGACCGACCTTAGCGTTCATTCGGCTAGTATGCTATTCGTTACAAAATAAAGTTAAAACATTAACATCCAGTTACCAAGGTTGAAAAAAAACATGTATTTTTAATAAAAAACATGTTTTATTTGTTTTAAACATGTTTTATTTGTTTTTTCACCCTTGACAAAGAAATGCTTAGAAAACCCATGATTTTTAAAAATTTAAATTTGATTTTTGAATTTGAAATTAGATTAATCAAGCTAGACTTTTAAATACACCACAAACAGTTCGTTCATTTAAATGATTTTTGCAAGTTTTCTTCACAGCATTGTGCCCTTTATCAAGTAATGTACTACCTATGTCATGACGATTTGGTGGTTTGTACCCAACTTGACACCATCTTTTTAAGCTTTGAGTGATCGACACTTGAAAATGGTGATTTTGTTGCCTAAATAAAGGGAGCAACTTGCTAAAAATATATGCGTTTTAAACAAGGTTTTTTTGCTTTATTTTAAACGAGTGCTGTCCATAGACAACACACGCATGCTGTGTCCCATCCAATATATCTTAATGATGGAAGTCTTGATAGGGCGACCCACCCTTCATTAATAGGGGCGTTAGTCGTCTCTCACAGGTGCCCATTGATTTTGATTCCCTCTATCTATTGGTGACGACATTCACCCCGTGACATTTCGACAGAGCAATTTCGCGCGCTTTTGCTCGTTAATCCGCCCGTTGCTTAATACCCCATCAGCCCAGAAAAAAACTTTGAGGGATGGAACTTTGAATGGGCTCCTTAAAGGCCCATCCATGATCGTAAGAATTTAATTAAAACTTTGGCAGCGTCTTCTGCTCTTTCTGATATAAATTGTTATTGCTAGTGCTAGGCTATTCATTTTTATTATGAGGGTTCCCCCAGAAGATTAAGATTTTAGAAGAGGTTGGGTACTGTAAGCTATTTCTCATCAATGCAGTTCTAGACTTAGGTAACTTTTTATAGTTTTTAGGTTAAACAGGGTTGTTGTTTTTTTAAGGTTTCTTAGGCTATTTTAAATTTTTAGTTTGTTTATAAGGGGTGAATCTGTGCTCTTCAAGAAGAGTGTTATTTGCTTGAGATATAAAATTATGTTGACTACTATTTATAAAAAAATCCTGTTAATGAGATTTCTTTAAGACTAGAGGTTAGATCAGGCATGGCCAACCCGCGGGCCGCATGCGGCCCTCCGGGTCATTTTGTGCGGCCCGCGAAGCTCTCTGAAAACTCTCCAAAAAGTAGCTTCAAAACACTTTTTAGCAAACTAAAATTCAAAATTTTTTCGGGGGAGAACCCCCGACCCCCATATACCTCTAAGATCAGGCTTTGCAAACCCGCGGCCCGCATGCGGCCCGTTTTGAAATAATTTTGTGGTCTGCAAGAATTTTTTAAAAAAGGTTGAAGGTTTAAAGGTTAAAGTTTTAGGGTAAGTTAAGGCCCCCAAAATTCGGACAAAGTGTACCAAATCACGTTAAAGTCTGTTAACTCGAGTCGTATTTCCAAAAATTTTTTCTGGGGGAGGATCCCCATATCCCCCTTTAGTAACTAGGAACTCTATTGTTCACAACTTTTTTAAGATATTACTTCAGTCAGGTGCAAATTCTAACTAAAAATATTTTTTAATTTATGCATTGAACCAATTAAATATGCATGGGGGCATGAGAGGAAGATTTGGGTGTACTTTTTCCCGATGCAAAAATCTAGCTGCAATTTTTAGAGAAAATTTAGGTCTTCTCGAAATAAATTTCTAAAAGCGCCACAGGATCCTTATAGTTTCGAGTGATTCCAAGTGTTTTTAACGGCACCTGTTTAGTTCCTGTGGATATACTACAGAAGGTATTCTTGGGGTTGCTCCTTAAGGTAAATTTAAATAAATATTTTATTTAGGAATCTGTCGAACTAAGAGCAAAGGATCTAAGGAACTCCCTAATTTATATACCTATAATTTATTCAATTTACTTCACTGTCATTCTGTGCACCTAATATCGTAAAATTTTATATGCGGCCCGCGAGAGTATTGTGGTTTTCCAAAGTGGCCCTCAACAACATTTGGGTTGGCCACCCCTGGGTTAGATGGTATTTTCACCCCTTTTTAAGAATTAGGTATTTTTAAAGAAATATCTGCAGTGTAGAGTTGTGAATTTTTTAAGATTTCCAGTGTCTTCCTAGAATTCAATTCGTTCCAGAGATGGATAGCTAGTTTTTCGAACCGTGAATTTACAAATTAATCTAAAAAGTCATGGAATTTCAGTTCCATAATTGAGTGTGAATCATGTATTGAAAAAAAAATATCGCACTGTGTCTTTTAATTCAGGCATACTCAGCCTTTCAATTGCTCGTAAACCAAGCTGTTCGAAGTGATCAATACCTGAAAAAGTGAAGAAAAAAATCCTCCCCTTTAATACTCAAAGGGCACCTTTCCCATAATCACGATTAATCGGGGATCCATTCGCCCATTAAGGTTAACCGAACGAACGACAATAGAAGGGGGGACACCGAACCATTAAACTCCCATCGAGGCCCGTATCTCTTTCTCTCTGCGCTCGATCGGATGAAGAAAAACCCTTACCTTGGCTCTCGTCCAGAGAAAGTTTTGCCAACAAATGGTGCATATTAGTGTTGGTACAAGTCTTTTTTTTATTATAGTATTGCTTGCCTTGTGTTTGGGCCGTAGCGATTTGCTTTGCTTTCCGCAGGTGCGGCTTTTGCCCCGTCATGCGTCCGCATTATTTTTAGCGGCCGAGGAGAGAAGTGGGTCAAGAGTGTTTTATATAGTCATCGCCAGAGAGAGAGAGAGAGTTGAGTGGTCGTGAATTTGACGGATTTTTTTTATTTATTAAGGAGCAGCGGGAGTGGTGTGAGGATGGTGTGGCCCTATTTGGGGATTGCTGTTGTTTGTTTTCTGAAGTAGTTGTATTTTGAGAGGTGGCAGGAGTTAAGAATGTAGAAGGTTTTTTAAATGTTTTCGTGTTCAGAAGTTTTTATCCATTGAGATTTGTTAATTAGCCACTTGTTTTTAAAGAAAAACATCTAAGAGAATGGCTCTTATGATTTTTTATTGAATTGTTATACGGTTGCTTGACTCTCAATCTGATGGTGGTGTATCCATGATTTTATCCTAAAGTAGCTCCCCCTTTACTAAACTCCAATCAGCTAAGATTTTTCTTTAGTATTCATTAAAAATTTTTAATATGGTAAGTCATACAAAGCCTGTCAACCTTTTTAGGCCATTTTAATAATTCAGATTTTGTTTTATTATTCTTCATATCAAAATGGTATTTTTCCCTGCTCCAAAACCCCATTTAGGCACTTGCATCCCTGCGCATGTTTTTTTTGCCATATTAAAAATTTTTAATGATTAATTAAGAAAAATCTTAGCTGATTGGAGTTTAGGTTGACAGGTTTTGTATGACTCTAGAAACAATGTCTTACTTTAATATCCTTAACTTTAATCTTTTAATGTATAAAAGAATCTAAAGCATTCATCAGTTTTTATACCTTAAAAATAATGAAAGAAATATGTATGTGTGTGTGTGTGAAAATGTCCAGCCTTAAAAAAGAATCAACTCCTTATTGTCTTAAAAGTTTATTTTAATTCTTTGAAGTACAACTTGTTATTTAAGGGCCTTGAAAAGTCTTTGCTCTCTCATCATCTTAAATGACCATAAAAGTCTAAAAAGTAGTGTTCTTTTTATATAAAAATAAGCAAATACACAAACATCTATAAATTTGCTTCCTGCAAAATTTACTTTTTCCTGATGCGATCAACCTTGTGGATTTCCTTTTCCTAATTGAAATCTTAGCCATCAGTTTTTAAGTAGCATTTGTGGTTGTCTTACGGATGTTTGCACAGCAAAGCTGTGTTTATTTTTATCTCCTTAACCAAATTGGTACAAGGTCACAATACGACGAAACCAAGTCGAAAAACTATTTTCTTTGTTTTCTTCATTTTTGTGAAAGGTTTTAAATAATAAAATTTTTTTACTAGATGTCATTAATTTTGTCTTGCGCAATTGCAGGGAATGAAATCATCCAAGCTTGGAAGGGGGAAAATGTCATCCTCTTAAACCAGTTTACTAATAAAGAAATTATTTATTAGTTAGCGTAAAAAATGATTTAACTTGTGGTAGTTAAAAATGATATTCACCGAAGCGTAGCTAAGCTTTATTTCCTTGTCCAAAGACCCTAGAAAAAGTTAATTACCCATAAACTGGAATTTATTTATGTCTTGAAAATCAAGTAGATTGTGAAACTAAAAGAAAACATTTTTATCAATTAATCGAATGTCATTTAAAGTTGGATTTATGCATGTTTTCGCGCTGAAAATACCACGCACGGTTGGAAATTGGATGGAGTGCGAACGACGAATTGGGGGAGCACTGGAAGCATGGGTGCTGCTGCCCTCTATCGTAAACAAGTGGAGTTATATTTTGACCCGAACTTCTCACCTATAAGTTGATAGGAGCTGTTGAAATATTAGTTGTTAAAATAATTGCTTGATGTATAAATTAAAATATGCTCGATCATATGAAAAGGTTTGCAACGTTTGAACCGATGTCAATAATAAATTCACAGTGAAATATTTTTATGAGTAAAACTTGTCAATCTTACTTTGAACTTTACTCCTTTAATGGTAGCGTATACTACCGCTAGATGGCAGATTTTTTAATTCAAGATAATCCTTTATTCCCGTGTTTATTATCTTAATTATTTTACTTGGTAGGTATCTGTAACAGAGAAGCGCTTTAGGTACAGAGGAACAAAGTTATTTTTGTTCATTAAAATTGCTAATTGCATTTTTTGAACTGATTGCCACCAAGCGATTTCTCAATTCTTTTAAGATTTTAAGTTTGCTGTAGCATATTACCTTTCTTCTTGTAATCTTATGAAAGAAAATATTTAAATTTAAAATCAATGGGACGTTGTTTTAGTTTATTTCAAATTTTAAATTACGTTTTTCAGTATGGTGCTCTGATGTTTTGAGGTACTAGTAAAACGTTACCTTAGAATTGTTATAATACTATTTGAATTGCATGTTAAAAGATCAGTATTTTGTGTAATAAAAATGAAAGACGTATTTTTAAATCTTTATGTTCCTATGTTATTTAATAAATATATAAATAATAATATTCTAAACGTTTTAAAATTATCTAAGCGCTATAATTATCTAAAATTTTCCTATTCTTTCTACTAAAAACAAATATCGCTTTGAAAAATTTAAAATGGAAAAAAGTACTTTACTTCCTTACACATTGTTATTACTTATACGACACTGAAGTCTCATCTCTGTTTTTTATGGTTGTCAAACATAATCTCACTTTGTTTCAAAACACGGCTTCTTTTGTCAGCTGTCTGCATTCATTCAGAACCAGAGAGGTCAGATCCTGCTGTTAAATCCTCCAATTTCTGCCGTCTCGGTCAGATTCCGCCACAAATCGTCGCCAGAGCACCCAAAACGCCGTTTTTATTCGCTCTTTCGATGTTTTAAATGACCGTCGAAACCGAGTGCCTCAGGGGTGACCCTCGGGACGTTCGATCAGCCCTCATCATCATCTTTTTTTTTTCTTCGAGAAAGCATTAACCTAGAAACTGTTGTTAACGTTTAGTGTAATTGAAGGCTCCAAGGTGATGTTTTTGTTTTGTTTAGCATCATTTGTTTGTTGCCTTTGCTGTTAATGTTGTGTCATTCTAACTATTGAGACTTTGCAGCAGTTTAAAGATTAGTTTTAAATTCGTTGAATAAATTTAAGTTTAAGTTGAGTTGTATTTAGGGGAGGGGTTTTGGGGTTCACCCCTTTCCGAAATGTTCATGATTACTTATGACTATTTCCCCCCTTGAAAATTCGGCAGCTATAACAAACAAGGTATCCAAAAGGTCCCAAATGTTCAAACATGAGTTAAAACATTACTCTCACGACTGTATTCACCACTAATTTGACCTAAAATTAACCTGAAATCGAGCTTTCTCGGTAACTCTGATTGGCTTAAAACTGATTTTTCTTTTTGAATTACCAATTAGAAGTCTAACCCCCCTTGAATTTTAAGTCTGCAGGAAAACTTATCTAGCTGCAAATTAGCAACTGATATTTCAGATTATTCCATGTTTAGACAGTTAAAAATTTTTGTGTGCTTTTTATAAAGTTTGTAATTTCTTGGAAAATATTTTAATGATAAGAACTTGATTTCAAACCCCTATGATAAACAGAATTTTCTGCTTGTTGGGTAGTTTCAATAAGTGCTATGCTTTTTTAAACGCTTTTATTCTACTTGCATTTGGCGGCGTTTTACGGGTGGAATTTTAAAACTCGATTTTCGGGCACTTCCCGATATGTTAGGGCCCCGATCGCATCGGTGTTACACATCGGTGTAACCCTCATGACACTCAAATATCCAACCATTATCTAGTCAAACAACCAATGGATTAAGTTAATTAACGAGTATTTTTAATTAACAAAAAAACCGGAATTTGAGACCTTTCCCAAAAGTCTATGCCCCCCTAAAACGTGAAGAATTGTGTATTAGGCATAACTTCGTCATATTCAAAAGTCAAAACGAGAATTGCCCAGTAATTACGATAATTATAGACGATTAATCACTTTTTTTTGTCCAATTCTTGTACATAAAAATTTCAGGCACTTCCAAACGATATAAAGTTCTGAAACTTTGCACCATGGTGTTAACCCGATGACAATGCAATATTCAATAATCAACCAGTCAAAACCTCCGTAATTAAGGTAATTAACGAGTGTTTTTAATTATCCGTTTAATTCAAATTTGAGACACTTCTGTGAAGCCAATGGCTCCCAAAACCTGTAAGATAATATATTAGGGTATATGACTACAATATTCAATCTTCAAAACATGATTTCTTACCTTCCAATTAAGATAATTAGCGATTTTTAAGATAATAACCGCGAGAAAGAAATCGCCAGAAGAGCGAGAAATCGCCGAAAATTGGTGTCATCCCGAGGAATCGCGAGAGAAGAAAAATATGCTACTTTTATAATTTATGGACTTCTGAAAACACTGGATAATAGTGTTTGCTCCTTGATACACTAATTCTGAGTTTTATTTTTGTCTGGGCTTACGATTTGTTATTTTTATTTTATTGAATGCATTTTCTTTTTCTTGTGAATCTTTTTGATATCGATGGATTTCATTGGCAAGCGAGCGGATGCGCGGTTAATCGCTCCGCTTTGTGATTATAACGTACCCCTAGCAATATTAAATAGATTTTAATTAATTTTGTTGTTTCTCGTGTGTCACCCCTCCCACAAAATTGGGGGATCGGCTCGGATTAAGTCGCGAGACAATTTTTTTCGTCGTCGCCAGCGCTGAACTGTTGTTCGCAAAGCCATCATATTGTAGAAAACTAAAATTATAAGATTAAACATAAGATTGAATATGGTTGAAATAAATATATTTTTTTAAAGTTTTTGTTTTTAAAAATACCATGACCAAAAAGTAAAAAATAAAATAAGTAAAAAAAGATTTTTTAAAAAACGCTTTTATTGAAGTGTTCTAAAAAGTCAAAAATAATTTATTCGGTTTGACAAATAATTTATTGGGAAATAGAAAATATTTTTGGTAAGTAAAAAATAACTGATTTTCTAATCACTAAAAATAAAAGCGTGGGCGCTAGTAATTCTTCATTCACTATTTATTCTAACTTCTTTATTCTATGTTCTATGAGGTAAATTTACAAATTTCTCATTTTAGAGGTTTGGGTGGGATGGATTCATTTTAAATTCTCTATTAGGTATTTTTATTTATGTAAAATTACACATAAATACCGATGTAATGGCCTAGTGGTTAGAGCATCTGATTGCAAAGCCGTACGTCGGGGGTTCGAATTCCCGTTCGGCATTTATGTTAGTGTTACTGTCCTTATTGTGTGGGTTGAATTTACCTATACGGGTCCATACCTTCAGGTGAATTTGTACAAATTTTATAAAATAAATAAAAAAAGAATTGAAATTTTAAAAATATATAAATTACTAGCGCCCACGCTTTTATTTTTAGTGATTAGAAAATCAGTTATTTTTTACTTACCAAAAAGTTATTTTCTATTTCCCAATAAATTATTTGTCAAACCGAATAAATTATTTTTGACTTTTTAGAACACTTCAATAAAAGCGTTTTTAATAAATCTTTTTTTTAATATCAATTCGTTTTTAAAAATCCTCTCCATACGATACCATAAAATAAAAAAAAATGGATGATGTATTAAAGTATCGGTCATTTCAACCCTTTATGCCCCAAGAATTATTTCCTCATCATCATCATCCAAAAAATGTCAAGTTACGTAACTGCAACTATAAGTAAACTAAATTTGGCCTTACATGACGAAAATTGGACGAATTTGGAACATTGAGAAGTGGGACTTGCAAGTCCCGTCGGGACATAAAGGGTTAAAGAAGTAAATAGCATTACTAGTTGGATTGCTGATTTATGCGTGTTACAAGCTACGGCTTAAAGAACTGTAAACCAATATCTCAAGAAGATCTTTATCGAATCCATTTAATTTTTAATTTTATCGCCTTCTTCAATAAATGGTTCGATAGAAATTCGGTTCCGATTGGGAATTGTGGGTCATTTTTTGGCGCGTGCCAGATCAGTGTCACCTTTCCCACGGACACGTTCAGTCCGCAACCAACTCCTATACAAAGTGGTTCTGTAGCTATGTGGAACAGATTTGCAAACTTAATGCATATGTGTTCTTTTGCGCATAACTTGAGAGTCTGGCTTTTGAAATGGCAGTTGTGGAAGCCTTGCTGCGCTTAATGTGGAAATTTTTGGTCACAGTAACGTTTTAGTTCCTGTTGGATGGTTTCTTATTTTGTGAAATTCGAATGTGCTGATGACACCTTTCTTCGACACTTCTCCGAAAAAGTAGTTTTTAGACGCAACATTTTTTTGTACTCCGATTAATCATTTGAATTGAATCACTTTTTAAGTCATCTTTTTTAGTTACCCTTGGGTTTGGTTTTTTTTTGCAATTTTGCCTTGCATCTTATTTATATTATTTTAGTTTTAAGTATGATCCAACAAACATTTGTAGTTTCAACAAGATGCTTTGCTCAATATATCTGTAGCAAAGAATTTTATCATCATGTATTCCCCCAAATAAAAATTCCATCCCCCTTTTAACTATAAAAACACATATGAAGCAAAAAGGTACCATATCTATCCCTCTCCTTCATTCCAAATAGTTGATATTCGATTATTTAATATGGCATCTGCTTTTTTGATGAATGATATTAATATACATTCCACACATTTGTACTGTACAGAGTTATCTAATAATAAACTCGTCATTCCTTGAATCATATATTATGTATACTAAATCATGTGCTAGAAGATGAAGATCAAACAACCCCAATAAAATGCTGAATGAGGAAATTTATATCATCTACCTGTCTAACAGCGTCATATTCAGTGTTATGTGCTGTGCTAATTAAACTAACGTTCAGCCCTATCTTTGTCGGAATTTCCTTGATATCCCATCTACTTCCATTGATTGATTGAGTATAGAAATTAAATAATAGTTTAAAATTTTTATCCACTTCTGCTAAGAAAGTTATTCAACGTGTGCAGCATGTTCATACCTACCTCCCAAAACTAGTGATGGGCAAAATCGATAATTTTAGGTATCGAATACTTTGGTATCGAATACTCATAGGTATCGAATACTCTGGTATCGAATACTTATAGGTATCGAGTATTTTCAGGTATCGAGTACTTTTTTTCAATGTCGGGAAACGAACCTGAAGGGACAATTTTTTTAGGGCCTATCCATAATCAGACTAATATTCAAAAAACTGAAAGCGATACATCAAAAAGCCCCGTAGCTACGGGTCTGGAGGTGGATAGAGGCGAAGGATTTGGCGGGGGAAAAACCTAGCCGCGTCAAATTTCTCTCGCGGATGATTAACGGCTTGGGTTTGAGCGTTGCAAAATGAAAACGGAAACAGGCTGCGTTTGATCTACAGTAGGTATTATAAAGATTACTTCATTAAAAAATTTAAAACGAAATATGTGAATAAAGTATCGATACTTTTGTGGGTATCGAATACACTCGATACCTGTGCCTGTGGGTATCGAATACACTCGATACCTATAGGTATCGAGTACTTAAGTATTTGGTATCGATACCTGCCCATCACTACCCAAAACTTTCCAATGTAGTAGTTAATCCTTCTTCGAGTCGGAACATTTTTCCTTTATGCAAACTGCCACGTTCCGTTCCTGAACTTTCTCTCCAGAGATTCAGATGCTATTCTTTGGAATCGTGAGTGAAAAGTTACCTAGACATTGATTGGATACTTCTGAGGGTGTATCCAGCCACACCTTACCGTGCACAATAGATCGCCGCGGAGGTCTGTTCTATTTTATTTGAAGCACCTTGGACTGAGAGCAGCTTAGTACCCCCGTGAGGGTGTGACGATCACGCCCTTTTGTTATTTTAACATCCCTTTTCAAGGTGTTATAATTAGTCGTAGTCTTCATCTTATCGACCTATATTTTATAAAGATTCAATCAGGAGCCTCAAATGCTCTTACTAGACGTGACTCAAACAAGGGCGGATTTGGGAGCAATCCTTCTTCGAGATATAAGTCCATTCAATGCTGCTGAATTATTGGTTCTGAAGTAGTATTTGAATACTTCCAGGTACGAGTCCTTTTATCCCGCAGTTTTGGAAATTATTCATCCAAAATGAAAATGAGACATGGATTTGAGTGGTAAACTGGATTGAGAAAAAAAAATTTCGTAGCCATCTTAATCTTTAAAATTTGCTTTTTCTGTATGAATTTTTTTGGTATGAAGAGTAAACTTTTTAATATTTGATTTTTCATATTAAGTATTCAAAAGTGAAAAGTTTATCCTAATAATTTGATTTACTGAATACTCAAGGGTTGAAGTAAAATTGAACTTCTACCATTTACTTGATTGAATAATGGAATTATTGTACTGTTAGGTGTGTTAGATACTTAACTGTTAGGTTAGAGTTAAGTAATATGGCATGTTTTTTCCTTATCTGTAATTATGGCATAGAACTCATACCTTTAAAGGTAATTTTCATGCAATTTTATATAAAATCCTTTCTACGTTCGGTTTCGAGTGAATAATTAACTCTTCCCGGTCCTTTTAGGAGAAAAATCCGGTCTCCCTCGCAGGTAGGTCTTCAACCGCCAACGTGTCATCATACCGAACAACCTTCTCAAGGTCTTCTCCTCAACCTCTTTAATTATTCTTAACCACTTTTCTCTTTTCTTCTGGAATGTCTCTCGAAGGTACATCGTGGGCATTCCGGTACTACTTGGAAGAAAGTGCTTTGATGTATTTTTCCAATAGATACATGCGTGCACCATATTTATACACCACACTCAGTGTTTTTATTTTTTTTCGCCCACTTGTGGCGTTGAACCCACCCGTGGGGGTTGGTCGAACTTTGACTCTCGGTCGGTTAATCTTTGGCGACGTTAATAAATGTCGAGATTCGGCTCCCTCATATTTCGGCGTGGGAGGGTGACTGGAAAGCGATCGGTTGGTCACGTTTGGTGGTGTTGCGATATATCGGTTGGAGCTCTGATGATTGGATAGAGAATATTTTTTGGGTTAAGTTTTTGCGTGAGGCCGCAGTTCCGGTATCTCGGGTATGACTATGCACTGATAGCTTGCCTAATGTAGCAAATGTAATAGCAAAATTCGATTTCAGAGCTCCTGGGAGTAGAGAAGTTTAGAAAGAGCATAGCGTTTATAGTGAATAGGCGACAAAAAGAACTTTTTGGAGAGAAGAACACACACAGAGCTGTTCCCTTAAATGATTCATTCCCCCTTTATAGCCCTCATGCTGGATGGTGTTGCTGTGGCAGACAGCACACCTGCGTACCGAGAGATCCAAGCTTGGAGCCAAAAGGGTTAAAACTGTTACTAAAAAATCTTGGTCTTATGGGAAGAGAATAAAGGTCGGAGGTCTTAATTACTTCTGATTGGTCCTACTAGCTCATACACTATTTTGGTGAGGGTTTATAATAACAGGATTGGATCCTTTTAAACTGTTCATTGATTGACGTCTTAATGATAAAAACAGACAGGCACATTATTTGCTCTGATTTTCCCCGAGTTATTAGAATCAAAACTGAAGTTCTGGTGGAGTGAACGAGATTTTGATTTGCTACCTTTTCCCTTGGACAGAAAGCTCCAGTACCCGTGAAGAAGGAATAACATAGCTTGTTAAGATGTTATTTTTTCTCTTTCCTCTGAGTTATTATATTTAATCCTGGGTTTGCGTTAATTGTCAATCAGGAAGCTTTTAATCCCTTCAGACGTTACTCAGACCGTAGATTCACCGAAAAAGAATGAAGAACTGTCTTTTCAATATTACAGACAGTTCTGAAGAGAATATGGAGTAATCTCTTCTCTAAAATTTGCAATTTATTTATGGTTCCCAAGTTTATAACGAACTCATTTCCATGGTTTGGCTGAATGGGTCCTACTCCTGGTTAGATCATCTGAAAAATGTAATTTCGTGAAATTTTTTTTCTGAATGAATCGGTGTCTGTTTTAGCCAAGTCAAGTAAAACCGTTTTCAGTGTTTCAGCTTTCCTTTGTTGAATGGAGTTTTGAAACAGCGCCAGATGGCCAATGACCCTTGGTAGTGCGAAACTATCATTATTCGTTGGAAAAAACTACTGCGTGGTCAAGGGCTACACGTAAACTCTGACACGGAATTCAATAATTCCATTTGAACTTCGAGAACTGTTTTGAAAGACAACACTGTTCATTTTTTATAACACTTTTAGATTATTTTTGGGTGAAATAGTTTGATCTTATCCTTTTCCTATGGTAAATACTTTGAGGTTTTTCGAACTTTCTTGCTTATGTTTTTGTTATTTTTCTTTAATGTATTCAAAAGCTTTCTTAAAAATGAGGTAAAACGACGTGAAGAGAGGTTGGTTTAAGTTGAAGATACTGTACTGTACTGAGAATTATTTTCGGTTGATACCATAACTCAAGGTTTATGTAAGAAGTCATGATGCCGTGTTAATGTTATAACATTTCTCTTGCAGTCAAACATCGCTGTACTATCTTCTGAACAATCAGTTTTAATCTCTTATTCTGTTTACTGCATTCAGTTATTAATATTACTGGGCTTGTCTGAATTAAGTCATATTACAGAATGAATGATTTGTGATGGAGGGGGCTACAAAAACTCTTAGGACTGCGACCATCTATATTACAGATGATCGCAGTGCTAGAGTTCTTGAAGACATCACAAATCATTCATTCAAGGAAACATAGATTCATTCTGCTAATAGTATTAATAGCCCCTTTAAAACTGTTCATTGATTGAGTCTGTCATGATGATAAAGACCACAATTGCTTAAGCTTTTACCAAGTTATTGACAACGAGTCTTGTTATCTCTCCTTAAACATTTGTTATCTCAAGAATCTGTCATGAAATTTGACATTTGAGGGGTTTACTGCAACAACGAGCTGACTATCAGCATCATATTGGAAGTATAGCGCGTTGTTGCTCCAAGTGCCTCATTTCCCATCAAAAACTGTCATTCCTGATCTAAAATGAAAATGGTTTCCCGCATAAAGCTCTGCAAAACTCGGGAATAGGAAGAAGAGTTTCGATCTTTTTTTTTAGGAGGAAGTTATTCACTACTCTCTCAATCTAAACCTCCCATGTAATATACTGACGTCGACTGCTGTCACGCCATTGTCGTGATCTGCCCAGAAAAATACATCTGGTTTTATTGTTTTTCGCGTTGGAGTCGTGGCTTTCATTTTCATGTTCCCTCGCTATTTTTACGATTGATACCAGAAGCGACAGTAAAACTGTTCCACTTCCCTGTTTCAACTCTCGCGAGTTACTTCTGCATTTACCCCCTCGCCTATTTTCTAGGGACCTGCCTTCTGTGTAATGGATAATTGCAGTCAATTTTTTTAATCTTAATGTATGCGGAATGGCTTAAAACCTCCAAAAAACATTTTAATTTACCTTTCAAAGCCCTAAGTTTTAAGTTATTTTCAATTAAGAATAGCTTCTTTTCTGTCTGAACTGAAACAGCTTGTGACGTCAAATGTGCCTTGTTTACTATCATTCCGCTATGGAATACTGAGCTCTAGTTTTTTTATAGTCTAGTATTTCCCACATTTCCAAGAGGCATATGTGACGTCACACTGTTAGGTGCTTTCTATAATAAAATACTGCTCAGCCAAGGATAGTAAAAGGGTCACGTGATTTTTAGAGACTTTACACGGCTGATAGTTGGGGTCTTGCTTATTATACAAGCAAATGTCTCTTCCTCTTTCGATCAACTGTTCCTAAAACATCCACCTGTCTCCCCTCCGAAATACTAGTTCTAGCGTTGTCAAAATCACGTGACCCTTTTACTATCGTTGGTTTAGCAGTATCTCATAATTAACTGAAAAAAAAATTGTGGGAAAAGACGAGCATATTTTTGGAATCAGAAGAGAATTTTCAATAATTTGAAATTGAACATTCAACATTTTTAGGGATGCTGCAATTCTCCATTGCTAAGAAATAACCAAATAAAGATAAAGTGCATTTATTTCGATATACTAGTATCGACTAAGGCTCTTGCAAGGCCCTAAACCGAATGATAAGTCTTTCAAGAAAGGGTTACAAGTCAAGCCCAATTGAATTTTTAGTCTTGTTTAATATGACGCCTCAGTTCATCATCCATCATGTTCAAAAGATATTCAATTAAAAACGTTCATGTTCACGAATCCACTCTATTTCACCCCGGAGTATCGTTATTTCGTAGTGAAAACCGTGTTCCAGTTCTCGCAGGTCTAGATTCGGAGGAGAGAGATGCTGCTGTAATAATTATTTTATTCAAGAACAGGTTTACCTCTACCTGAAAAGAGGCTCGAAGAATGCTGTCCGCGGAAGGTCGATGAGTGAGCTTGCTTTTGCTGCTCTCTCGCGTGCCTTCTGTTGTGTGGGATCGCCCACCGGACACATATTAGGAGGTTTTTCTTCTAAGTGAAAGAGCAAGTGGTTTTTAGGAAAAGGGTTGAGATAAATCCTTCTGATGAGAGTGAGAGTACTCCATACAGAGTACTGTTTGCTCAAGAGTCCCCTAAGTTTCATGGGCCAATCTTACTACTCCTTCGCCTACTCATGGCTAGTATACTTTTGAAACCTACATTTTTGAAACCCATGGGCTAAGACAGGGCATGGCCAACCCGCGGCCCGTTTGAAATAATTTTGCGGCCCGCGAGAATTTTTTTTAGTCAAAGGTTAAAGTTTTAGCGCTAAGGCTAAGCGCGCACTAGATACTTTTGTCACGGCGACAGAGACAAAATTATCACCCTGGCTATTGCAAGCAGCTAGAGTGCGTGCATAGGCGACGAGACTCTTGGCCGATTGCCAAGAATATCTCCATAGAAATGCATTGCTCTCGAGTGACCTAGTGTTTATAGTCGCCGCGACAGAAGTCTCTAGAGTGCGCGCTTATCCTAAGACTTACTTATCGTACTAATGAAATTAGGCAATAAAATACGAGAGCGAGTTTTCGTTTGGAAATTGGAATGATGTCCGGTGGTTATTTTTTAAAGGTATTATTAACTGACACTCCAAGTTAAGGAAACATTTTTGAAACTTTAAATTTACCCTTTTTTTTGCTTTGGCTGTACTCGTATTATTTTTATACGGTAGAGGCAGGATGACTGTAGATTCTTTAAAAATGAAGGGGGTGACTACCGTTGGCTGGGCATAGATGCAGAACCCTAGAAAGATGAATATGTAGTGTGTGTGTGTGTGGATAAAATAACTTTCGATAATATTATTAATGCATGTCACATTTTTAAAACTTTTGAAGTGTACTTTTATGTTATTCAATAGTATTTTAGTTCAATATTTTTTAGCAAAATTATCAGACTTGATAGTATGTTTCTCAAACCTTGGTGCTCCCCGCTAATATCATCCTTTGATTGTTCGTCATTTGACTTGAGATTAACTGTGTTTACTACAGCTTTTATCGTTTGCGATCTTTTCTCTCTTTCGAAAAATACAGATGGTGTGTATGATACGAGTTTACCTTGGCGCTTTAAAAAAATGAGATCTTATGAGAAAACCTTAAATTAAGTACCTAACCCGCGTATAGTGTCATTACTGAGCTTTAACTGTGGCACTGTAAGCAAGTTACGGCCGTATTCATCACTAACCTTACATAAGGTAAACCTGGAATCGAAGTTGAAATTGGTACTTGAAAAAGAGAAATAAATTTTAAGCCAATCAGAGTTGTCGAAGAAGCTTAATTCCAGGTTAACCTCAGGTCAAGTTAGTGGTGAATACAACCGTTAATGTTTTGTTAAGCAAGTCAAAACTCCTTACACAGTTTTAAATTCTACCTATTTTGAAAATAACGTGTAATTTGGTCTTCTCCTTTACACAGCGGTTTTCTAACAAGTACCTGCATACTTTGTCCGTTAATGAATCACTCACCGACTATTTATTCCTTGCCACACCACTTCCATTGACTCGAATGTCGACACTTCCGAATACCACACCGCATTAGCTAATTGCCTTTCTCCCAAAAGCGTTGTTGCACCGCCCCAGATTCCACCCTCACAACAAACAAAACCACCACAAGCACCCGACTTCTCAAGGTCTCAACCCCTTATACACAACGTCCGAAGTTTTTTTTTCATTGTCTTTCTCGCGATTATTTCCGAAGTGTTCCACCTCGGCGATTTCTCTCGTATAATATACCCGCAGGCTGTGTTGTCCGTGCTCCTTCCTTTTCCGAAGGAGCAACTAGTGGCCCTGTCAGTCGGCTGCTGGCTTCGGCAGCAACAGGTCCTTTTCGTCTTGTGTGTGTTGTGTGTGGGTTTAGCGTTTTTCTCTCAGTTCTTTTTTTTTGCGTGTGTTGTGTCGGCTAGAAAACGTGACTCACTCCATAGGTGGTGGTGCCTTTTTACGAGTGCTTATTCGGTGTTTTTTTGGGGGATTAGTCATTTGCCATCTGGTGGTCTCGAGCGCTCTACACGACAGTGTCATCGAGTCCTAGTAGTATGTGGTAGTACCTGTATTAACCCCCTCCCTGTGTACCCAGCTCCGTGTTCCTGTGCCTTGGTGGCATGTCCCAGCCTAAACCTAAAGCCTATAGAATCGGAACAACTCTCATCTGTCCACCTGTTCTCATCTTAGCTCTTGGGCGTTTCACGTGCTTTATTGATGTTGATGCTTGAATCTCAACTACAGGATGTAATGTCGTTAATAGAGAACTCTCATCTGATACTTAAGTTCTGTAAGTCAAGACTAGTGTATGGAATGCCATAGTGTTTCGTCCTAGTGGTGTATTGGACAATAACTACAATCGCAGTGGTCATCAGTGCAAAAGCTCCATGTTCCTAAACCGTCATTCGGACGATACTTAACCTAGTGCCTACAAATCGGAATACAACAACTCGATTTCAAAGTCGAGGTGGTCAGTACGAATACCACACCGACCTATTGCAATAGCTAACAGCCCGATCGCACGACACCATCGGATTCAGGTGGCGACCATAAATAGTGGACTCTTGGGATTTACTCGGCATCTGTCGGCCGTCCATCA
Organism: Tetragnatha versicolor; assembly: GCA_024610705.1. Classification (NCBI taxonomy): domain Eukaryota; kingdom Metazoa; phylum Arthropoda; class Arachnida; order Araneae; family Tetragnathidae; genus Tetragnatha; species Tetragnatha versicolor. The sequence goes on from JANDEH010000020.1 coordinate 4,198,519, forward strand.
CAAAGTAGGAAGCAAGTAGTGTCGTGTGTTCTTCCCAGTCGTGCCGGCCGATGCTCCCATGCTCTGCGGCATGCCCACCCGCTTCGACGCTCGAGGAGGCCCCCCCTTCGGGGGCTGCACCATGCCCCCAGCGTGGGGCTACCAGCACCAGCCCCAGTTCCTCAAGTGGAGGACCTGGGCTCAGCCCGCCAGGCCCTCGCATTCGATGGTGAGTTTGACTTTATTGCATGTGTAAATCTGTGTTTTTTTAACTATTGGTGGTCAACATGAGATATCTTTTTATTTCGGAAACTGCACTGCAAAGTAAACTCAAGTTCTTGGAAGGGCTTGTATTGTAAGGTGTGTTTGAAGTTTATAATCAGTCGGCTCTAAAACAATTTGTCATGTTGCTCTTTTTCAAGGGAGAAATTCGCAAAAAAATCAATTTTTTAGAAAAGAAATAAGTCATACACTACTTGAGGGATAAATTAAGTGACACAAGAGAATGTCTTCACACTCAGAATAATTTGGATACAGCTCTTTTAAGTAATCGACTTCTTAACTGACAAAGGATTGACTATAATGTTTACTATTCATGTGGCCCTCTTGGGAGTTGGCCTTAGAAAGTTACTTTTGTATGGAGAATCAGTTTTAAGGTCACAGTTACTCTTTAAGTCGTTCCCCCACATAATTTAGTTAAATAAGTTTACTTCTTATTTTCAATCGTTTCATATTGGTGTTACACATTATCTCAATCAAGAATAATACAAAAGCCTGTTCGTTCGGTTGTGCATAAAATACATATTATGTATAAAAAGCTTTTTCTTAGAATTTGCATCCAGGGGTATTTCACGTCTTTTGTTTTGCTAAAATGTCCCTCGGCGAGTGTACTCCGTGCACTTTGATTCGTTCTTGTCATGCTAATGGTCGCTTGATTAAAAACGTGCAGGAATGAAGTCGTGCGATCTGAATGATGCACTCCTTGATGATGTTGGAAAATACCGAAGTGCCTCTTTTTCAATCACCAAATGACTAAAAGTATTTTTTTTCTAATTGAGTTATAGCCAGTTATTATACCAGCATAAATTTAACATCTGTCACTACTTTTCATAAAAAGAAATCTAAACACAAGGAGTAAATCCTTATCAACTTTAAGTGCTTTAAAAAAAGTGGTATTGACTTTAAAAACTTGTTATTAGTTTGAGAAAACTCCAGCTCTCAAGCGTCGCCTCCAACCGTGGACCGGTTTCGCCCTTGTTAGGGCTCATCAGCACGGTATAGGAAGGTACGGAGGGAGAGCTTTTAGTCTAGCCGACTATAACGGAAAAAGTGGTGACTATTGCCTAGTCCTCCACTATCTGCCGGAATGAACTGCGCATTCCCTAGAACAGATTTAATTCCCGAAAGGCAAGGATTTCCTTCCTATACCGTGCTGATGAGCCCTAACAAGGGCGAAACCGGTCCACGGTTGGAGGCGACGCTTGAGAGCTGGAGTTTTCTCACACATTCCTCTAACCAGAGGTTACTGGTGAAGAAATCTTCTTTTCATTGTTACTAGTTGTCTCTTAATTGGTAAATAGTATAAACCACTAATGAATGATTGATCCTTTTTTCTAATAAATTCAGTGGGCCAGTAGCTAATGGTTTTCTCATAGAAGCTTTCGGCGATCTAACATTGTACCTCACCTCTTCACTTCATGAAAGGCGTGTTATTGTTGTAATATAGCTGGAGCACATTTATGTTTAACTTTGTAAACTATATTTTTAGTTCTCACTGTAAAAAATATACTTTGATTCAAAGGCATGTAAAAAAGAAGCATTAGAAGTTCGTTTCCCTGGAGTTTTGCAGTGCTTAATGTCACTTCTTTTTACAATATTTCTCCCGGACGATAAACTAGTAAGCAAGAATTTACTGCTCATAGAGGTAACTGCACCTTTACCAGTGCAATATTTCATTAGGTAGTGTATTTCCCAGCTCACCGTAGCGTCTTCTATCATTGTTTACTTAATCTCTTCCCAGGTGTTACTAATTTAATAAAGGACGTAAAATAAACGTAATGACCCTTTGTCCTCTTTGTTTACATTTCGCACTACCTTGTCACATTGTCATTTAACCTCTCTCTCGTACAATGGGTGCAGTAAACAACGCCTCGAACGCATCGCCAATAACCCACATTGTAATAATGATGCCTGCATGACCTCGATGTCTATTAATTTTGTGTGAATGAAGTTGTTTAGAGAGACATTCTTATACACTGTAATAAGTTACTCATGTAGCAAAAAAGAGAAAACAAATTAGATTGCGTCCTTAATTACTGTTTCATTTTCGAAGGCATATTCCTTGCTATCTCACTAAAGGTCGAGTCTAGTTAGAATTCTTAAATCACACAAAAATATTTGATGTTACTTGTAATTTAAAGTAGAGATGGTGGGTTAATGCTTTTGATTCGATTCTCTTCAAATAAGCTTCAACTACATTACTAGGGCCGTAACACGACAGTTGTTTCGGGGAGGGGGGGTAGTCAACATTATTTCTGATGTTTCTCCTTACAAGTACTTTTATATGTTAAGTGTTACCTACACACAGAATTAAAATTTTGGCGCGCTGAATTTCAAAATTTAGTGGGCTATGTGAATCCCAGGTAAAATTGGGGGCCTACTCCTAAGGGGTTTTAGGGGTTCCAAACCATAACCCCCTTGGGGTTCGTTCTATATGAGGTTCTCTTATTTACTTTCTTGATGATAAATAAAGTTATTTCAATAATTGCGATTTCTTTCGACTTCAAACTCTTAATATTTAGTATGCATGAATTTTCTAATTTAAGGATGCTATCATGAAACACCTTTTTTACTTTATAGATTTTCCTTTGCCTTCTCTATTATTGGAGTTATTTATGTAGGTACAAAGCGATTGGGTATTGAATTCCTCTCCTGTGTATGTTCTCATTCCATGTACTTCTTAGTCTTACCTGTCTTGTTAAATCCAAATTTTTTTTATGAAATTATCTTGTTACTTTTTTTATCCGCAGCATTACTTATTAAAGAATGCGGAAAGATGGGAAAGGGGGGGGGTCTGAAATAAGTGTGCTCCAGGGATTATCAGTGCTTTATTCTGCCAACCTTCCTCAAATTAAATTTTGAATAATGACTTCGGTAACTTGATTGTTGCTGATTGTGATCATCATTTTTAGTATTGATCAATATGATTCAAAATGTATTATGGTTTATGAAAGCAAACACAGTGAAAATTGATTTTGTTATTGAAGCATATGAGGGATGTTAACTCCTGGAACTCTCCTCCTCCTTTCCATCGCCTTCGCTATTTTCACACCCTTTATGAGAACTCCGACCTTGTTATTTAGCGAAAGACACTCGTTCGATTCCCATCGATTGTTGAAGAGGGGGGTTCGAATCCGGAAACGAAAGGTCCTTGGTGCGTGACACCATCACGAAGAGTCTTGGAAGAGATGCTCCACTTGATAGGGAACAAAGTGTCTCGGTGGTTTCTTCCAAAGATGGCCTTTCTTTCTGACCTCTCTCTCTCTCTTTCTCACTCTTAAGCAAATGAGCTGATGTGTTTTCCCATCTTGTCCTCAATTCCTTGCTGCATATGTAGGTAAACAGAGTTATTTTGTTTGGATTGTGGGTATCCGTCTCTTTTATGGGCAAATAATTCTGTGTTCTGGAAATTCTGACGAAGTGAAAGGTTTTGGGGATGTGAATGGGTGAAATTGTTGGATTTTATGTTAAGTAAACTCATGGCTGGTTGAAGTTTTAGTAACTTCACTTAAGAATATCCTTTCTTCTCTCTGATATTTGTTCCTGGACTATTTCCGTGTCTTGTTGTCTAAATATAATTATTTGACAGTAAATTCTTCAGCTTTACATCTGTTGTAACTACTGCTCAACCAACGATAGTAAAAGGGTCACGTGATTTTGACAGACTCGGAGGGGAGAAAGGAAGAAGCTGAGGGGCAGTTGATCGAAACAGGAAGATACATTTACTCCCTCTTACCTTAGTTAAACCATCTATATACATAAAAAATCAGTATATTTTAAATAAAATAAAAAATACTAAAGCAAAAAAATCACGTGACCCTTTTACTATCGTTGTTAGCAGTGGGAATGTTTTCTTTTGTTGATATTCTCGTGATTATTGTTTTCAATGATATTTTTTCATCTAAAAGTCAAATAGTGGCTGGAGACTTGCTATATTCCCTCGAACGTTGACCATTGGAAAGGGGAAAAACAATATAATATTTGTTAATCAAAAATAGTACTTGGGATGTAGTTGAATGTTTGAATAATTTGGAATAATGGATTGTATTCAATTAATTAAATGCTTTTAAATGTTTATGCTTTAAACTTTCTCGTCCTTTTTTAAATTTTTCAGTGTTAAAATTAAATTACATTTTTAAAATGTAGAAATTTGAAGTTATTGTTGATCTATGTTGCAGTTGGGAGACTAAGAACTTTCAAATAACAAAAAAAATATTTTGGTGAATAAAATGTTAATAGTCTTTTTAAACAGCCTTCAGTTAAGATACCCTTGTTTTTTTAACTATCACCACATCTTAATCCATCTAATGCGTCGATCAACAAAAAAAATACAAAAGGGCGTGGACCAGAAAAAGGGTATTTCTCAACATCTGGAATCCTTTTACAATCCGATTTTCTCGTTGATCTGGAGGGATAGATCTCTGCTCTTGTTTTGTGACGAAACCTGCCCAAGACCTGTTGTTCTGGTAAAGTGAGGTCCTTTCTCTTCGAATATTTTCCGTTTTTCTTGGATCTGACCTTAATTTTTGTTTTGGAAGTCCTCTGGTAGTTGAGTCGTTGTTCCACCTAGGTTTTCCTTTTCTTAAAAGTTGAACACGTTTTGAATGTGTGTTCAGCAAAGAATCGAAAGTCCTCTGATAGCTTTTATGAAGTAATGTTAGCGGGCAGGTTTTTCTGAGGCCGTTCGGTTTTGCACCGGAATAGCTGGTTTGGTGCATGGTTTGTAGAGACCTTTTGATGTCTTAAAAGTGTGGTTTTGAACAATAGGAGTTTGTGATTATTCATTTTTAATTTGAGGGAGTCTTGCAAACCACAGCCTTTTTGACCTTTATAGGTTAGTCATTTAGTCACTCAGGTTTGAAACCTGAAAAACAAGGTATATATTCAGAAAGTTTCTGAATTTAGGAAAATCCAGGGAGACCCAAGAAACATTTGAAAATTGATTTTGTTAATGATTTCTTGAAAACTTGGTTGGTTTTTTAAAATAAATATAGGATCACCAGCCTGACTTTAACGTTTTCATCGATTGAAAAGGTTAATGGAATATCTTGTGAAGTTCTGAAATATTTTGTTCAGTATAAATTGTCTTCTCTGCTCTTACGAAATATATTTTTCATTGGAGAGCTAATATTTGACTTTCAAAAATAAATCCTGATCTAGTGTACTTCCTATGGAATCGACTGTCTTTGAGGATCTTTGATGCATCCACTTTTTCGATCTAGTTATGTATTGTGTGCCTGGTCTTATTATTGCTTCTCAAATAAAAAGACAAGAATAAAATGTTATTTTGAAGCTGAGATTTGTAGTAGTAGAAAACTGTTAAAATCATCTATATTAATATTCGAAAGTAATACTTTCAAACTATACTTTGTTGCATGAGCTTTTAGGAATAACGAATTTTTCCTACGCACGTTACTTTTCCACCTACACTTCAAGAAGTTAGGAGCATATTAGTGTTCGTAAAAGTTCATAACTCCAGTTGGTGAACAATCGATTTTTTCGTTCTTGTAACCATCAAAGGTTAAAAAAGCAATTGTGTCTTGGAGCCTCCTGTAATGCATTCTCATCCATCACTGTTTTGAAAAAACAGTTTCTTATTTTGAGCATTTATTTTCTTAAAAAGCATTATGTGTAAAGTATTCCCATCAGCATTCCTCAACAATGAAAGAATCCGGGTGTTCCGTACAACCTGTCCCCACGGGAGTCATTGCTTCTATCCGAATGTCGCGGCATGGCACGCGATGCTCAGATTTTTTTCCGCCCTCTGGACCTACCTTGGCGTGACACGAATCAGTGTCCGCGGGAAACAGCTGTTGGGCCTCTTTCCTTTAACGGTTACCTCCGGATCATTCCATTCTAAAAAAGAGAACATGAATTATGGAACGATTGGGGGTGTGTAGGTGGTTTCTTAATACATCCTCCCGCACCCATAAGATGGTATGTAAGGGTTCTCTGTGCCTCTCTACAAATTGGACTCTTTGATTCCCCGTGTTAGTTGTAGGCGGAAGTGTTGAATAAATGCATGTATAGACGGGGATGTTGGCTCTTATAATATCTGGATGTAGATTTTTACGGTTATATCAAGAGGGTGCCTTTTCCTGGTGGTCCATGTGTTGAGAAAACGGTAGGAAGTGGAAACTCTGGGGGGGCTTGGGGTTAATGATAATAATATGGATGGACCAGAGTGAATCTGTTTTTTTATTACCTCCATGAAAAGTGGGGTTAGTCCTTTGAACTTATAAATCGTGACTTTTGGCAGTAGATTTATTTTAAAAAGGAGACGAGCTATAGTTGCGGATTTTCTATTACCTTGATTTTTGTGCAGCCTGCGTCTCAAAGGCTGCGGTGACCCATCTTTCCAATAACGTCAAGGTCATGCGAAGTTCCCTCTAATCAATTAATTTTTGTCATACAATCATAAGATGTAACAATTTGAGTGGGAAGAAATTCCGAAAATATACAGTTTTCTTTAAATCTCCATTCGTTAAACTATTTATCTCTCTTAATCCTTCATTTATTATCTTTTGTGTACTTATATTTTGGAAGTCTTTCTCTGCTTAGATTATCTTTCTTATACAGTCATTTTCATTCTTCCTGCTTCAATTACTCTTTCTTCATTTCCTTTCTCTTTTTTTCCCTCCTCTCTTTCTTCAACTTCTCCTTTAGGTTTTTAATGGAGCAGAAAAAGAAGACACCCTAAATTTCCCCTAAATTTACCACCATTCCTTCATTGTCATAAAATTTTTTACAACTCTAACTAATTGTCTATAACGAATATATTCCCTTCACATGTGCAGTCTCGGTTCCAAAACGCTTCCAGTATATCTCCATACCTTTTTCTTTGGCGTATGAGGAGGTAAAATCACTTGAGTGCCACTCACCTTGAAACCGAAGGTTGGATCGTAATCCGAGCTGTTAAATAACCACTCCCTTCTCTTTACGCAACCGCGAACACACTCCGGCCGGTTATGCAGCGTATTATCGCTCGCGGTTCCGTGAAACACTTTTTTCCCTTGTTCACGTGAGCACGCTCACCTCGATAAGTTGCCACGGCTTCTGTTTAACTACTCAATGCTGATTTTGGGTGCTTAACCGTCCCGTGATTAGGTTTATTATAGATGACGTTTTAAAGCTAACGGGTGTAAGCTGCCTTTATATTCAAAGATATTTATCTCCAAAGTTGCCTCTATATGCGTAAGCATTACATATGAAACCGTTAAGCTCTGTAATAAGTCTATAAATTTAAGTGAAGGAAACTCAACTTTTTTCGTCAAAAATTTCCAAAAGTAAATTTCTAAGTAGTAAAATGTAAAACTTTCTTGAAGCTATTCTACTTGAAATACAGATATCTGTAAATTCGGAAAACAAGTTTATCCTTGATACCAATAGGGGGTATCCTTAAATTTTAAATAACCTTTGCCAATTTTTTTAAATAAAGGTTTTTCTTCAAAACAAAAAAATGGGGAAAATTGATACGTTTGAGGTGTGGTACTTTGATACACTCGTGAGGCACATTGATACACATTAAAGTTTCCATATTTTGCGTTGGGAGATAAATATATCTCAACAATTTTTTTAAACAATCAGTTAAGGGTAAGTTAGATCTACAGTGAAGGATATTTATGTCACTTTTTGGGTCTTTGCATGGGTATTTTAAGTGTTTGAGATTGAAAACTGCTTGCATTGTAGCTTTGGCATGTATAAAAGAAAATGCAGTTGATAAATACATGACCAAACGATGGAATCAGGGACTCTAAACTCTAAAGCATCTGAGAAGTTATTAGCACTTTTACCGTAAACCGTAAATAAAGAACTCTAAAAAACAGTGACAAAGTAGTAGGTACTATATAAATGGCCAAAAACAACCAGCTAATTACTGTCGTATTTTTAAATTTCTGGATGATTTTCGACAAAGATTACCTTTGAATTTTATTCAACTTATGTATTCAAGAGCATCTATACCTATGAAAACTAGCATCTTATTTCCTTAATTAGGGATTTGTTAAAAATGACCATTTGTCAAATTCTTTAATTATTTTTATCTCTGAATGTTTAATGGAAATATTATTTTTATTTTTCAAAACTTTTGTTATTAATTGCCATTTTTGAGCAATTTGATCACTATCAAAATACCCCATGTAATGTATCCAATTGCCCCACTGGAGGGGAATATTGATTCAAAATTGATTTTTTACGAGAGTCGTTACATTTTAATTTTGATTAAACTAATTGGTTAACTAATTAACTAATTTGATTTTTCGAATTGGTTTCATTAAATTTAGTCATTCTCAGTTGTGTTAAGAAAAAAAGTATCTGAATAAGTCATTTTTTCTACCCTAAAAATATATTTGAACTTTGGTGTATCAAATTGCCCCACTTTTCTTTATCTAAAATTTTGAATCGATTAGAACCATTTCATTTCTCTCGCTTTAAAATAAGATTTAACCTTTTTTGGAGTCATTAAAACTTATGGAGTCCATACAATATTTCTTGTCTCTAGGTCTAGGTTATAAAAAAGTGCTGTTAAAAATTTCACAATTTTTAGCATACGCTGATGAAAATGTTTAGGGTTAAATGACCGTTAAGACAAAAATTTATAGCATTTAATCTTTTATCCTTACTGACAGGCATGCAGTTTATTTACCTTTTCTTTTAAGGTATCGAAATATTTTAATTGAAAAATATAAAAAGTATTTATTTCAACTCTTAATTCTCCACTTAGTGAATGAGGGTTTTATCTATTAGATAACAGATTGTGACGATAGATTTAAAAGTGTGTAAAAGATACATATAGTGTTGGTGTATTATACGACATTGAGTCACTTGTTTTCACGAATACCATGGAGATAAAAATTAATTTATAGCATTGAAATATTTTCTGAATGATTTGTCAGACTAATCAGTGTTTTTATTTGATGAAGGTGTCTTCAATAGAAAAGTAAAGATAACCATCAGTAATAACTAATAATAACAATTGCGTTATTAGTTTTTTTATCATTGTTATTTAGTGTTTTGTGTCGCTATTATGCGTTTCGGGCTTGTTTAAAGAGACACTATACTACCAAGAATACTCCTTGCACACATTAATTGAATAAGGAAGTTGCATGTGTCAGATTTTCATAAACATTCAAGTTTTCCGTATGTTTTTTTATGGTAAAATGAAATATCTAGTAAATTTTTCAAAAAAAATGTTCAGGTAATTAAATATTTTAATTTAAAAGTCGTGAAAAAACACGTGACCGAAAACTTTTATTGTTTAAAACGTACGATGACGTCAACAATCATACCATCAACTCCATTGCTTTCCAATGGTCACCGTACGATGACGTCACATCCAAACTCTTAGCGTTTTCGCGCGCTTTGAAAAAGTGGATTTTTGTTAATTTTTTGCAATCAAAAAATTTCTCGATCGGCCTCAAATTTTGGGTAGTTGCTTATTTTTGCATGAAGAATCGATTAAAAAAATCATGCAACTTCCTTATTGTCAGTTTGAAAAAGAAGTAAGTCCAAAAACTCAGTTTTTAAAAAATAAAAAAAACTGTATAAGCAATGTAATTTTTACTGTAGGACCCAACAATCATAAAATGATAAGTTTAATATTAAAAATATTGTACTGTTGAAAAAAGTTGATGTTAATTCATCCATTACAATAACGCATTTTTATTAAGAATGACTCCTTCCTACACACACCCCTTCTCTTATTCTTTCTTAACTCATGCATATAATTCTTGCTTTTCGACGTTTAACGAGTATAACGCTCTGAATAGTTAAGAGAATTCCCCTCGGTTTTGCACACTGGGAATGTCCACTGCGTAACTTCTCACTCCCATTCAGGATCCCACATTCGAGCGAGTCTTGAGAAAGGCGCCTTTCGTAACGACAAACGTGTGGAAAATGCATATTACGACACTAGACTTTTAAATTTATTGACCCTGTTACGCGTCTTTGTCGATAAGCTTAGTTGTATATAAAAGGGATTTTCGGGAAGCTCATCTTTGACTCACTCGCTTTGCTCTAAATAGCTCCCGAAACGTAAATTTCTGCGTGCTGTAGTTATCAGTAGGGCTTTTCTCCATAATTTTTTGAGGTATTGTGTAGTTTTATGACATTTTATTTCTTGAATGGAAGTAATACTTCCTTTGTTTTTTAAGTTAATCCCATAGCCATAGGCCGAGCGGAGAGATGGATTTATTGTAGGAAAAATGGTTAGTTTTTCGGAGGAAATCTTTTTAGTTTTGGAGGAGGATTGAGCTGTCCTCCTTAGACAGCTCAATCTGACACTACCTTGATCATCGTACTGACAAAAAACTAAAATGATTAATCTGATCCAAACTAAATTGTGCTCAGACCAACTAGCGTTCAGCACAGATCAGACGCAGCTGATCGCAGTTTCATTAGTTTTCGGGCTTGGGTGCTGATAACTTAGCTTGGATGGATTATTAGCGATTACCTAAGCGATCTTGGTACTTGTTTATCCACTTATGAGGGATGAAGGGCCGAGTCGGCCTTGCCCTGCCCTTGAGTTGTCTTAGTTATAAATGTGACCGTCTTGAGAATTTTGCGAGAGAAATTGCGCACTTCTTGAAGACCGAAAGATTACTACGAATGATACTACAAATTGCTATACTTGATATATTTCTCGTAAACCAAATATTCTAATTTACTACCGATGAGCTAATATACATATATTGCTAATATTCTGACTTGGTGAGACTGTCATTAGTTACTCCTTCATACTGGGAAATTCATTTGTGTCTTGATAATGTTGTCATTCAAAATCACGCATTGCCTTTGGAGACTTGTTGGACACCCATGATTCCCATTGTAGTGAGGAGTTTTCTTGAGTATAATATCGATTTGAAAAAGATTCCGATATCCAGCTTGTAATGCCTTAAAAATAATCATAATCGTGTCCATTGGAATATGAGGAGGGGAGTGGTAATGGGATGTTTGTTCTCTCTTCGGAGGTGCATTGAACCGTGAAGTGTCCCATGTCGAGGAGAAAGGTTCTTTTCTCTAACCTGTGGATCGGGGACACACGAGTGGACTTCCTGTATATTACGACCAGTCCTTTTCTCATTCTTGAATAAGAAGATTGCTCAACACCTTGAAGTTGGGATTACTGGATAGAATGTGCTTTATCGAAGAGAAAGCCACTTTTTCAGATGCTTTGCTTAGGTCGGTTGAAAGTTCATGAGTTTTCTGTGTTTAGGTAGAGTTTTGTTTTTAAACGAAAATTTACAACAGCTCCTTTTGCTTAGGGTGCAAAAATTTTTCCTCGCCATACTCACCGTTGGCGTGGAAATATTAATGACTGGCGGATAAATTTGGATTATAAACCGTGTTAACAAAAAAACTAAATTAGCTCAGAGCAGTTCCTCAATCAAAGGGCGAGTAAAGTTTGGCTGTCTAGACTAGAACCATTAGAACGGAAATTTTTTGCTCAACATATCTGGGTACTAATATTTATTTTGTCCTTAAATCTTGAAGACCTGTGTCTCCTGGTAATGGTCTTTCATTTATTTTAAGGAAGTTTCAGTGACACCTTTAACTTAAATAATTTTTTCTTGTTCTCGTCAAGTTTGTTGTCACTATTCCAACTATAACACTCCTAATCCATTTTAAAACAGTAATGGTTAGCTGCACAGTACTAAAAGACCTAAGTACTAGTTTATTAGTAAGGCGTTCCCAAAACAAATAGAAAACCTAAAACGCAGGTTTAAGAAGTTTTTTTTTTCGGTATATTTTTTATGTTGAGTTAATCCTTTTTTCCTTCTCAGAAAAGCTGAGCCATCTACTTTCCCTTTATCAAACTTTTTTTTCTTAAAACCATCCTTTCTTGACTTCCTCATCCTTGTTATATTTAAATACATCATCATAAACAGTGTTGAAAGATCACTTTCAAGATCAACCACTTTACAAAAAGATCAATTTCATTGAAAAGAAAGAGAAGTGGGAAAAATATTGTTTATAAATAAAGAATACTAAAGTTTTTCCGGTTTCTCTATGACAACAAAACAAGGAAGGCTTAGGTCCAGTTTTAATCATAGAGGTGTGTTCATTTCGCTTTGCCAAATGGTTTTCACCTTTCCTTGTGATTAGTCACGCTCTTTAAAATTGGGCATTTGACTCCTTAATTCCATTTCAAGCGAACCGTTTCCCATTTTCCAAAAGGCTGACTGACTGAATTAAACCAATTTGCAATAATAGCTGATGACCATTTCAGCTTGTTTTTCCAGCAATGAAATTTACTCTGGCTTTGAAGAACAAACAGTCGGGGGTTTTCCGAACGCTAATATGCTCCAAAATCCATTTCAGACCCAGCAAAAAAAATCAGCATGAAACCTTCAAAAAAAGTACCCTTTTGAAGGTTTCATGAAGTTACCTGCAGTTTTTTTGAAGGAAGTCAGATCCATGCAGATTTTGTAAAGGTAATGTGCAGTGTTTTTGAAGGCGTTGTGAAGGTTTTATGCAGCGCAATTTTCCCTTTACAAAAACTGCAGTTTTGATGCAGAATAATGAATGAAGATTTTGAACTTAATGTTTCTTTCAAGAAAACTGCAGGTTTTGTGAAGACATATTGCAGGTTTTATGCAGTGCTATTTTCCCTTCACAAAACCTGCATTTTTCTACAGAGCAAATAATGAAGATTTAAAACTTTACTTTTCCTTCATAAAAACTTCAGTTTTTATTAATTTTATTTTCGACGAAGATTTGACGCATGCGCATTTCCAAGTGTTTGCTGAATCCGATATCCGAAATAAAGTAAGAACATTTTTATGAATAATATAATTTTATTAATCACATAATTTAATTGATTTTATAATTAAATAAAATTAATCAAATTAGTTTTTGTCTTTATTTTAATCATCCCAGAATAATGACGATGTTCTGCGCAGTCCCGCTGTTAAAAGATTTTGTTTATTGTGATAATGGCGGTATGAAGTGAGCAGCGTTGAAATCGGTAAGCGGAAAGTTATTTCTCTGAATCTTAATGATTCCATACTTATTTCTTGCTATAATATGATTAATATTCTTTTCTGTACTCATCAAAATTTGTCCTTTTGTTATAGAATGCTATTTAACTTATACATTGTAAGGTATCGTATTTAAAATGACTGATTTATTTATTGCTTTGGTACCGTGCTTTATACATTTCGCACAAGTGTTATTTACAAGCTTTTTGTATTTCTTCTCACTTCAATCGGAGTAATCGTAAAGCATCTGAGTGTTATCATTTGAGGAGTGGTAAAACATGGCGGCCGGTATATATAGCGTAAAATGATCGAATCTCCCAAAATTTGTACAGAGGAAACGTTTGCAAGCATGAAAATCACGCGTTAATTTTGATGGCAATCGGAGAAGTTTGATGACAATGTATATTGGTTGTCTTGATTTCCCCGAACTTATCTTCCGTTTGAAAATATTACGAATTGGGTATAATGTCTCTTATTTAATTTTTTGGGATGAAATTAGGCAAAACGAAAACACAAATGGTTAGCAATGTAAGCGAGGTTTGAGTCAATGATTATGTTTTGGTTCACTGTTCAATGCAATATGAGTGGTAAGTAAATTATACAAATAAATATCTTTATTCTTTTTTTGGAAATAGTTTGAGCATTAATTTATTTCCGCGTATAAGCTGAAAGCATGAATTTTCTATAAAAAAAACAGAATCAAAATTTCAACATTTGCTTTCCCGCCATAGAGTAAGCCTATTTCAGCTTGTTATAATTTTATGCTTGGCCCTTTTAAGGATACGAAAGTTATGTAACTGTATGAAAATCAAAGTTTTTAAAGATTGTTTGTGTTTTTGGAGCAGTATGTTTGTAGGGTATGACGCAGGGTTTTGTACCAATTAACTCTTACCAAACCAGGATGTTAATAAAACTCCCAAAGCCAGACTAAAATATTTTAATATCCAATTAGCGAGCGCAGCGAGCCTGGATCGCGAAACTATCCACGAATTGCGGATTAGTTAAAGAGCGAAGCAAGCAGCTTTATAATTAAGGATAAATTTATACGGTATTGATACGGTATTGATACAAAAATGTTTTATTATTCAAAAAAATCAACAAAAATTATATTTTCTATTAATGTGTGTTAGATTTTATTAAGTTGATTTTTCATACGTTTGCTGATTTTTTTTGCTGGATGCAGTTTAACCGTATCCAACATTAAAAAGTGGCAAAAATCATTTAAAAAAAATTGCAGGTTTTTTGCATGAAATTCGGACAGATTAACTGCAGGTAACCTACTGTCAAAGAAATCAGCATGAAACCTTCAAAAAAATCAACATGAAACCTTCAAAAAAACCTGCAGGTTTTCTGCATGAAATTCGGACAAATTAACTGCAGGAAACCTGCAGTCAAAAAAATCAGCATGAAACCTTTAAAAAAATCAGCATGAAACCTTTAAAAAAATCAGCATGAAACCTTCAAAAAACCTGCAGGTTTTCTGCATGAAATTCGGACAACCTAACTGCAGGTAACCTGCAGTCAAAATCTACAGGTTTCTTGCAGGTTTATTTGTCCGAATTCCCTGCAGAAAACCTGCAGGTTTTTTTTGAAGGTTTCATGCTGATTTTTTTTGCTGGGGAGCAAATGCATTATATCAAATTAAGTCACTTATGCCTATTCTTCCATTTTGTTTTCGTTGTAATGAGCTTAGACCCATTCAGTTCTATTTGTCTTCCTTATACTCTACTTAGAAAAGGCGTGGCCGTATTACGATTAGTTTTCCTTCTGATGGGTTTGAAGGGGATTCCGATTCCATTTGGAGTATTATTATTGTTCTTTCAAAAATCGTTTCTATCAGCTCTTAATTCGAACTGTTGTATCTCCTTCCATTTAGTGACCGGAAATATGGCTTGAACCTAAAACCAACTGGTTTGATATTACTACTCGCTTCATTTCATACGTAATACCCAAGTTGGGGAAGCGCTCTAAATTTGAAGATAATTTGTGAAACTATATCCTTAATGGGACTGACTTAATTCGTTCGATTTTCTTTGGCGCCTTGGGTCTTGAGGAGGTCAGGAAACTTTCGACCCGTGACCCTCCTTGTTGGGCTAGGCACCTAGTGCCCTGCCTCACCCTGTTTGCCCCACGAGTCAAACAATTGTACTCTTGGTTCGTGGAGTTTTATTGGTTCTCCCTCACCTTTTAAAGATCATTTCCTTAATAAAACTTTAGCGTTGTTTAAACTTGTACAAAAGTTCCACAGCAAATCGGCAAGTTTCAACTTTTAATCGGTGTAGGTAAAGTTTTTCCATATCTTAGCCCTTGGGAGTCGTTGTAGTTAATGCTGGGAGAAATCTTAGCTCTTCGAAGAACACACGTGAAAATAAGATGCTGAAGGCGTTTTTCTTCTGTACTCGTAAGTTTACGTCCCGGGGTTTGTAGGTTATACTTTCTCTTTTGTGTCAACAAATCGCACTCTCGACTCAAAACAAAAGACTCCCTTTCTCCCCGCCGTGATGAGTTATGTGCGCTCTCCTCTCTCTCTTTCTCATTGTATTCATATCGAACGACACCGCATTACTCATCGCGAGGAGAGTGTCTCTGCTGTTGATATCTCTCTCTCTCCATATCCACACCTGTTGTACCTGTACGCGGGCCCCATTGTTTCGAGTAAGGCGCTTCGGAATCGGGTCAGGCCGTTTCTTTCGCAACTCTTCTTCTTCGTATCCCGGAGCATAAGGGTTACGATATGCCCACTTCGGAGAAAAGCAGTCCTTTAAATATTCTGTCTTCCAAAAGTTATTTAAGCACATGGGAGTAGAAGATCTTGCGTCTTGGGGAGAGTCTTCACTCCAACCCCCTTTTAAGCACATCCTGCACATTAAAAAAAGAACTGGGGTGTAGAAAAACGGATATTTTTTATTGGTGTTTGAATGGTTAATTGGTTAGATATACTTTATAGTACCTCCATTACCAAGAGTTCAGCATAGAAATACCTTGTGTGTAAATTATTTCCTTTTGGGAAGAGATAGAGTCGTTAGTAAACCCTCAAACTAACTAACAAAGTATCCTTCTATATTGGATTGCAAAGAACTAGTGGTGTGTGTAGAAGGGATACTGCAGCTTAGCCAACGATAGTAAAAGGGTCACGTGATTTTTACAGACGTTGCACGGCCGATAGTACTCGATTTGTATGAAACAAAATCTCCATATTGATATTAACCAAGGATGGAAATTTTATTTCATACAAGTCGGCCGTGCAACGTCTGTAAAAATCACGTGACCCTTTTACTATCGTTGGTTAAGCAGTATACTTGGATATTAACAAGCAATTTTTAATTATAGGAACTGCACGTGAGTAAGATTATTACCAGTGTACTTGCTCCATCTAAATCTCTTGGAAACCTTTAAGGTTCCATCAGCATTGCTCTACCTACACCACTGATTTCCTAAGTGGGCGGTACCGACCGCCGTCCCATGGGGGCGTTGGTGAATTCTAAGGGGGCGGTGATGAGTTGAAAGGAAATTAGGGACGTTATTAGAGTGAAAGGGAGCGGTGACTACTTTTAAACTGTTGCATAATGTCATTTTTATTTGTAAAAATCGTTAGAAAAATCCAGGTAAAAGTAGCTTAAAATCCTTTTTTAGCATATCTATGGATTGAGATATCAATAATTTTGAAAACTTTTAAGATGAATACAGGAATTTTTCTGTAGGATGTAACAAATTTCCTTTGGAAGTAGACTAAGATTACTGTTCACTCAGAATTAGGTAAAGAGTTGTTTTTAAATCAAAGCTTCTAAGAAGGTAGAATTATTACCTAATTATTTCAAATTAAATTTTAAGGTGCATAGAAACGTGTTTTGGAATATTTTGTCCACATAACTAGCTTTTAAATTTTTTTGGCGTTATAAGTTATTCTTTTATTTCAAAATGTGTATAAAAATCTGAAAAATATAAGAAAATTAGAGGCTAAAACTTGTAAGGGGGTGGAGGAAAACTTTCTTCTTGAAATGGGGGCGGCGGTGGTCCCAAAATGTTTGGGAACCTACACGCTTTACATTCCCCTTCACTCTTTTAAGATTTGTGGAACCTACAAGAGAAGTGGCTATTACATAATTTGCATTGGGTCACTCGCCCTACTACCATTATTGACTATTATGTACTGCATGACAACTCCATGCTAAAATTTATTTTTCGATTTTGTAATTTCCTTTTTTTTTTTTTACTTAACTAGTCGGGTTTTTTTTTCATCTTATAACACTGCGTTCTTACCTTTTGGAAGCTGGTGAATATTGCATTTCAAAGGGTTTCTACTTTTATATTCATGCCTTTTAATAATGCGAGGGAAACCTCTTTAAAAAAAAGTATCAGAAAAGCTCCTTAGTAAGCCACGTCTTACTTTCTAAGTTTTGTCCAATCGATGCATTTGAGAAGAAGCTGTAGATGTGCCTTAGAAATGTGGCGTAGCTCGGTGATTTCTCGGTATCGATTTTTGGATGAAGAGGAGGTTTCATTCATCTGATAAATCCTATTCTGAACTCGATAAGATCAGTTGGAGATGAATCATTGAAGTAAAGAACTACGTTTTTACTTCTAAGCTTGCACCGTTCTGTAAAAACATTTTCAGTTTCAAGTGGAACGTTTAAGAGAGAATAATAAAAAAATATTTTCTTAAGGTTGTTGATTGGCTTCTTTAAATCTATCTTGAAGAACGTCTACTTATACTCAAAATGGAATTTAAATGTAGTTTGTTCTGATGAAATACCTGATTACAGGGTTGCCTTATTACCATATAAGGCGACCATGTACAAAATACGCTTTAAGTTTTGAGGAAGAAAGATGATTAGACATTGTTAAAAGGGGGGAGCGTGTGAACTTTTCCATCCACTCTTTCACTAATGCAACACTGCTCAACGAGACATTTGTTAAAGGGTCTCATTGGACCACACTGTAAAAAATAATCGTAAAAAACAGAAAATCTCTGGCAGCAAAAGTTGCCAGAGCTTTCCTTTCCACGGAATTTCTCTGTAGACTGAACTTTTTCCGTGTGCTACGACCATTTCGAAACTTTTGGGAACTATTCCAACTGAAATATTCAATTTTTTTAAATACATATTTTGTCCCTCTTCAGACTGGTCTCTTTTTTTCCCAACTTCGGAAATTTTAGTGGGTTATTTTCCTAAATATTATCATAGGAAAAGTCGTTGTTTACAGAACAAGTTCAGTCAACAGAGAAATTCTGTGGAAAGGTAGCTCTGGCAACTTTTGCTGCCAGAGCTTTTCTGTATATCTACGATTATTTTTCGCAGTAGTACATGGAGCGTATGAATATTTCTGGTCACATGTCATTGCATTGCTAACTGTTTTGAAAGTAGACCTCCTAAACAAATTTTATTCACGCTATTTTTCTACATTTAGAGTCACCAAGACACTGGGGAAATCGACGATTTTAATTCTTGATGGATTTGTCAAAAACTGAAATACCAATTTCTTGTATCTGTGGAAACGACTTATTTTGAATGCGTGTTTCTCAAAACTCGTGGTTTTATCGCAGTGATGGTCACGACATGATCCTTTGCTTCAAAACGCTATCAACACAATTTCTAGTTTTTTAACAGCCCATTCCCTCCCTCTTCCTCGTGGTCTTGTATGGCTGGTCCGTATCGGAGGTTGATGCTCCTCGTGGACGGGCCTGCCTCTGCCCGAATGTCCGATTGTTTCGCGAGTTGCTAGTCGGAATATCTGAAACAATGGCTACACACGGTCTTCAGTGAACGCGTGCTACTGGGTCCGTGACGCCGGGGTGTCGAAACAGCTGGACTCCTTGGGCCTAACCGCGATCGTATCGCCTAGTAGAGGATACCAGTCTAGGCGACCTCGTGACGTCACATAACGACAGTTAGGCAAATGGTCGTACCGCGAAGCTATCGCTTAGTTAGAGAACTATCGCCTACTGCCGATTCGCCCTCCCCTACGAAGGGATACCTCGGGAGCTATCCCCAAGCTCTTGTCCATAGTGTCCTTTACGTTATGTATTGTTTTTTTCGCTACTATTTCATTCCATTATGGCGTTATTTTTAAGTTTTTGACCTTATCATACTTTATAGTATACTTAAAAATCTTCTATTGTACTTTTTAAAGTATTTTGTGTGAGAACTATTTATCTATGTATGCGCACGGTTTACTTTGGGTAGAGGAGTGATGCGGTGTAGTGTTTTGTTTACCTCAAGGCGTCTGGTCGATAATAGTTGGATAGTTAATGAGAAGTCTCTTTTTCATTAATCATCATGCCTGGAACCTACACGAAACGCAAACGATTAAATCTCATGAGCAGCTCATTCAATCGTTTCCACATAGCTTCCTTTGTGCTGCCATCTGTTAAGAAACACGACAAGTAATTACTTGTAACACAAGTAGTACAAGTAAGGCTCTAGATGTCCTTTACTTTCGTAATATATTAATGTCTGAGGACTTATTTTGGTACTAAATAGCTGTTTTAGATCTTTTAAACTATTAAAACGGGCCACTAAAAGTGTAAAAGCAATCGGATCGCGCGGATGGCTACACTGTTTTCGAATAGGCTGCTCTCTTTTGATTGGCCAGCTCCTTTCTCCCCACGAAAGCGAGGTGCGCCAGAAATTCCTTGTGGATAACCGGTTCGCGGTCGGGCCAAATGCACGTATCGCCTAAGAAAAGAGATGTTTTTCGCCTACTCCGTATCGCCTATTGTGGATAGGAACTATAGGCGACACGATCGCGGTTAGGCCCCTTGTTACATTGTTGAGGGCCTCTCGTTACGATAGATACTCTTTCTGTTGTACTTTACTCGTGTTGGGAAAGCTGCTTGTTTTCTCTCAATGGATGGAATGTCGTTCGTTAGATGTCTTAATTGTGTGTTGCCTCTTGGGTAGCGTTCTAAATATTTCTGAAAGAATCGAATGGGAATCGATGCCAAAGAATCGAACCATTTAAGAAATTGATTACAGCAGGAATCGATTCTTTGGATTCACTAATTAATTAGTATTTTGCAGCAGGAATCGAATCTTTGGAATCGTGCTTAATTTTCTAATACAGATATATAACAATTTTGTTCACTAATTAATCACTATGTCGATAATTAATTATTATTTTACTGGCTAGTTATTAAATTAATAGTAATTAGATATTATCTTTGATTTGTAATTAAAATAAATAAGTTCGACTCTACTTTTTCGATTCTGGCCTAAAGGAATCGATTCCAGGTTGGAATCGAATCAAAGAATCGAACCTAAGGAATCGATTCCGGACTCGAATCGATCGATTTTTTAGATCCCTACTCTTGCGGGTGGTTTTGTGTTGACTTTTTTCTGTGTCTTGGGACGATGTTGAGTCCTCGTTAATAGATCGCGAATGTTGCGTGGATATTGCTTCGTGAATTTTGGGTTTGTTAGTAACTCTTAATTAAATGGGGGAACGGTGTTTAACTACTCGTGTTTGTTTGACCCAGATAGCAGGTTTGTGGAGGCAATGGAACCTTTTTTACACTGATACAAAATCGTAGGATTTTGTTGTTTAGATCTTCTTGACTGTTATAACTTAGGCTAATGATTAAACATAAATTTTTTATTATTCATGTTCCCAATTTTCCAAGAGATAAATTTCCTCCTTATGTTTTTCCAACTCTCTTAATATTTCCTTAAATTTTTTTATTGGGATTTGAGTTATTAAGAGGTTTAACCTCGTTGTTTTCTAATCCTCTTTCTGTTTCAAATCATCTAGTTTAGAAACATCAAGTAAAAACTTCACGAAGTAGCATGCAATCATTGGTCTTTCCACCGAGCATATCTCCCCTTCATACAATTTTCAAATTAATTACTCATTTGTATTATATTGACCTATATCCTTATTAGCACGAATGCCGTATTTATTTTGACATCACATCTTTAATCGTAAAATTATAAATGTTCCTTTTTCTTATATATTATCAAAGCGTAAGTTAGGTCTATAAATATCACCCCTTCCGAACGAACTAATTAATGTTACTCCTTGACGAATTGAATTGGAAAGGATCTTGATGCCTCCAAGTTGTAAGTAATCGTGATTAATGAATGGATTCCCGTACCACCTATTATCACCTTCGAAATTAATAAAGCTTAAACAAGCATTGTTCAGCTCCTGACCCGGAAACCCTTGTCAAAGGTGTCTAATGCACTCGATGGTATCGTAAATCCCGTTTCGACTCAACGCGCATTCCTTTACGCTGCCTTCCTTGCCCTTTCGTGTCATTTACACTGACGCGTCCTTGCTTTCTCCCTAAACGACGTTTTTCTCTGTGACTTCCTCTTCGCTGAGCATAGTATTTCATCCGTAAATACATCACACAAAACTCACAGTTCCTGGATGGAGTTTCTACCAAAGCAATAGACGCTGCCCCCGTTTCCCCTGCCGTATCTCTCTATCCTCTCCATCATTCTCTCTGCTGCCTATCTTCTTTGCAGTTTTTTTCCTTATAACTTGACGGTGATATTGTGATTTATGTCCGGCCATAACCTATCGCTAGGTGAATGTCGCATAGTCATAGTAGGAACTTTATTTCTTACTATCTCTCGATTTATATCGCTTCTGGGGATACTTTTGCGGGTCCTTTGGTCTTTTTATATTAGCATCATTATCAAAGTTTTCTTAGATCCAGACTTTTTCTTTTGCTGGCTTTTATCTGAGTGTCACCTAGAGGTGACAAGACGGAATATACGTCCCTAGTTGCTTTTCTGTCTGTTCATTTAGAATAGGCCGGTGAGACGCAATATGCTAGAAGCTAACTAGTATTTCAATTATCATCGAAACTTTTTGTCTTATGCATTTACTAGGCGGCCTTAAGTGAAGTAGGAAAAAAACCCATAAAAGAATCGGTCACTGATGTTGCGTGAAGAGCGTTATTGGGCGTTTTTGAGCGTTATACCCCGTTCGCACTGGCCTTTATTTTTGCCTCTATTTTCGTTAGCACTTTGTTGCCATGGAAACACACTCATCAATTCACTAGTCAATTAATAATCTTTTATGTATTTTTACTTGTATTTTTGGTGATTTTATTCATTAGTTTTAAGTTGTATATAGAAATTAAATTTTTAATTATTTTACAAATCATGCTGTTATTGTTCACACACAGAAAAGTGCTTATTTTCGCCCCTTGTCAGTGCAAACGCCGTTTTCAAAAGATGGGGCGATTTTGCCTGTTTCCATGACAACAAAGTGCTAACGAAAATAAAGGGTCTTTTTCTGCCAGTGCGAACGGGGTATTACCGCTTTTCACTGGCCTATTGTAAATGAACAGATTATAATAGCAAGGGCAACTACATAGATGAGAATGTTGTTTGAACCGAACCTATTAAATTACAAAAGATACTAACAGACTTACAGTTATAAATTACATGCAAAAGAAGATTCTGTGTAAAACACAAGTAATCTTATTTTTTATTTTAAAACTCTGGACTGGCTTAAGGTAGTTTTTTAACCTATTTTTCTTAGTATTGGGGTACTTAAAATAGTCCAGCACAGTTATTTCAAAATCCCAAAAACTTTTTCAAAGTGTTTAGATGCATTATACAGTAGATTTCCTCTGTAGAACTTGTAATTTTAAACCAGAATCAAAATATAAAACATTGACCGAAAAACCTCTTGACCATTGACTGTTATCATCTCCTTATGTAAAGCTCCATTAAAATCCAGGTGACTTCAGTGTGGTGCGGTTTTTGTAGGTTTTAAAATTCCTGCGCTGCTCGAGCCTCCGAGATTTTCAACAGCATAGCTCATGACTCATTTTTCTTTGCACAATGACTAAATGTGACCTTTTTGCCATAAAACGTCTACAACCAAAATATTTTTGGTGTCTCTTATATATAGTCCAGGGGCCCCCGCACGTTTTTTTTCTGATTAATAACCGGCTGAATCTTCATCAGTCGCTTTGTTTCCTCGAGACGCCCAACTTTTCTCAGCAGAAAAATCTCCAGAGAGGTAGCTAACAAACTGCGCATGCGGGCAACATGTCGATTTGGTGATTGAAAAATATTTATTAATAACAACTTGATTTTTTTACACCGACAAGATAAATATTTAAGTAGTTAAATGGCCGCATTGTCCTACAAATCAAGGGGTACGTTTTCCCAGTCCTACACTCCGAACATGTCCATTCCACGGCTAAAATTTTTTCATTAATAACGACCTGATTTTTTTTACACAGGCTAGGTAATTATTTGTGTAATTAAATGGTAGCATTGTCCTACAAATCAAGGGGTACGTTTTCCCAGTCCTACACTCCGAACATGTCCATTCCACGGCTATAATTTTTTCATTAATAACGACCTGATTTTTTTACAAAGGCTAGGTAAATATTTGTGTAATTAAATGGTAGCATTGTCCTACAAATCAAGGGGTACGTTTTCCCAGTCCTACACTCCGAACATGTCCATTATTAAAAAAGCCGGAAAAAAGTAGAAAAAAAGAAAAAAAGTGGTGAGTGTTCACGAGCGCGTCCCGGTAATTTAGCAATTTGACCATCTTCAATTGAGATTCGGCACGGGATAATATTATCGTAGAGGGATGAAATTTTACATCTGAATAGGTCAAAGCATTTATAAAAAAAAGTAGAGAGTAATCGTTTTCAAATTCGCAAGAAAATTTTTTCCTATCATATAAGGGACACCCTAATGTACATGTTTGGAGTGTAGGACTGGGAAAACGTACCCCTTGATTTGTAGGACAATGCTACCATTTAATTACACAAATATTTACCTAGCCTTTGTAAAAAAAATCAGGTCGTTATTAATGAAAAAATTATAGCTTTGGAATGGACATGTTCGGAGTGTAGGACTGGGAAAACGTACCCCTTGATTTGTAGGACAATGCTACCATTTAATTACACAAATACTTACCTAGCCTGTGTAAAAAAATCAGGTCGTTATTAATGAAAAAAATTATAGCCGTGGAATGGACATGTTCGGAGTGTAGGACTGGGAAAACGTACCCCTTGATTTGTAGGACAATGCGGCCATTAAACTACTTAAATATTTATCTTGTCGGTGTAAAAAAATCAGGTTGTTATTAATAAATATTTTTCAATCACCAAATCGACATGTTGCCCGCATGCGCAGTTTGTTAGCTACCTCTCTGGATATTTTTCCGCTGAGAAAAGTTGGGCGTCTCGAGGAAACAAAGCGACTGACGAAGATTCAGCCGGTTATTAATCAGAAAAAAAAACGTGCGGGGGCCCCTGCACTAATAGCTGTTGGGTGCCGTTTTACTGCCTAACGTTTTAGGTTGGATGTTTTTCACCCGATGTTAAACGATTCCTTTACTAGGTTGAACAATTTGTCTGTAGTAATATTATTTTATCGAGAACTTTCACTATTGTCGCGTGTATACCAACACCTTTATCACCCAAACGACTGCGAAAAAAACGACGATGGACCTCCAAATAAAGCTATCTAAAGGGTTCTCTTGCAGTCCGTTGTGTCGCGAGTGTATTAATAAATTTATCAGAGTCCTTATCTCGGCGATAGCGAGGGAAGTAATTGCTCGGCAATTGTTGGCGTCGCCGTAGCCATAGTGATGCATTTTGATATTGTGCTCTCTTGCCGCGGGACCCCAAAGTAGACGTAAGTTTCTCTCGATGGGGTGATGCGGTGCGGACCTTTTCGCCATGCTGCGCTCCAGAAAGGTTGGTGTTTACGTCCCCTTTTTTCTGTCTTTATTAATGGAGTGGTTGCGATGACGTCGTTGGATGTGTTGATTGAGAGGAAAGGTCATTCATTGATAAAGCAATGGAAGCGGATCGTGTGCGTTTTTTGAAGGCGTTAAATATGTGCGTTTTTGTGCAATTTGTGAAGAAATTTTGTCGTGTGGATTTTTATTGGTTCAGATGTTGATGAGAGGCATTTGAAAATGTGTAAAAATGCCAATGTGCAAATTATTTTTACAATAGGCCTCGTTTGGTATAAGGGAAAATATGTTATAATATTTCATGAAATATTTCGCTCACTCCTTTCAAAAACGTCTATTTCGGAAAAACCTTATTTTTCTGGAGAGTGATTTGAAAGTTTAAAATTAGGCTAAGCGCGCTCTAGAGGCTTTTGTCGAGGCGACTATTAACACTAGGTCACTCTAGAGCAATGCATTTCTATGGAGATGACTCTTGGCAATCGGTCAAGAGTCTCATCGCCTATGCGCGCTTTCTAGCTTCTTGCAATAGCAAGGGTGATAATTTTGTCTCTGTCGCCGTGACAAAAGTCTCTAGTGCGCGCTTAGCCTTACATTGAAATACATTACAAATAAATATTAAACAACATAATTAAAATTTTATTATACATCCTAAAGATATGGCGATTTTGCAGGACTATACTACGTTTTCAAGGCTTTCTGAAAACAGTTCATAGCTAAAAATCGTTGATTTTTGAAATATGTTATGTTCGATTTGTAAATTTATAGAAAATTTTATTGACATTTCTTCAAAATAATGAGTAGTGAACGATACCGAATCCTGTTACAGATGAATGTGTAATCGCTCTTTTGTTAGATAATCGGGAATTGTTTTTATTTATAGTAATGCAAGTAAAACCTATGTTAAAATGAGTTAAATTATAATCTGGTATTATAATTAATTATATTGTTAAACGAAATTGGGTTTCATTTTTAGTCCATTAGAGCTTAGCTATCTTTTCAATGGTTGCGAATGCGATAATACACAAGTACTCCTGTAGTACTTGTCCCAACCAACTTGTCAACCCCAAATATTTTAAGTGTTTTTAAATATTCTCCAAAGTTGTTAGCCACGTGTCGAGGAAAAGAAACTTTTCTTTTATTGGTCCATTAGCCACGGGACTAAACAGGAGGCTCACAGAAGGAGGGAAATTGAATGTAGAATTCACAAATATCAAGCATTAAAAAGGATCTTCCTGATATTCAGCATTCAGAAAAAAAACTTAACAAGGGTTGTTTCCTTTTAAAGTTTGCTGCAGAGTTAATAAAATAAGATTTATTTGGGGATCCGGGATCAGGTGGATGGTCCAAGACAATTTTTTAATGAAGCTGCATTACTATTTCTATAAATTTTGTACATTTTTAATTAGGTATTTTTCGGTTTCGGTCAACTCATTATATAAAAGCTTCAATGTTATCCATTTTTTTTAAATTTGTCATGTTTTTAGCTCCATTTGGTGCTTTTGAACAAACTGTAATAGCAGAATTTTAAGTCGCCACTTTTAAACCTCGATTAAAGATTCGCTTTCTGACTGATTATAACAGAGTGATTGCTTTTTTTTGCAAATTACTTATCTGTGTTAGACATAACAAAAACAATTTTCACCTTTGGGCGAAGCGAGTTTGATCGATTAACTGATCAATATCGTCAGAGGTGAATAAACCTTTTTCATGCTAATTCGAGGGAATATTTGTTTGCTGAACTTTCCATCAGTGTTTTGTTAATAGAAAAAATTCATGCTTCTTTTGTCGTGATTGATTTTCTCTTTGCTCCTTAAGTGAAAATCTTGTTTTTCAGTTGCTGATCACATCAGTTTTTGACTTCAAGAATATTCGATCTTTGAAACTTTTCCATTCTCGTTTTTGTAGTGTCTTCTGCATTATTTGTAGTATAATATTGTGTGTTAAAGTTTCGACCTGTCATCTGAGCTTACGCATCTAATATGAAAACTACACATATGTTTCAAAAATAAAATATCGTGTTCCGAATTCAAATTTATGTAATCAATCGTAACCGCTACAGTTTAGTCTCCTGGTCATATTTATCTTTGCTAATTTGCTTCTTCTACTAACCTTACTAATAAATTAGACATGCTAATTATGTTTTAATATTTCACAAGAATTAAACCCTCTAAAATATGTTCTTGGCGTACAGGTACTAAATTTTTATGAATTCGTATGGAATAAAAATGAGACATTCGTATTTTTTAAGTAATATCACAGTTTTATAGGTGAGGTGTAATGACCATCCGAAATTATTTCGTTTTCGTCTCTTTTTATTCTTCCACTCAGTTTACTTATTTTCACTTACATCCTCTTGTCCTCCGCGTCTTTTTTATTTCTTAACATAAATAGATGCTCGGACTAATATTACCGCAAATCAGACATAAAAATCAGTATACAATATTTTTGCACTCATTTTTGATTGTATTAGAATATGTATATATAAAAAAATTAAACTAAGAAAGGCTGTGTGAACAATACTTGAAGTCTAATATAATGGGCTTCCCATATGCTCTGTCTAGATGAAGCCTATGCGATGAGCTATGAACCACAGTACAATGATGTCTTCTTACTTCTTAGCAGGGTTGGCAAAAAACCGGGTTTTTTTAAAAAAACCAAAAAAACCGGGTTTATTTGGTTTTTTTTGGTTTAAACCAGGTTTTTTTGGTTTAAACCAAGTTTTTTTTAGAATATCAGAATAAGTTATTTTAGCATTGATGTTTGAAATTGAGTTGTAAATGAGACATTTATTTCAGGGGTTGTTTATAATTGATAAATGATTTGTATTGGGTTGTCCCATAAGTTCTGTTACTTTTTACGAAGTTTTGTCTTTGAAAATTTTTTATGAAAAACTGGTGATAGGTGGAGGTATCAAACAAAGGGGATTTTGATATATGTATATTTATGAACATAATGTGTGATTTTGGTAGTTCTCATGATATTATTTCTTTTCAAAATGGCGGTTTGAAAAAAAGACCAAAAACGACGATTTTTGCGTAATTTTTTTCTTTTGTTTAAAAAACTAGGAAGAACGCATAATTCATGGCTAAAAAAAGTTTAACTGTATATTCGAAATGTTAAGACTAAGATGTCATAGTTTCAGGATGATTCGATAAGTTTAAGGTAGGAAATTTTGACTTTAAAACTTCATATATTGGCAATTTCACGTGTTTTTTAAAGCACACCTATTGTTTTTCTAAGCAGCTGGTATGAAGCAAATTAAAGGCAGATGTTTTTTGAACCATAATGCTTGTTTCAACGGTTTAAACATAGAAAGCATCTTTTCATAATATCGACGAATTGATTTATTTCTAAATCCCAACGAGTTGTTTTTATTGTAGTGTTTTCGTATATGAAGCAAATAATTGCTTTGTTCGCTTAGCATAAGTTCAGCGAGTGTAATTCTGATAAGCTAAAACTTCGCGCGCTTGCATTGTGCGCACTACTTTCTGAACTTAAGTTCAGATATAATTTAATATACTGCATATTTTGAATACTTGGTTCTTTCCTAAGCTTTTTTATTGATTTTGATGCTTTTTTCGTGAAAATTTCTTTGAAATGACTAACATTACTGAGGTAACCTTTTTGCAAAAGATGTTATGTTTGAGACCGAAATTTCCTAAGTTAAACTTATCGAATTACCTTGAAACTATGACATCTTGAACTAAACATTTCAAACATACAGTAAATCCTTTTTTAGCCATAAATTATGCATTTTTCCTAGATTTTTAAACAAAAGAAAAAAATTGAGTGAAAATAGTCGTTTGCGGTCTTTTTTTCAAACCACCATTTTGAAAAGAAATAATATCACGAGTACTACCAAAATCACACATTATCTTCATAAATATACATAAATCAAAATCCCCTTTGTTTGAAATCTCCACCTATTGCCATTTTTTCATAAACAATTTTCAAACACAAAACTTTGTAAAAAGTAACAGAACTTATGGGACAACCCAATATATTTCAATTAATTAATTAAAATTAAATTAATTTGTTTTAAAAATAATTTTTGTTTCTAAAATATTCCAATTTGAATATCTAATATTATTGTAGTGAATAAAAATCAGTGTTCATTTATCTTGGATAAATGGTTGAAATAATCTTAATTATATAATCTTAATTATATATGGGTCATTTTCAAAATTTGCTTACATTTGCTGTCCCGAAGGTAAAACATGAAAATTAAACAATTAATCATTATTAAAATTCTGTTTAAACTTTGATTTAGGTAAAGTAGACTAAATGAAATATTTCTAGCTTTTAATTAATAAAAAAAGCTTTAAAATTATGTAAATAAAGATATTTAAAAATACGAAAATAGCCAAAAACGCTTGTCCCTAACGATTTTCACGAAATTAAAAATAGTTTTATTGTTATTTAATTTGACTTTTTGAAAGAAAAAACGATAAATATCAAAATTATGAACTATTAAAAGGTTATTATAATTGTAAAAATTAATTTTTTGAATTTAATATTTTTACAAATCAATAAAATATTTTGTCCCTCACTTTATGTCAACTCCCGTTACAGGCGAATTAATTTTAAAAAATATAATAATAATTATGCTTTAAAAATGTAGAAACACATTCCAAACGATTGTTTGTTTACTTTAGAATATATTTAAACCGTGTTTTTATTCTTTGGCTCGAAAACTATCGTGTTTTCGAAGAAATTATCTGTCGTCAAGGTAGCGTATTTTTATTAATGTCAACTCCCGTTACGGTAATTTTTAATATTAAATAAACTTTTTTGGAAATTTTAACCCCAGAAATATAGTTATTTATTTATATAAATAGGATATATGGATATTTATTTCAGCTTCCAACCATGCATGTATGTTTTATTCTGTCATTTTATTAAAAATGTCAACTCCCGTTACCTGTCAACTCCCGTTACTATTATGTCATTGATTTTGAAAGTAGTATCAACAACTTTTCCTTTTTACGAAGGATTTGACATTTCTTGCTTGATTTATCGTTAATTTCATTAAAAAAGGGTCCTGCATATTTCATTTAAAGAGAAATACTTGTATTTGATATAATACACATAACTATTTTAGTTTAGGTCTTGTTTCCGTCGCGTTGCACAGCACAATGAGAGTTTAAAAATGATTTGTAACTAATTTTGTAGGTCAGATTTAAACTTATTTCTAGAAGTAAAGTACTCTATTTATTTTCATAAGGTTCGTTTCATTGTTTCTCGAACTCATAGAGTTAGTACAAATATAGAGACAGCTTGGAACATCTGCTCCATTGTTCTAAGCGTGTCGGGTTTTCGTTTCGCTGCCCTGCAAAATCGGTTTTTTTTGCTTTGCCAATTTGGCCTCTAAATCCCTCTTTTGGCGTTTACGGTTTTTCGTGTGATTGCTTTTTTCGATCACTTTATCTCAGTTGTCTCCAACCTGTGGGCCCTATCTAATGTTCTTTTTAATTTTTGAAGGAAAGTTTTAAAAATTTTGCAGCTTTAATAATAAAATATGAATGTTCTAAATCTCATTTTTAGTCGATGCTTCCACCAAAACAATGCTACTCTTGCTACTCGTATCTCCCATCTTTTTTCTGTAATTTTCTTCTTTAGGAAATATATTTCCCCTACACGAAAAACAGGTATTTGATACTATATTTTGTTTAAACTGTCCATACCATTAAATTAAAATACCATTTAAAAATCCCCTTTTACTTATATCACTATAAGATTCCCTTAAAGGTATCGCTATAAAATTATTATTCAGAAGAAAAACATGCATTCCTTATGTTTAACTTCATGTCATGTTTATATTTCATACTTCAATTTTTACACTTTAACTTTTTGTTATCTTGATAAACACTTAAGGAAAATTTTTAAACATTATTTAATAGAAAATTAAAATTTTAAACTATTATTTATAACTTGCAAAAAATTCTTTTATTAAGTGAAAAGTTAAGGAATCAGTTAAGCATTTTACAAAATATTATTTTTTAAATATTATACCAAATGAACTACTAAAACAATATAGGGTATTTTTCAGATAATTGCCAATCAAATTATTTTTGTATTTAAATTTGTTAATTAAATCAAAATATAATAAGACAAAAATAAGTTTTTATTAAAATATAATAGGTAAACTAAGTTAATTTCTAAGCTATCAGATTCGCTTCAACACTTCTTTCCAGGAATAAGAGAGAAAAGTGTGATAACTTTAAACATAAAAAGCTCATAGTTCACAAAGTTAAAGCCAGATGATGTGGTCCTGTGGTCGAATGTCACAAACCATCACCTGGTGTTAGGAGAGAATTACAGTTGCCTTAGATTCTTTGTGCCTTAGATTGGCGGAAAAATCCATAGATATAAGTTCAAGGAATATTCTGTGTCGTGAATTATTTTAGGTAAGATAATATTTCATTAATACGACTGTTTTAAATTAAACGAACACTGGAAGCAAAATTTCTACTCTTAATTCCTCTCTATATATTTTTTCTTATTAGTTTAACAATGTAGTAAGTTGAAAAAGATGATTCGATAGTGGCCATAAATTTTTAAAAATATCGCTTGTTACTTGGAAAGAAAAGATTAACACAGATTACTTTACTGTAAGTTTCCTCCTATCAAAAAATAAAAATAAAGTATTAAAAGAAGATCAGTGGTAAGAATTAAAAACTTAAATAAAAATTTAACAAAATTAAAGCTAATTTAACATTTATGCGTCGAGATGCAGAAGTATTTCAGATAATCATGGCCTTAATAAATCAAAATCAAATCAGTAAGTTATTTCGAATGACCACCGAAAGAAACTACGGCAAAAACGCGCGCCAAGCTCAAACCGCCAAGCTTTGCCAACTTCCAGTTTCTACCTCGGCCACAAAATCAGCATTTTTCTCCCTTAAATATTCTTTAAACGAATTGGAAATGACTCGTATCGAATCAGGAGGGTTCATATTATGTAATGTGAAGCTTTTATTAAAGAAATTCCCCCAGAAACATTATAAAAGTACAGTTTAAAATTGTTTTTCCGAATCCGCGGAATTTAAAAAAAATCACAGATAAAAAACTAATTCAGATAGAGTAATTTTTTCTTCACTAAACGATTCGTCATTGGTTTTTCTCTAATGGAAAATTGTCGGTATCATTTTCTCCTGATTTTTCTGTGAGGAAGAGCAGTTTTTATGCCCCAAAATCCACCCGCCTATGGGACTTCCCATGTTAAAAAATTCTTTCTGCCCCGCAAACAGGTCCGACAGTTTTCGACATGCAGGGTTGCTTTACGGAGAAGAGCAAGCTGTCTCTATATTTGTACTAACTCTATGCTCGAACTCAAAGAGAGCAGCTGATTTCATAGGATTTTACCGGCTGCTTCCTTCACCTGCCTTTTTTATTACGGCTCGGGTCTGGTTTACTCTTAGATTCATACTCTACAATTCATTCAATTAAAGTATTGAAGTATTCATGACTAAACTATGGGCAAAAGTGTATGACCAACTGCTGTTCCATATACTTGAAACATATATAAGAACTCCTATATTAATATTATTACGAAATTATGAAGTTTGAAAAAAAAAATTTTTATTCTGAAATGTAAGCGTATGGTGAAAATGACCCATATGGATTAATTTATGAACTTAAGAAATTTCTTTAGAAAGAGAAAATTTAACTTTTTTAATAAATAAAAGGGAAATGTAAGCAACTAATGTTAATTTAAATTGGATAAATGATTGAGATAATTAATCCGATTAAGGAAATTAACGGTTTTTATTAATTTAGTAAAAAAACCCAACTGGTTTTTATCTGTTTATAAACAAACCAACTGGTTTTTAGTTTTTATCATTAAAGAAATCAACGGTTTTTATTAATTTACTAAAAAAACCAACTGGTTTTTATGACTGACAAATAAGACAAATTGGTTTTATTAATTAATTAAAATCCAAGCCATATTTTATCAGTGAAAAACAGATAACTTTTGTGTATGTTTAGTTACTCTTTGAAATAATGCTTCATTTTAAAGGAAATTAATAAATGAACTATCTCTTGCAAAATATAATAAGTTTAACTTAAGCATGTAAGGTTAAGTTTAGAGAGAATTTAATAATTAAAACCATTAAATTAAAATATTTCTGATTTTTAATCACCTTAAAATGTCAATTTTTTTATAAATCTGACCTTTTAATTTTGTGCAAAAGATTATACTTAATAACACTTTCTTTAAAAAATCCTGAAAATATTTTATAATTTCTAAAAAAACCAAAAAAACCAAGTGGTTTTTTTGGTAAAAAAACCATGGTAAAAAAACCATGGTTTAAACCAATGGTTTAAACCAAATGGTTTAAACCGGCCAACCCTGCTTCTTAGCATTGTCAAAATCATCACACTTCAACATATATTCTTTGATAAATTGCTGATAAAATGCAAAGTATGCTTGATGGATGACATCTGTGTCGTTGCAGAAAGTGGACCCCGAGCTGATCTTCACGAAGCAGGAGCGCATCGGCAAGGGCTCGTTCGGGGAGGTGTTCAAGGGCATCGATAACCGGACGCAGCAGGTGGTGGCCATCAAGATCATCGACCTGGAGGTTGCCGAGGATGAGATCGAGGACATCCAGCAGGAGATCATGGTGCTGTCGCAGTGCGACTCGCCCTACGTCACCAAGTACTTCGGATCCTACCTCAAGGTACATCTTGCAAAATATAGGTTGAAAAAATATTCATCTTGGATATAACTAGAAAGGCTGTTAGTGTAAGCCCCAACCAAATATTGGGGGTATAAGGGGTGGGGTGACTTGGCCTCCCCCAACCCAAAATTCGGACCTGGTATATTAAACCGAGTTAAAATCCTGTTTTTAGAGTCAATTTTCCAAAGCTTTTCTGGGGAGATGACCCTCAGACCAACTCTTTTTGTGCTTGGAACTCTCATTATTCACAATTTTTGTCGTATTAAGTTCATGAAGATGCATTACCCTACCTAAAAATGCATGAAATAAGCTATATTGAATCTGTTAAATATGAATAGGGGGCTTGGGTCCTTTCCCCTGTTACAAAAATCTAACTTAGAACTAAATTTTTGTTAATGGCTAAATTTTTTTTAAGGATTGAAAATCATCCCGAAATAAATTTCTATATACGCCATTTGGGGGCAATAAAAGACCCTGCAGTAGGTTAATCCAATATTGTGACAAAACACATACTGGGTTTAAATCTGAATTAAACGTGTTGATGATGTCTTGAAGTTTCAATTTTTGTTTTCAGTTTGTTATAACAAATTTGAATTCTAACTAGCAAAGTTTTGCAGCCTTTACTGAGCCAAAACTTTTGAGTTATTGTAAAAAGAGTATCACAAAGCTGCATTGACAAAATCTCTTTTCTTGGGTATGGGTGAAATCAACCATGAAATCAATCATGTGAAATCAACCAAAAAATAGCAAAATTCAACCTGACCCCCTCGGATTTTAATGAAACTTTCAGGGATTGTTTTCTTCTATAGTATAAACGGGAAAAGGACCATGATTAATCATTTTCTCTGTAATTTTTTTATAAATTTTTTTTGAAATTTTGAAAAAGTAATTTGTGTTTCAGTAACTTTAAATAACTCCCACAAAAATCTATAACCCCTTGTTATAAAGAAGACTTTATGAGGTTTAATTTTCTGTAAAAATTTTTCATATTGAATAAACAAATTTTTCAAAAAAAAAAGTTTTGGAGAAAAACTGAAAAAAGATGTTGGTATCCTTCAAATTTTTTTAAAAAATATATGTTTGTGACAATGATATTAGACAAAAATTCTGAAATTTTTAGAGTGGACCGCCACGGGATCAGAAGTTATAGCAAAAAGAGTTGTTTTTAATCTTTTACTCACCACTTTTTAAATTTAAGTGGCCAAATACTGGGTTCTGCGCCATGTTTGGTACCAAAATAGTACTTCAAAACAATTCTTTTTGCTATAACTCCTGATCCCGTGGCGGTCTTACTCTATAAATTTCAGATATCACAATTTATAACGTTGCTAAATATATGTATAATTTTCAAAGAAATTAAAAGGATACCAACATTGTTTTTAAAAGCATTTTTATTTAAAAAATCATGAAAGTAAATTTTTTTCATGGACATAGTCAAACTTTATATCAAATTAAAGCGTGCAAAATTATCTTTAAAATGAGGGGTGATAGATTTTTCTCGGACAAGTATAACTGGAGTTATAATAAATTAAAGTGCGAAAATTGCATGTTCTTCCTTTTTTCAAAAATGTTTAACAAAAAAATTACTGATAAAGTTAAATAATAAAAACATTTTCTCATTTATATCATAGAAGGGAACAATTCCTGAAAGTTTCATTAAAATCTGAGAGGGTCAGGTTGAGTGCCGTGTTGATTTCACATGGATAATGCCCCGTATGCAAGTAGGACCTTAAACTTAAATAATTTTTCCCCAAAGTAATTTGTTTTTACTTGCTTGTGAATATCACTGAAGTTCTGATATGATGTAGCTGATTAATATATTTGCTGTCTTCAATCATTTTTATAGTGCTGTGAAATATATTCTACCCTTTACATTTACAGAATTTGATAATGAGCAAGCAGAAAAGGGAATATTTTACCTGAAGGACTACCATAAAATAAAAGCTTTAACTAAGTTTAAACTAAACTGAAAATTGTTTATTAAAAATTTTAGATCGACTCTGAAAAATACTTTTATTTACCTTGCAGGGAACGAAGCTATGGATTATCATGGAATACTTGGGAGGTGGCTCTGTGTTGGATATGATGAAGATGGTATTTTTTGAAGAAATACATATTGCAATAATTTTGAGAGAAGTCCTGAAAGGATTAGACTATCTGCATTCAGAGCGCAAACTTCACCGTGATATCAAAGGTAATCATTTTAAAAATTCATTTTGTAGAGATTTCTTGAATGTTACCATACTTTTTTATTCACCAGGTAAAAAAAGAGGTTTTCTTAATTCTCAATGCAATGATGAATTTTGTACTATTTTATTACTGTTGCTTGTCTCAAGCCTGTTATTCCCATGGAGGTGCCTTGGATGAAAGTATTGTTTAGTATTCAATTTTTCCCATGCTTATCAATTGAGTTGAGTGGAGAATTGGTTATCTCCTTTATCTTCCTACTTTTTTTCCTTTTTAAGAAAGGGTTTTACTTTGAGCATTTCAATTACATGCAATACTGTATTTTGCTTCTTATCTTTTCATTTTGCCCTTGTAGATAACTTAAATTAGTTGTGCGATGATTATAGGCATGATCATATTTACGATACGTGTGATCATAAATACAATCTTTTTTTGTTGATTTATTCAATTTCCTATAATAGTTGGCTAAAAATAAAATACAAAGCTACAAATAATCAATATAACCATGGGTGCCACTCTTCCGTTTCTGGGGACGGAATTCTTTTTTTTTAAAGTTCTGTGAACGGAAATTCCGTCTCGCGTATATTGAAACTCAAAGTAAGCTGATCAATTGGCAGCTATTTGTACTAAATTTCAGTACTTATATAGCTCATTTTGCTCACAAATAAGCCGGTAAGTTTTTCTTTATATTTCCTAATCATAACAACTCTATATTTCCAGCTGCAAATGTACTTCTGTCTGAAATGGGAGATGTCAAACTGGCTGATTTTGGAGTTGCAGGCCAACTAACGACTACTACTAGCAAAAGAAACACCTTTGTGGGGACACCATTTTGGATGGCTCCAGAAGTCATCAAACAATCTGCTTACGATTCCAAGGTGATCTATGCTTTCATTCTTTGTCCTTTCATTTATACATCCAATTATGGAAATATTTTTTAACTTTTTTTTTCAATTTCTGAACTATTTTACTCACTATTTAAAAGACAATTCCTTTCCTCTTACATTAGCATACTGACCATGAGTCCCATTGACAGTCTGTTTGTTCCTCATCAAAATACTTAATTTTTCTGCTATAGAACATGCATTTAAAAATGTTCTATCGCATGTTTTTTTCTAAGAAACTAAGATTTACTTCTGTAATTGCATTATTAATTTACATGTTTCAATATTTAACAAACAACATCGTAACCACAGAATAATGAAATGACCCCCTCTGAAATATCAATATTCACTACATTGACTGCTTTATGAGTGACCAGTGACCAATGAAATGTGTACTGTTTGAAATTAATGCTTTTTACGAATAAAAATATGACGAAAATTTACATTATTAGCCAGTATTGACACAATTGATCAGTGATCCATTGTTATCCAGGTTCTATTATTTCGTCAGTTATCATTGTTTTAAATTGATAAGTATGCATGTTAAACTAAATTATCCACCTCCTCAGGCTGATATCTGGAGTTTGGGCATAACAGCCATTGAGCTGGCGAAGGGAGAGCCCCCCAACTCTGACCTTCACCCCATGAGGGTGCTGTTCCTTATCCCCAAGAACAATCCCCCACAGCTGACGGGGAACTACAGCAAGCCCTTCAAGGATTTTGTGGAAGCCTGCCTAAACAAAGATCCTGAAAACGTAAGGAATGAATTCTGGTTGCTTTGGTTATTTTGCTGTAGGAGTTCTCATTGATTGTTTTTTAGGTTGGTGTGCACTATGCCTTTATGTGCTTCGTAAAACTCTAACACAACTTTATTGAATGTTTATAATTATATTTTAAAATTTTTAAACTATGATTTTACTGCAGTTTCATTTGACCATCAGTCGTAAACAACACACTAAAGGTGAATGGAATGTAGCCTCAAGGAAAGTCAATTTAAAACCAATTTATACATTTGAATCAATTTGGGTCACTTCATTTAAAATCACCCAATGGGTGTTGCCACCATGTCACGGATTTTCCTGAAAATTTTATGTGGAAGAGAACATGATGAAAAAAGGCTAAAATAATTTTTTCAGCTTTTTTAGATCAAAACTGACGTTGTGGGGCCATTTTGAATTTGATTGAAGTCCTCAAAATGGCGGCACTAGACAAAGTAATATGCGTGGTTGTAACTTCAATAACTTTCTCATTTATCATCTGATATAGATAAGTTTGGTGTCTTTTTAAAGATAAAAATACAAACTAAATCAGAGAGTCAAAAATATTTTGGAGGAATTTTTTAAACATTTTTTAGGGAATTTTTTAAAGATAAAACCCCACCTTTCACCCTCTTGATTTTTTTTCTCAATGTTGCAAATCTTATATATTTCAACATAAAAAAATTCAGGATGTTGTTTTTGTTAATTTTTTAAAAAATAAAGAAGGTGAAAAATGGAAATTTTTAAGTATTTTTTAAAGAATTTTTTTAAGGTAGAACCCCAACTTTCACCATTTTGATTTTTTGTCACAATATTGCAAATCTTATACTCTTCAACAAAAAAAAATATCAAAAGGGTGTTTTTTGTATTTTGTCTTAAATAGAAGAAATATGAATTTTAAATGACTCCTCAATTTTCACCCTTTCTCCCTCTTTCATTCAATCAATGGATTTTCATTGTTGTGTACTTCTGAAAAAGTTGATCCTTCTGGAAGGTGAATAGACTTACCTCTTTTATTTGTTCTACTTTAGACAAAATACAAAAAACACCCTTTTGATATTTTTTATGTTGGAGATTATAAGATTTGCAATATTGTGGCAAAAAATCAAAATGGTGAAAGTTGGGGTTCTACCTTAAAAAAATACTTAAAAATTTCCATTTTTCACCTTCTTTATTTTTAAAAAAATTAACAACAATAAACACCATCCTGAATTTTTTTTATGTTGAAATATATAAGATTTGCAACATTGAGAAAAAAAATCAAGAGGGTAAAAGGTGGGGTTTTACCTTTAAAAAATTCCTTAAAAACTGTTTAAAAAATTCCACCAAAATTTCTTTTAATGGATTTTTCTAAAAGTTGATCCTCTGTTTCTGGAATATTTTTGACTTAATTATTTATTTTGTATTTTTATCTTCAAAAAGACACCAAACTTATCTATATCAGATGATAAATAAGAAAGTTATTGAAGTTACAAACACGCATATTACTTTGTTTAGTGCCGCCATTTTGAGGATTTCAGTCAAATTCAAAATGGCCTCACAACGTCAGTTTTCAGTTTTGATATAAAAAATCTGAAAAAATTATTGTAGCCTTTTTTCATCATGTTCTCTTCCACGTAAAATTTTCAGGAAAATCCGATACATGGTGGCTACAAGAATTTTTTATTTTGGGTGATTTTAAATGAAATTAGCCATTTACATTAAGTGATATTTTAGTAGTGTTTTTTTCTTTATTATCCAACTTTTTTTAGTATTTTGTTTGTACAGTGAAATAAAACTTTTTAGAGAGCAATCAGCTAATATACTTTTAAGTTGACCTTCTGAATTTCTGATAGAAATTTAAGTTAATGAAAAATTAACTTTACATCTTTAGAAGACTAGAGTTTTAAAAAAATCAGAGAATTGGATGTAAACCTTTTTAAAAAGTTTTGAATCAAAGCAAAGGGTTGCTAATCTACTCTCATAATTTCTTTCTGACATAAATTGTGATGTTTGAATCAATCTATCATAAGACATGGTTTATTTGATTAGCTAAAGCTAATTTACTGTATGTTATTTATTACTTGTTTTCATTTACAAAAAATTACTTAAATTAAAAAAATTACTTAAAAAATTACTTTTATAATAACAATTCATTTGTTGGCCCAGTTGTATATTAATTTTGAGTTAATTTTGTACTTAATATTGATTTGGTTTCCAGAGACCTACAGCCAAAGAGCTTCTCAAGTTCCCATTTATTCGCAAAGCGAAAAAGAACTCTTACTTAGTGGACCTCATTGAAAAGTACAAAAGATTCAAAGCAGCAGGAGGTGGCCAAAGTGATAGTGATTCAGAAGCTTCGGATTCGTAAGTGAACTTCCCGAACGGTCAATCTTTTTTTCTGAATAAAGTTAAACCAAGTTTTTTTACCCTAACATTCATTGGAAATGAACTGATCCTAGTTGTGATTATACTGGATAATAGCTCTGAAATAATTTGAATATTTTGAATGAGTGGTTCTCAACTCGTATTCAGTCTACTAAGCCTAAATTTGGAACCTTTACAGACCACCCGTTCATAACTTAAAATCCCTCATCCTCTCAACATTGCAAGATGAAAGTTCATTTTCATTAATTTAGAATGACTATTTATATGATTCTCAGATATCTAATTCTATTTTTGAAAAATTTATTGTATCTCACAAGCGATAGTAATATTTTGTTATAATATTTTTAAATCTTCCGAACCCACATGAATTGATTTTTTTTATATTTAGAACGCTCAATTTAACTAATATTTATTGAATGGGAAAGTACTGTTGATATTTTAATGGTGACTGTCATCTTTGCAAATGCAAATGTTTTTTTTTGTTCAACGTGCTGACACTTTTACTTTAGGGAGTTTTCTTATGTGCTACCGCAGGGCCCCTTCACCCACCGCGTGTTGGGAAGTACTGTTTTATATTGCAGCAATTTTATAAAGGATTTATTTTATTTTTAATGTGTGATATAATATAATTCAACAAATTTTTTTACATATTTGTACTAGTCACAGAATGCATACAGTACCCATATGATATTTTACACTTGAAACCTGTCTCTATATTGCTTTTATATCAAATTTCATTCCTAAAAGTGGTTATGAATAGTGTCAAGGAATCTTTCTTGTAATTATGCTTAAAAAACAATATATGAAACAAATTTCTGTGATTGTATTATGGCTAATACATTATATGTTCGATTCATTGTTTTAAATGGTCAAATTTTTTGGTTTCTGTGTTATCTCACTAGTGAGATTTAAAGTATTTAAGAAATGCTTTAATTTTTAAAAAATAATTAAACTAGAAAACCACTATAATCATCATTAATATTTATTATTATAACCTTACATTTCTCTCCCCAGTGATGAATCGAAAGTGAACGACACGTGGAAGAGCTGGCGCTGGGACCTGGGCACGGTGAAAGGACCCGGTGCGTGCGAGATCCCTCTGTCCCCTGCCTTGGACGGGGACAACAATGTGATGCCGGTGGGGGTGAAGGTGTCCAAGCTGACGAATCCTCCAAACAAGCACCACCAGAACGGGGACTCTCTCTTGTCCTCCTCCCCTCACTCCCCCAGCTCGGAGCCGGAGGATGTCACGTTCTTCAGGCAGACGGACACCCGCCAACAGAAGGTCTCGTATTTGTCCAAGGTATCCTAACATAGGGGTGTGGGGTTAGGCTTACATTTTTCCCAAGACTTGCATTTGAAATTATTATACTCGACAGCAACGTTTCCTAAACCCAGTACGCGGAAGGAGAAAGTGGGTAAGCACAAATCGTGTTGGGTTGCTCGGAGAAGTTTCGGTACGGAAATCGTAATAAAATGACACTATATATATACATGGGTGTAACGAAATAATCGTATTTTAAAATTGAGGTTCTTCATTTCACTCGATTTCACTAATTTGCTTGTTAGAAACGTCGTAGGGTCAACTAACGGTGCTGTCTTGTATAGACGTAATTTTAATGATCAATTGAAGGAAGTCATTGAATACATGTGTAACCTACCAATTTTAGTTGAATTTTGGTTTTAATATTCCTTGATAAGTTTCAATATTTTTCTATTGGTTTCAGAGTTTCTATCTAACCAAAATTTAATTACTTAAAAATGTTGTAATCTGTACATTACATAACCTAATTTCCCTACCCTTAATTCGAGGAAGAATTGGAATTATTTAAACTTTTGTGAAGATTGCAACCTTTGTTAAAAATGGTTTCTATAATGGTCGTGAATAAATACTATATTTTATTTTAACTTTATGACTGGCTTATTTTGATAGGATAATTTTTAACACATGTTTGGATAACTGTTATGCTGTGATGTCCTAGTTTTTCTTTTGAAAATACTTTTATGATGAATTTTTAACAATGTTATGTTTGAGTTGGAGGTCTCCTAACTACGGCCCGTGAGACCCATTCATCAGGCCAGCAGTGACCTCTACGTATGAAAAAAAGTCCTAAAATGAATTAAAACCCTGTTTTTACTGTCAAATTTCCAAAATTTTTCTGGGGGAGAACACCTAGGCGCCCTTTTTTGTACTTAGAACTCAACTTATCAGATTTATTTTCAGATTAAATTCATAACAGTTAGAATCCTACCAAAAAATATAAAAAAGGCATAGATCCAATTTTAAAAAAACATTTATAATGCATTTTTATCTTTTTTGCTAATAACAATATTTGTGATTTAATTGTAAGGTTGTTACTTAATTGTTCTTTTAAAACATGATTGTAAACCCCCATTTAAACTACCCACAATCCGCTCCTGGTGTTGATTATTTTTTATTTGAACCAGATTTGCCAGGTCACGGCAAATTTGCAAAGAAAATTTGCGACATCTTAAATTCTACCATTCAAGGACTTTAACTACGCATTATATTCCTTAAATTGGCAAAATATACAACAGTAATGGTTCATTGATAATCAACACTAATGGTTCATTCACCAATCCCGCCTCCTACAAGAGGCACTCTGTTGGAAAAAAAGTATAATCCACTGTAAAAAAAGTGTATAAAGAGTTCATCCTTATACAATAATTAAGTTAGAACACTTTTCCTAATCTAGTAAAAAACATTTGAATTTATTTTATAAATTTAAATCTGCCCCCTCTTAAATCTGTTTAAATT
The DNA here is from genome assembly GCA_024610705.1 of Tetragnatha versicolor. NCBI lineage: Eukaryota > Metazoa > Arthropoda > Arachnida > Araneae > Tetragnathidae > Tetragnatha > Tetragnatha versicolor. The sequence continues at coordinate 4,241,095 of JANDEH010000020.1, forward strand.
GATCCCCTCCCAGAAAATGTTTGCAAGTTTGACATTTAAAAAAATAGGGTTTTATACATAGCTGCCAACCGTTCTGATTAAATCGTATTTGTTCCGCATTGCAGCTGTTGTTCCGATAATACGGTTTTAGGGCCAAAAGTTCCGATTTTTCATTATTTTAATCCTTTCTTGGTGAAACTTTCCTTTTCGACCAATTCCAATTGCTCAACAAGCGAGAATCGTTTTTGCATACAGCACATGTGTACTTTTTATCCTCATTCATATATGCATGCTTATTTTTAATTGATTATTGAGATTGTGAGTTACTTTTTGGTTAAAAAATGAAGATAATCTTTTTGTGAATTACAAGTCTTTTTATAATTATACCCCTTGAAAAACGTTTATTCAAAATGTGTCCTGAATAGTGTTCAGATTTCTGTTTCTGAAAAGTTGGCAGCTATGGTTTTATAGCTCATTTTTTTAAATATGGGACCCATAGAGTAAAACTCGGGGGAGGACCACTCATTATTGTAAGCCTCAGAAACTGAAAATAATTACTTAAGTTTAGGCATTAAAAAGTATTCCCCTTTTCAGTTTTGATACCAATAATTTTACCGTTCCGGTACCTCTTTTTTTTTAGAAATCGAGCCCTGGCTAGGCTTACCATATTTTCTAAGGTCCAACCCAGGACATATTTTTGAAATTTCTTAATAAGTGCTCTGTAAAACTACCAAAGATTACAAACTAAGAAAACACTATTCAAACTAATAAACGTTAATCAGAAATCACATTTTATATTTTCATTTAACATTACTTTTTCAAAAATTGTTTGATTGACTTAATTTTTATCACAAAATTCACTGAAAGTAAGTTTTTTGAAGCAGTACAGACTTTAGAAAATGTAAAAAACCCAATTTTAAACAGATTATTCAGGATTTTTTCATAAAAATGTCCGGGAAATCTTAAATGTATAAAACCCCAGACATTTATGCGACCTCGGACAGCTCTAAAACCCCCGGACTGTCCGGGGTAATCCCGGACGTATGGTCAGTGGCGTAGCCAGAGGGGGGGATTTGGGGATATATCCCCCCCCCCCGAAACTTAGAAATTTTCCTTTTTTGACCATAGGAAACCACTAAAAATACTCCATATCCCCCCCGAAATATCAATATCCCCCTCCGAAATTTTTTTCTGGCTACGCCACTGCGTATGGTAAGCGGTACGCCTAGGCATAGCTAGTATTTTGATCTGAAATTTAATTGAAATTTCACTGGTAGACCTATTAGTAAAAGAGTTATAATTTCAAAAATTGAGTATGTTGTGGAACCCTTGCCTAATGAGTTTTGCATTGTGTTTCCAGACCCGACCGTCCAGCATGGCCCCTCCCCCGCCTTCCCAGCCCCCCGAGCTGACCTCCCCCTCCCGCAACTCGGAGCACTTCGAGAAGAAGAAGCAGCCGGAGGTGGTTGTGCGGCATCGAGAGGAGAAGGAGCGCTCCTCCTCCAACGACGTCGGGCGGAGGAAATCCCGCCAGTCGAACGATGCCGAGGACATCAAGGAGAGGAAGAGGGACAGTCGGGGGGAGGACCCCCACAAGTCTTCCTCTTACGGGAAGGGATCCCACTCGTCTCCAGTCATTCACTCACTGGTGTCTGAGGTGAGGAATTTGTGTTCCCTTGTGGAGCAATTCACGATTTTTGTTTCATTTTATAGAGCCACTGCCAAAGATATTTAATTAGAAAAGATAATTTATTATGATACACTGAAAAGAAAGAAAAAAGGTCTCATATTGTCTTGGACCCTTCAAAACTGGCCATTTGGACTCATTTTGAATGGAGATAGTTATGTTCATTATAGATTCTATTTATTTGAGGATGTTCCTAAGTTGACATCATTAATACATTTTCATAGCTTCAAACTATCTCCCAATTTCCTCCAGAGACTAGTTTCAATTCCTTCATATCTATGCAAATTAGTAAGTGACTTCGAGTAATTACTTATTGAGAGAACTTATCAAATCTTGGTCCTTCCGAGCTTATTTTATAGGTCCAATAAAGATTTTATGATTGTAATTAGTTCTTATTTTTTAAGTGTGCAATATTCTAATAAAACTGTAAAAATTCTTTAATTCTTATAAGCACGCAGAAATTAAAATTTTTTAATTTCCTTCCTTAACTTTTCTCCCTTTCATTGAAAACAATTTATGCTCATATTACAATTTTGCCCTTACAGCTTAAAAAGAAGCACAAGAAGGATATGAAAAACATGGATAGTCCTACAAAAATTGATGCCATTGAAGAACTGCATAATGCCTTTGAAGTGGCTGAGCGATCCTACAGTGGAATTAGTGACTTATTTGTGCATGAAATATTTCATCGTCTGTTGCCTTCCTATGGTAGTCACATGTTACAAGATGTAATGGAAAAACTTTCTAGGTAAGTGCACTGCCTTTTGACTTCAATGTTACTTGTTACTCACACTCAAAAACTAAACTACATCCTTTTTTTTTATTTCATTTTCCGGGATAGATGGCCGTGTTTGATGAATGTCATTCATCAAACACGGCCATCTATCCCGGAAAATGAAATAAATTACTCTTCAGGTCGTGGAAGTTTTCATCAATTTACATCCTTTTTATTTCATTAAATTTATTATTATAGTTTTAATATCACCATCCTTGAATAATTTTTTGTGTCTGTCTTTAACACATTTATGCGTGATATCAACTTCAAAAAAATCATTATAATGAGGATTGTAGTGTTCTCATTGTAATTTACTGTAATGATTTTGTTAATTATTGTGTAAAAAATAAAAGAAACTACTCATAATTGAATCGTCAGTTTGAAGAAGGGAATAAGTCCTAAAAATGAAAAATTGACGTTTTGTGCTCAAAACAATCTCCAAGCTTTGCTCTACACATTGGTGAAAAGAGGGGGGAAATAACTAACCCCTATAGGGAGATATCGCCCCTTGAAGTTGTGAAATCGATGTCCATTCATTGTATTTTTCAAGTTAATTTGTCTTTCTTTTCCTATTCTTTGAGCTGTTAACTAAGTTAAAATGAAATTTTCTTTTAATTTAAAATTTTTTCAAACTTTTTTATGCAGGGAATGTTTAACTCCATTCATATTCACTCACTCCATTGATACTGCTCTAATAACTCAGTTTCACTATAATTTTGAATTTTATTTGTCTTATTCCTTTTATTTCACCCTTTTGTGGTGTAAACTAAGGAGAAATATAATTTAAATGTGAATTTAAGGGTTTTTTAAGATTTTTTCATCAGAAAAATTTCATAAGGTTGAAGAAGGGAATAAGTCCATCAACTTATTTTGACTGTAAAATATTTTTGAATATACTTATATTTGTTTCGATGGTTGCTCTGTTTTCTAAATAGGTCTCTGAACTTTCAGTAAAAATTTGGTGATTATACAATGAAAATTCTATTACTTATACAGTTTTTTTCGATTTTCTCAAAACTTGGTTTTTGGACTTATTCCCTTCTTCAAACTGACGATTCAATTACAATGGCATTAGTAGCATTTAAGTAAATTATATTATTTGTAATTTTATTCATCTGTTTTTCTACTGAGTAGTTTTTGTGCGGGTTGTTTGCATCTTTACTATTCTATAATTTAAAATCATATTGAATCGGGAGATTTGTGTTACTGAATACCAAAAATATCAGTGGTTCAAAGAAAATGTTTTTAGTTGAATGTTTTAACAAATTTATTTCTCTTGTATATTTTTGCCTATCTTTTTGTGATAAAAAGTTTTCAATCTTTAATGTGTTGCTCAGAATGGTTTGTTTGAAAAAACAATTATCTTTCACAGGGATGGATCGTAGGAGCAAATGCATAAATAAGAAGTTCTATGGACCTAGTGATTTTTGTCGACTATATCTGGAACCTTATATGTATAGATGATATCTATATACATCTTGTGTGCCTGAAGTTGTATGGTCCCCTTGACTCCTTACATTCCATCTGTACTTGTATTTTGCTCACTTCCAGTTGGCTTTTAGTTTCAGTTGTTCTTGACACTGGAGCTCATAAAAACCAAAATATATATTTGCGACACAGGATATTTTTAGAAGGCCACTTTTTTTCAAATGGCATCACCGATTGTTCCCTCCTGTGCAAGTGGATTAATCCGTATCTCTCCAGAAGAAAAGAAAAAAAAACAATATCTTTATTGTTGTTTGTTAAAAAGTATATTGATTATTATTATTATGATTACGAAGCAATTTAACCATTCCAGTTCAGTAGTGTTAACGTAGCGCCACTCTCTTTCTCTCGAGAACAGAAGTGGAAAACAAATATTCTCTCACCATATCATTATTGTCTTGTACTCTGTGATACTGTAAACCTAAAGGTTTGGCCATTACTGTAGTGGCAAGAGTGTAAACTAAAAGCTGCTAAGTTTACTACTGAACATATTTAAAGAAGTGCTGAAAAACTCTTAGGTGGTATATCAATATTTCCAACGATCCTATTACTCTGTTGAATTTGTTTTTACCTTATTAAATTTAGAAGTTGTTTTTCTTAGCAACGTAGTTGTGTTGTAAGTTTTTTCTTCAGAAAGAAAAAGTTGTTATAAACTGTAGTGAGTGCTATACTAATGCATGTAATAATAGGTAAAGAAATTCTCATAACTATATACTAAAATAATAAAGACCCTAGTTTTTGACAAGTTTTTGTCATCTGCTGTTCAGGGAAAGACAACATTGCTGGCTGTTCATAAAACTACTCGTCCAATGTAAAGCTGAAACATGGACTATGATGGCTGCATCTCTTGAGAGTTTGATTTCCCATCCTATTTATAAAGAGTATATATATACTATTTTATGAAATTCTACTCTGAAAGGCGAGGTAAAGCTTCAAAGATGAACTTGCATGAAATGTCGTTCGTGCAAGTTGTGTCCTCTATATCTGTAATGAGCAATAGTCGAGTGACCAAGTTGCAACGTGTGTAAATCATTGCATCTATATCCATGGGTTTTAAAGACATAGGAAATGGCTTAAATTTCTGTCAGTATTAAGTTGAATTTCTTTTTTTATCATTTGAAATGTGACTGGAGAAACACATTAAATTGTTATGTATCACATCATGCTTACTGTATGCTGAAGCGTTTACAGATCCTTTCGTTTCATTCATAAAGAGAGAAAAACATGTTCTAGTACGGTATATCTGTAGACGCATTATCGACTTTTTGTAACTCACCAAGTGGTTTTTTAATCTTTGATTTTCGTTCCAGTTTCGTTTTCCACTCTTTAAATCTGGTGCTGTATACAACAATGGTATCTAGAACTCTTGATAGATAAATATTTTCATATTCAATGTTGAATTAAATTGTGTGATGCAAATTTTATCCCCTATCACGTGTTCCTTTGGAAAAGGGACGTTAAAGCTCAAAATACACTTTTTCAATCTTGTTGCAAATTCCTTATATCTGTATCTGCTCTCCTTGGTGTTTAAGTCAGCAATTGATTGGTGTGGCACTTTCCATTTGGAGGATCCATATTTCTGAATCGAAAGTCAAAATATTGATGATTTTCAATCTACTTCCAACATTGTTTAAGCTTAACTGTAGAATGTGTATTAAAGTCTTGATATTTGTTGATCTTTGGCAGACCTGCTAACTGAATGTTCACCTACTAGTAAATATACAACTGTTCTTAAAGAAACATAAACCTGATGTTACCTACCTTTATGGTAACAACTCCTAAAAGTAGTTGTATTCATACCAGAATAATTTATATGGCAATAAGGTATATTTTTAGAACATAATAGTGCATATTTAAAAAGTTCTAGGAAAGTTCTAGCTAGGAAATAATAGGGAAATAAAGGTGCATAAAAGAGAAATTCTAGCTAGTTCTGAATAAAGGGTTCACAATATTATAGTTTATTGACTTTTCCAAAAAATCCAAATTTTAAATGCTCATCTTGTTATTGTATTTAATAGTATGGCTTTATCAGTTATTGGAATTGACAAGTTTAGATTACATTTAAAATATTATAAATATTACAATGTAACCCAAGAAAAACCTACGTCTGATTAGCAGGTCGCTTAAAAGATACACTGGTATCTAAGTGCATTAGCTTTGTTTTGGGCTGGCTTTATGGGTTTGCTGCAATTCTCTGCTTTACAGTGTCAAAATGTTTGTTAAAACAGTGCCATTTGTGTAATGTGCACTTGAAAGTGATGTCCCCCATGCAAGACTTTCCCATAGCTTTAAGCACAGACATTGTTTTAAATGATTTTTAGAACTTACACATTTATAGTATGACTGTTGAACGAACCAATACCAATACTTGCTCAATGATATTACATTTTCTCTATTATTAAAGGTTCTATACAACCAATGTTAATCCAAGAAGATTTTACACTGTTATTATTTTCAAATTAAGCTGCCTGTTTATTGTATAACCTACCTTAGTTTTTATGCTTGCCTTCTTTAAAAAATATGAATTAAATCAGAACTTGTTCTTCATACACAACACTTGGATCCTCAGAATCTGTGTCTTGATATCCAGATTTGTGTTTTTCAATCTTAAAATCAATTTTTCTTTGTGTTTTTAATTTTCCTTTATGATTGTATGAACTTCCAGATGACATCTATTCATCTTAAGTTATTTCATTTTGAAATCATATTTGATATATTTATATTAAAACCAGTTATTTGCTTTGACGTTACACAAATCTATTTGCAAAGGCAGCTCAATTTCCATAAAAAAGATTCCTTCTATTCAGTTATAAAAATTGGGCTACCTACGTAGTCTCTTAGCTATAAAAATATAGGTTGTTCTAGCATTAGTTTCTTTAAGTTTTTTAGTTATATACACATTTTTATTGTTTGAAGGTTTCTTTAGTCTAAGAGTTCTCTATGGAACTTTTGAGCTGTTTTTGCTGTTGTCACAAGAGCTGCCATGAATAACTGTGGCTTAAGTCCAAAACACATTTCGTTTCTTTTTAGAGTTATCCCGAAATTGCCTTCTCTATAAGGAGCAGGCACTGTTACAGATGTCCAATTACTCAAAATTCAACTAGGAAAAGTTAAGCCACCGTCATTCTAGACAAAGCCACACAGATTCAATAAAAAATTCCATTGCAGTGTTTATTACCCAAGCAGTTTTATTTCCCGTTCAACTCGAGCTGTCATAACAGAGTTCTCGGAGCTCTTGCATATCTCATGAAGTGTAAATTATTTTCTTAGTGTAATGCAGTCATCGTCGTTTTTATTCTCTCTCTCTTCCCTCTCCATGCGTACTTACCTTTCGGTTGAGTGGAACAGACAGTACTTGGCGACTACTCCAAAACACAAGACGACCAGGGATTGTTAAGAGTAATTATTTTTTTGGCTATGTGTGTGAGGGATGAATGTAAATATCATACTAAGAAAGAGTTGGAAATTAAAATGTGTTTATTTAAAGAGTGTTTTTTTTTCATTCACGTTACACACACAGAATAAGGGATTACGATATCCTCAGAACACCTTGCTCTCTTTTTATCCTTATTTTAAGTAACACAAATGTCTTTTATTAGAAGCTTTAAATACTTATAGTCTGTCTCACCTTAACTTGGTAGCATTGGGAAAGGTAGAGACTGTACCATTCTGCTTGAAAAATAGTCCCCTCTTGTTTCGAAATTAAACCAGAAGTAAAGGCAGAGAAAATCTTTCAAAAGCCAGACATTAGAGAAAGTTACACTTAAAGAATTTCGTAGAAAGGAAAATTTAGCATCGAAGAAGTATATCGAAAATATATCAGATTATATCGTAATAGGAATTTCGTAAAAAAGGAAAATTTAGCATCAAAGAAGTATATCGAAATAATAACTTACATCGAAATAAGAATTTTGTAGAAAGGAAAATTTAGCATCGTAGAAGTATATCGAAAATATATCAGATTACGTCTTAATAAGAATTTCATAAGAGGACATCAACTGATTAACATAATCACTAAACTTTCTTCTGAAACTTGCGGACCTGGAAAAAGTTGTAACCTTCCCCCGAACCAAATAGAATTTCCCCAAACCTTATGTATTACTCCTATGGCAGGGGCAGTAGGCATATATGGTATGGTATAGTATGGTAGAGGCTTCCCCCGAACCTGGTTCGTAGGTTCAGGCCAGGGCTCACACGCCTGCGCCAAACTGTGCCAAAACCAAATTTTGATACATACTGATACAAATTGCCTATTTTACCAGCTCCTGCGCCAAAACTGCGCCATTTTCAGAGACTACTACTACGGATTCTTCGTAGTTTCTACGGATGCCGTCGTTAAACTACGGACAACATCGAAAAAGCTACGGAAAATCGGAAATCTATCATAAAAAGCACTTAGAAGCGCAAGTTTTTTCCCAATTATGCTCTATATTTAGGATATTCTTTCTTGGACGGCCGGCAGGCGCCAAGTTGAAGATGGCTTCTTGCGTTGTTAGTGCGATGTGGAAAAAACAACTTTATAGTGGTTAGAAGCCGTCGTTCGGTGTTTAGGATCGCATTCTGCAGAAAAGTCGAAAATAGCGATTTTTCGCGCAACTACCGTTTTTTCAGCACGTAGTTGAAGATGGCTTCTTTTCACATAGCTGCCAAGTTTTACGGATTTGCACCAAAATTTACGGTTTTACTGATCGACCCGAAATTTTTACGGAATTTACGTTTTTTGCATTTTTCCTCCGGGATAACGTAAACAAATCTTGTTGCGCCAAATTAAAGTCTTGTCTGCCTTTTCTAGGCGTTTGGAAACGGGTAAATCGCAGAAAGAGCCGCAATTTTTTGCGAAAGTTTCGTTTTGTACGCCGCGTGTTCCGTTCCTTCCGCGACTATTTTCGACGGCCGCGGACGCCAAGTTGAAGTCGGCTTCATCTCGTGTCAGTTTAGAATGTAGGAAAAACTACTTTAACGTGGTCAAAGCCAACATGTCCGATGGTTAGAATCACGATCTTGAAAAGCCGAAAAATAGCGATTTTTCGTTAAAGTTCCGTTCTATCCGCGATTGCTTCCTACCGGCGCCTAATTGAAGTTGGCTTCCTTTCACTATTGTATTTACATTGTAGAAAAAACAACTTTACTATGGACAGAACTAATTACTTAGGAAGAGATGATAAATTAATAGCTGTTAAAGTTAAGTATTTATGAATTAAATCTATACGCACATTATTTGTCGTAATCAAAATTATTGTTTTCATGTCGTACGAAAAGTTTTACTGATGCAAGCTTAAAATATAATGAAGGGGAAGCTTTTGTAATTTTAAATTACAAAAGCTTCCCTGCAATCAAATTGCTACAAAAGACATTTTTTATGCTACAAAACCTGGTTTTACCTGCTACAAAAGGCATTTTTTGTGCTACAAAACTTGGTTTTACCTGATACAAAAGACATTTTTTATGATACAAAACTTGGTTTTACCTGATACAAAAGACATTTTTTGTGATACAAAACTTAGTTTTTCCTGATACAAAAATTGATACAAATATTTTAAAGTGAGTGTGAGCCCTGGTTCAGGCACTTTTTCCCGGAAACTTGATATCTGTTGATTTTTGTCAATGATTTTTATACGGCAGCTAGAATTTGATAAAAAAATATGATTGTTACAAAATTAATTCAATGCAATCTGGTATTCCTCGTTCGTTGGTTCTATTCCAACTGCTTTTAAAGGATTCATTAAAACTGATTAGGTTTCATTTCTCCTGTAAGCTGATGGTAGGTACTTTAATTTGATTTCAGAATCAAAATTGTATTTTGTTAAATTCAGATTATTTTTGACAGTGTTGTGTTCCTCAGTTTGAAAAGTAATGTCATAAAATAAAAATAGCATTAAGAACTTTATGATTAGCCTGTTGCAAGCATCAAGTTTTATCCAATATATACATAAGTAATGAAACACCAATTTATTATGGTGTTAAAATACCTCAATTAGAAGTTTCATTTAATTTTTGTTATATTTTTAAAGTTTAAATAATAAAACATTGCTAATTTATTCCAATTGGAGATATTTATACCCGGCTTATCTTTAAAGTACCCAACATTATTCTTACTTGTACCAATGTCAATGTCTGACTCTAATTTAAAATAAATATAAAAGGTAGTTCTAAAGCACAGGTTTGCTATTTCATTTAATTTGAAATATAAATCATATGCTTACATGTAAATGTATGGTTCTAGATTAGCCCAGAGCACAATTTGCTGATTAGATTTACTGGTGACATTGTACTAATATTAAAAGCAACAAGTTTAGATGAGCTGTTTTGGGACTAACTTTTAAATTTGGTGTATAATTTTCATTGTCATTTAAGAACACACTTGATATTTGCAACTGGCTTATCCTAAATTACTAAATATGTAATACTTTTTTGTGTCATTTATTGTTCATAAGTCTTAAAATTTGGGCATATTGATGTTGATGATAGTCCATCAAGATGATCTCCACACAAACACATGTTTAACAAAAAAAGATTTACTGAACAACAAATACGGTTCAACAAATAAGTACCATACTTTAACAAAACACTTGGTTACAAATAGATATTTACTTTTTAAAAGCAACAGTTTATCACCTAGTTATTAAGAGAGAAGAGATTTTTTTAGAATTACAGTAGAGCCCCGATTATCCGCGAGTTCCACTGAACACTTTTTATCAGCGTTCGAAATTGTACTGGATTGCTGGTCCGGGACAACCAAAAAACGGCTCGGACCAGTGGAATCGGAAAATCACTGGTCCGCTGGACCAGTGGTGAAAAAATATCCCACCCTCCAGTTTTAGCCTGCAATTTCTCTTTGCTTGGAATCGGGAGAAAGGCAAAAAAATTAATTTCATTAAATAAACCAGATTACAACCAGTTTGTCAACTAACAATGTAAAACTAATTCTAAGTTATGTATTAATTTGTGAGCAATATCATTTGTTCAAGAATAGTTCTTATTTTTGCCAATTAGTGCAATTGTATCCAATTTTTATGTAAATTAGAGAAATGTTATTTAATCAAGAAGATTATTTTATTTGTATGTCAGTTAGTGAAATATTATTTAATCAAGAAAGGTATTTAATTAATAAGATATTTTTAAAGTAATTGATTTTTTGGAGCTATTGCTTATTTCTCATAAATTATTTTATGAGTACTTACTTTATATAAATTTCATATTTACAGCTGGTAACTTATAATTGAATATGTATTAATTTTTAGCATTACTATTTGGTACTCAGATTCCGTGCAATGGTTACTTTATAATAATATTTAAATTGGTCTCTTTTAAATTGTCGGACCAGTTATTTTTGTTGCGGACCAGTAAGATTGGTAAAGCACTGGTCCGCAGGACCAGTGGATTTTTTTCCCAATTTCTAACGCTGCTTTTTATTAACAGTACAGTATATTGACTGTTCTTTATTTTAGTTAGATGTAGAGAAAAGGTTTTTGCTGCGAAAGGTTTTGTAGAGAAAGGTGTTTGTTGCTTTTGCTGAAAAGGTTTTGCTAAATACTGTACATATTTTAAAAGTTTTACGTATAGTTGGGTGGCTTATTACAAAAAAACTGCAAAATGTGATACTTTCATGAAACTTTCAGGGATGTTAGATAATCATATAAGAACTAAAAAATCGATGGGAGCCCAAAATTTTAGGGCGTGGTTTGACCGTTATGACGTCATAACAAGATGGCGACCAAAGGCCTATATTCGGTTCTTTTAATGACAGAAAGACATTTTTGGGGTCAAATATTATGTTTTAGGGGTCAAAAAACATGATTCTGATGACAAAACGTGCAATTTGTTTTCAAAAGTAACTTAAATTCAAAAAAGTTCAAAATAGTAATACAGTCAATTGGCAGTTGCTTTAAAAAAAGTTTTTAGAAAAGGTATTTTTTTCGACGGTTTTACATGTTTTTTGGGGTGCTTATTCCGAATATCTAGTTCATTTCCAAGTGGAAGGTCGGCTTCATATCAATAAACGCAAAAAAATGTGAAAAAATCGCCGAATTTTTACTCTATCTTCGGATTTTCGCTTATATTTCAAAAAATATTAGTTTCTCGAAAATTATTTGAATTACAAAGTTGTAGAAAATAAAATTTTCTACAAAATGCACTATTCAATTTTTGTGTTCCGAAGAACAGTTTTCCCGTTAAAACACACTGAAAAACAGAGAATTTTAACACAGCATAATTTAAACAGAGGATGTTTGTTTCTCTGTTTTTCAGTGTGTTTTAACGGGAAAACTGTTCTTCGGAAAACAAAAATTGAATAGTGCATTTTGTAGAAAATTTTATTTACTACATCTTTGTATTTCAAATAATTTTCGAGAAACTAATATTTTTTGAAATATAAGCGAAAATCCGAAGATAGAGTAAAAATTCGGCGATTTTTTCACATTTTTTTGCGTTTATTGATATGAAGCCGACCTTCCACTTGGAAATGAACTAGATATTCGGAATAAGCACCCCAAAAAACATGTAAAACCGTCGAAAAAAATACCTTTTCTAAAAACTTTTTTTAAAGCAACTGCCAATTGACTGTATTACTATTTTGAACTTTTTTGAATTTAAGTTACTTTTGAAAACAAATTGCACGTTTTGTCATCAGAATCATGTTTTTTGACCCCTAAAACATAATATTTGACCCCAAAAATGTCTTTCTGTCATTAAAAGAACCGAATATAGGCCTTTGGTCGCCATCTTGTTATGACGTCATAACGGTCAAACCACGCCCTAAAATTTTGGGCTCCCATCAATTTTTTAGTTCTTATATGATTATATAACATCCCTGAAAGTTTCATGAAAGTATCACATTTTGCAGCTTTCGGGCATTTTTATGTATTAAGCCACCCAACTAGTATCATGTTTTTGTACAATGAAACAGTTTTTATGCTGAAATATTTTTTTCGTGTTTTCACCTCATTTTTAGTCTTTTTTCGGGTTATCCGCGGTACCCTTGCCACCCAATTCTGCTCTCTACTGTAAGTGATTATGACGGTGTTTTTTTAAGATTGACCAGGTGCAGTGGAAAAAGCAGGAAAGTTGGCAGGTTTGTACCAGGTGCATACAGCTATGATATCCCTTCACAGCTGTATGGGAACGTATCCATACTACGTGACCCGTTCAGGGGAGGGAGGGGGTCTTCAAAATACCACGCTTGGTCACAGGGGGGCTTAGGGTTTCGTCACGCAGTCAATTTCCTCTAGTCATTACGACAAATTTAAGGCAATTTAATTAGTGAAATTAGCCAAATTAAGCTAAATTATTAATTCAAATTATACAAATCAAGCCAAATTAAGTTTTTTTAACTTTCTGTTTGCAAAAAATGATTGAAAACTGTATTTATGATTTACTACGTGAAAACTAGAGGGGGAGGGGGGGTCTTGGCATATACTACGGATGGTCACCAAGGGGGGAGGGGGGGTCAAAAATAGGTCATGTAGTATGGGTACGTTCCCTATGCACCTACGGTCGCACCGAATAGTAGTAGACCGCAGATGCAAGAGCAGATGTTTGTTGTAATAATTGACCTTTAAAAGGAAATTTAAACTTTTAAAAGAATATAGACACATATTGAGCAGAGTCGACTAATAGTATTTTCAAGACATTTATTTCAAGGTTTGCCTAAAGCATAGGCAAGGCATTTCAAAAAATAATTAGGGATTCATACCATTCTATTCCAAAGATTAACAAACGACTTAAGTTATTTAGAATGAAATAAAACAAATAAAAGATTGTTTAGATTTTAGGTAAAAGAAAACATTTTAATATTGCTGTATAATAAATAACTTGATTATTTTGCAGTTGAAAAGTTGTGATGTACAAATGATGATTACTTTCTTGGAAAACTACTTCTCCGAATATCCTTTTATAGTTTTTAATAAAGCTAGGGCTTCATTAGATTTTTTGAGAGCATCTGCCTTTTTGTTCTTATACAGATTATAGTCCATGTCCAGCATGCCACCAATCACTTCCTTTCCAAAATTCCTAGGAAAACTTTTTTCATTTTCAATAACATGGGCATATCCGGCATGGACAGCAGGATCGAATAAGACACAGAAGTAAGGCAAGTTTTTGGGAATTGATTTTCTCAATCCTTTTTTAGACAAATCCACTAACTTAATATTGTGAGCCCATTCTTCTTCAGATTCTTGAATTGCTTTCTTAAAGTAAAATGGAGCCATGTCACCATCTTCTTCTGGAACTGGAATGCACTCTAAGAAAGCATGTGGGCACCACTTAAAATTAAAACTTGTTTCCAGAAAGAGTACAGTTTTCTTTTGCACGCGGAACACATTGCGAAGTAGGGATTTCAGTTCCTCTATTTCATCCCACTCATCTTTATCCAAATGTAGGAAAGAAGTCACATGTCTCTTTGGTACAATGAGGGAATGTCCTTTTGTTGCCGATTTAAAAGCAGGAACACTCAAATACACCTGCTCTTGAATAGTAACAACCAGATAACGCTTCATATTTGGTTGGTCCATGCACATGCAGAATTCACATTTTTCAAATCCATTCATTTTCTGATGCTCTCTATCGCCTTCTTTAATAGCTTGCTTTGCATCCTCCAGATCAGCCTTTAACTTGGCTGCAAGAGACTTGTCCCCCATCATAGCTTTGAGGTACTTAGCAGCAAGTTTATTAAGGTCATCTTTTGAATTTATAATCAAAGAGGTTCCTGAGCTTTTTTGAAGGATAGGCTTTTCAGGGGAGGGAGATTTTCTTTTTTTATGGTCCAAATCTTGATGATCCTTTTTAAACTTTTTCCAAGATGGAATTTGTGGGCTGGCAAACCTTTTGTTAGTTTCATCTTTAATGAATTGTTTATAAGTTTTATGGTAATCTCTTTGAGCAATGTAGTGAGGATACGCCATTTTAAGTTTTTAAGAGAGCCGACGTTACTGCAAGTTTCCCGCTTGAGAGCGTGGTTGTTCAAAATATTTAAAAATTAGGTTTAACAAGTTTAAAAATTAGGTCAGGGGTTCTCAAACTTTTTATGTCGCGGAGCCCTTTTCAAGAGACAAATTCTTCGCGGAGCCCTTTTCCGAAATAATTTTTTCAAGGTATAAAAGCAAATTACTTAAAACCCATTGCTTCTAGAAATAAAAGCATAATAGAAATTTATTTCGGGAGGGGTCTAAAATTATTCCTCAGCCCCTCCCATGCATATTTAACAGTTTAACGTAGCTTTTAAATTCATTTTTAGGTATAATTTGCATCTAAGATAATTTATTTGTAAGAAAAATTGTGACGAATTAAGATCCAATACAATAGAAGGGTCTGGGGGTCCTTCCTCCCGAGAAGATTTTGTAAAATGTGATCCTTAAAAACAGTTTTTTTAACTCGTTTTAGGTACATCATTGTCCAAATTTTGGACATTCATTTTTAGGTAGGATTTTAATTTTAACAAACTTCCTATAAAAATTGACAATAATAAAGTTTCAAGTACAATAGGGGGTTTTGGGGGTCCTGCCCCAAATGAATTTCGGAAATTTGACCCTAAATAACATGGTTTTAACTTGTTTTGTTATACGTAGTCCGATTTTCCGGGGGAGAGGCAGGGCCCCCTCGCCCCTTTGATATACACCCCGGAATAATATTTTGTTTACCAATTATATCTTATCATTGGATACAATGTAAATCTTTATTTTAAATTTCTGAATATTAAAGCTATCACTTTTTAATCATTATGCCGGAGATGCATGAACAAAGGATTCATACAGAAATCTATACATCTGTAAATTTTGTTTTCCTAAAAGTTACTTCTTTTGAAATCGAGAGCTGTTTTGGGGGGCTGTTAGACCATACGTCAGAGGTACATATCAAAATTTATTTACACATGGGCCCAAAATCATTCCTTATCCCCTCCCATGCCATAGGATCAATGTTAGCTTTTTATACATTTTTTGGCAGAATTTGCATCTTAAAGAACTTAATATAAGAAACGTTTTGTGTAATTAAGTTCCAAATGCTATAAAGGAGGGGGTTGGAAATTTGACTACTAAAAACAGGTTTTCCCTTGGTTTTGGTACATCTACTCCGAATTTTGGACATATATTTTTAAGTAGGATTATGATTTTGTTGAACTTTATAAAAAAAAGGTGCTGAGTAATCAATTTGAGAGATGGGGGAATGGGGTTCCTTGGTGTGCTACTATTCGGTGCGGCCGTTTCAGCGGAGAAATAAAATGAAAGTAAATAGAACTCTCAAAATTCTTCTAAAAATTAGAAGAAAAATTTGGTGCCGAAACGGGCCGGCACCCAAACGGCCAGCGCCAAACCGTCCCATCCTGGGGGTTCCTCCCCCAGAAAAGTTTTGGAAATTTGACCCTAAAAACAGGGTTTTAACTGGTTTTGGTAAACCAAAAAAGACCTGAAAAAGGCAAAAATCAGCAGACCTTACCAACACCTTACAGAAAGTTATTTATATAACATTTCAGAGAAAAGCAAATAAGAAATTATCAAAAAATGTATTTATTTCAAATTTCTTCGCGGAGCCCCTGGAAATTCTTGGCGGAGCCCTAAGGGCTCCGCGGAGCACAGTTTGAGAACCGCTGAATTAGGTTAAAGGCAAAAATAAAAATCAAATTGTAAATAAATATGTTTTGATACCGAACAAAAAATGATGCCAGATTTATTTAGTAAAGAGCTTACAGAGGGTCCATCTCCATAGACGCTAATGGCAACTTTTTTAACTTGGGTTTTCGCATAGACAGTGGCGCCCTCATGTGATAACGTAGGAACTAAACCAGATAATAGGACGAAACGTTATTGACTCTACAATCGAGCTACAGCCGCATACAATCTCTCTCTCTCTCTCTCCACAACTTGCTCTTTTTCAATTAACCCCACCCACCCATAGCCTTCTTGAGCCAGGAGGCCGTGACAGAAGAATGATGAGATGATGAGTCCTACATATTTTTTTGAGAAGGGGGAGGGAGTGAAGCAAAGATCGATTATAAAACTGTTGCGGCTCTAGGACCAAACGGACTTTTGCGGTTGTTAATCTGCAATCTGAGCTTTATTTCCGGTATATTACAAATAAAATGGGTTGTTTTGGATTAATTGATGACTAAGCATTAGGGTGGTCACAATGTACATGGGGAAAATTTTTTGTCAACTTTTTTTAGGTCTTACCCCCCTAAAATGTGCCAACATGAACATGAGATTGGCCAAGTTTCAGCTTCAGCTCAATCCGATAATATTAACCCGTGCCTCATCGAGGTCAAAGTTCAGAAAAACAGCGATTTTTAACAAAAAATCGTAGTTTTCGCCCCTAAAACTGGCACCATTTATCCCAGAAACCTGGTTAGGGTGTCATTTGATAGGGAATTTCATACACTTAAACTCTGAAGTTACGGAATTTTATTTGCTAAAACGGATGGGGCGCTATTTAGCATTTTTATAGTGAAGGTCCGTGAAAAAGCGACTTGATTGCTAGAAACCTAGAACATTACAATGTGACAAAAAACTTTATCCTCCGGGCTTTTTCTATTACTTTTGGTCCCAATAGATAGTAAGGGCCGGATGCAACTCCGTTTCGTTACGTTCTAAGGAACCGTATTTCACCGTCATCCACCGTACAACGGTAACGTCAGGTCAGGAGCAGGCGTCGGCCGTTTCATCCGCTGCCGTTTTCCTCTGATTGGTTGAAATGCCCGATGACGTAGCTCCATTTATTTATTCCAACCAATCAGCGGCAAGCTGGGCAAATGACTAAAGAAAACGACTGTTGAGTTGTTTGGAAGTAGGATTCGACCAGCTTCAACCGTCAACCAAATCGTCGTAAAACGGAGTTGCATATGGCCCTTTATCAGTTTTTAAATCCCCTAAGGGATTTCTAAGGTAATTTCAAACCCCCTATAGTGTTTGAAATTAAAATTTTTAAATACGCATTTTGGGACTGATAATGTGATAAAGGTGGTCCAAATACATTATTAAGAGCTTAATTAGATAGAATACCGATGGTATAGGGCCTTAACCTTTCCCTATAACCCCTATAATCTAACTAAGCGAAAGAAGCGCGACTGCGAGGTTTTGCTAAACAAAGGCTTTAATACCCACCCATATTAAAGTGATAAACAGAGCTAAATTACAAATTTTTCCCAAAAACCTCTAGAGAGATGCCATTCGGTGTCAGAAATGATGCTTGAGATTATGCATGTGGGTAAAATTATAATAATAGCGTACTTTCGACTCTAAATAATAAATAAATACTATTTCTTCCAAAGTTACATGTTTTCAGTTAAAAGTGATCTTAGAAAAATGTATAAATTTATTTATTTTAAAATACCACAATATTCATTTGCCTATCATTCAAAGAAAATAAACTTTTTTGAAAGGTATGCTATAGCAAATGATTTCAAAAATTTTCTTTCTGTGTATTGCACGTGGTGAGAAGAACGAAAATTTTACCAAGTAATTTTTTAAAAATAGTCTAAAAAGTTTTTGGATAATTATCATGATTTTCTTTAAATTGAGTTTATCTATCTTTAGGTTTAGGACAGTAACTTGGTTACCCTTCTTATAAAAAATCCAGTGAAAACTTCAGAGAATATATAGTCCAGTCAATCCGTGGTTTTTTCAAAACATTTGTATAGAAGTTTTTTTTTCGACGGTTTTATATGTTTTCGAGGTCGCTGATTACGAATATGAAGTTTGCTGCCATGTGAGAGGTCGGCTTCATATCGAAAATCGCAAAAAATCGTAAAATTTTCTAGTTTTTTTCAGATTTTTGCTTATATTTCAAAAATTATAGGTTTCACGAAGAAAACCTCAGTTACAAAATTAAAGTTGATAAAATTTCCTATAAAAAGCACTAATCAACTTTGATTTTGCGATGAGTGGTTCTACCGCTAGAGCACGCTGAAAAACAGCTATTTTTTGGGCGTTCTACAAAAAATTTAAAAACGCTGGCTTCAAGCTTCTATAAAACAAAAAGTACGAATTTTATAGGAAAAAAAATTATACCTCGTAAAAGATAATTTTATTTTGTACAGAAAACGTCTATAACTTTCAAATTTTGTCGTGATGGAAAAGGGCGGGAAACGAAAACGGGGAGTAATGCCGTGTGCGAAATTGAACCATCTTACAAGTCTAACTCCGATCAGCGCTTTATCTTTGGTATATTACCAATGAAAAAGGAATTTTATAATATTTTATAATGAATTGATGATTAAGAATGATAAATAAAGTAAAAAAAATATTATTTTACAATTTTATTGGTACATTTCACGGAAAATCAAGCAAAATATGAAATTCATGTATTAAATTGTAAAAAAAATTTAATGATCGTTTTTATGTGTATTTTGGAGTGCTGAATCCGAATTTCAAGTTTTCATTTCCGTAAAAGATCATCTCCCCATCAAAAACTGCAAAAAACCTGAAAATTTGTATACTTTCTGCTGTTATTTTAACTGTATCTAAAAAAAAATTAATTTTTCGAAAGTGCACACTACACCAAATTAAAGTACATAAAATTTCCTATAAGATGCATTGTCTCATTTTGTTTTTCGGACGAGAGGTTCTGCTGCTAGAGCGCTCTGAAAACCAGCAATTATTCGTACTTGCTGCGGAAAACCGGAAAACGTGCTCTTCCACCTCAAATAAAACTTCACAGACGCTTGTAACTTACTAAAGGTTTATATCACCTAAAAGTTCATTAAATTTTCTACAAAATTCAATAGTTGACTTTGGTTTTCTGACAAAAACAAAATTCGTTAGAGCGCGTTAAAAAAAAGTGAAACTTTGTCATTCTGCAAAAAAGTAAAAAGTGCCCACGCTTACCTCTTAAAAAACACAAGGAATAACCATTTTATCAAAAAAAAATTTATACCACATGAAAAAGCGTTAAATTTCCTACCAAAGCTGGTTCTTTACATATTTTTGTTTTCGTAAGAAGGGGGATGCGAAGCGAAAATGTCGAGAAATCCCCCTTTTCGCTCTACTCTCCAGACGTCGCTCGCTGAATCGATCCATAAGCTGAATCGATCTTTGTTTTTGAGCTGCCCGGGACACTGAACTAACCGGTAAGGTGGGTTCTAGTGATGGGCGATTCAACTCTTTTGCAAGATCAGATCTGAGTAACTCACTCACCTTAAGGAGTTAACTCTTTAATGTAACTCAGTAACTCCCAAAATCTATATACATAAATGAATGTTCATCTGAATGTAAGTCCATTTTAGTTTTGAACTTTTCGAACCTACATTCACTTTAAACCATACCAGAAAGCTACTCGCTCCCAGAAAGTTTCCTGAAGAATAATAATTTGAAATTGAAGCATCCCAATAACTTTTTTGGTCTATTTTCGGCTAAAAAAACCCGTATTTCATTCCTAAACCATGACATCATGGCAAAACCACCAATTGTTGTAATTAAAGATAATATAATATTAATTGTTGAAGGTATAACATCGATTGTTGTAGTATGAACATAAAAATGCTCCTTTTTACGTATGGACTGGCGAAGCCCGTGTCTAGCGCGTCAGCGCTAGTATTATATAACTTCTTAATCTTAACTACGTACATATATCAACTAAAAAGTATGCCGGAAAAGTCATTCAAAAAATAAAAGCTTTTATATTGAACTGTAAACGAAAACGGAAATAAACCTTTAATATTTCGCCTACTGGAAATTTTTTTAACAATTTAGTAACAAAAACCTACCTACAAAACAGAAGAAAGAGGGAAAGGAAATTCCCCAGTAGGGGAAACGACCGTAGAACCAAATATTCAGACACTAACACATCAAGTTTAATATATTAATCAGCAATACTAGGTATATTTCAAAAGAAAAAATACTCACTTCAAAAATAACCACCTATCTTACAATTCGAATTCAGGCATCCAATCCAATTTCATCCGCGAACATTCTACTGCAAACTTTAACTATTCTAAATTTACTGGAAAGTAATGGTCACCAGAATGAAAAACCAGTACAATTTTTCTAATAAGTAATTTAGTTTTAATCACTCATTCATCTAAAAAATGGCGAGTTTGAGACAAAAAACACACTAAGAGCAGAAGGTTTTGGCAAGACGCCAACATTCTCGGAAATGAACTACAAACCCTTCCTTCCTTCCCGCCCTTTGAAGACACCATCATAGCTGGTAGAGGTAGACAAGCATAGCTCGTGTTTCAATTCTCAAAAATCAGTGGAAAATTTAATTTTTAAATCCAAATCAATCGCCTCATTAATCAAATAAAACACTGCTAAACCATTAAAATATTAATTTATACAGCAATCCTTTCGTTTAAGATCAAATATTTTTTATTAACAACTAGTATTTTAATTAACAATAGCTGTCAGAAGTAGTAAATGTATGCCTTTCAATAATGGCAGCTCGTTTAACGAAATTCATCTTTTCGCAATCTTTTTTAATCGTCGAAATTTTTAATGGAATATCTAAATATTAAAGGATTATTAGAACTTGATAATCGTGAGAATATAAAACCATAAATATTTTTTTAATTGTGTGCAGCAAATTTTGTCACCCTAAACATTGTGATTAAGACAATGTATAATCACGCTCACAGTGCCGTGTAGAAGAGGTGTATAATAAGGGGTCATCCATAAATTACGTGAGGTGTTTTTTCCAAAATCTGGACCCCCCTCCCCCTTGGTGAGATTTAGTGAGATTTTGCTGGACCCCCCCCCCCTCCCCCCACGTGAGATTTACCTACAACCTTTAAAAATAATTTCGTTTACATTTTGTGCTTCATGTAAAGAAAATCGTATAATTTCTAACTTAAAAAATTGACTTGAGATTTTAATCGACCCCCCCTCCCCCCTTGGTGAGATTTGGTGAGATTTTTCCAAACCCCTCCCCCCCTTTTTAACCTCACGTAATTTATGGATGACCCCTAAACAATCATGGCCTCCAAAAATCGATCTTAAGAAACCGCTGGGAGTGAGGAATTAACTCTTATGAACTATCTGATCCCTGGGAGTGGGATTGTCGGAGTGGGAAGACCGATCTGAGGCCATCTGCTCCCAATCCCAGCTCTCCTGGGATCAAAGGAGTTGAGAGCACACAGCAAATAACTCCCAAAGAGTGGAGACTAGGAGCAAGCAGCTCTTTTAACTCTGTCAACTCCTTTCAACTCCTAAAAGGAAGACTTAATTCCTTCGGTTCTTCTGATCAAAGTGGGTTGTTATGGCAACGGATTACGTAGGCGCACCCCTCGCTCGCTCATCTCATAGATGATAATCACCGGCAGCCGGCGGCGTGCTGCCATCTAGTGTTTCTTGGAGGTAATATCACAAGGATTTCAAGGTAATACCACAAATTAAATCTTAAAAAGGTAAATTTTAAAAAGTACAACTGAGCTACCACTCTTTTTTCCCCACTCCTTGATCCTTCACTCAGTTTAAGGAGTTAGTTCACTGAGTTAACTCCTCAAATAATCGCCCATCACTAGTGGGTTCCTTGGAGTACGGAGGAGAGAGATCGAATCACCGAGGGATCGATTCAGCGGGCTAGTAGGCATTCTTAAATTTTTTGCCTCGCTCTCTCCCCCCTTTTAAGGAAACTAAATATTAAGAATTGTTTTAAGTAGAGAATTAAATGATCTTTCATGTTATGCAATTTTTTTTAGTTAACATGCTTATTTTTCCATTTTATAAAGGGCTGAAGTGGACACTTCTCACATTTTTCCAGAATGGCAAAAATCGCTTTTTTTTCAGCGCGCTCTAGAGTAAACAGTTTTTGACAGAAAATCAAAACTTTTCAGTGCATTTTATGCAAACTTAAATTATCTTTCACTTGATATAAGCTTTTTTCCAATAAAATGCATACTTTTTATTTTACAGACGTTTGAAGCGCGCGTTTTTCACTTTTTTGCATAAAAGCGAAAAAATATATGTTTTTTTCAGCGCGCTCTAGCGGTAGAACCACTCATCACAAAATCAAAGTTGAATAGTGTTTTTTATAGGAAATTTTATCACCTTTAATTTTGTAATTGAAGTTTTCTTCGTGAAACTTATAGTTTTAGAAATATAGGCAAAAATCTAAAAAAAACTTGAAAATTTTACGATTTTTTGCTATTTTCGATATGAAGCCGACCTCTCACGTGGCAGCAAACTTCATATTCGTAATCAGCGCCCTCGAAAACATATAAAACCGTCGAAAAAAAAACTTCTATACAAATGTTTTGAAAACGTCACTTTTGAGCACGGATTGACTGGACTAATACTGTTTGAGTGTCTCAGTATTTTTCCGAGAAATCTTGTTTATGGTTTCTTAGAAAAATTAATTATGAAAAGCATAGAAACATTAACTGTGAAATTTAAAATGTTTTTTAATGTTTCATATATGTCTCCTTTCGCTTTCACACAGGTGTAAAAAAATTGACCAATAAAGAACAAAATATTAAGTAATTATAGATTATAGATCAAACATATAATGAAACATTATTATACTTTGCAAGAAAGTAGTTTTCCTTGAATGATAAGCAAATGAATTTCGAGGTACATTAAAATAAATCAATTTATACATTTTTCAAAGATCACTTACAGCTGAAAACACGTAACTTTGGTAGAAAAAGGATTTTTTTAACATTTAGAGTCAGAAGGACGCTATTATTATTATTTTACCCACATATATAATCTTAAACATCATTTCTGACACCAAATGACATCTCTCTAGAGGTTTTGGGAAAAATTTGTAATTTAGCTCTGTTTATCACTTTAATGGGTATTAAAGCCTTTGTTTAGCAAAACCTCGCAGTCGCGCTTCTTTCGGGGAAAGGTTAAGGCCCTATACCATCGGTATTCTATCTAATTAAGCTCTTAATAATGTATTTGGACCAACTTTATCACATTATCAGTCCCAAAATGCTTGTTTAAAAAATATAAATATTTCTCCTTTTTTCAAACACTAGGGGGTTTGAAATTATACCCTAGAATTCACTTAGGGGGTTTAAAAACTGATTTACGATCTATTGGGACCAAAAGTAATAGAAAAAGTCCGGAGGATAGAGTTTTTTGTGACATTGTAATATTCTAGGTTTCTAGCAATCAAGTCGCTTTTTCACGGACCTTCACTATGAAAATGCTAAATAGCGCCCCATCCGCTTTAGCAAATAAAACTCCTTAACTTCAGAGTTAAAGTGTAGGAAATTCCCTATCAAATGACACCCTAACCAGATTTCTGGGATAAACGGTTCCAGTTCTATGGGGCGAAAACTACGATTTTTTGTTAAAAATCGCTGTTTTTCTGAACTTTGACCTCGATGAGGCACGGGTTAGTATTAGGATTGAGCTGAAACTTGGCCTATCTCATTTTTTAGCCTATTGGCACATTTTAGGGGGGTAAGACCTAAGAATTTCGAAAGTTGATTTTTTGTAACCACCCTACTAAGCATACTTAATAAAATAAATTTTTAAATTTATTTATGAAATATTGGGTGTTTTAGGCGGAATTTCAATCATTTTTTTAAATTCATATATTAAATTATGGGAATGTTTTAATGAACAAATTTATATGTTTTTTGCATCGCTAAATCCGAATTTCAAGTTTATTTTAATTTTGAAAGTCATCTTCACATCAAAAATTGCAAAAAATATCAAATTTTTGCTCTTTTGTTCGGTTTTTCATCGATTTTCTAAAATGATATTAATTTTAGGAAAAATAGAATGACACCAAATTCATGTACGTAAAATTTCCTACAAGATGCAATGGTACATTTTTATTTTGCGAGGAACGATGTATGTTTTATAGCGTTTTGAAGAAAAGCAATTTTCATGTTTTCGTGTAAAGTCAGGAAACAACTGTAATTCAGCGCGCTCTAGCGTATATACCTCTGATTAAAAAATTAAAGCTAAATAGTGAATTTTGTACGAAATTAAATGTACTTTCATTTGGTATAAACTATTTGTCGGTAACTTGAATTTATTTAGAGCTGTAGTGGGAGAAATCGAAAATTCATCACTTTTTTGTAGAAAAGCATGAAAATTGCTTTTCTTCAAAACGCTATAAAACATACATAATTCCTCGCAAAATAAAAATAAACCAGTGCATCTTATAGGAAATTTTACGTACATTAATTTGGTTAATTTTTTATTTCAGAAAATCGATGAAAAACCGAACAAAAGAGCAACAATTTGATATTGCAATTTTTGATGTGAAGATGACTTTCAAAATTAAAATAAACTTGAAATTCGGATTTAGCGTTGTATAAATCATATAAATTCGTTCATTAAAACACTCCCATAATTTAATATATGAATTTAAAAAATTGATTGAAATTCCGCCTAAAACACCCAATATTTCATAAATAAATTTAAAAATTTATTTTATTAAGAATGATTAGTCATCAATTAATCCAAAAAAACTTATATTATTGGTAATATATCGGAAATAAAGCGCAGATTGCAGATTAACAACCTCAAAATAGTCCAGTAACTTTATTCATCACAGTATGCGTCAAATTCGGTAGTTCTGATTTTTTGCAGACTTGTTTATGATGTTCGCCTAATGAATAATCCAAGTTTTAGACCTCGAGCGCCGAACGCAACTTTGTCAAAAATCGATAAAACCGCGGAAAAATCGAGTTTTTTTCAAATTTTGGCGATTATAACCCTAAAGAACTAGTTTTTGAAAAACTTTCTAATTACAAAGTTAAAGAAAACAAAATTTCCTACAAAATGCACTTA
Organism: Tetragnatha versicolor; assembly: GCA_024610705.1. NCBI lineage: Eukaryota > Metazoa > Arthropoda > Arachnida > Araneae > Tetragnathidae > Tetragnatha > Tetragnatha versicolor. The sequence continues at coordinate 4,266,698 of JANDEH010000020.1, forward strand.
TCAACTTTGATTTTCTGAAGAGTGGTTTTGAAGCTAGAGCGCGCTGAAAAACATCGATTTTTTGCATTTCCGCAAAAAAAAAGGAAAACGCGCACTTCTACCCTCTACAAAATGAAAACTATTCATGTTATCAACAAAAATTTTATACCACGTAAAAGATCATTTAGTTTTCTATAAATAACGTGCTTTACATTGTCATTTTTTTTGGAAGGGGGGAGGGAGGGACGCAAAGATCGATAATAAAACTCTCGCGCCTCGCAGACCAAACGGACTTACGCGGTTGTTAATCTGAAATCTGCCCTTTATTTCCGGTATATTACCAATAAAATGGGTTGTTTTGGATTCATTGATGACTAAGCATGCTTAAAAATTATAAATTTTTAAATTTATTTATGAAATATTGGGCGTTTTAGGCGGAATTTCGATCAATATTTTAAATTCATATATTAAATTATGGGAGTGTTTTAATGAACGAATTTATATGTTTTTTGCATCGTTAAATCCGAATTTAAAGTTTATTTTCATTTTGAAAGTCATCTTCACATTAAAAATTGCAAAAAATCTCAAATTTTTTCTCTTTTGTTAGGTTTTTCATCGATTTTTGAAAAAAATATTCCTTTTACGAAAAATTTCACGAAACCAAATTAAAGAACGTAAAATTTCCTGTCGGATACACTGGTTCATTTTTCTTTTGCGATGATAGGTGTACGTTTCATAGCGTTTTGAAATAAGCAAGTTTCCTGTTTTTGTGTGAATTCAGGAAACAGCAGTAATTTAGCGCTCTCTAGCATCAATACTTTTTATCATAAAATCAAAGTTAAACAGTACATTTTGTAGGAAACTAAATATACTTTCATATGGTATAAACCAGTGTTTCTCAACCTTTTTACTCTCACGGAACCCTTTTGATAAAGTCCAAGTTCCGGGGAACCCTAGTGTCCATGCAACATAAGCGTATATAGAAATTCATTTCGGGAGGGGCCCAAAAGTATTGCTTAACCCCTCCAATACATATTTTAAATATGTTTAACGTAGCTTTTAAATGCTTTTTTAGGTGAAATTTGCATTCAAGAGAACTTAATATCATAAAAATTGTGATTAATAAAGTTTTAAGTAGGAAAGGGGGGTCTCAGGGGTGCTGCCCCAGAGAATTTTTAGAAATTTGACCCAACAAACTGGGTTTTAACCTTTTAAACGCCGCAATTCAAATTTCGAATTAAAGGTCCAGATTTTTGGCTTAAATGGCTTGTTTCATCATAACTAAAACCATTCTAGTCATTTTTTGGCAGAAAAAAAATCCTAAGTATGATTTTGAGGATGTTCCCATTTAGAAACATCGGCGTTTGGGATGAAGTTTTTAAGGGGATTTCCAAAAGGCACAAATTTTACAATTAATTCAAATAAAATGATTCAAATAGGTTTCTACTCAATAATTATGAACATTTTTATGATAGTGAACGGTTTTTTAATTTTTATTATCCCTACGTGGACGATTGAGTAACATTTTATAGATTTTCATAAGAAAAAATTCACATGTTTATTGCGTACGCGAAGCTTTTCCGTACATTTTTCTTGCACTATGGGTAATATTTTGATATAAAAAATAGATAAGAGTATTCCCATTCGCTTCAAAGCTAAGCAATTACGTTTCTGTGAGAAAAATTAGCTTTAATTACGGTTCTATACGGATATCTAGCATAAAATCCACTAATTGCATTCAAATCTAATTAGCTTTCAAAAGTGATAACCATAATTATCTCCATTGATTCATTGAAGCTGTGTTTCTCATGGAAGATTCCGAACTGAACCACATATCTCTTACATCCCACTTGCGTTAGAAGAGTGTTTTTAGATGTATACACTTTTCTTTATTTTCAAAATTTTTCAATTTTATTCCTAAAATTTTTATGTAAAAAAGTACTTGAACAAAATATATACGCAAATCCTCAGAAACACTCCAAACATGCTCTTTGCATAACCCCTAATGATAATTACTGAAAATTAATCGACCGGGGAGTTAGAAAAATATACATGTGTAAGAATCTGCTATAAAGATTTGGCATTTATTTCTCCATAAATCAGGTGAAAAAATAAAAATTACAGATTTTTGAATTTAAAACATTATTCTTAACCTGTTTAGATTCTTTGAGACAAAAAAGGTTCAAAAAATTAAAGAAAATAGGAAATAACTTGAAGTTTTGCATGTTATAAAAATCCCCTCAAATACTATACCCCAAATGCCGATGTTCCCATTTGGGAACATATACGTTGTATTGGTAATTACTCTCCAAAATTGGAATATAAAGCTATTCTGTCAAGCCAAATGGGAAGATGTGTACTTAAGTAACCTAAACACAGCAAAATTATTTAAAACTAAATTTATTTAAAATTTTCACAAGGTTGAAACTTGTGCAACTTTTTGAAGTGCCAAAAATCTCTAATTTTGATGTTAATTCTACAAAAAGGATTAAATTGCACATGAAAAACTTTTGCATGTAAAATAACTTCATATCTTTAAGTTGCTTTCTACCAAGTATCGAATTCCTGCATGAAAAATTAAGTGGTAAAAAAATTCCTTAAAATGATGTTCCCATTTGGGAACATCGGCATGTAAAAGGTTAAATTGTTTTTGGAACATTTAATCCAAATTTTGGACATACATTTTTAGGTAGGATTATAACTTTCATGAAAGCATAATAAAAAAGTAATATAATTTCGAGTACTAAAGGGGGGTTTGGGGGTCCTCCCCCAGAAAATTTTTGAAAATTTGACACTAAATAGCATGGTTGTAACGTGTTTTGGTATGACTAGTACAAATTTCGGGGGGAGGGAGGGTCCCCTCGGCCCCTCCTTTTATACGCCACTGCCATGCAACAATATTTTTTCTTGCTGTTTTGTCCTCCCTCAGAATTTATTTTGAAAATTCTCCATTAAACTAGTGTTTTATCTCCATTTCAAACTTTTTGTAGAACACCCAAGGAGAAAAGCTTCTTGAGACAGCAGCATGTTCAATGGAAAAACGCTGTATAACAGGCGTCAAAAGTTTTGAGGGAATTTCGGAGTTCTCCCTTGAAAATGTTTCGAAATTTGCCACTTAAAGTAGAGTTTCAGCGTATTTTAAGACCCCTTGAGTTTCATTTAAAAAAACAGTTCCTTGTAAAACACAGAATTTTCAAGGGGGAAATGTAATTAGCGTCAAAATTTTAAGGGGGGCTAGGGGTCCTCCCTCAGAAATTTATTTTGAAATTCCCCTTCAAGCTAGTATTTATCTTCTTTTCGTAGAACACCGAAAGGCTACGGAAGCAGAAGAAAATGTTCAACGGAAAAACACTGGCTCGCATTTGGCTGGCTGTTCCTTAATTTATTTAGGGTTATCCTATCCAAAAATGTACAAAAAAAGATATTTTCGGATCCCTCGCGGAACCCTTGAGGAAGCCTCGCGGAACCCCAGGGTTCCGCGGAACCCCGGTTGAGAAACGTTGGTATAAACTATTTCTCGGTAACTTGTATTTATCTAGAGCTGTAGTGGGGTAAATCGAGCGTTCACCACTTTTTTGTAGAAAAAAGAAAAAATCGCCACACTTCAAAACGCCATAAAACGTACACCGCTCATCGCAAAAGTAAAATACACCAATGTATCTCACAGAAAATTTTACGTTCTTTAATTTGGTTCGTGAAATTTTTCGTAAAAGGAATATTTGGTTCGAAAATTGATGAAAAACCTAACAAAAGAGGAAAAATTTGAGATTATTTGCAATTTTTGATGTGAAGATGACTTTCAAAATGAAAATAAACTCTAAATTTGGATTAAGCGATGCAAAAACCATATAAATTCGTTCATTAAAACACTCCCGTAATTTAATATATGAATTTAAAATATTGATCGAAATTCCGCCTAAAACACCCAATATTTCTTAAATAAATTTAAAAATTTATAATTTTTAAGCATGCTTAGTCATCAATGAATCCAAAACAACCCATTTTATTTGTAATATACCGGAAATAAAGCGCAGATTTCAGATTAACAACCGCGTAAGTCCGTTTGGTCTGCGAGGCGCGAGAGTTTTATTATCAATCTTTGCGTCCCTCCCTCCCCCCTTCCAAAAAAATTACAATGTAAAGCACGTTATTTATAGAAAATTAAATGATCTTTTACGTGGTATAAAGTTTTTGTTGATAACATGAATAGTTTTCATTTTGTAGAGGGTAGAAGTGCGCGTTTTCCTTTTTTTTGCGGAAAGGCAAAAAAATCGATGTTTTTCAGCGCGCTCTAGCTTCAAAACCACTCTTCAGAAAATCAAAGGTGCTCAGTGAATTTTGTAGGAAATTTTGTTTTCTTTAACTTTGTAACTAGAAAGTTTTTTCAAAAACTAGTTCTTTAGGGTTATAATTAGTGATGGGCGATTATTTGAGGAGTTAACTCAGTGAACTAACTCCTTAAACTGAGTGAAGGATCAAGGAGTGGGGAAAAAAGAGTGGTAGCTCAGTTGTACTTTTTAAAATTTACCTTTTTAAGATTTAATTTGTGGTATTACCTTGAAATCCTTGTGATATTACCTCCAAGAAACACTAGATGGCAGCACGCCGCCGGCTGCCGGTGATTATATCATCTATGAGATGAGCGAGCGAGCGGTGCGCCTACGTAATCCGTTGCCATAACAACCCACTTTGATCAGAAGAACCGAAGGAATTACGTCTTCCTTTTAGGAGTTGAAAGGAGTTGACAGAGTTAAAAGAGCTGCTTGCTCCTAGTCTCCACTCTTTGGGAGTTATTTGCTGTGTGCTCTCAACTCCTTTGATCCCAGGAGAGCTGGGATTGGGAGCAGATGGCCTCAGATCGGTCTTCCCACTCCCAGGGATCAGATAGTTCATAAGAGTTCCCAGCGGTTTCTTAAGATCGATTTTTGGAGGCCATGATTGTTTATTATTTATTATACACCTCTTCTACACGGCACTGTGAGCGTGATTATACATTGTCTTAATCACAATGTTTAGGTTGACAAAATTTGCCGCACACAATTAAAAAAATATTTATGGTTTTATATTCTCACGATTATCAAGTTCTAATAATCCTTTAATATTTAGATATTCCATTAAAAATTTCGACGATTAAAAAAGATTGCGAAAAGATGAATTTCGTTAAACGAGCTGCCATTATTGAAAGGCATACATTTACTACTTCTGACCAGTAGCGGATTTCTAAATAGGCTAGCTAGGCTATAGCCTACGGCGGCAAGTTTTAGTAGGCGGCAAACTTTTTTGGCAGAATTTTTTTCTCAATAAGAAAGGAGAAGAAAAAAAGGAAACTTAAACATAAGCTCTGGAATAACGGAGAACGTCCTTTCAGAAAAGCAATTCTGTGGTTTACAAGGAACTGTTCCCAGTTACCCAAGGGTCTCAAAATGAGCTAAAACACTACTTTAAGGGGCAGTTTAAAAAAAACTTCTAGGGGAGAACAATCCTGAATGGAATTTCCTGAAGGAGAATTTTGGTATCGGATAGTGTTTTTTCCTTGAAAATTATGCCGCCTTCAAGAATCTTTTCCCTTTTGGTGCTCTCTCCATGGAGAGAGCACCTCTCTCTCTCTCTAATGCATAGAGTTTGAAAAGTACATAAACACAAATTTGGGGGGAATTTCCAAAAACATTTTCTGGGGGAGGACCTCCGGCCCCCATTTGACGATTTTTATTAATTCCCCCCACAGAAAATACTGTGGTTTTCAAGGAATTGTAAGGGTCTCAAAATAAGCTGAAACACTACTTTAAAAGGCAAGTTTTCAAAATTTTTCTGGGGGTGACCTTCGAGCTCACATTGTAAAATTGTAACATTTCGTGTAAAATATTACTTTTAAGTGATCAAACACTTCATGTGTAAATACACTCGGGACCTTAAGAAGACATTCAGTCAGACCGCCCCTCACTAGCGGATCCAGGGGGGCTGGGGGCTTAAGCCCCCTCCCAAATGCCTTACACTATATAATATGGCATTTTATGCACAAAATGAGTTAAAACCCTGTTATTTTAAGGTCAAATTTTCAAACATTTTCTGGGGGAGGATTCACAGACCCCCTTGGTACCTGTAACTCTATTATTACAACTTTATTTTATATTAAGTTCGTCAAAACGCAAAAATTCTTTCATAAAATCTATATCCGAAATTCGGGTGAGGCGTTCCAAAACGAGTTGAAAAAGTGGGGTTTTTTTACTTAAATTTCCAAAAATTTTCTGGGGGAGGACCCCCAGACCCCCCTTTTAGAAATCTTTTCCACATTAAGATCATCAATAAGGTTTAATTGGATTATGAAAATTCATAGCCCCCAAAAAAACAAATCCTAGATCCACCATTGCCGCCGCCCCCCCCAACCCAAATCTGAAATGACGCCCCTGTTAGTTTTGTAAGATATATGGCATTTAGGCGGCAAATTTTGTTTCAGCCTATAGGCGGCACATTTGGAAATCCGCCCCTGCTTCTGACAGCTATTGCTAATTAAAATACTAGTTGTTAATAAAAAATATTTGATCTTAAACGAAAGGATTGCTGTATAAATTAATATTTTAATGGTTTAGCAGTGTTTTATTTGATTAATGAGGCGATTGATTTGGATTTAAAAATTAAATTTTCAACTGATTTTTGAGAATTGAAACACGAGCTATGCTTGTCTACCTCTACCAACTATGATGGTGTCTTCAAAGGGCGGGAAGGAAGGAAGGGTTTCTAGTTCATTTCCGAGAACGTTGGCGTCTTGCCAAAACCTTCTGCTCTTAGTGTGTTTTTTGTCTCAAACTCGCCATTTTTTAGATGAATGAGTGATTAAAACTAAATTACTTATTAGAAAAATTGTACTGGTTTTTCATTCTGGTGACCATTACTTTCCAGTAAATTTAGAATAGTTAAAGTTTGCAGTAGAATGTTCGCGGATGAAATTGGATTGGATGCCTGAATTCGAATTGTAAGATAGGTGGTTATTTTTGAAGTGAGTATTTTTTCTTTTGAAATATACCTAGTATTGCTGATTAATATATTAAACTTGATGTGTTAGTGTCTGAATATTTGGTTCTACGGTCGTAATTTCCTTTCCCTCTTTCTTCTGTTTTGTAGGTAGTTTTTGTTAGTAAATTGTTAAAAAAATTTCCAGTAGGCGAAATATTAAAGGTTTATTTCCGTTTTCGTTTACAGTTCAATATAAAAGCTTTTATTTTTTGAATGACTTTTCCGGAATACTTTTTAGTTGATATATGTACGTAGTTAAGATTTAGAAGTTATATAATACTAGCGCTGACGCGCTAGACACGGGCTTCGCCAGTCCATATGTAAAAAGGAGCATTTTTATGTTCATACTACAACAATCGATGTTATACCTTCAACAATTAATATTATATTATCTTTAATTACAACAATTGGTGGTTTTGCCATGATGTCATGGTTTAGGAATGAAATACGGGTTTTTTTAGCCGAAAATAGACCAAAAAAGTTATTGGGGGATGCTTCAATTTCAAATTATTATTCTTCAGGAAACTTTCTGGGGGCGAGTAGCTTTCTGGTATGGTTTAAAGTGAATGTAGGTTCGAAAAGTTTAAAACTAAAACGGACTTACATTCAGATGAACATTCATTTATGTATATAGATTTTGGGTGTTACTGAGTTACATTAAAGAGTTAACTCCTTAAGGTGAGTGAGTTACTCAGATCTGATCTTGCAAAAGAGTTGAATCGCCCATCACTAGTTATAATCGCCAAAATTTGAAAAAAACTCGATTTTTTCGTGGTTTTTTCGATTTTTGAGAAAGTTGCGTTCGGCGCTCGAGGTCTAAAACTTGGATTATTCATTAGGCTAACATCATAAACAAGTCTGCAAAAAATCAGAACTACCGGATTTGACGCATACGACCCCATGCTTTCAGACGACAAAGTTACTGGACTAAAAGTCCGTTTGGTCGGAGAGCCGCAACAGTTTTATAATCGATCTTTGCTTCACTCCCTCCCCCCTTTTCAAAAAAATGGTATTGGAAAGCCCATTTTTTATAGAAAATTAAATGCTCTTTCACGTGGTATAAAATTTTTGTTGATAACGGGAATAGTTTTCATTTTATAGAGGGTAGAAACGCGCGTTTTCCTTATTTTTGTGGAAAGGCATAAAAATCGATGTTTTTCAGCGCGCTCTAGCGGAAAACCCACTCTTCAGAAAATCAAAGTTGAGTAGTGCATTTTATAGGAAATTTTTTTACTTCAACTTTGTAATTGAAATTATCTTCGAGAAATTTATAGTTTTTGAAATATAAGCGAAGAATCGAAAAAAGAGCAAAAAAATATCGACTTTTTGCGATTTTCGATATGAAGCCGACCCCCCACGTGGGAGCAAACTGTTAAAGTTAATTAAATAATGTATCTTTAGTTAGAAAGTGAGTGGCAACAGTACCCCATGACAGTTTAGTGTTTACCTTTTTGTTTACTTCTTCTGATGCCGTCCGCATGAAAACGCAGCGCGTTTATATGTCTTGTCACCGATCATTTTTGTACATACTCATATCATATAATATGTAACCAAGACAATCATAATCATCTTAATAAACAAGATTAACAGGTCATGAGGCCCAGGATGCTAATTGCGCACTCGATGCAAAAAGATTGAAACTTGGTTCAGATGCCGAGGTAGATCGGATCGGCTTGCGCGTAGTTGAAAACCTGAGCATCGTCAATCGTCATGGATTCAAATAAGATTCAAGTGAAACCACTGAGTGGCAAGAGCGACTGGCCGATATGGAAGTATAGGATCCGGTTCGTGCTCAACTGCCGTGCAGACGCCCTCGAAGTTGTTGAAGGAACTCTCCCGAATCCTGATGAACCAGAAGCGGGTGCAAACGCAGCAGCCCGACAAGCTTACGACGCAGCGAAGGCAAGATATGGCAAGGCCAACAATTATGCGATGATGGTCCTCACAAACGCAATGACAGAAGAAACGGTCCAGAAGATCATTAGATTTGTAGACGCTCGAGAGGCTTGGTTGGAGCTACATAAGATCTATGAGGATTCCTCTGACAATCAACTCTACCACACATGCATGAGGTTTTTCCAGGAGGCCTGGGAAAATGGAGATATGGCTGCCCACTTATCAAAGCTGAAAAACCTTTGGGAAGAATTGAACAAGGGGCTAGAGATGAAGAGGGAGAACAGGCTGCCTGAGATGTTGCTCATCTGTAAGATACTTGACAGTTTGCCACCCTGTTATCGTCCCTTCAAATCCACCTGGCTTTTGCTGAGCGATGAAAAGAGAACTCTGGACGAGTTAACAACTCAGCTCTGTTCCCATGAAAGAGAATTAAAGAAGGACAGTGTTCCAAGCATCAAGAACGATGAACAAGAAGCTCTAGTCACCCAAGAGACTAAGATCAAAATCAGCAAAAACAGTAAGTGTGCCTATTGCCACCGTAAAGGACATTGGGTGAAAACCTGTAAAAAGTGGATCGCTGACGGAAGACCACCGAAAGCAAGCGCTTCCCATTCAAGGGATGGAGGAAGCAGGGTTGCAGCCAACTTCACCCTTGTGGCTCTGGATGAGGAAGTGAATTCTTCTGAGTCAGGATCAGAGGACTGGTTCATTGATAATGGGGCATCAAAACATGTGACCAACAGCACTCAGTATTTCTTTGATTTTGAGAAATTCCAGTCACCCCACAGCATTACAGTTGCCAGCGGCAAGGCTTTACCTGCTGTTGGGAAAGGAAAAATTAACATAGTAACTGATGTTAAAGGTGACACACATTCCATTGTTCTCAAGAATGTATGGTTCGTGCCTGAAATAAGCAAAAATCTGTTTTCGGTACTGGCTGCCCAAGATGAGAATCAGAACAGCGTGTTTGAATCAACCTATAAGGACTGTGTCTTGAAAATAGGTGGGATACCAGTGTTGCATGGAACAAGAAGTGCTGGTGGAGGCTTGTTCAAAGCTGCCATGACAACACTACCTCCAGACAGGAACATCACGGTGGACATGGCTACTGAAGATGTTCTCCAACTATATCATGAAAGATGGGGGCATCAAGACAAGAGACAAGTAAAGGCTGTGCTAGAGAGGGAGTTAGACCTAAAAGTTAAGCTTGAAACCGCTATATGTGAACCCTGCGCTTATGGGAAAACACATCGACTAAAGTTTGGTCAGCGGAAAAAGGCAACTTCTCCTGGAGAACTCATTACTACTGACATTTGTGGCCCCTTCGATGAATCTCACAGAAAGTTCAGGTATTTTGCAATCTTCAAAGATAGCTTTACCAAATTCAGGTATTGCTACTTCCTTAAACATAAATCAGAAATACAAGACATTGTGGGTGGATTCATTAACCATGCAAAGAACCTCGGGCACAATGTTAGAGAGATCCTTAGTGACAACGGGGGTGAATTTGATTGCGAGAATGTCAGAAAAGTCCTAAGGGAACTTGGAGTGACTCAGAGGCTGACTTCACCATACTGCCCAGAGCAAAATGGTAGTACTGAAAGGGACAATAGAACCATCGTTGAAATGGCCAGAACTCTGAAGTACGGAAACAAGGAAGTAGATTTCCCTAAGTCTCTATGGGCAGAATTTGTCAGCACATCTGTCTATGTTCTCAACAGAACAGGTAAATCCTCTGTTCCTGATACAACCCCTTTTGAACTGTGGATGGGCAAGAAACCAAGGATCAGACACTTGAGGATCATAGGATGTGTTTGTTTTGCCCATATCCCTTCTCAGAAGAGGAAGAAGATGGATAAGAAAGCTGTAAAAGGATACCTCATTGGTTATGATGGTGATGAGAGGTATCGAATCTATATCAAGGAAACAGGAACTGTCACTTGTTCTCGAGATGTGGTATTTGATGAAAAGCCATCAACCTCCAACCAGGAGACGTCCTTACCTTATCCATATGAACACAAAGATCCAGAAAAGGAAGATCCTGAGGAATCCAGCCTAGAAGATCCTGAGAAATCTGGCCAAGAAGATCCTGAGGAATCCAGTCAAGAACCTTGCCCAGGAAAGAACTCTGAAGATGCCAGACCAAGGAGACAGAGAAACACACCTAAGTGGACTAAAGACTTTGTTATGGAAGACTCGTTGACCTATGATGAGCTGGCTGTGACAACAGACAAGCAAGAGTCCAGTTGACTGGCTGCTGGGGACAAAAGACCCAAGAATCTTCAAAGAGACCCAGAAACTCTCAAGGAAGCTTTAAACAGCAAGGATGCTGAAGAATGGAAGAAAGCGATAGACGAAGAGTTGGGAAATCTCAAGAGGAACCACACTTGGGAGGTAGTCCCCAGGCCAACAGACAGGAGAGTTGTGAAATGCAAATGGGTTTTCAGGAGGAAAATAGAAGCTGGAAGCGTGAAAAGATATAAGGCAAGACTAGTGGCTCAGGGACACACTCAAGTAGAAGGCATCGACTACAATGAGACGTTTAGCCCGGTGATCAAGTCCAAATCCATAAGAGCTTTATTGGCATATTCAGTTGAGGCCGACTGGGTAGTTCACCAACTTGATATCACCGCAGCCTACTTGAATGGCAAACTGAGAGAAACCGTTTACATGGAATTGCCAACCACTTACTTGCACCAGGGACCATCAAATGAAGTCTGCTTATTGAAGAAAAGCCTGTATGGCCTTCACCAATCAGGAAGAGAATGGAATATTTGTCTAAATAAGTTCCTCCTTTCTTTTGGCCTAAGTAGATCAAAAGCAGATCCCTGCGTGTATTTTGATGATAAAAGGAAACTCATTGTAGGAGTTTATGTGGATGATTTGCTGGTGATGTCTCCAGATGAGAAACTCATCCAGGGGTTCAAGGACAGTCTTGGTTCAAGCTTCGAGACCAAAGACCTGGGAGAAATCCACAACTTACTCTCCATCAGGATTGAGAGAGGCCAAAGTGGGTCAATGACTCTTGACCAGTCTGCATATACCAAAGAGTTACTGGAGATTACCGGTATGCTTAACTCAAGAGGTGCATCTACCCCTTTGGACCCAGGGATGAGGTACATACCTGCTACTGCGGAGGACTGCTTGGATCCTGATGGAGCATACAAGTACAGAAGAGCCATCGGAGGACTACTGTACCTGGCAGGCGGGACGAGACCTGACTTGGCCTTTGCGACCAACTACATGAGCCAGTTCAATAGCCGCCCAAGCAGAGAGCACTGGTCTGGTGTGCAGCACATCCTTAGATACTTGGCAAACACCAAGGACCTCAAGCTAACTTATACCAAGACGGGTAAGGAGCTTCAACTCTACTGCGATGCGGATTGGGCCGGCGACAGAGTGGACCGTCGCTCCTACAGTGGTTATGTAGTCATCCTGGCTGGTGGTGGAATCTCCTGGAGCAGCAAGAAGCAAAGAACTACAGCTTTGTCTTCTGTAGAAGCGGAGTACTTAGCTATGTGCTCGGCAGCTAAGGAAGCACTATGGTTCCAGAACTTCTTTGTGGAGGTCTTCAGAGAAGACGAGTGTTTCCCTCAAGAGATTTCTGTGGACAACCAAGGCGCAATTTCTTTAGCCAAGAACCACCAGACTTCCGAAAGGAATAAGCACATAGACCTCCGATATTTCTTCCTGAGGGAGAAGGTCGAGGAGGGAAAGCTTTCTTTCACCTATGTGAACACTAAAATGAACTGGGCAGATATGTTTACCAAAAGCCTAAGTAGACTTTTGCTTCTCACTCAAAGACAGGCTATTGGGTTGAAAAATTATTAAATTAAGGGGAGGTGTTAAAGTTAATTAAATAATGTATCTTTAGTTAGAAAGTGAGTGGCAACAGTACCCCATGACAGTTTAGTGTTTACCTTTTTGTTTACTTCTTCTGATGCCGTCCGCATGAAAACGCAGCGCGTTTATATGTCTTGTCACCGATCATTTTTGTACATACTCATATCATATAATATGTAACCAAGACAATCATAATCATCTTAATAAACAAGATTAACACAAACTTCATATTCGTAATCAGCGCCCTCGAAAACATATAAAACCATCGAAAAAAAACTTCTATATGAAAATTTTTAAAACGTCACTTTTTAGCACCGTTTTCCTGGGTTATTAACTTAGGTAGCATGGTAAGTAGCTTTATTTAGATTGTATTAAGAAAAAATATGCCGACCATGAATCTTGAGAAAAAAATCTTTTTTTTATAATCCCATTGTTGGCAGGTATGTAGTATGCATGATAGGGATTTTAATACATAAAAATATGTGGATTGTTAGAGAAACTCTGAAAAAGGCAATCAAAGTCCAATGTCTAAATTTCCTAGCATTAATTGACACTGTAAAACTGAACAAAAGAACCAATATCAAAGCAATAAAAGATTTCCTACCACTCATTGTAGAAAATTGAACTACAACCATACACAACTCTATCTGTAATGCCATATGGAAAAAGAGGACGAAGCATCTGCTCATAGGCAAGCAAATGTCCCGAATAAAGACATCTCATGTGGATTGTTTGAAGATAGATTAGAGAAAAGTAAACGATAAATCCAGTATAAAGTGAATTAGTAATTATAAAAACTTATCTTCTGGTACTTATTACCCGAACACACAATAATGAAATTGGAAGAAAATAAAATGGCATACTTTATATTGTATGAACTTTTAGGGAAAGGGTGACTTAAATTGATTGGAAGTATGATTTCAAATTCTAAAACTTTTTTATAATTGAAAGCTTTCTCTCTAGAATCTAGAGCACAAATTTAAAAAATCCTCCTTAATTTTTTATATCTAGTTTGAACCACAGAGTACTAGAACAGAGAGTCCGTGGCCATAGGTGCTAATGGAAATCGAACAGTTGGATGGATGTGGGGCTTTTCTATCTACTATCGGGCTTTTCTATCGCATCTACGTCACGGGAGCCGGGGAAAAAGCCTGATTGGTTGAGAAAAACGTTTTCCTTCTCTATCGAAAATAGAAGATTGAGTGACAGCCAATCACAGGTTTTTTCACCAAAATGTACTGTCGATATCTCTGTCAATCATTTATAGTTCCTCGTGGCGCCCTCACATCCATCCAACTTTTGAATATACCTATCGTTTTGGACCCTCTGTTAGGATTTTTCTCTGTGGTTTGAACTTTGAACATCCTAAATTTTAAAAAAGCACAATAAAAAATAATGAAAATAACCCACTTAATTATGAAAGAACCTATTTAACTTTGAAAATAAAACTCACTGAAATCGAAAAAACACCATTTAATTTCTGAAACCTAGTTTAAATTTTGAAATAACCCATTAAAATTTAAAAAAATATCCTAAACTCTGAAGAAAAAAACCATTCAATTTTGAAAGAAATCTATTTAACTTCCAAAAAAAACCTGAATTTTACAAAGTCCACCTTAATTTTTTTATAACTAGTTTGAACTTTAAACGTCCTTTAAATTTTGAAAAAACTAATTCAATAATGAAAAAAACAACCCACTGAAATTTTAAAACCATTCCCTTAATTATTGCAACCTGGTTTAAATTAACCCACTTAAACTTTAAAAATATCCTAAGCTTTGAAAAAACTCATTCAATATTGAAAGAAATCTATTAAGTTCACCCAAATGCAAATCCTATCTAAAAATATAAATCCAAAATTCGGATTAGGTGTGTCAAAACAAGTTAAAAACCAGTTTTTTAGAGTCAAATTTCCGAAAATTTTGTGGGGGAGAACGGACCCCCTTTAATACTTGGAACTAAATTCCTCACAACTTTTTTCAGTTGTTCTTTTAGATGTAAATACAAAAAATGTATAAAAAGCTACAATGGATATAATAAATTAGGGGGTGAAAAATAATTTTGGGCCCCTCCTGAAATAACTTTCTTTTTCTATATACGCCACTTACCACAACTGGCTATTGTTTTGGGGGTGGATAGGTTTGTTAGCTTCTTTTTAAAGGCTGAAAGGGCGCAAGTTCAGACTTGCGTATGCGCCAAGTTTTTAGCGTTAAAGATGACTAATATGGTAACCCTAACTCATGTTAAAAGAGTCATTTGGCTTCTAAATGTGCCGCTAAACAGCCAAAAATCGCCAAGCATACGCAACTCTGAACTTGCGCCGGCTAAAAGTACTCATCAAAATTGGGGGTACGGGTCCTTCCCAGGAAAATTTTTAAATTTTAGCATATTTAAAAATGGGATTTCATGAAATTTATTTTATGCTAGAGACTAGAAAGTTTTAGACCTTTAGTATAATACGCGTATTTTCAATAAACAGAATCGAAAGTTTGGGTTAGATAAAAAAAAGCACGCATGATTGTAAGGGATTGATTTGATAGTATTTATTATTTCAAACAATCCTTAGTTCTGTCAACGGCCATACCATGGTGAAAACACCGGTTCTCGTCCGATCACCGAAGTTAAGCACCTTCGGGCGCGGTCAGTACTTGGGAGGGTGACCACCTGGGAACACCGCGTGCTGTTGGCATTTTACTATTTTGAACTTTTTTTACTGTAATTTTAATAGATATAACAATTTTGAAGTTCTTTTTATAAAAACATTGCTTATTTTCTTAATTAAAATTAAATCTTGAGAATTTAATGAATTTGGTTCCCTTATTTTTTATTTGCATTTTAATATGTTAATTTAATAACTAATAGAAATCTCTTATGGCGTAGAAACCCTTTGAACATATGTAAGGTTCTATTGGGTCAAATCACTGAATCAGGCATCACTTCGTCAAATCACTGTCTTGATAGGCCTATACATAATTATTATAACTTTTTTTAACCTTAAAGGCTGTTATAGTGTAACTTTTCTTAAACAATTTGCTCCTGTTTTACGCATTAGTAGAACATTATTATTCAGCACATTATTATTTCCCTTAAAAACTAAAAGAAACATGTGTATTTTCAGAAAAGTTATTGAAGTATAGATAGTTGTGCTTCTATATAGCATTTTCTTTTGAAACATAATTTCAAAACTTTTTAGAAACAGTTTGATGAAAATTGACACAAAAGATAAGAACTTGAACATATTCATAAAAATGTTTCTATTTTAAGAACTACTTGATTGCTCCTTGTAAAAGTTCGTAAAGACTAAAAATAGACAGGATTTCTGTTGCACGAAAAAAATTTCGCGCTCAAAGTAATCCTTGCTTGCTATTTTAGCTTACCTAGCCCTAGCTTAATCCGAGTGGTCAAAATTTAGGGATTAAGTTCAGTGTCCTATTCTACAATAAGAAGACCTAAGTTTAAACATCTTTTTATTAACAATTGTAAAGCTAACAACAATTAAAAATTTTAACGCTAACAATCAGAATAGAAAATTATCAAATCCGAGTAATCTAGTGCCGTGGGGAGATATTTTAAAGTTTAACTTAGAGAAATGAGAAAGGCAACGTAACGTTCATTCAAAAGAAAAAACAGCAAGCGAGAACCGAAAATTCTGATTTATATAGCCATTTCTGATGTTGCCACAAAAGACAAGTAAAAATGTCTGAAAAATTTAAAGAAAGACCTCCACCGCACGGCACCACACTATGAAGGGAAAATCGGGGGATTACTTTATATTCTTGTTTTCCCTGCCTTTATATTATCCTAGCGGAAAAATTAGTTTTACAGATCTTAAGTATTGCAGGAAAAACAGCTAAAAATTAATCTTAGCGTATATTTGTAGGGTTTCTCTGACTTTCTTCATCGGATCTCCGTGATAACGATTTTAAAATTCATTTAATTGATTTGATTTTCTGTTTAATGGAAGTACCTTGGGTTTTAAATATCAGTTTTTAAAAAACTAAATTTCAGTACGCATCAAAGTATTTTATGTCTCTCTGTATATTCTGACTATCTTAAGTATTTTATGTCTTTTCCTATCTGTTTGGATGATGCAATTACTACTGTGATAAAAAAATATCGATACTTCCATATATTTTAATAACCGGTCGTTGTAAAGAGGTTCTTTCCCTTCCAGTTACAGCGAAGTTACAAGAACTTCCAGTTACAAGAACTGGGAAAGAAAACTTTTACAACTGAATGTTCCATATATGGAACGATCATCATTGGGGAAGTAAGCAAACAAATATTTTTGTTTGCTCTAAAACGGTTATTATTGGTTATTTATTTTGTAGATATGGCAGTGTTTCCTTTGTTACTCTGGCAGGTGAAATTGATGCGCTTAGGTTGAGATCTCAAATCCCCATTAGAATTCTAGCTAATGGAAGAGGAACGTTAGATCGTTAGTCGTGTAAATTGGTTGTAACTAGGTACACCGCTGGCAGAACACCTTGCACAGAATATTGAAGACGAAACAAGAAAAACCTGTCTCTTAGATGAAGATACAGTCTATCGCTTCCACTTTGAGGTAAATGTATAAAAATGCTTCTACGGGTGCCCTTGTAATAAAAGAATGATGAAAATCAAGTTTCCTTTGTTCTATCTTTGAAAAACAAAATTCCTACGAGGGGACTCTCAAATAACGTTGTTCTAAATTTTTAACTTTTTAAAAATGGCTGAAAATATATTAATTAATATATGAAAATTCTTGAAATGATAAGTACTTGTGAGGTATGTTTTTAATGGGGTATAAACTATTTTATCCAACATAAAAAAGTTAAACAAAAAAGTAATTATTTTCTGGTTAAAACTTTAATTTCATTTTTACCGCTATATAATTTTTCTAATATTGGATAAAATAGTTGTAATCTCAACTCTATAATAAGTATTTAAAATCTATGCCTATCTCTATTACATGAAATTTCTTAAACTTAACCTCTTTTGAAAGATGGGAGTTCATGACAGCGTGAAAGTATCGAATCATAATCATTTACCAAGCAAAGAAAGTGATACCAATCCGATACTTGTATCACGAATAAGGGGCCTCGGATGTAGAATTGGCACCAGAGACTACCACTCTACGTCCCCATTTAGAGCCCCAATGATCAGATTGACCTGAAGGTTAGACTTTAATTAGAACACAGTCAGAGGGGGGAGGGGACTGTTTCTCTGTAAATGCGGAACAAATACCGAGAGGAGAATCCCCGCCTATATAAGTGTACATGAAGCTAGTGAGGCGCTACTTCCTGATGGATTCCTAGGCGCCAGGCCACGTGCGAGGCCGGTCAATACCTATGGGGACACCCCGTCTACGAAAATCAATGCCATGCGGACGCATCTTTTTGACTTTTAATTTGCGCTTGCGGACAGTTGAGCTGCTTAGAATATATATTGGAAAATACTTATATTTTAGATAAGCATGGTTTTTTTTCAGATTCTTTATTTTGTGCGTGGTAGTTGGTAAAGTCAAAAGTTCACTAGTTGACTTGCAAGAGTGGCTCAAAAATGACATCTCCATAGGAATAACACAGGCTCCGTTACAAAAATCCATGGGCGGATTTAGGTGGTGAACCCTAGGGGTGGGACACACTGGAAAACTTTGGGGGGGGCAAGCTGTCCCTGATGGCTTCGGAAACATGATTTTGCCTATAAAAATGGAATTTTCTCAGAAAGTTGGGGGGGGGGCGTTGCTCCCCATGACCCCCTTAAATCCGCCCATTCGAAATCCCTTGTAACTAAGATAGGTGGACTTAAACTACTCTCGTTCTGAGCAGCTCAGTCGACCGGAGAGTTATGGTTTAGTTTGCTTTTCTGTTTACTTTGATGCGCGATGACCTTGCATATTTCCACCTCAACTTAAGGACCAATCCGAATGTTTGCAGGGCAGCATGTGACAATCCAATCAGAGCATTCATTCGCTCACATCTCAAAAAGTGGATTTGACAATCACATGATTCTAGGAATTTGTAAATGGATACTTTATTGAAAAGGGAGTACTTCACCACTACCTCTGGTTAGAGGAATATGTGAGAAAAGCGATGTGATATAAGCGTGAGATATTGAGAGCTAGAGTTTTCTCACGGATACTTTATTATTACTGCTATTACAAAGCGATCAGTGGAGAAATGTATCTTTCAACCCCATTCATCTTCATCTATAATCTAAAGTTCTAATAAAGAACCACAGGTTGAGGGAGGGATGTCACAAATGTTTGATCTCTTTCTCTCCTAAATCATATTATATAACTAATAGGGAATCTGAGATTTTGTCTAGGGAAGGGGGGTTAAAGGGTCCAATAAAACACTGGTACCGCCAAAACTTTACATACTTTAAAAAGGCATTACGGAATTTGTTTTCTTTAAGTAGCACAATACAAGACTTTGTTTTGTTTGCTTTTCAACTAGGAACACCCAAATGACCCTCCAAAACAACAGCACTTTTTCCACTCTCGCTACACCACTGATTTATAGAGAAAGAGCACCCAGCTCCTTTTCGTAGCATCGAGGAAAAGTTCCTCCTTTCCCCGCCAGATGGCAACACAATCGATCCCATTTATAATCCAGGAGTCTCCTCCAAGCCGGCGACCTTGAGCTAATTTCTGACGTGCCCAGCTAGATGGCGCTGAGCGGGGGATCGAAAAAACTCGCCGTAAACACCACATGATCACGATCGCGCGAGTGCACGCTGTCCGTTCGGAGAGGTTGGTGCGTTCTCTCTCTCCCATCCGAAGGCCGGACCTCCTCTCTTTCTCAGAGTGTGTTTATCATGTGTGCCGTGTTTTTCTATTGAAGCTCTTGGATACTTTTCCCTGGATTTATAAATATAGAGTGTGTGCGCGAGCGAAGAACGGAGTTCGTGGTGTTTATGCCAGTGTGTTGCCGGTAACTTGAGTACAATTTGAGACACCGATTGAGTGGTTAAAGAGTGGTTTGGTTGTGGTGATTGTTGATCCGCAATCGACGACTTTTTAGGAGGTTCTGTGCGTTATTCTCAATGCAGTGACCGGTTGGAATTTTTGCATACGAACACCGGCGTGAACTTAAAAAAAATATCTTAGAGATTGAATAGATGGATTTACTTTTATCCCCTGAATGTTTATTTGAAAGATAATAATATCGATCAATTGAATCTGTGGAATAAGTGGTAGA
The DNA here is from genome assembly GCA_024610705.1 of Tetragnatha versicolor. NCBI lineage: Eukaryota > Metazoa > Arthropoda > Arachnida > Araneae > Tetragnathidae > Tetragnatha > Tetragnatha versicolor. Next base: position 4,286,611 of record JANDEH010000020.1, read on the forward strand.
AAAACTGTGTTCATCCTATTTCGAGCTTCTCTGACTAGTAATTACTTTGAACTAGTCCAGTTAGAAGATTATATTGTGTTCATTTAAACACAAGTGTGCTCTCTACAGTCAAGTATCTCAAACAACGAATTATTTTAATTGATTTTTGGAATAAGTGTTAGCAAGGAACCTGGTTCTTGCAGCTTTAGTGACTAGATCTTATTGGATATCGAATTATTTCTTCACTACACTGATCCCCGAATTAATTCTTTCAACAAAACCTGTTGAGCCTATCCTGTCGACTAGATTTTTAAGACCCTGACTGAATCTTATTGGATATCTGAATTATTTTAGTGGTGTATTCTCTATATCAATTTCATCTATCAACTCAATACTCAGTATTCTGTGGACCGTCATGGTGATATCTTGACACTGACCCCATAACAGAAGCGAAAATCGTCTAGTCAGTGCCTTACGATGACCGACATGAACGCGTCGTACATGGTTGGCATCCTGTCCTCCACCACCCTTCGAATGGACCAGGACAACGCCAACCACCCCTCGGATCTGAACCTGGACCACCGCCGCACCAGCAGCAACAACAACAACAACAACACCTCGTTCCAGATCACGAGCGTCACGAGGAGGGGCGGAGAAGACCTCGCGGACGACAGCTGCGACGACCTGGACGAAAGCCACACCGACGACCTCAGCTCCGACGTGATGGACTCGTCCAGGGCCGAAGGGTACCACTCCGAAGACGACCTGTCGTCTCCTTGCTGTCCTCAGGTGGTCTTCGCCTCCGGGATGGTGGACAGGAACATGAACCTGTCCATCGGGGTGACCCCCACCTTCGCCGCGCTGGGTCCGGTCGCTGGGGGAGTGACGATGATGACCAGCAAGTCGGAAAGTCCCATCAGTGCCCAAGTACCCGTCATGAACCCGCTCCCCAACAACTGGCAGCGGCGGTTCAGGGTGGTCAAGATCATGTCCAGCGAGCCTTTCGCCAGGGGGAGGTGGGTCTGCATGGACTTCAAGGACCCCCCGTCCGACTCGGGGATGGACTCCCCCAAGCTGAATGGGGGAGGGACGTCCACCCCGCCCACCATCCAGATCACCAATTGCGACGAGCCGCGCGACGAGCTTACCGGCCTCGAGGGTCTCGCCCAGGTGTACGAGATTCCGATAGGGAGCAACTTCGTGATGAACCAGCAACACATGTACGGCATCATCCTCCCCCACTCCGACTACGTGCATCAGCCGATGACCCTGGTGCAGGAGATGACGGACCGGAACTGCAACCACTTGCTGCACCACCAGAGCGTGCTGGTGCAGCCCATGTACCAGTCTCCCCCTGCGACCACCAATGTCCTTCTGGACAACGGTGGCAGTGCCGAGGCCGTTCTGAACCAAATCAACGCGAACGTCGCCGCTGTGGAGTGTGCGACCCCTCCGCTGTCGCGGCAGCGGTCAAGGAACAATTCCCATTCCGGCATGCTTCCTCCTCACAGCCTTATGGATACCCAAAACAGCGAGCATCATGAAAGGTAAGTCACTTTTGACTTGCTTTTTTTGAGTGAACTTGATGAATCTTGATGAATCGTGTTTACGTGAACATGTTGTCTGACGATTGAAGCATGATGAATTTATGAATGTCAGTTGGTGTCAACTAGATAAAATACGCTTGACGTAAGGAGAGTGAAAACAAGCTTGATTTTGACTGGATAAAATGGAGGCTTCAGAATAGAAGTGAACCAAGGCCAATTTAGCTACTTATGAGCTACAGAAGTTAAAGCTTCATTCCAAAATTACCTGTTAACGCTACAGAACTGGGTGCTGCCTAGCGGATATTATCAGAACTAGGACTTGGTTCATTATTGCACTGAAATTTTACATAGCTGGTGCATGTTATAACGTTGCTAACTCAAAAATGACAAAAAGTGGACTTGGTCTACTTTTATTCTGAGCCCTCCAAATAAACTTGATTGGGTGGGGATATAGGGATTTTAGCAGTTTATTATGATAAAATTTAAAAAAAATTTGCATGCTGGTTTTTCTTGAGGCCCAAGGCTAAATATTGCATATGCTTGCTCTGCTTGGGTCCATGACATTACATTTTTGGCTCTTGATACGTTCCAAATAAGATGTATTCTGCAAACAATTATTTATATTTCTTCAAAATAGTTTTAAGAAATCAGTAAAAACCGAGTACCATTTGATCTTCCGGCAAGCTCTGCTATTTTTGATGCCATTTGTTACGAGTTACTTGTGTGAGAGTGGATTTTCTGAACTCTTGTACATAAAAATAAACATAGAAGCAGAATAAGTATTGAAGAGGACTTAAGAGTGAAGATAAGTTCCATTACTCCTAACGTTGATATTTTAATCACAGGGAAACAACAACAAATTTCGCATTAAAAACTATAAATGTATATTTTGTATGATGATTATTTTTTTGCTGAGTTTGTACTAATTTTTTATTTGTATGTTTTTAGACCTATGGGTATAATAAATAAAACTGTAAATTAATACCATTTTCAAGACAGATGGTACGCAGGTGCAAAAAGGTTGGGAACCCCTGCTTTAAGCCCTTACAAAAATTCCTCTGGTCTGAGGCATTTTTCACATTTACGAAGGTTACCAATAATGATAGGGAAACTTCTCTCATATGACATGTTGAGATGTTTCTCCTCGCTGGCAATAGTGTTGCCATTACTCTTTGCAGTAATTTCAATCCAGTTATGCCTTCCTTCTGTAAGACACTAGTTCTCAACCGGTGATTCGTGATAATCGTGGAAGTGGTCTGTGAAGGGACCCGGTATAATATTAAAAGTTTCTAGTTATAAGTATAATGTTTGAGAATGCATGGAACAAGAAAAGATTGAATTATGTCCGTGTCGCGATGACTTTTGGATCTTTAAGTTAAGTTTTTGTTTGGTTATTTCATTAGAAAAGATCTGATAAGCATTTTTATTTGTGATGTTTTACACTACTTTAAAATCTTATAATAAGCAAATACTTACTTCAAGATTTAATTACTAAACTACAAAATGCGTCGAATAAATTTATTCGAAAGTGAGTTGCTCCGAATTTACAAATGTCACACGCTTAATTGTGAAATGAGGTTGTCTAATTTTAGGCAACATGATGGAAATCATGAATATTTGGCATTATTATGCAACTACAGTTGCATAATAACAGGTAGGAACTAAACTTGAACTCTCAAATTTTATATAACGATTTAATGTAACGTTGGGAAGAAAATAAGGATTAAAGGGTCACATAATAATGAACTCTAACATGAACTGCTTGACAAACCTAAATAAAGTAGAGTTTGGCGGTTGATAAATTTGATATGTTTTACGGCCGTATTCACCGGTAACCTGACCGGCGGTCAGGTCAGGAAACCATGGTTACAGCCTCTGATTGGTGGAAGGAAAATATTGAATTATTTTTCCACCAATCAGAGGCTGTAACCATGGTTTCCTGACCTGACCGCCGGTCAGGTTACCGGTGAATACGGCCGTTAGTCTTTTGACTGATATCAGAAAATCAAATGTTCGGATAAAAATTCAATGATATAAATGAAGTAGATAAATTTCTTATGAATATTATTTTCAACTTGAATTTCAGCTTTCCCTTATACTAGTATGTAGCATTTTGAAGAACTACTGCATCAACTTTCTGATGATAAAGCACCCTCTTTCTTTTAAGTCACTGCACTGTAAACTAAAATTTTGACGATGGAAAATGAAATACAATACACGGTTGCTTATTGTGGAGGGGGCTAAAAGTTTTACGTAGGCTTCATAAGGGAAGGCAGATAGAAGGTAGAGAAAACACTGGCTTATGGGCACTACTTTACAGCACTACTGTAAAAGCGACATTTTCGGTTTGCGGCAAGAAACGGGAATTTGTTATTCCAATAAACCAATTGACGAGCGCCATCTTTTGTGAGTAGCGGGTACTAAAATATTCCGCTTTTTGCATGACTTGCAGCTCCTGCAGCGGTGGTGTAAATCCCCCATTAGAGGAAACGCTGGGTTTTAAACAATGCTCCATATTTTAACGAGGGGGTATTCCACCAACTTACTCAATGTTTCACTCGATTTTCGGAACAAAAGACCATCTCGTTTCAAACGACAGTCACGTAGGCGTGATCTCTCTCCCCCCCCAGGTTGACAACGGAGCGAAATATCGGTTTTTGATGCATGGTTCTCCCTAGATACGAATGATACAATGTTTCGATTTCGTCATTCATTATTACTTTCCACCCACCTCGCTCCCGGAACCGTCTTAGGGCGTATTGATTGGTACTGGAATGATTCATCTTCTGCCCTCTAATTGGGTAGAATTTTTTTTCACGACTTGGTGATTCATTTTTAATTAAAGCCGAAAATGGGAAGCAAATTCATTTAGTCGGGTGGTGATTCGGTATGTAACTGGGTCTGCTAATTGCCTTTTATGTGGTTTACGTTACTCTTGTGTTTGACATTGTTGTTCTTGTGGTTAAAACCCTTTGATGTCGTGTTCATTTGAATAAATACTTTTAATATTATGAAATACATTTTTGCTATGAAAGTTTATGATGGAAGTTTTACTCACAGAAACATTTTGTTTATTGAAAAGTAATTTTAACCATGTTGTTAGAAAATTTAATTGGAAAATATTATGAAAAAATAAGACATTGAATTTCAAGAAACAATTTTTTTCTTCAAAGTATGAAATACGGATATTCGTATATGAAATATATGAAAAGGTAAAGATAATAAAAGTGAAACTTTTGTACATTTTATGTGGAAAAGTTCCAATATCGTAGCACTGTTGTATTAATGAAACTCTGCCTAGAAAATGGAATTTTCTCCAAACTATAGCTTTTAATCTATTCTGTACTAATATATCTTCCGGAGTAGCGATCGGATCTATAGACGAGGGAAAACATTCTTGGAAAGCAAGGAAATTCATCAAAGAACACCCCCGCCTCTAGTATATAAAAAATTAAACTAAAAAGTAGTATACTTCTCGTATCGTTCTTTCTTATAGATTCCTTGTCAAAAACTGTTGTTTTCTTACGGCGGTTGCACGGTTCCAAAACACGACGTCAGTTCGTTTCTATGGGAACCGTGCCGTTGGTAGCCATCCAACGAAGACGCACATTCACAATAAAAAAAATCTAAAAATAATTTTTACTCAAACGTGATTTTTTACTGCTCCGCTCTTCTTATTGTTCATTGACGGAGTCGTACGTATCCCGAGTCGAATTTATGTCGGAAAGTTTATAGTCATTCGAGCGGAGACGTTTGTCAAAGTGTGTCTTGTGGTGTCGCTTGTGTACCTGTTCGTTATTAATACAGGTGGAAAAAATTGTGAACGGTTGTTTTATGTGTAGAGGAGAAAATCTTAGTCTTATCTTCCTCCGAAAACAGTATTTGAAAGAATGGCATTGAAAGGTTTTTGACTCAGCCCTGAACATCATAAATTGTGGAGGAAATTCGATTGAAAAGATGAATTTATTTCGTATTCGTATTATTTCACTTTTAGCCCTAAGGCGCCCGAGATTAGCATTGAATCCTATGAAAAATTTTGGGCAGCTAGGATTGAAAGGGTTAAAGTGAAGCTGCTGAAGAATACGCTCCTTGAAAAACTATTAAATTGTCTATAGTTCCCTATTACAATTGTAAATAAATGAAAAGGCTGCATCCAAAAGTTTTATAAAAACCGGTGATAGTACAAAGTACATAAAAATATGAAGTAAGGTTTTGTGAGCATACATAAAAATGCTAGATTTCGCTTTTTTGAAAATTAATATTTATAAATGTTCTCTATGTCGGATGATCCAATAATTGTGAATTTCTAGAGTGTAAAATTGGCCCTGACAGTTTTTGGCTTGCATTGTCGCATTACCGTTTAGGTTCTGCTATAATACAATACTCCACTAAATAGAAGCTTTAATATACATCGTATCGTTGTAAAACTTTCCTGTAAAAAAGCATCGAAACTAAAAAAAACAACATTCTATACTCCCTTATCGCCATCTCTTTGATTTCAGGGAAAATTGATATGTATCCACCTGAAGGGAGAAAAACAATGATATTACTAATTATATAGAAAGCAATTCAAATAATCCCATACTTCCTATAAAGTTTTCAGAATTTTTGTACAATTTTTTCCAAAAAATCTTTGCCTTTAGCATAATTTAAAAGTGAATAAACATTGGAAATCGTGGATATTTAATTCATTATCTATATAATTTATAATACACTAATCCAGTAATTTTTAATGAAAACTTTTCTTTTTAAATTTTTTAAACAAATAATTATGCATGACATGATAATAACGTATCAATAAAATTTTAATAAAAAAATTTTATCAAGTCCTGGCACCAGGGTTGGCCGGTTTAAACCATTTAGTTTAAACCATTGGTTTAAACCATGGTTTTTTTACCAAAAAAACCACTTGGTTTTTTTGGTTTTTTTAGAAATTATAAAATATTTTCAGGATTTTTTAAAGAAAGTGTTATTAAGTATAATCTTTTGCACAAAATTAAAAGGTCAGATTTATAAAAAAAATGACATTTTAAGGTGATTAAAAATCAGAAATCTTTTAATTTAATGGTTTTAATTATTGAATTCTCTCTAAACTTAACCTTAAATGCTTAAGTTAAACTTATTATATTTTGCAAGAGATAGTTCATTTATTAATTTCCTTTAAAATGAAGCATTATTTCAAAGAGTAACTAAACATACACAAAAGTTATCTGTTTTTCACTGATAAAATATGGCTTGGATTTTAATTAATTAATAAAACCAATTTGTCTTATTTGTCAGTCATAAAAACCAGTTTGTTTTTTAGTAAATTAATAAAAACCGTTGATTTCTTTAATGATAAAAACTAAAAACCAGTTGGTTTGTTTATAAACAGATAAAAACCAGTTGGGTTTTTTTACTAAATTAATAAAAACGGTTAATTTCCTTAATCGGATTAATTATCTCAATCATTTATCCAATTTCAATTAACATTAGTTGCTTGCATTTCCCTTTTATTTATTAAAAAAGTTAAATTTTCTCTTTCTAAAGAAATTTCTTAAGTTCATAAATAATCCATATAATTAATTTGATTATTTTACCATTTAATAATTAATCAAATTAATTATCTTTATCAATTATCCAATTTCAATTAACATTAGTTGTTTACATTTCACTTTTACTTCTCATTTAAAAAATAAAATTTTCTCTTTCTAAAGAAATTTCTTAAGTTCATAAATTAATCCATATATAATTATGATAAATAATTTGATTATTTCAACTATTTATCCAAGATATATTAACACTGATTTTTATTCACTACAATAATATTAGATATTCAAATTGGAATATTTTAGAAACAAAAATTATTTTTAAAACAAATTAATTTAATTTTAATTAATTAATTGAAATATACAAATCATTTATCAATTATAAACAACCCCTGAAATAAATGTCTCATTTACAACTCAATTTCAAACATCAATGCTAAAATAACTTATTCTGATAAAAAAAATTCTAAAAAAACTTGGTTTAAACCAAAAAAACCAAATAAACCCGGTTTTTTTGGTTTTTTAAAAAAAACCCGGTTTTTTGCCAACCCTGCCTGGCACTCATCCTGCTTGATTCTCACTGGGTGAAAAGAATGGACAGGGTTTATCGAGAGTTCTTTGCGAAATTTCGAGAACCACATATCTCCGAATTTATGTAAGTCGTGGTAGCATCGAGACATAACAATATTTTAAATACCACGGTTAGCTTTACAAATGGAGTCTCCCGAAACGTGTAACCGTTTTTTCCCTCCGTGCAACCAAAAACAATACACTATGAATTAATGCATCGTCAAAAAAGAGCGGATTCCATTGTTGTAGAGAAATGTCACTGCGTTTTATACGTCAGCTTGATTCGTGGTTATTTAAGCGTTTATTGAAAAGTACGTGTGTTTTTCTCGTCTTATGACAAACGAAAGAAATCCACATCGATCAAAAGAAGACCGAGTCTAGTCAACATTTACGAGAAAGGTAGATGCTTAGAGCGCGTATTATAAGTGACGCAACGCTCTTTAAAGTTTTTCGTTTACTTTTTTTCCATTGCGTCAAACTAACACTGGTAGCGATACTTGGGCGAAAGAAGAAAACTTTTTGTCTAGCGAAGCACCGCCTGATTTTATTTTAAAACATCATCGCGTGAGAGAGAGGGCGCATCATTCGGTTGCAGTTACCGCAAGGAATCAATTTTGTTCTCAACCGTTTGTTTTCGTAAGGGATGGGGCGAGGAAAAGAATCTGCTATTCATTCGATTCAGTGATGACTTTCAAGAGCGTACTAGAGGGCTTGAAGTTACACTTTGATTACTGCTAATGTCACTGTTCGAATTCTAGCTGGATTTTCTACTACTGGGATGGGATACCGACCTTTAAAAACTCGTTTGACGTTATGAAGTTAAATGAATCTCCTCCATCAAACACACATTTGTAAACCAAACCCATGATAAGTTGAGATGTTTGATTCAATATTAAAAAATACTTAATAATGTTCCTTAACGAGGGATATTTTTATATAAAGTGCACCAATAAATATTTATATCCTTGTCCTTCCTCTCTTATACCCCCAGTATTCGTAACAGAACATTGGCTGCTCAAAACTAAAATAATCAAGAGTTCAGTAATATTTTGTATTGACTTGCGCTGCACAGTAAAATAATAAGGTGGTCGAAAAATGCCACCATCTTCACAGTGGGATATCTCCCCGAGTCTAGATGGGAGGTCCCTCCATATCGTGGTGTAACATCTCTCGATGATATGGTGGCAATTTCTTTCCATCACTTTATTGTGTAACGTTTCATATTTTTTACAGTGTGCGAAATAAAAAAAAATCTACGTAAAACGTTAACTGTAACAAGAAAGGGAAACTCAAAGACAAAAGGAGAGAAAATTATACTTATTTAACAATTAATGAAAAGATATTTGTGTGATCATTATAAATGGATAATTATTTTAAATATGAAAAATCCTGGCAAAATTTGTTTTATGTTTATTAAAGATGCATTTTTTGAAGTTACGTTAAAGGTTTCCTAACAAAGTTTTGTTTAAAATATGTGCCATCAAAAATTATGTCATAAGCTTGAAGATAAAGGATGAAACTCTGCTCTATAATTTAAAAGATATAATAAATTGTTGATTAAAGCCAAATACTCGTCAATTGATGGACCTAAAAAGCGTGTTATATTCTTGACACGTTTTCTCTTTATAATAAGTAATTCATGATGTTTAATATTGATTATTTTCTTTTACTTCAGAAGTGTAGTAGTGGTTTCCCCCATCATGTATCGTCATTTTTCTTTCTATCCCACAAATTTTAACGACAGAACTGTTATTTTAAGCGTAAATAAATAAAAGAATTATCCCGTAAGTTCCATTCACAAGCCATTCATTAATTTATCCAGTGATTAATTAATTATTAGCCAGTCATTAATTTAATTGGTAGTAAAGTTAGTTACACTTATATTTTCTTTTGAATCATTTCATTGAAAGCATTCATGATGTCAAAAAAGGATCTCAGCTTTTATTTACTTGAAATATCGTTAGAATTTCAAACTTAAAACAATCAATGAATTAATTTTTTAAAATTAATTTTATGCAGTCTTTTGAATTTAACAAAAGAGATACAGTTTAAAATTAAAAATATACATAATTTGATTTAAAAAATGTTTCTGCAGATTTTTAGCTACTTGAAAGCTTTTTAATTTATTGATTACAGTTTAGTTGATACTGAAAAAGTAAAAGCAATCTAACGTTATATTTTTTATTCAGTTATTTTCTATTATTCGTTATTTAACTAATTAAAATGTTTTTTTTTTTCGCTTTTAAGTTTTTATATACTGTTTTACTCACATAGTACTTCCATCTAAACTAATTTATGTACTAAAAAAGTTGTGGGCCGTATTTTGTGAAGGATCCCAATCGGAATCCAGTCTATGTCGTTGTCCACTCTATGATTTTGGAATTCTGTTTCAATCTTTTTAAACCAAAATCCCACTTCCTTTCATACAAGATAACTTCGCATTCCTTTTGGTTTAATTAAGAGAAAACCGTTCCTACCCCCTTACCCAGCAAAATAGCTCAGGAACATCGACCCATGTCAAGAATTTTCTGTGATTTCTATTTTTAAAAACATTCTAATTATCACCATGAAATAAAACAATAAAATATATAAATACATCAAGTTTTCATATAAAAATTAATACTATTATTGTAATCATTATCATAAAGTCAATCTATAAAAAACTGGAATGTCAGGCTAAACTTAATACCCGGCTATGTCTTTGATATTAGCCAATATTTCTGACGGGTCATTTCGACAAAGATCCTCATATTGACTGAAAGGTATGGGCCGGTGTGTTTTTCTACCTAAGCCTTGACACGATACACGATATTATCCAATATTCCTATGATATAAATCGATGTATCATCGTCACAAAATATCACGAAATATTGGTTAACATTAAGGCGGCCTGTTACCTTAATTTAAATCACCTTTAAAGAAGTATGACTCCTAAATCCAAGAAAGAAGCATCTTTAGAAATAACTTAATTTTAATAACAACTAACAATTAGAACAACAAATAAATTTAGATTAACAAGTAAATATTAAAGATTAACATAAGCCTGGCTGCTTGAACATAATGGTGGCTGGACAGTGGCCGGCACACGCTCCGTGAAGGCAGGAAAAGTCAGAAAAAAAGGGAAGGGCTGAGCGAGAGCTTTTGAACCGTCAGACCTTTTATACCAGAAGCGCCGATCACAGTCAAAGTTTAGCGGTAGGTAGAGACGTCACCAGTTCTTTGCGAAAGGCTAGAGAGCCTACGAAAGCCGGGAATCGAACACGATGGCGAGGTCGCCACACTATCCCCCTTCCAGTACAGAGGTCACGCTGTACGACATCATGACGCTTGATACCGTGAAGTGAACTTCACTCTTCTTCCAGAACGAGTAGTCACAGGAGGCAAGTCCGTCAACGCAGTATCAGTGGGTGACACTGCTGTGCTACTTTCTCCTTCCTGATCCTCTGCTTCAAGAAAGGCGGGCTTGAGACGATCGATGCTGATTACGACCTTACGACTGGGAAGCTGCACTGTAAAATGCTTCTCTTGTCTGGAAAGCACAGGATACGGGCCGTCGTAGGGTGCAACGAGTGGTGGTTTCACACCATCATGTCGCACAAACACGTGGCTGCAGTTGTCCAGTGCTGGATGAACGAAACAGGTTCTCTTACTGTGAGATGAGGTCTGAACCGGCGACAGTCGCTTCATGGTCTCTCGCAGTGTACGGAGGAATGCTGAAGGCTCAGTTGCAGGTAACTCTGACGTGAAGAATTGTCCTGGCAACCTCAGCTGAGATCCGTAGACCATCTCTGCACAGGTGGAACTCAAGTCTTCCTTGAAGGCTGATCTGATGCCTAGAAGTACGACAGGTAAGGTCTCGGTCCAACGAAGGTGGTTATGGCTCATCAAACCTTGCTTCAAAGTGCGGTGGAGACGCTCCACTATCCCATTAGCACACGGGTGATATGGAGTTGTGCGGGTCTGTCGACATCCAAACGTGGAAGACATCACAGAGAAAAGTTTCGACATGAACTGTGTACCTTGGTCGCTGGTTATGACATCGGGTACTCCGAACCTGGCAATCCAGTTACTGAAGAAAGCGGATGCAACCGTCTCAGCAGATATGTCCGAAATTGGTATGGCCTCCGGCCATAGGGAATATCTGTCCAAACAGGTCAGAAGATACCTGTATCCTTCAGAGGGAGCTAGCGGTCCGACGAGGTCAAGATGGACATGTCCAAATCTTCAATCTGGCAATCCGAATTGCTGGATTGGGCTTTTGGTATGCTTGTGAACCTTGACACGTTGGCAGCTTATACAGGATCGTACCCACGACGTGACATCCTTGTTCGCAGAAGGCCAGACGTAACGCTCCAGTATCAGCCTTTTAGAAGCTCGTATACCGGGATGCGAAAGTCCATGGAGCGAGTCGAAGATCTGCCTGCGGAAAGTTGGGGGAACGAATGGTCGGATTTTTCCATTCGACACATCACAGTACAGCTGTGCTGTTGGGGTGAGCTGGAACAGCTTAAGGCTCCGAGACGTCTGGGTGTCTTCAAGGATCCTTTTAAGCTCAATGTCCTCATTTTGAGCACGGGACATCTCCTCGTTGTTGATTGCAGTCAGCTCAACGGTGCACATTCTCGACAAGGCGTCGGCAACTACGTTTTTATCACCGGATATGTGACGGATGTCAGAACTATATTGAGCAATAAAGTCCAGATGTCTCAACTGTCTTTGTGAACAGGTGTCGTTTTTCTTCCGGAAGGCATACACAAGAGGCTTATGGTCCGTGTATATGATTAGCTCACGGCCTTCAACCGAATACCTGAAGTGCTTTACAGCACAGTATATGGCCAACAGCTCGCGGTCATAAGTGCTATAACGTGCCTCGCTAGACGTTAGCTTTCTGGAGAAAAACTCAAGAGGTTTTAAACCTTTTTCAGTTTGCGCCTGGAGACTTGCACCTATAGCCACATCCGATGCATCTACCATTAAAAAAAATTTTATTATTTTGAGGAAAATAACACAAGGCAGCGGCGTTCGACAAATCCAATCTGCATTTCTCAAATGATTTACTAGAAATGTCATCCCAAGGGACGGGGCGGGTGTCTTTTTTCTTAGAATTTTTTAAAAAGTTGTGAAGAGGGGCTTGTGTTTCTGCTGCGTTAGGTATGAATCTCCTGTAAAAATTTAACATCGCCAAAAATCTTCGAAGTTCGGATATTGTTTGAGGTTTTGGCATTTCGGTTATGCACTTTACTTTAGAAGGGAGAGGTTTTACACCTTCGGGTGTTATCAGACATCCCAAAAACGTAACAGAATTTTGGCCAAGAACACATTTTGACGGATTCAATATTAAGCCGAACTCTTGTAATCTACCAAAAATGAGACGTAGATGTTTTTTATGTTCTTCAACATTTGAGGATGCGACAAGTAAGTCGTCAAAATAGGGAATACAAAAGTCTAAACCATGTAACACTTGATGAATGAACCTCTGGAATGTTTGACCAGCGTTCCTGAGGCCAAAAGGCATGGACACGTACTCAAACAATCCAAAAGGCGTTATTATAGCAGTTTTTGGAATGTCCGAAGGAAAAACCGGGATTTGGTGGTATGCCCTCGCGAGATCTAGTGTTGAGAATATTTTTTTACCTTCTAACATTTGGGTACAATCGTGTATATGGGGGACAGGGTACCTATCTGGAACTGTAACAGTATTCAGTCTACGATAGTCGCCACATGGCCTCCAATCACCATTGGATTTTTTAACCATATGTAGTGGTGATGCCCAAGGGCTCTTTGAGGGTCGGATTATTCCCTGATCAACCATAAACTGAAATTCCGTTTTAGCGGCTTTTAACAATTCCGGATTTAGTCTCCGAGGTTTTGAAAAAACTGGGGGTCCTGTCGTTTCTATATGATGAAATACAATAGGATTTTTGCCATGTTTAGAAATCAAAGATGGATTTGTTATACTGGGAAATTCTGACAAAATTTCATGAAATTGGGTAAAATTATGGATCGTGCTAATTTTACAGGGTGAATTTGGACTAGGTACGGGTAAACCAGCAGAATTTAATTTTGTAACGGAATCAATTAAGCAGTTATTGTTGGCGTCAACAAGCAATTTGAAATGCTTTAAAAAGTCAAGGCCAATGATTGGGTTTACAACTTCAGCTATAATAAATGGCCACTGGAAAGTACGACGCAAGTTTAAATCCAAACTAACCAATTTTGTGCCGTATGTCTTGATTTCACTACCGTTAGCAGCAAATAATTTCAACTCGTTTGGACGAATGTTATCTAAACATTCATGTTTAGGAATAACACTAACGTCCGCTCCAGTGTCAACTAAGAAAACCAAACTAGTTACTTTATCGGCCAACATAATTCTGCTGATGTGGCGATCGGTTTGACCGTCTTCCAATCGCCCGTTCAGTTTTCCGACTGTTTGTTTATATTAACTGAGAATGAACATGGCTGAACGCATTTTTTTGCCTTTGTCTCAAAATTTATGTGATAAAAGCACAAACCGTTCGAAGGTTCTTTGTACTTCGAATATCCGTGCCTACTTTTGCTACGGGACCTACTTCTGCTATACGATTGCCTTCGTCGGCCAAAAGATCGTTCGAAATCCTCACATAACTGATTTACGCGCTCAGTTAACTCTGAAATTTGTTTTAGTAGGGTACTATGGTTGCTTAAGGGGAGTCGGTACCTTGTATACCGACAATGTTAAATTTACAAACTTTATGTACCTTTTTCTCAGAAACTATTAGACATAAAAGCTTCAAATTTTTTATATGCAATCAATACACATTAGTCTTCAAACAGACCGGAGCTTTTATTAATATAATGTTTAGATATTTAAAAAAAAAATAATGAGTGAACCTCCCTATAAAACTCTGAAAAAACGTCATTTTTGTCGACGAAAACTGCTCTAAAGCATGTTAAACTAAAAATATTGAAAAAAGCTCATGTTAAAAGTTAAAAGTACATGCAAAGAATATATGGTGCAAATATGAGCTCAATACATACAGTAGATGCTGAGAAAAAGGTACACGCAGTTTTAAAAAGTTCATTTTGAGAAAAACGCATTTTAATGTTAAAACCTTCACAGATGAAATGGAGTTCTCGTGATTTTAAAAGACAATTTAATACACTTCTACTTTGAATTTTTGAATAAATAAGGCATCGTTGTAAAGGTCATGAAATTTAGAATCTGAAACATTCAAAATCTTAAAATCAAGTTTTTGAAGGTATCAAAGGTACCGACTCCCCTTAACAAACTTTCACCCATCTTACAAAACCCGGGGCAAACCTATAACCCAAAATTTTGAAGAATCTGAGAGAAATGCAGAACGAGAATCGTCGAAAGCAGCTTACCTTTTGCTCCAATCCTTTTCAGTGGTAATCCAAAATACGAATCGATGCACGATCACCATCAAAATTCAGCAATTCCAAAATTATGAAAACATTAAAGTTTTGAAAAAGTTTAAAATTTTCCTAGCGCGCGTTGTTCGACCAGCCAGGGTCACCACTTAAGGCGGCCTGTTACCTTAATTTAAATCACCTTTAAAGAAGTATGACTCCTAAATCCAAGAAAGAAGCATCTTTAGAAATAACTTAATTTTAATAACAACTAACAATTAGAACAACAAATAAATTTAGATTAACAAGTAAATATTAAAGATTAACATAAGCCTGGCTGCTTGAACATAATGGTGGCTGGACAGTGGCCGGCACACGCTCCGTGAAGGCAGGAAAAGTCAGAAAAAAAGGGAAGGGCTGAGCGAGAGCTTTTGAACCGTCAGACCTTTTATACCAGAAGCGCCGATCACAGTCAAAGTTTAGCGGTAGGTAGAGACGTCACCAGTTCTTTGCGAAAGGCTAGAGAGCCTACGAAAGCCGGGAATCGAACACGATGGCGAGGTCGCCACAACATCTTGGGCTACTATAGTGCAATGTAAACTAGCTACTATAGTGTATGTATATAGTGTACAATGTAGCTACTATAGTGCCTAAGCCGTTCTTCCGATGCATGGAACCCACGAAAAACATTCACTTTATTGATCCTCCTATATATGTAAGCTCACTCTCATTTCATTTTTTCCCTAATGATGTGTCTCTTTCGTTTTCCGTCATCTATGGCCGGATCAATAAAATTAGCCCGTCACCCAGTCTATCTGACCCTTCTCGAAATCCTATTAAGACTATCGTCGTCGTCGTCATCGTTTCCGCCTTCGTGTTTTATGAAAGCTCCCTCCTACCTCTGTTGCCAAGGCGCGGGTCGTAATAACGTGGTGAATTAGGGCTCCCTTAATTAGAGGCAGGCTTTGCCTCACCTCACACTAGTAAATAATTTAGTGTAGTGATGAACAAAATTAATAGTTTTAGACATGGCGTAATTTCTGACAAAATAAATGTACCAAGAAGCCAGGGCCATTTGTGTCGGAGGTGTTCGTTTTTAAAATGGATAATTGCAATCAAATTTTTTTAATCTTAATGTATTCAGAATGGCTTAAAACCTCCAAAAAGCATTTTAATTTACCTTTCAAAACCCTAAATTTTAAGTTATTTTCAATTAATAATAGCTTCTTTTCTGCCTGAGCTGAAACAGCGTGTGTCGTCAATAATGTGCCTTGTTTACTATCATTCCGCTTTGAAATACTGAGCTCTAGTTTTTTTATAGCCTAGTGTTTCGATGAAAACGGTGTTCCCACCGTTTTCAAGAGGCACATGTGACGTCACACTGTTAGGAGCTTTCTGTTCTGTAATAAAATATCTCATAATTAACTGAAAAAAAATTTGTGGGGAAAGACGAGCATATTTTTTTAAAAAAGGAGAGAATTTTTAATAATTTAAAATTGAATATTCATAATTTTAAGAGATGCTTCGATTCTCCATCTTGTTTGTAACTTTCATAAGAGGATATTTTTAAGATTTAAAGCATACAAAAATCCCCGTTCATCCCCCCAAGTATCACACCGGGCTTATACACTGTAAAAAAAAACTGTAGAAAAACAGAAATTTTCAAAAACAATGACTTTATGTTTACAGAGATATTCTGTCATGTAACATTCCCACCGCACTTCTACTTATTTTATGTAAAATAACAGCTTTTATCTAGTTTTTTAGCTTATCTGTACTTAGGGGCATATTCTGATGTTCGCCATCAGTGAATCCGCCGCGCGTATCCGCCGAAATGGTATTAAAATTAACTTTTTCGTGACTCACTTTGTCTGAAACGCCGAAGGCGGACTCACCGGCTCTCTCGCCGGCGGATACGAAACCGCCGACGACTTTCTCTTCTCTCATTGGCTGAAACCGCGCTGAAACCTTGGAAACAGTTTGTTTACATTCTTCATTCGGTTGTACTTCGTAACAAAAATTTGGCGTCCATCTTTTATGAGCTTTGCATGCTTTGATTAGTAGGATGTTGGTATGGATTAATATATTAAAATAATTGATAACTTTAACAAAATGAGAGAACACAGAAGAAAATGGAACAGCTGGGATAAGAGTCGCCATGCAGGGCCGCCGAGAGCCAAGCCGGGCCCGGGGACAAAGTTGAGAAGCGGGCCCCCCCAGTCCAGGCCCCTTACCTAGATCCAGTTTAAATTTTTACTACCCTTAGTTTTATGATCCTAAAGAACACTCAGGATGGATTGCTCAATTAGTTAACAAATGACCCATCTAGCACGCAGTGGCGGATCCAGGGTTTGGGGGGGCTAAGAATGTTCATAATCCGATTGAGTTTTCTTGTTAATGATAATACGCAAAAGGTAGTGAATTATCCTACTCAAACCACTAAAAGGGGGGTCTGGGGGTCCTCCCCCAGAAAATTTTTGGAAATTTAAGTCAAAAACCCCACTTTTTCAACTCGTTTTGGTACACCTCATTCGAATTTCGGATATAGATTTTTTGCGTTTTGACAAACTTAGTAAAATATTAAACGTTTGGGGGGGGCTTCAGCCCGAAAGCCCCCCCGTAGATCCGCCACTGCTAGAATGGGGTTCAAGGGGGAACCCTCAAACACATAGATTGTTGGTGTTTTTTACCCAATTTGTCATGCTTTTTTACCCTGTAAAACTGAGCGTAGTAAAGCTCTTGGCTATATTTTAAGGTAAATTATGTTGAACACACATTATCAAAATAATTAAAGCAAAACAAATTATTAAAGAATTACAGTCTATAAAGTACTAAAGAAAAATTGTGTAAATGTTTTTCCTTAAGCCTTTAAGAGTTCAAATACGGCAACACTGACTGTCACAGTAAAACTGTTGAATTTTCTAGAACAAACTTTATTTTGCTTCTGTAAAAAATTCTCTCTCTCTATCATTCATTTTTTTAAAAAGAAAATTAAGCAAATAGCAATGCCCTTAAAACCCCCCAACACCAACATTATACAAAACACAAAACATGAGACAAAAACAACTAGTGAAATGCAAAATCCGTATACTATTTCAACAGATTCTTATATTTTATTTTCATTTAATAATGGAATATATTTTCTTGTTCTCTAAGTAAATTTTTTTATGGTTTACAAAACTTTTCATTATCGAAAACTTCAATTTTTTTTAAAGAAAATTAAACAAACAGCAACCCTCCAGCATATGTTAAACAAGAGACAGAAACAACTAGAAAAATAAAAAGATGTATAATACTTTCAAATGTATTTGATAGCTGAAATTTCTATTATATAAAAAATGAATAGAATACTCACCTAAATGTACGACGGTACAGTCATCTTAGAAGACTAACGTTACCAACTTTTTCAAGTACGGTAACTTTCAAACAATCGGGAAAAACTTAATTGGTTTAAAAAAATTGACGATTTTTATAAACAGAATACACGTTTAACTAACGCTTTCTACAACTACATCCACCTGGTCTGCATGGGTAAATGGCTTGAAAATAAAATTGTCTCCACTGTCCTCTGTGGTATTTTCCATTTGGTCAAGGGGAGGAAAGGGGGCCTCATTTCCTGTTTGTTCTGACTAACGAAAGACCTTTCCGCAAATAGGGTTGGGGGGGGGGTGTCCGGTTCGGGCCCTTCCGTACCTTATCCTGTGACAGTTCTTGGAATGTGTTGCAGCGTGTGTGTGGTATCCGGGGCCCGTTCTCAGGAAGAAGGGGTAGTTGGGAGAAAAATCTATGAATGGGTATTCTTGTTTCAAAACGTTTAGTAGTGTATCCCAAGATGGAGATTCTTCACGGGCCCCTATAGGGCTGGGAAAATCCCCGGGCCCGGGGAAAAGTGCCCCTTTTGCCCCCCCCTATCGGCGGCCCTGTCGCCATGTCAAACCAACACTCCTTGCCCTGCTTTGGATCACGCCCGATAGCAAAGAAAAATGTATTGAGGTATGTAAATTGTATTTTTATTTAATTTTCTCGTTTATGGAATATTTCAGAATTGGTAAATGTTTTAGTATTCAATATTTCGGATCAATTCGGTTAGATGTTCCGTTAAATATCACCAAGTTTGTTTTGGTATCAAATATTAGAAAAATCGCTTCAAAAATTACTAATCTTAATGTGATAAAAATGTTCATTTTGTATAAAATTGAATAATTTATAATATTTTTAATGTTACATTAATCGACGTGGCAAATTTCTTTTTGAATTGTTATATTTTAAGATTAAGAATTCTGAATAGACTAGAGGAAGTCCAATTCAAGATATGAATTAAGAACATGAATGGTGTTCAATACTTTTTTTTATTCAGTGGAAGTTATAAATGAAAGCTTTAAAATAAATATATTTTAATTTTTAAGATATTATTTTTGCACAGAATATATAATTTGGTTATTACTTGTAATTCTTGATTGTTTTTATGCGCAGCTGACATAGCATTTGTTTGCGTTGGACTAATATTTAAATAATTCTTATTCTCTCGCTTTCTATTAAACTAACTTCCTTCCGCAAAAAGGTTTTTTTTAAATTTAGGATAGTATTAATTGAATTATGAAGTTTACAGTTTACACCACACACATACAACATAAAAATAATTGAATGTATATATAAACATTTCAATATATAATTGAATAGTAATCAATTATACTGTTGAATAATTTTTTCTTGTATGTAATTAATATTTTGATTTTGTTTACATGCTAGTATAATTTTTTTCAGCTCAACTAAAATGCTGTTCTTTGTGAATCCAAGAAAGATTTATTGAAAAGGGCAAATTATGAAAGTTTAAAAGGATGACACTTCTATTTAAACTGAGAGTTATCTTTTAAAAAAATTAACCATTTGATAAATGGTAATGGAAATTAATCAATTATTCATTTAAATTGCTTTGAGGTAGTACAGTTATTGTATTTGATATAATTTACGAAACAAACTTGCTCCTATGAACTGTGACCATCAAACAGTGACAATCCATACTTAAATAGGTCAAACGGTATCTACTAATAAATGCCATTATTTAGAAAATAGTTGTAAAAATGTTTGAACAAATTGGTGTAGTGCTTACTTTTTTTGTTGATAATAAATAATCTTTTTTGTGATTAGAAGAGTTTTTATGTTTTTAGGATTTAGTTCATACAATATACTTTGAAATTTTTATAAGTTACACTTTTGTCTAACTGGAGTACTAAAAATTTGTTTCTAAAATCTGCCTCACTCTTTCCTACATGTTGTACTAATAAATTTCAATTCAATAAAGAGTAACTGCAATAGTTTACACATTTAACTGTTGAAACATACTTTTTGCTAATTGAGTGGAAAATTCTCCAACAAATTAAGTATGCAATTAAAAATAGAATAAGTTGAAGAATATAGAATATTTATTTACAAAATTCCTAAACTTTATTGAATCTATTGTAAGAATAAAAAATGGAACTTCCAAATATTTTGAAGATATGAAAATAGTGTAAGTATTATTTATTTTGTTTTATATAAGCTTGCAAAGTTTCAGTTTTATAGATTTTAAAAATGCTGCTAATATTGGGAAATGGTAATTAAGGATTAGTTTACTGCACAATAAGGTGAGTAGTGAGAGTCTTTCAACCAGAATTAAGAAACATAGTTCCTACTTCCTAACATCTTGCATTAAATTGAATTTAATGAGTAATTCCTTTGATGAAAAGATATTTCCATGTAATCATACCTTACAAAATAACTAATTTTTTTCTATTGAATATTTTTTTTCTACCCTTTGCTATTATCTCCCTTTTTTATAACCATTTTTCCAAAATCATGTAAGAATGAATTTCCAAAACATACTTGGAATTAAATTTGGGAAATGAAGCATTATTGTTATGAGTTACAATAATTACTTGGTTATGATAAATGTGCAAAGCGTTTAGAAATAAAAAAGATAAAATATTTTCTTTTTCTTTTATTGTTTTTATTAACTCTTTAATAAGTTCGATTAGTTAAAAGCTTCAGCTTGGTTTCTAGTTCACTCAAACAACAAAAACAAGCGACTTGCAGTGCCGATTGAGTTTGTTTACATTTTTGGAAGCATGTGAATGCATCAGTGACATTTTCCCGCCTTTTAATAGACAGATTTTATTGGTCGTTGAGCGTTTCAACGTCAACGCACGTCAAAAACACAACTAACAAATGAGCTGACTCTCCGAGATCTTCGCCTCTTTCGGAAGGCGATCTGAATACGGTGAATGAGATTCACGCTGGGCGGAAACGCCGCCGGCGGATTCACTGATGGCGAAGATCAGAATATGGCCCTTAAACAGAAACTTACTGCATCGAAAACGAATACAGCTATTGGCAACATTATACTGAATCTTCGTTGGTTCAGTGGTAGCGTGCGTGCTTAGCATGCGGTAGGTCGTGGGTTCTATCCCCGGATATTAATTAATTAAAATTAGAAAAAACTCTACTAAAATAAGTGCATGCGCACAAGCAGAAAATTATTGAGAGGCAACAGAAAAATCTGTAGCTCACTTGACAGAAAGTTTCTTTTTACAGTATTTACCTGTAGGTAACAGCTTTTTTCTGTTTACAGGATTTTTTGGCCTACAGAAATTTTCTGGCAACTTTTGCTGCCAGAAATTTTCTGTTTTTTTGCAGGATTATTTTTTACAGTGTAGAGAGGTAAGGTGAAAAACAAATTGCAAAAAAGGAAGAAAAATCAAGTTTACATATTATCTGTGAACTTGGGATGGATTTTGTGTACCTTAAAGTAATATGGAAAGAAAATGGAAGTTAAAAGTAATATGGAAATTCGAATTGTGGGTAAAAAATGTAGCTTTTAGAAAGGTACTATGCGAACATTGAACATAGACTTATTTAGTTTCTAAATTTAGTGGATAACCTGAGTTTACTGCCCAAAAGGAGGTTCAAAGGTCCTCTCAAGAAAATCTTTTGAAATTCGACTCTATAGGGATGGTCCACTTAAATGAGACACTAGGGATGGTCCTCAGTGAAATAAAAAAAAATATTCCATGATTAATGATATTTTTTGGGGAGTGAAGTAATTATAATATTATCTATGCTCAAGAAAAAATGTAAATAGAAGATATAGAACTCATTACGCACACGCTTTTAGGGAGGTAGTTAAGTTAGCTTTGCTTTTAGGAATTAAAAAAATAATTATGTTGGAACCATTGTTTTAAGGTAACTGCCTGCGTTGAAATCGTCATTTTCGCCAAAAATATCAAATTTTGTTTTATTGTTTTATTTTATAGCCTGTTTAATAAGCTTTCCAAAACTACCTTACTTTAAACTCTGAGTAATCTAGAACACAAGTTACAGCTGTTTTAGTACCGAGTAGTACAAGGATTAACATACAATTTCAAACTTAGAAGCCGTTTTCTGAAGAATGACGTTTTTGTATATTTCGGATCACGGTAACAGTGATTACTCTTAAACTACTTAAAATATTCTGATGCTTTTTTTTCTATTTCACTCTTCATATTATAACGCATGTTATCTTCTACAATCTAAGAAAAATATTTGAATTAAGGTATTTTTTAAAGTGTGTAAACTTGATTTAAATGGTTTTTTTTAATGAATTTTTACTTTTTTCGATTTCAAGTGCCTGTATTTCTTTTCTATTTTAAAAATCTCAGATTTTTTGTAGATAGTAACACAGATTAGTGTCTTAGGATCAAAATCCTGCAAAAATTTTAATTGTACCTATAAAAGAACATTCTCAGGAGTTGTTGGCGCAAGTTGAAATTTTAGCGATATTTTCATTGAAATTTCCCAATATTTTAAAAAATAATTTTTTTTAAATTCTTTTTTGAATGATTTTCATTGTTTTAGAACATTAGCTCTCAGAAAATAGCAAATAAAGAATTATTTAGTTAATATTAAAGAAAAAGGCCTCCCAACGCAGGCAGTTACCTTAACACAAAAAACAATTGATAACTTAAAGCTTATTATTCGAGAAAGAAAAACTGCCTGAATTCAAAAACCCAAATTTCCAGGTTTAACTTAAATGAACCAGAAAGATTTGTGTGAGCTAGAACTATATTATATTTAAAGTTCTTTTATACATCAATTTTAAATGTTATGATGCGTTTTTATTTATACATTTTAATAAATAAAAACTGCTGCAAAACTGAGCTAGAACTATATTATATTTAAAGTTCTTTTATACATCAATTTTAAATGTTATGATACGTTTTTATTTATACATTTTAATAAATAAAAACTGCTGCAAAACTAAATTTACATAAGATTATTTTTATAAAGTCTGAGAAAAAAGCAAGAACTATTAAATTCTGTTATATAATATGAAGTAATGAAACTTTGCATTCTTTTTCTGTTCTATTTAAAATTTGATAAGACTTTGTCACTTTTATAACGTAGTAAAATATGGATTCTAAGTATCACTTTATAGTTATCAAGAGATACAGTTTTAAGTAAAAAGAAGAAATTATGTACTTTATCTTTATGTATGTATATCAGACCTTCATCTCCAAGATAAGGGGTCATCCATAAATTACGTGAGGTGTTTTTTCCAAAATCTGGACCCCCCCTCCCCCCTTGGTGAGATTTAGTGAGATTTTTCTTGACCCCCCCTCCCCCCCACGTGAGATTTACCTACAACTTTTAAAAATTATTTTCTAAAAATTATTTGCATTTTGTGCTTCATAGCACCTAATTAAGCTATAATTAAGTTAAAAAAAGTTGACGTGATATTTTAATCGAACCCCCCTCCCCCCTTGGTGAGATTTGGTGAGATTTTTCCAAACCCCTCCCCCCCCTTTTTGACCTCACGTAATTTATGGATGACCCCTAAACATAATTCCGTTAAAATAACTGAAGAATACAGTTTTTCACTGAATACAGTTAATGCGTCAATACCACATGCTACTTTTCCCTTTTTATATTATGTTACAGTTAATGTCCATGATCTGGTAATGTTCGGAATACCTAGGTAAAGTATGAAATATTTTGTACTTTACCTTAGGTAATTCTCATTTTACCTTAGTTTTTCTGAACATTACCTAATTTCGGACATTAACTGTAACATATACATATTTTTAATTTAAAAATTAAAATGGTCGGTGCATAATAATTCATTGTGTAAATTATTACTTATAGTTATGTATCCTAACCTCAATTGATTATAAAAAGGTTTTTGGGTGTAGAGTCAAAAGGAGAAAATATGCTAAATTTATAATTACGAAAGAAAATGTAATATATTTTAAAAGAATAAAATATAATATAAATTATGCCGCATAAGGAATTCTTTCTCCTGGTTTAAGATTTTCCCAGGTAAATCAATCATTACCTAATATAATTATGAAAACTCAAGCACTTTTTTGCAAAGATATTCCTACATTTTAAACTAAACTATGTTATGCTGGAATCTATGGTATACGAGTTCATTAGTCACAATTTTTACAACGTTTTTATTAGGTCGCTTTCAATCTTGTCTGTCCGTCCGTCTATCTGTCTGTTCGGGGGGAATTTAGTAATCAATTTTAAGCATACTTCCTCATGAGCTAGAGACTTGAAAATTTGAACACAGTTCAGATCTGGATGACAATACGATATTATCTCGTTAGTTCGGTTCAATTTGCTGTCCCTGAACCCCCAGGGGGACTTAAATTTTAGAAGTTCAACTATAGGACCTTATTGTTAAAAAATCATTGTTGTGCAGTTTGCCTCTCATTATCAAGATGTCTTTAGAAGTGTTCTATAAAATATAGTTAAAGTTCAGAAAAAAACACTTTTTAGTTTTATTAAAAAGAGAAAGGAATCAAATTCTTAGAAGGCGTTCAGGGGTTCAGGTCGCGAATTCTAAACTTTACACAACAAAACTAAAAACCAGAAAATAATTAATGAAAAAAATACCTTTTTAAAGAACAACGTTTTTAAAATGCACTAAAAAGTATAAAATAATTTTTTGTAACTCCTTGTAAAACGAAAAACGTGGGGATCATGCAATAATATTTACAGTTACTACTCTTGTCACTCTATTTACCATTATATCTACAGTTAAAAATTATTTAAATGAATGATGAAATTAAGTTGGATTAAATACCTAATGCATGGTCCCCACGTTTTTCGTTTTACAAGGAGTTACAAAAATGATTTTATACTTTTTAGTGCATTTTAAAAACGTTGTTCTTTAAAAAGGAATTTTTTCATTAATTATTTTTCTTAGTTGATATGGGATGTTAGATGTTACTGTAATGCATATTGGTAAAATAGGGCAGTATGTAATGTTACGGGCAAAATGATAAAGCACGAAGTGAAGCAGGCATTGCGATAAATTTAATGGCATTTTTCAATGAGTTTTTATTACTTTGCCCGAAATACGTGGACATTATTAATAATGCTCCCGGATTTATTTCCTTGCCCGTAACAAATAGATAGATTAAATATACATGGTTATAACAAATACATTAATAGCGAAGTTTTTACTGCCCCATTTTTAGAGACCTCTTAAAGACAAAAGCTCGACACAATTTTCATTTTAAATAAAAATTGTACGGTTATTAAATAGAATTGGACATTTATTGGATCATTATTTCTACCCCTACCCCTAACCGTTTTCCCACATAAAACCATGTTTCATTGTTTCTGCCAACAAAAGTTGAGGCTGTGGGGAGCCTAGTGGTTAAGGCATCGGCCTTGGGATCGGAGGGTCCCGGGTTCGATTCCCGACACCGCTGAAGACCCATCGAGTATATGCGGAGTACGTGCTCATTAAATCTGTGGGTCCGAAAGTCCTTAAGTCGGTCATGGCGCAGTTAACCTTGGGTCCAGGTGTCTGGAGACTATTTCCCTCCCCTTCAGATGCATGTCAAAATTGTGGAGGTGGCGATAGATGGTGGCGGCATCTATCATCCGAGGCTTAAGTCGGACTCCTGCCTTTCATGGGCCTCACTTTCTCAGGAGCCGCACCCCCTTTGTCTTAAATCCTGTACGCTCTGCGGATGGAGCTTGGATATTCCAAGTGGCATAAGAAAAACAACAACAACAAATGTTAATATCGAGCGTCTGTACCACTTTTTACTACGTGATTCCAATCGTATTTGGGTAGTTTAAACTACCCGTGCGTTTTAAATCATGCTGTACCTGTTTACACTCTAAAAAGAACCTTGTTGATTTAACGGAGAAATCTTATTATCTATGATGCTATCAGAAAACTCCTATAATCTGTGCAGGGTAATCCTGTTACATTGATAGAGAATCTGTAATCAGACTGAAGTAATACTAAAAATTCTGCATGAATGTAACAGGATTTCCCTGCATAGGGGGATTCTGGTAGCAGAGCTGAGAGGATTTCTCTGTTAAATCAACTGTTTTTTAGAGTGTAGAGGCGTTATCGACACTGCACTGTAAAAAAAAAATTCTGAAACAATACTTAAAAAAACTAGGCAGCTGAGTTGCCCAGTTTTTTAAGTAATGTTCCTGGTAAATACCAGGAACGTTACTGTAAAATACTGAAACGTTCCGCAGAAATAATAGTAAACTATCTGTGAAATATATACATCAGGAACATTACTGTAAAATACTGAAACGTTTTACAATTAAACCTGAAATGTTCCTGGGTTTTATCAAGACCCTCTATATACATGGCCACTCAACTCCGGACGATGACGTCAAACGTGAGTGAAAATTGCCATGTTAAGTCTATGGAGTGACGTCAAAGATGAGTGAAAGTTATGACGTTGCACGGCCGAGTTGGGAGGCCTTTATATAGAGGGTCTTGGTTTTATAATAGGGCTGGAATTATTTATATTCCATCTACTACTTGTTTTGCATATTGCAGCAAAACTAGTACAAGTACGTACCAATGTGGCAAATTATGATCCACTGGAGGTACCGATCCGCAAAGGTTCTGCAACTCCTAATCAGAGTTTACTAAGCATACTCCCGAGTTTTAAATTATGTCGGTTCTTACACCTCATCTGAATAATTTGACTCTTTTACGGCCGTATTCACCGGTAACCTGACCGGCGGTCTGTCAGGAAACCATGGTTACAGCCTCTGATTGGTGGAAAAATAATTCAATATTTTCCTTCCACCAATCGGAGGCTGTAACCATGGTTTCCTGACCAGACCGCCGGTCAGGTTACCGGTGAATACGGCCGTTAGTGGTGATTGCAGAAACAAAAACCAACAATAGCTGCCTGTCCACAAGGATTCAGAAACGTTTCAGAAATGAAAACTAGAATTTTCCAGGAAAGTGTTTAATTGCTGTAAAAACTCATTAAAAGCAGGAACGTTTCTGGAATATATGCGAAACGTTACTATAAATTTTTTACAGTGTGTTTACTTGAGAGGCAACACTGTTCCAGAATGCCGATCGGTTTGATGCTTCGGCGCATTTCAAAACGGCGAAAATCCGATACACCTAATTCCGAGAAGGATCGATTGTTGCTGTGTGGTCATCAGAGAGGTCGCAATTGATTTCGATTGTGCGCCAAGGGCAGCTGGAATGCAAAACGAAAAGAACGCTGTTAATTCGAATCCGGGATGTGGGTCCTTTGCTTGTTTCGGTGTTACCTTCTATGCCCTCTGAAGGACGTTTTCCAAGTTTTGGTTTTTTTCAGAGAAAAAAAGAAACTGAAATTTTAGTTGAAGGAATTTTGACAAGGCCAATTCACAAACTCCAGCCTCGCATGTGGAGAGCATTAGGGGAGGGGAAATCTTTTATTATGTAGGTTAGAAATATCGCAAAATGTTATTATATTTTATGAAGTAATTTGGTGAAATGAACAGTATTATTTTTAAAAGTTTTTTTTAGTAAAAAAATTTGATCTAAAAAAAAATTATTTTATTGTGTAGGTTAGAAATATCGCAAAATGTTATTATATTTTATGAAGTAATTTGGTGAAATGAACAGTATTATTTTTAAAAGTTATTTTAGTAAAAAAAATTGATCTAAATTCTTTTATTGTGTAGGTTAGAAATATCGCAAAATGTTATTATATTTTATGAAGTAATTTGGTGAAATGAACAGTATTATTTTTAAAAGTTATTTTAGTAAAAAAAAATTGATCTAAATTCTTTTTTTGTGTAGGTTAGAAATATCGCAAAATGTTATTATATTTTATGAAGTAATTTGGTGAAATGAACAGTATTATTTTTAAAAGTTATTTTTAGTAAAAAAAATTGATCTAAATTCTTTTATTGTGTAGGTTAGAAATATCGCAAAATGTTATTATATTTTATGAAGTAATTTGGTGAAATGAACAGTATTATTTTTAAAAGTTATTTTAGTAAAAACAATTGATCTAAATTCGTTTATTGTGTAGATTAGAAATATCGCAAAATGTTATTATATTTTATGAAGTAATTTGGTGAAATGAACAGTATTATTTTTAAAAGTTATTTTAGTAAAAACAATTGATCTAAATTCTTTTATTGTGTAGGTTAGAAATATCGCAAAATGTTATTATATTTTATGAAGTAATTTGGTGAAATGAACAGTATTATTTTTAAAAGTTATTTTAGTAAAAAAAATTGATCTAAATTCGTTTATTGTGTAGATTAGAAATATCGCAAAATGTTATTATATTTTATGAAGTAATTTGGTGAAATGAACAGTATTATTTTTAAAAGTTATTTTAGTAAAAAAAATTGATCTAAATTCTTTTATTGTGTAGGTTAGAAATATCGCAAAATGTTATTATATTTTATGAAGTAATTTGGTGAAATGAACAGTATTATTTTTAAAAGTTATTTTAGTAAAAAAAAATTGATCTAAATTCTTTTATTGTGTAGGTTAGAAATATCGCAAAATGTTATTATATTTTATGAAGTAATTTGGTGAAATGAACAGTATTATTTTTAAAAGTTATTTTTAGTAAAAAAAATTGATCTAAATTCTTTTATTGTGTAGGTTAGAAATATCGCAAAATGTTTTTATATTTTATGAAGTAATTTGGTGAAATGAACAGTATTATTTTTAAAAGTTATTTTAGTAAAAAAAAATTGATCTAAATTCGTTTATTGTGTAGGTTAGAAATATCGCAAAATGTTATTATATTTTATGAAGTAATTTGGTGAAATGAACAGTATTATTTTTAAAAGTTATTTTAGTAAAAAAAAATTGATCTAAATTCTTTTATTGTGTAGGTTAGAAATATCGCAAAATGTTATTATATTTTATGAAGTAATTTGGTGAAATGAACAGTATTATTTTTAAAAGTTATTTTTAGTAAAAAAAATTGATCTAAATTCTTTTATTGTGTAGGTTAGAAATATCGCAAA
This sequence comes from Tetragnatha versicolor, assembly GCA_024610705.1. Taxonomy (NCBI): domain Eukaryota; kingdom Metazoa; phylum Arthropoda; class Arachnida; order Araneae; family Tetragnathidae; genus Tetragnatha; species Tetragnatha versicolor. The sequence continues at coordinate 4,315,874 of JANDEH010000020.1, forward strand.
ATGTTTTTGGCACAGCTTGGATATACGTCGACCAGCCGCCATGTTTACCCACAGCTCAAATGATGACACACAACAATATAGATCTAATTTGAGCTGTGAGTAAACATGGCGGCTGGTCGACGTATATCCCAGCTGTGCCATGTTTTTATATTTTATGAAGTAATTTGGTGAAATGAACAGTATTATTTTTAAAAGTTATTTTAGTAAAAACAATTGATCTAAATTCGTTTATTGTGTAGATTAGAAATATCGCAAAATGTTATTATATTTTATGAAGTAATTTGGTGAAATGAACAGTATTATTTTTAAAAGTTATTTTAGTAAAAAAAAATTGATCTAAATTCTTTTATTGTGTAGGTTAGAAATATCGCAAAATGTTTTTATATTTTATGAAGTAATTTGGTGAAATGAACAGTATTATTTTTAAAAGTTATTTTTAGTAAAAAAAATTGATCTAAATTCTTTTATTGTGTAGGTTAGAAATATCGCAAAATGTTATTATATTTTATGAAGTAATTTGGTGAAATGAACAGTATTATTTTTAAAAGTTATTTTAGTAAAAACAATTGATCTAAATTCGTTTATTGTGTAGATTAGAAATATCGCAAAATGTTATTATATTTTATGAAGTAATTTGGTGAAATGAACAGTATTATTTTTAAAAGTTATTTTAGTAAAAACAATTGATCTAAATTCTTTTATTGTGTAGGTTAGAAATATCGCAAAATGTTATTATATTTTATGAAGTAATTTGGTGAAATGAACAGTATTATTTTTAAAAGTTATTTTAGTAAAAAAAATTGATCTAAATTCGTTTATTGTGTAGATTAGAAATATCGCAAAATGTTATTATATTTTATGAAGTAATTTGGTGAAATGAACAGTATTATTTTTAAAAGTTATTTTAGTAAAAAAAATTGATCTAAATTCTTTTATTGTGTAGGTTAGAAATATCGCAAAATGTTATTATATTTTATGAAGTAATTTGGTGAAATGAACAGTATTATTTTTAAAAGTTATTTTAGTAAAAAAAAATTGATCTAAATTCTTTTATTGTGTAGGTTAGAAATATCGCAAAATGTTATTATATTTTATGAAGTAATTTGGTGAAATGAACAGTATTATTTTTAAAAGTTATTTTTAGTAAAAAAAATTGATCTAAATTCTTTTATTGTGTAGGTTAGAAATATCGCAAAATGTTATTATATTTTATGAAGTAATTTGGTGAAATGAACAGTATTATTTTTAAAAGTTATTTTAGTAAAAAAAAATTGATCTAAATTCTTTTATTGTGTAGGTTAGAAATATCGCAAAATGTTATTATATTTTATGAAGTAATTTGGTGAAATGAACAGTATTATTTTTAAAAGTTATTTTTAGTAAAAAAAATTGATCTAAATTCTTTTATTGTGTAGGTTAGAAATATCGCAAAATGTTTTTATATTTTATGAAGTAATTTGGTGAAATGAACAGTATTATTTTTAAAAGTTATTTTAGTAAAAACAATTGATCTAAATTCGTTTATTGTGTAGATTAGAAATATCGCAAAATGTTATTATATTTTATGAAGTAATTTGGTGAAATGAACAGTATTATTTTTAAAAGTTATTTTAGTAAAAACAATTGATCTAAATTCTTTTATTGTGTAGGTTAGAAATATCGCAAAATGTTATTATATTTTATGAAGTAATTTGGTGAAATGAACAGTATTATTTTTAAAAGTTATTTTAGTAAAAAAAAATTGATCTAAATTCTTTTATTGTGTAGGTTAGAAATATCGCAAAATGTTTTTATATTTTATGAAGTAATTTGGTGAAATGAACAGTATTATTTTTAAAAGTTATTTTAGTAAAAAAAATTGATCTAAATTCTTTTATTGTGTAGGTTAGAAATATCGCAAAATGTTATTATATTTTATGAAGTAATTTGGTGAAATGAACAGTATTATTTTTAAAAGTTATTTTAGTAAAAAAAAATTGATCTAAATTCTTTTATTGTGTAGGTTAGAAATATCGCAAAATGTTATTATATTTTATGAAGTAATTTGGTGAAATGAACAGTATTATTTTTAAAAGTTATTTTTAGTAAAAAAAATTGATCTAAATTCTTTTATTGTGTAGGTTAGAAATATCGCAAAATGTTATTATATTTTATGAAGTAATTTGGTGAAATGAACAGTATTATTTTTAAAAGTTATTTTAGTAAAAAAAAATTGATCTAAATTCGTTTATTGTGTAGGTTAGAAATATCGCAAAATGTTATTATATTTTATGAAGTAATTTGGTGAAATGAACAGTATTATTTTTAAAAGTTATTTTAGTAAAAAAAAATTGATCTAAATTCTTTTATTGTGTAGGTTAGAAATATCGCAAAATGTTATTATATTTTATGAAGTAATTTGGTGAAATGAACAGTATTATTTTTAAAAGTTATTTTTAGTAAAAAAAATTGATCTAAATTCTTTTATTGTGTAGGTTAGAAATATCGCAAAATGTTTTTATATTTTATGAAGTAATTTGGTGAAATGAACAGTATTATTTTTAAAAGTTATTTTAGTAAAAACAATTGATCTAAATTCGTTTATTGTGTAGATTAGAAATATCGCAAAATGTTATTATATTTTATGAAGTAATTTGGTGAAATGAACAGTATTATTTTTAAAAGTTATTTTAGTAAAAACAATTGATCTAAATTCTTTTATTGTGTAGGTTAGAAATATCGCAAAATGTTATTATATTTTATGAAGTAATTTGGTGAAATGAACAGTATTATTTTTAAAAGTTATTTTAGTAAAAAAAATTGATCTAAATGCTGTTAGTATAGACTATACTATACTACAATATATATTTCCCTAAGATTTACTTACAAATGGAACTAAAAATATATTATGGATATACAGAGTGTTTCAGATAAGTGTTTCATGACTTCTAGGAGGGGTAGGACACACTTAGACGACTCAGAATCACCTAGGAATGAAGGGGGGTAGAAATTTACACGTAACTTTTTAATATTGAATTGAAACCATAGATTCAGGTATTTATTCCAGAAAACCAATTAAAGAGCTAGAACTTCAGCTCCTAAATCGTTTTTATGTAACAAATGCCGGAATCAAACGATTTTACTGGTTTTAATCCAATTATAAAATCGCCTCTCCCGTGCAAGACTCACACAATTGCAAAAGTTGAAAGTTTTACTCTACGGGATCTTGGCGCGGAAGGACTTCTAGATAGGTTGCCAAGTTGATAGTCGAAGCTAGAGTTTAATCTTTGGTGATTGTTTCAATTGGCGCTAAGATAAATCGCCAAACAAGGCTTTTTATGTTTTAACGCGTGAATCATGGCTCATTCTTAACTCAAGTTAAGCACCTTCAGCCACAGTCAGTACTTTGGAGGGTGACCACCAAGTATTGGCACGTTCTTTTCCCCTTTCTCGATCTCGTATTTGCCTACGTTTCTGGAAAAGGACCTATACTTGACATTGAAATTATTCTGCCCGTAATAATGAATGTGTATAATAAAATGCACAGTTTACTTTTTTAAATACTTGGATTTTATCAGAAATATTTAATTTTTCTTGAGATTCTTAAGCAAAATAGGAAAAGTATGAACCCTTTTTTTAATTTAATTTAATGGACAACCCGACAGGTGAGATCTTCAGGGGTCAGTGTTATATTTCTTTTTTTTCAATTATTAAACCTTTATTAAAGCTAAAACTATTTCCAACTTAAAAAATAATCTTTAAATTTTAAATAAGTTGGTTGACTTTCTGTATTTTATAATCTTATTTTGATGGATTGTGTGACCCATGCCTCCTAACATTCTCAGCATTACCACCATCGGTTTTGTTCTTTCTTCCTATGCTCATACCTAACTTTTGGCTACTTTTCAGGAGAGTATCGATACCTATTATATGCCCCGTGTAAAGTAAAATGCACGTAATTTTGTAATCACCTTTTTTAATGAATTAAAATTTTTCTCTGATCGTCAGAGTTTAATTTCAAAGACTGGTTATTGTTTCAGTGCAACCAAAAGGTATTTCATGATCATGTAGCATAATTCTCACGAGGAATACACATATAGTCGATTAAAAAAAGGTTTTTCATGATAATTGCTCAGGAAATAAAGTCTACCTATGAAATCGGCTATAAAAGAAACGTAATTTAATTAAAAATGTAAATATATTTCTATGATAATTTATTATTTAGGGCAGAATATTCTGATAACAGGTAGATCCTTTCCTGAAAAATAAAAGCAAATGTGCGCTATGCTTGATTTGGTCAGTGGTCACCCACCCAAATACTGACTGCACCCGAAGGTGCTTAAATTCCGTGAAGAAATTTCGATGTTCGATATGCCAGCTAAACCACGATTTTAGATTCAAGCACATAAAGCCGTTTTTGGCGATTTTTTTAGCGCCAATAGAAATAATCCCCAAAGATCACACTTTTGACTCTACTTTTTCGACTTGGCGACCAATAAAAAAGTCCTTCCACGCCAAGCTCCTGTAAAGTAGACATTTCAACTTTTGCAATTGTGTGAGTATTGCACGGGAGAGGCGAAATGTTACGTGTCAATTTCCACTCTGGATTACACAACCTCCCATGCCAGCTTATAAAACCCCCTAGGTCGCTAGGGGTGCATTTCCGACCCCCCCATTCCTATGTGATTGTGATTCTGAGTCGTCTATACTACTAGGTCTATATACTAGGTGTGTCCTACACCTCCTAGAAGTTATAAAACACTTATCTGAAACACCCTGTATGTATGTATGTACAATTTATTTTGAGCAATGATTTTAATTGGTATTAAAACAAATTGCCAAAAAAAGATTCTTTACTAGAATACAAATCCAAACAAAGGCACCAAAGGGATAGGAGAAAAGGATAGGATATAGTACATCAAACGTAGAAATAAACGAATAAAAAACTGTGCTGTAGTTAAAGAAAAGTATTTGGGATAGACACGCCCATTTCTTTTTACTAATTTTATTTAAAAAAACATTCGGTTTAAAATGTACCGTACAATCTCAATTAATGTTATATCAAAAGAAAGTTGAAAGTTTTCAAATTATAAAGCTTTAAGGAATACAAACTCATAACTATCACGTAAAATATTGATTGTAAAAGTATTTTTCAAAATGTGAAAATTTTGGGAAATGCAGGGAGTATTTTCTCTTTATCTTGTTCTCACTTCATAGCATTTTAGATAAAACCATGGAATTATAAATATAAGTATTGCTTTTTTGAATGTAATCTTTATCTCCTTTTTTTTTCTTCTTAAAAGGTTCAAATTTCATTAAGCTTCGAAAAATAAACTCTAAAAAACTTACGTAAGAAAGTAAACTGAAGACAAATATAACGCTTATTATATTCGCAATTTTTAGCTTAAGAAACCGAAAAAAATAACCAAAAATCATGATTCAACATCATAATGACAGCTTACATTACCGAAAATAGATATTTGATGTTTACCGAAAGAACATGAAAAGTTTAAGTGTTTTCCTGCACATTCGATGCGTGTAAAGGAAGAACAAAATGTCGCTTTAGTCAGTGAATTGTGACCGCTCGTATTCGGATAAAATGACTTTAAATCCCCCATCCCATGAGATTTGTTTGATAAACTTTCTCTTGATCTTTTGTCTGTGTTTAGAATGATCGCTTTGTTAGGATTTTGTGGTGTGAAACTTGCAGATATTATCGTTTAAAAGAAAAGTAGTTGTGTGAAGCTGACTCCAGTGAAGCTGACAAATCCTTTAAATATTTAAGTTTAAAAAAGGGTCTACCAAGGGAGATGGTGTTGATATGAGTTGGAAGAAAATATTTGTTTGCGTTTTTATTATAAGTCGAATTTGCTTGACAATAACTTAGCTATGACGAAAATCATTGAAATATCTTTCACCTGAATTGTAAAAAAATGCTTTTAGAATTATTTATGAAAAGAAAAAACTTTATTTGAAAACAAATATATCGTGAAAAATTTAAAACTGTTTTATTAAAGCTTGTGAAGTTTAAAGTTAATTTTTTGTTGTTGAAAACTTCTTACGTAATGACACAACTTTGCAGAAGATATTTATTTCTGTTAAATATATTATCTTTAAAAATATACATCAACGTTAAGTAAAGAAAAATAATATTTTTTAAAAATGAAAAAGCGTTTTCTTGTTACAAAAATATCCTTTTGAACTAATAACCCACTATTTATTTTGTTGTGTTTTTCTATTTTTTTAGAAAAAAAAACAAAGTGAAATTTTGAAACATAAAAAAGGATGGCCCAAAACTGTATGAACTATAAACTATCAAACGTATTACCTATCTCATGAGAAATATAAAAGTGAAATTATATAATTCTACAAATTGAATATTTTTTTTACATTTAAAATGTTTCCATAAAGGATATGGCTTGGATTATAGTTTAATGCCCCGTGAATATTCAGCACCATGAAGCGTCAAACTTCAAACGAAATAAAAAGTATTCTATTAACTATAAAGGTACAACAAACATTCCTTTAAGGAAATTTGAAAATTTAAAGTCCGAATTGAGAAAGTATGGAAGAATGAAATAGACAGAGAAGACAGTGTAAGAACCATTGAAAAGCATCTCAAAAGAGTTAAACAAACACAAGGAATAGATACAATGATGTCTGCAAACATCAAAACACCGACCATGACCCAATAAACCCCGAAGTAGTTAAGGTTACGATGCCAATGGCTCCTCGTGTTGATTGTTTGCCAAGTTTTCGCCAGAACGGGGACATTCTTCGCGAAATAAAAGATGATTTAGCGGCATTCCGAAAAAAAAATCGATTAGTGTTTTTCACTGACGAAGCTGTCAAATGTTCGCGGAACCGTGGAAGTTTAATTTGGAAGCCCCTCATATCCTGTCAGTCAGTAATTCACTATCTTAACTATATTTAATAAGAGTATTGATTTTTTTCGGAGGGCGAAAGAGTGTGAATTGGAAAAGGGTGTGTGGAATTGTCAATCACCTTGTCGGTTCCAATTGAAGGGTTGTCAATTTTTTTTGTTGAGGATATTTATATTTTAATTCAGTATAGTGGTTAAGGTGCAAAGTTTTTTGCTATAGTACCAAATATCAATTTATTATTACTGTATTAAGATTTATCCGCGAATAGTTTAAATGTAACCGAAATGATTATATACTTGTTATTTTCTCTTAACTTAAACATTTTAAAATGTTCTATTTTATAACCAAACTAGCGCTGACGCGCTAGACCCGGGCTTCGCCCGAGTTTCAGTTTTTTTATAAATATCATCTGGTGCGTTACAGATGGGCTTCGCCAGTCCATTTTTAAAGAAGATTATTCTGGTGTGTTACAGATGGGCTTCGCCAGTCCATTTAAAAAAAAATTTCTTGGTGTGTTACAGATGGGCTTCGCCAGTCCAAATGTGGAAATAGTTTAATAAAGGAGCCACTTTTATGTTTATGCTACAACAATGGATTTTAAACTGCAACAATCGAGAATATGCCTACAACAATTAATGTTACATCTCTTCTTGTTATATTTACAACAATGTGGTTTTGCCCTGAAGTTAGGCATGAAATATGGGTTTTTAAGCATAAAATTGACCAAAAAAGTTGTTGGAACGCTTCGATTTTAAATTATTTTTATTCATAAACCTTCCCTGGAGCGAGTACATCAACGTGGTATAGTTTAATAGTTAATGTAGGTTCGAAAAGTTTAAAACTATAAAGGACATACATACATACATACATACATACATACATACATACATACATACATACATACATACATACATACATACATACATACATACATACAGACAGACAGACAGACAGACAGACAGACAGACAGACAGACAGACAGACAGACAGACAGACATACAGACATTCATTTTTATATATATAGAAGATGAAACCTTATAAACTTCCGTGGTTTGTATAACAATTTATTCAATAATTTTATAGCATTTTATGCTGTATCTTTCGGATATTATCAATACATTTCACCCTCTAATTCGGAGAGCATCCTCAGCTGAAAAAAACCATCAAAAATAAATATAAAAGGTAAAAGTAAATAATTATATACCTAATTAAATTAAAATAATACATAAAGACTTAAAATAAACGAGGTTCATACAAAATATCCACACATTATTATGAAAACTTTTAAAACTTTAGTATCTTTGCAAGGATGAAAAATGCTAAAAAATATTTTTTCTTATGAAATATCCAAATGAGGTATACTTTAAGAAAAAAATACTAAAAACCTTCATAAAAATAAAGTTATTTTCTAAGCAGTTTTTATCGTTTTCTTAAAACAACAATTTTGGTGATTGTCATGTTAAGATTAAGAAAACGTCAAATTCTTTAAAAATCATTTTATGTATTATGTAGCAGTAGTATCATACTTTAGTTTATCGTTCTTCAGCCTTTGATTTAAAATAATATACAACTAGTTTAATACTTTATTTTGATTCCATCTAATGCTAATTCAACTTGTTTATGAAATTTTGCCATAAAATCACAAATTTACTTCTATAGGTAGAGGTGCTCGAGAATCTATAGAATCATCCATCAATTTTGAAATTAAAACTATTTATCATACTTAGTAAAAAAGTTATCAAACGCAAAAGAAATTTTTTTTTATAAAAAAACCAGCATAAAACAAAAACATTATAATTTCTTCTAAAAACCGGTAAAAAATTAGTTCATTAGCAAACAATTTTAAAAAACGTTTATTTATTATTTCTTAATCATTCTTTATTTCTAAAAGTTTCTTTGAAAATTTCCAGGACTCAAAAGTTTTTAATCAAAGCTGCATGACGTAGAGCTACTAGTTTATTTTAAATGAATTCCTTATTCCATAAAAACAAGCACGAAGTTTATTTATAAAAGGGAAAGGAAGCAGGGTTTTTGTCTCCTCGGATCTTATGGGATTTCTTACGACTTAAGTTTGTCATTTATTAAAGTTACGCTTCAGTTCAATGACCTGTAAAAATAGGATAGAGGATTTCTTCTTTTTAATTTAGAAATTTTAACGATATAATGAATATAACTGATATTCTTTCTTTGATAACTTTTAGGGTATTTTCTTCTTGCAAAATTAAATACGCCTGAGTTTCTCTAGCAAGTTTTTTATTGATTTCCTTTAAAAATGTTTGTGAAACCTGCAAACAATTGTTTGTTATTTTGAAAATTTCTTTCTTTTTCACTTATAATTTCAAATATTTTGATACAAAGACGTATACGAAATATCTATAGGCTTGAATATATGTGGAGCAAACAATCAAACCATGCTTTCTCCTTTAAATACAAATTTTCAGGAAACACAAAAAACTAATCTCTCTATATTAAAAAAAAGTAACAGTAACCGCCGCTGTCGCCGCTGATTTTGAAAATTTGATTTTTGAACATTTTGAACTCTCACTACGCAAAAACTATTTAAAGGAATATTATGAAATTTTGACCATTGGTAGACAAATGCATGATAGTCATTTTCATTCTAAAACCTAATTAATTAGATAATTAGTTCTGGAGTTATTTAATGCCAAAGTCAAAAATTATTTTTTTCTGCTGCGAGTTCGCCTCCAGCAAAATCTATTTGCAGCAAAAATATGATTTTTTGCAGATACATACTTTTAGGCATGAAATTTTGCACCTCATCGCTCTTTTTTCGAATTTCGAATAAGTTTTTGAGTAATCCTATTTTAAAGTTTCGAAATTTTTGATAATTTTTTGAATTTTTCGTTATAAAATAAAAACTAATCATGATAGAGGTACAATATTTTAGACACATATACAATTATTTTTTTTTAAAATATTGGCGTTTCGTTTTTTAAAAAATTCGAATTAGTTTTAGAATTATTGAGATTCAAAGTTTCATTTTTTTTCTTCTCTTTGTGGTCTTTCACTAGGGAAACAGCTTATTTTTATGAGTCTAATTTCTTTAATTTCCGACGATTCACTAGATATTTATGTGCATATTAAAAATTTAAAGTTTCTCACAGGCTTGTTTTTTCTCTAAGTTGGTTGATGATAATTGGTAGACTTGCTTAATATAAAAAAACATTTCTATTCAATAATTGAAGAAAGAAGAATTGAAGTTAAGAGATGAATATTTTAGAAACAGTTGTATTTTGATATCTTCGGGGGAATGATTCGAATTAAATCATTGATAAACTAGAGCGATAGGTAGCTTAGGTATCAAAGGAGCATTAACTAAGCCGACGAGCCTGGATTGTAGAGATGAAACAAGCGAGCTCTGCTCGCTGAGATCGCGCAGCGATCTGAAAAGAACTGCGAAGCAGTTCCGGGGGTTTGTGAGCGATAGCGAGCAGGGGGCAGGGCCCCCTAGTAACTTAAAAAATAACTAATTTAAAACCTAATTATCGTTTGTTTAGTTCTATAACGAGTAACTGAGAAGATTTGTAGTCATAATTTACCTAAAAACTTAAAATTAATTATTAAACAATGCATTTGTAATTTGGAGAAATCACGTTTTGATCGAACACATAGAAGGAAATATGGTTTGAATGTTTCCAACATGGGCAAAACACATTTTAATGAAAAAAATTCATCCTACTCTTCTCAAAAACTATTCTTTTTATTTCTGATATCAATGTAAATTTTTAAAATAAACATTAGGTGATTTCATTAACATTAGGTGATGAAATAAACATTAGGTGATGAAAAAGTCCCCACCAATATTTTTACATCACCAACTTTACGCTGACAAATGAGTGTGTCAACTCACGTGACGAGTAAGAACAGCTATGATTGGCTGTGACTGGAGTTCACTGTTTCAGGCTCAGGAGGAAACACTTTTTGATTGAAACATCAATTTTCTAAGTAGTTCTAGAATAGGTTAAAACTTGTTTTAGGTTAAAGATAATAGCATTATTTTGTGCAGTTTAATGTGGAGATCATGAAAATAGCAGTAACTCATTTTTTTTTGAGAAAACACGGTTTGGGGGGCTCCTCATATAGTTTTCAATATTTAAAAAAAACGTTACCACAGAAATACTTTTAAAATGTGTTCGTTTGGTTTAATACTTTAACTTATAGTTTCATAATCGTAAATGTATTAATAAATATTTTAAAGAATAAATTGAAATGCATTGTATGTTTCTAAAAATTAAATTATATACATTCTCATTATTATGAATTACAACTATACTACAATTACTTAATTTGCGCTTAGACACTTTTAAATAAAAAAGAAATTTGAATGCTTTAAAAGGTTTTAAAATTACGCTGCTGAATAGGAACGTAAATTATGTTTCAAGTTAATTAAAAATTACTAAAATTACTAGATATCACTTAAGGATCTTCATTTATAGCATGTGCAAAAAATAATACTTAAAATCCAAAATTAAATAATGTAAAGCTAGATAAGAAAAATAGTTAAAAACTTTCCTAAACAAATATTTTTTTTTGTTTATTTAGATGCCTAATATGATACTTTTAAAAAACTTATTTCTTTAATAAAATTATGGATCTTCTGGTATCTCTTTAGAAAAGGTAAACCAGTAATAAACTATCAAATATGTATTAGCTTGAAAATTCTTTTAGTTAAAGTTAAAATACTGATAAATAACCGAACGTATACACAAGCCTTGAATATTTTATACTTAAATGCACTTTTGAAAATTGCTTTTTGCCAATGGCTACTAAAAAACGAGAAAAGCGACTATGCAATTATGAAAATATACGATTCAGAATTTCACTACATTTACGATGACAGTAGTGTAAGTTCACCCCACAAATTTAGTTTTAAGCTATAGAATATTTTCTTTAAGTGTGCCTGTGTTCTTAAGGAGAAGACATTTTTATTGGTTCTAACTACAGGTAAATCATTGAACTCTTGTTTCAGGCAGCTAAAACACGACACAAAGAATCCAAAAAAAATATTTTCCTCAAATTTTTTACGAACAATTTGAAACAACCCGATCTTCTTATATCATTTCGTGCGTTACACAAGGTTTTCCATCGTTCAACGCGATTTAGTAAGAACTCCTCGAATTCCTACAATACGGTTGTTCACACATTACTTGCATTGAACGGGATGTTTACTGACAGCTACCTTTTGTTCCTGTCACTAAGTAAAACTGTAGCATTTGAATTGGCTATAGTGTGCTAATATTGGCGATATTTCTCAAATACAGAGTGTTTCAGATAAGTGTTTCATAACTTCTAGGAGGGGTAGGACACACCTAGCGACTCAGAAACACATAGAAAAGGGGGATCAGAAATGCACCCCTAATGAGCTGGGGGGTTTTATAAGCGGGCATGAGAAGTTGTAAAACTTCCAGTGGAAATTGACACGTAACCTTTTAATATCGCATTAAAACCATCGATTCTGGTATTTATTCCATAAAACCAATCGAAGAGCTGAAATTTTTGCTTCAAAATTGGTTTTTATGTAACAAATGCCAGAATCGATGCCGGTTTTAATCCAATCATAAAAGGTTAAGTGTCAATTTCCATTGTGGATTATACAACTTCCCCTGCCGGCTAAGAAACCACCCTAGGTCGCTAGGGGTGCATTTCCGACCCCCCCTATTTCTAGGTAATTCTTGTTTGTCTAGGTGTGCCCTACCCCTCCCAGAAGTTATGAAACACTTATCTGAAACACCCTGTGTAATCGATGTGTTTGATACGTGGTGATATTTCTGTTCAAAATAGCCTGGCTTATTTTTTTTTACTGTGGAGCTTATGGACTTAGGCCAGTGTCATTCTAAGCAGCGCATCATAAGTCCCTCTTATATTCGTGGTCGTATATTTCCCGGCAAAAAGACGCTGAAGCAAGAATCGCAAATCAAGTTCTTGCTCAAACTGGCTTCATGCCTGGACCGATAACGAGGGGATGGTGGGTGGAAAACGCTGATGCTCAGGAAATTTCTCTGGGTCGACTAAATTTAGGAAAATTGGCTAAGGCGAATTTCTGACCTCCCGGTTTTGACGGTAATGTGTCACTTTTTTTCTCGAGCGAGTACCATAGATGAAACCGATTTATCGATAGTTTGGCTAAGAGATGAAGGGGAGTTTCATTAGAAAGTTTTTAGTAGGTAACATCTTAATTTAGTAGTATTGGTTTTGAAAATAATTCTAGAATAAAATATTAGTGGCGCTACTTGTATTACCATGAGTAAGAGTTTTCTATCATGAGAAATTTTTTCTAAAAGCTTCATTGTTATCAATTTAGATTGTGGATAAAAGGTATACTAGATCCCATACTAGATCACTACTTATCAGATACTAGATTCGTTCTTTAACATGTTAATTTTAAAAGAAGTCATTCAATATATAAATTAGTTTTGTATGCTGTATCATCTGAAAAATTAATTTCCTAGTCATGACTTAAAAGTACTTAAGACTATCATTTAAAAAAAACGTTTAAACAAAGTTTTTCTGGACACCCTATTTAATACTTAAGATAGTTTATCTTTAGTTTTATAGTTTACCTTACTTTTTTATTACAGTTTTAATATTAAGATAGTTTACCTATGGTTCCATTACTTAAATCAGTGATTGTTTCTGGACGTTTTTGAAAATGTTGTTAACTCCAGTAGTAATGTTTGATACAGTTTGAAACTTAATATAAGTTTGAGTTTTAAAAAATGACTTAACGGTAAAAAAAACCTTATTTTTGAGAGGCAAAACTATTGTACTATTGTATTATTTGATATGCAAAATCTCGTTTTCTATGCTTAATAAGTTCCTTTATGATATTTTAAAATATTAAAAGTGGTTTCTCAGAATCAGAAAATAAACTCTAAAACAACACTTATATGTCTATCTTAACAGCCGACATTTTATTTTGTTCGAACATCACTTTGTATTCGCGAAGCATTAGTACTTTTAAACACGCGGTATAAAAAGGAATTGAAATTGTTTTAGCTTCTACGCCAGACTTGATGAGTTGGCACTAGTACTTTCAAGTCTTCTTGAAAGGACTCGGAGCAAGGTGCCAACTTTTCCCGTCGTTAATTATTCTTGAACCAACGTTTGAAAAGCGGGTCATATCTTAAGTACATCTGATTAATTCCTTCCAAAAATACTCTATTCGATCAATTTTATTGGATGTGTTTTTTTGAACTTGGGATTGCACTGCTAAATATAAACCTTTTACCCACTAAAATGGAAATGAAATAACCTTTATAAAAGCGAGTCAATTGAATCAAATAAATTCTACTTTTACATCGAAGTGAGTTGTTTAGTCTACCAAAGTCCACAAAGCATAAATGTATAATGTTTGTTAAGTAATTTTAATTGCATTGTCTGAAATTGCTATTGAAATTTATTCTCGTCTTTTTTGGTTATAAAAGGAATAGTTTAATTAAATTCAATGAAGAGAGTAAAGTGTTGAGCAATGAAAGAAATAAAACTCCTTGCCCTTTTATAAAGCATTTTAATAGTCTACTCTCGTGTTGGTATTAGAATTACCTTATCTGTTGTGCAATACGTGAAAATTTCGTCAGCAACTTTGTCATTTTGTGTAATGGTTTTAAAACTTATCAAGTACTACAATGTTTATGTAAAAAAAATAAGAATTGAAAGTATTTCAAACGAAAATGGGAAATTGTTATAAATACCCAAGCTAAAATTAAAGAAAATAAAGAATTTACCTTTATCAAATAAACTACAATAAGTTCCAAATCCTAAGCCCTTAAATTAAAATTACAAATATTATTTAACAAATTTATTAATGTTTCTGCTTGTTTAAGATATTTATATTTAGTTTTTAAATAGGAACATTGGGGTGCATAAGTATATCCAGTAAAAGGTTATAGGTTTCATATGGTTATATAAGCATAAAAAGGGTATTTTATTGACTTATTTAACTGAACAAAAATTCTTGAACTGTAGTTTAAATTGTTTTTATATTGCTCTATCTCCGAGCAGTACATTTTTATTGAAATAATTCTTTGAATATATTTACATTAACGTATAGTGATACTGTCAAAGGTTTGGTATTACTATGACATGCTTGTAACTTACAGTCTAGTAACAGGTTATAATAGTGTATATTTCGTGAAAATTATTTTAAAAGACAGGAATGGTAGGGATCTAGACATTCAAAACTCAGTTAGCTTAACGTCAATAAAATTAATGACTTTCCTAAACATTAAATTGCAATTCAAATAATATGAAACACCTATTCTCTCCGTCCCATTGTAAAAAAATTCTTTTCACAAGAGCTAACTGCGACTAACCATCTGTGAAGGTGATCGGCAATTTCGATTCATTAATCACCAAGCTCAGAAAGACTTCTGTCATTTGTGTTTTTATGAAAAGCTGGTGTGTTTTTTACGGTTGACAGGACTCGTGAACTGCTCCTTTCCGATCAAAACCGCTTTTTAAAATCCGTGTGAAAAAACTGCGTCTTTTTCATATAAGGTGTTAGGTTTTAATTGGATTTGGAGTTGAAAGGCAGTTTTCGACTTGTGTTGTAAATGTCCGAGTCTGCTTTTTATTTCATCTTGCGAAATTAATTTTTATGACCTTGATTATATCTTTAACTCCTTTTGTGAAACTGCAAAACTCCTTATATCTTAACTCCTTTTGTGTAAATTCGCAAGGTGTTTTGGAACAAAGGGGGGAAACCGTGTTAATTCAACCAACAAAGAAACTTAAAGTTGGAATTTCACTGAATTTTACTTTGGACTAAGGTCAACGCTTCTTCCTGGTTTCCTTTGAAATTTGATACAGCTTTCAGAGTTTTTTTTTCCCTGGGATGATAAATACCGCCACCATCTATCTTCACCTCTACAATTTTGCCATGTCTCTGAAGGGAAGGGGAATAGTCTGCAGAAGACCCATGGTAAACTGGGCCTGGGCCATGACAGGCCACAGGACTTTCGGACCTACAGACTTACAGGTTTGGTTTAGTTGGAGTTTTATTGCGCAAGAATCTTACAGACTTAAAGAGCACTTACTCCGCATGTACTTGATGGGTCTTTGGTGGTGTCGGGAATCGAACCCGGCACCCTCCGATCCCAAAGCCGATGTCTTAACCACCAGGCTCCCAACAGCCCCTTAAACTGGAAATACCCAAAACTATCTGAAATGTTTGTTATTATAGCACTCTATGTTCTTTTAACGAAATTCAAAAATTGAAGCAGTATTATTTCATTGTTTACGAAACTTTCGTTCGAAACCATTCTTCAACTCCACTTTTTTAAGTTTCAAGTTGAAATTTTTTTTAAATCAGCTGATTCATTAATAAACTATCATCAAACTTAAGAATAGCCCACAATCGAAAAAAGCCTTCCACCTAAACAAACCTAACCTCTAACCACCATCTCTCTCTGGCAACTACCGCCGTGCCCCCGCCGGCAGGAGACGGCAACTAACATTGAACTTCACCGCACTTGGATCTGCGCTGTCTCTCTGTTTACCTGCTGATACGCATCTCTCTCTCACTCTGAAAACAAATAGACGTGCTTAAAAATAGAGACGCACAGGTGAAGTGCGTTCTGCGAAGCCGTACGACTAGTAGCGAAAGGGATGATGGCGCCAAAGGATGTGATGATGTGACAGCAAGACGGTGACAGCGGTCCTAACGTTATTTTGTTTCGTCGTGTTTTTACGGTGGTCAAACGCTAAAAAGGTTTTTCTACGGAGAAGTTGTCATCCGGTTATATCCCTTTAAGTCCTAAGCTACACGAGATTATGGTTGGATCCGATGGGAATTTCGGAGCGGCTTGGTCTTAAAGGGATATAGATATGATGAAGATACAGGGAATCTCTAAAGTGGTATATAACAAGGGTCGGCAATGGGATACTTTCTTCTGACGTCAGGGGTCACATGTTGCAGTGGCGGATCTACGGGGGGGCTTTCGGGCTGAAGCCCCCCCAAAACGGCTTATATTTTACTAAGTTTCTCAAAACCCAAAAAATTTATATCCGAAATTCGGACGAGGCGTACCAAAACGAGTTGAAAAAGTGGGGTTTTAGTGGTTTGATTACGATAATTCACTACCTTTTCCTTTCCGTATTACCATTAACAAGAAGATTCAATTGGATTATGAAAATTCTTAGCCCCCCCCCAAAAACCAAATCCTGGATCCGCCAGACATGTTGTAGGTTAGAAACCATTGCATGAACCTATCAGAACGCAGAGCTACCGGATTCCCAAATTAGGAAATACGTCCTGTCGACAAACCAACCAACGCTCTCTTATAATAAATCTCTTACGACAGTTGTCTTCTTCTCCGGGTGAAATTATACGTTTTTGACCATATTAATGAAAATTGTTTAAAAAGTTTAACTTTCTCTTGTAACTTGTAGATTTTTAGCTTTAGGAGAATCCCAAATCCAATGAATGTAGAAATGTAGTATGTCTCTCCAATTCACAAAGAGATGAAAACCAACGTTGAACAACACAATTTATTGTGTTGTTCAACGTTGGTTTTCATCACTTTGTGACTTATCAACACAAGTTTGATTATTTACTGTGTCTCTCCAATTTGTCAATAGTGAGGGGAGCGGAGCTTTTTCTATTATATACGCCCCCTGATGATTAATTTGATATTTCAAATAGTTTAACTGTGAAACTGTTTTAAAGGCAATTAACTAGATATTTTATTTTAATAATTTAACAAAATTTTAGATGATAAATTTTAATGATAATTTTAAGGTAATAAATATTTTTCACTGAACCTCGATAAAAATTTTCAAAATTATTTCGACAGTAAAAATACTTGCCGACCCCTGGTCTTAAAAGACAAACATAAGTGAACTTTATTGAATCATGGTTTTATATTATGGAATCGTTGAATTATGTCTATTTGGTCTGTTGTTCAATACTAGCCAGTTGGTGGTATTTGTGGCAAGAGTGTAGCCATTTTGAAATGCATCTATTGAAAGTAGGAAATTTACTGAAATTACAGAAATTTTTCTGACTCTAAAAGTTACTAAAACTACCCCAAAGATAGTATCTTAGAAACTACAATTTCTCCTTACGAAATTTTTCTTACTACACCATTTCTAAGTGTCGTCAATGGGAAGAAGATATCTGCTTTTTATTTTACTTAATTTTTGAAAAAATAGATTAATTATTCATAAATGATTTTTAGTTAGGTAAACGGACAGGCTTTTGATAAAAAAAACTTTAATATCGTCCTTGAAAATATATCTTTTTCTACCTCCTTCCAGGTGCAGTTTAAATCATGACGCAAATATGGAGATTTAATACGTGTACAGCATTTGACAAAAGAAAAATTAAAATTTAGGAATATTGAATGCACTAGTTCGATCATTACTGGTTAAAGTGAAACATAACTGAATTTATGATCCAGGGTAGACACCAGTCATTACTGATGTTTTTTTATATCGATATAAGTCCACCACGCTTGGCATGATCGTCTACCATAGAAATTACCCACCAACAGGTGCCCTAACTAGTTCCAACTACCAAAAATAACTAAATTTACAACCCAGTGGATTGTGATGTTACTGTTCCCCACATTTGGCTCATTTTCGTCCAACAACAAGAATAATCACACGCCAAAAGGTGATTCTGTCGGAGGGATCAAAGGGGGGGAGAGCATTAAATGGAAGATGCTTAATGGCCTCTAATGAGAGATGGTGCACAGTGGGAGAGTCTATACTTAGATCGGTTTGTGTACGGGGAGAGACAGATGTAGTCTTGGAGGGATGATTTTTATTGCTTGTTAAATGCTTGGGAGGTAACGAAGGTTGCATTTTACGAGTGCCCTAAAGAGAAGAAGTGAAATTTGAGGTGCTTGGAATAGTTTAGGGGTGATTATATTCACAATTTAAATGTTCAGGAAATTTAGATGCAATATATAACGATGCCAATTGGCGAGAACAGGCTGTTGGAGTTTAATTTTGATTCGAATTGGTCTATCCCAAAATTATGTTGTTGAGTCACAAGAACATAATTTTGGAAATTCAAATGACATTTATGGGGATTTCAGATTACGTTTCTAGGGAATGCTATTGTTTTCTACCAAGTTCGGTTGTTTAAAAATTGAATTTGAAAGTCCAAAACTGATGTCTACACTCCGTGGTTCAATAATTGGTTTATTCTTCAAACTTTTCTTTTTGCTAAACAACATAAAAAGAGATAAATTCTCTTAAAAAAACCTTGAAAGGAAACACAGTAGAACTCCACCGAATCAATTGGGACCGGACCCCATTCGGATAGTCAAAAATTTTAATGATTTGATTTTTTTTCCAAATAGTGTAAATTTTAATTATTTACTGTGTGTATATGTTGAATATGAGAAATGAATTTTTTAAAGAAAGATAGATTTTAATTAATTAAATGAAAATGCAACATTTGGATAGTCGGAGTTCGGGCAGTTGAAGTTCATCTGTATTTCAATATGGTGATCAGAATCAAATCAGAATTGAATCTTTTGTTTAAATAATGACAAATATTCATCTTACGTAAATCAAAATCATCCAAAAGTGCAAATCCGTCACTCCTCTCGAGTGAAGAAAGTCCCCCAAATCCTCTTATCCCTGATTATTTTTTTTCTCAAGGCTGACACTCGCCGCGTTCCATTTTCCATCCGTCTGGTCACTGCAGTAATCCATTTAGCAACTGGTTCGAAAAGCAAATCGAAAGGATGACGGGACAGCAGAAATAATGCGGTTTTAGCGCATCAGGCGGAAGACCTAGAGGTCCGCTTGGCCTTGGCGCGTATTAGCAAAAAAACAATATGCGTACGAAAGCTGAATATTGTCTATCTCTATAACAAGGTTCCCGCCTTTAAAATATTACATTTAATCTATTTTAAATATCAGTTAGTATAAACTTTATAACCCTTTTTTCCGTTGAAATCAATATTTTCTTTTATCTTGTATTTTTACTTGCTCATTTTAGCATTTTGCAATAGCAGTTAATTTTTTAAGGGAAGGATGTATCGAAAGTTGTTGTGAACTCCCAACTTCCGTTTGTCATATTGTGTCACTCATATCTCTATAGTAACGCAGCTCATACCAAATGTGTCATGTTTACGTAACTGCGACTAGAAGTAAACGAAATTTGGCCGTACATGACAAAAATTGGACGAATCTTGAATTTTCGTTGTTCGTGCTGTTTTAGGATAGTTATACTCCTTGTAAATAGAATAGGCGTCTCGGTCACCATAGCAACGCAATATAAATGTAATGGGAAAGGACTAGTAGTGAGCCGTCGATTCAAATTACACAGACTATAAATAGGTCTGTAAATGGTGCCAAACTTCTAACGATCATGAGAAATGGTAAAGAATTTTACTTATGCTGTTCATTGAACTCTTCATATATGAAATATTCTCTCTCTATCTCTATTATTTTCGGAAAGACTTGAGATATGCCTACCTAAAATCTTTTGATGTTAAAATACGGATATAGTTTTCATGTGTTTTTTGTGAATTAAAATTGAATCGTCAGATTTATTAGTATTATTTTTGTAAAATTAAATTTAAGTATTGGACTTGAATTTTCAAATTTAGGAAATATGATAGTGGGTGAGTATGATAAATACCTACCCCAATTGTTTTTTAATCTTTCAAATAGGACATGGACGAAATTGAAAAGTATTCTAGGAGTAAAATTCATCCTTTTCCAAAATACTTAGCCTGAAGAGGGGAGTCTAGACTTGTGTTGTCTGAGTGTTTAAAACTTTCACAACCCCAAAAGCCGTTCATAGCGTTGTAGCAGTATTGGTCATCTTCTTTTTTTAAGACCACATGTTTCTTAAGACGAATCTTCAGAATATTTTTAATAACTGGAAATGTAAGAAAATTCATAAACATGAATACATCATTCATGAAAAAGAGGGACACACTGTTTAAAAATGTTTGGTTCGTGTAATAATAAAATAAGCTTAAACTTTAAGAGAGATCCATCTCTAAGCATCTTCTCTGGCTGGAGTAAAGCTTTTAGAAAAAAATAGCATCCCCTTGAAAGAAACTGAAATTCCACTCGTATCTTTAATTCATTCACTCGTTTTTCATAAAGGAAAAACGTACAGTCGGAGTCAAAAAAACGTTACAGAAATTAAGTTACGGGATTGCAGGATTTCAATTTCAATAAATTCGTTGAATATAGGAAAAGATTGGCGAGAATAATATCTAATTTAAGGAAACATATTTGGCTGGTTATCCATGATTTGGCGCAGTTTTTTTTCAAATAAAAACGCTTTAAAATAGTAGTACGGTGGTTAGCGTAACGTCTTCGTAATCGGAAGTTCGCGGGTTCTATCTTCAATGCGGACCATTCGCAATGTCATTCCGATTGATGTTTAAATTCATTTACGGATGATCCAATCTTTGTGGAGGAGTATTCTTACCTGATTTTTTATTCAAAGCACTCAATCGTATTTCTTACCAGCTGTTAACGTTTCTTCCTAAATCTTAAAACATTTATTTAATAAAATTTACTTGAAACTCTGTATCTTCGACTATGATCATTAAAAAAATAATCAGCTCCGATAAGAAAGTAATTTTTTAAGGTATTTTTAACTTCACACTAGATAAAATATTTCATTTAAAGAAATTTTTTAATCAGAGAAATTTCATAAACATTTTTTTACCTAACTCATTCAGGCTAATACAAGTTTAAACATAATTCTTAGTAGTATTTCAGAACACTATTTAACTATTTTTAAAGTTCTTTTTAAATTAATAATAATTATAAATTCTTTTAAATCGTTGGGTAATGGAATTTTAGATAGACTGATTAATGTGAGCTCTACGGACATAGTAAAAATTAGTAGTAGTTTTGTTACGAAATTAAAAAAAATTTTTACTTTGGAGACTATTGGAATTGTACTAAGCAGTCTCGGGGGGTGGGGGACAAGCTATATTTCTAATATACAGATATTTGGGTAAGTTGCATAAGCGACGCTTATCCAGGATTCCGCTCAGGGCGAAGCAAGCAGAGTCGATCTTTCTCGTGTTTGTGGAGAACAATTTTAAAACCCTAGAAGACAGGCCAGAGTTTTGCTTGTAGACATAGGAATTCTAGGCATAGACATAGGAATTCTTCAGAGGGCTCAACTCTCTAAACGCCTCCTAGATACGGCTCTGAGGGATCTCTTATTTTTAATTTTGAATCCTCTTTGATTAATGTGAACACAAGTGATCCGAGTTTTTTTTCAAAATTTAACTTTTTGAAAATTAATTACCAAGACTTATGTATAAGTTATATTTACTCTCCTGATTTAGTGGGGTAGCTGCCCTCCCTGGTTACACCCTTGATGAGTTGAGGGACCTAGACTTGTGAGAACTAGAAAGGAGGACACCAATTTCCCCATTCTATAAGGTCGTCTCTCAATTCGTTCTCTTTTACCTCCCCTCTTCCCAAATTCCAGTTGAAACGTCCGCGCGGCCTCTAAAATTCCTAAAAAGTATTACACAATCCAATATAGCTTAAGCTTCATTGTTCACAACAGTGATAAGCCATCCCTCTTTCGTGATTCGTGACCATGAATGAGCAGCTACGGCTTGATCAAGCCATTGACAGGGTAGGTTTATTGCTTTACCTATTAAAGAAAGTTTTATTTAAAGATTGGTGAGAGATTTAATAAAGAGAGAAAGATTTAATATGTTTTAATTACTAGGTCACCACTTTATTATTAAATATTATTTTAATGATTCCTGTCTACATCTCACAGCAGGCATCCTCATCCAATCCCAAGCTGCATCCAGATGCAGTAATCGTTAGTACTCGGGGATAAAGAGGTATTCAGACGTCTCCATGCTGTTTCCATAATTCGTCCATGTTGTATACATGGGTGGAGTCACTGGAGGGAAATAAGCTCCCCCAGAACATTCCCGAATCATTAGGGTCAGCTTGACCGGCCAGGTTTCCAGGGTGTCCCCAGCATGGGCTTCACTTAGGGAGGCAGGAGGGGGCAACCGCCCCCAAGGTATCCTTTGTTATGTGAAAAATAGCTGAGAGTCATATGAAAATTATGTAACTTTCACAAAGAGCTTCGTGACTCGAAAAGTCTCAAAATGAGTTAAAACACTACTTTTAAGGGCCCCCAACCCCCCCTAATAGTTTTCTACAGTGCTTTACATTTAACAAATTCTATCGCTTTCCGGAAGCAGTTTCAGTTG
This sequence comes from Tetragnatha versicolor, assembly GCA_024610705.1. Lineage (NCBI taxonomy): Eukaryota > Metazoa > Arthropoda > Arachnida > Araneae > Tetragnathidae > Tetragnatha > Tetragnatha versicolor. Next base: position 4,338,939 of record JANDEH010000020.1, read on the forward strand.
GGGGCCCCAAAGAGTCTGAAAAAGGAAATAAAACACTAGTTTAAAGGGGCAATTTTCAAAAAAATTTCTGTGGAAGGACCCCCATAAAACTTTGATGTGTATTTATAACTGTTTTAGGACAAGTGTAACTCGACAAATTGTTTTTGATTATCAGAAATATAGGAGTTATGATATTCTACGTAGAATTAAATGAATTTTGAAGCTGAATTAAAAAATCTTTGCTTTTTATTTTTTTTCTTTACTAAAGGCGTTCATCAGAATCGTTTTCTCCGCAATTGTATGTGTATACAATTGCGAGGTAGCAGTGTGGATATAAGTTTAACGAGACTTACTTATTGTAAAAAAATATTCTCCTACAGACATATTGAATTTTCTGGGGAATTTTTTTAAAATTTATTTAAAAAAATTTTATTATAAAAATTTTAGATCGAATTAGATGAAAAATAAAGAATATTTATAAAAACTTCTACTGAATGAATCCAAACATCACACTCTAAAAAACAACAAAGCTGAAATAAGAATGGATTTTGCAAATACATTTTTACTAAGTTTGGAAAAAAAACTACAGGAATAAAAGATCCCCTAATGTCAGAAATAGAAAACATTTGTGGGAGGATTGTAAAAAAAGGTTATCCCAATAGAAAATAAGATGAAAAAGCTTTTAAATACCCAATAAAAACTAAATATATAATTTATAATCACTGATTTTAATAACTTCTAACTCTTGAAAATGATAAAATTAGCACTAAAGTAGCAGGTAACGTTTAATTCGACTTAAACTATACAACACCAGCGCTCTAACCGTTACGCCATAGGGATTCACATTGAGAGACGCAAATATTAACAAATAACTAAATATTTGGCTTAGTTTTGTTGGTTGTTGTAATTTTAACACGTGGCAAACCTTTGGCGATCGGTATTGGCGAAATATTTTCAAACCTATTTTCCTACCGTGCACACGGGGTTAATGTCTAGATTCCTCTTAACAGTCCTTGTAACGTTTTTTTACTCCGATTGTACTTTCTTGTCTCTTAACCTTAAGATTATTGTAAACTTCCATAAGGTCTGTAGCATGTCGAAGTAATGAAGAATCGCCAATTTTTAGAAATCCATACATTTATATAGGCTTACAAAATTTTTTTGGGGTCCAGCCTAGGATTAACGTTTTAAATCTCTCCAAATTCTTAGAACGAAGATTTATTAAACTTAATTTCCACTAGACAATATTTTGTTTTGTTTCAAAAATGGTTCATTTGTTTAATTAGACCACACTAAAAAAGTTCTGAATGTTAAACACTCTTACAAACGTTTAAAAATAGGTATTGAAAGCCTACTTTCATTTTACCTTATTACATTTATTACTTTTACTTTACCATCTATTAAATATCCTTTGCCATTGAAAAACACATAACTTAATGCTCAGATTTAGAATTTTCCACTTAAGTTAATCGAACGTTTTTTTCACTTTTAACCTTTACATTTGTAACTACTACTACTACTGGTCAAGAAACGAGCCAACCTTCTTTGTTTTTCTCTTCCTCCCTTCCATCATTAAGCCCATGTAAGCTCAAACTAACAATGTAATCCATTTTAATAATTAGGAAGAAAGAAGAGGGGGGAAGCGTACGCCATAGTTAACGAACGCTCATAAATTAATATCATGTCGTGACCGGCGTTCCAATTCCCCATTTTTCGAACAAAGGAACAGAAAAAGGGAGAAGAAGAGAGATCCCTTCTGGAACAAGTTCCATCAAGGGGCTTCCACCGATGCCAGTTTTACATTCCCCAACTTTCCTTTTTCGATATCGTCTGGATTACAGACGAGACACTCTGTGGGGTTTCTTTTTAATAGGTTATATAGGTTTGTAGACCGCTCCTCCTAATGGCGCTTTTTTCCCTTCCTAAAAGAAATCGTGAGAAGCTCACACCATGTAATAGAACTAATAATACTTACGAAGCCCGTTTTTGCCAGACATCTCATGTTTCCTCTTTTTGAATCATTTTTTATAGTTTCAATCGCAAAGTGGAGGAAAATAATTGATTAACGCATTAAACGTCATCATGACAACAAAAACGTATAGCTTTGATCCATTTCCCTAGAAAATTATTTTTCCTTTCAAAAGTGTTCTTGGGAAAGGGCTTAAAGGTCATCCTTAAATTGCAGCTCAGAAAGTTTAGTGATATTTTCGTTCCAGATATGAGCATTTATTCTCGTTTCGTCGGTCAAAAGTTCTTTCTCTAAAATAAACTTTCGTGCTTTATTAGGTTTTAAAAATATTAAAAAAATAAATATTTTAACGAATTTTTAAGTGTTTGGATCTGTGCTAAGCTAAAGTAAAAAAACTCTGTATTGCATGTGTAAAGTTTTTTCCAGTAAAATAAATGTTTAGAATACAATTTAGGTCTGTCGGTATAAGAAAAACTTACGTTTTATGTTATCGATTAAACTTATTTTCTTTGTGAAATAATAAATGTTATTTGGGTTTGGCTATTTTAATATTAAAATCACTTTCATTTCAATGTTGAAATAAACATTTTTTGAAATTAAATGATTCTACATAAATTTTGGCATTGGGTAAAAATGCTGCTTCTGCTTTTAATTTTTTACTCATACTAGGGAACTACCTTTAGGGAACTACCAGCTCGCTATTGCTCACCAACCCCCTTGAACTGCTTACGCAAGGCCTTTCGGATCGCTTCGCGAACACCACAAAATAAATTGTACGACAGTTTCTTGCTGTTAACTGCAACCTTATCCGTAATCCAGAAAAATGAAAATATTTTTGAATTGAGAATTTATTTAGAAATTTTGAAGACTTATATTGCACATAGAGAGATTATTCATCTTTCAGCAAAAACATTACTAAAACCTAAGCATGAAATTACTAGTTTTTCGTATACATAGTTCGTCGTAACAACTCCAACAATACATAACAACAAATAACATACGACAAATTTTGATGGTAAATGTTATCATCACCTTTACCCATATTCCACATACACATAATACGTTGTTACCTCCCTCAATGTATCAACCTACGAAACCTTTAGAAAGTTACTATTTTGTAAGATATTCCATGATTCCGAATTGTATGGGAAAATGGATTTTTTTCTCACCTCCCTATCGGTGCCCCCTGTTTCTACTTACTCCCTCCCCTTCGAATTCTTTTCCAGACGCAGAAAAAATGTCCCGAGAAAGAACACCCATGGCACAGGGGACCTTTCGGTACCTCCCTGTCAACATTCTTTTCGTGTGACGTGGGAACAGCTCTTTGCTGCTAGTTGTTATATTTTTACGTTCTGTCTGGGGAGTCCAACATTACTATCTGTCTTGTTAAAAAATAACACAGGCGTTTCTCAAAGTAAAATGGGCAGAAATGATACTTTTAACAAACGAATATACGTCTAACAGCTTTTTTAAGACATGGTTTAAATACTCTAAGATAGCTAAACACATTTTATTCATAGCTGTATAATTGAAATCAAAATAGCTTAATTTTTTTGTAACTTTTGCTAATGATATCATGTAGCTTTTTTAAAACTGATTTTAAATTTAAGAATTGTTTTTTTAGGTTTTTCTTTTGTAGATCTTAAAGTTTTTGGGGTGCGTTCAAAACTAATCCTCCCTTTCACAATGAAATTGTGCTTGAAGATAAATGAAATGAAGTTTAGACTTATGTTTAGTTATTTTTTTAATTCTTAAAAAATAATTTTAATGAAAATTTATAAAACTAGGGAGCTACCGCCCCCTGCTCGCTATCGCTCGCCAACCCCCGTTAACTGCTGACGCAGGGCCTTTCGGATCTCTTCGCAATCCCCACAAAATCCTGCTCACTAAAATTATTTATTTATAAAACATTCGTTATAACAATTAGTAGAAAAAAACGTCAACCAACTTTCCAGAAGCACACTCCCTTAAAAGTTAGAATATTTATTGGTTGTAAATTACCAATAATTTAATCAAAACGTTTTCCTTGAAAATAGCCATCAAGTCTGCTCGTAACTATTGTTATTCAATATTTACAAAAACGTTCAACAATGAATCTGTTAAATTTAATTTAAGTACCTACTAACTCGTCAAAATGTCAGTGTTTTATCATTCAAGTTTTAGTTTTTAAACCGACTTTTTAAACAATACAATTTAAGCTATTGAAAATAGTAAGAGAAAAAATCTACATTGCACTCAATGTTTACAAACAATAAATTTTGGTGTGTGAAATTCTATACTTTAATAGTATATCTGTAAGTTTCTGGAAAACTCTTATCAGTCTTTTAAAAATATTTAATTTAGAAAGTACATATTTTGAAGCGCATTTTTAAAGCGGGAAAGGAATTATTTTCATCGTTAATGAATAGCGTCGGTTGGTCATTGTGATTGGAGGTATAATAAATTGTACGACAGTTTCTTGCTGTTAACTGCAACCTTATCTGTAATCCAGAAAAATGGAAATATTTTAGAATTGAGAATTTTTTTAGAAATTCTAAAGGCACTTTGCACAACCTTTAAAAGAATCCGAACAGTTTGATACCAAAAACATGTTATACGGATCAGTAATTAAAAAGCCTTTCTCTGGAAACCATTTACAAAAACTTTTTTTTAGAATAGAGAGAAACCTAATAATGTTTATATTCAAAATTAAATTATTTTTAAAAAGATCTACAACTTTTATTGAAAGAACAAATTTCAACTTCTGCTACAGCATACTTCTAACCGTAGTTGGAAAAAAAACATAAAATCTTCACTTATCACTGTACGAGTAAAACTATGATTTTATTTCATTGATATTGCAAAAAATTGGTTAAAAAGAACTTATTGTTTAAGTTTTTTTTCACAACTTTGTTAAATCACAGATACTGTGCTTTGAAGAGCAACATTTATTTATTTATTTTGTAATACTGCAGCCCATCAAAGGGCCAAGCAGGGGGTTACAAAACAAGAAAAAACAATTCAAAGAAAATCTATACAAGTACACAAGAAAACAAGGCCAATTAAACACACCAAAAGAGCAAAGATACAAATTATAAATATTCTTTAAGTTTGGAAACAAAAGAACCCTCAGACTCGGAACGGACAATCACATATGGTAGCTTATTCCACTCTTCAATTGTACGTGGAAAAAATGAAAATTTAAATATGTCGGTCCTACAAAAATATGGCTGAAACTGAAAATCATTTGTCTGCCTTAAACTCCTAGTGTTAATTTTAGTCTGGAAATAATCATGGAAAATATGATATTTGCCATGATATTTATATCTATGATTACGGTTTAGACTTTATTAGTATAAGATTTAAAATGATAAATAACCAATAAATAAGGATCATTAAAAGGATAGCATCAAATGGACAAGCATTGCCGTTCATCACGGCTGTAGTTGGTCGACAATATTTGTATTTGTATAAATAAATACCCAAACTATCATGCTTTTGTGAAAAAGTAATTAAAATATTTAATTAATTTATTCAAAAATAAATACGCTAACACCATTTAAAACAAATTAAAAACTAAAAGAATGAGTATGTGTTATTCTTCCAGAGGGGATTTCAAGTTAACCAATTATTTCCTATTCTTGGGTTCAAAATTAATCTTTATAAACACCCATGTAAAAATGATAGTAATGTTTGCATACTGGAATAGGTATTTTACATCAAAACTGAATAACATATTATAAAACATAATATAAAACATGTGTAACACGAATAAGGTTTATTTGAAGGCACGCCCTATATAAAAACAGTCTTAATTAAAGTATATTTAGATAACTAAGGAATGTATTAAGGAATGCGTTCTTAAAGCGAAAGAAAACGTTTTCCAAAAATTACCCCTGTTTGATATTAAGGGTTTTCTTAAAGTTTATTTGTCAAGTTTTAAGTTTTTAAGGTTTTCTTAAGCTAAAGTCTTAAATTTTTTCTTAACATAACATGAAAACTATTTTGATTAAAAGTTTAGTCTCCCCTTGGATGATAGTCATATCAAATGAGTCTAACTTTTCTGTGTATTTCAAATGCGTATGCTTCAGAAACAAACAAATTTTCTTTAAGGAAAGAGAATATTCAAATATATCGTCGTGGAAGATGCAATACAGCACATCTAACATCGGAAAAAGACACAGTTTGATGTAGTTGTCGATTGTTTCAATTGGCAGTGAAATAAATAGCCAAATATGGTTTCGTATGGTTGCTGCTTAAATCGAGTCAAAACCAACACCAGCACATTTATTCATCACCGAAGTTAAGCACTTCCAGGTACGGGCAATACTTGGGAGGGTGACTACTTCGGAACATCGCTTTCTAATAGAATTTCGCGTTCTCTTGCCCACATCGAGCATTTTTCTGCTTTTCAGAAAAGAATAGCTATCATTTATATTAATTTTCTCTATCATAGATAGATAAAATAAACATTTTTATTTTTTTTGTAAATAAGCACTTTTTTCGTTATTATCAGAATTAATTGTTTGATAACTTTATTTTCAATACAATTCATTTGGGAAAATTTTTCTTGCCTCTTATCGTTGTATAAAGCAAAATAAATCATAGGAACATAAAAAATTACAAAACTGTATACATTTTACTTACATTTTAATCACAATAAAATTGTAGCAGGTTAGGTACCACGACATAAAATAAAGCATGCTTTATTTGCATTATTCGGGAACTTTACAAAGCTAATTAAAGGAAAAATAGGTACATGTAATAAAAAAGTAACACATAATCGAAGATCCAGTAATATCTTTTTTAAATTAGTTTAATCGCAGAATCGCATTCAAAATAAACCAATATCTTTCACGCTCTCAAACGGTTTCATCGAGATTGATTCTCTAAATATCAGATCATGATCTTTGGATCTATGACAGATCATGAAAGATCGGCAACTTTTTTCTGACCAATGTGAAAATGTGTCAAATCACGGCTTACTAGAGCTATAAAGATGTTTTAAAAATTCTTTTAATACTTTTAGGTGCGAAGCCTGATCAAGTAATCAAATATCTAAGCATCAATTTCTGAAAAAATTTTGGTTTACAAAAAAAGCACAGCCATATTAAAACCGCCAAACGAAGTCACGAAAACAGTTTGGCGAGAAAGAGGATTGGAATACTAAAGGTGCTTCAAATGTTAGATGTGCCTTATTGCATCTTCCACGACGATATACAGATGTAATAAAACACTATTGAAATTAAAATAAACTAAAATTTAAAAGTATTAGTTAATTTTCAAAGCAATTTTTAGAAAATATATGCTTTAGAAAGCAACAAGTTATAAATCATATTATCATGTTATGTGTTTAATCGAATAAAACAAATGGAAGAGCAAAATAAATTTAAGGGGGGTTATCAAAATAAATTTTCAATTCAATCAAAGTAATCTTACAATAATTTCTATCTTTATTCTTCAGTAAATAATTAAAAGTAATAAAGTTTAAATAATTTTTTTTAACTTTTTTGTAGGGATTTCTTCTTATTGCTTATAATAAAACTGCAACTGTTCCTTAACTCTATGATCCATTCTATCCATCACTAGAAGCTTTACAAATAACAATGCTTAGGTTTTAAAGATGTATGTTTCTTTTGCATTGATATTTACGCATTCTTATACCTTAAATAATACATACTATATCCCCATTTAATAAAAAATTTTGGGTAGGTATTGGTACTTACGTATTATTAATCTTTACAATGGGAAAATTTCTAAGGACACTGAAACTGACGAATAAATACTTTTACACATTCATAATGTAAACAAACACGAATTGAGATTTAAGAACTTAACTGTCATTCAAGAACATCGTTTGAGTTTCAAACTAATAATAATAGGTACTATTCTTTAGAGTATTTATTAAATAATCTATAAATAGCACTTACATTTAAAACATAATAAAATTTTATTTTTTAAATTTCTACTACATTTCAAAAAAAATTACTTTTAAAAATTTTTAACTTTGCTATATTACTTTTTATTATTAATAATTTAATCTCAAAGTAAAAAAAGAACTACTACTAATAATTTTCATGAAATCTTCCTGAAATGGAATCAATACCAATACAAACGATAATCACGCCCCATTCTATGTCGACGTATTTTTACTGTAAAAATCCAACGTATTTGAAGGTAATTAAATTGTTTCGTAAGTAACATGAAAATTTATTTTTATAAACAACCAATTACAAAATGCTGTTCTTAATTTAGAAACATTATTAATCAATAATAGATATAATTACATTGTTTTTAATACAAATTAAGTCGACCAACTACAGGAGTAAGCCCAGCAAGGTTGGTCCAGTCTTTTTAACTCAAACTACCGGAATCCCAGTAATGTTAAGTTGCATTCTACAAGTTTGTGTGTGATTTAAAATATCAACGGCAAAGATAAGTTTTTGTTGTAACCTTTAAATATTGGCATAAAATCCTTTATATTTTTTACCTTAAAGGAAAAATAAAGGGTATTCGTAAAATATATCTTATAAATAATCTTTTAATGTTATATAATCAGTGTTTTCTTTAATTATGATGTGCAGCTATTTGTGATTTATTCATTGTTTTAATAAGGAATGTTCGAATGTGTTTTAAGATACTTTTTTTTGTACAACTTTTTTGTCCTAATTTTAAATTTGTAACAACTTCCATCTCAATCGTTTTTATTGCTTGTTTCATGGAGACACTGATTTTATCAATTGTAAACAGAATATTCTTATTAAATATTTGGTATTGACAAAATATTAAAATAGATTAATTTTTAATTACATAAATTATAATAACATTGATAAATTTTGTTGGTGTGTGGTTTTATTACTAAGTAGAGTTTGATAATGCTTTTAAATATCAATCAGAACTTGTTTTGCTTTGGGAATAGTACCGTTTCTTTTAGATACGTTTCTGATCCTATACCTGATTCGTAATTTGGAGGTTTTAATTAAAACTTAATGTAATCCATCTTAATAGTAATACATTAAAAAGTGATTCACAATTCATTCATTCATTGTGTTATAATACAATTTTCAAAAATGTTTTAAAAATTTTACGAATTCCTTCAAAATTCATCCCGTGAACCCTTCACAATAAGGAAATGGTATGGTAATTTGACGCTTCACACTCTGAGACTTATAAAAACGACATCTGTAGCTGTACACATTTCCGGACCAGTTTCGTTCTGTGCATATTCAAATGAAGATAACCTCAATCGTTATCGAAATATATCTGGTGCATGATTTGTGCATCGTCCTCCGATCTTGAGAATTTATTTATACGCACCGCGTATTCCAAATTCGTATTCTCTCTCTCGTTAATATGCATATAGAGGGAGCATTCGGTGCGAAACCAACCTTGTTCCAGAAGCTTGTCATATTCGGGTTGACGCTAAGTTATGACGATATAGTGTTGTTTTCCACACTTTCGCCTTCTGCCCATTCTTTGCGGAGTCGTTTCTTTTGAAAGTATAAAAAGGCTTTAAGTCTTCATTTGAGCCGCTCAGAATGAAATGGCGTAAGTCCACACAGAATGTATGTATTTTTGATTTCTAGACAGTTTTATGTGAAGGCGCCTGTGTTGTTCATTTTTGAGGTTGCTCTTACACTGTTAAAAAAAGAGTTCAACCTTTCACCAGTTTTGTGGTGAAAGGTTGGTCAATTTCACCACAAACGTGGTTCAAATTCGTTGCAACCGAAATGTAGCGAAAATTTGAACCTTGTTTTCGGTGCATGCACCGAAAACTTGATAAAAAGCACCAAAAACAAGTATTGGTGCTTTGAAACACCGTTGAAAGTTTGGTTGAAGTTTTGGTGTTTGAAAACACCGAAAATGTGGTTCAACTTTTCGAGATATTTCGGTTGAAACTAATTTGAACCACGTTTGGGGTGAAAGGTTGAAATTTTTTTTAACGGTGTACAAGCTTATTACAGTAAAGCACCGTTTATACGTCTCTCATTTATACGTCTTTTCATTTATACGCCGTTTTACGTCGGTCCCTTGAAAGACGTATAAACGGTGCTTTACTGTATTATATTGGGTTGTCCCATAAGTTCTGTTACTTTTTACGAAGTTTTGTCTTTGAATTTTTTTTATGAAAAACTGGTAATAGATGGAAATTTCAAACAAAGGGGATTTTGATATATTATGTATATTTATGAACATAATGTGTGATTTTGGTAGTTCTCGTGATGTTATGTCCTTTCAAAATGGCGGTTTGAAAAAAAGACAAAAAACGACGATTTTCGCGTAATTTTTTTCTTTTGTTTAAAAAACTAGGAAGAACTCATAATTCATGGCTAAAAAAAGTTTTACTGTAAATTTCAAATGTTTAGATTAAGATGTCATAGTTTCAAGATGATTCGATAAGTTTAAGGTAGGAAATTTTGGTTTTAAAATTTCATATATTGGTAATTTCACGTGTTTTTTAAAGCACATCTATTGTTTTTCTAAGCAGCTGGTATGAAGCAAATTAAAGGCAGATGTTTTTTGAACCATAATGCTTGTTTCAACGGTTTAAACATTGAAAGCCTCTTTTCATAATATAGTTGAATTGATTTATTTCTAAATTCCAAGGAGTGGTTTTTATTGTAGTGTTTTCCTATGAAGCAAATAATTGCTGTGTTCGCTTAGCATAAGTTTAGAGCGAGTGTAATTCTGATAAGCCAAAACGTTGCGCGTTTGAATTGTGCGCACTACTTTCAGAACTTAAGTTGAGATATAATTTAATATACTGCATATTTTGAATACTTGGGTCTTTCGTAAGCTTTTTCAATGATTTTGATGCTTTTTTTGTGAAAATTTCTTTGAAATGACTAACATTACTGAGGTAAGTTTGTTGCAATAGATGTTATGTTTGAGACCAAAATTTCCTAAGTTAAACTAATCGAATTATCTTGAAACTATGACATCTTAAACTAAACATTTCAAAAAAGTAGTAAAACTTTTTTTAGCCATGAATTATGCGTTCTTCCTAGTTTTTTAAACAAAAGAAAAAAATTACGTGAAAATCGTCGTTTTTGGTCTTTTTTTCAAACCGCCATTTTGAAAAGAAATAATATCAAGAGAACTACCAAAATCACACATTTTGTTTATAAATATACATATATCAAAATCCTTTTTGTTTGAAATATCCACCTGTTACCAGTTTTTCATAAAAAATTTTCAAACACGAAACTTTGTAAAAAGTAACAGAACTTATGGGACAACCCAATATTAAAATTTCGGCTGAAGAAACTACAATATTAGTGAAAGATATGAAAAAACTTAAATCCATGCTACCTCAAATTTTATAATTTGCACTTTCACCAGCTGTCATCCCTATGTCAATAGTTTTCACATTTCGGTGAATCCTCCCCCAATTTCGATGTCACACTTTTGAGACTAATATCATTAACACATTTCAAATAGTGCTTTTATTTTCCTAAATTGAGATTCAGAAACCCTTTACAGCTCTTAAAAATCCCAGTTAGCATTCAAAAAATGCTTCAGTAGTGAAAAATGTTATGAAAACCCCTTTACGAAATTGCTCTCCATGTTTTTATCAAAAGCTTAAACCACTTTTTGTAATGTAAGCCTGGTAAAAGGTCACTCTGACTGATTAACATTTTTATGACATCCTATGAAGTGCATAAATAAGCCGTTAATCGTTCATTTTGAGCATTTTCTCTTACGACATTTCACTAAAGAAGGTTAGTTACTGTTTCTCTATCCATTATTTTATATTTTGGAAGAGAAATATAGGCAATCCCTGGTTAGAAGCCGATGGAATATTTAAAATACTATCGTCATATAATATACGTTTTATGCTTATTTATGGCATGTTTATGATGCAAAATTCATTGGGAGAAAAAAGTTATCTAATTTGTAATATTCTGGGTAAAGGATTGTAAATCATTGATGTTAGCTTTTTTTAGGCCGCTATTTATGATTTTCGTCCAATTATAAGGATTGAAACATTACGGTGATTTCAGATTTATTTTTGTAGAAAATATAGCGGATAGTTTAGCAGCAAAGATATTCAAAAGACAGTAACTTAATAATACTAAATCAACTTTACATGGAGTTGAAATAGCTTAACATTTTTATTTGTAGTTTTTCCCCTTTGTAAACACAAAAATTTAAATAGGTGTAAAAAAACCTTGTTTTATACTTGTACAGATGTTTTTAATAACATTGTAAAAGATATATGTCAGCTTTTTAAATAATATCTAACCTTGCAGTTGTAGTTGTTTATTTTTGTGGTAGAAGTTTAGAAAACCTTTGAATGTAACTACTTTTCTCTGATTATATTTTTCCAATTATATTCAATGCGCTAATAAAATCTAGAAAAATCTTTTCAGAAACTTGCATCCATCCATACTTTGTGTATAATTAGCATTATACTTGCTTAAGTCTCTTGGAACAATATGATACAACGGATTAAACTTTTATAACAACTCTAGAGGAAAGAATTTTTTTGCTACAGTTTCGAGGCGTAAATGATTCTTTTTAGTAGTTAGTCTTTCAAGTGTTAGTTAAGGATCATCGTCTTTGTATAAAGAACCTTGATTATCATCACATCTCAACCCATATTTGTTATCACGTTTCCCGGTTGATTAAAGCCGGCGACCTACATCGATATTAATAGAAAACGAACTCTCAATTTTTTTCATTGGTTTTTCATCTCGTAGACGGAACATAGTGGGTGTGAGGAGACAATGGATGAAACTTTGAATCTAACCCGTAATTGAAACATTTGTTTGAACAGCTCAGACGTCTAGTGTTTGTTGAGCTTAAAATAATCTCTCAAGACACGGTTGCATGTTGCATACTGTTTGCGTAGAGTGGTCGTCAGGATTTCAAATGTATCTTTTTAGTGTAATTTTTAACCCCTCTATTTAGGTTTAGTTAGAATTATTTATTTATTATTTAGTTTTATCGTCTTTACAAATAGAGCAGTGGCGTCGACAGAAAAAATTAAAATTAAGAGGGGGATATGGGTTAAATTTAGTTAATTCCTATGGAAAAGAAAATTTATTGATTCGAATGAATTTTTATTATTTTTATTTTATTATTTTGAATTTTTATTTTATGGAAATGTTTTTGTTTCACTTTTGCAATGGCAATTGAAAATTATTGCTAGGTCCCAAGATTTTTCCATCTTTCTTATTGCGTTTTTAGACTTCTTTGAACTTGTGTAATTATTTCCATAACCTTTTCTTAAAAAATAGTTTTATTGCAATCTGAATAAATATATACTCATGTTCATGCTATACTGGTTGTTAAATTAGATGCTAAAGGTAAATAAAGGTATAATAATTAGATAAAAGGTGCATTATATCATATCAAGTATTTTCATCTACTATCCAATAAGTTATAGGTTCGTAGACGATTTTGAAATAATTTTCGATTGAAATTTCTGTCTGCAGTTTTCATAAACTTCTCTTTTGTAAAATTTGCAATAGTTTCAACACGTTCGTGTAATCACACGCATAAAAGTCTAATATACCTATAGATGTTTAATTCATAATTTTATATGTTTAGATCTGTTTCATTGATGAATCAAATTATCTTTACTATTTGACAGTTCAAGTTATTAACTTTGTAACCATTTTAACTTTTGACCTTGGTCAACTTAATATTTTAATTTGTAACTCTAAAACAGTGAATGATTTCGTTTTTCCGGGAAGCATACTCGTGTGCAATAATAACAGGGACTAGTGAATTCTGTATCCCAGCCTCATAATCAATCTCTCAGTCTTTAACCTTGACTATTTTTCAAACCTTCTGTTAGGTAAGTTATTTTGGCCTTAACCGTTTATGCCCTTCTCACGTGCAGTTGAATTTCCATTCCGAAATAATAATGTGGGTTGGCAACCTGCCCGTCTAGAGGGACAAATCGAATGGAATTGTGATAAGTTTTCTCTTTCCCTCTGTCCTTTTCCGAGTCTCTTTTCCATACTATTCGAGCGTGATTCTACCTTGCCTCACGTACAGTTTCGTTTTTGATGACGAATCACTCAAACTGCGATTGAGTCGTGAAGGTTTTGGTGAGTTTGTTTCTGCTGCAACATCGGTCTTGCATAATTTCTGATAAGTAGAAAGTTCATTAATGAAATGCTGTGCAAATAGGTACAATGAAGGTTAAAAAAACAACATTCATTGTAATTTTTATTCCACTGACGAAGAGGATCCAAGTATCCCCGAGACTTAAGTCTGTTTTTAACTTTTATTTATGTGCAAAATAAAAAAACGTTGTTTTCTTAACCTTCAATGTAGAAAGTTTGTTAAAATTTTTGTTGAATTAAAAGCATAAGCTTTCATAAAGATTGTGGTGGTGATTGAAATCACACAAACAAAACTGTGATTGAGCCGTGAATGTTTTCGATCGTAACCGCAACATTATTCTTGTGGAAATTACTCATCGTGCAGTATAAACAATGTGAGCTTGTCTGGAAACAATATTCAATTCATGGAAAGATAATTAGTATGAGGTTAATTTATTCGTTTTAATTTTTAATTGATGTTTTGGGGTATATACGCTAATGTTCTGAGACTCCAAGAAGGAAAACTAAATATTAAAAACGGTTTACTTTTTTATCACTTTAGCAATAAAAAAGATCCATTTCTTTTTTATCACACCCACTGCATTGTATTCAGTTACTAAATTGCAAATCATTCATCAAAATTTTACCAAAAATTAGTAATCATTAAAACTAAAATTTGCTTCATATAGTTACTGAGGAATTAGATAAAAAATAATTTTAAATATTTACTTTACCTTGAAGACTTTAACGGAAGTTTGTTTCTTGCATTGTGACCATTTTAATTTTAAAAATTTTTATTTCAAACTTTTACTGCTTATACGAGGTTAATAAAACCGAAAACTCACATAGTGGTCACTTTTCAAGTAAAGTTTTCTGTGTGTTTAGGTCACGTAACGTATCTAGTTAAAATATTAAAACTTTTCTATACAGCTTTTCAAAGAAATAGAGGGGGATTCAGTAGTTTCTCAGCCGATGTTGGTCAGCGTTACCAAGTAGACACTGAAGGGGGAGGGCTACTTTCGTCCCCCAAAGGAACATCATCCCACCCGCCACGACCTGCTGAATATGAATAATAGAGAGAGGATCTTATGAAAAAGTAGATGCTAAAGTGCAAAAACATGTTGAAATGCAGAGAATGGCTAAAGTGCAAGGAGGTGCTGAAGAATAAATAAATGAATGTTGAAGAAAAAGGGGTGCTAAAGGGCAAAACAATCTGTTTAAAGGCAAAGATATTTTTGATGGAGAGAGGCTAAAGCGCTAAGAGATGCTACAGGGAAAAATGATATTCAAGAGCAAAAAGATGCTGAATAGCAAAGATATACTGTTTAGCAATGGGTGCTAAAAGGCAAAGAAATGATCTGTAGAAAGGATTTTTCTGATAACAGAAAGATATTGAACAGCAAAGAGATTCTGAGGAGCTCAAAGGATGCTCAGAAGCGAAGAGATATAAGGCAAATGTAGACCGTGAATGAGGATTTTTCAGGCAAATTGGTCCCCTGATTTCTTCAAATTGGAGACCATTGATATACAAACTACGTAATTTTGGTGCAGGTTCGTTTTATTTTGTATAACTCTTTAACCCTTTATGCCCCAAATTATTTTCCTCATCCTCATCCAAAATATGTCAAGTTTACGTTTCTGCAACTATAAGTAAACTGAATTTGGCCTTACATGACGAAAATTGGACGAATTTGGAACATTGGGAAGTGGGACTTACAAGTCCCGTCG
Organism: Tetragnatha versicolor; assembly: GCA_024610705.1. Taxonomy (NCBI): domain Eukaryota; kingdom Metazoa; phylum Arthropoda; class Arachnida; order Araneae; family Tetragnathidae; genus Tetragnatha; species Tetragnatha versicolor. The sequence continues at coordinate 4,354,653 of JANDEH010000020.1, forward strand.
GGACATAAAGGGTTAAGTCCTAATTAAGAGACAAGCAAACATGCATACACAAATTCCCTGTTCTTAAATATGCCCCCCCCGTTTCTTCAAATTGCCATCGGTGAGGCCTGATCCCAAATTTGAGAAATGCTCCATTAAAGTATCTATTGGTTACAATTATATCCACCCCACGAAACTAAATTCCAGATACGACCCTGAGGTGCCCCATGATGGATACGTTCCAAACAAGCGGCTTCCTGAAAGGAGACCGTCCATCCCGGAGAAAGGTCCAGAGAGAGGAGAGTCTCGCGCGCGTCTAGGGCAGTGGGTCAAGGTGCGTTTGACTTTCGCTTTTGTTCCTCTCAGAGAGCAACGAACTCCGCACGTGACGCGCTATCGATTGCGCGAGCGGCCTTCTCTCTGCTTCCTCTCTACTACTCCCATATAATAATAACGTGCGAAACTCTCGGAATACTACTACTACTACATTACTGCTATATTGGTCTGCGGACTCGATAGGAGATTTTGACTTAACTGAGAAAACTAGTCGTTCCTTTATGACTTGTCGACAAGGTGGTAGTGTTTACTCTGATGATACATTCAGAATGATGAAGAACTAAAAACGCTTTTTTTTTCGTTTGTTCTTATAAGGGGGTTTTCCAAGATATAAGAATTAATTCTCGAGATAATAGTAAAGCTACAATTTTAGGAGACTCTCACAATTTAAGTCACCAAAATTTTCAGGGGTTTTATTCCCTTAAGTTGACAAAAGTTGTCACGTTTCAGTGACATTGATTGTGATGTCGCACTTTTGAAATTAAAATTACGAATAAGCTAGCTATTATTTTTTTTACTCACTGTTAGCAGTGGCAAAGTTGCTCCTTTGAAGATTGTAACATCAGTGAAAAACATTTAAAAGTGCGATGTCGGAAATCTTTGAATCTCCCTCCTGTGTCACACTGCACTGCATCACACATTTAGAACTCGAATTTTAACCTTTTCAATAAAGACCTATTGTCTCAGCTGAGGAGACGCAAAATTAGACGTGGACTGTATTGAAAATTAAAAGAATACAACTTGGTATATTTAAGGTTCATTTATTGAAATGTCGCGAAGAGAACGGGAGCCTGCTTCCGACGCGGTGCGATGCGGGGTGAACAAGTATCGAAGTGAGCGAACTAGCCCGTTGGGGGGTAGCGAGGGAGAGCAGACCCCCTACAACAACGTCCCACTGGGCAAGCGCGCAGCGCCATCCAGCGGGAGTAATGGTAGGCAAAATTGTACATACCCCCGGCCTTGAAGGACCGGAGGGAATTCAAAAAAATCAATAATGATGGTTATACTAAGAAGGTACTATAAACTAATTCATCATGCATTAGACCTTAATTTGGTTAAGAAGTAGCACTTAGGTGGTTAGACACACCTTAATTAACGAAAAAAAAAAGTTAAATCTTAAGTAAATCTAAATCAGAGGTAACACAAATATGCACAGCACTAAAAAAGTTGTCTTGAATAAGTAGGTGATGATGGAAGAAGGTAAAACACATAAGCAAATATCATTAGCATAAAAAACACTATGAAAACTGAGACAATTAAGCTTCAGTCGGTATGATGCACAGTTTGCTAATGGGTCGTTGAAATTCGTTATGGCCTGAAGAAACAGTCACGACCCTTACCTTTCCATCGCTACCTGGGTGGACCTGTGTAATACGACCCACCTTCCACTGGGTAGGAGGCAGCAATTCATTTTTAATAATAACGAGATCCCCTACTTTTAAGTTAGGAGAGGGTCTCAACCACTTCGCGCGTTTTTGCAAGGTGGCGAGATACTCGAGTGTCCATCTTTTCCAAAAGTGTTGTACAGTCTTTTGTACAAGCTGCCAACGGGTAAGGCGGGGGGTGGCTACGTCGGTAACATCCACCTCAGGCAAGCCAATGAGGGGAGCACCGATTAAAAAGTGGCCAGGTGTTAAGACCTGGGGATCATTCGGGTCGCTTGATAACACACAGAGGGGGCGGGAGTTGAGGCAAGCCTCAACTTGAGTAAGGAGTGTTGAGAACTCCTCATAGGTGTAGATGGCAACACCCATTACCCGCCTGAGGTGGAACTTGAGGGATTTCACACTGGCTTCCCACAATCCACCAAAGTGAGGAGCGGAGGGAGGGTTGAATCTCCATTCAATACCCTCATCGGCAGAGAAACGAGCGACATCAGACCCCTGTTCAACATTGGATATCGAGCGGTAGAGATCTTTGAGCTCTCTGCTGGCTCCCTTAAAGTTGGTTCCACAATCACTGGTAATCTGAGCTGGCTTCCCCCGTCTAGCGATGAATCGCTTGAGAGCAGCGATGAAAGCGGTAGATGTTAAATCACTCACCAGCTCCAGATGTACCGCCTTTGTGGTAAAGCACACGAAAACCGCCACGTAGCACTTAAACGATTTAGTACCCCTGCCAGCCCGCGGCTTGTAAAGATATGGACCTGCATAGTCGGTGCCAGTACTTGTGAAGGGACGACTGGGCTGCACCCGGGCAGGGGGTAAATCCCCCATTAACTGGGAGCACAACTTAGCGCGAGTTTTCACACAAGTCACACACTGATGAATGATCTGTCGAACGGCGCTCCTTCCAGCAATTACCCAAAACTGAGTCCTAAGGACGCTCAGTAGAAGGGTTTGAGCCGCATGGAGGTAAGTCAAATGATAATGCCGTATGATGATTTCAGTCACATGACTTCGATGAGGCAGCAAGATGGGATGCTTCTGCGAAGAAGAGATGTAGGAGTTTCTCAATCGGCCTCCCACGCGGATCACACCGGCTTCGTCGAGGAAAGGTGCCAGAGGAAGGATCTTGCTGTGGGCACCCAAAGGACTACCATTGGCAAGGCAGGCCAGGTCTTGAGGGAAGTGCACGCGCTGCACACTCCTGATGATGGCGGTGGTGGCGGCAGTCAACTCTGCAGAAGACAGGACTCCAAGACGCTTACTTCGGGGATGGGAGCAATTGTGCCGGAATCTAAGACACAATGCAATCACTCGGCGTAACGTAGTCCAAGAGGAGAATCGGCCAAGAGTCTCCGCTGCGCCTGTGTCAGCAATCGGTGCCAGCAATGCGTAAGTGGTCCGCTGCTCCTTCATGGCATCATCGTCGATGACAGGCTGCATGTAGTCGGGATCAAGTTCAGGCTCATGGTTATGCAACCACTCAGGCCCAAACCACAAGGAATCGTTCTGGATGAACTCGGAAGGGAGCATTCCTCGAGTAGCACAGTCGGCTGGGTTTTGGGTACCTCTTGACGTGCCTCCACTTCACCTGGGGAATGGTTCCCTGGATTTTAGCCACTCGGTTGGCCACGAATGGAACCCAGCGGTAGGGCTCAGATGATATCCAGGATAGGACGACTGTGGAGTCACTCCAAGCGATGATGTTACGCACTGGAGTCTCGAAGTACTTCAACACCACCTGCAACAAGTCAGCACACAGCACAGCGGCACAAAGTTCCAATCTCGGTAAGGACTGGACCTTGAGTGGCGCAACTCTGGTTTTGGCAGTTAATAAGTTGACCCTTACTTTAGAATTAACAGAGGTAGACCAAACATAGATAGCTGCACTGTAAGCCTTTTCGGAGGCGTCGCAAAATGCATGAATATCACAAAGGGTAAATTGGGGAATCGAAACTAACCTAGGGATCCTTAACTGCTGAAGTAGAGACAATTCATTGCGAAAGGTTGACCATTTTTTCTCTAAAGACTCACTGACGGGATCATCCCAGGACAAATTAGTTTTCCACAGTTCTTGGATTAGAATTTTGATGAGAACTGTACAGGGAGACAGCCAGCCCAAGGGGTCAAATATCCTAGCCAAATCAGATAAGATGGTTCTTTTTGTGGTCGGAAGGGGTTCCAACGCGACCGTGAAGTGGAAATAATCCCCACTAGGATTCCACTTGATTCCCAAAATTTTGACAGATTCATTATCAAGATCAATGGACCCTAACCCATCTCTTAAGTTTGAGGGAACACACTCTAACACTGATGGGTCATTAGATGACCACTTACGTAATGTAAACCCTCCTTTACTCATCATGGCAATTAGTTCTGTCACCAATTTTTTACACTCATCTGCCGAACTTGCCCCAGTCAGTAAGTCATCAACGTAAAAATCATTTAACGCTACTGGAGAAGCTAGTGGGAAGTTGGTTTCCTCATCTAAAGCAAGTTGATGGATAGCGCGGGTAGCCAAAAAAGGGGCAGATGCCGTACCATACGTGACGGTGGTCAATTTATATTCCTGAATGGGGTCATTCGAATCCCTTCTCCATAGAATCCTCTGTAAATCCCTGTCCTCGGGATGAATGCCAATTTGGCGGAACATTTTCTCAATGTCTGCGGTCACAACAACAGGAAAATTACGAAACCGTAACAAGATAGGAAAGAGTTCCTGTTGTATCCTCGGACCAGTCATTAATAAATCGTTCAGGGAGTAACCCGACGAGGTTTTTGCCGATGCGTTAAAAACAACTCTGAGTTTCGTTGTAGTGCTTGAGCTTTTCATTACCCCGTGGTGTGGGATGTAATTAACTACAGCCGAGGTTGCGGTCGAGGGATCTACAAGTTCCATGTGTCCCTGTCGGAGGTACTCATCCATGAAGGATTTGTACAATTCTCTAGTATCAATGCTTTTTGCTAACCTTCGCTCAAGACTAAGAAACCTTTTAACGGCTATATCCCGGGATTCTCCCAATTTTGAAGGAGACTCCTTTAAAGGCAGTCTCACAACATAGCGACCACTATTGTCTCTATAGTGGGTAGTTCTGAAGTGAGCCTCACATTTCTGATCGATTTGAGACATGTTAATGCTGTTAGGAACGGAATCAAGTGCCCAGAACTGCTTAACGATTTCATCCGTCCCTAGTTCAATGTTGTGGCAATGCACTGTTGCGGGGGGTTCTAACTCAATTGACGCGGTTCCCGAAACTATCCAACCCAACTGGGTCGCGACCGCAAAGGGTAGTCCGTCCCCTCTCTTAATAACTTCCCCTTTTAGTAATGACAGAAAAACGTTGACCCCCAACAGTATGTCTATTTTCCCAGGAACTCTAAAGGAGGGATCAGCTAGCACCATGTCCCCAAACACGTCAGCCAAGGACGAAGGAAGGGCGACGCTTGGTACTGGAGAAGTTATTTTCTTCAGTATGTGACCCTTTGTTTGAAACCTCTCCGCCGAAGGGAAATGGGGGGAGAAAACCAGTTCTACTTCACCCCGGGTCTCGCTCTGAGCGGACCCCAAGCAGGACACACTAATTGCCTTCCGGGAACAGGGCAATCCTAGTCGCGCATAACATTCCTCAGTGATAAAACTTGCCTGAGATCCTGAGTCTAGGAGGGCCCTACAACTCACCCAACCCCCTCCTACATCCTTTACCTTCACGATGGCTGTGCACAAAAGAACGTGATTTTGAGAAGCCGTTATCTCGGCACATATAGCAGTCGCGCGTTCAGGAATCGTTATCTGAGCGTCACTTCCGGTATTGCGGGGAGAAAAACTGTTTGCCAAGGGGGAAAGGGGTTGGGAAGAAACCTGGAAACCCTGTTGCGATAGGGACTCGTTCCTTTCCAAGTGCAGTAATGTGTGGTGGGACTTTCTGCATTTCTTGCATTTTCGGGTACTTTGGCACTCCCTTATCATATGCGTTTGGGACAGGCAATTAAAGCATAATTTTTCCCGTTTTGCGAGTTCAACTCTATCCCTTGTATCTAATTTTAAGAAATGGGGACAAGCATAGAGGTTATGCTTATCCTCGCATAGAAAGCAGTTGGCTTTCGCCACAACAAGAGATGTAACTTTAGGATTTCTCCTAATGTCTTTTGGGGCAGGTTCGTTTCCCAACGACCTAGCATGATCGGTCAGAAAGGAAACGAACCCTTTTATGTCTCCCAACTCCTCTTTCTTGAGCGTCCGCTCCCACCAACTTTTAGTGTTCTTTGGTAATTTTTCCAATATGATATGTAACATTAAAATCTCTGAGAAACCTGTTACTTTTTGTTCCAAATTCCCCAGCGATCTTGTCCATTCGTTAATGGAGTCTACTAACTTCAGCAGGGACCCCGAGGTCTCGGTTACGGGAGGGATGTTAAGGATTTTGTTAATGATCGTTTGGATTATTTCCCTTTTGTTGGAGAAACGCTCCTTCAAAAGGGTGCGGGCAATCTCGTAATTGTCATCTGATATTGTTATCGATTGTATTACTCTTAAAGCATCCCCTGTACATGCTGATTTTAGGTATTGTAGCTTTTGAGCTGGGCTTAAGTTGGGATTGTCGTCCACGCTTGCTTTAAACAGGTCGTGGAACGACATCCATTCCTCTATCTTTCCCGAAAAGGTCGGTACTGAAAGCTTTGGCAGTCTGACGCTGCTCCCCTCGTGCCCTTTACTCGAAATGGATTTACTATCCTTGACACTATCCTCTATTAACCCTTTTACTACGGAATGCACTTCATCCAATTTCTCATCCACATCGACGAACTCCTCCATGAGCCCATCAAAAGCTTCATCCGATGAGCTCAAGAAGAGATCGTCGAAAATTGCCTTCCAATCTACTTTTAAGTTATTTATTTTTTCCTCTATTATATTTAATTCATGGGTGCTAATTTCTATCGAATCATCTTTACAAAATCGATTAATGAGCCTCGTTACTTGGGCTTTCAAGACTCGCTTGTTAACACTTAGGGCGTCCATGAATAAGGAGGATAACAAAGGATCAATGGGAAGTTAAACAAAAATACAAAAAAAACAAGGGTCAACAACCAAACCAGAAGAATGCAACACACTCACCTTTGCTGTTGCTGGAGCGACGAGTTCGGAGATGCTGCTGCGATGCGGTGGTTAGGCCTGCCTAGGCCTAATAATCACGAGGGTCCGTAACGAAGAACGAAGCCTAACAAGTAACACGAGGGTCCGCCGAAATACTCCGGCTCACTAGGACCAAAAAATGTCTCAGCTGAGGAGACGCAAAATTAGACGTGGACTGTATTGAAAATTAAAAGAATACAACTTGGTATATTTAAGGTTCATTTATTGAAATGTCGCGAAGAGAACGGGAGCCTGCTTCCGACGCGGTGCGATGCGGGGTGAACAAGTATCGAAGTGAGCGAACTAGCCCGTTGGGGGGTAGCGAGGGAGAGCAGACCCCCTACACCAACGTCCCACTGGGCAAGCGCGCAGCGCCATCCAGCGGGAGTAATGGTAGGCAAAATTGTACACCTATCGAAAATAATTCCCATTCTTCAGGAATTAAGCTTAAAATTTGAACTCTATAGCTCTATTTCTTTTATTATATTATAATTTTTAAGATTTATTAATCAGTAAATGTGTGTTTTGGGGATAAAAAGGAAATTTACCTTTCAACATAGAGTATAAACATTGTTATGAAAAGACAAAACCATAGTTGGCCGTTTATTTGAAATAGGTATATATTTTGGCCCATATGTCAAAGGAAAATTCCTCACGTATTGAAGTTCGCCGGGCACAGACAAAAGTGCTCAGTAATCGCTTCTATAATTGATTTCCGATTCCCTTTTCTTTAATCGATAGAATTAATTACAGTGACTTCCTGCAACCGTCTGGTATTGAAATTCCTTGGAGGTTTCCTTCTCTCTATTGGGCACCTTGCCCTCCTCCTATTGATTCAAATAATGATTATACGGCTATTATCGTTTGCATAGTACAGTTAACTGTCGAAAGAAATAGAGAACTAACTGAACGAAACACATTCCTTTGCATTGTATTTTTTTGTCACAATATAGTTTTTAACCATTTTATCGAAAGCGTGTTTTTATAAAAGCGTTCATTCTCGTGGAACTATTTCAAAGTTTGCAAAAAAAATTTAAAACCTAGTTTCCTCAACAAAATATGAAATAAAGCGTATAGGTAGTGAGTACTAAAAATATATTCCAAATAAGGGAAATGAAAGGAAGGAGACTCAAACGTTACACCACAAATGACCTGCCTGACCACAATGGACCTAAGAAAATAAAGTTAGATGATGTATTTTTTAGATCCTTCATCTTGTGTGGTAGATGTTTATGTATAGTCGTAGGACGTTAAATGTAGAATGTCGTAGATGTTAAAAAAAGTTCAATAGTAAAGAGTAATCCCAGAATTACCGTCTCCATAGATACAACACAAGCAGAAAACCGTTAATTACTAAAAACTAAGTTTGGGGTAGACTTCAGTCCGAGCAACTCACAAAAGCCATATCTTCCTCCTCCGGTTTAGCAGAGAACAGCTGAGGGCTGTCACTACCCCCGTCCACAGGGTCTTCTATTTGCAAACGAGACTGTCAACGAAAAGAACACACGCACCTCTCATCCTTTTATCATTTGTAGTTCTTCACTTTCTAATCTCGTCTGGGCCTCACCTTGTCTGTCACTCTGTCTCGCAACTGTGCTAGTGGAACGAGATTTTCAAAACGTTCTTTTTGTTCTTAGTTTCTGAAAAGAGGTGTTCCTTGTTAGACCGGTGGTTTTGGGATTTAGGAAAGGATTCATTGAAATTTTTAATTATTTTTTTATCTTTTCAAATGTGTTTAAGTTCTACCTTTTACAAGTGGGCCAGGTCAGGGAAACTAAATATGGAATAAATCGTTCTTTTCCTATGCAAAGAATGTCTTTAGAAAAGATGGTGACTCTTATTTATTTTAAAACAATATATTTTTTTATTATACTATACTGTACTATATAATTTTTCTTCGCACAGAATCAGATATTAAAGCTGATTAAACCATGGCATCATTACATCTGCTGAGAACCATGACATCATTACCTTTATTAAGAGATGTAAAAAGACATTTAATTTCACTGATTAGTCTTATGTTATTTCTTTGATTATTTTAAAATAACAGTTTATTTGATCTTATAATGTTAGTGAGCTTCAATTTGAAAATATTTATAATACGCATATATTCAAAACCAAGTATCCTTAACTCTCTTTAAGTGGGAAAAAATTTTAAATGCTTGAAAGATCTGAACTTGATCATTCTTTTAAAATTTTTGATTCAAATTTTCTAAAAGTCATTTAAATCTTTAATGGAAATCATGCTCTTAAATTAATTTGAATTGTGATATGATTTTCTTTTGGAATATTTAAATTAATGGAATAATAGGAAATGACATATACCTAAATTAAGATGCAATGCAATGTAGATGGAAATATTTATAATTTTATCAATTTTTTCAGTTGGCAGATATTACTACACCCAATTTTTAATGAAGAGTATTCATTGATAACTGCAGTAAAAAATGTAATTATAATCTCTTAACTTTCTGCAAAAAAGTCGAGATTACTCTACATTTTAGAACTGGGCTAGTAGAATGTCTTTCAAAAACGTGTGTATTTTTCTTGCTAGCTGTTTCAGATCAAAACTATAGTTTTAAAAAAAATTGAGTTCTAATTTGTGAAGATATAATAGAAAAACATTCAGTCTAGGACATTAGACTCGAATTTTCGGGGGGAATGCCGGAAAGTTTTTTCTCTATATCTCTTCCCTTTCTTCTCATCTTCTTCTAGTTTGGCTCCCAGACAAGAGAAAGGCTTCGTCTGCCTTGTTGGAAATAAAAAAAATCACGTGACTCTGGATATGGCGCAAAAGTTGTAGACGAAGAATGATTAGCATTTGAATACCATTGAAATTAATTTGTGTTGGAGAATATAATTGCTGCTTGAGGAGGAAATGAAAGTGGCCGTGAGGAGATGTTTTCGGAAACGTGTTGTTCAGTGTCAAGTGCAAAACTGTCCTACCGTGTTTTCATGTCTTTCTTTAGTATTTAGGTCATTGAATCACCGAGTAATTAGTTTATTTCAGTGTAGGAATAATAGTTGATACAGGAAAAAATCTTGATCATAGGAACTTTGTGTTTAGATTATGATGAGCGTTTAAAGAAGTTAAATATGTACAATAGTAAAGTTTATAAAGATCGGGGGATTTGATTCAACTATTTAAATTGATAAAACAAGGGGGACAAAGAAATCCGATTGTCTGGGGATTCAAACTAAACAAGGATAATTTTATTCGGGAAAGAAGAAAGCAATTAAAAAAAAACTGGGTTGTAGATGGAATGTACTTTTATAAATACAAAAAGTAAAATATACAGGGTTTAATGGAGTTAACGAAAAATATGGGCATTTACGGGGAATTAGGGGTAAATGTGGACTAACCTTGTTGGGGTTCAGGCTTGTTGTTGTATTGTGTAAATCTTTATTTGAACTCAATTTTTTTTCATCGGCATTGAACATCTTATGCAAAAAATATAGTCCTATTTTCAGATTTTTTTTCTTTGTGAAGTTAGTACCTTAAAAACTACAAAAGAGTAAGGAATATTATATATCCTTCTGGAAAGAACTTTGTAACTTGCGTGTTTTTTATATAAGATGAACCAATAAGTTCAAAACAGATTCATGTTGAAAATATGCACATGTTTTAATATTGGAAATGATCTATGACCTAGGCTGAAACAATTTAAATAAAAGGTCGGGGTTGATGATACAAAAGTAAACTTCAAAATCCTTCAAAAAAATCTCCATAAATTAAAATTATTTATCCCGTGAAAAAGCTTAAAAATATATGAAGATAAAGATCTTGTTTATTCAAATTTAGTTTATCCTTTATTTCCTACAAGCACTGTTCTTAAAGGCTTATTCTTTTGGAAAATGCACGTTCCTGAAAATAATTACCATCAAATATATAGAGAAAGCGGGACGTTTAATATTATTTGTACCTTTTTATCTTGACTAACTCTTCAAGAAAACATTGTCTCCATATCAAGCAATACTTTTCTTCTCAACTTTAAGTTCCCGAAATCACGATAATCCCAACCCACGCATCTTTTCACTCCAAAGGGTTCAGTTCTCTCTTTGCTTTCATTGGGCCCCTTTGCAGGAATATTCCTCCCAGACAGAGACATCTTCATCCTGCATGGCCTTCCCATTCTGCGTGCGTGAATCACAAGTCGACGAGAGTGGATTCAAGGAACTCCCTTTCCTCCTTGCTGCGAGCAGCCAGGTCATGTCTATGGCATTTCATGGGCCGACTCCAATGGCGATTTATTCGCACTGTTCTCCATCACTTTTGCGGATTTTTATGTATTACTTCAATTATTAGTTTCAATGCCATTTTTATGTAGTTTTAATGTTTTGTATTTTGAGTATCTGATGGTTGCTAGGTGATGTTATTTGTGTTTAAATTTTGTATTTAGACTTAAACAGAAAAAATAAACGTTGAATCGCATTGTGTTGGTTTACGGCCATATTCACAGGTAACTTGACCGGCGGTTAAGCGTCAGTCAAGCGTCTGATTGGCAGTTGAAGAAGGAAAACTAGTTTTCCCACCAATCAGAGGTTTGACTCCCGGTTAACCGCCGGTCAAGTTACCGGTGAATACGGCCGTGTCAGAAGAGGAACTAGAGGGAGACTCCCCTGGCATAGAAAAATTGAGGACAATCCTCTCGTGTTCAATACCATTACCTTTCCCGTTCTAATGGGTCAATCTTTTTATGTTAATTAAAGTAGACCAAAATTAGTTTCTAAATATATGAATTACCGCATAATTTTTGGTGAGCATTTAAGAAGACTTTAAAGAATATTGTGCATAATTTTGGAATTCGTTTATTGGGAAGCTAAACTTACTTAGCAATGCTTGCTGTCGAAATAAACTGTGAAATTAAACAGTGTTTTAAAGCAGGGTTGTAGCAGTGGAACTTCTAAGGAGGTTGCTATTTATTCTACATTTTATGTTATGTAATAGTTGTAGGAAAATTAACACATTTATGATTATAATAATCTTTATTGACAAATAATGGGAAGAAACACATAAAATAAATACAAATAAAAAACATATGATACGCCCAGGGGAAACAGAAGTGAAGATCCCATTCTGGCCTAATAGAAATTAATACATTAAAAATACAATGGAAGTGCAAATACAATACATTAAAAATTAATTATACAATACAAATACATTAAAAATAGAGTCATTTAAATGCATTCCACTCTATTCTTTTATGAAGGAAGTTAAGCTGAAAGTTTCTACTATGAAAATCGACCCCCCGTGACCGAATCATCTAAGGTCGTTAGATGTTATTCCATAAATTATAATAAAAAACAATTATAAAATAAACACTAAAATTAAAGCAAGGCAAAAAACAAGTGTGAAATACCTGTCTTCATTAAGAACTAATTAGGTACAATATAAGGTGTTCCAAAAAGATAGTGAACTAGATAGTGAAAATAAAATATTTTAAATCTTCAATATTGAATTTTAAGAACAGAAGTGTTTAAAATGACCTTCTATTCATTTTTTCTCTCTATACACCATCCTGTTGCTCTTTTCTCCAAACATTCCATTCAGTCCAAATTCCTGAGGGGATGTTCCTCCCAGACAGTCGCACCCCTGTGACAATAACCAGGCTACATCCCGATGTATTTCGAGTGCGACGTATGAATCAGAAAAGAGATCCCCTCTGTCTTCGTCCCGGAAGAGTGCAAGGCCTTCTCTCTTTTTTTCTCTCTTTCTCTTTCAAAGAGAGAAAGAGTCATGGCTCTGGCATTTCCTACACACACTCTCTGCTCTCGAAGTAGTCCGAAGGCTGAGGTGTGTGTTTTGGCAGGACCCCCGTCGTCTTCTTCTTCTCCTTCTCTTTTGCCCTTACTTTTTCTTTGTAGAAGCTAAGAAAAAACACTGTATACTATACGGATACGGAGGTTACCCTAGCTAGAGTTTAACGATCCTTAAGGGTGTCATCCTAAACACTTTATAGTTGTACCCTATTGGTAAAGCACAGCTGTATAACCTCTCAGGTTAGGGAATTGAAGGTCGCACATGAAAATGTTGCATTCCTAAACACACTGCTAGGAATTGACTGAAGGTAGAGGTGTATAGTCTGGTAGGAACATCTTTTTTTTTTCATTCTTTTGGAGCATTTCTTTGAAAAGCTAGCTCCTAGTTTTCCAGTGTTTAGGATGAAACCAGTGATACCCCGTTCCCACTGGCCTTTATTTTCGTTAGCCCTTTGTTGTCATGGAAACAGGCAAAATCGCCCCATCTTTTGAAAACGGCGTTTGCACTGACAAGGGGCGAAAATAAGCACTTTACTGTGTGTAAACAAAAACAGCATGATTTGTAAAATAATTAAAAATTTAATTTCTCAATACAACTTAAAACTAATGAATAAAATCACCAAAAATGCAAGTAAAAATACATAAAAGATTATTTATTGACTAGTGAATTGATTAGTGTGTTTCCATGACAACAAAGTGCTAACGAAAATAGAGGCAAAAATAAAGGCCAGTGCGAACGGGGTATGAGGATCACTAAAACCTGGAATGACCTCATGTATTAAGGAAAGGATATGGGTATATGATATTTCGGTGTTCTTACAACAACTGTTTGCATTAGTCTGCTGAAGGCTAAGATGTGTTTTTGGCAGCACCGTCGTCTTTCTTCTTGACTTCTCTTTGGCCTTCCTTTCTCTGGGGCGGATGCTTAGAAAACAACCATGGGATGAAACCTTAAAGGATCGACAAACCCAGCAGTGATCCCATGGACAGATTTGGAAGGGGTCTTTGGGGGTAGTGCCTCCTAACCATTAAATGTTGCGTTAGAATCTAACCTGTTTAATTTTGTTGTAGAAATATATTTTTAGAGCAGTCAGAGACAGCATTTCCACAAAAGTCTCCACCAACTTTATTATACTTGATTATTTATTATTATACTTTATTTTACAACTCTTTATTTCACTTGAATGAAATAAAGGAAATTTATCAAGTTATTTATAAATGTTCTTAATCAAACCAAAGTGATCCTTTTTGTTTCTTCTCTTTTCATCTTTTTATTTTATTTTACTTTTTCCTTTTAAATTAAATAACTTCAGTTAAAATTTAATATTCCTAATGCTTTTTCAAGCCCTACTCGGAAATTTTCATATACTTGATCATGTAATTGCGAAAATTCTTCAAAGCAAAGGCGAGAGTAGGACTTTAAATGTTGGATCCCTTTAATATTAAGAGAACAAAATCTTTATAGGATAGCTCCTAAAGACTTTAAGAAATTATTCCTTACTTAAAAGCTTTCTCACCTTAAGACTCTTTCTTGTCTTTCTCTTGTAAGTTTACCAACTCGTCACAAAAAAATAATTCATTCCAAGAGGGGGATAGGACGGGATACAACCTTACATCTGTTCAAGTTACAAGGCTAAGCCCACGATAATTTAAAGGAAAGGTTTTCGACCTGTGTCCTAGGCTACCGAGTTAATGAGACATTTTGAGTACAAGGTGCCCTGCGAATCACGAAAGTCTCCCTCATCTCCACGGAGGAGGCATCAACCCACCTTGTCCCGGAAGAGAACTCAAGGAACTTTTTTCTGCACCAAGGAGTCACGGCTCTGTCATTTCATACACACACACTGAGGTGTATTTTGGCACCCACAAGGGAGGACCGCTCGCTCAATCCATTCTTGACCTTCCCTTTTCCCGGCGCTATAAAAAGCCACGCCGATCGCCGATTGGGGTCGGGGTTAAACGACGTCGACGACGGAAAAGACAGCGGCCTTGGCGGCGGAAGGGTGAACGAACGCACGCGCCGACGGTGGTGGTAGTTCGCCCTTGCTTCGACATCCTATCGCAGAGAGGTTTCCGCCCGCTATGAGGAATTCATCTAACTTACAGGATTTTTGGTTTAGTCGGGACAGATTTCGTGAACTTGAGTTTGGATGTTAGAGGTAGGCTTACCATACGTCCGGGATTACCCCGGACAGTCAGGGGTTTTTAGAGCTGTCCGCGAAATGTCCGAGGTTTCATACATTTAAGATTTCCCAGACATTTTTATGAAAAAATCCTGACCAATCTGTTTGAAATTGTGTTTTTATACATTTTCTTAAGTTTTTACTACTTCAAAAAAATTACTTTCAGTGAATTTTGAGATAGTACAAATTAAGTCAATCAAACAATTTTCAAACAAACAAACAAACAAACAAATTTTATTTACAAAATAAATACAAGTAATAGAGAAAAAACATATGATATGCCAAGGGGAAACACTCTTCCCGTACAGGCATAAGAGAAATATATTCATAACAGAAATTAAGGAAAAAAAAATAAGACACCATATAGAAACACTAAAAAATGGCAAAAAAGCTGGGTAACATTATAAAATAAAATTTTTGAAAAAGTAATGTTAAATGATAATATAAAATGTGATATTTCTGATTAACGCTTATTATTTTGAATAGTGTTTTTCTCAGTTTGTAATCTTTGGTAGTTTTATAGAGCACTTATAAAGAAATTTCAAAAATATGTCCTGGGTTGGACCCGAGAAAATATGGAGGAGCTGCTCCTTGCTCTCTAGGAGCAGCTTAACCTTTCTCTCCCAAAAAAGTTTTCAAAGATTATTTATTTGGGAACTCGGGTCCGATCCGGCATTTGTTGACTAACGATAACCCAGACTTTTAATCCTAACAAATGAAGAACTTTCAAATACGGGATATGGGGTTATAATTTATTGCTTATGCTATTCAACAAGTTATTAGGGATTTTGTAAGGCTGGAGAGTCCTCTTGGAGAGTATTAAACCATTTATCTCTCTCTCTTCCCCTCTTTCATTTTCATCTTTTTGTCACACTCTCTCTCTTCTCTAATCCAAACATCGATAGCTGAACTGATAACACCAATCGATATTTTTGATAGGGTTTCAACCTCTGGAGGCGTCAAGTTTTATTTCCTTAAGAAAAATACTCAAAAGCCCCTGAAAATTCTGAAAGGTTTGAAATTTTAAACCAAACTTGGGGGGGAAGACGGGATTATGGAAATTATAAATAGCTAAAAAGAAAACGTAATTGCTAATTCTTTGGACCAGGAATTGTTTTCATTTGTACGCTTGATTTTGTAAATATACGTTGTAGTACAGTAAAATCCCGTTATAACGAACTTCACGGGACCTTAAAATTTCTTTGTTGCAACGGAAATTTCGTTGTAACAGTACTATCGCTAATTCAAATAAAAAGGTTGAGGACTTTCGTAATAACAGGATTTTTATTGGAACGGCATTCGTTGTAACGGGATTTCACTGTATTACCAAATTGTTTTGGAGAAGGGAAGCTTACATCATCCTAAGGTTACTCAAACTTATGACCCACTGAAATTTCAAGTAATCCCATTTTGCTCTAACGATAGAAAATGAATGTCTATACTCTATTCATTTAGAATTGGCGCTTGAGAAATAGTGCTTTCCCCCACGCTAGAAGCTTAACCATAGTTACGCTCTTTGAGCAGCCAATAGTAAGCCTTCTTCGTCACTTTGAGGTGGATAGTTGCTATGGTTACCGATCGGTGGTAGGGGAAGGAAATATTTTCAAGCGCCAGTTCAAAATGAACAGAGTATAGTACAAGACTATGGAGATCTATGGTTTGTAAAATATTAAACCCCAGGCTTTCTTGAAAGGAAAGGATGTCGAAGTAAGAAGACAGTGACAAAACTGAATTTCCCCGACTTCTTATTTTGTCGCGGTCCTCGCACGCGTATCTTGTCAGGACAGGTTTCACACTCCTCCCCGATGACAAAACGACGATGGGCCCACTTTGGGAGAAGGCCGAGAGAGAGGTGTTTTTTTCCGGCGGGGTACTACGTCCGTGGAATGAGAATTAGGTGAAGAACGTGTCTGCTGCTATCTAAGGCTCTCGGAGTA
Organism: Tetragnatha versicolor; assembly: GCA_024610705.1. Taxonomy (NCBI): domain Eukaryota; kingdom Metazoa; phylum Arthropoda; class Arachnida; order Araneae; family Tetragnathidae; genus Tetragnatha; species Tetragnatha versicolor. The sequence continues at coordinate 4,371,364 of JANDEH010000020.1, forward strand.
ATGTACTTTTTTTAGAGAAAAGAACAAAATTCAGCTAGTTGAACTCATTTATTAAATGGAGTACCAAGAAAAAAAGGTATCAGAGGTGATAAATCTCTTTCTAAAGTTTTTTGCATACGAACTCCCTTGACACTTCTTGTAAGGTGTTTTTTTTTGTCTAAGTCAGACAGGATTTCCATTTAGAATGAAATGCCAGTTGTGGTTACTCTATAGCAGTGGTTCCCAACCTTTTATAGCCCATTGCCCCCTTTCTAGAGGTTGACTAACACCTATCGCCCCCTTTTCATTCTCATTGTATGTCTAATTTTAAATTGAAGTAAAGTGTATATAAAAAAGCAATTTTAGGTCCGGGGGTCCTCCCCCAGAAAATTTTTGGAAATAAGACTCCAAAAAACAGGTTTTTAACTAGTTATGGTACACCTCTTCCAAATTTCGGACATATATTTTAGGTAGGATTTTTATTTTGATGAACTAGTAATTATAAAAAAAGTTTTGAAAAATTAAGTTCCAAGTACAAAAGGGGGGTTTGGGGGTCCATCCCCAGAAAATTTTTGGAAATTGGACCCTAAGAAACAGGGTTTTAACTAATTTGGGTACATTAAGTCTGAATACAGTCTGTCATAGTGCTATTTTATTTTCCTCCTTTAAATACCCATTGCCCCCCAATCGCCCCTCCCTTATTTATCGCCCCCTTGATAACACAAATCGCCCACCTGGGGGCGATCGCCCCCAGGTTGGGAACCACTGCTCTATAGCCTTATAAAATCAATAGGGACTCCAAAGATGTTTGTTTGGAGGTGAAGTGGCTTAAAGTTTGTGTGATATATTTATATTATTATGAAGTTTTCTTCACTAAAGTCTTCTTTGAATCTTCTTTCAAACAAATTTAAGGGATGGCAGCATATTTCGCTTTTTTAGAGAGCGATTTTTTAAAATCGTTTTTTGATGTGGAAAAACTACCTAGCCGTATCCAAAGGTGGGGTTAGGGGGCTCAACCTACTAAAATTATCATGACTCTTCTTACTTGAAAAATTTAAGAATACGAGGTACGATCCACTTTGGGTGTTACCCAAGGGGTCCCAAAAGTCCAAAATTGAATCTAAACATTACTTAATAGGATCAAAATAATATTTTATTTGTAAAAGCACCTTTATTCCTATTTTTTGCTTGAGGTATGATATATTTTCCGCAGAACTTCGATATTTATTGCACGAAGGGGTTCATTAGTCCTCTAGTACAGCGTTTCCCAACCGGGGTTCCGCGAGGCTTCCTCAAGGGTTCCGCGAGTGATCCGAAAATCTTTTTTTGTTCTGGTTTACATTTTAGAATAACCCTAAACAAATTAGGCATCAGCCAGCCGAATGTGAGCAAGTGTTTTTCCGTTGAACATTTTCTTCTGTAGCCCTTGGGTGTTTGCTTGGGTGGGCTACGAAGTGTTTGAAAAGAAGATAAACACTAGTTTGAAGGGGAATTTATTAATAAATTCTAAATTTAATAATAATTTCTAGAAATAATAAATTTCTGAGGGAGGACCCCTTTTCCCCTGGAAATTTTGGCACTAATTATATTTTACCCCTTGAAAATTCTGTGTTTTACAAGAAACTGTTCTTTTCAGATGTAATCTAAAGGTTCTTAAAATAAGTTTGAAACTCTACTTTAGAGGCAAATTTCGAAAAAATTCTAGGGAGAACTCCCCAACTTCTATCTAAAATTTTGACGTCTGTTATACAGCAATTTTCCCTTGAACACTCTGTCTCAAGAAGCTTTTCTCCTTGGGTGTTCCACAGGAGAAAAAGTTTGAAAGGAGATAAAACACTAATTTAAAAGGAAATTTTCAAAATAAATTCTGAGGGAGGACAAAATAGGAAGAAAAAATATTGTTGCATGGCAGTGGCGAATATAAGGAAGGCCGAGGGGGCCCTGCCCTTAGGCATACTAAAACACGTTAAAACCATGTTATTTAGGGTCAAGTTTTGGGGGAGCGACACCCCAAAAATATTATTGAAAAATTCAATTTGTAGAAGAACTACTATTGGTAAAAATTTAATTATGGTCTCAAAAATTCTGGTTTAATATGATCTTTAAAATTATCTCAAAAGTCTTCACTTTAAAATTTGTTTTATTATGAAAAAAGTTACAAAACCACAAAAAAATGTGAAAATTCTACCAAAACCTCATTTTGTATTTTGAAATCCTTTCTTTTGATTTTATAATCTAAAAGATCATAGTTGTAAACCCTTAAGTCCAAAGTTTCACGTAAAAACCATCAATATTAAACCCTTGAGATCTTGTTAAAGTTCGTTTTTTGCGTGCGCTAACTGGTTTCCTATAGCCGTTTCCAAAACGGCAGTTAGCGGACGCAAAAAACGAACTTAAACCATGCTTTAACAGGATCAACTATGTTCGGGTAGGGTTTTCAACTATGATCTATCAGATTATTAAATCAAAAGAAATTATTTCGAAATACAAAATAAAGTTTTGGCAGAGTTTTCTCATTTTTTTGTGGTTTTTAAACTTTTTTTCTAATAAAAAAATTTTAAACTGAAAACTTTTAAGATAGTTTTAAAGATCATATTAAACCACAATTTTTGAGACCATAATTGAACTTTTACCAATAGTAGTTCTTCTACAAATTGAATTTTTCAATAATTTTTTGGGGTGTCGCTCCATTTTTAACTCCCTGGGATTTGGTCTGGGACCCCCAAATCCTATGTGATTCTGACTAGTCTAGGTGTCTACTATCCCCCCTAGAAGTGTGACCCATTATTTATGGGACACCCTGTATACGCCACTGCTGTATGGATGCTAGGGTTCCCCGAAACTTATTTGGAAGAGGAAGCATTAGTAAAGACTTTGGCCCCTCACAAAACAAAAGTCTGCTTAAAAAAGTCTGGTCAAACAAATTATATTTTAAAAGAAGCTAATAATTCCAATCACCACCAATACTTTACTTGTTATATCATATTGGATCATTTTAATAAAAAAGAATAAGTTAGATTTATAACTATTTTCGTGCCATTTACTCCTTATTCTTTCTTACTTGAAGGTTTCACGGAGTATGACATAATTTACTTAACAACCCCTTGAAAAATAAATATCCAAGCGTTCTTGGCTTAACTTCTGTCGGGAAAGATTTCTCCTCCGAACCAAAATGACATCTCGAGTCAAAGGCGGTGACACACGCGTCTTGCCTCAGTTTCACGCGACACGAGAAACACTGACGAGGCGTGCGACTCTTTATTCGTGCTCATCCCATTTCTTTTAACACATTTTTTCCCTCCAATTCCAAATTCTTATCGAATTTTTACATAACACATGTACGGATTCCATACTTTTCGGTATTCACGACACGCAGCGGGTAAAGTGAAATTATGATGCATGCTTAAATGATCTCTTACCCGTATGAATTCTTCTTATCGTATATTCTTCCTCTGTATTAGTGGGGAATGGGGGTTGCTCCTGTGTGAAGTAACGAATAGCTCATCTGAGGTATGCCGGTTTTTTCGTCGTTGTGGATTGAGTTATCTACCGGAGATTCCTTTTTATTTTGAAAAGAAAAGTGTGAGTGAATTCGTTGGTTTTGCTTTTCAGATAGCTTATCGTGTCCGTTCTTTTTTCGTTGTAAAGTTAGATGTCACGATATTCATAGGGACTGTGATAAGGCTTCTCAAACTTAGGGAGTTTAGATGTTACTGTAGCATTTAATACTAGGTATTCTTATGTAAGACATTTTTTACAGTATAAGAAAATAATTTTTTCTTCTTCAAACTGTTTTAGTAGTTTTTTCTTCAACAAACATACACTTTAAGAAATATTTTCAATTATTATTATTATTGAAAATGGTGTTGCATGATTAAGTTTTAGGGACTATATTTTAAACTTGACAATTTTCTTCCCTTTTAGAAAATATCTTAAGTTCAGTTAATGGAACCTTTACAAATGAAAAATTTTATTTCATATTTTTTTCTACTGACCACACACAAATTTGGAATTGTCAGAAAAATTTCGTGAAAAATTTAAGGAATAAATAATTTGTTTTGGTACAATTGAGGATACTTATTTATATCACGCAATATTTTCTTTGTAAGTTCTGTATACTAAGATTCAAATATGTTGCGTTCTCAAAACAACATGGCTATAGTGCTAAAGCTAAAATCCCTGTCTTTTTTAAATACGAAATATTCTTTTAAGAACCTCAATTTATTTCACAAACAGGAAAACATAATTTGGCAAACGTGACCAAAGTTAAAAAAGGAGTTTTCTGCTAACCTGCTCCTAAGTTTGCACAAAATCATATTTGTCCTCGAAATACCTCGGCTTTTAACCACAACCTTTGAGGTAAAAGCCTTAATACATCCTCCTTCACTCGATTTGAGTGTTCTTTTAGTTGTTTTCTCCGCACAGCACTCCGACTTTCGCCTTCAGTTAAGCCAACGTAAACAGTGTTGTGTGTTAGCAAGGCCAACGTAGATGTCATTTTGCCGTGACATACGTCAATTTTCTGTCACGACAGAGTTCACCCTCAGAATTCATTATTCAAGAGTTTTTTTTAACTTCATTACGTGTATGGTTTTTTACTAGTTTTTTCTTAATTCAAATTGTTACGTTTACTAAATTTTTGACCTTCAGTCTATTTAAATTTTTTATTATTTTCAGATATGATTTGAAAATATTCTTGTGTATTCTAAGATCTCCTTCATCATTTTATTTTTATTAAATTCTGAATTTTTAGAGAAAATAACATCATTGCTATGGTCTTGAAGAAATATTCTATTACAATATTTTCAAAACTTAACATTAAATTAAAAGCGCTTCCTCCAATTGTTTTAAGAACTAGGGGGCTACCGCCCCCTGCTCGCTATCGCTCGCCAACCCCCGTTAACTGCTTGGGCAGAAATTTTCGCAATCCTCACAAAACCCAGCTCACTGCACTTACTCACTTTATAAAACATTCTTAAAGCAGGGGTTGTACTTCTCCGGGGTATTCTTTCAAAAATGACGGATATTTATTCAGTGGCGGAATTTTAACAGTTCCTCTATGGTAACATGAATTGGCGAATCGCCCTATAATTCCAATAAAATTAACAGCAGAGCAATGTAAACATTCTTTTACTATTTCCCCAAGGTAATGTTTTTTTTCACAGATTCATTAAGAAGCACTGAGACATATCAGGAATAAATTTAACTTTCTTAAAATTTGTAACGATTTTTATCGGTTGGCTGTGAAAAATGTAGTTATTATCGTAAACATCGCAAAACTTTAGAATTTTATCTTCATTAGAACAAACGTCGAAGTTGTATCAGTTTCATAGCAATGACACGAATGTCTAGACTTTTAACATTTTCGATTTTTATCTTTATTTCTAAAATATTCACCCGCGTTATCTAGTTTTTTTGCGTTTTGGCATTATGAAATAAAAAGTTACATTTTACTACCTTAAAAAACATACCTGCAAAAAGATATAAAAAATAATAATTATTGTAAAAAATAAATGCAAAAGTTCAAAATTTCCGAAAGCGAATTTGTACTTTATTGCAATGCAAATATAGTAATGATTAGGTTGTCAAAATATGTTTTTTAAATTCGTGTTATAAATAGAAAGATGATTATTTAATCTATTTGAATAATAAAAAACCAGTGAAATATGTTTTTAATTGTTTTAAAATTCATAGTTCCTTGCTTTGTAACTGCGACCTTATCCGAAATCTAAAAAAATGCAAATATTTAAAAATTGAGAATTTTTTTGAAAAATCGAAGGGCCTACTCGGAAATCCGGAAAGAATCTGGACATTTTGATACCTTATACGTGTCATTCGGTTCAGTAATTAAAAAGCCTTTCTCTGGAAACCGTTCACCAAAAACTTTTTTTTAGAATAGAGAGAAACTATTTCTCTATGAGACTTGATGAAAACAACTGAATAAGCTTCCTGTAATTTGTTTCACTATAATTTAAATGTGCTGCAAAAGGATTACAGTAAGTGGAGAACTTCCCGTATTTTTTATTCCGCAACAAAAATGGCTTTTTAGTTGAAAATTATTATTTAGTGCATTGGTTTCTTTTAATATTTCCCCCAGTTGCAAGAATGTTGAAAATCATTATTGTTGATTGCAGTGTAACTCTACAAGATAGTGCTGCAAAATATTGTAATACCTGTAGTATATTCATAGCTTTAGAAAAGTTTTATTGGTTAAAAGGTTATGAGATTGGGTTGATATTTAGGTACTTCCCCTATTGATTTGTGTTTAAACTAAATTATTACTTTCAGAAAAGAATATTATGGGGATAAATATCAACTTTATATGCTTAACCTTCCAGAAGGCGCGCTTGTAAAGAAAAGGACGCTTGTATATCTCCTTTATAAACAATCGTAAATGTATATTTTCAATCATAACAAGTTTCGAAACAGATGTGATCCGTTTATGGTTAAAATGATTACGTTTCATTTAAAAATATTTGAAAAATTCGATGATCAAATCCAACCTAAGTATCTCTCACATACGCGCGCCCGCTGGAAGGTTAAGGTATGCAGATGCAGATGTTATAACTATTTATTTAACAGCATTTATTTTTGTGAATGTTAGTCATTTTCATACCTAAAACTTTAAACAGTTAAATATATACGTATCTAACTCCTAGAAAAACATATTTTTATTTACGGATCAACATACAATATAACTAAGAGATCAGGTCTATCTTTGAATCTACTTTTTAAGAAAGTAAAGTTTAATTCTTTTCGAACATTTTTAGTTCCGAAACTGATTACTACCTCCTGCACTGAGAGCATCTTTTTTGTCGACTCTTCATTCATTCTCACGTGAACACGTGTGTTCCTTGGTACTTAACGAGACGCTAACTGACGGCCTGAAGCCTCAAAAACTCGAAATAGAATCAACCACATCCTTGGCATTGCCCTCTTCTGTAAACTACAAAGTATCTGACAAAATGAAATGTTTGCAGCAATAATGAAAATATTGCACACAACTGCCAAAAATACTATTGACCCTGATTGCCAACCACGAGGTATCCACTCAGAATTTCTTATAAGACAATAAAGAGATTAAATACCTATTGTAAGCAGATTTTCAATATTTTCTTCATTTATTACTTACAATATTTAATTGGAATATAGCAATACATTTCATTCATAAACTAATTATCAAAATATTTATCTTTTATTTTTTAACTATCTTCAATTGTTACGAATTGAAATGATTCTTACTTTCAATTTAAGTATGCTGAAAGTGAATTTTTAAATTTATTTCCTCCTTTTACTTTTAAGAATTTTGGTACTTCTTTGAAACAGTCTTTTGTTAATATTTTTTTGCTACAGCTGTTTGGTATCACTTTTTATCATGGAAAACTTAAAATAATTTGTTGATTTATTGCATTAAGTAAGATTTATTATACACCTACTCATGTTTCTACACATTGAAGACTAACTAGTAGTTTTTAGTCCTATATATATTATGTAGTACTAATACTTATAACGTTAGAGTTAAAATTTGAAGCAGATAAGAATGAATGAATTGGAAACTGAAGGATTTTACTCTTTTGAAATATAATGGAATATTCTTTACTATTAATGTATTTAATTTGTTGGGATCACACTATTTGCTTCAAATCCACATTTATCTCTCGTATAAATTTTACTTTGTTTTACTATAAAACTTCCCGTTATAGAGGACTAGCTGATATTCCCGGCCTTGCACGGGTGGAGTTAAAGCTTTAGGATGTCTTTTTAAAAATTTTCAATAAATTTTATACCTTATTTTACCAGGTGAAAGGTATTAAAATCCATCCAGTTGTCAAGCATTTTAATATTTGAAAAATTTCTACATTTAACCTCATGATCCCCATAAAAAAATCAGAAACAAATCTCCCAAAATTACTTAAAATATATGCCCATTTAGAACCCTTGATTAATCATACAGGATTTTAATTAACTTTTTCTGTGAAATTATTCAATAACTAAAGCGTATTTCTCTTTGAAATTTATGAAAAATCTATCTTTCTAGATGAAAGGGCTTTCACATTTTCAATTGTTTTTGTTTTGTAAATCAATTTTCTTGAAGCTACAATAAGTGATCGTTTTTTTATTTACATTTTCGTTTCCATGGAGACTATTTTAACAACAATGCTATTCTATGAAACTTTTTATTTAAAAGCTAGATCAACTTTCAAATAAAAATATTTTAAAATATAGTTAATTACCAGTTTTAAAATTTTAAATTTCATTTAATTATATTTTTAGATTAGTGTTATAATTTTTAAATAGACTTTTATCTAGTTATTCTTTTAAAAACTTGTTATTTTACATTAAATTTTTTTGTAACAGTGGGGTAAACAGATCTCTTGTGGAGGAGAAATAAAGCTATTTCAGCAAAATAACCATAAAAAGGGTCAAAAGAGGGTCAAGGGGTCAATTAAAGTTTTCGAAACATAGCCTATGTAGTTTCTTGAGTTTTTTTTACGTAGGTATACCAAGTTTGGTGCAGATTGGAAGTAAACTGTGGATTTGTATAGAAGACAAATATACACACCCCCCCACCCCCCCCCCACACACTGACTTTTATTATATTAGATATATAATATATGGTCTAACTCTATCAAAATATTATCTATAATGCCTGACCTCCCGAATTCATTTCACATAAGGCTTAGATAATTATTTTCCGTGAGCACTTAAGTAATCTCCTAGTATACCTTAATCATTCAATTTGCTTTAGTCTGTCTTCTGTTTATTTACAAAGCCAAGGTTGTGTCTTCTGATAAGAGTAATTTCACTTAAGGTTGGGCGTGCACGTCGTATAAAAACCATTAGGATGATGATGATAAAACTAGCCCTGAGATAGGTAAACGGTCGTCAATATCTCCCTCGTTGTTTACTTGCGTTGTAAACGCTCGGTGATGGACAAAGTCATAACATTATGCATGAGATATGGAACCGATGATATGTGGTTTTTTACTTAGGTTATTTTGTAGAATTAGCACGATGTTTGGTTTACCTGTCTCGTCGTAAGACAATTTGTCACAAAAATCTAGGGAAAACGTATGTGTAAAAAATTATTAGTAATTTTTACTTCGTAATTAAATGTTGATATTAAATATGAATATATTTTCCACGATTTCCTCCATTGATGCCTTGCAAACTTGTTATGGACATAAGATAAAATTCTGCTTACAAAATTGTTAAAACAATTCTTTGAGTTGGAAGATAAAGTAGAAAGTAGACAATTGATTATATTTTTTGCAGTGTCTAAGAATCATTTATTACATATGTATTTTGATATAAATATCAATACTGTTTCTCTTAAAAGGGGTTCGCTTAACAAAATTTCAACCCTCTCAAGTCATTTTTAATCATTTTTTTTAAATTTAAGCAATGGTTTTTAGCCGTCATGTTTTATCTACTAACTAAATAAATGCTATAACTTGTTTTAATAAGAATAAATGCTATTAAGAAAATACTTTTATTCACATTATTTGATTTATTTGAACTTTAACACTTCTTTAAAAATATGTAATTCCTTTAAAAGCTTATGGTATTTAGTTTTCATTCGGTATTATAAGTATACTATGAAATCTATAAAATAAAAAAAAACATTTTTGTTTGTTTTCTTAATGACTAAAAAATTATTCCACTACAATGCAGAAAATGAACATAACAAATAATTTGTATCACTCTTATTGAAGTTTTAAATAACTTTCTATTCATTCAATGAATAAAAAAGTCCTTGAATTGAAAGATATAGTACATGTACTCCCCTTCAACAAGTTTTAAGTATAAAATATCTGGGTTTACACGTCGACTCAAACCTAAAATGGAAAACACATGTTAATTATCTAACCAAAAAATTACGATACATTCTTTACAAATTATATTACGTAAAACAATACATAAACAAAAGTTTTTCTTTACAGTTATACCGTTCTTGGGTAAATTCCATTCTGAGTTACGGTCTGGTAATCTGGGGAGGTGATTATCTCGGAAACATAAATCCCGTTGTAAAAATTCAAAACAAAATTGTCAGATTTTTTGGAGATTATCAATCTCCCACCATCGATCTTTACAAAAGTCTTAATATTTTTCCTATTCGATATCTTTTTTGTTATAAAACCATTATTTTCTTTTCTACACATAAAAATAGCATAGAATTACTCAAACTACAATTTACGCTCTAAAAACAATTATGTAGTTCCGAAAGCAAACAAAGAAATTCTTCATAAAAACTATGTTTATTTATCTCCCAAACTATATAATAGTCTACCAGATTATATAAAATTAGAAAAATCTCCATTAAAATTTAAAAAATTATTAAAGACTAGCTGTTATACCCGGCCTTGCACGGGTGGGGTGTATAAATTTATTTTTTAAAATATTTCTTAAAATACATTTATAATTTTGTAAATTAGCAATATTACAAATCATCCCGGTATCCCAGGCGCCTCTTTCCTATCCCAGTGTTCCCGGTAATCTTATCCCGGTGCCCGGTGATCATGGTAATTTTTCTAATCCCGGCTGCGTTCCCGGTAATTTTCCTATCTCAGTGTTTACGGTAATTTTTATATTCCGGTATTCTGGGTGTCTTTATGGTAAATTTCCTATCCCAGTGTTCTCGGTATTTTTTCCTTCCCGATGTTCTCGCTAATTTTCCAATCCCGGTGTTCTTGTCACTTTTTACAATTCCGATGTTTCTGATAATGTTTAATAATATCTTGGTGCCTTTATAAAATAACAAATTTGAAAACGTTGTAAAAAGTCTAGTGAACAAATTAAGAAATTTAAAACCAGTGTTTAAAACTAAAAAAAAGATCTAGTAAACGAAAAAGTCTAGTGATCTGTGTCTCATTTGAAACAATGTTTTAGTTTTAACTCGTTGTATGACTGGTAAAACAGGTTTTCAAACACGGAAAAATAAGTGAAAAAAAGCAGGAAAAACGGGAAGAAAAGAATGAAGGACTGATTTTCTCTTTATAAATTATAGCCTATGTGTTATTCTGATGTATAAGCTACATTATGGTAAAATTTAATTAAAATCCATTCAGTAGTTTTTGCGTGAAAGAGTAACAAACATCCGGACAAACATTCACAATTATAATAGTAGTAGGATATTTATTTATTCTATTAACAACATTGAAGAATATGTTTGAATTTTAATTTGTATTTCTAATACGCATTATTTAACTGAGGTTCACCTAACAGCATGGCCACAATACTTATATTTAAATTTTAAAAAAAAAAGAAAAAAAAAGTAAAAAAAAAGATTTTTTTTAAAAAAACGCTTTTATTGAAGTGTTCTAAAAGGTCAAAAATAATTATTTCGGTTTGACAAATAATTTATTGGGAAGTAGAAAATACCTTTTTGGTAAGTAAATAATAACTGATTTTCTAATTACTAAAAATAAAAGCGTGGGCGCTAGTAATTTATATATATTTTTTAATTTAAAATTTTGTTTATTTATTTTTTAAAATTTGTACAAATTCACCTGAAGGTACGGACCCGTATATGTAAATTCAAGTTCAGTAACACTAACATCTATGCCGAACGAGGGTTCGGACCCCAGACGTACGGCTTTGCAGTCAGATGCTCACCACTAGGCCAATACGTCGGCATTTATGTATAATTTTACATAGAACATAGAATAAACAAGTTAGAATAAATAGTGAATGTGAAGAATTACTAGCGCCCACGCTTTTATTTTTAGTAATTAGAAAATCAGTTATTATTTACTTACCAAAAAGGTATTTTCTACTTCCCAATAAATTATTTGTCAAACCGAAATAATTATTTTTGACCTTTTAGAACACTTCAATAAAAGCGTTTTTTTAAAAATCTTTTTTTTACTTTTTTTATTTTCTACTTTTTAGTCATGGTATTTTTTTTAACAAAAACTCACAAGAAAAAATGTATTTATTTCAACCATATTTAATCTGATGTTAGAATGGAATTTTAGTTTTCTACAATATGATGGTGAAATATAACATCGGCTCACTCGCCGATAAAATCCGTCCATATCAAAAAGATTCACAAGAAAAAGAAAAAAAAAGCATCCCATTCAGACTTTTCAGTAGTCCATAAATTATAAAAGTAGCGTATTTTTCTGCTCTCGCGATGGGCACCAATTTTCGGCGATTTCTCGCTCTTCTGGCGATTTCTTTCTCGCGGTTATTATCTTAAATCGCTAATTATCTTAATTGTTAATTGGAAGGTAAGAAATCACGTTTTGAAGATAAAATATTGCAGTGATATACCTAATATATTATCTTACTGGTTTTGGGAGCCATTGGCTTCACGGAAGTGTCTCAAATTTGAATTAAAAGGATAACTAAAACACTCGTTAATTACCTTAATTACGGAGGTTTTGACTAGTTGATTATTGAATATTGCATTGTCATCGAGTTTACACCATGGTGCAAAGTTTTAGAACTTTATATCGTTTGGAAGTGCCTGAAATTTTATGTACAAGATCTTGTAAAAAAAAAGTGATTAATCGTCCATAAATATTGTAATTACTGGGCAATTCTCGTTTTGACATTTGAATATGATGAAGTTATGCCTTATACAACATTGTGCACGGTTTAGGGAGAATAGTCCCTTGGGAATGTTCTCAAAATCTGGTTTTTCTGTTAATTAAAAATACTCGTTAATTAACTTAATCCTTTGGTTGTTTGACTAGAGAATGGTTGGATATTGGAGTGTCACGAGGTTTACACCTATTTTCAAAGTTTCGGGGCCCTAACATATCCGGAAGTGCCCGAAAATCGAGTTTTAAAATTCCTCCCGTAAAACGCCGCCAAAAGCAAGTAGAATAAAAGCGTTTAAAAAGAGGAAGAAAAAAAATGAAAAGCAAATTTTTTGTTTTTATTTATTTATTTTTTTATATTTTTAAAAAAAATAAATTTGTATTTCTTTTGTAATTTTGCATTGCTTTTTTCCTTTTTTGTCAATAGATGTATTTATATACAACCATAATTTAGCTGCCTGAATGAGTCTGCGACTCCTTGGTAGCACATATGTATTTTCCCCTTCCTGATTTGTCTTGTTCTTTTTTTTTCTCTCTCCTTAGTTTATGTAATGATATTATGATAATAATAAATTTGTTTGTTTGTTTGTTTGTTTGTTTGTTTGTTTGTTTGTTTGTTTGTTTGTTAAGTAAAAATTCTCAGAGTAAAGGTAACTTTATGTTGTTTAACAGAACTTTAAATGAATCCTTGAAAGATCATTTCATTGAAAGCAAACAATTTCATTAGATGAAAATTGAATTCAGAGATAATAACTTCCTTCATCTTAAAAAAGTTATTTGTGTCACATAATGAACTAATCTTTCCGAAAAGGTTAGATATTTATTTTTTACCTTGAATTCATCGTGATTTATTTGGTGGTGTAAAATTTTCTTTTTATCGGTGATAATCAATCACGATCTTTGTTGTGATTACGTACGTACCTCCATTTTTTTAAATCACGAATTACAAAATACTATATAAATATCATTTGTTGATATTATGTTATAATATGTGGTCCAATTTTTATGAAATATTAAGTGATAAGTATCCTAAAAAACTACTAAGTGTTTTGGGATACTTATCACTCTTAATATTCCGTCACTTTATTGTAATTCGTGATTAATAATATAAATAATAAGCTTCAGTTATAATATAAATAATTAAAGTTTCAGTGAAGGCTTTCTGTTAATACACTCCATATTTTTATGGTTTTATATCATTACCCTTTTTGTTAAGTGTGATTCAGTCAGGAATTAATGACATTTGTATTAGTCTATAAATATTAAAACACGGTATTCCCCTTGGTGTGACATAATATGTTAAATTGTTAGTTTTCAGTTTTGTTGAACTAATAAATATATTTATTATTAAATACTGAATTTGCGAATAAAAGATGTTTCCTTTAAAATGAATTATTCTGAAGGAAGTCCTACATCAAGTCATTCAAAACATTTAATTATTAACATCTTTAAAAAAAGGTTGTAGTGGTAGAATTAGATTTCTCTAATGCACCTTTACACGCTTAAAACGTTTGAATTGAGTTTTATATTGGGAAAAAAGAAATTTTTAGTATTTGCCCATAAAATTCGAAAATTTTATGATTTGAAAGAGGTGCTAGGTTTCCTTAAAAATAACTTAAATAATTAATGTAAGGGAAAGCGGGACAAGTTGATACAAAAAAATTTAAATTCATTTTTTAGTAGAAAAATAGACTTACTAAAATAATTCTAAAAATATCTAAGAATGTCTCAATTTTATGAAATCAATGATGATGAATGAAAATTGAATGATGAATTGAATGATGAATTGTTTAATGAAATCAATTTTTACCTATGTGCCCCATCGGTGGGACAGTTGGATACATTCCTTGGGGCATTTTTATGTAACCTTTGTTACCTGTACAAGTGCTAAGAACTTCTCAGATGTTTCAGAGTCAGTTGATTCCATCCTTTGGTCATGTATTTATAAACTGCATTTTTTTAAGAAAATTTATAAATACACATAGCTACGAATGTAAGAAGTTTGTAATCTCAAACACTTCTTAAACCCAAAGATACTAAAATTGACTTAAATAGTCTTCCCTGTAGATCTACATACCCTTAGCTGATTTCTTTTTAAAGTTGCTGAGATATATTTATCTCCCAACGCAAAATATGAGAACTTCAATGTGTATCAATTTGTCCCACGAGTATATCAATATCAAAGTACCTCACATCAAAGTGTATCAATATCAAAGTACCTCACATCAAAGTGTATCAATTTGCCCCATTTGTTTTTGGACAAAACCTTTTTTTAATTGGTGAAGGTTATTTAAAATTTAAGTACCCCCTATTTTGGTAACAAGGATAAACTTGATTTTATAATTTATAGATCTCTGTATTCCAAGTAGAATAGCTTCGGGAAGATTTTACATTTTACTTAGAAATTTACTTTTTTAAATTTTTGACGAAAATAATTCAGTTTCTTTGATTAAAATTTATAGATTCATAACTAGTGATGGGCAGGTATCGATACCAAATACTTAAGTACTCGATACCTAAAAGTATCGAGTGTATTCGATACCCAAAAAAGTATCGATACTTTATTGACATATTTCGTTTTAAATTTTTCAATGAAATAATCTTTAAAATACCTACTGTAGATCAAACGCAGCCTGTTTCTGTTTTCATTCAACCATAAAATAAACTATATTCAAATTATAATTTAGGTTCTTTATTTATGTATTCATTTCATTACTATTTACTGGTAAGTATGTATTTCGATGATTTTGAAATTAGATTACCAATTTTATTTGTAAAGCAAAAAGGAGTAAAAACTATATTTTAGGCAGGAACTGTTTATGAAGTTCTATATAAGTTAATAGAATTTGCGTAGAAGGAAGTTTTCTAGAAATATCTCATTTAAAAAAAGTAGAGATAAGAGGATATCTGGAGGGTGCAAAACAAATGTGACATAATTTTCCCATAACTATTGGATAGATCCGTATTGCATTTAGTATAAACCATTCGGACAGGGTTTAAGTTTATAAAACTCATCTCTTGACCCAAGTTTTAAAATTTCATTCATATTTTTATTTATGAATTTTTTAATAAAATATTATCAGCAAAGTAAAAAGTATTTAATATTAAATATAGCACTCAAAAGTTTTTAAGCATAGCAATCATTCAGACAAAAAACATTATTTTAAATGTTTAATTCAAAAATTATATTTATTAATTACAATTTTAATGCAAAACGATTGAGTAGTTAATAAGCATGTTTTATTTATTTTGTATTCCTGCTATCTGACTTTAACTGCGTATAATTATAATCAACTAAATTTAATTTTGTTTTGATTCTTTAGGCTTTGAAAACAAACTATTCATTAACGCGGAAAAAAATCAGTTTATTTTACATTTGAAGAAATTAATGCTTCATAACACGAATTTCTTCGAAAAATATTGCTAAATCAATAATACTCACCAGTAAAAGATATTGAAAATGAAATTTACATTATTGTAGTCTATATGGATAATGATTGACAAAGAACTTCCTGTGATAGTAAATAAACGAAGCTTTTGTGTCCTAACCTTTAACCACAGGAATAAATTAAAATATCTTATAAATAAGTTATTAAATTAAATAGTGGTGACTTCACTTATTCCGCACAATGTATTATTCTTTTTTGATAGATCGCTTTCAGTTTTTTTAATTTCAGATCAAGTATGGATAAACCTTAGAAAAAATGGTCCATTCAGGTTCATTTCCCAACATTGAAAAAAAGTACTCGATACCTAAAAGTACTCGATACCCATAAGTATTCGATACTAAAGTATTCGATACCTAAACTTATCGATTTTGCCCATCACTACTCATAACAGAGCTTAACGGTTTCGTATGTTATGCTTAGACATGTAAAGAAAAAAAAACTTTCGTAAAAACACGACCAAAATAACCTTGATATTTTTGAGATATTAAAAGTGTATCAATGTGCCCCTTGTATCAAGTTGTCCCATTTTACCTTACACCTTTGACATTTACCCACCCAAAGACATTTTTGCTTTATATTAGAACTCTTAATTTAGATCCTTGATGGGAAATGTATGAAAGTTTTAATGGAACTCGATTTGACAATACATGTAAAAAGGAATTGTAGTAGTGCAACCACCCATTTTTCTGTCCCAGCTTAAATCAACTTTTAATGAGCTGTCCTCATCGTTAGAGGAAAATACTTTTAATTAGTTCCCATGTATGAAGAATGACAAGAGACAAAAAGACAACGGCAGCATTGTCAGAGTAAATCCTATGAAAAGGTAAAATGTAACCTTCTCCTTAATTTTTATCAGTTACACATCATACACATATTTCATCTTTTGGAGAAATCCTACACTCAAAGACATTTAATATATTTTGACCATGAGTTCGTATCAGATTTTTGTGTAATCCTATGTTAATTTGTGTTTCAAAACAATTTAAAGAAGTTGTTCATATTATGCTAGATTTTTTTATCACTTTCAAAATGTGTAACCATGAAATAATTTTTTAATGGAATATTAGTTTTGAAAAGATAAAATGTTGTCTTTTCATCAACATACGAAGTGATAAACATTATCCCTTAAAACTAAATTGTTATCATTTTTAAAACAATTGAAATATGAAAAAATAATAAAAATAACTATACATTAGCAATTTTCTTAGATATTTCAAAAGCTTTTGATTCTGTTAATCATAATATTTTATTAGACAAATTATTTTCGTATGGAATTCGAGGTTCATGTCACAATTTTTTTAAATCCTATTTAAATAACCGTAAACAAATTGTTAAAATTAAAAATTGCCTTAGTCAACCATTGTCACTTACAAAAGGAGTCCCCCAGGGTTCTGTTTTAGGCCCACTTTTATTTTTAATCTACATAAATGATCTGCTTACCCTTAAATTAAATGGTGAAATTATATGCTTTGCAGATGATACAACCCTTCTTTACTCTGGCCAAGACAAAGATGATTTAAATAATAAAATTCAAGATGACCTTAATAAAATAAGAACATGGTTTTATGCAAATGATTTAAGAATTAATGTTGAAAAAACAAAGTATATTTATTTCAGCCTAACAGCAAGAGAAAATCCTTTTTATCTAAAATATCATGACGTAGACTGTTCCAATTTATTTTTATGCAACTGTGTACAATTGGAATGTGTTAAAACGATAAAGTACTTAGGTCTTCAAATAGACTCTAACCTCAAATGGAAATCACACGTAAGTTTATTGTCTAATACGTTGAGATATTTGTTATATAAATTTTATCATCTTAAAGATTACGTTGATTCGAAATTTCTAAAAAAACTTTATTATGCTTGGGTTCATCCCAGGATATATTATGGTTTATCAATTTGGGGGGGTGATTATATAACTACTATACAAATAATTGAAAACCTTCAGAAAAAATTTGTTAAAATAATTTTACATTCCACTAATCATAGCATCACATTTTTTTCCTATAAAAATCTAGATATTCTTCCCCTTAAACATTTAATTTTTTACAAAAATTGTTACAATTTGTTTCAAAATCCGACTTTATGCTCAATGAAAACTTTTGTTAACCCCAGACGACCTTGTATTATTTATAATATTCCCAAATCCAATAAACAAATTTTTCATAAATGTTTTTTTTACCTAGCACCTAAATATTTTAATAGTTTACCCTCAGATATTCAAACAGCACCCAGGGTTACTATTTTTAAAAAAATGTTAAAGCAATTTTTATTTACTTCTGAAAATGTACCTGCTTTTTAATATTTCCTTGTGCTGTCTTGTACAAATATTCTTTTTTTTATATTGTAGATGTTCTTATGACTTTCCAGGTATTTCTTTTTAGTTATTTTGGGTGTTTAATTATGTACAACTGACACCTTTGCCAATCTATAATTCTTATTTTATTTCTTGTATTATCCTAAATTTTGTTTTTCCTTTCCATATGTATATACAAATATTTTTTTTTCACTTTAATGGGATTTTTAAATCCCCAAAGTGTAAATAGCTTCATTTCTTAATAGTGTATGTGATCAAATAAAATTGAATTGAAATTGAATTGAAATTGAAATTGATGGAACATACAATTTTACCACATTTTATTTAACTCTTTAATTTACCTATCGAGATTTTCAAGAGTAAACCTAGTAATTATAAGTTTTCTGTTTCTTGCTCTTAAATAATAAATTCAGGCATTATTATTTTTCACATTTGCCTAAAATAAATACAATATGAAGTTATACTACACTTTTATTTTAAATTTACTAACAAAATGAAATTAGCATTACCAAAATAAAGAAAAGAAATAAAACTTCGATAAGATTTTCTTCGAGAAAGCATGCGATGTTTTTTCGAAGGTAAAGGGTCTTATTTAAACCTCTCCTAAAATTCAAGCTGACAACAAGTTGCGGGAGGTCTGACATGATCTTGTCATCAACCCCTCCAAAATTTAATTTCAACACAGTTTTTGGAACGAGCCTCAAACAGGTGAACCTTATCTCCATTGTCAATCTATTCCAATGAGTAACCGAGATTGTCATCTGATGTACGACACAACCTTCACAAGATTCTGATGTTCCGTCTGAGCATAAAGATGGTGTTTGGAAAGCACCTGAGAGCTCAGGGCCAGATTCTTAATTTATTATCTGCATATGAAATTTTCCTACATTACGTTTTAATAACGTAGTTGGATTTTTTAATCAAAAGTTATGATTTTTTTAGTTTTGATGAAGTCATTCTAAAATCTTTTACCCTTATAGTTTGTATCCCATGAATGTGGTTCAAGTTTTTGTTTTATTACTCAAATTTTAAAATCAAAATGTAAATACGAGTCAATTACTAAATACTAGTCGAGTTTTTCGTCCTTTTGTCACTATCTCTGTTTTTAAAATAGCAATCCTTGACTTTTTAGACTTATTATTGTAGCTTGCAGATAACTCAGATTATAAGTATAGGCATTACATAAAGTGGTATCCTGGTATCTGATAAAGACGTTTTTAGAAAATTGAAATAATTTAAGTTATAAGAAAATGCAGGCAGACTAGTCCCACTTTCATTTAAACATTTTTTCAGTAAGAAACAAACTTTTGAATATAGTTAGATTGCCTTCTTTTTATTAGGTTTCAGTTGAAAAAAAATTCCCATTTGCTTTTTTTATTCTTTCTTTTTTACAAGTTTTGGGACTTAAGCTGTTTTGGTTTAGAAACGGCAAACTTTGATTTTGTTTATCTAACTTATTGAGGTGATTTTTTAGATATAATTTCTCCATTCTTTTATAAAACTATTGCCTACTCAACCTTCTCGCTTGGAGTTCATAACCTCTATAGGTGTGTTGGCTAATGAAAAAGTACCTCACGCTGTGGGGAGTTGTGATTCAACCCGTGATGCTAACATACAGGGTGTTCCAAAAAAGACCCCTAACTTTAAAAATTCATAGAAAAAAAACTAAAAGTGATAAAAACACGCGGTTTGCGGCTTTTTTATTCTTGGACAATGAAATTTTTTTACACAAATTTTTAAACAAGTGTAGTTTAAAAAACCAAATCTATAGGGCATCACTTTACCATTGAAATAGTATGGGATGAATCCTTATTCAGTTTTTCGTCGGAAATAAAAAGAAAAATCCTTATGAACATAATCAATTAGAGCAAAAATATAAAATATTTCACAATCATTCGATTATAGAATCAATTATTTTCACAAACTCGGACACACAAAGATGAGCGCAATATGGACTCAAAGCATAGCTTTTTTCACTATTTTGAACATACTGTTTTGCCAACGGTATTAGGTTATATTATATTTTCAGTAAAAAAATTTATTAATCTAAAGATAATAATGACGCTAACAACGTGTTGTTATCTCTTTTAGTTTTTTTTCTACGAATTTTTAAAGTTAGGGGTCTTTTTTGGAACACCCTGTAGAAACCATATAAGGCTCTGAAGGAGGATTCTACCTACTAGTCATTCTTAATCTTCCTCTCTTGTGCTATGACTTGTTTTTCAATTAGATGAGCTAGAGGTTTCTGGAAGAAAGGGATGAAAAAAGGAAAAAAGGAATGTGAATCATTTTTCTGAAATTTAATCTTTTATATGTGGTTGTCAGGCGTTTTTTTTCTAAAAGCAGCAGTTTGTCCAATGTAGTTAAAGTGGTAAAAAAGTATAACGAGGGAGAATGAGAAAAGGATGTCTTTAGATTGAGTCTGATACTTTGCTTTACAATAACTCTTTAAAATTACTTTAAACAAAAAATTTTTACAAAAAATTTCTTCTTACAGTTTAACTTTTAACGAGTTTAACTTTACAGTTTGACTCGTCTCTTTAAATTAAATAGGAACACATGGCAGTTAACATAAACATTTTTGATAGCTTTTTGAATAAAGATTTCACAAACGAAATAAAAATATTTTGATTTATTTTCATGAAACAAGCGGAAGGAAATAGCTTTTTCAAAATAAAATTTTGATATGTTTTGTCCAAATACAAGCATAGACTTAAAAATATAAAAAATTCCAATGAGTGCCGATTGCAGTCGGCAATTAAGATGTGGTATTTTTTTTGTCTGCTGCTTATAAAAAATTTTCACGAGTTTTGCAAGAAGAGCATACATACCGATATCCTTCATTAGCTACTCCCTTAACGTATTCCTGGTCATAATATTATAGTAGATATTGCTTTAATTTGTACCAACTGATATTATAACGTTAATTTAATATACCTATTCACAATAATTATTTTTTTACATCATATCCTCCCATAGTAGTGTAATGGGAATAAAGCAAAGGGTATCATATAAAGTATATTTACTACTTTTGCTAAACTTTTTTCTTACAGCAGTAAAGGACTAAAAATTGTACTTCTTAACCCTTAACTCTATTAAAGGGAAATCAGTTTCTAGTTGATACGTCATTTCCTACAATTGACTGCACAAACTTGGTCACTTTCCAAAATCAATCAAGCTGTATAACAACATTCTGGTGCATTTAGTTTATCCCACATGAGTTGCGCCCCACCAAGCGGAAGTAATCGTATACTCTCCCGAAATCCTCTGGAATTAGAAGCCGATGTAATACTATAAAATCCCAATTTCCCCAACGAACGCACGTGAAGGGTGTGAGTCTAAAAATGGGAGAGAGCCGCTCTCGATCGATGAGAGAAAGAGAGAGCAGCACGTGGCCCTATTGGGAGTGCTCTCTCTTCGCAATTTATGCTTTCCTGTTTTTGAGAGAGAGTGGCTGCTCTCTTAATTGAGAGAGTGCGCGTTTCCTGGATTGTGATGGGAATCGATGTCTTTTAAGTATCGATACTTGGGTATCGACTATCGAGTTATTTTTGGGGAATCGAATGTTCGTATTTGATTTCTGCCCTTTATTTTACATCATATACAAATAAGGAATAATTGTCTTGAAAAGATTCGGCATATCCATGTATGTTCTGCATATCTATATCGTTACAATGCACTATGGACTATGGTATGAGTTAATGTGCAAGTTTTCGAACGTGCAAGTTTCATTTTATGCCTAATTTTGACTACTTTGCGCATTTATATAATTACAGAACCACTTAATATTATTCATGAAAGTTGGCCAAAATAGTGTGTTGATTTTACGTGGAGTCCCCCTATGTTAAATAACAAACAACAACATGTAACAAAAATCTGTAAGCAAAGATTAATTTTAGGTTGTAGAGTTTTTATATTTGTGATTATTTACCAAATGAATTCCAAATGAATGTGAATAAAGGGATGGGGTTCAAACTTA
The DNA here is from genome assembly GCA_024610705.1 of Tetragnatha versicolor. NCBI lineage: Eukaryota > Metazoa > Arthropoda > Arachnida > Araneae > Tetragnathidae > Tetragnatha > Tetragnatha versicolor. The sequence continues at coordinate 4,393,639 of JANDEH010000020.1, forward strand.
TAACACTTTAAAGACATTTTTCATCTGTTTTTAAGCGAGGCATTCCCTCCTCTGCTTGATGTAATTAGAGGGTTATTTACCCTTAAGTATCAAACAAACATTAAATAAGATTTGAAATGTACTAAATTTTTAGAATGTCAATTTAGTGTCACATATCTAAATTAATAAAAAAACATTTAAAAAGTAAAAGTAAACCCCTGATGAAGCCCAAAGCACGTCGTTTCGAGTCGTTTAATATTCCTGATCTAGAAGATAAATTTATATTGTGTCATGTCGTGTTACGGATTTGTTTCAATTGGTGTATTTCCAACAAGCGTGAAAGAGTCTTCACTGCGTCAAAGGGAACCGCTTTCCTTTTCATCTAATAAGCTGTCCCTGCTTCCTTTGCGCGGGGAGGAAATAATTCATGAGAGAGAAAATTTTCTATTAAAATCTCGCACGCGTATTGGTCTTGAAATGATTTCAGTGACCATGTAACTATTAAAGAAGGAAGGTTCTGTTCTACACTTTAAACATTTTAAGAAGGAAATGAAAAATTTAGTCTTTTGTTTTAACTCTTTCGTTGTTTTCTTATGTTTAACCTTCTCTGTTGTCCTTAATTTGTAATTACTTTTAAGCGGTTGAATCCGTATTCGTTGTTGCATCTGCCTCATAGCATTTTTCAAGTTATGAAGGATTTACACAAATTCAATTGTTTTTCATTTTTAATTGTAAAGAAATGTTAGAGATTTAAAGTCTAACATTGTTAACATCAAAATTTACTAAGCACAACACCGGATGTGTAGTTTTGTTGCAATATGCTGCGCAAACGTAAAAAAATTCTAGACATTTTAAAGTAATTTTTTTCAGTTATGTTTCAAGGTATTATGTAACCAAATCATCTTTATAATGCACTATAATTGTTTGAGTTTCAGTTAATTTTATCCACATTAATTCTAACCTTTTTGAATTGTAATTTGCAATGGTTATGATTCAGGACAGTAACCCTTACTAGCTTCTTGCTACATTATCAAAATCAGCTTTTCGATATAATTTTTATTAACATTCCATTGTGTTTCTTTATTACCGTAATTTTATAAAAGTGATACTCTTATAATCATTTGAAAGTTTTTCATTTTACACTGTTTTATTGCTTACATATTCATCTTTGTCACTTGAATTATCTTTGCTTCCAACCCATAATCGTTGGTTATTGATCCATATAATTCATTGCTTGGTGGAATATGATATCACTTGTGATTCTTGCACCAAACTAATATGGGGGAAAACTGTCAAAAGAGGAACTTTGGAGAACTTTGCCTTGTAAAAGGTCTTTATAAGCGAAAGGAAAGTTGATTGGTACCTGTGCCTAAAAAGTAATTCGCAAACTCTACCCTTCTGTTTATCCAAACAACGTTCATTGTGCTCGGCTACGTGACACCGTGTTTACCCCCACCGACTGACTGACTGACTTCTCCATCCAAGGCCGGCACCGTCCGTATTGTTTTCCACCTTCCCCACTTGTTTATACCCTTCAACTCGGGGACGGGTGCCAGAGCATCTCAGGTAGTCGCGAGACCGCGGTCTGTGTCTCTCTCTCTGTGCCAAAAGCAACTCTTTTGTCGCTGCTGACTGACCCTGGAATGGAAGTCGTCGTACGATGTTTACGAGCTACTATTTAAGCGGGTTGCGCATGCGCCGTGGTGGGTGAGAGGGAAGGGTTGTTTTTCTGGCGCCGAGGAAGTGTCGGGGCGTGAGGATGTGTCGTGTGAGGTCAATTAGGCGCAGGGATCCTCCGTAATTGGGATTCATTTGGAACAGAATCGATACTTTCAAGTATCGATGTTTTTGTATCGAGTAATCTTGTTTCTTTCAAATATGCAGATTCAGTCTTTTTCAAACGTTGAGCACCGGGTTAGCTTGAATGTTGGAAGAATAACGCATTTGAAGTGATCTTTAAAGGATGATTAAAGGTGATCTCCAAACATATGGTGCTAGTTTTGTTTACTTAGGATTTTAAACAAAATTTCTTAAAATACACTATGATGAACAGACTCTAAAACAATAAATTTAATTATTGACTAGCAGGGGCGTCATTTAGGGGGGGCAGGGGGGGCAACCGCCCCCCCCCCCAAGATTTCCACTGTAATGTGAAAGATAGCTGCAAGTCCCTGGGAAATTCTGTAACTTCCACAAGGAGCTTTGGGTGCAACTCAAAATGTCTCGAAAGGAGTTAAAACACTTTTTGGGGGGTCCAATTTCAAAAATTTTCTGGGGGAGGACCCCCAGCCCCCCTCTAAAATTTTCACGTCTCTTATTTAGTGTTCCCCCCTTGAAAACTATTCCTCTTAGAAGAAGCTTTTCTCTTTAGAAACTCTCCAAAAAGTTTGAAAAAGAGATAAAACACTAGTTTAAAGGGGAATTAAAATTCCTGGGGAAGGACCCGTAGCCCCCTTAAAACTTTGACGTTTATTTACAACTCTTTTCCCTAGAAAATTATGTGGTTTACAAGAAACTGTTCTCTTTGGATGCAGCCAAAAGGGTCTCAAAACAAGCTAAAACACTACTTTAAGAGCCAAATTTTCAAAATTTTCCTGGGGGTGAACCCCCAGACCCCCCATTTTGACATGATATTACCTTAAAAATGAAGTTGAGGCAACCCCCGACAAAAAATCCTAGTTACAGCAGGGTCCAGACCCATTTAAAAAAATTCCTTGCCCCCCCCCAACCAAAGAGTGAAATGACGCCCCTGTTGACTAGCCTTCTTTGGCGCTGAAGCGAGATTCGCTCGTTACTACCTGTTCGTATTTATTCATTCCCTATAATTAAATATGCAGTTTTAATTCATTATTCACATATTCACATTCATTATTTCACATAGAATTGTCACAAATTTATTACATTGAAATAATTGTCATGTAATTTTGACCGGTCGTCAGCCCAATCCACTGAACCGGATCTGTACAAACTTGTTCTTAAATGAAATCTTACTCTATATAAACCCCTATATAGGGGTTATCTATATCACTAATCTATATTACTATATAAACCCATTTTAAGTGGCATTCTCCCAAAACCTTCCACTTTAAATAATTATTTGATTTTTATTTGTCTCATTGTTTGAAGTTAAATTTTTATCCCCTTCTGTGAAAAGGGAAAGAATAAATAAACAATCAAACATGTACCATAATTATTTTATAAATTCAATACGGCTCTAGTATCCCGTTGGGATAAATCTAGTGAACCGTCAAAACTTTGAAATTTAATTTCAATGTAGATTTTCTTCACGCTCTTTCAATGACGTTTTGCCTGTGTTGATAAAAATATTAACTAAAAACAATGGGGCAAATTTAAATCAATTTGTAATTAAAAAATGGAATGCTTTGGAAGAATGCGACCTAAAACTGGCTCATCTAGGGGTGGAAAGCTTCCATTTAAGGCCTAGTTTGTCCAAATCGGATCGGGGGTTGGGGCTGGCTGCCGGCGGAGCGGAACCTCTCCATAGACTTAACATGGGGGCAAAACTAAAAGAACACATAATTTTTAAATGGAAGGTTTTGGAGGAACGTGTTATATTATTGGCTCATCTAGGGAGGAAAAGCTTTCGGTCAAGATAGAGTTTGTCCAAATCGGTTCAGGGGTTCGGCCTGGCGGCCGGCCGAAAGGAACCTCTGCATAGACTTAACATTGGAGCAAAACGAAAAGAACGAATAATTTTATAATGGAAGGTTTTGAAGGAACGTGACACACTGTTAGCTCCTCTACGGGTAGAAATCTTTCGATCAAGACCGAGTATGTCCAAATCGGTTCGGGGGTTCGGGCTGGGGGCCGGCGGAAAGCTCCCTCATAGAGTTAACATTAGGGAAAAGTGAAAAGAACGCATAATTTTGAAATGGAAGATTTTAATTGAACGTGTTATATTATTGGCTCATCTAGGGGTGGAAAGCTTTCGATGAAGACCGAGTTTGTCCAAATCGATTCAGGGGTTCGGGCTAGCGGCCGGCGGAACGGAACCTCTCCATAGACTTAACATTAGAGAAAAGTGAAAAGAACGCATAATTTTAAAATGGAATGTTTGGGAGGATCGTGTTATATTATTGGCTCATCTAGGGGTGGAAAGCTTTCGATCAAGACCGAGTTTGTCCAAATCGGTTCAGGGATTCGGCCTGGCGGCCGGCCAAAAGGAACCTCTCCATTGACTTAACATGGGGGCAAAACGAAAAAAACGCATAATTTTAAATTGGAAGGTTTTGGAGGAACACGACCTAAAATGGGCTCATCTAGGGGTGGAAAGCTTTCGATCGAGACCGAGTTTGTCAAAATCGGTCCGCGGGTTCGGCCTGGCGGCCGGCCGAAAGAAAAACCCAATTATTTTAATATACAGGGTGTTTCAAAATTGCGTTGCACGGCTTTTATTCGGAACAAGAGCCTCCTAGGGTCTTGGAAGTAAGGTCTACCTCTTGGTAAGTGAGCCTGGAGAATCCATTGAGATGATTTACAGCGCCCCTAGTGGCGAAATTAAAAAGTTAAAAATATTAATTTAAAAACTAAAAGAGATAGGGCAAAACCCTCAATGAGAGTATTGTTGCCAACGTCAAGAAGAACTCATTGAAAAAAATTTGATCAAAATATCTTGAATATTCGCGGAGATATTAGCATGTGAAAATAGCACTTTTTCAGGGGTCAAAAAGTAAAAAGTTCGCATATTTGCAAATTTTTCAGTGTTATTGTGTAGTTTTGGGTTTTTTTGATTGAAAGTACACAAAATTTAATCAAAAAAATTTGCAAATATGCGAACTTTTTACTTTTTGACCCCTGAAAAAGTGCTATTTTCACATGCTAATATCTCCGCGAATATTCAAGATATTTTGATCAAATTTTTTTCAATGAGTTCTTCTTGACGTTGGCAACAATACTCTCACTGAGGTTTTTGCCCTATCTCCTTTAGTTTTTAAATTAATTTTTTTAACTTTTTAATTTCGCCGCTAGGGGCGCTGTAAATCATCTCAATGGATTCTCCAGGCTCACTTACCAAGAGGTAGACCTTACTTCCAAGACCCTAGGAGGCTCTGGTTCCGAATAAAAGCCGTGCAACGCAATTTTGAAACACCCTGTATAAGATTCATTAACACTCCGTTTGATCTGTGACTAACGTAACATTTGCTTTAATGGCTTTATTCACTGCTACCTGACTAGCAGTTAACCATCGGTTGAAGAAGATTCCACCAGTCAGATTCAACGAAAAGCTTATTTTCTTACTTAAGCTGATGGTTAGTTTACTATGGACGTAATAATGGCAGTGGATAAGGACGTAACGGTCGTATTCACCGCTAACTTGACCCATGGTTAACTGGGAGTCAAACCTCTGATAGGTGGAAAAAACTAATTTTCCGTCTTTAACTGCCAATCAGAAATTTGACTGCAGGTTAACCGCCGGACAAGTTACGAGTGAATACGGCCGTAAGTATTTGTGACGTTATATTCCCAGGTCAAATTCAATGCTATTTACTATTGTAATTATCATTTTAAAGTTTTTTTTCTTTTGCGTGTATTTATGCTAAAATTACTCTTTCATTTGGTTAATATTAATAATATCGTCCTTTTCTTTAGTGAACTTTAAAGTGAACTAAAAATTTTACCTATCGAATAGAAAGGAAAGTATTATTTAATTTAGTAAGCTACGGCTTATCTTAAAATTTACGTAAGAGGTAATTTATTTCATATTTTTACAGATTTTATTTCCTTTCATTCATAAGCATATTTTTTTACATTCACACAAAATTTCGTGTTAGCAAAATTTCTAGATTCTCTTAAAAATTCTCTTAAAAATGTATTTGATTGTTTAAAAAATATTGAAAAGGGGATAAATCGATACCAAAGTATCGATACCTTAAATGTAAAAATATCGATTTTGCCCATTCTTAATTCATTTGGAGAGACATTTTATTGAGGTAATTACTCTATTGTAGTCTCCGAAAAGGGGATTTGTTGTTCATTAACGGTAATTCGATAGAGAGAAAATTAAGTTTGAATCATTACAGAAGAGGGAGCGGAGTACATTCGTGTAATATTGGGTGATTTAATTCATTGTATTCACTAGGAGAAATATTTTCAGCAATTAATCGGATAACAGTTAAGAAGTTTTCTAAAAATGTTTGAAGGTTATCTAAGTGTAAACAAGCGTAAGCTTGTTGCTATAAATGCTTGTAAAATAGGGGATTTTTGAAAGAAATTTTGACTGTTATCTATATCTATAGTATAAATTAAAAATTTTGAAAGAATAATTATCCTATACTATATCCTCAAGGGCAATTAAGCTCTTAAATTTCTGAGAACTTAGTTTTGAATTTACGCATGAGATGTTTTTTTTGTGAATCAAATTCGTGCGTTGAATCAATGTTACAGCCGCGGCGTTCACCATCTGCGAAACAAGAACTGTAATTTGTAAACAGTCAACCGTAACCGCACAGATGCTTGCGTCCGTATTAATTAAGAGAAACCGTTTGAAACCTTGCAAAAAAGAGCTACGGGTACGGGTTAGCTTGTAAAAACCGCAATTGAATAAATGTAAATTTTAAGAGGTATAGGCTTTATACTAGAGGCTTTTATACTTAAAGCAGTGTTTTATTTTTTAAACGTGTTTAATGTTTAATTATTTAAAAGAAAACTAGTAGTTTTGTTCCTTTGAAAGATTTTACGATGGAATTTTTGTTTTAAATATAGTTTTTGCTTGTAAATTAAAAAAATAAGTTAAGTTTAATAAAAAATATTTTATGCATTTAATTAATTAGAAAAACATATTAGAGGGGCTTTTATTCTATTGAATTTATAAGCTTATTTTCTTTGTTAGCACTTATGTAATACTGTATTATGGTTAAGTATGAAATTAGCGTACCATACGTTTAAATGAGACATGTGGAAATTACTAGCAGTCTTGACTTTAATTAATATTTTTCTTCGCGGGTTCCATTCTTTTATCTCTCTAATTGTCTTTTGTCTTTTTAAAGTATATATTGGTAAAAAAATATTCGATATTATAAAGAGATATTTATCGTGGGGAAAACAAGCTAGTAAGCTTGTATTTAAGATAATATAGGTATTTTATAAAGGGGCATGAGTGAGTTTCCGAGCAAATTTAATATTGACTTTGATATTTTTAAGGTTTATTGTTTTAGTTTTCCTTACAAAACATTAAAGCTTATTTTGATTACTTTAATTTCTATTTGTGACGTATATTAATCGGTGTTTTTCTTTTTTAGGTAAGGAACTTGTGTTTTCTCTACGTTCTTATGTCGTTGTGATGTAAGTAAATATCGAATTTTTAGTGTCTTTTCAGGATTTAGAGTATATAATTCCCTTTTGATAATTAGGAGATAGCAAACCATTTAATTATTCTCAGAAAGGGAAAACTTGTAGAACAAACCTTCCATCCGATAGAAACTCGTTTCATTCTAAAGTAGTTTCATTTTCTTAAGTAAATTTCTTAATGTAGATAAACTCTGGGGAAATATTATCGTTTTTGTTTCTTTAAAATTAAGTTTATTATATTTTAGAACTAATCTATTAAATGAATATTTTTCGATTGAATTTGTACACTTAAAATAAGCTACATGTTTGGAAACCCCTTCCCAAGTACCAAGTATAGGCTCTCTATCTACAAGAAGGTTCCAACTGTAGACTTAAGTTATGATTTCTATCTCTTATAAATTTGAATGTAATTTCAAAAGTACTTATTTCAATTACTTTATCCTCGGGAAATGTTAGTGCGGTTAAAATATAATGTATGAACAATATTACCCAAGTTAATAATGTAATTAAGAAGTATTAGAACAGAAAATGTCAATATCAACTCAACTCAGCAACATTACTTATCTTAAATTATCTTCTCTCCCATTTTTCTTTCGCTCTATTATGCTCTTCTCAGAATCCCACTTTTAGATACAGTTTCTAAGCATCGCGATTCAATGAGTAATATTTTATTCAAGTTGCTATATCGGGCAACGGTAAACTCAGTATACAATCGTATGCATCGATTCTGAAACCCACATTTTCGTACTCCGGCTCCTACGTCACAGCAGGGCAGTGTGACGTCATTTCCACGGCGGATCGTCGAACCCTCTCTTTTACGATTGTGTTGAAAGCGTAGAGTTAAATCAAACTAGATTGAACATTTCGTCTGATTGCAGTAAAATCCACATTTTTATCACAAACATAGGAACTTTTATTGGTGAGAAACTACGCTATTTATTGTGGTATTATAGTATGTTTCAAAAATGATCATAGCGATTTAGTGTATTTTCGTAACCACTGTATTTTTTGAAGAAAAAAATGAAGCTTTAAAACTCAATAAAATCTTATAACATAACTTTTCTTTTCGAAGTTGTATTTTTTAACGAAATTATTTTATCTTCATCATTACAAATATTATATGTTAAAATTGGTTTCTAACAAAGTAACCCCTATTGACCAATACTGACAACATTGCTCAGTAAGTTTTTAATGGACAATATTGGGGTTTATTTTTTAGACATCATTAGGGAAAAATGGTACAAAAATCCAACTACATTTTTACAATTTTTTATTTTTTAATTGAGAAATCTATTATTGTTTTAAAGAACAAAACATCACGCAAAATTATGTCCCAAATTAATTGCAATGATATTTCTATTTTTAGCATACTAAGGGGTCATCCATAAATTACGTGAGGCGTTTTTTCAAAAATCTCGACCTCCCCTCCCCCCTTGGTGAGATTTAGTGAGATTTTGCTGGAACCCCCCTCCCCCCCAAGTGAGATTTACCTAAAAATTTTTAAAAATAATTTGCAGTATCTTATCTGTATGTATTCCTTTTTCATACTTAAAAAAAAGAAAATAATATCATTTCTAACTTAAAAAGTTGACGTGAGATTTTAATCGACCCCCTTCCCCCCTTGGTGAGATTTGGTGATATTTTTCCAAACCCTTCCCTCCCTTTTTGACCTCACGTAATTTATGGATGTCCCCTAATCGATATTGACTAGAGAGGGGAGTGCTTTATTTATTAAAGAAAACCATCAATTTTTAAAATATGTGACACAAATTGTAATTTTTCATACCTAAATGTCATTTTAATCAGTAATATAGTAATATAGTTGTGTACAAATTGTAATTCAAAATATCTAATGGAAAACGTTTTTAGACCCTTTTACCCCATAACGACTTAATGGCGAATGTATTCCTCAATTGTTCTATGGGATCTCTAATGTAAAAGGATATATTTTAAGTACACCTTTATGATGATCTCTTTGGGTTGCTATCATGCTCTCTCTCTATGTAACTCATCTCTCTATGGTCTTAGAAACAGATTCGTCACTCTTCGATGGCTATCGTCCGTCTGGCACGGCCAGACGCGCTAAACTTTGTGTTGGTGCCGCTTTCTTTTTATCTGGTTCGCTGAGTCAAGTCTGGTGAAAGCCTTTTATAATATGTGGAGGTTTCGTCTTCTTGTTCCAGTTTTGTGTTTGGGGAAGAACACGCGGTTCGGTCGTCACGCACGTTTCTGAAGAGAATTTTTTTATGGTGCAACTTTTTAGGTGATTCTCAACGACCCTTATCTAAAAATCTCGCAAAATGTGCAAAGTTTATCAATGTTCACTATGTTGGTCAGCGTTGGAGTGATCTTCTTTGACCATTAGTATGCTGTGAAATTAAAACCATAACTAATAAAAAAAATATCGGCACCACACTTAATTTTTTTGTTTATTTAGCTAAGATTTGCACTCAAGGTATTTAAATTCGTATAAGTGAAAGCAGGGTAAGAGCAAGCCCAAAAATTATTTGGGGCTATAAATTTGAAACTTTAAAAAGCTAGAGCATCAAAAATTTACTGTTTATTGTGACTCAGAAATCAACCTATAAAAAATAAAGGAGTCTTAGCTTAAACGAAAATATGAATATTCTGTCACTGATCAAAGGAAAGAAATGTTAAATAGATTTTTTAAATCCCAGCTCATACTTCTTACATCGAACGTAAACTAAATATTTTATGCTGTATATTATGAAAAACATCACTTTTTCATTAATATTTAAAAGAATAATGAACTAGAAGGGATGAAACAGCAATAAATTCAGCATATAGATGTACTTTTTTAAAGTACCGAGTTCCTTAAGGAGAAATCGTTTTAAAAAACGCGACGTAGTGTTTGAAAATCAAGGTCGTCAAGGTCAAAATAGAACCAACTCACACGAAAGGTCACGGATGATTTCTAAGTTTGATTAAAGACATGGGATGCGTAGGTACCGTATCACGCACTCATTGTCGAATCGTTTTGCTTTCACCAGAACTAGTAGCCATTGTTCTTACATGTGGTATCTTTAAATTGCGGTTTTGATCGATTTTATGGCAAATTGTGTTATTTATGAAGTTAAAAATCACTATTCCGTAAATTTTTTAAATAGTTCGTAAAATTAATCTTATCATTTATATGGGTTGTCTTGTTGCTTCTGTGGTGGACTCGAACCAAACGTTGAAACCAACGGACTCGAACCAAACTCGATACGTTGCCTTATAGTAATCGAACTTAGATGTGTTAATTCAATTATTGTATTCTTAACCGATCTCTAATGTAACTGTAGTTGTAACTGTTCACAACAATATAAATAGTTTTTTTACGATGTACCTTCTTCTCTTTTGCCGCACGTAGCGGTATTTTTAGCCCTTATGGCCTGCTTAGGCTTTTAGCATTATGTTGTTGTTGGAATAAAGTTAATGTTTTACAATATATTTAGTGGTCATTCAACATTAGGCTCTTTAGCCTTAATCTTTTAACTTTTATATCATTCCGTATAATTGAATCCATCATAAAAGTTTACGAAAATATGATTGTGTGAATAGAAAATTAGTTCCAAAAAATTCCATTTTTGAGATATATGATACACACAAAATGCAGTATCGAATTTTGATTGTCTAACTTTATAAAAGAAAAATTACGAATGTTTTATAACTGCTTAACCTTAAATATAATCAGCTAAAAAACATTCCCATATTTTTATTGGAATTTTTTTAGTTGTTACAGCTTAGTTTTATTCAAGTTATATTTTACAGCTTAGTTTTATTCAATACTTGTAATTTGTATCTTAATTGGATTGATTACGATTGAAATGAAATAGTGTTGTGAGGGGATTTATTTGTTTTAATTTCACCACAAAATGTTTTTAAAATTTTATCATTCTAAGTTTTGATTTTCTTATCTGTAACAGAATAAATGCCTTTGCAAGATGGAAGGAAAGTTACATCTAAGATAAAGAGTAGCGGAAATTTTATACCTTACTTTCAAAGAATACTCCGACCGAAAAATAGGATTTAAGGAGAATATTTGTTTTCCTGCCGTAACACTCTTACCGCTGGAAAGACAGTTTGACAGGTTTCGTTAATGGCACTTACTTAACCGCATTGGTTCTAGTGCCTTTCGATTGTATTCTCATTTCTTAGCACCTTTGACCACAAATCTCTTTCCATTCAAACTTTTTTTATAGTTTGTTTACATGCAAAACAGTTCTTTATAAAAGTATTTTGCCGCTTACTTTGTATTCTGGAAGACTTTCTACCCCTTTATTAGGTTAAAAAGCCTCTCTGCTCTCACATCTCTATTCTAAAAAAAGTTTTGGGTGGACGGTTTTCATAAAAAAACTTTTTAACTACTAATCCGTATAAAACATTTTTGGCATCAAAGTGTTCTGTATTCTTTCGAGGATTCCGAGTAAGCTTTTAGAATTTCTAAAAAAAATTCTCAGTTTTAAAATATTTCCTTCTGTTTAGATTACGGATGAGGTTGAAGTTACAAAGCAAACAACTGTCAATCAATTTATTACCTATCCAATCACAACACCTCCATATTTTATGATGAAACATTTTTTTACATTTTGAAAATTACTTTAAAGTACCTTTCCAAGTTAAATATCTTTCAAAGGCTGATAATTTTTTTTCTAGAAACTTGCATATCTACTATTTCTTACTAGAATTTTATATTGAATTATTGATAAGTTCGAGTTAATACATATTCTAGCTTTTTAGAGAACTTTAAGTCACTTCGGCAAGTTTATCTGGTCCGTAATTCAAAATCGTTTGGGCCAAAGATGAATTTCAAAGCTTTTCAATTAGGAACTTAGCTTTTATGAATGTTTTATAAAGTGAGTAAGCACACTGAGCTGGGTTTTGTGAGGATTGCGAAGCGATCCGAGAGTTCCTGCATGAGCAGTTTATGGGGGTTGGTGAGCGATAGCGAACAGGAAGCGGTAGCATAGGCATTTGTATCGAATTGTATGTATTCAATATGTTTCTTTTATTTTTTAAACTTACATTAATATAATTTTGTGATGCTTATTAATATATCACTATTATCTTTATGGTTTCAGTTTCAGATAAAACTTTCATAATTTTTTAGCAATCGCTTGATAAGAACTTACATAGAGATAAATCCATCATAATTTCTTTTTTTCTTCTTTTTTTAAGAGAATAAAGCTGTTTTACTCCGTAATTTTTTTCTTCTAATTTTTTCCGAACGTAATCTTTAATTACACAAATTAATTTATTTTTCCGCGTTATAAATTCCCACTATCACGTTCATTGAACTCAGTGTGTACACCACTTTCTCTGAAAACTTCAGAAGTGCAACTGTAAATTATGAGAGGACTTTTCTCATCATCTTCTCCCTGCGCTAAAAAATAAAACTACGTATCTCCTTCCTTCTATTATACCGTTACACTATTGAGCTAGCTGTTCATAATGACCTAAGTGAAAAAAATACAATTTTTAAATTTTTATTTAGGTGTATGTTAGTCTTTGTAAAAAATTCAATAACTTCGCCCGTAATAGCCCCCAAAATTGACTTCTCCATAAGAACAACACAGACACCGTTACAGAACTCCTCCCATTACTCGACAGCAGGGTTTGGATTTGGAAACACGTTTCATCGAAAAGTCGATGTTGATTATAAAAATTTAATTAATAACATTAAAAATTTGCCCTAGTTGGTGTATAAACTACAAAATCAGTTTTATTATTGAGTGAAACGGTTTTAAATAAGGTTTTAATGATTAATTCATGATGAAAAATATTTCAATCAAAAAACAAACCGAATGGAACCAAGACATTAAAGTCCCTATTTCCCAAAACTACCTATCTACTTCATTGAGTAGGTGTTTCCTACAGTAGTTTCTCCAATAATGGAGTTATTTATTTCTGTAATGGGCAAACTTTCTATTGTCATGAGTATTAAAATCCTACTACTATTATAATTGTGAAATGTTTGTCTGGATGTTTGTTACTCTTTCACGCAAAAACTACTGAATGGATTTTAATGAAATTTTACTATAATGTAGCTTATACATCAGAATAACACATAGGCTATAATTTATAAAGAGAAAATCGGTCCTTCATTCTTTTTTTTCCAATTTTTCTTCTTTTTTCTCTTATTTTTCCGTGTTTGAAAACCTGTTTTACCAGTCATACAACGAGTTAAAAATAAAACATTGTTTCAAATGAGACAGATCACGAGACTTTTTCATTTACTAGATCTTTTATTTTAGTTTTAAACACTGGTTTTAAATGTGTTAATTTGTTCACTAGACTTACTAATTTACTAGACTTTTTATTATGGTTTCAAATTTGTTATTTCATAAAGGCACCAAGATATTAAACATTATCAGGAACATCGGGATTGTAAAAAGTGACAAGAACACCGGGATTGGAAAATTAGCGAGAACATCGGGATGGAAAAAATTACCGGGTTATAAAAATTACCGAGAACACTGGGATAGGAAATTTACCATAAAGACACCTAGAAAAATTACCGTGACCACCGGGATAAGATTACCGGGAACACTGGGATAGGAAAGAGGTGCCTGGGATACCGGGATGATTTGTAATATTGCTAATTTACAAAATTATAAATGTATTTTAAGAAATATTTAAAAAAATAAATTTATAAACTCCCCCCCGTGCAAGGCCGGGTATAACAGCTAGTTATTTATAATTATCATTCAAAAAATATAACTCAGAAAATATCATTCTGTTAATCTAGAAAAAACTTGTAATAATTAAAATGATATTATTTCTCATGTGATTGAAAAAATGATAATGTCCTTCTTAAAAAAAACATCAATATATTTTTAAAATTGGAAATTAAAATGTTGATTTGAAATCAATTTTCATTATGGTTTCTGTGTTTATGATATTCAAACTCTGCTCAATGCATTGGTGGACTTAGGCGACTGTCATTCCCAACAGCCCAATCCATGTTAAGAAAATGTGGAACCTTTACAGTCTATAAACACTTCACGGCAGCAACAGACACCATTGTTATGTCCCTGGGAGTGCGCTTTCCCATACTTAACGCTTCGGCCTCATAGTAATGTAGGGGTGAAGAGAAAAAAAGAGAAAGAAGCAGATATAGGAGAGAGCACCCCCATAAAGATAGTGGATGATGAGGGTTTTGTTTTTCGTGCGGGCTTGTTGCCAAAGAATGGCTATTGTGTGGCTATAAGAAATCATGCGAAACTGTTAGGTGTAAGTGTCCTCATGTTCAGTGAGTTAGATAAAGAAAATTCCTTGATGTTTTGAGGACTCATTACATAAGGGTGTCTTAAAATTGGCTAAAAGATTTATTATGACATTAATAAAAACTGAATGATGTGTAAAAACATGCAGATTTTTTATGCAAAATCGTAAGTTTTAGTTCATTTGTTGTTTGTTGTGTGCCACTTGGAATACCCAAGCTCCATATAGGGATTCAAGGCAAAGGGGGTGCAGCTCCTGAGAAAGTGAGACCCATAAATGGCAGGAGTCCGACTTCTGGCTCATGAGATATGATAGATGCTACCCCTATCTATCACCACTTTCACAATTTTGCCATGTCTCTGAAGGGGGGGGAAATAGTCTCCAGACACCTGGACCCGTGGTAAACTGCGCTATGACGGACCACAGGACTTTCGGACCCACAGATTTAACGAGCACTTACTCCGCATATATTTGGTGGGTCTTCAGCGGTGTCGGGAATCGAACCTGGGACCCTCCGATCCCAAAGTCGATGCCTTAACCACTAGGCTCCCCACGGTCCGTAAGTTTTAGTTCATTTGATACTACTAATATAATTTGTTTTCAAATTTTTTCACTACCAACATTTTTTCATTTTTTCATATCTCTTATTTTGTAGTTATTTGCTATAAATAGGCGACGACTTCATAGCGTGTGAGTGGGATGCTTTCTGAAAAGGGGGCTGTGAGCCAAGCAAATATTTTCAGGAATTAATAAAAAATAAGGGTTTATAAATATGCAAATGGTAAAATTAAGATATTAATCGGTGAATGAAAGTTACACTGTAAAAAAACTGTAGAAAAACAAAAAGTTTCAATAAAAATGACTTCATGTTTACAGGGATATTCTGTCATGTAACATTCCCACCGCATTTCTATTTATTTTATGTAAAAAACAGCTTTTTTCTAGTTTTTTAGCTTATCTGTACTTAAACAGAAAGTTTCAGTTCGTGGAGAAAGAAAGAACATCTTCGGATAATTTCTACATTTACTGAATCCTCGTTGGAGCAGCGGTAGCGTGCGTGCTTAGCATGCGGTTGGTCGTGGGTTCTATCATCCCCGGTTATTGATTTATTAAACTTTCAAAAAAAACAGCTAAAATAAGTCGACACGCATGCGCACGAGCAGAAAATTACTGTGAGGCAACAGAAAAAAATATGTAGCTCACTTGACAGAAAGTTTCTTTTTACAGCATTTACCTGTAGGTTACAGCTTTTTTCTGTTAACAGGATTTTTCTGCTTACAAAACTTTTCTGGCAACTTTTGCTGCCAGAAATTTTCTGTTTTTTTACAGGATTATTTTTTACAGTGTACGCCGATCGTAATTTTCATCAATTTGGAAATCAAACCTGAAATAACCGTTATAACATTTTATATTTAGACATTCCCAGAAAAAAAGATTTGTCATTGCAGAGTGTCTTCTCCAAAGGGTGCGAGACTCTGTATACTAATTGGCAGAAAGATTTGTCCATTAGCATCGATGTGGAACCTTTCCGGCTGCTGAGATGATTTTATTCTCGCTCAGACGGCTGTCTATTAAGGGGTATCGGGTGACGTCTGGACATTGGTGTTCTTTTGCCCATTGTCAAATCAGGTGAATCCCATCTCTCAAGGACGGTCTTCGTTGAAACGACATTGAAAGGATTATATGCGTATCAAGATTTAGATTATCGAGAACAATAATGTAACTGTAGTTGAGAACAACTGAGAGTAACAATTTTTATACTTGAATAACAATGTAAAAAACTTCAAGGAGTATACAGGGTTGTATCCAAGGTTGGGGTGGTGGCTCAAGCATCCTCCCTAAACTTCGACACTTATTTATGTACTGTTCCCCTCCCCAGAAACAGTTCTAATCAGGTGTCCCCCAAATTTCCAAAAAATGGGTAAAATAAACGTTTTTTAGATTCCATTAATAAATAGTCCAATTTCAATAAGTTTTCTAGGGGAGAACTCAGAGAACAACGAAAAGGGAGTAACTTCATCACTACCTCTGGTTAAAGGAATATGTGAAAAAAAATCCAGCTCTCAAGCGTCGCCTCCAACCGTGGACCGGTTTCGCCCTTTTTAGGGCTCATCAGCACGGTATAGGAAGGTAACGCAAGAGAGCGGAGGGAGAGCTTTTAGTCTAGCCGACTATAACGGAAAAAGTGGTGACTATTGATTAGTCCTCCACTATCTGCCGGAATGAACTGCGCATTCCATAGAACAGATTTAATTTCCGAAAGGACACAGGTATGAAAATAAGGGAGTACTTCACCACTACCTCTGGTTAAAGGAATATGTGAGAAAAACTCCAGCTCTCAAGCGTCGCCTCCAACCGTGGACCGGTTTCGCCCTTTTTAGGGCTCATCAGCACGGTATAGGAAGGTAACGCAAGAGAGCGGAGGGAGAGCTTTTAGTCTAGCCGACTATAACGGAAAAAGTGGTGACTATTGATTAGTCCTCCACTATCTGCCGGAATGAACTGCGCATTCCATAGAACATATTTAATTTCCGAAAGGACACAGGTATGAAAAGGGAGTACTTCACCACTACCTCTGGTTAAAGGAATATGTGAGAAAAACTCCAGCTCTCAAGCGTCGCCTCCAACCGTGGACCGGTTTCGCCCTTTTTAGGGCTCATCAGCACGGTATAAGAAGGTAACGCAAGAGAGCGGAGGGAGAGCTTTTAGTCTAGCCGACTATAACGGAAAAAGTGGTGACTATTGATTAGTCCTCCACTATCTGCCGGAATGAACTGCGCATTCCATAGAACAGATTTAATTTCCGAAAGGACACAGGTATGAAAAGGGAGTACTTCACCACTACCTCTGGTTAAAGGAATATGTGAGAAAAACTCCAGCTCTCAAGCGTCGCCTCCAACCGTGGACCGGTTTCGCCCTTTTTAGGGCTCATCAGCACGGTATAGGAAGGTAACGCAAGAGAGCGGAGGGAGAGCTTTTAGTCTAGCCGACTATAACGGAAAAAGTGGTGACTATTGATTAGTCCTTAATAGTACTCCCTTTTCATACCTGTGTCCTTTCGGAAATTAAATCTGTTCTATGGAATGCGCAGTTCATTCCGGCAGATAGTGGAGGACTAATCAATAGTCACCACTTTTTAAACGCTTTTATTCTACTTGCTTTTGGCGGCGTTTTACGGGTGGAATTTTAAAACTCGATTTTCGGGCACTTCCCGATATGTCAGGGCCCCGAAACTTTAGACATCGGTGTAACCCTCATGACACTCCAATATCCAACCATTATCTAGTCAAACAACCAAAGGATTAAGTTAATTAACGAGTATTTTTAATTAACAGAAAAACCAGAATTTGAGACCTTTCCCAAGGGGCTATTCTCCCTAAACCGTGCACAATTGTTTATAAGGCATAACTTCATCATATTCAAAAGTCAAAACGAGAATTGCCCAGTAATTACGATAATTATAGACGATTAATCACTTTTTTTCTTTCCGTATTCATGTACATAAAATTTCAGGCACTTCCAAACGATATAAAGTTCTGAAATTTTGCACCGTGGTGGAAACTCGATGACAATGCAGTATTCAATCATCAACTAGTCAAAACCTCCGTAATTTAGGTAATTAACGAGTGTTTTTAGTTATCCTATTAATTCATATTTGAGACACTTCCGTGAAGCCAATGGCTCCCAAAATCTGTAAGATAATATACTAGGTATATATCTACAATATTTAATCTTCAAAACGTGATTTTTTACCTTCCAATTAACAATTAAGATAATTAGCGATTTAAGATAATAACCGCGAGAAAGAAATCGCCAGAAGAGCGAGAAATCGCCGAAAAATCGCCAGAAGAGCGAGAAATCGCCGAAAATAGTCGAGAATGTCGAGAGAAGAAAAATATGCTACTTTTATAATTTATTGACTACTGAAAAGACTGGATGGTACTGTTTGCTCCTTGATACACACACACTAATTCTGAGTTTTTTACGATTGTTTTTTTTATTTTATTGAATGCTTTCTTTTTATTGTGAATCTTTTTGATATCGATGGATTTCATCGGCGAGTGAGCGGATGCGTTTCTTTGTGCGAGGTATTTTTCCCGCTCAGCTTGTTATTATAACGTACCCAGCAATATTAAATAGATTTTAATTAACTTTGGAGTTGATTGTCCTGCTGAGTCGTCAGAGGATTGTTCTACTTTGTCAGATATGTGAAAAATTTTTGTTATACATGAAACTAAAATTCCATCCTAACTTAACATTAAATATGGTTGAAATAAATAAATTTTTTCTTGTGAGTTTTTGTTAAAAAATACCATGACTAAAAAGTAGAAAATAAAATAAGTAAAAAAATATTTTTTAAAAAACGCTTTTATTGAAGTGTTCTAAAAGGTCAAAAATAATTTTTTCGGTTTGACAAATAATTTATTGGGAAGAAGAAAATAACTTCTTGGTAAGTAAAAAAACTGATTTTCTAATCACTAAAAATAAAAGCGTGGGCGCTAGTAATTCTTAATTCACTATTTATTCTAACTTCTTTATTCTATGTTCTATGAGGTTAAATTTACAAATTTCTCATTCATGAGTTTTGAGTGGGATGGATTCACTTTAAATTCTCTATTAGGTATTTTTATTTATATAAAGTTATACATAAATGCCGACGTAATGGCCTAGTGGTAAGAGCATCTAACTGCAAAGCCGTACGTCTGGGGTTCGAATCCCCGTTCGTCAGGGATGTTACTGTTACTGTCCTGTAAAAATTTTTAAATTTAAAAAATTACTAGCGCCCACGGTTTTATTTTTAGTGATTAGAAAATCAGTTTTTTTACTTACCAAAAAGTTATTTTCTTCTTCCCAATAAATTATTTGTCAAACCGAAAAAATTATTTTTGACCTTTTAGAACACTTCAATAAAAGCGTTTTTTAAAAAATATTTTTTTACTTATTTTTTCCGTTATAGTCGGCTAGACTAAAAGCTCTCCCTCCGCTCTCTTGCGTTACCTTCCTATATCGTGCTGATGAGCCCTAAAAAGGGCGAAACCGGTCCACGGTTGGAGGCGACGCTTGAAAGCTGGAGTTTTTCTCTCAGAGAACAACATTTTTGCTTAGGACTCCGCAATATAACATCCGCAAATATTTAACATTAGAAATGCGAAGTTTCAAATCTTATATCTAAATGTTCTTATAAAATACCTTTGACAATGGAGGGAGGCCTTAGAAATAATCTTGAATCCTTTAAACCCTTCCTTTCAAAAATTTAAGTCTAGTTAACGGTCTTAAGAGAGTAATATCCCACAGTCTTACTATACATCAGGCTTGCCTGGTTTTGAGTTATGGAAGTTTTACTGAGTTTTAAGCAACACTAAGAAATTGGTAAATTTAAATAAACCTTTCCTTTTAACTATACTCTGTTCATTTAGAATTGGCGCCTGTAAGAAATAGTGCTTTCCCCCTCGCTAGAAGCGTAACCATAGTTACGCTCCTCGTGCAGCCAATAGTAAGCCTTCTTCGTCACTTTGACGAGGATAGTGCTATGGTTACCGATCAGTGGTGAGGGAAGGATATTTTCAGGCGCCTATTCAAAATATGAATAGAGTATAAAAGTGGTATGTTCCAACTTATCAATCACCTTCATGCAAATAATTCATAAAGTGTTCTAACTAAAATTCAATTTTTTTCAAAAGGAACGAAAACTACCCATTAGGCGATTAGCTATAGAATTCATGATCATTATTTTGCAAAACAATACTTGCTTCAGGAGAAAAATGTATCACGCCACTTGGTTACGCTAATTAAGATTTTGAAAAAAAAAATTTTATTTATCTTCAGTTGAATGCACTATTTTTTTAATAAGTTGGTGTTCTCTCAACTTCACCTCTTCCTTTTGGGCTTACTGTTACTTTTTACCGCTCAGATTTCAAACTGTCCAATGAGACTTAGATCTAGTGCTCCCCGCATCCATCACAAGAGGAGAGACCGTTATAAAGAGAGCACGTCTCACGCTGCTGCTAAGGTTATTCGTCTACTAAATTATTCATCTGTCGGAAGACATCAAAAGACGATTCATTTCCGTTTTCTTTCGGAATCGCATCTGGTTTTGTGGCTCAGACGAAACACTCGAGGAGCCTTTCTAGAGGAACATTTAAGTCTTCGCAGATTCAAATCTCAGTGCTCAGACGGCTCCATGCTATCGATTTACTGCTTGAATATCGTCAGTTTGGAGGAGTTTCATTCGAATGGAAGTGAATATCGATTATGAAAAGACTTATACAAGCCAAACTAAGTATTTAAAACTCGAATCTTATGTATATATCTTTAGGGGTGAAAAATGAGTGCAATGCAAATATGATATCCTCTTCAACCCAAATGTTTCCTTAAAACCAATATTTTTGACTTTTTTTCCAATAATTTCGTATTGATTTGTTACTTTTTTTTATTCAGAGGTCAATCTGGTATAATGGGAACTGTCGGAGGTTCTAAACAGTCTCTGTGCCTTTTAATTTTTTTTAACTTCAAGGAAGTTTTTTTCCTAATCATCGTCATTATTACCACCTAAGGCTAAGCGCGCACTAGAGACATCTGTCGCGGCGACTAGAGCATAACTGTCACTCGAGAGCAATGTATCTCTATGGTGAGATTCTTGGCAATTGGCCAAGAGTCTCGTCGCCTAATGCGTGCGCTCTAGCTTCTTGCAATAGCCTGGGTGATAATTTTGTCTCAGTCGCCGTGACGAAAGTCTCTAGTGCGCGCTTAGCCTAATACATACATCACCTAATTATCACTGTTTCCTTTTTAAATTCTATTTATAAGTAATAAAATATTAATTACTAAGGAATGTCCTTAAATAATGTCAGGCTTGTACGGGAAAGAGAGGATTTCACTGCAAATCAATAAGAAACATTTGAAAATGTAAGAAACTCATCATTAAAAAAATTGCACTACTAAAATAAGAGTTCTCTTTGGAATTAAATATAAAGAATAAAGAGGGTACACTTCAGTTCGAATAAAAATGTGAGGTACGCAGGCTCTTGCCAATCTTGTGCTTCACATATTGTAGATAGAAATAGCGACGTTTGTGTCACAAGGGAAACAAGTTGTGACTGGAGGAGAGTGGATGCCCAAAAACGCAGAACAAAAATTGGAATCACTGAGGGATACCCTATAAAAATTTTAGTGCCTAAATAAAATAAGATGATAAAATGCACCGAGATGCCCCAAATACGAAACTAGAATACTGTTTTATGATCCATCTATCACGATTTGTAATTTGTATTATCAGCTTTTTCCATAAAATCTATGCTAGGGCGTTAAATATTTGTTCATTCATCCTGAATTGGAAAATGCAATACTTTATGGTCAGGTGATCCTCTTCATTGAAGATGAGAAATTCCTTCCGCATATTTTCAATAATATGTATTTACCTGGGTGTGTTTATTGCGTATTCAGCAGTCCCCTGATTTTAATCAGAATGGTATATTGTTCTGCCGTCAGTTTATTAACTCATTGACCTGGTATTTAAAATCTAGATCATGTTTACAGCTGAAATGGGGAGAAATTTATTAATCGTCTGAGTTGAATATTGAGTATTTTATAAAAATTTCTGTAAAGCTCACGTTACAGCCAACACTCGTTTTTACGAACACTTACTATTTCTAATTAGTTCCTCTCAGGTATATAGTTTTCTCTGTGTTTTCAATGTAAATTATTCAAAGGGTCCACAAATTAAAAAAGTAATAATTTAAATTTAATTTCTTTTCGTCATATTCCACTTCCATAAAAAGAATCTATTTAGACTTTTGCTTTTAGTAAATTTTACATTTTATTCCGTTACTTTCTCTATCATTAGTTACAACTTACATTTAAAAAAATTAATAAATTAGAATAACAATCATACTTATATTATTAATTAGTTTGAATAATACTCCCTAATAACGAAAAAGCTTTTAAAAAATGCCGTCGTTTTAAGACACAGGTTTTTTCAACCATTTAACAGTTACTTCAACATTAAGTCCCAAATTACTACCCTGATCAATTCTGCTCAAAACGCAAAAAAATTAAATGTAAACTACCCCAATTACACCAATTAAACTAGCAGCGAGTCAAATTTTCAAATGAAATTCAGTATTGTTTGTTCATGCCATTAAAATAAATGAATACCTATCGTGGTAGAGAAATAAGGAATCAGACTTATTATACAGTATACACGTTTAAAACTTCAGCAATTTTCTGCATTCTGGTTTAAATGAAGCTTCTATATTTTTGACGGTCATGCTATGGTTTTCATATCATTCTAAACTATCTCGTTAATTATTTTCATTCTTAATCGGTGAACTAAACAGTTCAATCTTTTATACGGACGAGTTTGTATGCAAATCCTTTAAGATTTACATAATAAATTCATGTTTTCAATTGAATTCCCTCAATTACTTTTATTTTAGAATCCTTCAAGGTTAATTGTCTTTGGGACACAAAAAGAGACCTGGTGGGCCTATATGTTGTGCAGGCCGAAATAGGGGAAGCTGTTATCAAAATTCAATATCTCCAAAAGCTCAAATAAGTTACTCTTTATCACGGAGTAAGTGATTTTTTTTCTCCTGAAGGTGTTGAGTTTCGATTATGATAGATCCCTCCTATAGACATTTTGAAAGAAGCAGAGGTGAAGAAAACCTTCATAACCCGATCCTCCGTCCGAAAAAGGACGGGAACCGCTCTCGTGCCCAAATACGGTTCCGATCTTCCGCGAACCGATTAAAAACACGGACGAACCGATCGAGAAGTGGCAAGGTCGCCGGTCGTCTCCACAACAAACCCTCTGGAGCACACACGACCTTGTGTCTTCTCTTCCGAAAAGGCCTCTCTCTCTCTGTGCTAATGAATGAATGAACGACAAGAAGATCGTCTTTTCCTTTTGAGAGCTTTCTCCAGCGGCGGAAGCAGGCCAATGACTTGAGATCGGTGGTGGCAGAGGTATACAAAAGAGGCATACCTCGCTTGCTGTCGCGCAAATTGCAAGTGATACACCAAGAACTGTTCTATTGATGGTTTTGAGAAGAAAGAATCATCTTTACTAATTCAAGATTATTTTTTCTCTCATTTCTCTTTTTGGGGGCTTAACCCCCGGAACTCTCAATTCCCAAGAACTACGCTAGCAGTTAGGGGCCATCCATAAATTACGTGAGGCGTTTTTTCCAAAATCTGGACCCCCCCCTCCCCCCTTGGTGAGATTTAGTGAGATTTTGCTGGACCCCCCTCCCCCCAAGTGAGATTTACCTACAACTTTTTAAAAATAATTTTCAGTATCTTATCCTTTCTCATACTTAAAAAAAAGAAAATCGTATAATTTCTAACTTAAAAAATTGATGTGAGATTTTAATCGACCCCCCTCCCCCCTTGGTGAGATTTGGTGAGATTTTTCCAAACCCCTCCCCCCCCCCTTTTTGACCTCACGTAATTTATGGATGACCCCTTAGCAGTTCCCGGGGGTTGGCGAGCGATAGTGAGCAGGGGGCGGTAGCTCCATAGTTTTATGAACTAAGGGTAAAAACTGCAAATAGCTTTTCTAAAGAATATCATCTACACACTTATACTAAACTGGATTCCTGAAGGAATTTTCTTACTATATAGTGATGTCTTTGAAACCATTAAACGTCACTAGGTTAGGGAACGTACCCATACTACGTGACCCATTTTTTACCATTTTTGACCCCCCTCCCCCCCCTTGGTGACCATCCGTAGTATATGCCAAGACCCCCCCTCCCCCTCTAGTTTTCACGTGGTAATTCGTAAATACGGTTTGCCATCATTTTTTGCAAACAGAAAGTTTAAAAAAATTAATTTTGCTTAATTTGTCTAATTTTAATAATTAATTTGGCTTAATTAGTCTTAATTTGGCAAATTTTAATAATTAATTTGGCTTAATTTTGTCGTATTGATTAGAAGAAATTGACTACGTGACTAAACCCTAAGCCCCCCCTCCCCCCTGTGACCGAGCGTGGTATTTTGAAGACCCCCCTCCCTCCCCTGAATGGGTGTAGTATGGGTACGTTCCCTTATATGCTATCAGGATTTAAGATTTTGTCCTGAAAAAAAAGCGAAGCTTTACAAAAAATTTCCATGCCCTTTTTGGAGTAATTGAACTACTTATTTTACTCTACCAAAATGCTAATGGTTGGTTAAACATATAACGAATAACTTCAAAAGATCAAGAACATAAAAGTTCAAAGAAGCATTTGATTGCCATCCACAAAATACCATACTCTTTTTAGACTAAGTTAATGAAATGTATGAAATTGAAATAAATTCCAGAGTTTATTTTTTACGCTTTAGTGCTCCGGAAATGTCGGCGAACGGCGTTTCTTTATGATGTGACCAAACCAATAAATAAATCCTGCAAATATCAATACTTCTTCTGATTTTCCAGTTATTTATTGCCGATTTTTCGCAGTGAATGAATTAGTGGCAAAGCATCGACACTATTCTATCCTATTTCATCACGCAAATCTGTGTTTTGATCCCGATATAAAGAGGTGCCCCACAACAAGATCCATAAATAATCTGATACATAAACTAGGCGGTGTTTTTTTACGGGTCTGCTCTTTTTTTTGTCACTCTCTTCCGATCTTGACACTTGGACGACCAGAAATAAAAATACAGCACGACTGACTTAATGACTGTGCAGAAAAAACTCGAGGAGGCGCTAAGCCAAGTTTCCCTTAGGGGCCAAATGATACGAATGAACGTGCCGAAGATACAAATCGACTGTTTTAAATGATAGTGCCTCAAGTCCGAACAAAAGTTGAAAAAAAATTGCGTTAGATATTGAATTGAGTTTCTTTTTATATCTTTTATCTAGTACTTAGCATGTCTTGAGTCAGAAGTACAAAAAATTAGTCTGTAAAAGTTATGCCCCAAAATGCCTTCGTCATAGGAATGTCGATGTTACGGCCCAAGTGATTAATTGGGCATTATTAATAATGACCAGAGTGGAGGCGGGCAAAGTGATAAATTTCAATGCTAAACGCCTTTGAATTTATCACATTGCCCGTAACATCGATACAGAAAAACTTCCATTATTAAGTTCGAATGTCTTGTGACACTATCTTTCTGAAGGGTTACAAATGCTTTCTCTAAAATGGCTTTTAGTTATTTGTTTCATTTGAATGAATGTCGTATCAACGACCGTTTAAATCAGCAATTAGTAATTAGGCGAGAAAAACATGTGCAAAAGTTTTGAATAGATGTATGAAACTGTCACTGTTTAGGATTCTTGTTCTTAATTGATTGAAGTATTGTATTTGGATTTGTTTTTGCTTAAATTTATAACAGAAAATTGATTGAATTTTTTTTGTATAAAATCCTAATGTCCAGAAGAAGGGATCACCTATGATAAATTTCTAGCATCTTCAGTTCCTTATGAAATTTGAAAGAAATAGAATATTTTCATTGTACCTTGTACCGGTCTTCTTCCTTACAGTCTTACTGTTGAATATCAGGTTCATATTTAATACAAAATCATCAAAATCAGATGCTAATTTCAGTCTGGCTTAAGTTATGAAATTTGTATTGTTTTTAATCTTAAAAACTCCTTTGCTTATTTTTAATTAAAAAGTTTCTTTTTTAAAGTTTGATTCCTAGATTTTATTATCTTATTGAAGAAAAAGTAAATTCGTATAGAGGTTATAGGCCATTTTAATAGCTATCTCATATGAATGGTAGTTTAATGTTCATATGAAATTTTACTGTACGTTGTGCTATGAAAATCATCGTAATGTGTTACAAAAATGTTTATTCCTTTTATAAGTACAAGTTTCAAACGATATGTTTTGTTTCTAAAAGTAAGGGGTTTTGTGAATATAAATAATTAAGCATAAAATTTTTTAAACGTGTTTTACAGACATAAAATATGTATTTATGTATTTTGCATGACCTACTTTTTGTAATGTATGGAATTCTTTATGCAAAATTACTTCGTTACCTTTTGTGTTTGTGAATCTTTGGCAATGATCCCAATAATCACAGGTTCATAATTCGAACCAGTTTCCAATTTTAACATCATATTATTTGTTTTGAAATGGCAAGACGCCAGATTTACAAGTATAATTATCTTACCTTTTGGCAGATTTGTTACAAATTCGACTCATATACCCTACCGATAAATTAATTATTATCATGTATTGTGCCTATTCTTTTCAAAATATGCATGAAAAGTAATAATTCTTCCTCAATGCTAAATCTCTATGCATTGAATTTTCATTTTTATATTATTCGAATTCAGTTTATTCAAAATGATATCTTTCAAACAATGAGGAAAAATATGAGTTAGATAACTCTTAAAACTTTAAATATTCAAGCTTTGATATAATTAAAAGTAAAATAGGTTGTCATCCAAAAATTTCGATTAATTTTTATAGTGAGGAATGTGAATTAAGTTCCAAGTCCTTTTTAAGCATATTTACATAATTATAACATAATTCCTTATAGTATTAAATTTCATTAATTAGCTGCACTTTATACCAAGCAATTATTACATTTATTTATATGGAAAACAATTCTTTCCAATTTAGTACTCGGTATTTCATATTTAATTAAAAGGTATAAATACGTGTACGAGAAAGGAAAAGTACGAGTACCAAAACTCAAACCCATTTTTTGATTAGAAAAAAATTACTTATTCCTATATATTTTTTCTCAATATTTCTAAAAAAGACTCAATTGTAATAAACAAATTAGAAAAAATACAAGACTGATGAAAAAATAAATGTACCTATTTTTGAGAAAGAAAACAAAAAAATGCTACTTAATATCAAAAATTTTGGAAAATAATAAATGTTTTGTATTGAGCGATAACGTAAGCATTTTTATTTGATATTTGTTTTCAAAGTAGAACAGCGTCGGAAAGATTTTACATTTTACTTAGAAATATACTTTTGAATATTTTTGAGTAAAACATTCTTGGTAGTTTTTGAGGTATTGAAAGTATATCAATATGCTGAAACACAGCGTTTTCCCTGGGTGTTAAATTAAAATAATATAAAATTTTTGTAAAATATACAATCAAATATAATATTACACTCTTGGGAACTAAAAACTGTCTCTAGTTCTCATTTTGACAGGATCAAATTTTACCTTTCATTCAACATAGCAGTTGAAAAACCCAAATAATTTTTTTAGATTGTGTATTATACGTTACGCTGGCCTCGAAATGTTTAATTTAATTTTTCGTTGGTCGTTTTGTCTGTTCTCATGAATTTATTTTCTTCTTAAGAATTGCTTTGTATCTTCATACATTCCAATTATATTTTCAATTTTATAAGGTTTTGATAATGATCTATGACCTTGCTTTGAAATCAATTCTTTTCCTGTCCGTAGGCTCACTTCTATGGGTATACAGCTTTCTTTAGAATTTTACAGGAGATAAAAGATGTCTCCGAAAGAAAATAAATTGTCCCCATTTAAAATGACTTTCGATATTTTATAAAGCACACTTTCTTTAAATTCTGTTTCATGTTAAACTTTGGTCTTTACAATATTTTGAAGATTTTATTACTTTAAACAAAAATTATTGGGGAGGTATACTTTTCATGTAACTCCAAAATTATTTTTACCATCAACCAAAAGATACCTTTCACTTGAATTTTCTGGTATGATATCTTTTTATATAAATTTGTCGTGTATATTATAAGAATAATGAATAAATAACCTTTGTTTTTATCTTATCTAAATTATAGTCTTTAATTTCTGATTCTAAAAATAGTTATTTTCCCACTTTTCTTTTGCTCCCTGCTTTTAAAATAAAAAATTATTGCGTCCTAAGCGTAAAAAAATTAATTATAAGCAATTTGACGAGAAAATAGTAAAAAAACTACTTCAGCTTCTCTTCCTAATTAGTGTTTCACGACGGACTTTCTTTTCGAATTTTCTAAACATAATCCTTACGTTCTAAAAATAAATTTCCCAGCTGTAGCTTGCTAAAAAGTAATATGGTTATTAATTAATTTGAGTTTTTTTTAAAGGGATTTTGAAAAAGAATTAATTAACAAGTGTGAATTAAAACCAATTACTAAACAGTCATTATAAAAACTAAATTCTTCCTATTCCTGGGATGGGGATATTTCAATCTTATTCGTTTCAGAAAATTTGTTCTTGAATACAGATGGTTTTCCTCGCTATTTCTATTTTTAGGTTTTGACATTTCCACTACTAAGACTTTTCATCTCTCTTGTTGTTCAATGCATACTACTATGATCTTAAGTGAATCTAATGTAATTAAGTTTTCATCCAAGAAAATAAGATTAAAAACAAAGTTGTTTTCAGGCATTGTTTATAATTGAGAAGGGTTTTTTTTGTTACGAGATGTTTTTTATATCCATCCTGTTGTGAAGAATTTTTAATCTTAAAGAACTCGTCGGAGAAGGGATGGCTTTCCGGTTTTTTAATGAACTTTAAATCCTTACTGAAAACCTGTAGCCCATGCAGTTTGTACCTGATATATCCGTGATATCCCAGCAAAAAAACATGTCCAAAATTCCTTCAAAAAAGCGTCAAAAGTGCAGTTTTCTCAAAGAAGTCTGTAGTTATTTTGTATCAATAGGACTTCAGCACGTAAGTCTGCAGTTTTTTTACAGCAGTTTTAAATACATTCTATAAAGGCATTTCAGTGGTCTTATAAAAAACTGCAGATTTCCTAACGAAAACTACAAAGTGTCCAAATTCCCTTCACTTTTTTGAAGAAATTCTTGCTGATATTTTTTTCTGGGGTATAGGTATTGTTC
Source organism: Tetragnatha versicolor (assembly GCA_024610705.1). Taxonomy (NCBI): domain Eukaryota; kingdom Metazoa; phylum Arthropoda; class Arachnida; order Araneae; family Tetragnathidae; genus Tetragnatha; species Tetragnatha versicolor. Next base: position 4,422,921 of record JANDEH010000020.1, read on the forward strand.
GTCTGCCTCAAGTTGAGCTCTGGCTGTGGCTAGTTCACAGAAGCGGTGGCATGGTTTCGAATGATAAATCGTAAATTTCGAGATCACGATCATGAAAAATCATAAAATTGTATTTTTATGACTTAAGTAAATTACTAAAAGTGTTCTTAGATCATAAATACAGAAGTTTAAAAAAAATCCTTATGACTGCTCATGTGAACAAGCGACGGGCAGAGCTGAACTTGAGGCAGACAAACAATAATTATGATTTAGTAATTTGTAAAGCTATTATATTGAATTAGCTCATTATTGCTGCAAGCAACCTCGATTCATAAATGAGGTATTTGCATGAGTGAGGGATTTGCTTGATTTCATACTTTTTCGATATACATTATGGTCTAAAACTCCCAAATTTCTGATTTTTAAGTTCAAAAATGTGTTTTAAATCATTTAAAATTCAATTTTATTTTTGCCAAAACGTTAAAAAAGTCACGTTATCAGAAAACGGGCTTATATTGGATGTGACGCCACAGCGCTTGAAAACCATTGTGTTTTCTGTTTTCACGTGATCAGAAAACGGGCTTCTATTGGATGTGACCTCACAGCGCATGATTTGTGATTCGAAAGTGTTTTCGCGCCCAAACAAAAAACGAAATTTCAAAAATTTATACCTCAGAAACTAGGCTACGAAAATACTTGATGTAATCGTCATTATTCATGGCTTTTTATCTACTATTTTAATAAAATTTAATCTCAAAACGTGAGAATACCTCATTGCAATCCTTAATGTTCAACAATGATTTTTATTGTTCACTTGAAAACATTCCACTGAAGAATTATTACACAAATATAATAATACGGTATGTCCAACAATGAACTTCAAAATTTACTGACCATAGCCAGACATGTTATCAACTTCTTCACACACTTAATTCTGGGAAACTAGTGCCAACCACTGGAACACAAATCTTTTTCTCTGTGATACACCGAGCGAACAGCTGGCTTCTCTGTTGGCCCACTTCCAAGATGGCGGCTGAGAATTTTGGGCAGCGGGTGTTGGGGGGGATGATGACGAAACACTGACGATGTCTTGCGATACAAACGAACTTTTGTTAGTTTTCTCTTCAATTGTGAAGATTTTAGCTGAGACTGTCATTTCGAATCGTCTCGAGGGGCTTCATGTACACTGCTCACAACAATTAAAGGATATTGGTGGTTTTGGTTCATATTGGCAAGCAAATAAAAAATTTGCAGTGGTTCACGCATTTTTCATAAACTTTGGGCCATTTCAAAGCTAAATCCATGCAGTTATCAAAATAAAAATTTTATTTTTACTTTTTTTTATCAAAATTGGAAAATGCACATTTTGCAATGTTAATGCACGTTAAGCAAAAAAAACTGAAAAATCTATCAATACTTAATTGAAACCCCATTTTGCTTGGGGTATGCTTTCTCCTGACTTAAAGCAACGTTGTGGGACTGTTTGCCACCAGGTTTGTTTGTTTATTTTTGAGGGGCTAGGGTGTTTTCTCCATTTTCCCCTTTTAGAGCATTTTTCAGCACCTGAGCTGTTTGGGAGATATTGGATGGTCAGAAATTGGTTTCTCAAGCATGTCCTAGACTTGTTCTATTGGATTCATGTCGAGAGAACGTGCTGGTCGATCTCTTTCTAGCGATTTCTTCATCCTGAAGAAAATCATTAACTAAGGTAGCACAATGTTTTCTGCAATTACCATCCCTGGAAGTTAAATTATCACCGATTTCTCCTGCATGAGGGGCAACCAGATGTGTAAGGATATTGACCTTATTATCTTGAACCACCAGAAACGGCCCCTTTACCGGTGGGGGGTCTTTATCCCATAGATAGAGATGGTGCTCTATTTCATCACTCCGCATCTTCAAATCTGACTTCTTCATGTACAAAAAAGGGGTTATTTTGTGTTCCTTGTACCCACCAGTCAAAAATCGGAAGTTATCAGGATGAACTGAGGGTCAGATTTGAAGATGTGGAGTGATGAAATAGAGCACCATCTCTATCTATGGAATAAAGACCCCCCCACCGGTAAAGGGGCCGTTTCTGGTGGTTCAGGATAATAAGGTCAATATCCTTACACATCTGGTTGCCCCTCATGCAGGAGAAATTGGTGATAATTTAACTTCCAGGGATGGTAATTGCAGAAAACATTGTGCTACCTTAGTTAATGATTTTCTTCAGGATGAAGAAATCGCTAGAAAGGGATCGACCAGCACGTTCTTTCGACATGAATCCAATAGAACAAGTCTAGGACATGCTTGAGAAACCAATTTCTGATCATCCAATATCTCCCAAACAGCTGAGGTGCTGAAAAATGCTCTAAAAGGGGAAAATGGAGAAAACACCCCAGCCCCTCAAAAATAAACAAACAAACCTGGTGGCAAACAGTCCCACAACGTTGTTTTAAGTCAGGAGAAAGCATACCCGAAGCGAAATGGGGTTTCAATTAAGTATTGATAGATTTTTCAGTTTTTTTTGCTTAACGTGCATTAAGATTGCAAAATGTGCATTTTCCAATTTTGATAAAAAAAAGTAAAAATAAAATTTTTATTTTGATAACTGCATGGATTTAGCTTTGAAATGGCCCAAAGTTTATGAAAAAGGCTTGAACCACTGCAAATTTTTTATTTGCTTGTCAATATGTACCAAAACCACCAATATCCTTTAATTGTTGTGAGCAATGTATTTGTACAAAAATGCAATCTAAGAAACAATATCCATTCACTCAAAAGATGGTTGTTATTACACTGTGCGTTAAAAAATATTATTAAAAGTTGAATAGTTTTGGCTTTAATTTTTTTCAGGTGACACCATAAGTTTAAGAATAAAGAATAAAGATAACTCATGGGTAATAAGATATATAATAATTTATTTATCAATCAAGAATAGAATAAGGCTAAGCGCGCACTAGAGACTTTTGTCACGGAGACAGAGACAAAATTATCACCCTGGCTATTGCAAGATGCTAGAGAAGATGCACAGGCGACGAGACTCTTGACCGGTTGCCAAGAGTCATCTCCATAGAAATGCATTGCTTTCGAGTGACCTAGTGTTTATAGTCGCCGTGACAGAAGTCTCTAGTGCGCGCTTAGCCTTAGGCTGAGCGCGCACTGGAGACTTCTGTCTCGGGGACTTAAAACACTAGTCACTCGAGAGCAATGCATCTCTATGAGGAAATTCTTGGCCTAGTGATCTTGGTCTCGTCGCCATGTGCTCGCACTCTAGCTTCTTGCAATAGCCAGGGAAGCAATTTTGTCTTTGTCTCCGAGACAAAAGTCTCTAGTGCGCGCTCAGCCTTAGACATCATTGTTTGAAAATATTTGCTGAAATATGTTTTTAGTTAGTTTCAGTATAATAAATAAGAAGTGATGAACCTTTTAAATTTTTTTATTTAATTAAAATAACGGTAAATAAACTAATAAATTTAACCGTTAGGCTGAGCGCGCACTGGAAACTTTTGTCTCGGAGACTTAAAACACTAGTCACTCGAGAGCAATGCATTTCTATGAAGAAATTCTTGGTCTAGTGATCTTGGTCTCGTCGCTAGATCACTAGGCCAAGAATTTCCTCATAGAAATGCATTGCTCTCGAGTGACTAGTGTTTTAAGTCTCCGAGACAAAAGTCTCCAGTGCGCGCTCAGCCTTATTTAAATAAATAACGGTAATAAAAGATTTCTTACTGATGAAGAATGAATGATGTTCAGTTTCAAAGACGTATTATTAGCTGAAAAAAATATATTAAAACACTCCAAATCTTTATGGGCTCAACTTATTTTAGTCAAGTCTGACGAGAATTTTTTTAACTACAATTTATTAGTGAAAGAATCCACCGTGTAAGGATATGGAGAATTCGGAGAAAATTTAAACAACGTTTATTGCACGTATAAAAGTTTTAAAAAAGTTTAGTTTATACTTACAATAAACGTTGTTTAAATTTTCTCTGAATTCTTTTTTACAATTTATTAGGAAGTATCCTTATCATTGCTTTTTACACGATTTCAATGTAACTATCACCGGTTTATAATAATCCAAAGGTGTTCCTGAGGGCTTTAAATCCTTTTTGGTAGCTTATTAAAATCCTTGCAGTTGCCTCTTTGGTACAGCAAATAAAAGGAAAGAAAGAACGAGAGAAAGAAAGTTGAAATGAAGAGTATGAGAAGAAACTGTGCAAGAGAGGAATAAGGAGATGAGAAAGGACAGGCGTTAGGTAAAGAGTAAAAAGGAGAATATATAGTAAACTGAATAGAATATGATAGAAGGATAGGAATGATAGAAAAATAAAGGAGAAACGAAAGAAGAGGGGAGATAAAAAGTTTTATATAGTTTTTAAACCTTTCTCTCCTTGCTCACTACTTTGTAATAGACAGTGAATAAGAGAAGAATAGGGAAAAACAAGGTAGAGTGAAAGAGGAGGTAAAGGAATAAAGGGGGAAGGATAAAAGATTGGATAAACGAAGAAGAGGATAGAGAGAATTAGATAAAATTGAGTGTAAATGGAACATAAAATTAGGAAATATGAAAAGGTGTGAAATAGAGAAAGATATTTGTGCGAGGTGTAACTAGAAAAACATTTAAGAGGGAGTTATTGAAATTTAACTATTTCCTATGGTCAAAAAAGAAATAATTTCCTGTCTTTCGGAGGGAATCTTATCCCTGAATCCCCTGTGAGAATTACATAATTAATTGAAAGGATAAAAAAATAGAAAAGAAAGGGTAGAGCTAACGGAAAAAAGAAAACGAAAAAAAAGAGATCGAGAAAAAATAGCACGAAGGCTGAAACCCCCAAATGTTCTTTGGAAAGCCATCCCATCCGAATTCAACGAAATCTGCGCCCCCTCTCCAATCATATTTCCCCCTCTTCAAAAACTCCCGCTTCAGCAAGTGGAACTTACCAGCTGGTGTGTCTCTGGCCATCATCCAAAAAGTTTCCTCGCTCAGTATCCTCCTCGTGCGACGATGATCTTGAGATGAATCGATGACCGGATCATCTGGAGTAGAGTCAAGGACTGCTGTCCTACTAGGACGATGATGATGAGCTGAGGGTTAAGTTTGACAAGGTTAATGTACGGAAAGCGACTATATGCTACTCCTACATACGATATGAGCTTTCTGCTTCACAGTGGTATTTTAGCTTTTTACGCTAATAAGGTCGAGCAACTTTTTAGTGCTTTTATACCTCTCATGTATTGCTTGTCACAGTTTCAATACTAATAAAATTAAACCCAAATTTAACATATTTCCAATAATACTTAATTTCCGTTTTAGGGAATATATATTTCTTGTATCGAATTAACGTTTTTAAAGTCTTGTATTAAGTCAAGGAAGTTTAAGGCTTTTTTAGCAATGTAGACAGCAATGAGAAAAACCATTTTCTTTCGGGATGTCACATGTTTGAACCTTTCCCTTGTCACATTTTGCCACACACAGGACCCCTCACCTTATGCTCAACGCGTGTCATTATTTGTGAATCATTATTTGTGTCATTATTTGTGACGCGTGTCACAGTTATGAAATTGCTTATTTTAAAAAGTTTAGACCTAATGGCCATAAAGATAACTAAAAAACATTTTTTTAAAATTTGAACCTTAAGTTTTTCACGCCACCTAAAGGTTTCAGGAAGAATCTAAAAAGGTCTTCAATCTGTAATACCTTGTTAAGTTCCCATTAAAGTACAGAATATCTGGGATTTTTTTAACCTTTTTAACTTTATAGTTCATTACTGTATTAATACAAAAGTTATACTCATCCTCGGGAATAGAAAAGAAAGTAAGGTTTGATAGGTACTACGTGTTAAATTCGGGTTAATTTTTCGTTTCAAAAGCGTATAACACCAGAATGAGGGATGAGGATAATTGAAATTTAACGATTTGTGACATAGAGGAGGGAGGGATATAACCCCCCTGAAGTATAACATAACTTTAAAGTGGCCCCACACGAATGTATAGTTTTTACAATTTTGATGTATCTTTTTACTAATACTGTAACCAATTTTTCTCTAAACAACGAAATGTGGTTCTCTCCAAAGGAGTTTCGCAGTATATACGCAGCTGCCTGTTGCTTTTGGCATAAGTTGGTTCTTGTCCTCAACGACCTGTATTGTGTGAGACGGCATAATAGCGTCTAGGGTGGGAATCCAGATCACTGAGCTCATTCAACGGATACTGAAAGAAAGTTGTGTAGACTAGATGAGAGCATTCACTTCCCTATTAAGTTTTAACGACACTGTTTAAGAGTATTTGGATTTAATGGGTAAATCAATACAATCGGCTCAAAAACCACTGATATCCGGCAATCTTTATAAAGCCATACGAAAAGTCTTAATTTACTTTAGTTAGCCCGCAATTTTTAGAATTTGTCGTCCAATTTCAAAATTAAGAATTACGTTCCTATAGTTTTTTTACTTATCTCGGTACTGTCTAGCAAGGCTAGACAGTCCCCACGAATCCGAATAAGTCTAAAAAGTCTAAAAACAGCAGAAGGTCGCAAAGGACCTCGTCCTTTTTTAAACCTAAACAAAATAAAATGTGTTCAGGAGAGGCCTCTCCGGAAGAACACCAGTGGCATTCCGGAAAAGTCTTTTGTCCCATAGAGAACGTGAGAGCTCTTGTGTGGTCACTCAAGAATCTAGAATAAGTAGTTTGGAGGCATCTACCACTGATTCTAAAGGACTCGCCTGGGTGTTTTGCAAAATACCAAGCGTGACTGGGAGGAGTTTTTATTTGTCGGTTTAGCTCCATTTTAGATATTGTGGAAATCTCACAGAATGTGAGATTCCCATTAGAGCTCACGACCTCCACAGCAGCAGACCTAGCCAAAAAGTCAGCCTTTTCGTTACCCTCAAAGCCGACATGTGAAGGGATTCACTGAAAATGTATTGTATGTCCTGAAGAAAGATTGTGTTCCTATAGTTAAACAACCAAAGTGTTATTTTACGTGTTAAGTATAATACTTTTTCTACTGTAAAAAACAAAAAGGAAAATTATACTTAATTGAAAATTCACAGAAATTAATTATTGTTACTAATACTACTATGAAACAAGTGTTTGTATGTTTAGCGGGAAAGATGATTTTTTTATTACCTCTAAGTTGGGTGAACCAAAAGTCCTGCCCTGTTTTTAAAAATTAATAAAAAAAAAGATAAAAATACGCCGTCTGCTGCATCCTACTTTAAATAATCTGGATTTTTTTTACACAAAATTTTGAAAAAGTGTAGCTCTCGATCAGCTAGATTGCAATAAAGAAGCAAATTTCCTATCAACATTTTTAACAATCTAATATAATAAAATTAAGTGTGGGGGTATATATATATGTATGTGTGTTTGTCTTTTATACAAATCCACAGTTTTCTTCCGATCTGCACCAAACTTGGTATATATACGTAAAAAAACTCAAGTAAAAACATAGGCTATGTTTCGAAAACTTTAATTGACCCCTTGACCCCTTTTTTGTTCTTTTTATGGTCATTTTGCTGAAATAGCTTTATTTCTCCTCCAAAAGAGATCTGTTCACCCCATTGTTACAAAAAAACATAATGCAAAATAACAAGTTTTTAAAAGAAAAACTAGATATGAGTCTAATTAAAAATCATAACTATAATCTAAAAGTATAATTAAATGAAATTTAAAATTTTAAAACTGGTAGGTATAGTACAAAATATTTTTATTTGAAAGTTTAATTTTTAAATAAAAAGTTTCATGGAATAGCATTGTTGTTAAAATAGTCTCCATGGAAACGAGGATGAAAAATCAAATGATGTATTGTAGCGTTTAAGAAAGTTGGTTAACAGACTAAAAACTAGAGTTAATATTCAAAACCCTTTTAAGTGGAAATATTGTATTTTTTCTTAAATTGCAGGAATATATTTTATTTATTAAATTTTATACCAAAGATATAATAAAATCATGAAAATACGATTAATTAAGGGCTCTAATTGAGCATTTTAAGTGATTTTTGGAAGAATATTTTTCTAATATTTATTGTTTTTTATGGGAATCATGTGGTAAATGCAGAAATCGTTCAGAATTTAAAATGCTTGATTCAACACCTTTCACTCATCAAAATATAGGCGCGGATCCAGCCCGGCTGCAAGGGGGGGCACTTTTCCAGACAAGATCCCTATTGGTACCATTGGGGTATGGGGGTCCTTCCCCAGAAAAAATTTGAAATTTGACGTGTTAAAGTAGGGTTTAAACTCATTTTTAGAAACGTTTTTAGTCTAAGGGGGACACTTTTCAACACTATTACCTTTACTTTTTCACCCAAATGTCAAAATATTGGGGATTTCCTAAAAATTATCACTGAAGATCCCCTGGTGGTACTAATGAGAGGTATGGGGGTCCTTCCCCAGAAAAAAAAATTGGAAATTAGACCGGTAAAAGTAGGGTTTTACTCATTTTGACAACCTTTTTGGGTTCCCAAGGGGGGCGCTGTCCAGAGTGCTACCCACTGGATCCGCACCTGGAAGGTAGAAAATGAATTAAAAATTTTAAAGAAAAAAATCTCTATCTCCACCCGTGCAAGGCCGGGCACATCAGCTAGTCTAATATAATAAAACTAAGTGTGGGTATGTATGTATGTTTGTCTTTTATACAAATCCACAGTTTACTTCCGATCTGCACGAAACTTGGTATACCTACGTAAAAAAACCCAAGGAAAAACATAGGCTATGTTTCGAAAACTTTTAATGACCCCTTGACCCTCTTTCGACCCTTTTTATGGTCATTTTGCTGAAATAGCTTCATTTCCCCTCAAGAAGAGATCTGCTTACTCCATTGTTACAAAGAAAGTTTAATGCTAAACAACAATTTTTTAATAGAAACACTAGGTACAAATCTATTTAAAAATTACATTAATATTTTAAAATTCCATTTCAATGAAATTTAAAAGTTATGTATAGTTAAACATACTTTTATTTGATAGTTTATCTAATTTTTATATTTTAAAAGCTTTATGGAATATCATTGTTGTTAAAATAGTGTCCATGGAAACGAGGATGTAAAATCAAAAAGTGATAATATTTTAACTTTTAAGAAAGTTGGTAAACAAACCAAAAACCATTAAAACTCCCTTTCAACTAGAAAATATTGATTTTTTTTCTTAAATTTCAAAACGGAATAAGCTTTAATTATTGAAAAATTTCACCGAAAACGTTTATTCTTAAAGAAATGATTAATTAAGGAATCTGAGAAATTTTAAATAATTTTTAGAATATTTTTTCCATGTTGTAAATGTGGAAATCATTCAAAAGTTATAGTATTGCGCTTGAGTACTTAAAGAATTTTAGTCCATCCGGGAACACCGGGATAAGAAAAATTACTAGGAACACCAGGATAGGAAAAGTTACCGGGAACACCGGAATATGAAAAAGACGCCTGGGATACCGGGATGATCGGTAAATGCTGATTATATAAAATTAAAAATGTATTTGGGAAAACTTAAAAATGAGGCGTTTGCTATCAAAACCAGCTCATTCCATTTTTGGAAATTTTACAGGAGAGACAAAAAACTTCTCACATCCGCAGTTCTAAAGCTAAATTTGTTTTTTAAATTTTTAATTGTAGGTACAACCACCTAGAATTTGATTAGTTTTTTATTTTCATTCCAGTTGCATTACCTTGGGTGTAATTACACTAATTAGGTTGGAATGAGCTGTTTCGATGCAAAAACACGATTTATCATGCTTTTTTCAGTTTTTTGTTCAATAAAGTTGTGTGAAATTGTTTTTTTTTCAGTAAACCAGTTAATTTGTGTCTTTACGAGTTTGAATAAATGACATTCACTTAACTTTTTCAAATGATCTGAAATTTCACAGTCGAGATCATAGTTTTCACCCTTTAACCTAATTTTTGGGTTGGAATGAGCTGGATTTGAGATATATCCCTTCGCCAGGTTATGAAGGACCCTCTAAATTTTCAAAACATGCAAAAAAGGGATTTCAAAAAAATATGGAATGATCTGGTTTTGATAGCAAGCACCATAAATAATAAATTTATACTCTTCACCCGTGCAAGGCCGGGCATATCAGCTAGTCTAATATAATAAAACAAAGTGTGGGTATGTATGTATGTATATTAGGGTGTCCCTTATTTGGGCGTTTTTTCAAAAATTCAGGGAAACTTTTGCTCCACCCCCCAATTTTTTTCTATTTGGTACCCTAAGACTGTGTGCAAAATCTTAAATCGATCAGATAATATTAACACGTGCCCCAAACGGCCTAAAGTTAGAAAATTTTGACTTTTTTCTAATTTTTTTGAAAATTTTTAAAAATATGTTTAAAAAATCCGTTTCCGAATAATAGGGCTCTAACACATTTAAACATTCATATTTGACCGTTTTTCGTTACTAGTTAGGCCAAAATGCCCAATTTGTAACCTAGTCATCAATCAGAAAATCATCAAATTTGTCCATTTTATACTAAGAATAGAAGAATCAAAAGGAAGTGGTAAACGACTTAAAACAGCAAAATTCCATGGCTAAACACCATTTGTAGACCATATTGATGTGGATATAAATTTTCTGGAGCTCAAATTAATTATGGGTTGCTTAATTACAGACGCCATATTGGATTGCATTAAAACTAAAAAAAATTCTGGAAAAAAGGTATGGGCATGTTTGATATCGGGTAATGGGTGTTTGTGGTTTCTAAAATCAATTAAGACTAATAAAATTATCTTGGACAACTTTTTAAAGCTCTTTATGCAATTTAAGGGCCAGCATATCTCCTTATACAAGTGCAAACCATGTTTTCAGAACTATAGATATGTTAATAAATTCTAAACACATAAAACTGACAAGAGAAATTCTGGAGAGAGAGAAACAAGTTAAAAAACAGACTCCAGTGTGTCCACGATTATTTTATTCCATAAGTTAATTGAAAAGCTGAAGTTGATACAAAATTAACCCATTCTTCATAATAATTTAGTTGTACTCTCAGAAGGTAAGCGATTAACCATGTTTATAGAGACTGTTCTTCTATTTTATCATAATTTTAAACATTAACATACAAAATACCAGCCGTTCAATTTATTAGTGTCATTAAAAAATTAAACACTGTTATTTTGTCCGTGGCTGTAAGAAAGTTTAAATATCAACTACAATTTTAATAACTCTTCTACTTCACCCTTAGTTTTTTTTCGCACTGTCAACCTTTCATCAGTAAATGTCCTCGAGGAAGTACTAACGTTTCGAGTAAATTTTTCGTAAAAATTGTTTATGTAATTAAATTATTTTAAAGTGTCAGAGCCTTCTTTGTGAGAATGTAGAGGTAGGAAACTTACAGAGCGAAGAATAGCTGACTCAAAAAAGACTTTAAAGAAAGAATGATTTTAAGAAACTGTTGATAATATTTATGATACTTAAATAGAAAATATAAGTGTCTTAGATTTTAATGGCTAATTTGTTCAATTGCAGGTATTTTTTACTTTGACGAATAAAATTATGATAAAATAGAAGAACAGTCTCTATAAACCTGGGTTAATTGCTTACCGTCTAATAGGTCAACTCAATTATAAAGAGCAGGTTAATCTTGTATTAACTTCAGCTTTTCAGCTAACTTACGAAATAAAATACTCCTGGACACACTGGAGTCTGTTTTTAAAATTGTTTCCAGAATTTCTCTTGCCAGTTTTATGTGTTTAGAATTTATTACCATATCTATAGTTCTGAAAACATGGTTTGTACTTGTATTAGGAGATATGTTGGCCCTTATAATGGCGTAAAGAGCTTTAAAAAGTTGTCTAAGATAATTTTATTAGTCTTAATTGAGTTTAGAAACCTCAAAGACCTATTAACCGATATCAAACATGCCCATACCTTTTTTCCAAATTTTTTTTAAGTTTTAATGGAATCCAATATGGCGTCTGTAACTAAGCAACCAATAATTAATTTGAGCTCCAGAAAATTTATATCCACTTCAATATGGTCTACAAATGGTGTCTAGCCATGGACTTTTGCGGTTTTAAGTCGTTTACCTCTTCCTTTTGATTCTTCTATTCTTAGTATAAAATGGACAAATTTGATGATTTTCGGATTGATGACTAGGTTACAAACTGGGCATTTTGGCCTAACTAGTAACGAAAAACGGTCAAATATGAATGTTTAAATGTGTTAGAGCCCTATTATTCGGAAACGGATTTTTTAAACATATTTTTAAAAATTTTCAAAAAAAAATAGAAAAAAGTCAAAATTTTCTAATTTTAGGCCGTTTGGGGCACGTGTTAATATTATCTGATCGATTTAAGATTTTGCACACAGTCTTAGGGTACCAAAAGGAAAAAAATTGGGGGGTGGAGCAAAAGTTTCCCCGACCTTCGATTTTAAGGGACACCCTAATGTATATATGTTTGTCTTTTATACAAATCCACAGTTTACTTCCGATCTGCACCAAACTTGGTATACCTACGTAAAAAACTCAGAAAAAACATAGGCTATGTTTCGAAAACTTTTAATGACCCCTTGACCCTCTTTCGACCCTTTTTATGGTCATTTTGCTGAAATAGCTTCATTTTCCCTCAAGAAGAGATCTGCTTACTCCATTGTTACAAAGAAAATTTAATGCTAAACAACAATTTTTAATAGAAACACTAGGTACAAATCTATTTAAAAATTATATAAGTATTTTAAAAATCTATTTCAATGAAATTTAAAAGTTATGTATAGTTAAACATATTTTTATTTGACAGATTATCTAATTTTTATATTTTAAAAGCTTTATAGAATATCATTGTTGTTAAAATAGTGTCCATGGAAACGAGGATGTAAAATCAAAAAGTGATATTTTAACTTTTAAGAAAGTTGGTTAACAAACCAAAAACCATTAAAACTCCCTTTCAACTAGAAAATATTGATTTTTTTTCTTAAATTTCAAAACGGAATAAGCTTTGCTTATTGAATAATTTCACCGAAAACGTTTATTCTTAATGAAATGATTAATTAAGGAATCTGAGAAATTTTAAATAATTTTTAGAATATTTTTTCCATGTTGTAAATGTGGAAATCATTCAAAAGTTATTATTGCGCTTGAGTACTGAAGGAATTTTAGTCCATCCGGATAAGAAAAATTAAAAGGAACACCTGGATAGAAAAAGTTACCGGGAACACCGGAATATGAAAAAGACGCCTGGGATAACGGGATGATTGGTAAATGTTGATTATATAAAATTAGAAATGTATTTGGGAAAACTTAAAAATGAGGCGTTTGCTATCAAAACCAGCTTATTCCATTTTTGGAAATTTTACAGGAGAGACAAAAAACTTCTCACGTCCACAGTTCTAAAGCTAAATTTGTTTTTTAAACTTTTAATTGTAGGTACAACCACTTAGAATTTGATTAGTTTTTTATTTTCATTCCAGTTGCATTACCTTGGGCGTAATTACACTAATTAGGTTGGAATGAGCTGATTTTGATGCAAAAACACGATTTTTCATGCTTTTTTCAGTTTTTTTGTTCAATTAAGTTGTGAATTGGTTTTTTCCAGTTCACCAGTTAATATTTATGTCTTTACGAGTTTTAAGTAAATGACGTTCACTTAACTTTTTCAAATGATCTGAAATTTCACAGTTGAGATCACAGTTTTCACTTTTAATCTAATTTTGGGTTGGAATGAGCTGGGTTTGAGCTATATCCCTTCGCCAGGTTATGAAGGACCCTCTAAACTTTCAAAATATGCAAAAAAGTGGATTTCAGAAAAATATGGAATTAGCTGGTTTTGATAGCAAACGCCTCAAATAATAAATTTATAATCTTCACCCGTGCAAGGCCGGGCATATCAGCTGTGTAGAATTATTTCTTAATTTTAGAATTTTTTCTTAAATTGCAAAATGGAATAAGCTTTATAATTATTGAATAATTTCACCGAAAACGTTAATTCCTGAAGATATGATTAATCAAGGGATCTAAGCAATTTTAAATAATTTTTAGAATACTTTTTCCATGCAAATGTGGAAATCCTTCAAAAGTTATATTACTTGAGAACTGAAGGAATTTTCAATCCACCCGGGAACACCGGGAAAAGAAAAATTACTAAAAACACCGGGATAGGAAAAGTTACCGGGAACACCGGAATATGAAAAAGACGCCTAGGATACCGGGATGATTGGTAACTGCTGATTATACAAAGTTAGAACTGTATTTGGGAAATCTTGAAAATAATAAATTTATACTCTGCACCCGTGCAAGGCCGGGCATATCAGCTAGTCAACAATAAAATCATCATCAATAAACAAATCATACAATTGTTTCGGGGATCCCATGATTCCCTTCATCAGTGTTATAAAGGACACATAGGATGCTAAGTTCGATTACTCATTCGATTTTTGAATCGATTCTATTTATAATATTCGTTGCACAGGGAAAAAACGATTATTTTATCCTTAAATAATTAAATTTTAGTGCTGCCATCTATAAGAAAAATCGAGAACTACACTTTTTCAAAATTTTGTGTAAAAAAAACTCCCGATTATTTAAAGTAGGATGCAGCAGACGGCGTACTTTTATCTTTTTTTGTTTTTTTGTTATTAATTTTTAAAAACAGGGCAGGACTTTTGGTTCACCCTGTATAATCGAGGGACTTTTATTCACTAGGTGCTCTCCCATTGAATCATCTCTTTATAGAAAATTCAAACTTATCACAACTTATTTACAAGCGCATATCCAGCACGGTTCCAAGGGAGGGGGCTCTTTTCCAGACAAGATCCCCTTGTGGTACTATTGGGGGTATGGGGGTCCTCCCCCAGAAAAAAATTGAAATTTGACGTGTATAAGTAGGATTTTAACTCATTTTTTCAAACGCTTTGAGTCTAAGGGGGGCACTTTTCAACACTGGGATATTACTGGTAAGCGGGGGGGAAATCCGCCAACTTGGCGAGATTTCGCCAAAACACGAGATTTTAAAGTTTGATCATCAGAATCGCCAAAAAAGCATTTTTTAACAAATAAATAATGTTTTTAGGGAATAAATTTGATGGTAATGAGTGGGGGGAGACCCCTCCCCCCTATCTATTTTTAACACCCATCGATATGGGTTAAACCGCCCTCGTATGGCATGTCGCAATCACGAATCTCGCTTTCAAGATCAGCCGACCGACTCGTCCTACGACCGAAACATTATCAAAATCAAGAAAAGACCAGGTAGAAGGTATTGAAAACCAACAGAAAATGCAAATATTTACAAGTAAATTTTGCCAAAACGTGCCAAAACACGATATTTTAAAGTTTGGTCATCAGAATCGCCAAAAAAACACTTTTTAACTTATAATGTTTTTAAGGAATAAATTTGATGGTAGTGAGGGGGGGAGACCCCCACCCCCCTATCTATTTTTAACACCCATCGATTTGGGTTAATCCGCCCTCGTAAGGCATCAAGCAAACACGAATTTCGCTATAACAGACCCGCCGACTGGCGCATCCTACCATTGAGACAATATCAAAATCAAGTAAAGACCACAAAAATTATTAAAAATCAAAAGAAACTGTTCATATTTACAAGCAATAGCTACAAAAAAGACAGAAAAATGACCTACCTCAGGAACGGTGTTTCGTACCCTAAACGTTGATATAAACAAAAGTGATCTGAAACATCTGATCCGAAAGTGTTGCCACTAAATTTCTACTATATACTTGTTAATAATATTATGCGAGCAACAAACGGCAACTAGCATTTTTCTTCCCATTGGTTTAACGCTTGCATCGTCATCACTGCACGCACGCAACATCCAGCAATACGCCTGCGTCACGGTGGCGCGGCGGTCGGTATTGCATCATCATCATCCCTTATTACAACCATGGAAACCAGACGGCGGCTAAGCTGGCACACTTATCGCCAGATTGGCGAATTTCCCCCCGCTTAACCGTGAATCCCCTCAACACTATTACCTTTACTTTTTGACCAAAAATGTCAAAATTTTGGGGATTTCCTAAAAATAAACACTGAATATCCCATTTTGATACTAATGGGGGTATGGAGGTCCTCCCCCAGAAAAAATTTTGAAATTTGACCTGTAAAAGTTGGGTTTTTACTCATTTTGAGAACCTTTTTGGGTCTCCAAGGGGGGCACTTTCCAGAGTGCCATCCCCTGGATCCGCCACAGCTTATTTAGCATACTTCAGATTTATCCTGTGACAGTTGCATTTTAAAAATCGTATTCTCTGAAAATTTGCAGCTCAGTTAGCACGGTGAAAATTTCTTCTTTCCCGAAGTGTCTGTCAGAGCATGTGGAGTTTCTAGTGAATAATTATCCTCTCGCCATCCCCATTTCCACCTCTACTTGATTAAGCGCCCCCCTTTTAACTGTGACTGCATGCTGGTGTCGTTTGCAGAAAGGGAGGGAGACAGATGACAGGTGCCGCCACCACTTGTCTGGCACGCTCTCTCGTGACGTTCGCTGGCGGGATGGATATCTATTCGAACCTTTTGAAGAGACGAGCACTTCTCCGATTTCCGACTCTTGTTTGGGTTCTATAACTACAATGTTCCGCTAACTCTTTCTCCACCTATCCCTACATCCTATTTAAATACGAAACTAGTTGCAAAATATAGCTTTTTTTAATTGCTCTTTTTTGCTTTTATTCGCATCTTTCTCGTCCTTTTTATCATTTTCATCTTCATCATTATATTGCTCCTCATTTTTCTGATCCTTTCTATATGTCATGTCCTTTTCATCCTCTTCATCCCTCTACTTTTTCATTCTCTTTACCCCTTTCATCCCTCTATTTTTGCTTTAACCCTTTCATCCTCTTTATATATCCTGTTTATCTCTTATGTCTTCCTTTCTCTTTCTTTCTTTCTCTCTTTCCTCTCTTTTTCTCTCTCTTCTCTCTCTCCTTCTCTCTATGTCTCTCTCTCTCTCAGTTAGAGATAAACCCATTAGCAATAAACTAGAGAACACTCATATCCTACAGTTTTGTTTTCTTCATTTTCAGTGTAACTAGCAAAAACGAAAACACGTTTCAGCCGTGTTCTTTTTTCGCAGGGAGGTGTCGACCCCACCCCCGCGTCTGACACTCTCTGCCATGACGTTCGATTGGCGTAACGGAAATATTCATTCGAACCTTTTGCGGAACCACTTCCTCCCTTCCCCCATCCATCCTCTGGAGAATTGCCCGCTTCCTCTTTGGTGGTTAGGAACTGCTTTCTCGGAGAAGTTCTGGAAACTAGGATGAAGTGATGGATTTACAGTCTGGGGAATTGCTTGCTAATCCAATCATTAAGACTCAACACTGACTGGCCAGTGTATGTGTAGCTGTTGTCTGCGCTGTTTACAAGGGATGTTGAAATTTTTCGAAACGAGACCGCTGAATGAAATGTTACGAAAAGGGGAAATGGAGGGGGTTCTATTTGCTTATTTTTGCTTATAAAACAATAGGATTAATTACCAAAAATATCTTCTAACTAAAGTAATTTACTTGGTAAATTATTAAAATCTAAATTTGTCAAAGTAAAGTTAAGTGTGGAATAACTAATTACTTTCTGAGGCCTAACATTAGATCTCGCAAGAAAAACGGGAAAATGCATGAAATGAATCATTTTATAAATTTTGAATGATGGTTTTGCTATAAAAAACACAAGGGTATAGAATTTTCAGAGATCGTTACGATTTCCATATATTTGCTTTGCTGCCAAGTATATCATATATTTAGTATGCTATTTGATTTGCTGCGGTGGGGGTCAAACCTTACCAAAAATATGCCTACCTAATAAGTAGAAACTCAGTAGAGTCAACCCTTCTGGGGCCGCTTACAATATGCGGCCATTTTCACGAAAGGACGTTATAACAAATAAAATTTCTTTGATAATGCAATCGATACTTTTATCACTGGTCGATGTAACAAAGGGGTAGCTATATTAGGGGGTCGTTGTAAAAAGGCTCATCTATATTTTCATGGCCACAAATTTTAGTTTCGGAAAAATTCTTTTTATTTTCCCACTGGTTTAACCATTACTCTCAATGCAATATAGGCGTTACCACCACTTACAAGTAGATCTCCAACGTCATAAGTATGGTGCACAAAAACGTACTAAGAAAAATCATCGAGATAAATATATCGTCTGAGCTGATAAAAATGCCTTAAAAACTTTTAAAATCTTTTATTTAATACCAAAGTTTTATGATTAAAAAGTAAAAACTAATCTGCAAATCACATTTTGGATATAAAATCAAAAGTTAAAGTTTCAATTATTAGTTATAATATTTTATTTATCAACTAACATTATTCTGAAATTTTCATTTCATAAAGGTATGCAAAATAGTAACTTTTTCGTAAGGTCGAAATGTGAGGAAGTATTGAACAATACAAAATATTTGTAATTCATATGCAAGCATCTGAAATTGATAAACATACGGACGCAAATCTATGCACAATAGTTTTCATTGAAATTTAGTTATTTTTTAGTCCATGATAATTTTTTATCCTTCACTTTCAACTGACAATGTTTATTCATTTTCATAATATGTGAATAAAGGGAAGTTCAATTGTGTTTTTCATTGTCCCATTCAACTCTCTCTACGTTTGTTTGTGTAAAAAGAAAACTCGATTTCAATAAAACAGTTTTCCTTTTAAAATGTAGAAAATTATATCTCTCATATATTTTTTATAATCAGAGGATATTAAATATGTATTTTACTTTCATTTATCGTACTTATTTGTTTTACCCGGGGATAATTTTTTTTAACTATTAAGTTGTAAGATTTAACTATTAAAGTTCCCTAAATACTCACTTTTAAATGTTGTCTTATGTAAGAAAATACATTCCATTAAGTCAACTGAAAAATTTAAATAAAAATCATTCATGTACTTCCATAAAAGATTCTAACAGACAAAACTCAATAGTGTTTAATAAAATATTGATAATATAATATCGAATTATACTAGCACTTAATTGAAAAATCTTACAAAGTTCTGAAATTTTCAAGAAAATTAAACAATGTGGTTAAACATTTTAGCCATGCAATAAAATGAACTGCATCATTTTATAAAATGATGCAAGTTATCCGAATCGCAAAGAGCATAACTCAAAAGTTTAATTTCACCATGACGAAATTGATCTGAACGTTATTGCGGTTAGTATAACTTGTCTATCTAGTCAGTGTTTTGATGCTTTAATGTCTTTTTGTGATTCTTGTTTGGTGAAAGAAGTTAAGGGAAGTAATCTTACGTTTGGGAACAAATTTGACTTTAGAGTGCTATTATTTTTCAATGATATTAAGGAAAAACTTTTAGGTCATTCTTTAAATGTAAATATACAAAAGGAAAAATTTAAATTGTTGAGTTAAATTTTAAAAGTCCTTGAATGTTGAAAATAGCACTTTTCCGGCCTTAAAAAGGAAAAAGTTCTCAAATTAGGAAGTTTTTCAGTGTATTATTTAGTTTTGTGTTTTTTAGTTAATTAAAGACAAAATTTAATCAAAAAATGAAAAAATAATTTTGACGCTTGAAAAAGTGTTGATTTTTACATGTTACATCTGCTCGAATATTAAAGATATTTTCATGAAATTGTTTTCAGTGAGATTTATATAACATTGGCAACAATTTCTCATTTCACCTCTAGGGGTTCTGTAAGTCATCTCAATGAATTTTCCAAGGTTACTTACCTAGGAGTACCTTGCTTTAGGAGTACCTTGCTAGGAGTACCTTTGCCCTAGGAGACGCGTTGGTTCCCAAAAAAACCGTGAAAGGAAATTTTTAAACATCCTGTATAATAAATTTGCTTGCTCTCATTCTTTTTATTCACTCTCTTTCTTTAATTTTTCTCGTATTTTTATGAATTTCCTATTGTTACGTTCCAATTATAGTGTGACATTATTTTTCAAACTGGAAGCAATTTTATATTAATTTAATTATACTCTGTGTAATTTGAATATGCAGTTCAAGAATCACGTAACTTTCCCTTTACTCATACTATTTTCTCCCTCGGTGTTACCATGGTTCCGGATTGCGGAGGACTCAGTTAAGCAGCTCATAAGTTCCAAAACACCACTAAACTTTCCTTGAAGGATGCGGTCATTCGCTCGCCTATTTCGAGCTCCTCTCCTCGGAGAAGAAACCTCGTTTTTCAAAACAAACTGTCCGAACACGTGGTTGAACTTCGTTTTCGGAGAAGGGCAGAACGTTTTCTGTGTATTCATCAGTCGATACGCATTGAACATGCTTTTCTTTTTTTTACCCCTTTGGTTGTCCATAAATGGAGATGAAAAAAACACAATTACTTATTGATGAAAAGAATCGATTTTAGGTATCGATACTTGAGTATCGATAACTCTATATCAGGGGTGGCCAACCTTTTTTGGAAGAGTGCCACTATTTGAGGGGGAAAATTTAGGCGTGCCACTCACTATTTTTCTACCACACCAAAAAATATAAAAATTTGAAAACAAAAATTCATAGACTGATTATAGGATTTTTTTTAGCTTTCACCATAGTTTCCTTTTCATCACTTTTATCTTCTGGAATAAGGATTGTTGCCCGGCTAAAAATTTCTTTTTTATGGATGAATTCGGTTCACAAATGGGATCCGACAGGATATTTTCTATTAAAATCATTATGAAGTTTTCGGTACTGCTACACACATTCCACATTCAAGCAAACAGGCTTAGATGAACTATGATTTGTAAACAAAAACTGTTCTTCCCAGGCAGTTTTAAAATCACGAATTGCGATATCCTTTTCATATTATTTTCTCTTCGATGTCCAAGATTTACTCAAGGACGTATTTAAATTTTTAAAACACTGGAGAATAAAACTTCAAAACCTGAACATTTACTTGGCAGATAAAAGTGAACTCAGCCAGACAGGAAGTACAGAGAACAAGAAAAAAAATATTTTTTATCCACAACTAAAATGTCTTTTTTTCTGGAGGACGCTTTTTCTCGAAAGAGTAAAACCAAAGCCAAGACATGATGGCAAACTGCGCTCAATCCATCTGTTATTGATGACGCCTGAAAACATTTTTTCCAATACCTGCGCGTGCCACTGGTGCGGTTCTGCCGTGCCACCTTGTGGCACGCGTGCCGCGGGTTGGCCATCCCTGCTCTATATCAATTAATTAAATAGTTTTTATTGAAAAAAACCCAGAAGATTTCGAAGAGCAAGTCTTTACTTATCATTATGCCCATGAGGCTAGATCCTTAGATTTTTAATTAACCCTAAAATTTTTAAAGTACTTATTTAAAAAGTGTGTGATTATTTTCCCCTTATACGGAAAAAAACCTTTTTGCAGTTATTTGCAAACCGATGTAACCGATTACTTTTTGTACCAAATTAATTGAATTGTCAGTTTGGAAAAAGTCCAAAAACCCTTTTCCCTCCAAACACCTAAATATAATCATTTTTATTCATATTAAACCGTCATTAATTCATTTATACCGTCATAAACACAATTATCTTAGAAATAGAGTAATTATGAAAACGGGGAAGAGTTTTTAAGCAAAATTTTATTTCTGAGAAAGATGACTTCAAAAGTATAATCTGATCAAATTTATCAAAAAATAATTGATTTCTTTTAAAACATTAAAAATTTAAATTTTATGGGTACGAAATTTAGAGGACGGGTACCTTCATCCATTCCCTTACTAGACCTTTGCTCTTCAGCCTCTTTTTGCTCTTGAGGGTCATTTTTTGTGTTCTATGCAAGGAATCTAATGGTGTTTAATTTGGACGAACTTGTTGAATCCCTCTGAGTGTATAATCGAAACTAAAATATCGATACCTTAAAGAATCGATTATTTTCATTAATAGCGTCGTTGAATGGCAAGCGGGTGCTGCCAGATATGTTTCGTCCATGAGAATCAGATGTTTTAACCCCGTTCCCCTTTGAAGAGCCCATGTGTAAATATTTCCCTGTTGGGTAGAGTTGCAAAAGTAAAGTGTGTTAAAAAAGCAGAATAAGCTGAGAAGATCTCCCGTTGTGTTTTCAAAAGAAGTTGTAGTGTTTATCTAAAAATAAAACTACGTGGAAGTTCTTTTCCAACGTTTATTTTATTAAAGGAGGAGTCTTATTTCAACTTCATATCGTTGAAACTCTTGTGGTCAGTAAGTAAACTGTAAAAAACTATACAGTAACAGGTCTGCACTTAATTTTTTTAAATCATTCATATTTATTAATTGTTGCCTTCCTTTCTTTGTTTATTTTTATGTAATGGAATTTTTTTTCTCTTGAAAATATGCAGCTTTCAAAAAGTGGTCCCTTTCGAATGTAACCCAAAGGATCTCAAAACAAGTTCAAACACTACTTTTTAGGTGGTGGTTAACCCTGGGGGAAGCTGTCCCTGATTGGAAACATGATTTTCCTTTATAAAAATGGAATTTTCTCAGAAAGTTGAGGGGGCATTCCCTCCATGCTCCCCCTCTTTAAATCCGCCCATAGGTGTAAGTTTTCTTGAATTTTCGGAGGATGGTCCACTAGATTCCCCTTCTTTACTGTAGACACACATTCTAACATTTAACGTTTGACTATTAAATGCACCAAGATTCAAATCCTTAAAACCCTTCTAAACCTTCACACGATGTGGAGTCGAAACATAAGTTTGGTTAATGCCCTGACAGGACCGAAGCCAAATAACCATTCATTAACCTGGTTAAAAAAAAGTTAATGCCTCTTACATCGTTATTATTTTTACGCTCTCCGTATCTTACATCGCAAAATCTTTCAAACATCTGAAAATAGATCCTTTAAAATCCCCGCTTGATGAGAGCATTAGTTGAATAAAAGTAAAAATGGATCCCTCAAAAAGCGATGACCGCTTGATTCCGCATAGCAAGCAGTCAAGGTGAGCTCTCTACCTTTGGGAATTAGTATATTCGGCCTTATTTGGAGAGAAGCCAAAAGTCGTAAATAACCACGTCTGCTCTTTGGATTGTTGGACTAAAGGTATTACACCAATTTGATAACAATCTATTCGGAAAACTTATAAGCAGTTTTCCTGAAAGCGATTTTTCTCAGGAACGAAAAGGTTTTTAATTTTATTTTGTTTTGATGGGTTTTTTTCTGCATACTTAGGAGATTAGTAGGTCAAGAAAGGAAAGGTCCTTTTTACTAATTAAATAAAGGGGGTACATTTAGTGATTGCATAGAAACAATTTTTCGGTATCAATTTTTGATATTTTTTCTAATATTCACAAACAACGCTAACATCAATAATAGATTAAATAGATTAAATATAGCATTTTAGAACATTAGTAGGTTCTATTAAAATCTTAGGTGCAAAGTTACCATCACTTGTAGTTTCAGATGCATTTTTTAGGTAAAATAATTATATTTATGTCATTATAATTACACTCAGAGTAAAGTACGTGCATCTAATAATATTTTGGAAAAGAAAAAGGAAATTTGTTGTTATGAATCTCTCTATTCTAAAAAAAGTTTTTGTAAATGGTTTCCAGAGAAAGGCTTTTTAATTACTGATCCGTATAACATGTTTTTGGTATCAAACTGTTCGGATTCTTTTGAGGATGTGCAAAGTGCCTTTAGAATTTCTAAAAAAATTCTCAATTCTAAGATATTTCCATTTTTCTGGATTACGGATAAGGTTGCAGTTAACAGCAAGAAACTGTCGTACAATTTATTATACCTCCAATCACAATGACCAACCGACGCTATTCCTTAATGATGAAAATAATACCTTTCACGCTTTAAAAATGCGCTTCAAAATATAAACTTTCTAAATAAAATATTTTTAAAAGACTGATAAGAGTTTTCCAGAAACTCACAGATCTACTATTCAAGTATAGAATTTCACACACCAAAATTAATTGGTTGTAAACATTGAGTGCAATGTAGATTTTGTCTCTTATTATTTTTAATAGCTTAAATCGTATTGTTTAAAAAGTCTGTTTTAAAACTAAAACTTGAATGATAAACACTAGATATTTTGACGAGTTACTAGGTACTATATTAAATTTAACAGATTCATTGCTGAACGTTTTTGTAAATATTGAATAACAATAGCACGAGCAGACTTGATGGATATTTTCAAGGAAAACGTGTTGATTAAATCACAGAGTATAGAGCTTAACAGAGTGTTCATCTCCATAGACGCTAATGGCAACTTTTTTAACAGGGCTTTTCCCATTGAAAAACTTCCGGCCTTAAGACCCGCCTCCACGCTATTCCTGCTAATTCTGTCATTCGCCCACTGAAGCTGTCACTCAAATCCAATTCGCCTATAATCAGTGTTAAAATCAAATCAAATACATTTCGCGTTCTCTGATTGGCTGCTAGTGAACTGAATTATAATATGCGTGTTGAATTAAATTAACGATCTTAAGAGTAAAACGGCGGTTTGGTATCTCTGTCAAGCTCTCTACTCTGTGGATTAAATTATTGATAATTTAACCAATAAATATTCTAACTTTTAAGAGAGTGTGCTTCTGGAAAGTTGATTGACGTTTTTTCTACTAATTGTTATAACGAATGTTTTATAAATAAATAGTTTTAGTGAGCAGGGTTTTGTGGGGATTGCGAAGCGATCCGAAAGGCCCTGCGTCAGCAGTTAACGGGGGTTGGCGAGCGATAGCGAGCAGGGGCGGTAGCTCCCTAGTTCCCTAAAAGATATATTTGGGTGGAAATTATTTTATTAGATGTACAAAGAACCATTTTTAATATATTGGCTGTGTTTGAATAAATATCATTGTATAAAAAAATCAGAAAAAGAGTTTAATAAAAAGTGTCTCAAGGTGGCCCTCTCTCCCCTATATTTTAAACAGCGTTCGAAATTCCACTGGATCGCTGGTCCGAGACCGCTGAAAAACGGCTCTCGGACCACTTAGGTCAGAAAATAACTGGTCCGCCGGACCACAGTGGCGAAAAAATAACCTCCTGACCATCTCTCAACAAAATTTCAAGGAACAGCTGGGAGAATTTGTTAAATTTCAGGAGGGAAGTGATGGTAGAAAAATGTGTGAGAACTTTCAGTGGAAACTCCGGGGTGACAATTTAATTACTTGCAATTCTCCAGACTATAGTCTGTTCATTTTGAACTGGCGCTTGAAAATATTTCCTTCCCCCCACCACTGATCGGTAACCATAGCAACTATCTTCGTCAAAGTGACGAAGAACGCTTACTATTGGCTGCTCGAAGATAGTAACTATGGTTACGCTTCTAGCGTGGGGGAAAGCACTATTTCTCAAGCTCCAATTCTAAATGAATAGAGTATAGTTTGTCCAGCTCCTTACATTTTGATCCTCCTGCTTTTAATGTAGAATGGGAAATGAGCTGAGAAAATGTATGGAGGCAACTATAGCAATGAAATAACTCATATGAACTCATAGCGTAACAAAATTGGGCCACTTTGCGTTGGACGTATGATGTGCAACAGCAACCCCAAGAAGGGGTAAAGAATAGAAACTTGTCCTTTTTCATTTGGCGGAGCAGTCATTTTGTTAAAGAACCAGTAAGATTGAGATTGGCAAATCAGTTTGGTCCGCAGGGCCAGTGGGACATTTTCCCCACTTCTAACGCTGATTTTAAATAACCTTTTATTTTCGACTTTTCGATATCCTCTTTCATCGCGCCTCGCAAATTGAGAATCACTGCGGAATTTATGTAAGTAGAATCAAAACAGGAGATAGTGAATGACGTCGAACAATCGGAAAAACATTCGTCTTCAAAAACATTCGCACGCGGAAACCCCGAGAGCTGCGCATAATTTGTGTTTACGTCCACTACTCGTCGGATGGAGAGGGGGAGGGAAGGAGAGTGTCCGCATCCACCATTGTTTTCCGACCTTGGAGGGGAGATGTCTTGAATGGAACGATTCTTTTGGCACCCACACCTCCCCGCAACACTGTTTTGCGGAAGAACGCGGCTTTGTTCTTCGCTTCTTTTGCTTGGGATGCACTTAATTGCTTTTTTCTCATTCCTTGATTAGGATGTGGGAAGAATACGGATCACAGCTATTTTTTAAAAGATGGTTTTCAAAGGAGCTATTTCCAAATAATTGTAACAAAGGTGGTGATTCAAAACTAGAGGAACGTAACGCTGAAGGTTGTAGGAGACAACTGTTGTTGTTGTTTAATATGCCACTTGGAATATCCAAGCTCCATCCGCAGAGCGTACAGGACTTAAGGCAAACGGGGTGCGGCTCCTGAGAAAGTGAGGCCCAATGAATGGCAGGAGTACGACTTAAGCCTCGGATGATAGATGCTGCCACCATCTATCGCCACCTCCACAATTTTGACATGTCTCTGAAGGGGAGGGAAATTGTCTCCAGAGACCTGGACCCACGGTAGCTGCGCCATGACCGACCACAGGACTTTCGGACCCACAGATTTAACGAGCATGTACTCCGCTTATACTCGGAGGGGACAACTAGAATCACATTCACATAGGAATTGGGAGAAGAAACGCACCTCTAACGACCTGGATTTTTTAAGGCAGCATGAGAGGCTAAATAATCTTGAGTGAAATTTAACATTTAATCTTCTATAGATTAAAACCCGGCATTTTCTTACATTGAACCAAAAGAAGATCTTAAACTTCTGTTAATTTCTAACCTACTCCAATCGTAATTCTTCCATCTTAAATGTTTATATAATAAGCCGTGACATAATTTAAATTAATTTTAGGAAATTACGAGTTGCTACAAAGAGCGATCAAAAGTGACGTCAGGACTACAATCAGACGTTACGATTCCGTTTCTTGCTTTTATCTCGCTCTTTGTTTTTTCTCTATTTATTTTCCCTTCTCCTCTAATTCTCTCTTTCTTAAAATTTAAAACATTTTCTGCTGTCTATTTCTTTTTCATCTGCCTTTTCTTCGTCGTCTTTTCTCTTAATATTGTCTTTTCGTCACTGTAAGGAGGCAGTGTCAAAAGCAACCCTAACGGGGAAGGAGTTAGCTGTTTTGCTGAGAAGGAGGAAACTACGAGGGTTGTTTTTTAATTAACTTCCGTTTTGCTCCTGAAAAAAAAGTAGTTCGAATTTCGAAATAATTTTGCTACTGGTAGATAGGTACATCCTTGAGGATCAATTTCCGTCATTGCTGGAAAAAATCGAACATTTTTTCTATTATCGAATTTACAAGCGCGCTCCTTGAACTTATTTCCCGCCAACCCATAGAGAATTTCTCTTCCTTTAAACTTTGTTCGCATTAACAATAGACAATCGGCAGGCAGGTGATTTTTGCAGCATGCTATTGTGGATGTTTAAAACCATATGTTTTGCATCTGCCAAGTTCCAGGCATTGGGGATTCTGGAGTTACAGCCTTAATAAACAAGGCAATATCGATAGATTCGCAGGCAAAGTGTGCGCTGAGGGGAAAAACGGCTGTCCGAACCGATGCGAAGCTCAACGAAAAATCAAACTTTTCATGAAGCGGAATCGGAAAAACTTGTGAAATGGTACTGTAAATGGTCTATTTAAAGGTGAGTACGATGAAAAGTAATTAAAGATGTTTGTAACCTTCCGTAATAACCTTATTTTTTAATATTCATTTGTTTTTTACAACGTTTTTATTAGGTCGCTTTCAATCTTGTCTGTCCGTCCGTCCGTCTATCTGTCTGTTCGGGAGGAATTTAGTAATCAATTTTAAATATACTTCCCCATGAGCTAGAGACTTGAAATTTTGAACATAGTTCAGATC
This sequence comes from Tetragnatha versicolor, assembly GCA_024610705.1. Classification (NCBI taxonomy): domain Eukaryota; kingdom Metazoa; phylum Arthropoda; class Arachnida; order Araneae; family Tetragnathidae; genus Tetragnatha; species Tetragnatha versicolor. The sequence continues at coordinate 4,450,508 of JANDEH010000020.1, forward strand.
TGGATGACAATACGATATTATCTCGTTAGTTCGGTTCAATTTGCTGTCCCTGAACCCCCAGGGGGACTTAAAGTTTAGAAGTTCAACTATAGGACCTTATTGTTAAAAAATCATTGTTGTGCAGTTTGCCTCCTCTCGTTATCAAGATGGCTTCAGAAGTGCTGTATAAAATATTAGTAAAATGAAAATTTGTAAGAAACACAGTACATGCAGTACTTCATGCAAGTTTTGTATTTGTAATGCATCTAAGGGACTGACTTAATTAATTAGTTACTGACAAGTTTTTTACCAATATATTTTTAAAACACTTTTTTTATATTACTAGTGTTTCAAAAATTTCCAACGTCATATGATCATCTGAATAATAGCTAGAGGCAAAAGCTGTGCAATGATTTTAACAAAACAGTAAAGCCATGTGTTATAGCTAAAGTTCAGAAAAAAAAACACTTTTTAGTTTTATTAAAAAGAGAAAAAAATCAAATTCTTGGAAGGCGTTCAGGTCGCGAATTCTAAACTTTACACAACAAAACTAAAAACCAGAAAATAATTAATGAAAAAAACCTTTTTTAAAGAACAACGTTTTTAAAATGCACTAAAAAGTATAAAAAAATTTTTTGCAACTCCTTGTAAAACGAAAAACGTGGGGATCATGCAATAATATTTACAGCCACTACTCTATTTACCATTATATCCACAGTTAAAAATTATTTAAATTAATGATGAAATTAAGTTGGATTAAATACCTAATGCATGATCCCCACGTTTTTCGTTTTACAAGGAGTTGCAAAAAATTATTTTATACTTTTTAGTACATTTTAAAAACGTTGTTCTTTAAAAAAGGTTTTTTTCATTAATTATTTATTTTTAAATTATCAAAAACGGGAAAATTTCGAAAAAGAGGATTTCTCTATGGGTTGGCGGGAAATAAGTTCGAGGAGCGCGCTTGTAAATTCGATAAATATTAGAAAAAATGTCCGATTTTCTCCAGTAATAAGGGAAATCGATCCTCGAGGATGTACCTATCTACCAGTAGCAAAATTATTTCGAAATTCCTACTACTTTTTTTTCAGGAGCAAAACAGAAGTTAATTAAAAAACAACCCTCGTATATGTAATGCTTTCTCAAACATTATAAACACTTCGAAAATATCTCGCTATATGCAAAAATATAAAAATGTTTTTAAGTAATTTTAATAACTACAACTCAAGGTTCTAAAGAATAAACACAAGGGTTTTTTTTATTTTTAAGAGTTTATATCTTAAGTTTCCTCTTAAAAACTCTAAAAAAACATTGAAAGTTAAGTGAATTTGGTGTCTGCAAAAAAACTATACTTATCTCCCTACTTAAAATAATTATTTAATTGCTCTATCTTTATACTACTACTATCTGTGGTTATCTAAATTTCGCTTTCAATGAAACATTCATTGCTATTCAGAGTTTTTCGAGAAGTCATTACATTAAAATTTAAAAAATGAAACTTCTTGAATTCTCGAAATAGTTGAATATACTTTTTGAATTTCCCCAAATCGCTTTTCTCCGGGGTTCTTGATCTGTTACGATGAATTATTATAAAAACGCGTTCTTTCGAAACAAAACTAGAAGAAAACCAAACCTCGAGCGCTCTTTTCTTCCCTTCATTTCAGTTCTTAGTCTCGCTTCTTCTTCTCGCTGGAATCGATTTTTCGCGAGATCAGCTCCGAGTTCACTTCTTTTCTCTAACGGCCTTTCTTTTGGGAATAAATACGAAAAACTTTCTGGGAACCACAGAGGAATATAAATACCGTCCCAGTAATATGAGGGTTTCTCGGTATCGGTGTGTCTAATAGGGAAGGGAACAACATCGTGTCGTTTCACTCACCCCGAAAAATTCCGCACGCCACGTTATTTACCCCTTCCAGTCACGTTTTATTTTTAACTTGAAAACGAATTCTGTTCTGGATGATTTGAAAGCTGCGAAAATCTGCACCTCTTAAGTTAGTCAAACCATCAGAAAGAATCTTTGAATCTACTTTGCAGTTATTCTTATATCTTTCTCTTCCTTTCCTCTTTTTCCGTCTCTCTCCCTTTCTTTTTCTCTCTCTGTGTCTGTCTCTCTTTTTTTTAGGTTACTCTTTTTCTCCTCTCTCTCTCTTTTGTTTCAAAAATGTGTTTATCTGAGATTGATAAGCTGGAATTATTCTTTCAATAAAATTCCTCCGGTCCTCACTTTTCCTTGCATGCTCTCTCTTCTTTTCTCTCTTTAATTATCTTTTCTCAACCTCAATGCTCTTTTCCTCCATTTCACCCCCTCTCATTTTTTCTTCCCTTCTTTTCTCCTTTCTATCTTCTCTACTCTATCTCTCGTTGCTTCTTTTCTTATTTGCTACCATTTTAAATATGTTTAAACAGTACACTTTTAAATGTTTCCCCTTTAAAAATGTACCACCCTTTTTTCTACCTCTTTTCAAATATTTCCCCTTTCTAGTGTAAACTCACACAGCTTACTTAACCAGCGATAAATGGTGAAATTCTCCTTTCATTTACCCTTTCTCTCAATATTTTTTACTTTCCGTGTCATCTACGTTCCATTCATTAGCGGATCCAGGGGGAGGCTAGGGGGCTTTAGCCCCCCCCCAAAAAAAATAATTTTTTTTCACTGTATAATATGGCATTTTATGCACTAAATGAGTTAAAACCCTGTAATTTTAAGGTCAAATTTTCAAAAACTTTCTTGGGGAGGACCCCCAGACCCCTTGGTACTTGTAACTCTATTATTACAACTTTATTTTATATTAAGTTCGTCAAAAAAAAATCTACCATAAAATCTATATTTAAAATTCGGATGAAGTTTTTACTTAAATTTTCAATAATTTTCTGGAGGAGGACCCAGACACCCCTTTTAGTAGTTGAAGCAGGATTATTCACTACCTTTTCCATATTAAGATCATCAAGAAGATTCAATTGGATTATGAAAATTCTTAGCCCCCCCCAAAAAAAAACAAATCCTGGATCCTCCCTTGGTTCCATTTATCTATTTTCTTAGTCTGGGTCTTTAAGGTCAACGTCCTTGGTTATTAAAAAGTCTTCCTCGGTGTGAACCATTACCAACAAACATATATTAATCGAGCCAGGAATATTAAAGATCTCATGATAAGAATTTTCCATTTCCTGCAAAAGGGGTTACTTTTGCATTATAGGTCCCTAATACCTACTGTAACACAGTTGAAGCTAATAGATTTAGATTTAAATTCTATAATTTCTCTTTTTATTTGTACCTAATGATAGGATACAGAATTTCATGGGTTGTTTAAAGCTGTATATCGAACTGTATATCGAATTTAGTTTAACAGTTTTTGTTTTAAAATTTCAATCATTTATAGGGATTTTTATTTAATGTATTCATTTTTACTATCATGATAATTTTACCTTGTTTCTCTTTACTATACTATCTTAGTCCATGAAAAATCTAACACGCTTTATTTTTTCATACAACTAATTTTCGATCACCATACTATGTATTGTACTACTTTTAACGTACTAATTCATTATTTATGCTTTTATTAAATTTCTACAAAAAGCTCACTTAATATAGAGTCGTTTTAATAGGTTTTAACTTCGATATGGAAAGAGAAAATTTAAAAATCATCTGAAAATGTAGGGATGAAAATGCATTTTGGCTTGGCTATATTTCTAATTCTTATTAATACTAAACGGAAAGTAGGTATATAAAAATTCAATTAGTTAGGTAATTTATCCCTCATGGTTAGGTAATGTAGTAAGGTTTCCTATCCTATAAATAGACGCACAGACGGTATTTCGCTAAACAGGTATTGGTGACCACACCTTGCGCCAATGCTAATGAAAACATGAAAACAGGAATCAGCTGTTCGGTGACATGGAAGAGGGAGCAAAGTGAGTCACATGCGCAGTTGACTGTCGTCTGGTTGGGGGCACGACGTGTGTGCGTGTTTGTGGATAAAATAGCAGTCCATTTGTCGATTTATTTTTATTAAGATTGTGCCGCCATCTGTACTAGAAACTAGGATTTATTTCTTATGAAACATTACCCCATAATTTTTAAAAAATTATATGTTTTGGTTTTTCCCTCCTTCGTAAAAACATCACAACCTATAAACAATTCATAATCATTTCTTCTGAAATTTATTTTAAACAAAAATTACTTTATCTATATTTTTGACCAAAGTTGCACGTTTTATTTTATTTTCGAAGAACAGGTATTTTTGAAAAATTAGAACGACTAAAATGACAGAGTAAAAAATTATTTCGAGCATTATAATTACTATTTTAATTTGTACAATTAAATTATTTTTTTAGAACTAGGTTTTGGAAGTGTTTTTTATCCCATCATCAAGTTGTATGAAATGACACTAGGTAGCAGCACCACATTAAAAAGTGGAGCAGCTGGGAGTGAAATGGAGTATAGTACTAAAAGAGGTTTTTCTAAGAGGAAAGCAATTCATTTCTTAAGTTTTTATGAAATTATTTATTTTATAATGTATACTCATATATAAAGCATAAACATTTTTCTATGAGCTCTTCTTGTCAGTTAAATTCTTTGCACTACCAAGTACCAACTCTAATTTTGAATAAAAAATATATTAGTAGACCTTAGCTGACGCTTTTTCTCACCAATAAAGCAATATTCTTGAACTGTTTTGGATCGGATAATATTGATTAATCATACATTATCTTCTTTACTCTAAAATAACGAACTCAAATAATAAATTTTACTTTGTGTTGATTTATTTCTTCCAAATCTGACGCTTCGTATCAAAACGAAATAGTCATTAAACTTAAACCAATTCTATGCAATATATGAAAAAATTAATGCAAAAAAATTATTTAGTTTTTCTTTTTCTCAGCCCAAGCTTATCTCATCAGACCCACGATTTCGATTGGTTGTATAGTATTTCAATAACTTTATCAACTTTAGTTTTAAATTTGTTTTACTAGATGTCGCTACGTTTGACGTAATATGCTACATTATTTTTTCAGGTTAGATTTATTTAATAAGAACTATAAATTTTTTTACTCGATAACTCGATGCATTTTATTCAATTTCAGTGGTGGGGAGAGGGGGGGTTTCAAGAATTGTGACATCACATATTGAAAATAAAAAATTAACCTAAACAACGTTTTTTTCCTGGAAAATGTAGTTTAAACAACATTATTTTAAGATTCATAACGAAATAAGAGTTCAATTTGAACTTTTAGGGTGATGCACTTAACTTTCAATAAAAAAAGTATTGAATCCCAAAATTCTCACCAACCTTATTATTAACTAATTATTATTAGTACCAGACCGTGACATGTGACAAAAGGGGGAAGGGGACAGGGGGTGAAGTGTGACACGGGAAGGAAGGGGGTTACGGGCCAAAAATGTTTGAAAGAAAGTGTAGCCCCAATGGTCGCCAAACTGTGCTTTTTCTTTTCACAAATATTGTAAGAACTTTTGGGACTTGTGTGCGGGTAATATTTAGTCTTTTACTTTGGAATACTCACCCAAAAAATATTTGGGAATTGCACTTTCAAAAAAAATCTTTAAACTCTTTGCCCCACTTAGAAAATCAGAAATTTTTCTTTTACATCTTAGAAGACGTTGAGTAAAATCCCATATCGTAAACCCCAATCCCTAGGGAATGGAAGACACAGGGTCCTTCCATGTTCCATGAAAAAATTTTCGAATTTTAGCTTGCCAAGTTCTAAGTTTAAAAATGAAATGTTCAGGTTTTCTTGAAATCCTAAAGCTTTTTATCCATCCTAATCACCTCAGACTTTGTAGTTATTATCAGTAATATTTGCGTAACGTATGTAATGGTTTTAACTATATTTATTACAATTTTTTTTTACAAAGCATGAAAGTGGAAAGAAAGTAGTTTGGGAAAAATGCCAAAATTTCGCATTAGTTTTTTTAATTTTTCCAAAACTTTTGTAAATATTCAAATTTTTTGGCGTACAAGTAACAATACATGTTTGTAGTTATGTACATTTTAAGGAAATATTAGCATTTTTTTAAAGGTTTTTGTAATTTAAAAAAAAATTTTGTACTTGCATTTTTTTCTCAATATGAATTAGGATGTAAAACACATAATTTAACACCCAAAAATATAACAAAATCATGTTAATTGAGACCCCAAATTGGTACCCCGCGTTTCTTTAATATTTATAACGTATACTACTGTTTAATTTACAAAACCTCTGTTTTACGAACTATTCTAGAATCCCAAACGAGTTGGGCATACATGTGATTCTTCCGCCAATAAGGAAGTTGCATTGTCAGATTCAGTGGCGGCTCGAGGGTAAAATTATAAGGGGTGCTGCTCCGGCGGTACCAAGTTGGCAACGTATTTTAAGCGATATGCCAAATAATATTTCTTTTAAACAAAAACATGGAAAAAATCAAATAGAAAATATGGGAACATTATAAAATTTCGATTTCCCACTTAATAATTAAGTATTCAAAAACTGTCACTTACCTATATACCTATATATAGCTGATTATTACGAAGATCAGGTTATCAAGAGAATATGAACTAAAATCCACATTTCGAATTCAATTTGTTCATTATAAAAAGAAATAAAAACGCGTCAACAAAAAAGTAAACATAAATCTTTATTGACTTGCCGAAACATCAGAAAAGATTTTTCCCTCTGTTGAAAAGAAAAAAAGAAGCTATGAATAAATATTAAAACAGTGTTGGAGTGAGAAATAAGCTAAAAAGCCACTGTGATTTATAAGTAGAAGAAATCGTATATTTTTCTTCTTCCCTCAATTTTTTTTACAGCTCTCTCAAGAGAAAAATATATCATTATTTTGGTCGGGGCTGCTGAAAAGCAGCCCCTTTTCCCCTAACAGATTCGCATGCTAAATTCTTGATATTTTCATTTGATATTATAGAGATAGAGTTTTATACCACAATAGGTATATCTGAGGGGGCTGATCGACCCGGAAAGAAATCTGTTGGCAAGACGGCATAGCAGAGAATTGTTAATTGAAAAAGGATTATAAAGGACAAAGATTAAAGGGTGAAATATATAATTTTTTAAATATTGTAAAGCAAATAAAAATTTGAATTTCGGGAAATTTTGATTGGGGGTGCTGCAGCCCCGCAGCCCCTATGGACGAGCCGCCACTGGTCAGATTTTCAAAAACAAACAAGTGTTCTGTAAGGTTTTTTGTATGGTAAAATGAAATATCTAGTCAGTTATTCAAAAAAATGTACAGGTAATTAAATATTTTAATTTAAAAGTCGAGAAAAAACATGTGACTGAAAACGTTTATTGTTTAAACTGTCAACAATAGTACCATCAACTCCATTGCTTTACAACAATGTTTAGTATAAGATGACGTCACATCCAAACTCTTGGCGTTTTCGCGCGCTTTTAAAAAGGGGATTTTGGTTAATTGTTTTGACAATCAAAAAATTTCTCGATCGGCCTCAAATTTTGGGAAGTTGCTTATTTTTGCAAGAGGAATCGATTAAAAAAATTAAAAAAAAATCATGCAACTTCCTCATTTCTTTAAATCTTTTGCTATTTCTAATAAATATAAAAACAACTAATTCTATAAAAAGATGAAACCAACGCAGAGCAACACAAAAAACAGAAATTAAAAGCTAAAAGCTTAACAGCCGTACCGCCGAAACGGCTGTAAGCTTTTAGCTTTTAATTTCTGTTTATTGTGTTGCTCTGCGTTGGTTTCATTTCTTCTTTTTAACTTTTCAACACAAGTTTGATTTTGAACATTTTATTATATAACCAATTCTATCATGACAAAATTAAAATCCGACAATTCGCTCTGCAAAATTAAAATTTCGCCTTAAAATTTCTTCACATGTATGTAGAAATTATAGTATTACAATTTACTACTAATTTAAAAACTGATTTTTTTGTTAAAAAAATTGGACACTTATAAAAATTTTAACGTCTTATACTACTCGTTTTCCCCAAAAATTTTTATTATGTTAATATTTAGGTCATTTCTAAATGAAACCATAGCCTTCTAGAGCGAGAGAGGCCTGGACGATTCCCCGTCTTCGGCGCGATGAGTCATCCAAGGAGTCCATTGATTCTCAAGGTCTGAGCTGTGTGAGTACGCGGGAACCTGAAGTAAGCGCCTTTGTCCCATGTTTCCCTTGCTCTTTTCGCATCCAGGCCTTTATTATGCCGAACCATTGCTGTGTGACAGGATGCAAGAGTAATTACGCAAAAGGTGCCAGCAATGTGAGTGTTTTTTCCTTTCCGAAAGATGAAGAAAGAAAAAAGTTATGGCTTCGGAAAATACCGAGAGCTCAATTCGCTTTATTAATACACATAGTAAGACAAATATGTTTTTGTAAAGTAAAAGTTTTGGGGGTATTATCTTGCCTCCCAAAAAAAACAGTTTTTTAATAGATATTTATAATTTAATTAAATGTTATGCTTGTAACTTATTAGATCAGTTATTTGCGTTTCATGTTTTTACCTTTTAAAAGTTTATAAATAAGTACATTTTATTGACTTAAAATGGAAATCATATTTATCCATTTAAAATATTAGATTATTCATATATAAAGGAAAAGGTTATAAACCCCAAGGGAGATATAGTATAGTACCAGAAAGAGAGAGAGAGAGCGGCTTATTTTGAATACTCACTTGATATTTAAATCCTATTTAAAGTCACAAGGCGGGGGTTAATATGGTTAATATTTATCTGTGTAAGGATTAAAAATATTAAGATAGGACATGATCTATTAGTTGTTAAAATAAAGACAGGATTTTTGTTATTATAAAAAGAAATATTTTATTTAATACGCCGCCCTGTTCAGCTAGCTTCGAATCTCAACTTAACAGCAAATTTTCGAATGTTAATATTGGTTTGAATGACTCAAAAACGAATACAATCTAACCAAAAATGTTTATTTTATAATACAAGAAGTAATTCAACTGAAATTATGCCGAATCTAATCGAATAAAGATTGTGAAAGTCGATCGTACTCTGAGCAAGGTTTTTTTAAAATCCCGTCTATCAAAATATTTCCGCGGTAATGTAAACATTTTCACTCAGAATCATTAGTATTCGTTTCCTACATACCACACAGGTCTTTTTTTCTTTTTCCGATCATTTGTTTATGATTTATAGCGATTTTTCCCCTCAAAAATCGACGCGTCTATGGGAACGCAATGTTAGCTATCGTCCGATGGTATGACTCATCGTTCTTCTGTCACGGCCTCCTCGCTCAAGAAGGCTATGATGAAACCCGATGAATTTATCCCTTTTGATGTATTTGTAAGTTTTGAGGGAGGTTAATTTTTTCATACAGCAAATTATCCTCCAGGGATGCTAAATATTTTCAGCCAATTTACTGTTAGTGTTATCACATGTATGGTTGGGAGAAGCCTTGTCTATATACTGCCTCAATGAGAGTTCGCAAATAGTTAACTCTCGGAGACTCTTGGAATCCCGGCCATCCGCACTACTCTCTCTAATCGAATCCCAATGAATGCCCGACCGGTCACGTTTAGAGCAGGGGTCAAGCCATTCATTAACGTGCCTAATACCTTTTGTTCCGCCCGAGCGAGTGGAGGCTATTATTAGATGGGAAGATAATGCCTCGTCCTTGGGTTTGGGTTCGTTACCCCCTCTGGAAGGGGAACCTTGCCTCGGAGTCGAAAATCTGCATCTTCTCTTTCTCAAGGAGAGAGAGGAACCCCGTCTCATCAAAAAAGATACTTTGCCCTCTCCCCTGAAATTCAGACTAAATAAATAAAAATTAGTTAAGATCTTGTTTGGTAGGGTAATATTTAAAAATATTTTTTTGAAGGACTCCCAGGCATGGGCGGATTTAAGGGGGTGCATGGAACTTTTTGAGAAAATTCCATTTTTATTGGGGAAAATCATGTTTTCAAAGTCATCAGGGGCAGCTTGCACCCCCAAGTTTCCCAGTACGCACCCCTAGGGTTCACCATCTAAATCCGCCCGTGCCCCCAGGCTCCCTTTTTGTACTTGGAACTCTGTTTTGCAAGTTAATTAAAATACAAATGGGTGATTCTATAGAAATCTAAAAAAATGAAAACACAAATTTTGAAAAATAAAATTTCTTTCAAAACTTCTGATATTTTTTTAAATGTTAGATGAACACGTCCTAGTTGATATAAAGTAAGTGACAGTAAAGTTTAAATACATTTAGTGTGGGGAAAAAATTCCTATCTAAATTTTACGGTGATTAACCGTAATGTGCATTTTCGGTACGCCGAGGCAGAGTGCCAACGCGCCCGCTGCTACATTGAGAATGACACCGTAGGAAATAAATATTTCGCCATTTATTTATTTCTTCAGATTTAGACCTGAAAATTTCACATGCACCATAAAATAATGATACCTCGAACATATCGAAATTTCAATGTTATTCTCCTTTTCGTTTAGGAGATATGGATGCCAGGATAATGACGCGCCAAGAAAATGATGATTTTTAGCATTCCGCTATTTCTTTATTTTTTCAGATTTAGACCTGAAAATTTCACATGCACCATAAAATAATGATACCTCTAACATATCTAAATTTCAAAAATATACTTCTTTTTGTTCAGGAGATGTGGATGCCAGGATAATGACGCGCCAGGATAATGACGTTTTTTAAAGTAATTCCTTCACCATTTTTTTATTTTTTGATATTTAGGGCTACAAATTTCACATTCACCATAAAGTCATGATACCTCTGACATATCCAAATTTCAATTTTTTACTCCGTTTCTTTTAGGAGATATGGATGCCAGGATAATGACGTTTTAAAAGCATACGCTCTGTTATGAACAGTTCAAAGTAAAAATTTTCGAAGTAAAACACTTTATTATTGCACTAGAAGTGAATATCCAGTTATTCTTATTGTAATTAATTATTAAAAAGAAGAATTGCTTTATTCTTTATTCTGTCATTTTTATATGCCTCATAATTAACTAAAATGTTCATGTCCGGTAAATAACGCAATTGCCTGGGACAACCATGTTTCAATTCGAAAATGTTATTTAAAAAATTCAAAAAAATATTTCTTCCACAATTACATATACCTTAAGATATGATTAATAATATTATATAAAAATTTCGGCGGGAAATATGCTTTTAGTACACTAAAATTCCTTTTATTTGAGCATATGTCAGTAGTGGGACAAGCCAAAATGATGAAATTTTGAGCTTTAAAGTTTTATAATTCCTTAAATTTTGCTTTCAAAATTTGTTATACTTATGTGCCATACTTATCATAAGGCTATTTATCAGAATGTTGGAAAGAAAAACTAATTTTACGACAATATATGGATTTTTGACCCCGGGACCGGAATTTTTCACATTTCTAGAGAATCACCCAAATACTAATATTTAACCTCAAGCCTCCTTTAGGAATATTTTTGGGTGGTCATCCCAACCCCTGAAGCAAACAATCTAGTTACGGGGTTGACGATGTGTTGCCTCCCTCCTCGAAAAATATTTCTACTGGTAGGACACGAAATTTAAGTTATGTACAGTTTCCCCAAACTTTTCTTAGCATCGACTCCACCAATTCTTATTATCTACTTAAATTTTTTGTTTTTCTCAAAAAATATAATTTCAACGCCCAAAAATTCTCTTCAACTTATCAATTTAATAGATAAAATGTGAAAGTCACAAATCTTTTTCAATCAAACAACAATAAATTCTTCTTCAATCCTTTAAAGCCTCATCAACCTCTGGGGGTCGATAGATACTGATCCCTTTTAATAGTATACAAGTTTCCAGACTAAAGATTTTACTGGCCAGGATTATGTATTTATGAAAATTTCTCAGACATAACCCGCAGGTAAACTATAAAATCTTTTTGGGAACGGAAACCATAAAATAATGCAGAAATAAAAAATTATTGGAAAATATTAGTACAATGCCAAAGAAAGTAAGGATGATTACTCAAAATTAAATTGCGAAGGTTCAACATAGCAGAAAGGGGGTATCTGCAAGCTAGGTATTTATTTCAGCATACAAAATCCATTCAAAATTGTGTAGCATATGTTTTAAGAATCTTCTTTTTTTTAAAGTTGCGAATAGATGTCATTATTACATTTTCCAGGGCTGTATCCTAGGGGGTAGAGAGTTCAATCCCCTCTCCGAAATTTTCAATATTATTTTTTTTCTTTTTCCTTAATTCTTCCGTCGTCACCCACACAGGTCCAAATGATGCCCAAAGATGAATTAAATAAAACACTGAAATTTAGTGTCCAATTTCAAAACATTCTTAGGAGGTCCCTTACTTAAGACCCCTTACTTCCTTACTTTACTTTGGGTATTATCTCCATTATTTTGAGCATTGTAAAAAATATCTTTGCTTCTTCCATTCCCATTTATTTCCTCCGTTTTTTCCGCTATTGAAGTCATAAGTTTTAAAATTAAATATTTTAACATTTTTTGACAAATGTATTAAAAAAATTCGTTAGGGGTGTCCATGGAGAAAAAAAAATTTCCGTGCCTTTTTTTATAAGTTAACAAGACTTTCTAACAAATGCAAAAAGAAAAAAATTTCATCGCCCAACGTGGGGCTCGAACCCACGACCCCGAGATTAAGAGTCTCGTGCTCTACCGACTGAGCTAGCCGGGCTTGCTATAAGAGTGACAAAGTACATATAAAAACGTAGTTACTTTTTTAAACTGGTAAATTAATACTAATTCGAGGCAGTATGACTCGAAAAAAAGTCCATGGACAAGAAAATTAAATTTTAAATTGTAAGTTTTCGAAGTAACAACGAAAAATTGAGCATACTTATTAACGTGGAGAATAAATTTTTTCAAGTTATATATAACTTAAAACTAATGAATATAATCGCCCACTTTAAAAAAATACAAGTAAAAATGCATAAAAAATTATTTATTGACAGACGATTTTAAGAAAACTATTTCTGAATCTCAAATGAAAACAAAACAAGCTGGCTGGATTGTAGTTGAAATTAGATCATATCAAGGAAAATAAACTACCTAATATTTTTATTCAATTAAATTAATCATTTTTATGTACTTATTCCACACTGGATCTTTATTGCCTTTAAAATCTAAAATGTTTTCGATGCACTGGATATAAAAAATTGACAAAGCAGAACAGCTAAATAAATTTTTTCAATAACAAGAATGTTCCGAAAAGTTCTCTTAATTGGATTTTTAAGTTTAATATTTTGTTTTCTTTATAACAGCAGCTGTTTTTCATTACATTTATAATAATTAGTAATTAAAAGCAATAAGCGGTGCAAGAGATTGAAGTACAGGTGATTTACTAACACCCTTTAAGAACGATTAAACTTGCTTAAAAGTAGTACTGCAAAATAAGAGTATTTTATTGATTGCAAAATGTTTCAAGTTTTTAAACACTGTAAGTGATAGCTATAAAGACCAAGTCATTAATATTATTTAAATAACTTCGAAATATACCTATACTTTGATAGTCTGTTTGTAGACGGCAGCACGGCTGATATTTTCACTTGCATTTCCAAACCCTTTTCGTGGAAGTTTTGATCAAGGTTTTCAAACCACTTTTCTGTTTCGCATACCCCTTTTGTGGAAGGACCCAATCGACCATGGAATATTGAGGTATTCACGGTGTAAAATCACTTTTTATGTTTAATTACGTTTGACGAATGAAATTAATTACTTTTAATTAAATTTAATTACTTTTGAGAAAGAAAAGTTTTATTAATTATTTGAATTTTTGTCGCTAAGGTTTTACCTATATTCTGGTATACATTCTGATATTTTAAATAAAAAATATTAATTTTAAAAGCAATTTGAGCTAACTAATTTTAAAATTTTTAGATGTACAAATCCAAACTCATTTATTATTTAGAGCAGTGTTTCCCAACGTGGGGCGCACGCCCCACCGGGGGGTAATATCATTTTCTAGATGGGCCATTTGAAAATATTCAACCAAAATGCCCCCCAGGTGGGTCCAATCTAGGGGGAAATTAAAAAAAACTTTTTAAAAAGAAGTTATCAAAATCTGATACTATTATCCTATCTGAGATTGTATGTAATCTGGACCAGTATGTATCACAACCAAGTTGAAACCCTGTTTTTAGAGTCTAATTTCCAAACCTTTTCTGGGGGATGACCCAAGATATCTTTGTTTTTAAAAGGCTTATATTTGAAACTTTTTTACATTAGGTTCATCAAAATGCAAATCTTACCTAAAAATGTATATCCAAAATTTCCCAACTAAAGGTACCAAATTAGTTAAAAACCTGCTTTTTAGAGGCAAATTTCCGAAATTTGCTGGGGAGGACCCCCAGACCCCCCTTGGTACTTAGAACTTAATTACTCATACCTTGATTTAGTTCTTTAGCATGCAAATTCTATCTAAAAATGTTCTGAAAAGCTTCATTATATTTATTAAATATACATAGGAGGGAGGGGGGAGGAAATAATTTTAGCTCCCTCACAAAATATATTTCTATATAAGCCAGTGGTCTCCAACCCCCGGTCCGTGGATCAAATGGTACTGGGCCGCGAGCCGACCATTTCATTGAAAATTTATTTAAATTCCTAGTTTTATACTCCAAAGTAATGAATGAAATGAATTATAAACCACTTTATACTTATTTTTTGGTGTAACTGTATTTTATTTTGAAAGCATGTTTAAATACAATTAAATTAAAATTAATTAATCAAACTAATCTAGAATGTAAACAATCAACGCTCCCCCCCCAGCCCAGCGGGCCGCGGTAAAATTATCAAACGTTGACCGGTCCGTGGTAGTAAAAAGGTTGGGGACCACTGATATAAGCCACTGAGACCGGGGGGGAATGGAAAATTTAAAAAGGTTTTGGTGGGGCATGGACCGAAAAAGGTTGGGAAACACTGATTTAGAGTTACCTGTTTATTATACTAAGTAAGAAGCAAGACTCCTTTAATCTCTTGATTTATTAAACAAAAAAATTAGAAATAATAAAATGTTAAATTTTATTACTTCTATAATTTGGTTTTTATCCATTTCCTCATGAGAATTTCTTTATAAATTAGTTGTATGCGTTCTAATAAAACTCAACTGCTGAACGCATGGACAGTATCTAGTAATAAACACAACTTAGTGATTACTATATAACTACAAATTATATCTTTAAGGATAATTAAAACTTGTTACAAATTTTACTTAACTAAAAATGAAATAAAATTTTTCCAGCTTCAAGTCAAAAATTGTTTAGTACCTTTAAACTTGATATTCCTATTTAAAACACATAAATTTAGCATCCTAATTGCATTTTAAATGCCCATGAAAAAAAAGAAGCAAAAATTTTTTTGCCATTTTTTTGTTCCCATCTGCGGAATTCCAAGTATAATTAAAAATATTTGTTCATTATACCACTCTTTCTTTCTAAACAGGGTGAACAGCTATAAAGGAACCATTTAAATATAACTTTAGCATAATTTGGGTCATTTTTTTACCCCCTCCCCCCCTTATCACCAAAAAATAAGTAACTCCAACGTAAACGAATTGCAACCCTCTACCCCCTGATTGAAAAAATCTCAGTCTCAGAAATTGTTCATTTTTTAATTGTCAAAATTCTAGTCCTCAATAGAATTTTTCTTTTGTTAAATTTAATTATTGTTTGAGTTTATACAAGACATTTTTGAAAATTAAAAGCTCTTAATGTCTTCATCATACATATCCCCCTCTCTGCCTCTCTCCTTTGTCATCAAAAATGACAAATGACAATTCCGCCCTGAAATGTCTTCTTCTTGCATTAAACGAGGTGTCTGTTTTTTTGGCATTCGGAGCTATCGATATTACTGCCCCCTTATCCATTGTACCGGGGGTCTCCGTACCTCATCGGTTGGACAGTGGGTGTCCTGACTGGACCAATGAAGTGGCGACATCATTCGTTCGACGCCCACTGTCGCAGTAAGGCCAATACTGCCCTTCTTGATAGGATGATCAGCAGCTATTGGATTTCCTATGCAATAGATTCCCCCAGTGAAACAAAGTTTCTCGCATAATATAAGGTGCGCTTATGTAGAAGGGTGCACGAATAAAAATGTGCATTTATGGGTGAAAGGAGAGGAAGTTAGCCGCACTTTTAATGATCATTAATTCATGACGAACATACATGCAATTTCTATAGGCAGTGTTTGAGATACAACGTATTTCTCCCGTGATTTTCAGTTGTTTTTGAATAAGATCAGGTTTCTTACAAAAATGAAACATTGCTTAACTAGGAAAAATGAGGTTTGTTTGGCAAGTAAACCTTTACCAACCAACTATGAATAGTTATTTTTGATTAAAAAATATTGTCAAGCTTTCATTATCTGTTAGAAAAAAAACTTATTATAATTTAGCGTACAAATTTTGTCTGACACTGTTATTAACTAACTTATTTCACTTTCAAACCGTTTCTTGAAAGGATATGCCCGTCTTCATGGAAATAATGGAAAGGCATTGAAAACTTTCATTCTACGTTTAGGGGTTCAAAACCGTGACGTAATTTTTGTTTTAATGTCAAATTTGTTCTGTTTATCCTTGTTAATTCTGCAGTGCTTGAGAAGCGGTCCTCTTCGTGTGTTTGAGGGATTAGCTTGAGGTGGAAGGATTCAAAGATATTGTATCTCCCCCCGAAAGTCAGCAACTTTCGTTTTGGGGGACGTATAGAAATGGGCTAAATTGAACCCATATCAATATTAGTGATGGGCAGGTATCGATACCAAATACTTAAGTACTCGATACCTATAGGTATCGAGTGTATTCGATACCCACAAAAGTATCGATACTTTATTGACATATTTCGTTTCAACTTTTTCAATGAAGTAATCTTTATAATACCTACTGTAGATCAAACGCAGCCTGTTTCCGTTTTCATTTTGCAACGCTCAAACCCAAGTCGTTATCATCCGCGAGAGAAATTTGACGCGGCTAGGTTTTTCCCCCGCCAAATCCTTCGCCTCTATCCACCTCCAGGCCCGTAGCTACGGGGCTTTTTGATGGATCGCTTTCAGTTTTTTGAATATTAGTCTGATTATGGATAGGCCCTAAAAAAATTGTCCCTTCAGGTTCATTTCCCGACATTGAAAAAAAGTACTCGATACCTAAAAGTACTCGATACCTATAAGTATTCGATACCAAAGTATTCGATACCTATAAGTATTCGATACCAAAGTATTCGATACCTAAAATTATCGAATTTGCCCATCACTAATCAATATCAACCACAATTTCAATATCCTAGTCCGAAATTTTTTTCTGTCTATTGCACTGCCAAAGGGTTTAATACACTACTTTTAAGAATCTAATTAAAAAATATATATATTTATTATTTTTAGTACTGCGGGTCATAAGTGCACCTTCTTCTTTACCGGGGTAGCAACAAGAGCACCTTAGGACCGAGGTCCCTAAAGCTCTTTGTATTATTTTTAATTATGAACCAAGTTTGTTCAAGTAGCCCCCCCCCCCAACCCTATTAAAAGCAACAATAAAAAATACAATACAATCATAGGTGTGGTAATAAAACCACACCCGTTCATAAACAGCCTATACAGGAAAGGTTGTGCGAAAAAAAAACATCAGTGCACCGAGTAAATCCTACCTGATTGTACTTTCTAACCTCTCCCCGAAACAAATGTAAGGGACCTGCTACGTGACGATTGTCACATTTCGAAAAGAGACACTACGTCTTGTGGCGTCGTGCCCGAGGGAACCACCTATACCTGAAACGCACTTTTGATGGGGAGATGGGGACTCGGACACCTGACAGCTTATCCAGAAAGAAGGGGATGGTTAAGGAGACCCGGCGATCCGTGACCAACGCGCGAAGCGTGAATTCAAAATGGACACCGTTTAACATCCATCTTTCGATACAGATAAATTATGTTGAAGATTATTATTCGACTGAGATGGTGTCAGGTGAATCTTTTTTAAAGTTCGCTAGCAACATAAAACAACTTGCTATTTTGCTCGCAGGGAATACTCTCTCTAAAACATCTTGTCTATTTAACGAAGAAATTCTGCCAGATAGTAGTAGACTCCGCTCCGTAGTCACCAGACTATAGTGTATATTATAGAGAAATCTTATGACAAACGGAGACAGCCTGTATTGATTACGATTTCTCTGTTCTTTAATAATTCAGATTGCTCAGATTCCTTAGAAATAGTAAATATAACTGGAAAAGTTTTTGTCGCTCACTGAGCCCAACTCATATTCTATTTCGGAAAAAAGGTTACTAAAATTCACCAGTTTAAAATGCTTTTTTTACGTATAGAAATTTGTAGGCGGGCTTGAACTAGTGCTTGTTGGGATGTTGTAGCCAGAAAAAAATTTCAGAGGGGAGAGATATTGTAAATATTTCGATACTTGAAGGAGTTTTAATATTTTTCTATGTAGACAAAATAGAAAAATTTCTTAGCTTAAGGGTCATGTATCCCGAATTACCCCCATTTAGTATACGCCCTTGACGCAGCAGTCCGAGTGCTGTTTTCGTACATTGCCTCATTCATTCCGAGTCATTCGGCGTTTAAATGTGAGTTAAAGACCCGAAAGATTCCACATAGACGCCCCGAAATTTCCATAGGATTCAATGGTGATCTCGGGTGTCTTGAAAGGGTTAAGATTGATGCATACTCCAAAATTGTAAAACAGAGATATGTCATGATCAAAGAGTATAGAGCTTAACAGGTATGCCAAACGGTAGTTTTCCTCTTTAGGTAATTAATTTAATTCAGCTCGCAGATTACACTGTTCTACACTGAAAAAATTTCCTTGATGAAAATAGTCATTTCTTATAGATTTTGGGCCGCTGAATACGAAAATCACCAATAAAATTCTCAATTGACTCAGGATTTTCGGGGAACAGCCCCTCCCCCTTTTCACGTTTTTTAACGACTTTATAACTTTGAACTCGATTTTCAGGGTAAAAAAGCATTGCTTTAATCTTCAAATTGCCCCCCAGGGGACAAGAAATGTTCAAATTAATAAAATATGATAAATTTTTAACAAATGGATAGGTTTAAGGGGTAGTTAACCCCCTAAGAATGCAAAAAATTAGCTAAAAATTATAGAGGTTTTTATACGCTATTTTTTCCTCCTATTTTTTACGCAATTCCCGTTTGAAGGGTCCTAACCCTTCCCCAAGGACCCAAATTTGATGGCAATATGCAGCAATGATTTTTGCTAAAAGCGGTTGAGGTGAGAGCGCCCCCAGAGCACCCACGGAAGGGTTCAATGCCGCACTTAGAGTTTAACTGTGCTGTACAAAAAAAAAATTTAAACCACTTACTGAATTTCAGCTGATTCTTGTGTAAAATGATCTGCTGAATTCAAATATGACACCCATTTTCCTCCATCACCCTCAGTTTTTAAGGGGATGCCCCCTAATTGTTATCCACAGCCGTGCATCTGTTAACATCTTGAAACATGGAATCCTCACTCCCGAAAACCGGTCAGTTTTTAAAGAACTGAAGAGTTTCTACTTAGGATACACCCAAAATATAAGAAAAACATCATTTGTAATCTTTTCAAAATCATCGATATTAATTCCTGAACTCGCGAGCGCCTTCGCGATTCTAGAAGTCTTCCGAACTCTTCCGCGGGGACTTCTGGGAGGCTAACACCTCAACCGCTTTTAGTAAAAATTATTACTGCATATTGTCATCAAATTTGGGTCCTTGGGGAAGGGTTAGGATCCTTCAAACGGGATTTGCGTAAAAAATAAGAGGAAAAAATAGCGTATAGAAACCTCTATAATTTTTAGCTATTTTTTTGTATTTTTAGGGGGTAATTACCCCTTAACCCTATCCATTTGTTATAAATTTATCATATTTTATTAATTTGAACGTTTCTTGTTAACTGGGGAGCAATTTGAAGACTAAAATAATGCTTTTTGACCCTGAAAATCGAGTTTAAAGTTATAAGGTCGTCGAAAAACGTAAAAAGGGGGAGGGGCTGTTCCCCGAAAATCCTGAGTCAATTGAGAATTTTAATGGTGATTTTCGTATTCAGCGACCCAAAATCTATAAGAATTGACTATTTTCATCAAGGAAAAAATTTTGAAGGTCAAATTTGTAGAACAGTGTTATAATTCAGTTCACTAGCAGCCAATCAGAAAAAGCTAAATGCGAAAGTGATTCCTAATTGGATATGGAACTTCTATCAAGCGGCATTTTAATTTCATCGGTTTTGTTTTTCCCCTCCAGTTCCGATTTGGATTTGAGTGACAGCTTCAGTGGGGGAATGACAGAATTAGCAAGAATGACGTGGTATTAAAGGAGGCGGGTCCGTTTGGCCTAAAGTTTGTCTATGGGAAAAGCCCTGTTAAAAAAGTTGCCATTAGCGTCTATGGAGATGAACACTCTGTTAAGCTCTATCTATACTATATACTCTGTGGTCATGAGGATAACCTTACAAAACCTTTCCTATCGCTGCTATCACTAGTTTTGCTGTCACTCTGTCCATAGAATTGCACCTACTTACAAAGTATTTTCTCCTCTCAAAAATAATTGCGGAAATAGAGTTATATGTCATCATTTCGCACCACTCAATACAAGCTGCACCTAGTATATTAAACCCAAAAAGTGTGTCAGTCGGATATTAATAAGACTACCACTTGAGCTGAAGAAATGGAACCTGTGCCCCTTTTGACGTCACCATCGGCTTCTCTAAGGATTCTTCTGATCACGTGGAAGGGGGGGATGTCATTCGAGATGGTCAGGAGAAGGACCGCTCTTGGCGTGCGACCAAAATCTCGAAGCTTCTGGGAGGGAGGGAGGTCCCTGTTCTTTTCTGTCACTTGTTTCTCTTTTTTTATTCTTCGTTTTGTTGCGTTTGAGTTGAATGACCGTTTGTTAGGGCTCGTTCATATCCCACGAAAGTATCTTGCTATTTTTTTGCAGGGAGGGTGGGATTTTTCTTCATCCCCTACCTATAACGACAAATATCCCTCCTGTCGATTCCACCCATAGACGTACCAAATTTTTTGTGTACAGGTCTCAACTTTTTGATACTATACCAAGTTCCATCATAACACAAAAACAAGTTATAGTACACATGATACAGTACAACGTATAGAGAATAGGTACATGGTACAAAACTATCTTGCTTAGGTCTTCCATCTGTTCTCTCTTGTCTTCCTGGACCTGGAAAATTTGGTACTCTTCCAGAATCCCGGCGCAAATCTCGCCAAGCAAATCTTTTGGCGTCAGCTCACACATGACCTTCCGAAACAGATATTCCGTTTGGCGCTGGTTGCATCAGTATTGGCGACTTTATCGCTTGCGCCGGGATTCTGGAAGAGTACCAAAAATTTCTTGTTAGATTTTTCCATATTTCAGGTGGGGGAAAACTTCATAAATAATTTTTTGTGACCCACCGGCTCAAACTAAACTCTGTGATTATACCAGGGAAAAAATAAGTAGAAAAACGAAATTTAAGTTGTTTAAATAGTGGAGGTTAAAAATCATTGTCGTTTAAATTAAATAAACCATTTCACAACAGTACCATGAAGTTACATATTGTAGTAAATGATTTTAATATTGATTTATATGCCACCACTTTAGAAAAAATTGCACAATTTTAATAAATTTAAGTTTAAATTTTCAATGAGTTAAATTTTTGAACATTATTTTATTATCTTATTCATAAATATTCCTAACCTAATTTTGAAATAAAAGAATTTATTTATTTAATAAACAAGAATTATTGATTATGTGTTGTATTTTACTAAAAATTAATATTTAAATATTTTCCGTTAAAATTTTATACAGCAATAAGTATTTACTTTTAAACAGTAATTATTATTTGAATTTGAACCAACCAGTCATTTTCTTCTTAGTTCGTAAAAGATAGTACAACTTAAATTTATCTTTTATTATATTGTTTATAAGAAAATTTATTTCCCAATGCACAATGTTGAACAATGCAACTCAACACATAAAGAAATTAAATGTAAAAACAGCTACAAAAGAGTTGGAAGGAGGAACATTTGTTTATAATTTCAAAATATTAATTCATGTCTTTTACTCAACACACACAACTCGAAATAGACACAGCACACATTAATTTAGCATCAAACTAAAAAACCGCAACCTTGTTACACTTTAAACTATTCCATGGTTGGATCAGATGAAGAAAATGAATCCTTTTTCCCTCAAGAGTCAAAAAGTCGTTTTGCCTCCAAAACAAAATTCGACCCCTTCCACCGAGACGTACCGTGACCGCAATTCTTCGTGCCGCAACCTTCCCTATCGGGTTCTGATGGAAAATTCTAGAATTTTCGGTCTCTTCTGGCCAAGTTGTATATACGTAAGGCTAGTGCAGAAAGTATTTTTTCTTTCTTTCTTTCTTTCTTGAGTGTCATTTGATTCATACTTGAGCGTCAATCACTTTATGGACCATAGAGGAAACATTCCCTCAATAATAAATAATTTTAACTTGATTTTTTTGCTTATTTTAACTGTTGAGGGAGATCCAAAATCTTTAGATTGCATATATCGGTAATCTCATATACTTGTAACAAAGGACAGGGTGAAAATTCTAGTGTCGCTGAATAAGAGGGAGCAAGAGAAATCGTCTCCTTCTGATTTCCAGGTTGACTGATCCCCCTCCCTCGAAATTTAAAACAAGTTGAAGCTAGTGCTAAGATTGGGGGGACGCTGTCTTCTAAAATATTGGGACCATTGTATCGTCGCCTTAGAATCGACCAACTAGGTGGAAGGAATATCGGATCCAGCAAAGTTTGTGTGACGTCAAGGACCGGAAACAGCACATCGTTGATCTGGTTGCTCCTAGCAACCGAAGTGCGAAGTATCCTCGTCCGTAGTTGTTTTGTTAGGTTACTTATTAGAATATGGATTCTGCTAATTCTTTTGACGCTTTTAAAGATATATTAAAAAATTACGAAATAAAAACATTTCCGAAATTTAATGTTTTTAAAAGGTCAAAAGGATTTTTGGATGAAAAACGAGAGTAGTTTCTCAGTATTAAAATTTTAGCCTATTAGAAAGGATTGAGAAAGACTTAAACAACTTACATTTACTTAAAAATTTCCAATTATATGATTTAACTTCCTAAAAATTTCTTATGAACAACAAATTTTTATTTTATGTGGAGGTTAAAGGGTATTTTATCTATATTTGAAATAAAAATTTTTAATGATAAATTTGAAGACATAAGTTCAGACCCCTGAGCATAACTTTTCAACCATGAAATCACCTGTATTATACTGAATAAAGAGCAATAAGCCCACAAAATATTTTTTTATTAGATATATAATTACATTGTATAGATTTCTTATTGCAATCTTGAAAATTTATTTAATCTCATGTAAATCTTACCCTGTTCCTATATTCATCACCTCCATATCTAGGTGAAATTTCTGCAGATATGAATATCCACTGGAAAGATGGACTCCCTAATTTTCATTTAGGGTCAAGAATTTACACTTATCAAGGGAAATATAAAAATCGTGGGAAAAAGCGGAAATACATGGAAACAAAGCAAGGGCAGGTAGAAATTAGACTGATGCTAGTTGCGCTATATATGTTTACTTGACATTTATTTTGATAATGATATATTAACAGTATACAACATTAACATAGATGACAAACTTCATGGTCCTCATGTCTGGATCACCAATGAAATAGTCCCACAAAATAATAACATTTTATTAAAAAACACTAAACCTTTATTTCCTTATCTTAAACCAAACTAAATTTTTAAACAATAAGGAAGTTGCATGTGTCAGATTTTCAAAAACAAACAAGTGTTCCGTATGGTTTTTTGTATGGTAAAATGAAATATCTAGTCAGTTTTTCAAAAAAATGTACAGGTAATTAAATATTTTAATTTAAAAGTCGAGAAAAAAAACACGTGACTGAAAACGTTTATTGTTTAAACTATAAGATGACGTCAACAATAATACCATCAACTCCATTGCTTTACAACAATGTTTAGTATAAGATGACGTCACATTCAAACTCTTGGCGTTTTCGCGCGCTTTTAAAAAGGGGATTTTTGTTAATTTTTTTTACAATCAAAAAATATCTCGATCGGCCTCAAATTTTGGGCAGTTGCTTATTTTTGCAAGAGGAATCGATTAAAAAAATATAAAAAAATCATGCAACTTCCTCATTGCAAAAGATGATATAGTTACCAGCAGTTAAAAGGGCAGGCCGTGCTCTGTGTTGCAGTCGTATTTATTTGAATTTTGATGACGAACCTCATGGTTCGCCACACACATAACATTGTTTCATCGGGTTGCCACTGATGAGTCCCCTTTTAGATTGCTTTTATTGGCATTTAATACTATGAATATACATATTTCTGTATTAGCATCATACCAAAGTGTATTTAATGATTCTATCCAAACAGATAGGAGTTAAGTTTGTGAAATGGTCTTATAATTTTTTACAATGCGAAATATGGGAGAAAACAATCGTCATTGTTTACTTCCAAAAGTTATGTACTTAATCATACCTGGAACAGGCCTTAGCTAAAATTTCAGGACTATTTTAGGATTTAAATATCACATTATATGATAGATAGGTTATGTTCTTAATCTACATTCAATCCAATAATTTTTTTAGAATCAAATTAATAGGTATGAAAAGCAGAGCACTGTAACTATGAATATTTAACTTAGGTTCAATATCAATCTGTATGAATTATATTCCTTTCTAATTTCCTTTGGTTTGGCAAAAGGTGACCACTGTTTTCAAAACACGTACAATTTGACCCAAACTACCAAGAAATTGGATTGTCCACAGCATCGATAACAAATCCAGGTGCAAATAAAAGTCAGAAGCAGTATGGAAAGCTCAAAACCTTTGCTAAAAAGGGATTAGCAGGGAGAGTAGGAATGAAAGTCAATGCAATGAAAAAGGCAAGAAAAGTAATTGTAACTAGTTAAAAATGAAAATTTAAGAAATTGAACAAATTGACGTTGCATTTATAAAATTAAAATAAATCTATTTTGAAGCATTCTAACTATGCTTTTTCTAAATAAATACAGTAGAACTTACATAGTGCCACCCCTTCCGAGACCAAAAAATGGTTGTTTTAACTAATATTCCTAATTGTCAGTGTTATAAAACAATTGGTACTTTATTACTAATTGTCATGATGCAGGCCACACTTTATCAAGAGTATGTGTTGTTATATAGGTTCTACTTTATAACAAAATCACACGTAAATAAACACAAATCTGGTAAAATGATGTAAATTATATGGTAATGAAAGATTTAATTATCTTAAAGAAATAATTTTTAAAGGTAAGGTTTCCATAAAGATGATAAAACATTTGTTGTTATGAGTACTTAAGTATAATTTTGGCACAGCTGGGATATACGTCGACCAGCCGCCATGTTTACTCACAGCTCAAATTAGATCTATATTGTTGTGTGTCATCATTTGAGCTGTGGGTAAACATGGCGGCTGGTCGACGTATATCCAAGCTGTGCCATAATTTTTAATAAATTAAAGGTAATACTTTAAAGAAAAGTTTTTTACCTGTAAATGTTTTTAGGGATACTTTTATTCGATCATACAGTTTCAATGATCAATGTATGATCATTTAAAATTCCTTCCCCAATGATAATTTTTCTAAATACGATTACACTTGGAACTCCCTTCTTTGGCTAAAAGATTAATATTATATTACACGTTCTAAAACTTGCCCCACAGTTTAGCAAGTTATCCAATTTCTATCAAATTTATGGTGTAAGTAGTACGGATACTGCTGTTAATTATGCAATAAATTTTTTCATTTTATTATGTTTTGTTTCGTTAAACGTGCCTGGCAAAATGTCCCTTCGTAACGCTCTCATTCTACATTAGGTCCTAGCTCTTTAACGGGGTATCTGCGTCTCCCCATTCCTATTGGAAATAAGCTTGCCTAGGTTTCCTCCCCACCAAATATTGATGATGAATTCAGAATTACCCTGTATATGTACTATTAAATGTTTCTTTAAAAAAATTAAGGTTAAAAAAACACCTGTAGTACTTATAAGACATACTTCAAAAGTACAATAATTATGTTATTCATGCAAATCGCAGTTATGCTGTCCCCCTTACTATATAATTGCATATTTTATCAAAGTATTAGTGTTCTACTGTTATGCATAAACTATTGATATCAGGACTCAAACTCATTTAAAACATACTTACATAAATACTAAAAAGCTTATATATTACAAGATTTTCCTATATTACTCATGGAAATGCATATGATAAATTGATAAATATTTGTGTTATAACATACCAGAAGTGTTGATCACATAGTTATGTAGATAAAGGAAGACATCGGCCAACTGATGGGATTTATTACGTTGAACAATAAAGCCTAAGAAGTGTCACTGAGAAATGTGAAGTTAAAACCACCAGCATTACCTCAGTGACATTTTTTGGGCCAGAAGACGTTCTTCATAGATACCTAAAACAAATTAAATACTCAATAGACTTATAACTTTCGTTACTCGAAAAAAGGAAGTTACCAATTTGCGGTTAGGTTTAATCATTCAACAGTAGCACAAGAACATCGGAAAAACTAATAAATAGGCCAAGTGAAAATATTATACTTCCAAAAGCTTATAAAATTCTGACTAAAGACGCCATCTTCGTAAATGTCAACAAAAATAAAGCGAAACAGAATGTTTACACGGTAGGGGCGCCACGATGTGCTGTTTCCGGTCCGTGACGTCAGACAAACTTTGCTGGATCCGATATTCCCTCGACCCAAAAACTACTATCTCTGAAAATTCACGCAGCTTGATTCACAGTAGTTGTTCATTCTACTCGTTTTGTTGGCGGTTTTGGCGTTGTTAAAGGGTTGCTGCTATCCATTGTTAATTCACTTCAGTCCTAGAAAGGGAAAATATTGAAACTTTGAATCTTAATAATTCTAAAACTAATTCGAATTTTTTAAAAAACGAAACGACAATATTTTTGTAAAAAATAATTGTATATGTGTTTAAAATATTGTACTTCTACCATGATTAGTTTTTCTTTTATAACGAAAAAAGTGCTCTAATTTTTCATTGGCTGCTGCGAAACGAGCTAGATTCAATTTTAATCTTGGCGGTCTGATATCGTAAGCAGGTTGCCATATCAGGGGCAATATTTTCTTCATCTTAAAATCAAAATAATACTGCCTTCTGGTCTGATTCGGAAATATTCGGAATTGCAAGCGAGAAAGCTCATTTCATTGGTTCGTAAGCGTGACATCATCGAGCTGGCAAAGTGCCAAACCAATCAAATGAGCGCCTGCAACGATCTGAAGTAATTATTATTATTTTTTGATTTAGTGGTATTTATTGGTGGATTTTTTTATGGGGAGTGGTTTGAATTGGCGTCTGATTATAAGTCGCCAAGGATCGGGGTCCCCGAAGTTTGCCGAACGGAGATAGTAGTTTTTGATTCTAAGGCGACGGTATGTAGTTTTTGACATCCCCTCTAAAAAATCGTTGTCAAGAACTTTTTCCCAACAATTGCACAGGGTAAAACGATAAAAATTAGAATGCTTTGATCATTTATTTGTATTTTTAAACGCTTTTATTCTACTTGCTTTTGGCGGCGTTTTACGGGAGGAATTTTAAAACTCGATTTTCGGGCACTTCCCGATATGTTAGGGCCCCGAAACTTTGCACATAGGTGTAACCCTCATGACACTCCAATATCCAACCATTCTCTAGTCAAACAACCAAAGGATTAAGTTAATTAACGAGTATTTTTAATTAACAGAAAAACCAGATTTTGAGACCTTTCCCAAGGGGATATTCTCCCTAAACCGTGCACAATGTTGTATAAGGCATAACTTCATTATATTTAAAAGTCAAAACAAGAATTGCCCAGTAATTACAATATTTTATGGACGATTAATCACTTTTTTTTACAAGATCTTGTACATAAAATTTCAGGCACTTCCAAACGATATAAAGTTCTGAAACTTTGCACCATGGTGTAAACTCGATGACAATGCAATATTCAATAATCAACTAGTCAAAACCTCCGTAATTAAGGTAATTAACGAGTGTTTTTAGTTATCCTTTTAATTCAAATTTGAGACACTTCCGTGAAGCCAATGGCTCCCAAAACCTGTAAGATAATATATTAGGTATATCACTACAATACTTAATCTTCAAAACGTGATTTCTTACCTTCCAATTAACAATTAAGATAATTAGCGATTTAAGATAATAACCGCGAGAAAGAAATCGCCAGAAGAGCGAGAAATCGCCGAAAATTGGTGCCCATCCCGAGGAATCGGGAGATAAGAAAAATATGCTACTTTTATAATTTATGGACTTACTGAAAAGCCTGAATGGGATGCTTTTTCTTTTTCTTGTGAATCTTTTTGATATGAACGGTTTTTTTCGCGACACCATTTTATCGGCGAGTGAGCGTGTTATATTTCACCATCATATTGTTGAAAACTAAAATTCCATTCTAACATCAGATTAAATATCTCTCTATTCTAAAAAAAAGTTTTTGGTGAACGGTTTCCAGAGAAAGGCTTTTTAATTACTGAACCAAATGACACATATATGGTATCAAAATGTCCGAATTCTATCCGGATTTCCGAGTAAGCCCTTCGATTTTTCAAAAAAATTCTTAATTTTAAAATATTTCCATTTTTTTAGATTTCGGATAAGGTCGCAGTTACAAAGCAAGAAACTATGAATTTTAAAACAATTGAAAATATATTTCACTGGTTTTTTAACATTCAAATACATTAAATAATCATCTTTCTATTTATCGCACTAATTTAAAAAATATATATTGGATTCTTTTTAACAATATTTAGATTTTTGCTGTTCAAACGATTTTAATTATATTTAAAACTAATGTATAATTAATTTATCTTTTATTTTTAAATAATTAATTCATATTTATATATTTATCTTTGTCGTTGTGGCAACCTAATCATTACTATATCTAATATAATAAAACAAAGTGTGGGTATATGTGTTTGTCTTTTATACAAATCCACAGTTTTCTTCCGATCTGCACCAAACTTGGTATACCTACGTAAAAAAACTCAGAAAAAAACATAGGCTATGTTTCGAAAACTTTTAATGACCCCTTGACCCTCTTTTGACCCTTTTTATGGTCATTTTGCTAAAATAGCTTTATTTCTCCTCAAGAAGAGATCTGCTTACTCCATTGTTACAAAGAAAATTTAATGCTAAACAACAAGTTTTTAATAGAAACACTAGGTACAAGTCTATTTAAAAATTATATTAATAATTTAAAAATCTCTTTCAGTGAAATTTAAAAGTTTTAAGTATAGTTTACCATATTTTTATTTGAGATTTTATCTAATTTTTATATTTTAAAACTTTATGGAATACCATTGTTGTTAAAATAGTCTCCATGGAAACGAGGATGTAAAATTAAAAGGTGATAATATTTTAGCTTTTAAGAAAGTTGGTTAACAAACAAAAAACTATTAAAACTCATTTTCAACTAAAAAAGATTGATTTTTTCTTAATTTGCAAAATTGAATAAGCTTTAATTATTGACTAATTTTCCCAAAAACGTTAATTCTTAAAGATATGATTAATCAAGGGATCTAAGCAATCTTAAATAATTTTTATAATATTTTTTCCATGTTGTAAAAGTGGAAATCATTCAAAAATTATATTGCTTGAGAGCTGAAGGAATTTTAATCAACCCGGAAACACCGAGAAAAGAAAAATTACTATAGGAACACCGGGATAGGAAAAGTTACCGGGAACACCGGAATATGAAAAAGACGCTTGGGATACCGGTATGATTGGTAAATGCTGATTATACAAAATTAGAAATGTATTTGGGAAAACTTAAAAATGAGGCGTTTGCTATCAAAACCAGCTTATTCCATTTTTGGAAATTTAACAGGATAGACAAAAAACTTCTCACGTCCACAGTTCTGAAGCTAAATTTGTTTTTTAAATTTTTAATTGTAGGTACAACCACTTAGAATTTGATTAGTTTTTTATTTTCATTCCAGTTGCATTACCTTGGGCGTAATTACACTAATTAGGTTGGAATGAGCTGATTTTGATGCAAAAACACGATTTTTCATGCTTTTTTCAGTTTTTTTGTTCAATTAAGTTGTGAATTGGTTTTTTCCAGTTCACCAGTTAATATTTATGTCTTTACGAGTTTTAAGTAAATGACGTAACTTTAACGTAATAAGTAACTTTTTCAAATGATCTGAAATTTCACAGTTGAGATCACAGTTTTCACTTTTATTCTAATTTTGGGTTGGAATGAGCTGGGTTTGAGCTATATCCCTTCGCAAGGTTATGAAGGACCCTCTAAACTTTCAAAATATGCAAAAAAGTGGATTTCAGAAAAATATGGAATTAGCTGGTTTTGATAGCAAACGCCTCAAATAATAAATTTATAATCTTCACCCGTGCAAGGCCGGGCATATCAGCTAGTTTACAATAAAATATAAACTCGCTTTCAGAAATTTTGAACTTTTGCATTTATTTATTACAATAATAATTATTTTTATATCCTTTTGCAAGTTATATTATTTAAGGTAGTAAAAGGTAACTTTTTTTTATAATGCCAAAACGCAAAACTATGGCGAGGGAATGTTTTAGAAATAAAGATAAAAATCGAAAGTCAAAACATTCGTGTCATTGCTATGAAACTGACACAATTTTGATGTTTATTTGTTCTCATGAAGCAAAATTCTAAATTTTCGTGATGTTTACGATAATTACTACATTTTTCACAGACAATCAATGAAAATCATTACAAATTTTAAAGAAAAACAGACCTTGGGTGAAAAACATTACCTTGGGGAAATGGTAAAAGAAAGTTTACACTGCTTTGTTACTAATTTTCTTGGAATTAAATGGCGATCCGCCAATTCATATTGCCATAAAGGAACTGTTAAAATTTCGCCGCTGAATGAATATTCCCCTTTTTTGAAAGAATACCCCAGAGAAGTAGTTCCCCTGTTTTAAGAATGTTTTATAAAATGAGTAAGTGCTGTGAGCTGTGTTTTGTGAGGATGGCAAAGAGATCCTTAAGTATCAGCGTCAGCAGTTAACGGGGGTTGGCGAGCGATAGCGAGCAGGGGGCGGTAGCTCCCTAGTGGTTGAAATAAATAAATTTTTTCTTGTGAGTTTTTGTTAAAAAAATACCATGACTAAAAAGTAGAAAATAAAAAAAGTAAAAAAAGATTTTTTTAAAAACGCTTTTATTGAAGTGTTCTAAAAGGTCAAAAATAATTAATTCGGTTTGACAAATAATTTATTGGGAAGTAGAAAATAACTTTTTGGTAAGTAAATAATAACTGATTTTCTAATCACTAAAAATAAAAGCGTGGGCGCTAGTAATTCTTTATTCACTATTTATTCTAACTTGTTTATTCTATGTTCTATGTAAAATTATACATAAATACCGACGTAATGGCCTAGTGGTTAGAGCATCTGACTGCAAAGCCGTACGTCTGGGGTTCGAACCCTCGTTCGGCATAGATGTTAGTGTTACAAAACTTGAATTACATATACGGGTCCATACCTTCAGGTGAATTTGTACAAATTAAAAAAATAAAAAAATTTAAATTAAAAAAATATAAATTACTAGCGCCCACGCTTTTATTTTTAGTGATTAGAAAATCAGTTATTATTTACTTACCAAAAAGTTATTTTCTACTTCCCAATAAATTATTTGTCAAACCGAATTAATTATTTTTGACCTTTTAGAACACTTCAATAAAAGCGTTTTTTAAAAAATCTTTTTTTTTTACTTTTTTTTAGAACTTGGAACACAAAAATATGAGTCATATTTCCAAAAACTACCTGTTAGTTATGAAAGGTTATCATTGATAATAACTTCATAATTTTTGGAGTTATTACTAACAGGTTATTAGGGGCCGTTCAAATATCACGTAAGCACTTTTTTGGTCATTTTTAACCCCCTCCCCCTCGTCAGCAAAGAAAAGCAAACCTCGAACCCCCCTTCATCATAATTACGTAAGAAACTGCCGGACCCCCCCCCCCCGAAATTTTGACTTCCCTTTTGGTAAGTATACTGTTTTTTTCTCCTTGAGAATTAGGTGGACTTATACTAGGAGCTGTCTTTTTTGGGTGTAACCCTAAGGGTTCAAAAATGAGTCTAATACCCATTTTTCGGGGTTTAAATTTCAAAATTTTTGGGGGTCCATCTCCAGAAAAAAAAGTGCTTACGTCATATTAATATGTTAAATTTATTTTTGGTTGAGTTTTGAAATTATTTATGCAAGAAACAAGATATTTTCAAAAATGCAGAATCTTACGTAAGCATCACTCACATCCCCCATCCCCCCTTGTCAGCAAAAATAAGCAAAGAGCAAACCCCCCTTAGGTGGTTACGTAATATTTGAACGGCCCCTTATTATTAGCACCCTGCTATATCAAAATAACCGGATTTATCAGTTTGACCATACCATATATCTAGTACAAAGAAAACTTAAATACCTTCAAAGTTCCACAATAACACTGAAGGAACGTTTCGTGGTCAGCACATAACGGATATGCTCCCCAAAGACGTCTCAAAGAATGTCTTCGGAAAGTGCAATGGTCCGGCCCTGGTATTACCCCAACTGGAACACACGCACTTATATTCCCC
This sequence comes from Tetragnatha versicolor, assembly GCA_024610705.1. Taxonomy (NCBI): domain Eukaryota; kingdom Metazoa; phylum Arthropoda; class Arachnida; order Araneae; family Tetragnathidae; genus Tetragnatha; species Tetragnatha versicolor. The sequence goes on from JANDEH010000020.1 coordinate 4,483,079, forward strand.
TCAAATGACTGGTCTGCGAGACACCATAATGATAGCTTTCCTATGGTACGATGCTCATTAAAACGAGCGTTTTCTGTCTAAGATAACGTCACAAGTTGAAAGTCAAGTGCAATGCTGCAGGAACGAGGTTGCTTTGTGATGGAAGGCAAGCAAATGTGAGATGGGGGGGGCTTTTATGTTGTGTAATGATGGGAAATGTCCGTCAAATATAGCAATGAAAGACTATTTTGTGCAAGAAGATAGAAAAAACTATTAGAAAGACTTTTATTCTATTAGAAAGAAAAAATATAAAATACTATTTGCAATGAAAGATGTTTCGATAATGTTTGGTGAAAAAATGTTCCCATAGGAGTTGGTGTAGTGAACTTCAAAGATACACATTTCTTTAGCTAGGTATATTTTTTAATTTGCCTAATAGGTCCTCCTTCCATATGTCATCCATACAAAAAATATTGTCAACTAATTGAAATTACTTAGGGTTTTTTGTTGGGAAAATATCCCATATTACTTTTAAAGGCGTATGAAGAATTTTATTAAATATGAAAATGAATTTTAATACGGTAAGAAAGGTTTGAGTGTGGATATAGATTATTTGAATATGGTTAATTTGTATATGTTTGCTCTTATTGAATTCTTAAGATATTTGCAATAGCTTTCCATTATGAAAGGTCTGTTTTTATAATTTTTAACTTTATCTCATTTTTAAAACATAATAATTTCTGTATTACATAGCATGAATTTATATATATTACAAAATGCAATTCTCTATGATTTTATAGTACGTGTCTTCTTTTCATTTACTTTTCATATTTAATTCGTGAGGGACATACTAAAATTCAAACTAAATTTACTACAAAAAATAAAACCAATAAAAAGTATTATATTTTCATTCTGCAAAGCTACCTGAAGCAGATGGGAAGAAACTCTGTTTTTAGAAGAACTGGGTTATATGATGAAAGGCATGTTGGTTAGGGTGGCCCTTAACAGTATGGGGTTTTTAAAAAGTTAAAAATATGCTGCTCCCACCCCCTAACTTTGTTCCAATGGACAAAAAAATGATATCCGAAAAATTATAGCCAAATCGGATAATATTAACCCGACCCGCAAACACCTTTAAGTTTTGAGTTTTTGGTCATTTTTTTGAAAAACTGACAAATAAACCAAGATAAAATCTTCACAATTTTTTCGCAATTTTTTTATGATGAACTACTATTGTTTAGGATATATCGCCACAGGTTTCGTGTTTTTATCAGCCCTCATTCGGGAGTGGTAATTTTTTAAGTGTTACGCAAGTAATGTAAAGTTGTTTTTCCTGCATTCTACAAATAGCTATTACTCTCCAACCCCTCAACTTAAACACATAAAATTGGGCTTATTTTGTTCGTATTTTTATTGTCTTTAATGTTATGTTCATTAAAAACAACTTCCTTTTCAAAACATTTCAAAAAATTGAAGAAAAGGGGAAAAAATAAAAAAATAAATAAAAATTATAATTTTTTTTAAATGTTGAAACAAAAAATTTTATTGCATTTCACCTTCTATAATATACATTGATACCAAATATCAAGTCTAAAAATTGGATTTAATCTCATTGAAAAAAATTAAATTCCCCGTAAATTTGGTAGGTCCCTTAACAACCCCCTTATTCCCGGTAAAAGAATGATAAACTCAAAAAAACTCGTATGATTACTTGAAAAGGCTCGTATGATTGAAAAACATGCAAAAGGTCTAACAACCACATAAGATGTAAAAAGCGTTTTTAGGCTAATTTTCTCTAAAAAACTTAGATCTTCCAAAAAGAGGTGAAAGCTTTATTTTTTAAAATTAACTACTAATTATCTAAAATTAACTGATTGTCAAGAATTGTTAGAACTAACAATGATCTTTCTGGGAAGAACTCCCAAGAATGGGGTATCATTTCGCATTCCAGGATCTGTAAGCCATGCAAGGTGGATGGGAAAAGCTATTTAAGTATGCTTTTAAGATATATTTATTTCGCGAACAATTCCAGCTAAAGGAAAGAGAAAAGAACTATCTAAAGCGACTATGTGTTTTCCTTGATCGAGTCTATGTTCCAGCATGGTTTTTATCCCCAGATGCAATTAAAGCACCTTACCATGATTTTCAATTTATGCGTCAACTGATAAATTATCAGGAAGTCGATGCAGAAATAAGCAAGGTTGCTTTAAAAAAGTTTTCAAACCATCTCTGGTACCTAGCTCCCGAAACTATTGCTCTGTCCATTTTCGATGATAATGTTCCAAGCTTATTCAAGAAAAAAATTTCTCAAGTAATGCTTGAAACAGACCCAGATGAAGAACTTGGAGAGGAAAAAAATCCCTTCTTATATAAATGGAATTGAAAAGCTTGGCAACGTTTTTGTTGTAAACGATGCAGCAGAACGAGGTGTAAAACTGATCCAGGAATACAATAACATTCTTACGAAAAATGAAACGGAAAAACAGTTTGTTTTACAAATTGTTGCTGAAGACCGAAAAAAGTATCCATCGGCCACTAAATCTTCCCTTAGGGAAAAACTGTGTTGTGTTAAATATTTATTGTTTTATTGTATGTTATGATACAATAGGTGTTAATGTACTGAATACAAGTTAGTTTTTTATGCAATCAGTTTTCTATTGAAAAATAAACATAATGTAGCTTTTTTTTACAGTTTTTTAATGATTTTTGCAAACTTCTCAAGGCGTTTGAGGATCGCTTTGTAATTCCCCAATTCGACTGAATTTCACATAATAAATATGTTTGTTGTTTAATGGAACTATGGAAGGTGCATATTTTTAAGTTTTAAAAATTTAATATATATAGCTAAAGGCCATCCTTAAAAACCAAGCCAAAAAGTAGTTTTATTAAAAAAAACATGCTTAATAGAAATAGTATCTTAATTTCCTTAACCATCCACTTAGCATAGCCACATTGGATGTTTTTGAATAAACAAAAATAAACCCTTGAATTGGGGAATTCTAAGGGGATCTACCAAAGCCTTTAAGCTGGAAAAAGTCCATAAAAAAGAAAGTTGGAATTTAAATTACTTCTTATAGAATAGCAGTAATATTTTTGAAAATTAATTTTCATTCATACTGTATTATTTTAAGAATCAAAATATATTCTAATTTAGTTCGTAATTTATTTAAGAAGTAAAGTTCTGGTTTTAAATAGTAAAAAAAGATATGCCTAAAAATAATTATGAGGAATTTAAAATAGATAGTAGTTAATTTAAAAAGCTTTAACCTCTTTTTGGAAGATCTAAGTTTTTTAGAGAAAATTAGCCTAAAAACGCTTTTTACATCTTATGGTTGTTAGACCTTTTGCATGTTTTTCAATCATACGAGCCTTTTCAAGTAATCATACGAGTTTTTTTGAGTTTATCATTCTTTTACCGGGAATAAGGGGGTTGTTAAGGGACCTACCAAATTTACGGGGAATTTAATTTTTTTCAATGAGATTAAATCCAATTTTAGACTTGATATTTGGTATCAATGTATATTATAGAAGGTGAAATATAATAAAATTTTTTGTTTCAACATTTAAAAAAAATTATAATTTTTATTTATTTTTTTATTTTTCCCCTTTTCTTCAATTTTTTGAAATGTTTTGAAAAGGAAGTTGTTTTTAATGAACATAACATTAAAGACAATAAAAATACGAACAAAATAAGCCCAATTTTATGTGTTTAAGTTGAGGGGTTGGAGAGTAATAGCTATTTGTAGAATGCAGGAAAAACAACTTTACATTACTTGCGTAACACTTAAAAAATTACCACTCCCGAATGAGGGCTGATAAAAACACGAAACTTGTGGCGATATATCCTAAGCAATAGTAGTTCATCATAAAAAAATTGTGAAGATTTTATCTTGGGTTTTTTGGTAGTTTTTCAAAAAAATGACCAAAAACTCAAAACTTTAAGGCGTTTGCGGGTCGGGTTAATATTATCCGATTTGGCTATAATTTTTCAGATATCATTTTTTTGTACATTGGAACAAAGTGAGGGGGTGGGAGCTAAACATTTCGAAAGTTCGAAAATAAGGGCCGCCCTAATGTTGGTTTGTGGTCGGAATATAATGGGTTGTTTCCTGGTTCCCTTTGTATATGCTCACCATGTTAGAGAAGTAATCAATTTGAGTTTTTTCTCTCTTATGTGCAAAAATGTGGAGTAATAACAGTTTTGTTGGAAACTCTTGCAAAATTCCTATTGCTTATACAATGGCTTTGATTAATACTTGATAAAAATAATTGCAGTTGAGGGTGTATAATTTCCCTTGGGTTTCTTTTATTTTCAGAACTATAAGAAGGAGTTCTTTTACCTCATTTAGAGGAATTGAGTTTGATTGAAAATTTCCATTAACTTGAAATTTAATGAATGGTAAATTTTAAAGTTTTTTTTATTTCATTTTCATCACGTTGTGACCTTATTTTTGAGCAAATAATTAACAGCTCTCTGGTGAAACCACTTGTTCTCACCAAAAGTTGGTATATTAGACATTAGTAAATGGAAAATCATACAGAAAAAGATGACTGAGTTGTTAGATAATGAATAAAACTGAAACCAGAGAGAAACTTAAAAAAAGTTCTTTAAAACACTTATTTTTGTTTTAGGGATCAAAAGTTTTAATTTGGCACGTGAACTTCATATACTTTCCTAACTTCCTTTATAGCAAGCGTTTTAGAATAACCAAACTGTTTCGCTTTTAGAGTAGTAAAGCACCTTTTATACGTTTCTTGTTTATACGACTTTTCCATTTATATACGTCATTTTCATCATTTCATCCCAATTCATTCCTATTCATTTTCATTCTTCGTTTATTCGACGAGCAATTTCAATAATCAAAGATGTTTTCAGTTATACGTCTTTACATTTAAACGTCGTTTACATCGGTCCCTTGAAAGACGTTTAAACGGTGCTTTACTATAAAAAAGGTTCTTTTTTATAATGATATACTAGTACAACACACCTTACACCTGTAAAAACAAAGCATTACGTACCAACTTCTGTAAAGTGTTTTGTAAAGTAATACTTAAACTAATTAAATTTCAATATATTCATATCTAAATTACCACAAACAAAAATTTAATTTTAATATATTTTAGGTTGGATACATTTTATTGTATTTACTGTAGAATTTAAAGAGTTAAAGAGAGAGAAATTTTGTATCTAAAAAAAGAATTAATGTCAACTCTACTGGACATTTATATTGTTATGTTCATTATTATCTGAAGTTATCCGTCATCTAAGTTTTTGGGAAACATAAGAAGCATAAACAAGCACCCCTATAAGAAAAAGTGGTTCGATCCATTTTCATATAACACATTGTATATACTGCATCTTAACTCTACCGGTCAGTCAACATTGAAATAACCCTCGAAACCAATGACCCGCTGGCATCTTTAAAAGAGAGGGTATACCGAGAAATCGTTTGACCCCCCTTTCGATCACGAAGACGGTTGCATCGTGCGTCAGCAATCTCCTCTCGGGGTGATGATCCTCCGGGTGTTCTCTGCTGCCCCAAACGATTACGAATAGCTCTGACGTCAATCGGGTCCTTCCTTCCTGAGGGTAGAGACGGAATTGAAAACTAACCCCGATATCGACTTGTTTACTATAACTGACATAGTACAGGAGACTTCGGTTGAGCAACTGTTTAAGGAGACTGAGAGTAAAAAATAATTTGTGGTCCATTGAACCTTTGTGTTAAAGTACCGAGACTAAATTTCTTAAGCATGGTAAATGCCTTTCTTACTTTTTGTATAGAGTACTGTTGAGGACAAATACTCTTAAAGCGAAGAAAAAATAATTGAAATTTTTGCTCGTTCAACCTATATGTTACTAATAGATACTTGAACTAAATAACTAACATCTATACTTTTATGTGTCAACCATTATGTAAAGAGCAGTCCCTCTCAATGTGGGGAAATTACACACACACGCACGCACGCACACACACACGCACGCACGCACGCACGCACACACACACACACACGCACGCACGCACGCACACACACACACACACACACACACACACACACACACACACACACACACACACACACACACACACACACACACACACACACACACACACACACACACACACACACACACACACACACACACACACACACACACACACACACACACACACACACACACACACACACGCACACACACACACATTTGAATATTTTCTAATCAAAAATTTTTTTTTAAATTTCAACAAAGTATAAGCAGCAATTTATGTATGTTTTTAAGTTATTGCAGCAATAATTGCACCTTTAGTTGCTATAATTTATTAAGTTTTTCTGAAGAGTTCCCAGATTTAATTTTTTTAGAAATGAATTTAAAATAATAAAATTTTTTTTTTTGGGGGGGGCATTTTTATTCTATTTGGTCCCAAACTACATGAGTAAGGCAAAAAAATAATTTTTCCATAGCTATTTCTGGGGGCATTAGAGGATCAAGCACTATTTCCCCAAAATTTCCTTGGGAGGGCTCCAAACCCCCTTGCTGGCTGGCGTAAGATTAACAGCAATATTTACCAGCCGTCAGTGTAAGTTAAACCCTTCGGCAAAGACGAAAAGCTAAATTTTTTTCTGGTTAATAGCGACGCTGATGACTGTATAACTGTTAATGTTATTTTATAAATTAAAAATTCGATACATCTAGTTTTGAAACATAAGGGAAATGCCGTAAGTAATGCTGGAACGCAGTGTCCGAGATCTAAGTTTAACTCAAAACATGTCTTTCTTCCAAAATTTCCCGAATACACTTTCCAAGAGCAACAAATGTCTGGCTGATGGGATGTTTTTGAAAACATGTTTAAAAGTGAAGCAACCGGAGGTGAAGGTAATTTCTGGTCCCTCGCCAACTTTTTGCTGCCAAATTCCTTCCCTTCTCTTTCGCATCCCTCCCTGCTGTGCACTTCCTTTACTTGGAAAAAGGCGAGAATCTTCCGGGCTGGAGAAATGGGGTGAATACTACATACACTCTTATTTAGAAAAAAATATTTATTACTTAAATTTTTGATGGAAAAGTAACGCAGTGTATCATCATTTTAACTTTAACACTCTCTAAAACAAAAAAATGTTATTTTCCCCCTTTTTAATTTTTATGGGGCATTCAACCTATTTAATCACCTGGTGGGCATACAGCTTGTGTAATTTTTTTCTTTTGTTGTTGACACTCGTTCGAGATCTACCTCTAGCTTCATCTCTATAATTAGTTCTGCTAGTTTTTTTGTTTGTGTTATTTCTTACTCTATATATACTAACTCTTAATACTCTTACTCTATACATATAATTGTATGAAGTAAGAAACGTAATTTATATTCTCCATTCAGGAGTAGCTATGTGTTTGTCTAATTTTGGAGTTAAAATGAACGTTTTTAAGTTTTTTTCCAAAAATATCACACTTATGTTTTTCCAGACGGATTCTCCCCCCCAACCGGTATCTGATAAATACAAATTGGAAAATTTTGACAGTATTTGTTCTTACTTCTATTCATTCTAAATTACATTTTTTAATGTGTTCTTGCATTTTTGTGCTATAAAGTGTATATGGTTTGAAAAGGCAAAGCTTAAAAAAAAGCCAAAAGAAAATGTTGAAATTTACTTCTTCGTGGTGGTTTTAAATATTTTTTATTGGAGTAGATTTTATCTTATAGGTATTTGACTTAAATATATTCCTCTAATAGCCTAATTCGACGATATTAAACGATATTAAGGCTTTTATGGTATTAAAATCAAAGGCTTTACCGGGTAACCTTATGTAATTGAATAGTTTGAATATCCAATCAGGTTACCGTACTATGCTCGAGTGCAACTTAAGTTGAGCCTGACGTCATGGCCACGCGGAAGAAAATCTGAGTAAACAGATAGCTTGCTGGGTTTTGTGGGCTCTTATCGGCTGGCGAGTTTTATTCGAACAAATGTACTACTACGCGCTGCGCCACTTGAAAAAATAATAATAATCAACATTTTGAAAATCGGGATGAAAATACGCTTAATATAGTATACGTGGATTTAAAAAACTAATCATATTTTAAAATTGAATTTCTTAATTTCACTCAAAATTCCGACATCGCACTGGGAACTACTTTCTTTGGTTGCTCTCAGGATATTTCTACAGGCTCAAGTTAAGTTGCAACCGAGTATAGCACTGTGCATAAATAATTTTCTTAAAATGTAATTTCTTAAGAACTCCCTTGTTACAATTCCAAGAACGTAACCTAAAGCAGTGAATCTCTGCTTGAAACACTCAATTGTCTTCATGCCAAACTCTTTAGAAATAATGGCCCAGAGCTTTGTTTACTTTCGAGTCGACAATGCAGAAATCGGCCAGTTTCCAGATCGTCCCTAAATTTCCATATCGCAACGTCCGGGAACTGCGTATAAAAATAGATCTTTGATCTTTCCTGAGCTCTCTCTCTCTCTTGAGAAAAGTGGGTTGCTTTTTCGTGGGCAAATAAGCTATCTTGGGTGGTCCAAAGGCACTACAATATACTTAAGAAAGGGTTGTTGAGGCATGAATCAAATTTTATTTATAGTAGGACGCGTGGACTTTTCAAGATTATGATTTGATTTTTTATGGTTCAAGGTGGATATTGGGGAGGGGGCTATAGGGCTGCTGTCACCCTCTAAGTTCAATAAAATTTTATTGGGTTTTCATGAAAAATCCCCTTCATTAGTTTGAATTTTATCTCCATATATTTATTTATATTAAAAAATATAATAAATTTATGAATAAAAGAGTGATAGGAATGTGTTTCTTTTCTCTCGAGGTTTTAGCTTTTCATTGATGATTTGAAAGTCTATTGAAAGTTATACAGGAAAAGGAAATATTTTTTTAAGTTTAATTTTGAAAATCTCTGATTCTATTCATCAAAATTTCACTCCTTTCAACAACGTCATATCTCAAAAATCAACGATTTTTAGTTATGACTGTTATTAGAAAGCCCTGAAAAGTATAGTATAGCCCTGAAAAATCATCGTATCTTTAGGCTGTATAGTAAAAAATTTAATATGTTGATTAATATTTATTTTTGGGCCCGAGAGAAGTGTTATGAATCAATATAATTTTCTTGTAAATGTAAGTCTGGGTAGACTCTTTTATAGTTTAATTTAATATTTCTTTTGAAAAAAGTTTTAGACTTCTTTTATTACTGTGATATTGCATTTTATTTCTATTTATGATTAAGTAGCAATTTCATTAAAATCTTTGCTTTTTAAAAAGCTCTCAAATTTTGCTTTATCCACTGCCAAAATATTTTTCTAAATTCCACTGTAATATTATATTCTTAAGCACATACTATATTACTGAAACACTTGTCAGTTATTTAACATTATAAGCCTCTAATTTATGAGTTTTGTATATTATATTAAATGAAAATTCTTTTACAGGTAAGAAAAATCTCCTACTCATCTGACGGATAAGTTATGTAAGTTCTTTATACCATGCATTACCTCCACTTATTTCAATGTGAAATGGACCTATATGTGAGTATACTGCATGAAGCTTCATAATTTAGTATCACTATTCATAATTTAGTAGATTATAACAGAAAGCGCCAATTCAATCGAAAAACCTTGGAAGAAGTTTGGCATAACCAACTCTTGGAGAAAATCCCATTTAAAGTTTACTAGGTGCTAGGTGTGGGGTGTCGTTAATGTAAGAGTATCAAAACTACGCTCTAGAAGATAAGTGACACACACAGGGTGTTTTAAAAAGTCCGTCCAAACTCTGCACAGTCAGATTCATTAGGTGGAAACCATAAAAATGCCCGAAGAATAAAAATACCCTGTACCGTTAAGACTCATATTTTTTAACATATGACATCTCATTCAATCAAAACTTTATAAGTACTATTTTATCCCACGAAGCTCATACGCATACTATGAACATTGGATATTTTTAACATACAATCTGCAAACATAAGCAGATAACTATGTTCTTGTGTTTTTCATAACCTTTTTTTGTGTAAACCATAATGACTTTTTATTGAACCAGGTGATATCCAGGAACTTTTGTATGACTTCATACATTTTTCTGCCACAATTTAATTGAAAACATAGGTTGCAGAGGTACAGATCTGTTGTGATAGGTGACGAATTATCCATTCTTCTTTACAATAACAACATTTTTTACAGCAGAACAGAATAGTCTTGCCGAATAGAAACGTCACAGCAAAACGTAACAGTCCTGTTGTTGCCATCACAACAAGTTCTTTGGGCCTTTTTTGAGTAGTACCCAGGGGATTCGGTTGTTCTGAGTTTAGGTGGACTTGTTGAAACACTCTGTACCAGATTTCATAATGCTCATGACAAAAGCATTTTCGTGATGGTTGTGTCAGTTTTCTTCCAAGGTTCATGTGTTCACATGTTCGGCATTTCGTGTGCTTCTGCTAACACTTCCGTGTGGCTCCGCAGCTTCTCTGGGCTGGACACCAAGCTGTCGCGTGCTTCGGGGCGTATGGCCACCGTTGTTCCCTTCAACGGCACGTGCTACCCCCAGCCCTCCTTCGTCGCCCCTAACACAACTGTGATACCCCCTGTGACTGTGGTCAGCAGCAACGCCGTTGTGCCCCAAGTCAAAAGGTATTTCTGACCTTTGAGCACGTCTTTGTTTCTTCCAACTGGTCCCATGTTTCCATTTGTTTGGGCTGCTCCTTTTAAAAGCTATTTGTCCTGTTTGTTGTTTGATTTGTTCTTTATTTTTATGTCTTTGTCCTTAATTTTCCCCCTAATGATACATTCATATGTTTCGTATGGCTTAAGCACGACTGTCCCTTTACTTTCTTGTACGATGTCCAATCCTTATCCTGATGTGGTCCCTTTCCCCCTTGACATTTGGACTGCCTATAGCTATTTTTTATGTTGGACCACAAGTCGATCGTTGTATTCCCTTATCCTATAGAATGCCCTGGTTTATTCTTTGATTTTCGCATGTCTTTGTCTTAATTTACCCCTACTACAAGCATTGTTTTACTTGAAGTCAAATGGTATTTTGCAACTCAACATCCTGGTGTAGCACTTTATGTCCTAGCCTAGTTCTAGTTGGTTAGTTCTTTTCTACCCTGTTGTTTTATCTGTCTTGCAGTTTGCAATGTTAATGTCCACCTACATCCCTATTTTAAAATTATAGTAGTACTTAATTTTCAGAACACTCCTTATTTGTGTGGTGTTTGTGTTATTTTCCTTCGTTTGTGATGTTTCGTGCACATTAAATTTTTTTGATTACCATTAATTGATCACATTATTTAATAAAGGTGGTAGCAGTAACAATAAGCTAACTCCAATATCTTTATTCTAAACCCTAAATATATCATGCATAGTTACCTGAAATCGCCTGAAAAACGTCAAAAGATCGCCAACTATATCTGTTATATACCAACTATAAGCGCCATAGTAAATTTTAAGTGATGAAATAGCAAAACTATCCGGAAATAACAAGCAGAACAGGAGGGAGCGTGGTTCAAAAATTTTGGTTCCATATCCACCCCCAAAAACCCATTAGGATCACTGTCCTCATGATTATTTCGTTTCACGTATTTGCATTCCTGATGCCCTGCGGTACACACGTATACGCTCTTCTGGTCACGTACACCTCAGTACTTTGCAATAGTACTTGTTTCGTGTTGAAGCTTCATTCAAAACTTCAACCCTCTTTGGTAATTACATAGCCCATCAGCAGACTTCATTATAATACGTCTTTCCGCAGCTGCGCTCCGTATCTTATTAACCCAAATATAGTTTTTGCTAGCATCGCTCGCCGCGGGAATAGTTAATTCTGTAAGTGAACAAGTGAAATCGATACTTAAAGGTATCGATATTTGTGTATCGTTTAGTTTTAGTTATAAAGTTCAAGTGATTGTATATTCCCATACTTTAAAAAATCATTATTTCCTTTACGAATTAGTTACTATTTTAACAGTTGACACTAATACATTCGATGCTATAAAGACTCGTAGACTCGATAACGATATAAGTACTCGATCTCGATAATTCAGTATTAATATTCAATACTTCAAAGAATCGATTCCCCCATGACTATACAGTTTGAGGGGAAAGAAAGTATTCAGTTAATGATGCTCTTATTAACATGGAAGAGGGCGCTATGAAAAAGAAGAGATAAAGTGGTTCAAACTGGTCAAATGTGAGTGTTTGACAAGTATTTTCTGTATAATGAGCTCTTTTTGTCTTTTTGAACACAGCTCCGTTATACAGCCTATCTTTAATCTCGTTTTACACTCATCATTATCAGAAGATTTATTAAGAAACTTCGACAGGTTGACCGGCGTAGTTTGTCTGGCGTTAATCGGTTTGCTTATTTCCTACTTACTGACAAGTTAAGGGTATATGCTTTATTAGCTATTATTTTTTCTGTATATTATTTGGCATTTCTATACGATGATGAAGAATCGAGGTTCGTCTCTCTCCCCCTATGTCAGAATAAGTCTTGTTTTTAAGATTTTCGCAGTATTAGTTTGAAATGAAGTATGATTTCTCCACAGGTTTCAAATTTTTTAGTTCTAAATCAGTGGTTTTTTAATCTCGAAGAAAATACTAAATGGAAGTATCATCATTCCCAGACCATTTGCAACTCTTTGCTTATTAGCATGCTTTTGCTCTTCGGCACATCATGCTCTTTCTAATCTTGAACATGCCCTTATTGCTCTTCAGCATCACTTTGCTGTTTGCTCTTTGGTATATTCTGCACTTTCTAAATCTCCAACATCAATATACCCTTACTCTTCAGCATCCCTTTGTTCCTCGTCATATCAGACTCTTTTTCAACATGCCCTTGCCCTTTTGGATCCTCTTGCCCCTCTGCATCCCTTGCTCTTCGGCATGTTTTATATATCTTACAATACACCATGACCGCTTTAAATTGCGTGTTTCTTGTCCATTCGTAAAGATTTCCACCCCCACTTAAGTAAGGGCCAATCAAATCGTTCACAGAGCAACTGACAATCCCATATTGCTATGGCAAACCAATCAGAGCTTTCCCTCGCTTCTTACGCAGTGGAATTCGAAAAAGTGCCTTTAAATTGCGCAATTTCCCCCTAAACGCGAGTAACAGCGATTCGGTGCTCCGGCCAGCGATGCGTTTGTCGGAACCGAAACCCGTGATTTTCGGCACCATTGTGGGAGGTTAGATTTCCCATTCACGATTTCCACTCACCCATGTCCCTCATTCCAGGAATGTTAACGCACGAGAGAAAGCGTTTTCCTCTTTTTTACAAGTCGTACCTACCACAGAACGGAAACCCAAACGATATAGAGAGGCGCGGTCTACAGTTAACTCCGAATTAAAGCGATCATCAGTAAAACCATCTCATTATGAGCTTAAATTTATGAGTGGAATCAACTGAAAATGATAATTTCTTCCCATGTCTTTTATAATCCTTTTTGTTTTTTACGGTTTAACAGTTGTTCGACTATAGCGGCGTGGAACACCTTGCAGTATTTGTTGGAGGAACTCTTTAATTGTAGCAGAAGTGCAATACGTACTAAATGAAGTAACTGTGTGTTATTCATAAGCATAAGGCCATTTGCATAACCTATTGTGAAAGTTTTGTTCCAAGTTCAAGTTTTTGACACGCAACGTCTCTTGCATTTATGATTTCATGGTTCGCAGTTTTCACCATCGTATATGGGTTGAAAATAGTTAAAAACTGAATCCCGACACTATGCTATTGTTTTTATTTCATTAAATGACCTATTATACCTTTTTCTTGCATAATCCTTCATTATTCATAAGAGTCTGTATACTTTTATTTTTTGGGTCTGTAGGATTTAATACACAGACACAGACACACCACTAATACTCAACGATAAAAATATTCATAACCCCAAAAAGGTTATAATGACCACCCTACAATTTTTTTTTACCTAAACTGTGTCAAAGGTCAAAGGCTATGAGAAAAATGTAAATTAAGTTAATTAAATAAGCAGGAATTAAAATATGATCCTTAAAATATTGTATTATAAACTTTGGAAGATGGTATTATTACCCTTAGAAGGCGCTTGATAATTATAATCATATTAACTTGGGATTTTTTATTGTATGCTGAAACCCTGTGGAATAGTGGTAGATTTTAATTCGTTCAATCTTCCGCGAACGATAAAATGAGTACCAGGTTCGCTTGAGGAAACAGGGGGCTTAGCAAATGACTAGCCTCTCAGCAGACAATGACTTTCAATCACGAGCTCTGTAACGGCTATTTATCATAGCCTCACTCACAGTTAAGCTTATTTTACCTAAGTTTACCTACAGTTTTTAAAGCGCAAAGTAAAGAGCTAACAGAGATTCCAAACGGCAGTTTTCCTCTTTAGGTACTTAATTTAATTCGTGCTCGTAGATTATAATTAATTTCACGAGCAGCCAATCAGAGAAGGCGAAATGCGAAAGTGATTCCTGATTGGATATGGAACTTCTATCAAGCGGCATTTTAATTCCATCGGTGCTGCTCTTTTCCCTCCACTTCCAATTTGGATTTGAGTGACAGCTTCAGTGGGCGAATGGCACAGACGTAGCAGGTGTGACGTGTAACTATATAAGGCGGTCCATGTACTTGAAGTTGTCTATGGGAAAACCCATGTTAAAAAAGTTGCCATTAGGGTCTATGGAGATGAATCCTCTGTTAAGCTCTATACTCTGTGGTCTAAAGACCCAAGTACTCTCTCAAGTTTTATCATGTGTCTGAAACGTTTTTTTATCTTGTTGGCTTAAATACTAAAAAACAACAATAACTCTCGTTTATTTATTAATTTCAATGGATCTATAAATTTAATCTATGGTAAAATAAAACAACTTTCATCCATTTATATTTTTGTCTAGAAGAGACACAAAACTGTTATCTAAGAGTTACACTGTGCCTCTGAATTTAAATTAATAAAAAAAATTAAGCGCGTAACTCTGTGTACTTAATTCTTACATTAAGCAGATTCGTGAGTTTGTGTAAACCGATTACGACTGTGGTTTATCAAATCAGGCATTAAGTCGATCAACACTTGCGACAGCTTTCTCCCATTCAAAGTGGAATGATCTTTTGAAATAGTGTAAAAAAAATAATAAAAAAACTCTTGTCTGGACAAATCTTTTGTCATTGAGACCTTGGGTCTAGAAAAGGGATCCCTGGTCAGTGGTCAATGATCTCTGTATCGAAGGTCCTTTTGACACTACAAAAAGTTCTATTTCGTGCAAAAGCCGAAACTGTTGAATGAAAAGGCGTGCTTTGTAAATTCAATGTCATTGGGATACTAGGTGGATGCAATCCTTTTTTCCCTGTAAAATATCCGAAGGTTACAGTTATAATTAATCAAAGACGCTTTTAAGTAAAAAATTTTCCGTGTTTGTTAAAGAGGATGATTCTTGTCTTCGACTTTCTTTCTTGTGGGTAGATGTAGTTGACTTAATTAACACTAAGGTTGGTTACTGACCCCAAATCTAAGTTTTGACAAGCAATTTGCTCGCATGTTAGCGGTAAACAATAATATCCCTACCTTATTGAATCTTTTCCCATTTTCTCAAAAAATATTTAAAAATAAGTCAATAACTAAGCATGGAGCTTCAAAATGTTCGTGAAAAGGATAAGGTATGTTTTATCTAAGAATTAAATGTATACTTTAAAGGAGAAATACTCTCATCAAGAGTCATATTTTATGTTGCGTATTTTAAAAAAGGAAGAAAAAGCATCCGAATGCTTTAAAAGTAGCCTATCTAAAAAAATCCATACTCCAATTCTTTTTAGTTTTAATTTTAAGATTTTTTTTAAAAATTTCACACATTCATACACTGTTCATGAAATATTTCCCAAAGAATCGCATCATTGTGTCTGCACATCTTTATTTACAAAATAGCGTTTTGCACAAAAAATATACTTAAAATACTTTTCCATAGAAAGCTAAAGGTTTAACTTGTTACAAACCCCTCCTTCCATAATCATATTTTTGAATCAGTATTTTTGGGTGGTCTGTGTGATACTCTCCTTTTGATCCTACAACTTCGCCCTTTTATATTCAGCAATAATGAAGTCCATAAAAGGCAACTCACTAGGCAATAACGTCCTCAGATCCCCCACACAGTTCAAGTCACCTCCCAAGGACAATACAGGCTCGGCCCTGGAGAATCCTTCCACAAAACCTCTCTCCAGACAGACTTGACTCAGGTTCAAGAGAAGTCTGGAGGTTCGATTTCCTCAAAATCGACCTTGCTGCCGAACTCTCAGTAACTGGCCTTGTTCACCCCTTTTTCGCGAATTAATGCGGCGAGGGTCTTCTATTTTCTCTGGCGCAGTTCATTCACCATCGGATGTTCTACGACACGCGATTGTTTAGGGGTTAATTACCCCGATGCTCTCTTGCGCCTCTCATTCTATCTCTTGAATGAGTACCCATAAGGAGCACAAGTGACATTGCATATTAATTTGTTTAGGAGTTTTGTAGGCGATCTTAGAATTGGCGAGTTTCTTTTCTTACCATGATACCATGTGTGAACTTTCAATTAGAATCCCAATTTTAAATAAGTACCAAGCGCAACGAACTTAAATTGCCCAAGAAAATTATTCCAGAATTTCCACTGTGGGTATAAAATATTATATTGTGTGACAAGCATTTGGTGAAAATATGTGGCGAATAAGGATGAAATGAATTGCATGATAAAATATCTTAAATCAGGCTGTGATCGGATATTATCGGATTTTTTATAGTTCTCATGTTGTTTTGAATTCCTTGTGTTTCAATTAGTCCCAGCTAATTAATAAACAGGATTTTTTTTACAAAAACCGCAAATAAAACAATTTCAACAAAAATCATAAACACATTTAAGTAAGTAAAATTGAAAAAAAAATGTGGAAATATTTAGACTTTAAAGAGATGGAAACGAAGGGTTAATTACAAATTGTTCCATCAAACCAAATAGATTTGGTGACTTTATCGTACAAACTTTTAACACAACGTCACTTCTGCCCCTTGGGTTCCAAACCACCCAAATTGATTTTTTTTCCATCCAATTGATTCTTGGTTCAATCCTTAAGCTTACATTTTAAAGATGAAGTGTTTACTATGGAACTGAATCATTTACTGAGCCGAGAGGATAAAGATGAGAAGGATTCTGAGGATAAGAGAGACACAATTTCCCTGTTCTTTCATTTCTACATCTCATTCTGCAACAATTTGTTGTTTCTATTTTTAAAAAAATAAGTGAAAATAAATTTCTTGCAAAATTTTATAAATCATCATACATTTAATTTTATAACCTTTTGAAAAAAATACTGGATAATAACGCTCTATTATTTTTATCCCCTCCAAATTCTAACTCTGGAATCCTTTTTTTGAAATCAGTTCTCATCCATTTAAAACCAAAACTTGAGAGAGATCACTATTAACTCAATCTCCATAGCCTTTCACGTCAACGAGTAGTTTTGCATAATGCTTCATTGAAAATATGGTTTCTGCGGGTTTCTCCGCTTTGAATGGGATTCCCCAGGTTTCGTGATTGACGAGATTAGGTTACAGTTAATGAAGGGTTCTCTATTCACAGATTGTTTTTAGATGCTATAGGAAACTCTTTCTATTGTTGAAATAATATTTATCGGTATTTTTTTAACTGGAATAATGAATCATATTGTTTGTTTGACAATTTCTTGTGGCATTTTTATTGGTACTCAGATAATACGTTTCACAACTTAAGGAGAATCGTAAAAAAATCAAAGTTGTTGTTGACATTCATAGTAAAATTTTTTTTCGTGGTACTTTTTAGAAAGGATTTAGTGCATGTACTTTTTAAGGAAGTAGTTACTTTTTTTTTCAATTTTTCCTTGTGGCAGCTATTCATATTTTGGATTTTACGATGCTGTGCTTATACAATACATAAGTAAAGCCTTTACATTTGACTAAAAAACACCAGGAGTATTTAAAAGGCTTTATATATATAAATTATCTTTATTATAAGTATATGATACTAAAGACTAAATATCAATAGAGATTAAAACTAAAAAACAGACTAAATTATTTCATTATGAATGTACTTCATATCCTGCAATGTTGTGAAAACGTCAGTGTGAAGAATGAATCTAATTTATGCGTCCTTTCAACGAGGGAGAAACTCCTGAATGAGAATGCTTGGTTCCTTGAGACGAAAAAAAAGTAATGAATGAATCTTTATTCTCTCTTTATGTTTTAAGGGCGTCATTGCTTTAGTTTGCGGAGGTTTTTTAGGTCAAGAAGCAACGACCTAAGCTAAATTGAGGGGCGAGAATGTCGTTTCAGAGGACGAAAAAAAATTTTAATAGACAAATAACGTTATTCTTTATTTCTCTTTCTATTCCCAGTTAAGTATACTTTAAGGGTGACCTATAAACAAGAATTTTCCTTTTTAAATGGTACCCTTCTATACTTGTAATAAAAAAATTTACAACAGATTTGAAGAATTTTGAAATAGGATTTCAGGAATTTCCTTGATAACTTAGAGAAATACTCCTAAACCTAGTAATTAGTGCATTAAGTTGAGGTTTTTATCATGGTTTCTAGGTTCCTTGATTGGGTTTCTTGTATTCGATATTGTGGGTTTTTAGCTTCCTAAAGCCAGGTATAAGATTTGTGTCCTTATTTCTGGAATGTCCCCCCCCTTAGGTCTATATTTTTTGGGGGCTTGAGCTATAGTTTTTGGAGATCACTCAAAATGAGGCCAACACCGTGAGAAATGTGTAGCTTAAATTTTGTATTAAAATTTACGTTTAAAGATCAACTCCTGATAAACCCATTAAATTTTTCTTCTTATTCGAAATAGGGAAATAGTTCATTAATTATTAAAATATTGATGCGAATGCGACTTTTAGTAATTCAAACAAAAAAAAGCTTGTTGAGGGGAAAATTATTAGTATGTTTGGGAGATACAATAGATATCCTCATGATGAGACTGAATGTGTTAGTAGTAATTGTCTCTCTATTCTAAAAAAAAGTTTTTGGTGAACGGTTTCCAGAGAAAGGCTTTTTAATTACTGATCCGTATAACACATATTTGGTATCAAACTGTCCGGATTCTATTGAGGATGTGCAAAGTGCCTTTAGAATTTCTAAAAAAATTCTGGATTTTAAAATATTTCCATTTTTTTAGATTACGGATAAGGTCGCAGTTACTAAGCAAACAACTATCAAACAACTTATTATCATCCAATCACAACAACCAACTGACGCCATATTTTATGATGAAACGAATTCCTTTCACGTTTTAAAAATGTACTTTAAAGTACTTTCCAAATTAAATATATTTCCAAAACAGATAAAAGTATTATAAAAACTTACATACATGCTTTTTCATAGTAGAATATCACACATTTTGTCTTAATTGTAACAATTTTTGTTCTGATAAATGAAATTGTTTGTAAACATTAAGTGTCATGTAGGTTTTTTATCTACTTATTTCCAAAGGTTTAAAAGGTATTGTTTAAAAAAGTCTGGGTTGAAACAAAATAATACTTATTTAACACTAGGTCTGTTTTTTTTCAGAATATTAAATAACAATAGTTATATTAATAGACGTGTTAGAAAAACATTTTGATTAAATTATGAATAATAATCAAGAGTTGATAAATATTCTAACTTTTAAGAGAGTGTTATTCATGGAAATTACCTATGACGTATATTTGAAAAGTTGTTTGATGTTTCTTCTACTAATTATTGTTTTTATTTATGTTTTAAAAAGTGAATTAAGTTCAGTGATCTTGGTATATATTGTAATAATTGCGAAGCAATCTAAAAGGTCCTGCTTCAGCAGTTAACGGGGGTTGGCGAGCGATAGCGAGCAGGGGGCGGTAGCTCCCTAGTTTACAAAATTTAAATTACCTAATGGGATACTTAAACCCGGAGTAAGAAGATGACCACTGTCGTAGGAGATATACTATAAGAGAGCGTTGATTGGTTTTTCGATAGGACATTATTTCTTAATTTGGGGATATCCGGCGGTCGCTCTGCAAAGCGTTCTGATAGGTCCATTCAATGGTTTCTACCCTACAACATGATGTGACCCCTGACGTCCGATGAAAGTATCCCATTATAAACACTTAAACTCTCCTCCTTTAATTTGAATCTTCTCTTTCGGATGTGTGCAATAGTTAGAAATGTCTTACCCTAAAAAGATTGAATGACATTAACAATCAGCAATTAGTAATGGTGCTTTGGAGTTTACAATTTCCCTTAGGACTCCAGAACAGCGATTAACCTTCTTGGTTCGCTTGACTCCATCAAGGCTTCGAGTCCACCCACCCAATACACATCATAACTCATCAACCCCACTTTCATCCTGACAGTCTAATGGAGATTCACAACCCCCATCGGAACACCCAATCGTGCCGAAAAACCAACCTGCCCGAAAGTGAAAGTGTCTGATGGAATCGGGGTCAAGCCTCCCCTCCGCGACCTTCGAACAAGGAAAGCCCTCTCGCTTTCGGTCCGCCCTAGACTCACTTTCGCTTTAGCCCTGGCGAAACTTTGACCCACTTCTCCGTAAGCCCTGGTAAGTAGGGCATGCAGAGCACCCTTTGGCTCTCAGGGGGAATGCCATGGATACGGACGCCCCCAGAATAAATACGTTCCAATTATATTTTTCGCCAGGCACGTATAGATAGGGTGGATATTACAGAGTTATGAGCTTAGGGGTCATCCATAAATTACGTGAGGCGTTTTTTCCGAAATCTGGACCCCCCCCCTCCCCCCTTGGTGAGATTTAGTGAGATTTTTCTGGACCCCCCCTCCCCCCCCCAAGTGAGATTTACCTACAACTTTTTAAAAATAATTTGCAGTATCTTATCTGTTTCTCATACTTAAAAAAAGAAAATCGTATAATTTCTAACTTAAAAAGTTGACGTGAGATTTTAATTGACCCCCCCCTCCCCCCTTGGTGAGATTTGGTGAGATTTTTCCAAACCCCTCCCCCCCTTTTTGACCTCACGTAATTTGTGGATGACCCCTTATGAAGTTAATCCTTTCACTACCAATACCGTTTTAAGAGAAATGCAAATTGTTTTTTGAGATACTAGGGAGCTACCGCCCCCTGCTCGCTATCGCTCGCCAACCCCCGTAAACTGCTGACGCAGGACCTTTTGGAATTGCTTCGCAATTCCCACAAATTCCAACTCGTTGAACTTAACACACTTTATAAAACAATTCAATAATTTACAGAAAAAACGTCAACCAACTTATTAAAAATACTTCAAATCCCCTCCATGAATAAATTTCCCTTAAAGGTTTGAGTATATATTAACTCGAACTTATCAAAAATTTAAACGAAATGTTTTTAAAAATATATATCTGAATTATTTTTAATCTATGATTATAAAAATAACTAATTCTAATTGTTTATCAATATTCGGACCAAACAAAAAATATTATTTTAAAGTAACTCGATAGTATAATATGCCTAGTGTTTATCATTCATATTTTTTTAAACCCAGACTTGTTAAACAATACCGTTTAAGCAATTGAAAACAATAAGAGACAAAACATCACTATGTTTACAATTAATTTCGATAAAATCAGAATAAAATTATAAATATTGGACAAAAAGTGTGAAATTTTAGTATAAAATGGCGTTCATGTAAGTTTTTAGAATATGTTTTTATCAGTCTTTGAGTGATATTTCATCAAGAAAGTACTTTTTTTAAAAGGTGAAAAAACATGTTTCATCTTAAAATAAAGCGTCAATCGGACGTTGTGATTGGATGCATAATAATTTGATTGACAGTACTTGCTTTATAACTGCGACCTTATCCGTTATCTAAAAAAATGGAAATATTTTAAAATTGAGATTTTTTTTGAAAAATCGAAGGGCTTACTCGGAAATCCGGAAAGAATCCGGACATTTTGATACCATATATGTGTCATTCGGTTCAGTAATTAAAAAGCCTTTCTCTGGAAACCGTTCACTAAAAACTTTTTTTTAGAATAGAGAGATTACTATTGAGATGCTATTAATACTACTTGAGTTACTACTATTTTTGAGAAGTTTTAGTTATTACTCTTTCCGTTATTGTTTGATGGAAAACTTTAATTGATTTTTGAATAGCATGCTCCTTTTACTACTAATATTGATTTATGAAAAAAATTGTTTTTGTGTAGTTTTACACATTTTTTAGTATTTCTATTATGCACAGTGTTATTCTTAGGATTTTTTTGGAGGAGTAAAAATACTCCTTGACTTTTTTAGGAGGCGTGAAATTCATTTATGAGGAGTGAAATATGGAAATATCGTAAACTATATATAAAGAAACTAATTTTTTACAAAAACTTTTTTAATGGACAAACTGAAATAGAAAAAATGAAGATGCTATTTTGGTTTTTAACAATTATAGCATCTGTTAATATAAGTTGAAAATACTAAATATTATAAATAATAAAATTTATTTTACATTAAACATTATGAATGAAATATTTATTTAATATTACAAATTTGAGTGGAAAATTTTTTGATTTCGGTGGGGTGCCATGAGTTTTTAAGCAAAACAATTGTTAAAAATTCAAAGCGTGAAAATACGTCTAACTAGTTTTTAAAAGCGTATTTCCTATTTTCAATGTGTGAAATACGCTCTCAGAGGCGTTAAAAATATCACTTATGCATGCTATTTATTTATGACAAAAATATTTTGAGTTTAGTACTTTTTTATACATTAAGGCAAGGATTTAATCATGTACTCATATTAACATAACTACACAACCTATATTTATCGCAAAGAATCGCTTGAGTCCCCATGGGGCATAGTCTCATTGATGGGGGATATATACAATTTTTATAGCACATTTAAGGAGTTTTCTAGATACATTAAAGGAGTATTACGTTGTAAGTTCAGGAGGCTTATTCACTTTTTCAAAAAGATAATTGTGAAAGGTTTTCATTAACTTTTAAATATATTTCGATAGTTTTAAAGTAATTTCTGTCCACAAACTCACAAAATTAATGGTTACATTTGTCCATACCTTTACTAAATGTTTTCTGGATCTGATTTCTTTACCAAATTTCTAGTGCGTTTTCAGCAGTGTGTTCTAACGTGTGATGTCACAAATATTTAAACTATACTCCTCTGTCGCATAATTTTATAAATTGAAATTTCTAAGAAAAAAAACCTGCGAGGATCTAATTCAGCAGAACCCTATAAACGAGTGACGTAATTTGTGTAAGCCTATCAGACGGCATCGAGGATCAGAATTTAAAAGTTATTCATTAAAAGTCAATTAGGAGTTTTCAGGAGCAATTTAAGGTGTTCTTAGGAGCGTTATACTTGTACCACCTTGGTATATTAGCGAAGGGGTTTGAGGAGAGGTCGAGTCCTTGAGAGTAGACTGCTTGCCGCAGAGAGAACTGTGTCATGGTCTCTCTGTTCGCACCGTCATCACCACGAGAGAGCCATGCTGTCTGAGGGGTGGCTTTGGAGAAAGAGAACGTTCCGAACAAGGACGGCCGCGAGGTCGCGTGACATTCGCGGGGCGGTTCGTCTGGCGATCGTTTGATAAGCCTTTTTTAGCATGTCATCCTCGCGACATGTGTTATTCTGATTTGGGGTGGAAATATTTGGAATGTGTAAGAAGAGAAGGAATGGTTATGCAAACGTCTGAAAGGGAATTCAGCTGTTTTGATGTGATCATTGTGGTTGTTTCCTCAAATTAAAAGACAGTTTTGTGTTAAAATTGATAGTAGAAATTTCAGGAAATAGTAAAAACTATAGGGATGAATTCTAACGTTCTGCTTAAATTGAAATATAAATGATATTTTCATTTATATTTTAACAATTTATGGAAGAAATGAATAAATCGAAAATACCTATAATGACTCTTTAAAACCAAAGATTGAAGCTCAAAAGGGCAAGTCTTTTATTTTTCGAAATAGAATTCGGATATATATCAAGACTTTTTTCATTTTGCTGAGAATTTATTCAATAGATGATCCTCAAAATTAAAAAAAACAGCTACACGATAAAAATTCAAAATTTCGATGGTTATTTTTAAAACCCGCTATTACTTTCCCCGTAGAAGGCTAAGTTACCTTTAAAGCCACTCGTAAAGAATTCATGAAAGAGGAAAAAACACTAATAATAACACTCTTATCCAACACCACAGCCATAACAATAAACCGTCTGTGAAAACGGCGCTCGCTGGAGCCGCTCAGAACGCAAGTGGCGTATGTCCTAACTCACTAATTCCCCAGGTAGCACAAAAAACTAGGACCAATATTGTTTTTGTCAATATTGGCCTTTATTGTCAAACAAAAGGACCTCTGACATATCGTCCAATATCGCCGATTGGCTTTGAATTTTGATCCTAATTTTAATTTCTCAACATTGTTTATCGAAAAAAGGGGAACAAATAACGCGTAATTTACAATGTTTTAAACCTTTTTTATTTCCAATGAAAACCATACAAAATGTGTCAAAAACATTATTGGATATTTGTCAGTAGCGGATTTCTAAATAGGCTAGCTAGGCTATAGCCTACGGCGGCAAATTTTAGTAGGCGGCAAATTTTCGACAGCAGAATTTTTTTCTGAAAAAAAAAGTAGAAGAGAAAGGAAACACTAAACATGAGCTCTGGAAAGAGGAATAACGTCCTTTCAGAAAAGCAATTAGTATGTGGTTTACAAGGAACTGTTCTCTTTGTTACCCAAAGGGTCTCAAAATGAGCCAAAACTACTTTAATAGGCAATTTACAAAAAAATTTCTGGGGAAGAACCCTCAAACCCCTCTCTCAAATTTAGATATCTGTTATATGGTGTTTTTCCCTTGAAAATTACGCCGCCTACAAGAAACTTTTCCCTTTTGGTGCTCTCTCCATAAATTTTGAAAAGTAGATAAACACAAGGGGGAATTTCCAAAATTTTTTTTCTGGGGGAGGACCTCCGGCCCCCGTTAGACGTTTTCCTCCAGAAAATTATGTAGTTTTCAAGGAACTATAAGGCTCTCAAAATGAGCTGAAACACTACTTTAAAGGCAAGTTTTCAACATTTTTCTGGGGGTGACCCCCAGACCTCCCTTTTTACTTCGAGCTCACATTGTACAAATGTAACATTTCGTGTCAAATAATACTCTTAAGTGATCTAACACTTCAGGTATAAATACACTCCGGACCTTAAGAAGAGGTTTAGTCAGACAGCCCCCCCCAAAAGTAAAATAAGAAGCCGAAAGTCAAGTCACGGCGTGTACCAAACTCACTTAATATCTTTGCCATCCCCCCAGTTGTGAATCCAGAAGGGGGGCTATGGGGCTGCAGCCCCCCCAGGAATAAGACATTCAAGTTTTGGTAATAGCAATAAAGCCAAGAAAAGAAATTTCAACACGTTGCGGACATTCGGTGGTGTTACCCAAAGGGTCTCAAATGAATCGGAACCCTACTTTTAAGGGTAAAAATTCCAAAATTTTTCTGGGGGAAGACTCCCAAACCCCCTCGAAATTTTGGAATCTAATATAAGTACGGTTTTTCCTTGAAACTTTAGGGTTTACAAGGAGTGATCCTCTTTGATGTAACCTAAAGTGTCTCAACATGAGTTAAAATGCCACTTTCAAAAATTCAAAAAAATTTTCTGGAATCCCCCTAGAAATTTTTCAATTCATAAATAATTTTTTTTCCTCAAAAATTCTGCCGCTTACAATGAGTGGTGCTCTTAGGGTGGAATCCAAAAGTCTTCAAAATGAGCTAAAACACTATTTTGAGGGGCAAATCTTCAAAATTTTTCTGGGGGACCCCCCATTTACTTCGAGTTGACATTTTTACACAATTTTGAAATTTAGTGCACCAAAATTAAAACCTTACGAAGTCATCTACCTATAACTTATCATTCCTAAGATTAGACCTCAGAAAAGATGTTGAGTAACCCCCTAAACAAAAATCTGGCTACGGCACTGGCAACCCCCCTCCCCCTTTCAGTTGCCTACATTAATATTTGAACAGCCCATATAATACCAATTAAGTTATTTATGAAACTCAGCCTCCCCCAGACAAAAATCCTGGATTTGCCACTGCCTCCCCCCAAACCAAAAAACTGAAATGACGCCCCTGTTTAGTTTTGTAAGTACAGTTATAGCATATAGGCGGCAAATTTTGGTTCAGCCTATAGGCGGCACATTTGGAAATCCGCCACTGATATTTGTGATGGGGGCAATATTGTTACAATACTTGATTAATGTCCTCTGTGTTACCTGAGTTTAGATAAGCATAAATTTCTAAATTCTTTTTTTCATTTAAAATGGTCAGGAACGGAACTTAGGGGGATTTGGGGATATCGGATATATCCTTACTGAAAAATCAGAAGTTTTTGTTTTGTAACCATAACCACTAGCGGATCCCCAAAATGAAAAGTTTAACTCTATGTAATGACATTTTATGCACCAAAATGAATTAAAACCCTGTTATTGTAAGGTAAAATTTTTTAAAAATTTCTGGGGGAAGCCCCCAGACCCCCTCGACACTTGTAACTCTGTTATTACAACTATATTTTACTAAGTTTGTCAAAACGCAAAAAATCTATATCCGAAATTCGGATGAGGCGTACCAAAACGAGTTGAAAAAGTGGGGTTTTTGACTTAAATTTCCAAAAATTATCTGGGGGAGGACCCCAGACCTCCCCTTTTGGTAGTTGGAACGGAATAATTCACTACCTTTTCCAGAAACATTAACAAGAAGTTACAATTGGATTATGAAAATTCTTAGCCCCCCCAAAACAAAATCCTGGATCCGCCACTGACCATAACCATAGAAAAGGCCAAATTTACCCTGTGTTCATGTTCCCCCCAAAAAATTGAAATATCAGCCTACGAAATTTTTCTGTCTAGCCTTTGTCATTGCATGATGTGATGGTGTAGACCAGGGGTTCTCAAACTTTTTATGTCGCGGAGCCCTTTTCAAGAGACAAATTATTCACGGAGCCCTTTTCCGAAATTAATTTTTCAAGGTATAAAAACAAATTACATAACACCCATTGCTTCTAGAAATAAAAGCATAATATAAATTTATTTCGGGAGTGGTCCAAAATTATTCCTCAGCCCCTCCCATGCATATTTAAGAGTTTAACGTAGCTTTTAAAAACATTTTTAGGTATATTTGCATCTAAGATAATTTATTTGTAAGAAATATTGTGACGAATTAAGATCCAAGTACAATAGAAGGGTCTGGGGGTCCTTCCTCCCCAGAAGCTTTTGTGAAATGTGATCCTTAAAAACAGTTTTTTAACTCGTTTTAGGTACATCATTGTCCAAATTTTAGACATTCATTTTTAGGTAGGATTTTAATTTTAACGAACTTATTATTAAAATTGACAATAATAAAAGTTTCAAGTACAATAGGGGGTTTTGGGGGTCCTCCCCCAAAAGAAATTCGGAAATTTGACCCTAAATAACATGGTTTTAACTTGTTTTGTTATACGTAGTCCGATTTTCCGGGGGAGAGGCAGGCCCCCCTCGCCCCTTTGATATACACCCCGGGATATATGTAATATTTTTTTACCGATTAAATTTTATCATTGGATACAATGTAAATCTTTATTTTAAATGTCTGAATATTTAAGCTATCACTTTTTAATCATTATGCAGGAGATGCATGAACAAAGGATTCATACGGAAATCTATACATCTGTAAATTTTGTTTTCCTAAAAGTTACTTCTTTTGAAATCGAGAGTTGTTTTGGGGGGCTGTTAGACCATACGTCAGAGGTACATATCGAAATTTATTTACACATGGGCCCAAAATCATTCCTTATCCCCTCCCATGCCATAGGATCAATGTTAGCTTTTTATACATTTTTGGCAGAATTTGCATCTTAAAGATCTTAATATAAGAAGCGTTTTGTGTAAGTTCCAAATGCTATAAAGGGGCGTTGGAAATTTGATTCTACTAAAAACAGGTTTTCCCTTGGTTTTGGTGAACTTTATAAAAAAGTGCTGAGTAATCAATCGGTGGAGGAAGGGGGTTCCTTGGTGTGCTACTATTCGGCGCGGCCGTTTCAGCGGCAGAAATAAAATGAAAGTAAATAGAACTCTAATATTTCTTCTAAAAATTAGAAGAAAAATTTGGTGCCGAAACGGAAACGGCGCCCAAACGGCCAGCGCCAAACCGTCCCATCCTGGGGGTGCATCCCCCAGAAAAGTTTTGGAAATTAGACCCTAAAAACCGGGTTTTAACTTGTTTTGTTAAACCAAAAAAGGCCTGAAAAAGGCAAAAACCAGCAGACCTTACAGAAAGTTATTTAAACATTTCAGAGAAAAGCAAATTAGAAATTATCAAAAAATGTATTTATTTCAAATTTCTTCGCGGAGCCCCTGGAAACGCTTGGCGGAGCCCTAAGGGCTCCGCGGAGCACAGTTTGAGAACCGCTGGTGTAGACCAAAGTTCTTAATAAAATATCTTTCTAAAGTCCTTCATCAAAGAAAACTCTCAGTTGAGCTTATTCTTTTGATGGACTTGGTCCATTGTCGTTCTCAACCGTTCACCTAACTGTCAGTTACGTTTACTACTCTTCCAAAACTGACCTTCCGAGAGATTATATAGGGAGCAAGCGTGTGTGTGAGGTTACGGCCAATTGTTTTCCGATCATAAATACGCGATGTGCGCTTCCGCTGACCATGCTTTGTCTGTGCAGGCGGAACGGAAATTTCATAAGAGGAAGAGTCAAGTCTGGAATGATTTGGTGGAGGGATTATGGAAATTTCAAGGTGGAGTTTTAGTTTATCGGAAGAATTCGGAATGAGAGGATGTTTTTCGAAAGATGATGGTGATGTTTTTTTTAAGTCGGAAGTGCTTGCAATATTTATTGAGCTTTGAGGTAGATAGAGGAGATTATTATGTGTAGTAAACGAAATACTTGATTTCTCAAGCATTTTTTTCTGCCTAGTTTTTTATTCAGTTTTTATAATACAATTCCAATGCTACTTTTTCATGGTGTTGAAAAAAAGTTAACGTTTTAATTAGTAAAATAGTTGTTTTTTAAATTGAGCTACGTTTGTGACCTTATCTCTTTCAGAATAAAATTAACTTTCTGATTCATTTAGTTAAGAAATTATTGAAAGTAAAAATATAAAGAAAAGTTAACGCTTTTGTTTAGCTTCACAGGACTAATATCCTTTAAAATGTTTTAGTAATATTCTAGCTAATTAATGTTGGGGAGATGAAGAAAACCACTATTATGTAAATTCTTCTTCCAATCTTTCGTGGCGGAGCTTAGCCCTATACTATATATTGTAACGCGCGTTATGAGAGGGAACTTCTTCGTTATGATTGTATTTGATCTTCATATGATTGGAGATTGTTTTAATTTCGACTACACTATTTATAAGTTAATAAATAGTTTATGCTTTTAAACTTCTGAGTGGTCTATTTATTAATTAACATTTTAAATATTTTCATTAAATCTACTTGGACTGTCAATCATTTGCGAACTTTATTTTTACGAAATATTTAATTTAACAATCTAGTACGTATTTGAATTGTTCTCACATCAACAACGTATACATATTCTTTAACAATCCATTTGAACTTACTCTATTTAACATTTTAAAAATATCACCGGTCAATATAGATTTCTTGGAGAGATCTAATCTTCCCCCGGAGTTTTCATTTCATAATTAATTGGTATTTTGTGGCATGATAACAACACCCTTGGAGACATGCCAAAATCACTGATGGGGATTCTGTAATGCACCTTTCGTACTCAGGAACTTCACCTCTAATCCACATACTCTGAACTTCCCCTCCAAAATTTATCTTAGTCCACCTATCCCCTCAGGATATCCAGATTTTATAGTGGATTTGAATATTAAATTGCCCTCCCTTCCCTCTGACGAAGCCCTTTCAAAGTCAAGGGTAGAAAGGGGACGCCCACCAAAAAGAACGTTTTTCGTTCAGCCGCTGTCTTCTCTCGGGCCGTCTGACCCGGCCCTGTCTCGTCGTTGTCTGGAGCTCTCTGCAGGAAATGTCGCATGTGGAATGAATCGATACTTCTAAGTATCGAATACTTTTAAAAACCGAATACATTTTTAAATTAACACCTTTTGTGAATTTGATATTCAAATTCGACTATTTTGAAGGGTCATTAACAAATAACGTCACAATTATATCGGTGATTTTAACCACATCACACTGAGAGAAATGACAGTTTCAAATTTGAGTAAGTGGATGTTTTCATTTTGATATCTTTTGTTTCAAACATGACGACCCAATGCTTTCAATTCTGAAACACCAGACATTCTCAGTTTCAAACAATTCAATAGTCACCACTCAAATTACAGTTATTTTTAACTTATGTTTGAAAATTGGAAACATGTGGTGTTATTTCTGAATGGTCCCCTACTACACGGTAACAAACTTTCAGGTGTGTTATATGTTACCCCTCTCCATATGTCACAAGTTGTCACATTTCAGTGAATCTCCTCCCGTTGTGATGACATAATTCTGAAACTGAAATAAAATTAAATGTTAACATTCATTATTTTAAATTATACTTTACTTTTATTTGCTATAAAAGGAGTCACAATTCTACGTATACCTACCACCGAATAATTTTATTACTATCTCTAATATTACAGTCTTAAACTCTAAATGAATTTGAAAAATCAATACTGATGGGTCATGAAGATATTTATAAAATAATGAATATTAAGGATCATTTTATAAAATATTAATGTTTAATGTTTATGTATTCAATATTTTTTATTTTAAAAAATTATTATCATTACATGAAAAAGTTCTTAATGATTTTTTTCTAAAATCAATTAAACCCTAAGACCTTCTGATGTTTTTTTATTATTACTTTCTAACGTTGAAAGCTATGGTATCGTATTTTTACTGGAATGGTATAATACAATTATATAAGCATACTTATATTTGCATAAAATATTTTTACATAGTTTTGGTATGGAGTATTCGATACCTAAAAGTACACAATACAATACTAAAAGATCGATACTCCAATGTATCGATCTTGCTCTTTATTATACGAATATGGTTATGGTTACTGCAGCCATTTGGATATGATGAACAAGTAAATATATTAACGAGAGTAAATAAACTTGACACACTTTTCGGGAGAAAGCGGCTAGTGGGGAAATAATGGAGTTTTCTGCGTATATTTTTTTTATCTATGTCACTGCTTTTTGCTTGGATTCTGTTTAGGGGATGTGATGTATTCGATGACATTAACTTTTTTAAGAATGGTAAATGAAACACAAACAATGGTGCGTGTCATGGGGATTATTGTATTGTTATTGTATTGTTATTGTATTATATAATGGTGATGTTGTATAGGAAGCGTGCAACTTTAATTACAGTGGTTAGTTGAATTAACAAA
Source organism: Tetragnatha versicolor (assembly GCA_024610705.1). NCBI lineage: Eukaryota > Metazoa > Arthropoda > Arachnida > Araneae > Tetragnathidae > Tetragnatha > Tetragnatha versicolor. Next base: position 4,514,406 of record JANDEH010000020.1, read on the forward strand.
TGCTTTTTAGTGTTTACAAAAACTATTTCTTTAATGCAATATTCTTTTCTCAAAGATATTTTTTTAAATCCTCGACAAGTAAAGCAAAAAATAAATTTTATTATAGAAAATTGGGACTGGTTCAACTGCGTAATTTGAAATTTCTAGCTGTTGAATACTTACTTGCAAAACTGTGTATATGTTCTAAACTACTACCATAGTTTTTCTGAAACTTTTGTAATTGTTTGATTGTTTCTTAAAAATAGAATACGTTCTGCTTTAGACAATCAATGATGTGTATGTATTTTTTGCAATTCTTTACGAGGAATCCAATATTTCATCCTAACCAACATCGTTCATGACCTTTAAACTTTAAAAACTTGAGCTCTTTTTTTCATAAGCGCGTCCATTTGAATGATTAATTTGGATTCTTAAACCTAAACTAAACAATTATATTCAAGTTAAAAATAAATCATTCAAAAATTTTCTTCTTACCATTTGCATTTCTAGTTATAATTTTAAAATATCTACCCCACTCAGTATATTAAAATTCTTTGCACTCGTTCGCAGTTAAAACTTTAACATTAGAAATATTAAGCTTTTTTCGTCATGAACCCAACCTTGGTCATACCTGTTTTACCTTGCGATTACCTATGCAAAACAAGACGATACGATGACCCATGAACACGCATCCTGTTTATGACGATGACGGTCTATTTTAAAACAGATTTCCTTATTTTAACGTCACTCATAGATAAGAAAGTTGATTTTTTTACTATAATTTACATCCCACATTTGAGCTGCTTAGAATGGCAGTGGGCTAAGTCCACAGAAAGTAATTGAGAATTTTCTGTAATGGCATCTGCGTTGTTCTTAATGGAGAGAACATTTGTGAGGCGGATCTCACAGGCCAATTATTGAGCTTATGACAACTACCTCCATGTGAAATAAAGGATAAACATAAAGTGAAACGCAAATTACTGCTTATTTTAAATTTCTTATTTTGGACTTAGGCCAGTATCATTCTGAGCAGATCTTTGGTCATTTTAGACGTGGGCAGAAAATTGTGTACACAGTTAGGAAAGTTGTTTCAGCTGGTACGAAAACTATTAATGATCTTATTTTTTATATTAAAGAAAACACCCCTTGGTTAATCGGTGAGGAAATTTTTATGTACTCAAAATACATGTTGATAATCTTTTAAAGCTTTTCGATAAGCTAGCTGTCTATCGATTGATAAATCTTCTGAAATGTTTTTTGGGGATTTCAAACATTAACTCCATCTAAAAGGTTACTCCAAATTTTTCCTGTAAACAACATTCATTTTATGTTTAGTAACTTTCTAAGGTTAGTAGGTATATGCATTTTAGATTTTGGTTTAGTTATTGTTTTACGGCGCATGAATCAAATATGATCATAATGTGCCATATTTTTGAGATTTTAGATTTTGAATTACTTAAACAATTTAAAATTTTACTTGATTTTTAAAATTAATTCCTTATTTAATTTTCTTTATTTCTTAATCCTAAAGGGATGGGATTACACTTTTCATCATAACTAGAATAGTTCTTGATAACACTGAGATAATTCCTCTCTTTGGTTATAATATTTCTCTTCATTTTTCTCTCTTCGTTGGGATAGATGCTGAAATGAATACTAAGGTTATGTAATAAAAGTATATAGACTTTAAATTTTCATCACTAAAGAGAAGAATACTTGAACAGTAATACTCGTTGAATTTTGCCTCCAATCCCCCCATATTATGTTTATAATTCCCCTTTTAATAGAAAAAATATAAAAGTCGCATTTTTAAGGAGTTTTAATATTGAATTCCACTTACAAATCAATCTTAAGGTAATTTTACAAGGCTGTAGATCAGTGGTTCCCAAAGTGAGTTCCGTGGAACCCTGGGGTTCCACGAAAACATTTAGGGGTTCCATGTGAAAAACTTGATTTCATTAAAAAAATTAAAAAGGTGTAAAAAATTAAGAATGGACAGTGCCGCCCCCCTTTTTGGACCCCAAAAGGTTCTCAAAATGAGTTAAAACCCTACTTTTACCAGTCGAATTTCAAAAATTTTTCTGGGGGAGGACCCCCCATAGCCCCCAGTGGCACCACAAGGGGATCTTGCGTGATACGTTTTGGAAAATCCCCAGTATTTTGGACATTTTTTGTCAAAATTAAGATAAAGGTAATGGTCCAGAAAAGTCTCCCCTTGGACCCAAACAGCTTCTCAAAATAAGTTAAACTCTACTTTTACAAGTCAAATTTCAAAATTTTTCTGGGGGAGGACACCCATAGCTCCCAGCGGCACCACAAGGGGATCTTGCGTAATACTTTTAAAAATCCCCAAGAATTTGACATTTTTCCAAAAGGTAAAGGTGATTGTCTGGAAAAGTGCTCCCCCTTGGACCCGCGCCTGGTTTCATTTAATATCAGATATTAAATTTTGAAAGGTCGTTGATTAAAAGATAATCAGGGTTCCGCGATCGTTGGCAACAAATTTGGGGGTTCCACGACCAAAATAGTTTGAGGACACTGCTATAGATTATTCGTTTTAATTTTTTATTGATATTTTTTAACAATTTCATAAAAAAGTTTATCTAGATTTGCTCTTCCAGTTTACACATATCTTTATTATATTTACAGGGATTATGGTAAAGATAGAATGTATTTATTTCTATTCCTTTCCCAAAGTCTCTCAATTTGCAACTTCCAAACATTTCTTTGCACTACAAATTCGACTCTCAAGTAAACTAAGATTCTTTTGAAACAATCCCCTTACATCTTGAATAAGCACGTTCCGACAGTCATCCCCTCATACACGTGACAAGATGACAGCGCGTGAATCTATACCGCATCAAGTGCGTCTTAATGAGCCCTCCCTTCACAATGAAAAACGATTTAATCACATTAATCAATTTCATTTCACTTTCTTCAATGGGAATACTGCATAAACGAGCCTTTTTGAAGGCCGCTATAATCGTCGCAAATTAAATGCCCTCTGTCGCCAGTCTCAGACTAAAATCCCATCACTCTTCGCTTGAAACTTCATACAAAAGGACGGAGATTATCTTCAATTATACATCATGCATCGGCGTATTTAATGAAAATAATTTATGATTGTTAAAGGAAAGAATAGGGGATTTTTTATTTATATAAAATATAGTCTCTTCTTATGATGATTGATGACATTGATGTGCTTTTTTTATATGACACGCAATGGTATTTAACCGTTTTTGAAGCTTATACATGAAGGTTATTACTCTGAAACTTGAGTTGAATTGTAACCTTTGATTTGGGTCGTGTGAGTTGATTGCACTTTTTAAGTAATGAAGCAGTATTTCATTTCAAATTAAGGTTAAAAGTTGTGGAAAATTTTTTGTCGTAAACATGTTTAGAGTGTTAAGGGGGTTGGTGCACGTTTCTAAATCCCTATCTCCGTAATGTTAAAAAGAGGATGATTTTTAAGGTACATTTTTAAAAAATTACTTAATTTCCCAATTTTTTTCTGAGTATTTCCTGAACTGTATTACATACTTTAACATGAGCTTTTAAGGCTATTATGTCTGGTTATTTTTTAAAAAAAATATTATCTGAATGAACTTAGGTTTTTTCTCAAAAAGTCTGAAATTTCATGATGTTTTAGCAGTTTATCAGTTTAAAGGACTTTTTTGAGAAACCCGTGTGTTAAAGTATGTAACATAGCGTCATTGTACCAAGTTATAAGTTGTTTGCTATATTAGATTTTGAGAAAATGTTCCTTTTATCTCTCTATATTAAAAAAAAGTAACAGTGACCGCCGTCACCGCCGCCGCTGATTATGAAAATTTTATTTTTGAACACTTTGAACTATCACTATGCAAAAACTATTGGAATGAATATTATGAAATTTTGACCATTGGTAGACAAATGTATGAGGGTCATTTCAGTTTCCAAACCTAATTAATTAGATAGTTAGTTCTGGAGTTCTTTAATGTCAAAGTCGAAAATTATTTTTTTCGGCTGCGAGTTCGCCCCCAGAAAAATCTATTTACAGCAGAAACATGATTTTTTGCAGACACATACTCTTAGGTATGAAGTTTTGCACCTCGTTGCCCTTTTTTCGAATTTCCAATTATTTTTGGAGTAATTAAATTCTCAAGTTTCGAAATTTTTTACTCTTTTTCGGTTTTTTCGTTATAATAGAAAAACTAATCACAGTAGAAATATGATATTTTAAACACGCATACAACTATTTTTTATAGAAAGATTGGCGTTTCGTTTTTTAAAAATTCGAATTAGTTTTAGAATTATTAAGATACCAAGTTTCAATTTTTTCTTCTCTTTCTGGTCATTATAACTAGAGAAACAGGCGATTATTTTTAAGAGTCTGATTTCTTATTCCCTATGATTCACTAGATACACACGTGCATTTTATAACTTTAAAAGGTTTTTAATGGCATGTGTTTTTTCTCTAAGATGGTTGATGATATTTAGTAGACTTGCTGGATATTTTTGAAAACATTTCGGTTAAATTATTGGTAAACTAAAAAGGAATATTTTAGTAACAGTTTTATTTTCATATTTTTTTAGTAATGGTCCGCATTAAGTTATTGATAAGTTAGAGAGATAAAAGGTTTCGATTTTAAATGATCATGAACTAAGCAGAAAAGTTTCAGGTTTTACTGGATAGTTGAGATGAAACAAGCGAGCTCTGCTCGCTAAGATCGCGAAGCGATCTTCAAAGAACTGCGAAGCATTTCCGGAGGTTGGTGAGCGATAGCGAGCAGGGGGCAGAGCCCCCTAGTGGTAAAAAAATTCAGTTTTGAGAAAAATAGAAATTTAGTAAGAATCTTGCATATTAGTAGTACATTAATTATTTCCGTAAAAAATAATTAAAAATACTTCTAATCCGCGTAGAGTAATAATTTTGGTGTCGTATGAAGCGTAAAATGTAATACTTAACGAAAATGCAAAATTTGAAAAATGTGTTTTTTGGTCGAAAGTTGTGTTAAAAGAAGAGTTTGTGAACTTTTATGGCTTTATTCAAATGTCAATCATTTTTATGTTGAAGTTTGTGATTCAAATAAAATTTTATTAATCCATAGGTAGATTGAAAACCATGAAAGTGTGTATGTCTAAAGTAGAGATCATGCATTTTGTTCCAGTACATTAAAATAAAGCGCAAACTAAGAAATGAATTAATATAAACAGTTAAACCACTGCCGTTTTTCACTTTTCAAAGAATTTAAAGCTTTGAAAACTCATCTTTGCTAAGTTTCGCCACATTTAACCCATAAAAGCTAATTCCAAAGATAAACAAACATTTCAAAAGCATCAGTCGACATCATTTAAAATAGCCAACTTTTGCACTGGAAAGTTCATTTTCAAAAATAGACGGTTGAATACACAGAACCTTTGAATCTTGAATAAACAGAGGCAAAACCGCAAGAGGATCCTCTTTTTTTTCAATGTCACCGACGTCAAGCATTTTGTGACACCTACACCTGTGATAAGGTGACTTAAGTTCTTTTCAAAGCGTTCCCCACTTCCCTAGTTTGAATAATGAATGTGATTTGGGTTTGTGAAATTGGACTGGGAACAGGTTTCTTTTCGTGAAATTCGTTTGAGCTTGTTTTTGCTAAATTAAATTGGGATATTTCCACCTGTTTTGAAAAGCATGCTGGCCAAATTTTATCGTGTTGTTTTCCATAGTTTAGATAAATATCGTGGTAATCTATACAAAAAGCTATGATTTGTTTCATTAATATCTTTCGTTTATTATTTTGCGTTTAATAATATTTCACCTGAGATGTAAAAAAATTGTAGGGTTATGAAAAAACATGAACATGTATTGTTTTGTCTGGTCAAGATATTTTTGTTAGGCGTATTCCAATTCAAAAGACCCTAAATGATTTTTCATTTTTCAAACACGTCCTTTAAAACGCTGGATTTATGAATATTTAGTCATTCACTTCGGATGAGGTAATTTTTTTTACCATTTTTTAGTTCAATTAATTCCGGTTAAAAATAGGATGTCTAGTCTACTTTTTACTGTAACTGTACTTATACGGGGTGTTTCAAAAATCTGTTTCGCGCCCTTATTTGGAAACATCGCCTTGTAGGGTGATGGAAGTATGTTGTACTCTTAGCTAAGTGATGCTGAATCGTTTGAGATACTGGTTACAGCGCCCCTAGAGATGAAATTAGAAAGTTTAAAAGATTAACTAAAAAACAAATGGGTCTTGCGCCACTACAAGTCAACCAACCAACTAAAAAACAAAGATAATTTAGCAAAATCTTTAGATTTAAGTTTGTTTGCAACATCATAACTAATCCACAGCAAAACGGTTCATGAGGATCTAAATATTCGAGGTGATATAACCAAGATAAATGTCATTTTGGCCTCAAAAAAGAACAAAAGGTCTGTAAATTTCCCACATTGCTGCGCCAATTTTCTCTTGGGATTTTTTTAGCAATTTTTTTTCACCGAAAGTAAAATCCTATAACCTCTTCAGACCTGTAACCCAATTGAGAACCAGTAGTTAGCTTTTTTTATAGCATCTCACAAAGAGGATGTTTAATTATGTAGTATTTAATACTATGGTGTGAATTTGTGGTGTAAATAGGTGTAATAACGAAATTCAAATTGGCAATTACAGTGAATGACAATTCACTTCTTTTCTCTCGCGCATATTTATTCGAATGTTGTCTTAACCTGACCCTTTCGATGGGCGTTGTTCGCATTAAGAATCGCTCGCTGATGTTTTGTCTCGCGACACGAGGTGAGTGTTGCCACCCTTTTCCAGTAGTACTACCTGTACCCGACAAATGGGTATAGGTAGATTTCGAGAGAAAACTCTGAGTGCAACCATGATGACAGTGGAGGCTGCTTGGAAAATTAATTGTTATTTTTTCATTTATGGAAAGACATTTTTATACATATTTCATAGTATTTAATAATGAGAAAGGTTCAATTGGCATCCAAAAGATTTTAGAGGAGAGGGGATAAAAAAACTTCTTAAAGTATTGCGGGGGAGAGGGGGCACAGTAAATATCTTCAGAACATGCACTTCGTAATGTTATGTACGGATACTATAATTAAGATTAAAAATACATATAAACATTAATTTATTATGAATTAGCTAAATAAAATAAGATAAAACAGATAATTATTTTACAAATTTCTGAATCTGAAGATTCACTTGCTGTATTTCCAATGTGGACATAAGGTGTCCATAATAGGAACATAGCGTAGTTTTACTTAATCTTGGTAATAATTAAACAAAGAAAACATTTTAAAGCAATATACACAATAGCAAACGAAAATACGTTTTATCCGCTTTCCAAAACACTCCACTTTTTAATATTTAAAGTAATTTTACCATATCTAATAAGAATTAAAACTTAACCTGTAATTACGATCAGCGCACCATGAAAACACAAATTTCCTTCAAAATGGCGAACAGCGCGCTTTTTTGCACTTTCCAGACTAAAATATCTTTTAAACTGCTTTTCTTCAAGAACCTGTATGTAGTGCCAACTCTCGATCAAGCTTCTTACTTTTTAAGATATTAGGGGTGTCCATATTGAGAGCCCTGTCCATATTGATGGGTACAAGTACCTTATTATAAAAGTGCACTTTTTTCCAATGGCAGGTTACAGATTTAACAGAGTTCGGAGAGAGTTTAACCAACGGAGACATGCCCTAATTAGTACTTTCTTCGCGTTACTCAGTGGGCACCTGTGGACCGAAGCCACGGAGTTGAAGTACTGTTGCCCACATAAAAATATACAATAAATCTGCAAGCCTCTCCTTACATTCACAGAGTTTTAAAATGTTAGCTCTGATATTACAACTTAGCATTGAGTGACATTGAATAGAATTACTTAGGAAATTACTTGGTTGCCCCCTATTGTATGAGAATATCCGTGCAACCATGGGGATGGGGATATTTTTCCCTTTTGATATAGATCCTAGCAAAATGACCCCTTAAACCTCTAAAAAATTCCGTTAATGTTAACGGTATTCAAATTCTTTCAAAAACCTGCTCTGTGTTGCAGTAGCATCAGGACTACCCATATTTTATACCAAATATTGCTTTATTTTTATTCGAATAGCGAAATTGAAGACCCTTCTTTACACCAGGCGCGGCTCCAAGGGGGGGCACTTTCCAGCACGGGCATCCAGCACGGCTTCAAGGGGGGGCACTTTTCCAGAAAAGACCCCCTTATGGTACCATTGGGGGTATGGGGGTCCTCCCCCAGAAAAAAATTGAAATTTGATGTGTAAAAGTATGGTTTTAACACGTTTTGAGTATGAGGGGGGCACTTTTCAACACTATTGTCTTTACTTTTTGACCCAAAATGTCAAAATTTTGGGGATTTCCTAAAAATAATCACTGAATACCCCATTTTGATACTATTGGGGGGTATGGGGGTCATCCCCCATAAAAAAATTTTAAATTAGACCTGTAAAAGTTGGGTTTTTACTCATATTGGGAACCCTTTTGGGTCTCAAAGGGGGGCACTTTTCAGAGTGCCACCCCCTGGATCCGCCACTGCTTTACACACATCCTCTCAATGGAGGATCTCACAGCCTCAAAAGTTTTACATGGTAGCGCTGCTATCGCTCTATATATGTTTGGTACGAGCACCTCTAAAGAATTATCTTCCTATTCCACTCGTGATCTCATTTCACGTCACAAAACCAAGTATTCAACTGACTACGAAACAACCAGAAACCGACTATTCGTTTGGGAACTTCGTTGGAGACTTCGAATTCGACACTATCGGCGTTCCAAATCCACCAAACCCCATCCTCAAAAAAAACCTAACTTTTCACCCTGCCCATCTTTCTATTAAACTCCTCTAATCTAATAATCTTCTGAATGAAACCATCTCCACCCTCCAACGTCACTCCGCACGTGCAAACCAGCGTGTTCCGAAAAAAGAAGCAAAAACCGGCACGAACGGGCCGAGAAAAAGATTATCTCGCAGGTGTGTAATGGTCAATGAGAGAGCCCCAGATCTGTCCTCTCAACCCTTTGATCTGCCCACCACGGAGAACCCCTGCAGCCGATATATCTCATTACTTCAATTAGCCACAGCTGCAGCCGTAGGATGAGATAGATGTAGATGGAGCGTCGGTAAGTGACCATTTGGGCCAACATGATGACTGGACTTAATAAAAGAAATCTGTGACATATTGGAAGTCCCATATTAGAGGGTAGAAAACTACTTTATCCCAGAAAATAGGTAGGATAAAGGCGGGGCGGGCAGTTTTCTACATGAAAGAAAACAATATCGAATGAGATATTTGCATGAGTGAGGGATTTGCCTGATTTTATACTTCTTCGATACATCATGGTCTAAAATTCCCAAATTTATGATTTTTAAGTTCAAAAATGTGTTTTAAATAATTTAAAATTCAATTTTATTTTTGCCAAAACGTCAGAAAAGTCACGTGATCAGAAAACGGGCTTCTATTGGATGTGACCTCACAGCGCATGATTTGTGATTCGAAAGTGTTTTCGCGCCCAAAACCAAAAACGAAATTTCAAAAATTTATATCTCAGAAACTAGGCTACGAAAATACTTGATGTAAGCGTCATTCTTCATGGTTTTTTATCTACTAATTTAATAAAATTTAATCTCAAAACGTGAGAATACCTCATTCAATCAGTGAAAAAAGTCATCTAAGAGTTGTTTTTTAATTTGCGATGATTTTGAAGCGGTTTTGAAAGGAACTCTACTTTCAACTCTATTTTTCGGATGTTACGGGGTAAAATTCTGAGTGAACGCCTCAGCTTCACATAAATGTAATGTAAACTCATCAAATTAGATGTGAGCCCATTTCTGGTTCGTTTGAAAGCAATAAATGGAATAAAGTTGTTATGTTGTAGTGATTGAGGTGGTCAAAACCAAGTACCAAAACACATCAACCAAATATAAATGTTGTGTCAAAACAAGTGTTCTAAAGGTCCCGTTTGTTGTATCACACATGTGTGTTGACCCGAAGATGACTAAAATATTGTACCACGCTTATTTGGTTCATGCATGTTACTTTTTACGCTTTCTTAAAACTGCATTCAGCCCCTGGTTTCCTGAAAAGCTTTGAATATGAAGTATATCAGCAGGTATAAAAAATTTAAACAAAGCGATTTTATTTGGATACATCAACCCACCATTTACTCCTTAGGATGACCACTTTCATTTCAATGGAATCAAGTGCTCTACGCTCAAACTGTTGCATATTGCTTCTTCTGCTCTATGCCTCTCCCGGAGAAGGTGCAATTAGCAACAGCGGGCCCACACGTTTTCGGTCCCATCCTCTCTTCACGTGGCCGGCAGGAGCCTCCCCTCTTGCACGTGCTCTCTTCCTTCCTCTGATCCTTCCAGATCGCCGGGCAGCTTTCCTTCGCATCTTCTTTTTCTCATGACGTTCGTCGGAACGGGAGGATTTTTTTCTTGGTTCCATCATGGGTATGAAGCGTGATTTCCGAGAACAATGGAGTGCTGATAGCGAAGGGGTTCGGTCGAGGTGGGGTTCGGTGGAGATGTTATTCAGGATTCCGCTCTGCGATGAAGGGGCGATAGAATTGGGCTGAGTTTGTATTGGATGAGACGATGAGAGATTAATTTTACTTCAGATTCAAAAGGCTAAAAAGATACCATGTGGGGATACATAAGATTTTCTTTGTGGGATAGACGGATAGACCACAGAGTAAAGATCTTTCAGAGAGTCCAAGGGGCAGTTTTCATCTCTCGGGACGCAGCTGTCAATCAGAAGAAGGCGCCGCCAATCAGAAGAGGCGAAATGGCGAAAATGATTCCTGATTGGATATGGAACTTTAAATTTCATCGGCGCTGCTATTTTCCCTCCACTGACGATTTGAGTGACGAAAAAGAGTGGGAGAGAGGCAGTGACGTAGCAGGAGTGAAGTCTAGCTATTATTGGCTGTCTATTAGCTGGAAGGCGTTGCAAACTTTGCAACGCCCGTCTATATGGGAAAACTGATGCTTTAAAAAGTTGCCATTAGCGTCTATGGAGATAGACCCTCAGTTAAGCTCTATATACTCTGTGGGATAGACTTTCTTGAGGTGTGATCAACAGATGATATGGATTGGGTGGATAGGTGGATTTTCTAAGGAACTCGATGGGCAGATTTGCTTTCTGTCTGAAGGAGGGAGAATAGTAACTTTTTCTGAGATTCTATTGATGGTTCTACTGGTTTGTATGATGATATCGTGAATTTTGTGGTTTTTAAAGATAAAAAGATCTTACTTTTTCGCGTTTCGCTCTTTTTTTTAAATTCTGCTTGTAGATAAATTTTGTTGCTTTTTGTAGGTTGGATAAATTTGAGAAAAGAGTAGTAAAGTTTTAAGAAAAGTCAATTTTAATGGTTAGGACTTATTTTTGCTCGGTTGGAAAAGTGATTTTTCACCCATTTTAAATACTGTTGATGATTAAGTTAATGATTTGAAATGTTCAAGGTGTTGTACTCGTACTGAGATAGTGTAGGTTTACAGTACACAGTTGGAGTCTCAGTAATTTAAAATCCTTTCCAGGCTTGAAGGCCGTGGTCATCTTTTTGTCCACAGCTACGGTGGACATCGTCAGCTGGTAAAAAAAGCAAACAGATGCATTTTGCAAATATTTAAATTACATAACTTACATAACTGTTGACATAATTGTTGTAGTATACATTGCTACTCTCAATAGTCAAGATTCAGCGTCTATTTCTAATGCCCTGAAAATTGGAGTAAATAAAGCGACAAATTTATCATCTTGAACTTACTTTTACGATTTACTTCCGCATTTAACTGACAGTAGCCCGTGACACTTTTTATCCCACCATGGTTCCAAATTTAGCTGGTTTTAGTATAAAAATAACCTCAAACGTAATCAACCCGTCTAACTGGGGAGTAGCATGTATTCATCAAGTCTTCGAAACGACAAAATTTCATGTCAAGCACCGACCAAGACGCGAAACGGAGCCAAACAAACCTAATAACCCTCAAAACCAATAAATTTTCCAGCTTCCCTTTACTCTTAAGGGACTGTTAAAATATTACGTAAGTACCTATACTCTGTTCATTTAGAATTGGCGCCTGAGAAATAGTGCTTTCCCCCACGCTAGAAGCGTAACCATAGTTACGCTCTTTGTAAGGATAGTAGCTATGGTTTCCGATAGGTGGTGGGGGAAGGAAATATTTTCAGGCTCCAGTTCAAAATGAACAGAGTATAAAGGGGAGGGATTTGCTATTTGCTTATTTTTGCTGACAAGAAAGACATGAGTGATGCTTACGTAAGGCATTAAAAGCATCCTATTGCAACTCTGGTATACAAATATCATGTAACTTACAAAATTGATTATCTTAAAAAGTTCAATTGAAAATTTAATGCATTATTAATTAATAAATTAAGCATACATTTTTTTCAAACAAAACTAGTTTTTCATAAATTTTAAATACTAAAAATGAGATTCAGATCCTTAACTAAACTTCTGAACAATAAAAAATGGTGGTTATAGGAGAAGAGTTGCTGATGACGTAGTTATATAAGAGGGGTGTTAACAATTTGCTTACTTTTGCTGAAAACATGATTACGTAATATCTGAACGGCCCCCTAAAGGCCCTTTTAAGACACCCCATAAGTAGTAATAACAAAACTGATTCCCTCGCTTTTTGAAGCATTTCGCAACATTCTAAGAAAAGGCGATGTCAACCCTTCGCTCCCATTCCGAATCTATGTTTATACACTTCTCGAGAGGACACTCCCAGAAAGAGACTTAATCCTTTATGCTCCAAAATAAAGAACCGCTAAGAGAGAGAAAGTTCTTCTTGTTCCTTCTTCTCTTTTGGTTTCTCGGGACGAGAAGGGTCCTTTTGTCGTGTCGAGGGTTTAGGGTTGCGCGTGGAAGTGGGACAGCGAAGGATTTCGGGAGATTGATTGACAGTTTGATGGAAGTCGCCAAACCTGGGAGCATCATCTCTATCAATTGAAAGTTGAACTTGTGTCTTAAGGAGTATGAAATCCCTTCTTGTATATTGAGTGGGATCGATACGAATAGGTATCGATTATTGGATATCGAATACATTTTGGATATCATGAAATGATGGATGATTTTTGAGGAGTTAACAACTAATTAGGATTCTAAATAAGATATTCAGTTGTAGCTTAGGGAATTTTAAGTGCTTCAATAAATTACTTAAAAGAGATTATTCCTTTTTGGAGTGAGTTATTAACTCCGATTCCTAAAAAGAGTTCTATCGCCATTCGCTAAACTGAATTTTTAAAGTTTAAGTTCGAATTACCTTTTGAATGTGTTCCATTCACAATTCCGAAAGTTTACTTGTTTTTGTTTTCCCTGTGTTTTATTTATTTTATAAAATTTTAGTGTGTTCCTATTAATATTTCTGATGGTTTTTTCGTTAAAAAAGAATTCACCTTTATAATATAAATACTATTTTTAGTTCTTAAAAGTGCTAAAGAGTGCGGAAATTTAAGGAATCATTTAACTTAAGAACAATTTTTAATGTTTAAATATGTAGTTCCCATAACAATTTATCCAGTCAGGATTACTTATTTCTTTTTCTTAAGCACTACAACTAATTCCCGTTCTAAACTGTCATAGAAAGTTAAAACCTTATTGATCTATATTTCTATTTGATGGTATTATCTCCCACTATATAACTGCTTAATAGTCATTCAATTTTTGACTAACCGTTTTCTGTACATTCATCAGGAGTCTATTGCTTTGGATAGCATCGTCTTAAGTCACAATTTTTCTGCTGAAGATATAATCTATAAACTACACGTGAAATTCCATTATCATGGTTCTTCAATTCTTAATGTTAAGATTTAACCCCACAGTTTGACGTTTAAAATTTAACACGAAGGTTTCCACGGATTCGTGAAATTTAAATGCATTGTACTAGTATGATGCTTTCAGCATAATAATCGCTGATCTAGGCATTCTATTAACCATGATACTTTTTTTAACTCGGTATACTCTTCTTTTAATGCTACTTAGTTCACTGAAAATAGATGGTCTCAAATATACATTCCTCTGTCTTTATTGATCTTGCGTGCGTGCCAAAAGATATATTATTTCCATGCATCAAACTCCAGCAATAAAGACGAAATTGCAACCTTGATTTGGATTGATCACTTCTATATCATTGTTATTTTCATTGCCAGCGTCTTGGGAAACCCGCTCTATTTTGCAAGCTGAGTAAGATCGTCGATAATGACTTGTTGGTTTGGTAGTATGTGGAGTGGATACGAAAAATCCAGTCTGTCTAGTTCATAGGTTCCCAAACTTGTAGGGACCACCTCCCCCTTTTCAAGAAGAAAGTTTTTCCACCGCCCCCTTATAAGTTTTTGCCTCTAATTTGCTAATATTTTACAGAGTTTTATACAAATATCTGTAATAAGAATGTTTTATAACCAAACAAAATAAAAAATTTAAAAGCTAGTATACTATTGGACAATATTTAAAAGTTAAGTTTTTTATGCACATTAAAATTTAATTTGAAATAGTTAGGTAATAATTCTACCTTTTTAAAAGCTTTGATTTGAAAATAATTCTTTACCTAATTCTGAATGAACTGAAATATTTGTCTACGCCCAAAGAAAATTTGGTATATCCTACTGAAAATTTCCTGTATTCACCTTAAAAGTTATGACAATTATTGATATCTCAATCTATATATAAAAGGGGGTCTGAGGTCCTCCCTCAGGAAAATTTTTGAATTTTAATTAGTTAAAAAGCTATATTAAGCTTTTACCTGGATGTTTTAAATATTTTTACCCATAAAATTGACATTAAGCAATAGTTTAAACATAGTCAACGTCCCCTTTTACTCTAACAACGCCCCCCTATTTCCTTTTAACTCATCACCGCCCCCTTAGAATTCTTCAACTCCCCCACGGGGCGGTACCGCCCACTTTGAGAACCACTGGTCTAGTGCGTATTGCCTTTTAAGGGGAATGAATGTTTTATTCATCCCATTCACTAACCTACCCATCGAAGTGCGTCAACTGACGTCATTGCTAGGATTTTTTGTTGTTGTTGTTTCCAAAACTTGAAATTTTAATTGGTGCTGGTTTGGTCACTTGAGATTTTTAGAGGATAGCAACAGATGAGGCTGTGGTTACGGGTTGCTTTTGAATTCACCCGAAAATAGAAAATATTTCATTACCTCCAATTTTTTTCTTCTTCATCTTCTTTTTCTTATCTAGCTATATCTTTCCCATAATTCCCAAAAATTTTCATCTGTAGCTCTCTCCCTTCTTCTCTATACAACTCTCTACTCTAAAACTTTTTATCGGTTTTCTATCTTCTCTAACTCTCTGTAATCTCTTTTCAGCTCTCCCATACGTTCTCCTCTAAGTTACTCTCTTTATCATCTTATTTCTGCAAAAGAAAATTTTCATCTGTAGCTCTCTCCCTTCTTCTCTATACAACTCTCTACTCTAAAACTTTTTATCGGTTTTCTATCTTCTCTAACTCTCTGTAATCTCTTTTCAACTCTCCCATACGTTCTCCTCTAAGTTACTCTCTTTATCATCTTATTTCTGTAAAATAAAATTTTCATCTGTAGCTCTCTCCCTTCTTCTCTATACAACTCTCTACTCTAAAACTTTTTATCGGTTTTCTATCTTCTCTAACTCTCTGTAATCTCTTTTCAACTCTCCCATACGTTCTCCTCTAAGTTACTCTCTTTATCATCTTATTTCTGTAAAATAAAATTTTCATCTGTAGCTCTCTCCCTTCTTCTCTATACAACTATCTACTCTAAAACTTTTTATCCGTTTTCTATCTTCTCTAACTCTCTGTAATCTCTTTTCAACTCTCCCATACGTTCTCCTCTAAGTTACTCTCTTTATCATCTTATTTCTGCATCTCTTATTTCCTTATTCTTTTCCGTCCTCTCTCCTTTAACTCTCTATCACATCTCTCTCCTCTGAATAACTCTCTCCTTTCTTCTCCTCTCTGATTAATCTCTATAACGCTTCTATTTTTATAAAAATTTCTCTCTATTTTTTCTTCACTTATCTTCTCTCTCCTCTTTATCATCCTCAACATTCACTCTTTTAAAAATTGATATACAAGGATATTAATGAAAAGTTGGAAAATAAATCATTTGAACAGCTTTCTAAATAATAATAAGTATAATCATCACTTTTATGTATATTTCAACTTCAAAGTATTTAAATACAATACTTCTTTGAGTATTACCCATTTTCCAAGCATTTTCATGCATAGAACACGCAAGAATATTCAAATCCTTTCATCAGTGCCGCTAGATATCTATTTTTGATCTAAAATGCACTTTTAATCGTACCTAAAACTTAAGTACCTAAAATCCATCTTTACTTTATATACTATAGATTTTTTAAAGTCTTAGCAATGTTCCATTTGAAATTTCCTTTTCAAATGATACTAAACTAAACTGGAAATAACAAAATAACTAGTATCACTTTCAAAATTTTAGAGTTTATTTTTCTTAATGTAAAAGATCATTAGGAGCACTTATGGAAATCTTAATAGTTGGGAATGTTTTATTTATGTTGAGTGTAACCCTGGTTACCTACTTAGTTTGTGCCTGTTTTTGCGTAACCCTAATGGCTTATTTATAATAAATAGGTGGCGAGATAGGGTGGCCTTAGGGGTATTATTTTCTTGCACTCTAAATGTTTAGGAAAGAGTAGATTATCTTTGTTTGGTATAGAATCTTCTATTGATGTTCTAAGGAAATGTATCCTGATAATACATTATTATCTGATGATCCTTAAAATTCCCCTTTTAATGATCCTTAAAAATTATTAAAAATTTGAAATGCTAATTTTTTTAAGAATCATAACTTTAAAACTGTAGTCCGGCAAGATGCATTACGAGATAGCAATTTTTGTTATTAATATTCTTTAATTTGAAGGGATCATTTCGGTGGGTAGTGGACAATAAGGTGGTGTAAACTCAAACTATCAAGCGTTGGTCACCACTTTTTCAGTTATAGTCGGCTAGACTAGTACTTGCCCTCCGCTCTCTCTTGCGTTGCCTTCCTATGCCGTGCTGATGAGTCTTAACTAGGACAAAACCGGTCCATGTCTGGAAGCGATGCTTGATAGTTGGATTTTACACTTATTCTTTAATATATTTCACTTTCTAAATGAAAAATAATATAAATTTCTAAACTGAAAATTTGACAATATTGTTTGAAATTTTTCAAGTTTAAAACTGACTTTGTCAGTTTCAGTAATTTTTTTACAAAAAGTTTACTACATAAAATATTTTGCTCGAATATATGTGTTTCTAAATTTTGGGAAATCTAAATATTGCTATACGTTATAGAAAATTAAATTATAAAAAACGCTACTTCAAAGCTAAATTTTTTTAGTTATCACGCAAGTAGCTGTATATTACTATTTTGGTTTATCGAAGTTCCATGCATGCAAATATTTCTCACAGACATTAAAAAAATATTAACCTTTCTCATTATATAAGAAAAATTTTAAATAAGTCATATCATATGTAGCACTCTCAGAATCTTTGAAGTTATATAACCGTATAACAATAATATTATTTCATGTATAGGGAACGTATTTTTTTATTCAAAGCTGATCGGGGGATCAGACAGAACAGAACAGAGATAATATTATTTGATATCACATTACTTCAAACATTTAATTAATTTGCTGATTAAATTAAGTATCCCACGAAAACTAAAGTAAAGTCGTATGATATTGTGAAAATACTCTAAATTGACATTGAGTTAAAGTTGAAGTTTAGATTCTTAAATTTTTAAAACCATAATTAAAGCACGTTTTTTTTCATCATAATACCACTTCTTATTCTCAACTATATCTTAAGTCTATGAAATGCTATTAATGACCCCAAATCATAATTACTACCATCGCCAGAAATTTCCAGTTAAACGCTTATAAAACGGGAAAACTGAAACAGCACGAAATTCGAACGGCCTTAATAACGGTCCTTAAGAGTTCTCTTCTAAACAAAAACCACCTTTTGTTCTGTCTGGCAGAGAAAAGGACTTCCAGACGTTCCGTGCCCTGTGTCCGGTCGAACCATGACCCACTTTTTTCCGCGCCGAATTTCGTCCTCATGAATTTTGCATGCCAATTTATTTAATTGGCCAAATGTGGGGCATTCGAGGAATCGATTAATCTTAATCGTTCTTTTTCCCGGGATCGCTGAAAGGGAAAGGGATGACCTCGAAATGGAAAATTTCCTGGAATTATACTTTACCTGGAGAACCCCCCACACTAAATTACTTGAACCCGTTACATACCTAATTCGTCGACACATTGTCTGCTACTCATTAATTTGGTTGTTGGTTTCTAAAAATTTATTATTTTCTTACTTTATTTTTCTTGTGTATTTATTTTCTAAAAAAATTAATCAATAACTAACACCTTATAAAAAACATTTTTTTAGGAAAAAAACCTGAATTCTGACAAAGAAGAAAACTGTAACAACTCTATTTTAAATAAAATTTTAACTCTGGATATTTTTCTACAGCATAAAATTTCTGTTCTTAACGGTGGTTTGCGTTTATTTGTTTTCATTTCTTCTTAAGTTTCTTTTTTAGTTAACGTATTCAATTTTAAAGAACATAAGCAAGATCATTTTTAAATATCAGTTTATAGGATTAAATTACTATTTTGGATACTTAAAATGTAAAACAGATC
Source organism: Tetragnatha versicolor (assembly GCA_024610705.1). NCBI lineage: Eukaryota > Metazoa > Arthropoda > Arachnida > Araneae > Tetragnathidae > Tetragnatha > Tetragnatha versicolor. The sequence continues at coordinate 4,533,088 of JANDEH010000020.1, forward strand.
GATTGAATACAATGTAAACCAATTTCGAAAAAACAACAGCATGAAAAGATAAATTAAGTAGAAAATGTCGTTTAATAAATAAAAATCTAAATCTAATCGTCTAGATTTTTGCGATATTGGAATTTTCACATCTAACATTAAATCAAGGTTTTTCACACAGATATCCCTACTCATCAGTTAATTTCATTTTATTCCTATTAAAACTCGTATGAAATTATAACGTAGAAAATTTAAATGATATTTAAGAATCCTCAACAGTCAGTCTGCCCGATGAATTGTTATTAAGCCATCGAACAGTCCTTTATAGCTAACTGTCTTAAGAAAATAACGATGATTCGATTTCCGTTTTCGTCCACTAATGTGCTTTTTAGTTGTGGCTTTCCTGCCTTTTGGCAACGCTGAAGGAAGAACAGTTTTACGGGAAAGCTGTATTTCGGGAAAAATGGATTTGCAGTTACTGCGGTTAAATTTTGAAGTGAAATTGATACATAATCGGATAACCTCGTAAAATCGGAGATAGGATGGATACTGTATCATAGATTGGCGGGTGTGTAAAACGCCAAAACGATATTTTAATTCAATTCCACTGGGAACACCAGTAATAATCCTGCAGTGAAGCTTTTTGGTTTGATTTGACACCTGAAAACTTTTCTTCACATCTTAAAAGTAACAAAACAGTTCTCTCTTTCTCGTGGTTTGGCAGTTGGAACAAAAAATTAGTCTCCCTGTGAGGGATTGAAACACCTGCTGTTTAGCTCACTAAACCCCCCCACCTGTCAACCAAGAAAAAGGTGTTAGGCGAGGAAACTAATCTAGCTCACTTATATTGAATTTATCCCGACTCCGATTATACGAGGTTATCCGTTGATGCCAGCGATCACTCAATTTTGCCGAATAATGTCCTGATGCACCACCAAATGGCAATTTTCACTAGGAGGTGACATCCAAAATCATCAATCTTCCCTTCACCCTTTTCATCATCAAACTCAACCCTCCCAAAGAACCAACTGTTACCGAAACCACTCGACAATAATATAAAGGTAACGGATCCTAAGAATAGAGGACATTCATAATTGAATTTGAAGCAGGCCTGGGAACAGCCACCTTTCATTCTCAGCGCACTGACTCTCTCTCCTGGCACTGCTATGGGTTCATCCTTCAAGGGAGACCCTGGCATCCGCTCGCTCAAATCCGGACAAGAATTAATGAGGGGAAGAAAAAAATTGGGAGGTTTCAGATGTCACTTAAAAACCCTTACAATGCGCCTCGTGCTTCGATGGTGATTGACATTTCTGCTTGGAGAGTGTGTGGTTTGATTGTAGGGTGACTGTATCTGTACCGGCTTGTTGTAAGAGGTAAAGTAATTGTCTGAGAAAGACCCTCTACAAAAATCCTTTGCAACTCTGATGTCATAAATATGAGGTCATCTGTAGTTTTATTATCTTGGATCTTATCTTATGTTCTAGAAACTTTAAAACTAGAAAAAATGTCTTTAAGAAGTTTTTGCAATGACGTATTACACGTAATTTTTCGAGAAGCAAGGTGTGTAAAAATAGCTTTTAAAAATGTTGTTGAGATGGATTCAAGAATGGACCACGTAAAAAATTAACAAATTTTGGCAATAAGTTAAATGTGTTCTTTCTTGTTACTTACTTTCAGAGATGAAAATGTTAAAATGTTCCCGAGGCATCACTAAATTTTAATATCTTTATATCATGTACTAACGCAATAATTACAAACTAACCATTTTATTATGTATTTCAAAAAAATTTCATTTGACGCATACTTAAGTCTTTTGATTTTTTACCCTTTCAGTCGCAGAATGCCCGAGATAGTTATTGAATTCCATAGAAAAAAATTGTGGATGCTAGGATTGAAATGGATAAGGAATAAAATTATAAAAAAATGTTTCCATCTTAAAATGTACATTGTAGTAGATATTTCATAACATTAATTAGAAGCGAATTCATTCTCGTATTTTAAGACTGACAAGTTTTCCTCAACCCGAATTAATTAACGTGAAAAGCCTTTCAAAAGACCTTGTTTGAAATTTTCCCCGACTAATTTCTCAACACTTCTTTGAATAAACTCCCCGTTGCCAAACTGTGACTTATAATAATAATAAAATCGAGGAAAAAGAAAGAAAACCAGTCCTTGAGCTCTAAACTCTTACAAAATCCCTGCAAAAGCCAGAAAGAGTTACTCGACTGTTTGATCGATGTGAACTCGTCTGTCCGCAAAATTAAAACATCGGTTCCGTTTGGAGCTTCAAGACACCCCCTTTTTCGAATGATTGCCTACGACGTTGGGCGATATCCAAGCTGGAAATAAATGGCGGGAAAAAAGAAAAATGGAGAACGGATTGTTGTTAGTGACTTCATCTCGACTTCTTCTTCTTGTTCTCGAATGTGTCACGCCGGAGCACGATAATAGAACTGCCACCTGCACTATCTTGACAGACATCTGGCAACGTGATAGACTGCCTGGTTCTTTCCATAGAGGTTTTATACTCTGGAAGAGCATTTTGATTATCTGTTAAAATTGTAAACAAGTGCGGTTATCGTCTCAGACCATTCAGATAGTATCAAGATACAAATAATAGTCGTGTATTTTCCAATTCTACCTCTTAAGATTTCTACCTCTTCTAAAAGACCAATTAGAATTAGAGCGTTTGCAGGAAGGCTGGTAATCCTGTATGTTGAATAACAGTGGCGAATCCAGGATTTTTGTCTGGGGGGGGCTGAGTTTCACAAATAACTTAATTTCTATTACGGGCTGTTCAAATATTAATGTAACTGAAAGGGAGAGGGGGTCTCCAGTGCAGTAGCCAGATTTTTGTTTAGGGGGTTACTCAACATCTTTCTGAGGCCTAATCTTAGGAATACTAAGTTTTAGGTGAGATGAATTTGTAAGGTTTTAATTTTGGTACACTAAGTTTCGAAATTGTGTAAAAATTTCAACTTTAAAAGGGGGGTCTGGGGGTCCTCCCCCAGCAAATTTTTGAAAATTTGCCCCTCAAAATAGTGTTTTAGCTCAGTGGTCTCCAACCCCCGGTCCGCGGACCGGTGCCGGTCCGTTGATCAAATGGTATCGGGCCGCGGGCAGACCATTTCATTGAAAATGAATTTAAATTCCTAGGTTTATACTCCAAATTAATGAATGAAATTAATAATAAATCACTTTATATTTATTTTTTGGTGTAACTGTATTTTATTTGGAAAGCATGTTCAAATATAATTAAATTAAAATTAATAAATCAAAATAATCTATAATGTAAACAATCAACGCCCACCCCAGCGGGCCGTGGTAAAATTATTAAACGTTGACCGGTCCGTGGTGGTAAAAAGGTTGGGGACCACTGTTTTAGCTCATTTTGAAGCCTTTTAGATTCCACCCAAAGAGCACCACTTATTGTAAGCGGCAGAATTTTCAAGGAAAAAAATTTATAGTATTATGAATTGGAAAATTTCTAGGGGGTTTAGGGGTTCCTATTCCAGAAAATTTTTTGAATTTTGCCCCTAAAAGTGGCATTTTAACTCATGTTGAGACACTTTAGGTTACATCAAGGAGGACCACTTCTTGAAAATCCCTAAAGTTTCAAGGAAAAACCGAACTTATTAGATTCCAAATTTCGAGGGGTTTGGGGGTCTTCCCCCAGAAAAATTTTGGATTTTTTACCCTTAAAAGTAGGGTTCTGATTCATTTTGAGACCCTTTGGGTAACAAACCGAATGTCCGCAATGTGTGAATTTTTTTTGGCTTTATTGCTATTACCAAAACTTGAATGTCTTATTCCTGGGGGGGGCTGCAGCCCCACAGCCCCCCCTACTGGATTCGCCACTGTTGAATAAGAGTTTTCTATTACATCTCTTACGAAGTGGAATACGAAGAGCGGGCATGTTATTTGAAAACATTCAGGAAACCAGCCAGTTAATCGAAAAATGGCTCAAATTGAATTTGGAGGGATATTGCATAATGCTGTGACTATTTTCACTGACAGTTTCCTCATGACAACAAAATAAATGCAGTGGAATCTCCTAACTTTCTAAACCACGATGTTTTAAACCATCGCACATAAAAAACAATTTTGACTGTGAAGATAATTTTTTCTCCCATGTTTTTTCCTCGTGTAGAATATTATAGATCCCTTTAGGGGGGCAGAAAGAAAGAGCGATTGAGAGGAAAATAAATTCATAAAGATGAGAAGAAGGGAAATAAATAGAGTATATAGCGAGAGAGATAGTTTAAGAGGAAATGGAAAAATCGAGATGATACAGAGATAAATAAAGGAGTGAGTGAAAGAGAGAGGAGATATAATAAAAGAGAATGAAGAATAGGGTGTATCGAAAAAACTTTTTTTCGATTTTGATGACGCATTAGTGCGGAAAAGTTGTCTAAAGTGCCAGAGAGTACCTGTGATTTTTTTCAGAATTTTTGGATAATTTCTTAAGGTGCCACATTGGCCCTGAAGTTCCCCATGTTAATCCTATGAGGCGCGCAGCCAAAAAGGCCGAAAATCGGTTTTTCGCGCCTCATTTCTACCCTAATCACACGACGAATGTCTTGTCTCGAGTTATGGACTCTATATGATGTATGCTACCCGACAAAACTTGAATAATAACTTAAATCTTTATATTATGTTGATTGTGGGCTCTGTTTTGAACTAGGAAATACGCGATTTTCGACGAAATTTGAGCATACAAAAAAACGTAATATAGATATTTAGGCTATTATTCAAGTTTTGTCAGGTAGCAAACATCCTATAGAGTCCATAACTCGAGACAGACATTCCTCGGTTGATTAGGGCAGAAATGAGGGACGAAAAACGAATTTTCGGCCTTTTTGGCTGCGAGCCTCATAGGATTAACATGGGGAACTTCAGGGCCAATGTGGCACCTTAAGAAATTATCCAAAAATTCTGAAAAAATTCACAGGTACTCTCTGGCACCTTAGACAACTTTTCCGCACTAATGCGTCATCAAAATCGAAAAAAAGTTTTTTTCGATACACCCTAATAAAGAAAGATAAGGTGAGAGAGAAAAAGAAAGACAAACTCCAGAATCTACCCGTCATCGTCAATGGGATCCCCATGCCATGTTTACTGATTTCCCTTAGCAACTCCCCATGTTGGATCACCATGCCCAAGCTCAGTCTGTATCTGATACCTCTATGCTGTTCTACCGCCTCCGCAACCTTGCTCTCTGGAGATTGGTATCAAATTTTTTAAACCCGTTCGTAGTTTTAAAATGCGAGCGATATTTGGCTCGTCGTAAGGGTTATTTAGTTAGATGGATTCCCCAGCCGTGAAATGTGAAGGCTCGTTTCCGACCTTAAATAATGGTGGGGTCTTATCAGTTCTTGGAAATAAAATCCTATTCATCAACGAAGAACACTCGAATTTCCGAGTTCATTGTCACCAGCGAAAAATATGCGACCGCACCTTGTCCAAATACTATTTTAAAATCTGTGTCAACGAGAGGGGTCAGTTACCCAGGTGACTAAAATTTAGAATTCACTTTAACGCCTCCTTTCTGTCACAGAAGGTTACTTTCGAGATCAATCAGTGGGAAGCATCTTTTTAAATTTAGCTTTTAAGACAATGTGAAAAAGTGTTTTAAAAAATATATTGGTGACAAGCTGGTCAGTAACTAATTAATAAAGTCAGTCCCTTAGATCAGCGTTTCTCAACCGGGGTTCCGCGGAACCCTGGGGTTCCGCGAGGCTTCCTCAAGGGTTCCGCGAGGGATCCGAAAATCCCTTTTTTTTTTCGTACATTTTAGGATAACCCTAAATAAATTAAGGAACAGCCAGCCAAATGCGAGCCAGTGTTTTTCCGTTGAACATTTTCGTCTGCTTCCGTAGCCTTTCGGTGTTCTAAAGATAAGACACAGAAGATAAACACTAGCTTGAATGGGAATTTCAAAATAAATTTCTGAGGGAGGACCCCTAGCCCCCCTTAAAATTTTGATGTTAATTACATTTCCCCCTTGAAAATTCTGTGTTTTACAAGGAACTGTTCTTTTCAAATGAAACTCAAGGGGTCTTAAAATACGCTGAAATTCTACTTTAAGTGGCAAATTTCGAAACATTTTCAAGGGAGAACTCCGAAATTCTCTCAAAAATTTTGACGCCTGTTATACAGTGTTTTTCCATTGAACATTCTGCTGTCTCAAGAAGCTTTTCTCCTTGGGTGTTTTACAAAAAGTTTGAAATGTAGATAAAACACTAGTTTAAAGGAGAATTTTCAAAATAAATTCTGAGGGAGGACAAAACAGCAAGAATAATATTGTATCATGGCAGTGGCGTATATAAGGGGGGGCCGAGGGGGCCCTCCCTCCCCCGAAATTTGGACTAGGCATACCAAAACACGTTAAAACCCTGCTATTTAGGGTCAAATTTTAAAAAATTTTCTGGGGGAGGACCCCCAAACCCCCCTTTAGTACATGAAGTTGTATTATTTTTTATTATGCAACTTTATTAATCCCAATGATTATGGTATTAAGTTCTCTTTAATGCAAATGTCACCTAAAAATGCATTAAAAAGCTACGTTAAACCTATTTTAAATATGTATTGGAGGGGTTGAGTAATATTTTTGTAGCCCCTCCTGAAAAAAATTTCTATATACGCCAATGTTGCATGGACACTAGGGTTCCCCGGAACTTGGACTTTGTCAAATGGGTTCCGTCCCAGTCAGCAATGTAAGGTTTTTTTAAGGTTTTTTCAACCCTGAAGTGCAACCCAAAAAAGATGTTTTTAAGGTTTTACTATAAAACCTTGCAACCCAAGGATTATCTCAACAAAACCTTTGGCGGAGGTGGGCTAGTTGACGCTTGCAACCTTTTGCGTAACCTTGCGGAAAAACCTCAAATTAAGGTTACAGGCATAGGTTTTCGTGACGTTGGTCACATTGAGGTTGTTTTGAGGTTTCTTATAAACCTTTTTACAATATTAGAGGGAAAGATTTTTGTAACGTTGCTTACATGGAGGTTGATTTTAGGTTGCTAATAAACCGTAAAGCAATGGGTTTTTTTAGGTTTTTGTTGGGTTTACAAAATTTTTTTCCAAGTTCTAGGTTTAGAATCGTTTTATATATTTTTTTCGAAAGTTCTTAGTTGAACTATACGACGTCGAAAAATTATTCCTGAAATTATGCGCTACACTTAGTACATATTTTCAGGAATATTTTTACATCATATAATTCAACAAAGAAACTATGAAAAATAAAAAGTGCTATGCTTAACTACTCTGACAAAAATAAAACTAATTTATTCCAAGTTTTTATAGTTAGGTCATTAAACCCAATCTTTTACAAAAATTAACTAGAATTTATTCACAGTTTAATTACAGAACAGTGTCTATATAAAATTAAGATTTATACAGTATTAAAATTTTAATTTAAATAAATTTAAATTGTTTAAAATATTTTTTTTAAAATTTCTACAATAACTTTAATTTAGGCTCTTGAAGCTCTGATAAAAAAAACTTACCTTTTAAATTTTTGATCTAGAAGGCAGAGGAACAGGCAAATTTTCATTCCAAAAAATTATTTCAATACTTTGAATGCAAGAAAAATCCTTTAGTTCATTGAAACATTTTTTTTTCAAATTCTACAATAACTTGGCTTAATTTAGGCTCCTAAAGCACTGATAAAAAAAACTTACCTTTTTAATTCTTAAATCTAGAAAGGAGGAACAGGCAAATTTTCATTCCAAAAAATTATTCCAAGACATTGAATGCAAGAAAAATCCTTCAGTTTATTGTACTGATTTATTTACAAACAAGGATAATTTTACAAACAGCCTTCAAGCACTACAGGACTCAAGGTAAAAGTGAGTCATACAAAAAAAATATAGATAAAATATAAATTTAATCAATTCCCTAAATTCATCAAAAATGAAGGGAAATATACTATGAAACTTATTAAAATTACAAATATGATACCTAAACATTATATATATATTTATGGAAAATTAGTCTACAAAAAATGAACCAAACATACCAAACCACATACCAAAGTAGCGGCGATAAATACATTAACATCCAAAGTAATTGCTGGATCTATCCCAAATATAAATTGCATTTTTACAGCTGAAGCGGTTGCGATTATCATGGCAGTTCAGGAAATTTTTGAAGCAGACCAAGAATATATAATATTAACAGATAGTTTATCAGTACTAAAGGCCCTTTTTTCAATTAACATGAAATCTCCAAAAGTAATACTTTATTTGAACAATTGCATTAATAAGGCCCTTGAAACAGTTCGACACCTAGAGATCGTTTGGACACCAGGTCACAAAGGTATTCCTGAAAACGAACAAGCCGATCAAGAAGCGAAAAAAGCTCCCACTAACATTATTAAGCAAATAATAGCTCCTGAAGATTTAGTAAAAAACATAAAACATATAATTATAAAAGAAGAAGAAGAAATTTGGAAAAGAAGCAAATATGCATCAGACTTCGCTCATTTGGAACAGGATACCTCAAGAGTTTATTTAATTTCCTCCAATCGGAAAATGGATGTTCTTCTGGCAAAACTAAAAACTAAAACTTTATTAACAAAACAAAATTTATTTAAGATTGGGAAAGCAACAAGTCCTCTATGTTCATTCTGTAATGAAGTAGATTCTAATGATCATTTACTCCTCCAATGCAAAAAATTCACCAATCAAAGGAAAAAGCTTATAGAATCTATAAATGCGTCTTCAACAAGTTTTACAGAAATATTAAAAGTGACTAATGAAAATGCCAAGGAAAAAACCAAAGCCATAATCAACTTCTTAAAGTCAATAGCAGACATTATGTAGAAAATCTTTACAGCCCACACAAGGAAATATAAACATCAGGAAGAAGAAGACCAAGCGACTTTTCAGTCAGCGCAAGTCTCATTATAACTTGTAACTTGTAACTTGTAACCAGACTTGACAGCTCCTGCAAAAAATACAAACAATTTATTTAACTATTTAAAAAAGTAATTATGCAATAACCTGTTAAACGTGCCACTTCATAGTAAAACATCTCAAGAGATAAGAAAATACTTGAAAGTGCCAACAACAAATGTTTAAATTAACAGTAGGGTAGAGTGGGGCACCTTGGGACACACCACTTTTCAGACTCAATTTTATAATTATGAACTTGTGCTAAAATCTATTCATCAACGTGTTTTGGTTTATTTAGTGTGTCTAGATAATTATTTCACGTTATCTGGTTTTGTGCAATACAAAGTAACAATCACATTTAGTTTTTAAAACATTTTTTAAAATATATGAAGTGTATTTATGTTATTACAATTAAAATGAAATTAAAATATGTGTATTCACTAATATTTTAGAAAATAAAGAGAAAGTTTTTGTTCAGGGTGGCTACAGAAACTTAGAAAACAAATTCCCTGACTTTTCCCTGATTTACAGGAACTAATTCTATTAATTTTCTGGCTTTCTCTGTACTTAGAACCATTACATGCATACAAGATAATTAAAAAATCACTACTTTTTACTTAAAATGAAAAAAATTACACATAAAGTATTAAAACTTAATTTGGAATTTGAGTTATGCTTGAGTCCATGCAAGTATAAGATGCAGAATATTTTTCTCAATGAGCTAATGAAAGCAAAAAATAATCATCACAAGGTATCAAAGCAAGAAAAATCTCATCCGGAAATTTCCCTGATTTTAACTTATTTTTAAGAATTTCCCTGACTTATCCCTGATTTTTCCAGATTAATAAAATTCCCTGACTTTTCCTTGAAATCCCTGATTTCCAAGTTCTGTAGCCACCCTGTTGATAAATATAAAAGAGTAATTAAGCTTAACATTCAAAGTGGGGCACCAAGGGACAGTCAGGTGTGGGGCACCGTGGGATATAATGTTAAAAGACACCTAACTCATGTGAGCAAAAAATGTTTTTATAAAGAATTTAAGAAAGTAGATATTTGTAATTTGATGCAAAAAATCACTTGAAGTAAACAGAAAAACTGATTTATGTCAAGACAAAAATGAGGATATCCTTGAATAATTTTGATTTTAAAATATGTTGGATGTCTAATTTACTTAACATAGCTTTATCATTATTTATGTTACTTTTGTATTTTTCAAAATAAACTAATATTTTTGTAGTATTACTGAAAGAGTCCAAAGGTGGGACACCTTTGGAAAGGTGAGGCACCTTTGGACATTAAGAGATGTTTTTTAAATTTGTTATTATAAATTCCCAAAAAGATATAGGAAGCACCCAATAGCTTAAATAAGCAAATTTACCACATTATTAAGAAAAAAATATAGTAAAATCAAATTATTCAGCTATTGTAATATCCTATGGGACATCCATAAATTACATGAGGTGTTTTTTCCAAAGTCTTCTTCCCTTGGCAAGATTTTGCTGGACCCCCCGTGAGATTTACCTACAACCTTTAAAAATAATTTTCTATCCTATTCGTTTGCATTTTGTGCTTCATAGCACCTAAAACTTTTACATTATTAACGATGTGGGGGAAAAGGACATTATGTTATCATCAGGTTTTCTTTATTATAAAAATCACACAAAACTATTTAAAATTTTACAATAACCCACAGACATTCATTTACACCAGAAAAACTGCCAATGAAGTAAAGAAATTATCTACTATATTTTAAATGGGTTACAACAAGGTATTCTTATCTCCACAATTAATTTAAAATATTGATGATTAAAAGATGTTGGACAGAAAAGTTACGACTAGTCAGGCGACAGAGAGGAGGAATCGAATAGTTCAAGAAAGGCTGGGAGCGTTGAAAAGAGGAACAGACAAACGGCCGCGCAAAACAGCATAATTTTGATTGAGAAAATTTATGACATGTAAAAAGAGATGGAAAAAGCCAACAGTTCGCTCAAACTGAGAAAGAAAGAATTCCACCTAAAGATCACCACAGTATCTTATCTGTGTGTATTCCTTTCTCATACTTAAAAAATAAGAAAATCATAATTTCTAACACAAAAAGTTGACGCGAGATTTTAATCGACCCCCCCCTCTCCCTTGGGTAGATTTTTCCAAACCCTTCCCCCCATTTTGACCTCATGTAATTTATAGATGTCCCCTAACAAAATAACACAAAACAGTAATCACATTGCATTATATATACTGGCATGCATTGGCGTTGCCGGCTACTGAAAATGGGGGGACCCAAATATTTGGGATTCCACAGATTGTGTACCACGGCACCCTGGGGTGCCACGCCAATAATCAAGAAAAATTGTAAAACATAGCGAAATTTTTAAGTATGGAACGAAAAACACTTTTCTACAGAACAGTATTACCATTCACAGTTCTAAATATGATCTGATGACACAATAGGCTTTTGAATATGAATCTTCAAAACTTCATTGAGTATTAAATTAAAAATTAAACTACTCACTGGGACTCTGGATTGCTGTTCTTTTTCTTGAACGCGCCAAAGGTTTCCAAATTATTAAAAATTTCCGCTTCTTTTTCGAAAGGGGCTTTAGCTGGACTTTTGCAGGGGTTTGAGAACCAGCCAAACGGAACCAAGGAATCTTCTTTATGGCGTTATCCTTAGATTCATGCTCATCTACAGTTTTCTTCGATACAGACTTTATTTCCTTATTTGGTGAGAAGACCTAAAATTTATTATTTTCATAAATTATTCTAAATAAAAACTAAGGAGGAAGAAACAATGCAAATTTTGCAAACTCAATTTTATGGTGAAGAATGGATTGCTTTTGCCAAGAATTAAAACTAATTAACATTCACAGTTCTAAATATGATCTGATGACACAAGAGGGTGCACCTAGAATTTTATGATAGCCAGTTTTATGATCCCGCTTACTTGGGGTTTCAATTAGTGAACAAAAGAATTCCCCCCTCTGAAGGGGCTGCTAGGGGAAACTCCCTAACCACACAAAGAGACGGGGGAGATAAAAGTGAGATCTTATCCCCCCAAACCGCCCGAAGGAGGGCTGTCGTGCAGATTCTAAGCGTGCATGTGTAGTTTTATACCAACGATGATGATCCTTCGGCTTTCTGTGGTGATTAGTGACATTGATAGTCTCCCCCATCTCTATGTGTGGTTAGGTAAAATTTTTAAGTATGGAAAGAAAAATACCTTTCACAGAAGAGATAAATATATGCCAAATAAGTGGTGGAAAAAAGGGGGGATGAGCGGCCCTGCCCCCCGAAATTCGGGACTGCAGTACCAAAAGAGGTTAAAATCCTAAAAACAGAAACTTACAACGGAATTGGATGGAAGGGCGAGCAGATTCAGAGGTGGTCTCAGCATTGATGATTACTGACATTTCTGGAACTGCGGCAGCTCTTGCTGCTGAAAAAAAAAAGATGAGTTAAAGCACGATGCTAATCTGTTCCCAGACACACTTTTTCTTCATAAATCAGCAACAAAAATATTTAATTAGAGCATCTAAATATTGGGTTCAATTCCTTTAACATTCATACTAAATACCGCAAATCTGTTTTGTATGCCATACATTCTAATATCAACAACAATTTTTTTATATTTTTAATGATAAACTGAACATTTATTGATCTAATCTAAATAAACATTTAAATAGTGAGTTTGAAGTATTTTAGAAATATTTCTACTTATTGGTGTCCATAACAGCATGGCGATATTTAATGGGAACATTAACTGAATTGAAATGCACAAATTGCTTTAAAATATTGGTTCAATTCCATTAAAGTTCCTACTAAATACTGCCATGATCTCAGGAACACCGAACAGTGGAAATATTTCAAAATAATTTCAAACTCATAAATTAAAAGATCAATAACTGTTCAGTTTATTAATAAAAATCAGAAAAATTTGTCATTTTAATACACATGGTGTTCAAAAGAGCTTGGCATTATTTAGCGGGAACATTAACAGAATTGAACTAAAATATTAAACAAACTTTGTGCTATGTAAGTTGTTGAAAACTCTAATAATTATATCATTTGAGTGACAAACTGGAATAGATTTCGCTGTTAATAGGGAGATGGCCAAAAGATGTACAGCAGTCATCACGTAGACCTGTTTCAAATCCATTCCAACAAACTTTCTTAGTACGATTTACAAAATAAGTAAACAGTAAATGGCAAGTGAAATGACTCGCTATTCTTTTTTTTTTTGCTAGGCAGTTAGAAACAGGGAAATCATAGTTCGAGTAGGGATGCGGGAAATCAAGGTAGCGAGCTAGGCTACTGAAGCGCAATCTTTTTTGAAGAGGGAAAGGGGTTAGTGGTGAAAAGTAACCGATTTTACCCTCCATCTCTACCTCTACAACCTTAGGAAGAGAATGGCCTTGACTTGTTTCGGATTACACTAACCCATGGCAAGAAAAGGCTAAATGATATTTGTTGACTGATTAGGTCCAATTCCGTTAATGTTTCCCGCTCAATATTGCAAAGTTTTAAACGCCATACATTCAAATATCGACAAATTTTCTTGATTTTAATTGATAAACTGAGCAGCTATTGTGTGTGATCTGACTAAACATTTTTATCCATGAGTTTGAAATTATTTAGTAATATTTTTACTTTTTGGTGTCCAAAAGAGCATGTCAATATTCAGCGGGAGCATTAACCGAATTGAACCACTGATTAAACTTCAGTCGAAGGGATGCTAATACTTATTCAAGACTGAATTGAGAAACGATTAAACATGTCATTAGAACACTAGTCCATGAAGAGCAAGGCCAACAAAACTCACTCATCGGGGATCTGTGTCCAGGACAAATTTACTACTGTTTTTCGGTAGCTTCAAAAATTCGCTGATCGTTAAAACGGTAGCTTCACAAATTCAAAATTTCTAATTTTCATAATTTATTGCTAAATTTTCACAATTTATAGCTGAATTTTGACAAATTATTACTTAACTAATAATATTTGAAAACTTTAACTCCCCTTAAAATGTAAATGTAAAGTGATTTTTACATTTGTCAATTAGTTTTAATACGCGTATTTTATTTTCACAAATTAAAAATATTTTTCAGAAATTACTGTTATATTTTTACTTAATAGGTAGTTGGCAAAAAATCCTAGACAGATCCCTGCTAATTTCCGTGACCAAGGTATGTAAGGTACGGCTTAAATCTAGAAGTGGGTTCAAACGCCAAGCCAAGAAGTAGCGACAAAGTATCAAAGTGAAGTTAGCGATTAAAAATGCACCAAGAGGCGCCAACCCAAACCCACTTCAAGATTTTTACCGTAAGGTACGATGTCCAAAATGAATGATCAAATACAAGCCCCAGTATTAATTCCCTCCCAATCCTGCCCTGTGACTCTGAAGAAAATTCTGTCGCTAAACAACCAACCAGGCAACAAAAAATTAAATCAAAGCTTAAAATTATTGAAGGATATAACACAGCATACATGTAACATCTATAAAAATCAGATAAACATATAGGACAATAACATAACTGTAGAATACACGGTGAACCTAATGTTATTTAAAAGTACGAATAGCATTAAACATACCTTACAATTAACTTACATTTTCACCATAGGGATAACAGCCACTTTCAGAACTGAAGCTGAAAGAGAAAGAAACCTTAGATCAATAAAATAAACGAATTTTGCGAACAAAGTATCGGTTGAAACACTTGCTGAAAAGGAATTTTTACAACCGAGGACATAGCGTAAACAAAGCAATACATCTAACCCTAAACACATAGTAAAACGTAAACATGAATCGGAATAATCGAAATCCAAAGAAAGAACATCTGATCATCATACTAAACTTATCAAATCAGTATCATGTCTTCTAGAGCTGAAAAAAAGAAACTTTAAAATAAAAGAGAAAGATTAGGCGGGATTATACGTCTAAGGGCCACATGCAGCTGCCATCGAATCGAACCGAATATCGAATATTTGTAATGGCATCGTAAATCGAAAAAAGCGATTCAGCAGTGTCACAATCGTTTTTCTCCATGACGTCGGCGCTCACAGGTCGACCAATGGAACTACCAGTATTACTAACGCCATCTGGCGATAAATTGACCCCATTGGACTCGCTTCACCTGACGTAAGGATGACGCGCTAGCTACCATCCAATCAGAATTCACTTCGATTCACGTGACCAATATTCGAGACCCTCCGGAGGTATCGAGCTCGTTTTTGACCACGTGACTCGATACGAGTAGCAGAAGTAACAGGTTGATAACCTGTTATTTCGATATACGATGACAGCTGCATATGGCCCTAAATCGGTACTTATGGTAACAATGAATTAAGCCTACTTACCGATCCGAAGCCGTCGAGCGTACCCCTACGGAAACTCCTCTGTACCGGCAAGGCTGAACACTACTGTCTCAACATAGCTTTATGGTCGGACGAAGGGGATTTCTGCGCATGCTCGAGCACTTCGCCATCCAGAGAAGTTTTTCTCGCGGAACTGGGGACTGTGTAGCTATTGCAAAATGACATCTATAGTTTTTTTACGCTTCGTTTTATTTTACGCAAAAGTTTTTTTACGATATATACGCTTCGGCTATTGTGTTGAGGCCATTTCTTTTTGTTGTGTTGTTGTTTCTAATGCCACTTGGAATATCCAAGCTCCATCATCCATTTCTTTTTAAAAACCTGTTAATGACGGTGTGTGAGTTTTCTTAAAGATAAGTTATTTTGCAATTTAATTTTCGCTGTTTTATGCTACTTAGAAGGATGTGCTTGATGAGGATAAGTATTTTCTATTTATTTGCTTTTATTTCTTAAGTTAAAATAACTTTTTAATTTTCTATTAATTAAGATGTAATACTATGTAACATATTTGAACATTGCACGCACGTGGTTCTTTATATACATTAAATGAAAAAAGTCAGAAGTACTATAATTTTTTACTTTCATTTTTAAGTTACATAAAACTCATCAATTTTATCTGTACTGCTCATGTAAAACATTACTATTTACCTATTTTGTAGAATTTTGGATTAGTTAAAAAAGCTAATTAAAACTTTTAACAACCTAAACTTTTGTAGAGTTTTTGTTTTGTTTACTTCAAATAACAGCATTCAGGCATGCGCCGACTTTCGACGAAGACTTTTCGCCGACGAAGTGCTTTTGAGCTGAAATCGTAGATAATTATGGAGACGGTCCCTCGAGAATTCAGAAAGTAAGTTCAACAAGGCGAAGTGCACGAGCATGCGCAGAAATCCCCTCCGCCCGACCATAAAGCTATGTTGAGACGGTAGTAGGCTGAACTGGATCCCTCCGCGCTGGTTCCGGGTGCGAAAAATATTGCTAATACGCATGCGCAAGTAGGCGACAGTCACGTGCGCATTCTCTTCTTTCCGGAAAAGGGTGAAGGTGGGTTGTGTTGATATTGAGTCGAGAGAGGTTTTAAAAGACCGCCGTTTTCTAATGTTAAAGAAAGGGTTTTTGCTAACCTTTTTTTTGGCAACCCAATGACAATAGAAAAAAAAGGTTAACCGCAAGGTTGCTTGCTAGCTGGGGTGAGAGTAAAAAGGTTGAGAAACGCTGCCTTAGATCAGTGCTCCCCAACCTTTTTACCACCATGGACCGGTCAACGTTTATAATTTTACCGCGGCCCGCTGGGGGGGCGTTGATTTTTTACATTCTAGATTATTTTGATTTATTAATTTTTATTTAATTGTATTTAAACATGCTTTCAAAATAAAATAGTTACACCAAAAAACAAATATAAAGTGATTAAAAAGTGATAAATTAAAGCTAATTTGGAGTATAAACCTAGGAATTTAAATTCATTTTCAATGAAATGGTCGGCCCGCGGCCCGGTACCATTTCATCCACGGACCGGCACCGGTCCGCGGACCGGGGGTTGGGGACCACTGCCTTAGATGTATTACAAATACAAAACTTGCATGAAGTACTGCATGTACTGTGTATTACTTTTATTCTTAAAAATTTTCATTTTATTAATATTTTATACAACACTTCTAAATCCATCTTGATAACGAGAGGCAAACTGTACAACAATGATTTTTTAACAATAAGGTCCTATAGTTGAACTTCTAAACTTTAAGTCCCCCTGGGGGTTCAGGGACAGCAAATTGAACCGAACTAACGTGATAATATCGTATTGTCATCCAGATCTGAACTATGTTCAAAATTTCAAGTCTCTAGCTCATGGGGAAGTATGCTTAAAATTGATTACTAAATTCCCCCCGAACTGACAGACAGATAGACGGACGGACAGACAGACAAGATTGAAAGCGACCTAATAAAAACGTTGTAATAAAATGCTGTGTACATAATAAATAGTAGTATCTTTCAAGTGTATAGCATAATGAATCAGTGCCAAAGTATCTTGGAGTAAATTGAAGGAATGAAAAAATTTTTAACTACTTTAATAGATTGTCTTGCAACTGTTTGAATATTTTGTTTAAGAATGCTACGTAATCATCCTCATGCACACTAGGGTGTCCCTTAACCCGTTAACGCCCAGCGTCCTCGTTTGAGGACAGTGCATAAAAGGGTATGTAAAATCTTTTCTTTTTCCGGGAACGATTGTTTATTTTGCATGACGATAGATGGCAATACTACAAAACATGCCACAATTTATCAAGTGTCTGGGTTGGTTTTAAGCTCCTTGATTCGGCTCGCAATTTCGCGCTTTTTTCATGTATTACACTTGCGTTGCCCTTCTGTCTAGCTACATCGGCTGAAGTCAAGGTAATAATTTTATATTCGGTAGTATTTCAAATTAAGGTCATATGTATACATATGAAAGAAAATTAGTAACTTTTTAAAAAATTTCGTTTTCGAAAATGACGTCCAATTTTACTGTCCTCGTTTGAGGACGCTGGGCGTTCCAGCCAACTTTTTTTCAGATTTGTACTCATTACAGTTTTTGGATTTTTTCGATCTACTATCGTGTTAAAGCTTTTCTTCAACTATTATAAGGTAGTTAATAATATTTATTTTTATTTTAGAAGGGTTTTTAATAGTTACAATGGCTCATAGGTTCTTACCGATTGCAAAATCTCATGAATATTTGTTTTCCCAATAAATTGTGAGACCATAAAAGGCAATAAAATGGCTCGATGTCCTCTGAAATCTCGGAAAAAATAGAAAAAGAACCTAAAGGGGATTTGTGAACATAAATTTAATTAGGGAAATAAAATGTCGATGTGACATATTTTGTAAATCATATTTTGAGCACCTTGTTTTCCCAAATATCATACCAAGTGCTAGAATTTATTCAAAATTAACCCGCATTTTGTTCGTGTATCCATATGTATTTAGTTTTCATGTATCTAGCATGTTCCTCATGATCTCCTAATGAAAGTTTTCCCTCACTATCAACTATCACACTTCGTACAACACAAAAATATGTACGATTTGATTTACTCAAAAGGAGATAAATTCTTAAAATTGATAAAAATAATGCAAAAAAGTGTAGTTTATAATTATTTTCATCATAAAGTCTTATAAAATACTGTACCTAGTCCATTTTAAGTTGTTTTGCATACCCATATACGTTATTTTCCTATTTGCTGACTTTTCTGATCTCTTGATTTTTTTACACCGGAACGCCCAGCGTCCTCAAACGAGGACGGGCTGTAACTTCCACACTAATTAACAAAATGTTTAAATTTTGGATTTTTTGTCTTAATTGGGTCATAATTACACCAATTTGAAATAATCACACAAATATTTTCGGTAGAATTAATTCGGGCGTTAACGGGTTAAAATCGAAGGTCGGGGAAACTTTTGCTCCACCCCCCAATTTTTTTCCTTTCGGTACCCTAAGACTGTGTGCAAAATCTTAAAGCGATCAGATAATATTAACACGTGCCCCAAACGGCCTTAAATTAGAAAAATTTGGCTTTTTTCTAATTTTTTTGAAATTTTTTAACCACTTAACAGTTTCCTTTTTTTGGCATAATATGTCCAAAAAAAAGCATATTTTTCAAAACAATATTCGAGCTTAGATTAATTAACTAAAACCAAAAACATAATCAAAACACTTTTAAATCATGATTTTAACAATATATGGCCGTTTTTAATCTTACAAGGAAACATTCTTAGGGTGAACTCACAGAAATGCACGAAAATTTTACAGGCATAAGAAGATGACTCAAAACACTTACTGTGAAAAAATTAGCTGCTGAATTTCAATAGGAGAGGAGTTATTTAAATTTGAAATTTGGGTTCTGAGTTGCCAAACACATTCATTTAGCACCACTTGGCGACTTTCCAATCGGATGGAATGAGAAATTTGATTCGAAGTGTCTAAATCCACGAAAGTTGGTCCGTGCAAAAGTATTAGCGAAATTTGTTAGAGTTGAGTTGTTACTTTCGTGGATTTAGACAGTGCCATAAAATATATAGTTTCCAATGCATTTTTAAAAAATATGCGGCAAACAGATAACTCCTAAAAATTAAATGCTAAATAGATGTTGGATTCTTTTTAATTTGCATATAATTTTGTATTGCTTCATGCGTTATTTATTTTAATTTTCCTTCTTTAATTAATTTTTATTCCTGTTTTGCATTTGATGAACTTTTTTTTATTGGCTCATTTATAAGTGGCAACAGAGAAATCACGGCCAGTTCATTCTACCATTTGGCGTTCTCTCTGCGTTTCTCGCCTTGTAGGGTTACATTTGGCGTTAAATATGACAATTTTCAATAATTTTTTACAGCTTTTCTACTGTAATTCAGCAGCTAATTTTTTTACAGAAGGTGTTTTAAGTCATATACTAACCCCTGTAAAATTTTCGTCCAATTCTGTGAGTTCATCCTGAGAATGTTTCCTTGTTAGCGAAAATGCGGCACTTTTACTTAAAGTTGGCTTTTTCCGAACATCGGGTTCAGCCAGAAAGCCGACTTTACAGAAAAGGAGGGCAAAGAAAACATTTTCTGAAGTGAATTACTTACATTTTTCTCTTAAAAACCTATTTTTGAGAGACAAATTTAAAAACAGGGTGTTAAAACTAATGCTACGTTGCAATCCGGACCGTAATAGCGCGCTTTTTGGTGTGCGTGAGCATTGAAAATCAATTACTCTATGTCTAGCTGGTTTTCTAGCAATAACACAGCTGCAGCGGAAATTGCACCTCTTGATAGAAAGAAACTGGTGTCCCCCGAATATTTTTCCTTAGAAAAGAAAGGGGAGATATCGGTAACAAAAGCGTAAAGGAATGCATGTCCAATTGGTGTACTTCACGGTTGAATGAACAAAATTGGTCATGCCTGCCCCCCTCTGACAGGAGGGGAGAGGTCTCCTGGACAAGTAGTGGCATCTATGTAAAAAAAGAGAAACTAAAACCATGAAAATGCGGTAAAAAACGTAACATAAAAGCGAACCAGCGGACGAGCAACGCTCGGGATAATCAGGGAAGTACCTCGCGCAAGCGGACGAGCGGTGCTCGGGCAAATCAGGCAAGTGGTTAAAAACATGTTTAAACAATCCATTTCCGAATAAGAGGGCTCTAACACATTTAAACAATCATATTTGACCTTTTTTCATTACTAGTTAGGCCAAAATGCCCAGTTTGTCACCTAGCCATCAATCAGAAAATCATCAAATTTGTCCATTTTGTACTGAGAATAGAAGAATCAAAAGGCTGTGGTAAACGACTCAAAACCGCAAAATTCTACGGATACACACCATTTTTAGACCATATTGATGTGGATATAAGTTTTCTGAAGCTCAAATTAATTATTGGTTGCTTAATTACAGACGCCATATTGGATTTCATTAAAACTAAAAAAATTCTAAAAAAAAGGTATGGACATGTTTGATATCGGGTAATGGGTGTTTGAGGTTTCTATACTCAATTAAGACTAATAAAATTCTCTTAGACAACTTTTTAAAGCTCTTTACGCAATTATAAGGCCCAGCAGATCTCCTAATACAAGTGCAAACAATGGTTTCAGAACTATAGACATGGTAATAAATTCTAAACACTAAAACTGTCTAGAGAAATTCTGGAAACAAGTTTACAATCAGATTCCAGTGTGTCCACAAGTATTTTATTCCGTAAGTTAGCTGAAAAGCTGAAGTTAATACAAGATTAACCATCTCTTCGTAATAATTGAGTTATACTATCAGAAGGTAAGCAATTAACCCATGTTTATAGAGACTGTTCTTCTATATCATAATTTTATTCGTTAACATTAAAAAATACCTGCAATTCAAGAAATTAGAGTCATTAAAATCTAAGACACTTATATTGGATTTTTAAATATTATCAACAGTTTCTTAAAGTCATTCCTTCTTTAAAAGTCTTTTTGTAAGTCAGGCTATTCTTAGCTCTATAAGTTTCCTACCTCTACATTCTCAAATAAGGCTTTGACACTTTAAAATAATTTAATTCCATAAACAATTTTCATGAAAAATTTACTCGAAACCTTAGTATTTCTTCAAGGACCTTTACTGATGAAAGGTTGACCGTGCGAAGAAAATCTAAGGGTAAAGTATAGAAGAGTTATAAAAACTGTAGTAATTTAACATTCTTACAGCCACGGACAAAATAACAGTGTTTAAGTGTTTTAACGACACTAATATGTTGAACTGCTGGTATTTTTTATATTAATGTGTAAAATTATGATAAAATAGAAGAACAGTCTCTATAAACATGGTTAATTGCTTACCTTCCGCGAGAGTATAACTCAATTATTATGAAGGGTGGGTTAATTTTGTATCAACTTCAGCTTTTCATGTAACTTAAGGAATAAAATACTCATGGACACACTGGAGTCTGTTTTTTTTAACTTGTTTCCTGAATTTCTCTTGCCAGTTTTATGTGTTTAGAATTTATTACCATATCTATAGTTCTGAAAACATTATTTTCACTTGTATTAGGAGACATGCTGGCCCTTAAATTTCGTAAAGAGCTTTAAAAAGTTGTCTAAGATAATTTTATTAGTCTTAATTGAGTTTAGAAACCACAAACACCCATTTCTCGATATCAAACATGCCCATACCTTTTTTTCCAGAATTTTTTTAGTTTTAATGCAATCCAATATGGCGTCTGTAATTAAGCAACCCATAATTAATTTGATCTCCATAAAATTTATATCCACATCCATATGGTCTAAAAATGGTGTTTAGCCATGGAATTTGGCGGTTTTAAGTCGTTTCCACTGCCTTTTGATTCTTCTATTCTCAGTATAAAATGGACAAATTTGATGATTTTCTGATTGATGACTAGGTTACAAACTGGGCATTTTCGCCTAACTAGTAATGAAAAACGGTCAAATATGATTGTTTAAATGTGTTAGAGCCCTATTATTCGGAAACGAATTTTTTAAACATATTTTTAAAAATTTTCAAAAAAATTAGAAAAAAGTCAAATTTTTCTAACTTTAGGCCGTTTGGGGCACGTGTTAATATTATCCGATCGCTTTAAGATTTTGCACACAGTCTTAGGGTACCAAATGGAAAAAAATTGGGGGGTGGAGCAAAAGTTTCCTTGACTTTTTGAAAAAACGCCCAAATAAGGGACACCCTAATGCACACTCTCACCAACAAAATCAATTTGCATCCCATTAAAATAATTGAGGTGACTGCATTAAGCAACTCAACTCAATCATCGATTTTAAAAACAACTGTTGCTCTTCAATACACAATGGCTATATTTACCTCCTTTTTAAAACGGGGAGAATTTCTGTTATGCATAAGAGACAACTTTTCCTCTTTCTACCCCTGAGGCCGAAAAAACCTGACAAACGATATAAATTGAGCTTCAAGTTGACTTTCTTGTCGTATGACTCACCCTTTGACGTACATCTCTCGCTTGTTTGTTGTCATCCTGTGACATTTCCCCCTTGAAGGCGTGATAAAACACTGTTGTTGAGAGCTTTTCGTATCAGTTCAAGGAATGATTTAGTATGTGTGTGTTTGGATCTTAATAAAATTTGCCCAGACTTCTAATCTTTATTGGGTTAGATATGAACTCTTTTAACAACAAATTCTTGAAAATAATACACAACTTTATTAGAATTATTATTGAAAGGATTAAAATACCCTTTCCAACTTAATTTTTTAAATGACTAACACTATGACAATCGATTACTTATTTTTAAAAAAATTAAATATTGAATTTTAAAATGATAAAATATTTAAATTAATATTTAACCAATTACAAAATTTCCCATTTTTATCTGATATATTTAATTATTCTTCACTTCTAAGTTGATTTTTAAAAACACTTCTCATAAAAAATTTATGCTTATTTTTATTGAAATTTTTGAAAATTATTATTCTAAGCTATAATAAAGTGAAACTTACTTTCAAAATGTTTTAAAATTTATTTATCGACACTTTTGCTCCTCCTTCGGAAAGTTTAGAAAGATTTTTTTTCTTTTTGCATATGTGTCCTATTCCAACAAAAAACGAATGAATTCTGACAAACAAAAACTTAATCAAATTGAACTTCACTTCAGAAAGTAAATTTTTCAAGCATTGATGCTATTTGGAACAAAGAAGGGGCTCAAACCGTTTACCACAGGAGTAAATAACCATTTAAAACATACAAAAATGCCATGAATTCAAATTGCTTAAGACACAATTTTAAAATTCAAAATCTAGTTTATAAAAATATTAAGGTATCCGCCTACCCCTAAAAAGACGAGTTTCGACTTTTTCATCGAATATTTGGTTCTTACATTTTCAAGTAGTTTAGACTATTATCTTTCCAAAACTGTTTTCATTTTACTTGTAGGTGAATTAGAAAAGAAATTACAGCATTATTTAAAACAGATAGTCGTGTGCGATCGTATACAAATATAAACTTTAAAGCTGATTTTCTCAGAACTAAGTTTTGCATAAAAACCCTCCACTATTTACATGATTACTCAAAAACTATCCAAGATATTCACTCCAAATTTTAACAGTATATTAATCATACTGTTATTAACCAGATGGACCACAGATTTTTATGTAAGTATATTATTTTTGTTTTTATTGATGTTTTTTTGTTAAAGGGTTGTAGAAATTTTGAAATTTTTCACTTACCTTTACATTTTATGCTGTAAAACAATTACTTTTCAAAATATGTCTTAGAAAATGGTCCAATCTGAAGATAAGTGTTATACGATACTTGTGTCCAAAGGAAATTTATATAGGGGTAATAGTTTTTGGGCAAGAGTGAGAGGGGTTTTATAAAAATTAACTTAAATTTTACACTAATTACCCCATATTTTAGAAAATAATATAATTAATTTTGTTTTTTTAGCATTGATCAATGTTTTGATGTACACTTAAACTAAAAATTAAAAAAATAATTTTTGTAAATCAAGTATTTCAAAAAAATGGTCTCGATGGTAGGCGGATACCTTAATATACGAAGAAAACTTAGATGCGTTCACATTCTAAGGGGAAGATGTTTTTCATCTCCTATGACGTAATTTATTGTCCTCCGGCCTTCCCAAGGGTACAGCCACGAATCTCAAAAATTCTTATCTGTTGTTTTATGTTATAGAAATGTCCCTTTTGGCTACTTCTTGGCACGAAAGTGGTGACTAGGCAGTTTCTTTGTATACTTTGACTTAAGTTTATTTTTATCTTCTACATAAATTGAAGAGCTAAAAGATTTCCATAATTATCCAGAACTCTGTCCATAAATTTGATAAGTTTCGGTTTATTTGGCGTTTGTTGTTTCTTCCATGGCTTTATCTGGGGGGGGCTACGACAAAGTGGTGCTTCCATTCACATTACCCTTATATCCTCTTCAATATGATAAAAATAGGCACTTTGTTTATGTAATATTTGTTAAATAATGGAAATAATGAATAAATTAACTCCACATTCCTTATTTATTATTCCTTCGTTTATTATTTTTATTCTTATTTTAGTTATCAATGCAAATGCAATGAGAAAGTTGCATGATTTTTTATATTTTTTTAATCGATTCCTCTTGCAAAAATAAGCAACTACCCAAAATTTGAGACCGATCGAGAAATTTTTTGATTGCCAAAAAAATTAACAAAATTCCCTTTTTAAAAGCGCGCGAAAACGCCAAGAGTTTGGATGTGACGTCATCTTATACTAAATATTGTTGTAAAGCAATGGAGTTGATGGTATTATTGTTGACGTCATCTTATAGTTTAAACAATAAACGTTTTCAGTCACGTGTTTTTTTCTCGACTTTTAAATTAAAATATTTAATTACCTATACATTTTTTTTGAAAAACTGACTAGATATTTCATTATAACCATACAAAAAACCATACGGAATACTTGTTTGTTTTTTGAAAATCTGACACATGCAACTTCCTTATTGTTTGTTTTCTTTATGAAGAGGAATTTAGTTGATTTTTAAATCTGCATGAATAAATTTTTAATGAAATTTGAAAGAAAGAATAACTTTTAATTCAGGTACCTTCAAGTAGGTATTTATTTACATTAATTTATTGAGTTTAATACTAATTTAGACAATGCATCAAATAAACTTATAAAAACAAAAATTGAGCTATTATGTGTTCCAGTTTTAGAAAATCCTTCATAAACTTAAAAAAAAATAATTTAAATTTTGAAGTATGAAACTGATAGCTAAATTTTCGAATTTATGAACGAATTTAAAATTTTATTAACACAAACAAACACATCAATACACACACAAAAAAGGGCATAAAACGAAATCAAAGAAATTACAAAGTACGAAATAACTCACAGTTTAGTTTTAGAAAAATAAACTAATTTTAACAAAAAAGAAGAAATAAACCAAAAGAAAAATGATAAATATTATACTAGTAACTAGTATATGTGATAACATAAGAGCAAACGCTCATGTTATCCACAATGCAAATCTAATGTGATTGGCATTCTGTATATCATGCTATTGCTAAAAGCTATTTGCATTAGAGTTCAATCTATATAAAAATTGAACAAAAAAGAAAGTTATTCTAAGAGCTTTATTAAAAGAGCTATATTTGTAGAAGGGTTTAGATTGAGTAATAAAACTATAATGCATCCTCATCACCTACACGTTAGTTTATGTAATCAAAATAACATTTTAAAGTGACCTACATTCAAAGATTCTCTTTCCCATCAATAAATCGTTTTCTTTATCATTAGACATGCATTGCCAGCGACTAAATCTCTCTTTCCCTGTTTTCTTTTTCAAAGTTGCATTTCATTTTGATAGTTTCAACCCACACGACGTGTGTCAACTGGATTCAACCGGTCAAATTATCCGTATAAATTATACCAAAGGTAATAGAATCGCCGTAAATGTCATTTTTTATAGCTGTCGTTGTCCTATTAAAATGGATGTAACAACTTTGTTAAGATTTGTGGGTATTTCATTTTTATACTTACGTCGTATGAAGATTTTATTGAGATCAGCAGTCATTTATGGATGCATTTGCTGTAAAACTGTATAAAAAGAATGGTTAAAAAGGTACATTTTTGATATTTATGTTTAAATAATTCGTTAATTTTTGGATAAAATTGTAGGAATAAAGTAAAATAAGAATTTCGAATTTTCAAAAAATAGTTAATATAAAACGAAACACGTCTCAGAAGTTATGAAAATGGTTTAGATGTCTTTCTTTATTTTCTGGTGCATTATTCCCTTAAAAACTATTTAAAACATTTTTAGAAGGCAGTCTTCCTACATAACATTTACATCAAATACAAAAATTAAATCGAAATTGCAATAAATAATATGAAATTTATAATGTACTGCCGGAATTGTGTTCAAAAAGTGAAAGCTACATTTACACCCATTCTATAGTTAGCTTCACTGCACTTAATTGGTACTAGAGGAAAAACAGATGTAAAGGCAATATTGTACACCTACACTGTTGTTAGTTTCACTGCAGTTACTTGGTACTAGAGGAAAAACAGATGTACAGGCAATATTGTACACCTACACTGTTGTTAGTTTCAATGCAGTTACTTGGTACTAGAGGAAAAACAGATGTACAGGCAGTATTGTTGCTTTTACTGTAAGTGTGGGTTTAAACTAGAACGAAAGGAAATCGCTAAAAAAGTGAAAACTGATCGTTTCTAAGAATATTTAGTTTATTTATGTGAAAGTTCTGAGTTTTTTTCAGTAGACTTCTTGTCTTTTTCTTCGACTTCTTTTTAACTTTTTTTCGTGGTGGGGTGATGGCTAATTAATGTGAACGAAAGAATAAATAAGGCACTTTTGGATTAGCCGAGCGCAAGCGCGAAGTTTTGTGGTCAATCGTTAAAAAAGTAATATCAGAATTTTTAAAAAAACATTAAAATATCTCAATTAGCAGTGTTGCATTTAAATTTTGTTATCTTTTTGTGTGTAGTTTCTAAAATATCATTATTGAAGTCCGATTGGCAAGATTTTCACCATCGCCAATCTTAAAAAGTACTACCAGAAATTATTTTCCCACTCTCACTACCATTGTTTTCATACCTTTGATTTAAAATATCCTTGGCAAACATTAAAATGATCTTCTATTCAGAAAAAAATTCTATCTAGCCTTTTATGCTAGACTAAAATTGTTTAATTTTCTCTCACCATTCCTGTCTTACGCATGAATAGCCCCACTGCTACCTTTGCACCATACGGAGGCATTAACCCTTTTGTGGCTACGAAAAACGACATTACGCTCTGGGCGTTTATTGATTGAATCTAGAACCATATCGCTCTCTCTCCCGCTTCTTGGCCCCTGTCAGACATGTCACTCGCCTTATTGTGACACTCGTATCGTTTGTTGTTCCCGAAGGTGACGACTCTTTCTCTGGTTTTGACTCGTCGACTCCGGATTTTGATGCCGGCTTTATCGGTTTAATTAGGGAGTGGTGTTTTTCACCCCTGATGTATTTTGAGTGGTATATTTGCTTATTGTGATAAGAAAAATATGGAACTTTGCAGCCCTTTCCGTTTTCTTATCTGGATAGATATGGATAGAATCTGGAAATAGCTGGAGCGTATTGGAATACTATCCTGATGATAAATAACCATTCGAAATTCTTCCCTTATTAAACAAAGAGACAAACCATAATTTTATATTGTCTCTCATAACACCTTCAAAGGACAAAAATCCGGTCAGTGCAAAAATCGGTCAGCAAAATCCGTTCAATAAAAAACAAATTTATGACATGTGTAAAGCTATGAGGGTATTTTTGACCGTTTTTTTCACGACACCAAATATGCATCATTTAAATTTTTTCCACTAATTAGGGACCATTCACTTATGATGTCACATGTTTAGTGTGTGGAAGGGTCCTGTGTGTGACGAAGATTAGTTCGAACTTTGCATTTTCATAATTTGAAATAAGTTTTTTACTATTGTAATACATCACAATATACTCTCTTAAAGACAATTTATACGACTGAAAGCCGATTTGACAGTTATAAAAGAATTACAAATTACACGTAATAAGTAAAATTGCGAATGTCTTGGTTAATTGAATCCAGAATTCCAGAATCAAGTTTCAAAATGTGATGTTGATGTATCTCAATTTCTAAATGTTAGGGATCCTTGTGACATTGGGGAGGAAGGTGTATAAACCCTTGAAAACTGCGTTATGTAATTGGTGAATGGCCCCTTATAAAACGCATCAGAGCTTTAACAATTTTAGTCCTGACCATCCCAAATTTTTACAGGATTTAATGGAAATCTCAGGTGGTGTAGGTTTAGACGAGTTGAAAACAGCAATTTAGATCAAGTAGATTCTCAGAAATTTTAACTGCCATAAAAAATGTTTTTCATCTTAAGCGATTTACAAAAGATGCACCCAAAGATAGCACCAATAAGACTCGGAATAAATTGTGTTTTATTTTTTTAAATAACTCCGAATAAACAACATACCTTTTTAAAAACGTATTTTTCCAAACTTTTTATATTATACATTGGTTCTAATTTATTACTATATTAAAATTAAACTAAATTCGTAATTTTTTCTTCTTTCTCAAGCAATTGAATCCTGCCAACTTGTTTAAACTTGCCCTGAACTTTCGAAAGCACACTGCAGTTGCTATGCTAGTTGACAGACAATCCGAGGTTGACTCACACAAAACCGTTCCTAGACGTAACTCTTTTCCATCCCAATGTCAATGTCACTCGAAAGACGCTTTTGGCATCTGCGCTTTGCATCAGTGAAGGTTTTCCGGATGTTTTTTTCGGTCCCGGAATCCGCTATCGAAATCGGAAGCGCCCAATCATTATTATTATTATGCAGTCCGTCTGACTCATCGTCCACTCTCCCCTTCTATATTAGAAAGTTAAATTTATTCACTCTTGGCGTTTCCAGAAACGGGTAAAATGTCACCGTTTTCCTGTCGAACAATGGATTCTCGGTGCAAGAAATAGCTCCTTTATAGTCGTAACGGAGTCGTGTGAACTTAAACTACCGATTTACTCGGAAATGATAAATTTAGGAGGAGTTATGCAATGATTGTGTTAAGCACAATGAGTTAATAACTTATCTAACTTCTTTTTTCGGCGCAACTTTAAAATAGTAGATGCGTAAAGTTAGTAGCGATAAATGGATAATTTTAACCATAATTGACAATTGTATGCTGTAAAAGATTGCCTAAATCTACCTGAAATGATGCCAAAATATTAAATATCTCCATAGCATCTACTAATATAAACTGGCGTCTATCCTTGACGACTCGTATTCATAAGACTAATATAACATTAAGGGAAAATTATTTAAAAAGGGAAGAAAAGATATCTTTTCTACTTGCTATATTAAAATATGTCATTATTATTCAACTGTAATTTATTTAATGAAATTGGAGTTTA
Source organism: Tetragnatha versicolor (assembly GCA_024610705.1). Taxonomy (NCBI): domain Eukaryota; kingdom Metazoa; phylum Arthropoda; class Arachnida; order Araneae; family Tetragnathidae; genus Tetragnatha; species Tetragnatha versicolor. Next base: position 4,562,742 of record JANDEH010000020.1, read on the forward strand.
GTCTTTTGACACCTAGTAGCACTTTGGTTTATCAAACATGTAAGGTTTACAGAACTGTATTTTTTATTAAGAATGTTTAGCTAGACACTCTTTTTGCAAAAAGGAATGTGATAAGATTGTTTTCTATTATGTTTGATAACTTTTTTTTATTTCCAATGGCAGGTAATTGAACAGTTACGGATAACAGAGTTCATCAACCAACAGACATGCCGTAATTAGTACTTTCTTCGCGTTACCCAGTGGGCACCTGTGGACCGAAGCCACGGAGGTGAAGTACTGTTGCCCACGCCACACACACACGCATTCGCTCGCACAACCCCTTTTTACAGGGGGGCCACATTCATTCATCACACACAGACAGAAACAAACATCCATGCCAAACGGGGATTCGAACCCCAGACGTATGGCTTCGCAGTCAGATGATCTAACCACTACGCCAATACATCGGCAAACTTAAATTACTTAATTCATGCATAGATAATCTTTTCACTATTCTATATCCTTTAAATTTAATAGGATCATCCAAGTAGTCAAGATATCTTTCAAAAGGATTATTCAATCCTTTCTATCCCTTCCACATCGATATAAATAAGCTTATGATCAATAAAAAATAAAAACTAGCGTATTAAAATTTATTTTAACTTAGCGATTTACAAGAGATGAAGGCTCGTAGTAAATTGTGTTTTATTTTTAAATTTACGATTACATACGAATAAACAACATGCCTTTTTAAAAACGTATTTTTCCAAATTTCTAAACTTTCCCCTTTTTTCAAAAATGATCTCCTTTCGAATGCCACAGCACAACACAAACACTATGACGGATTTCATTACTCAGTCATGCCCACAGCAGTAGCCTGTGAATCAAAACCACGGAGGTAAAGCCCTGTTGTCCACGCCACACGCACACATTCGCATGCACAATCCATTTTTACAGAGGAGCCACACTCAACCATCTCCCCGTGCAAACATCCATATCCGCGAGTGGGGATTCGAACCCCCCAGACGCCTGGCTTCCTACTCAATATGTGTAATAAGATTTAAGAAAACTAAAGTAACAAATCTCTATAGTCATCTTTATCAAACAGACTGTCAAGAGATTATTTGGTTAAGAAACATTCCCATGCATATATTTTTTTAACTGCATGTTAAGAAGATTGTTAGTCGCAATACCTGTGATGACCACCCTTACTGAATATTTTCAGTTTTCTAAACTAAGCTTTAACACAACTATTACGCCATTCTTACTTAAAATATTCATCTATTGTCGAACAAGGTGTTCTGTTGTTCCTCCGTTTTCCCGAAAAGAGCGAAAAACGTCGCAGTTTCCCCCTTATGTGAAGCACAACAATGGTCCTGTGTCTCGTGATGCAAAACAAGCCGATGCCGTAGCCGGAACGAAATCGTAAATCTATTTTTGGAGCGTTGTTTAAGCATTGTCCCGGATATTTCTCGGAAAAATAATAAAAACTGTTTTCATTCCATGTCTTCGGCAAAATCGTTGGTTGCGGAAGTGGGAATACAACAACAGCCATAATCATAACCTCAGATTCGTACCGCGGTCCCTCTTTCGTGTGGGTCCATACCGAAACTTCAATCTTCCGAAATTTCGATCGCAATTCCCCAACCTCTGTTTTACATGATGGATTTAGGATTTCAAATTTGCTTATGGAAACCGTAGCAAAGTAAATAAATCCAATAGAGAATGTTTGTCATTTAAAACGTGTTTTTATGTGAGTTGTTTTCTTGAAGTTCAAACATTTTTGTGATAGCATACTTTAAAACTGTTATATGCACGGCTTTGACAGTGCTTAAAGGAACATTTCTTCTACTGATAGCTTTTATCTTACCAGAAAAAGTTGCATGATTTTGGACACCACAATTAATCTTTTCCAATAAATTAGAGTAAGTTTGCGGGATTTTCCTTACAAAAAGGCACCCAATATACACTTATAGAAACTACAGTACACCTTAAAGATCACAAACTCCATTACATTCAAAACTTTGGGAGGTTTGGAAAAATATATTACTTCTCAAAACATGAGATATCTTTTATTTTTTTGTAATTAACTATTTCCGAAAGACTATGCATTTTAACCTTCGTGGAAAACCCTAATTTTTCTTAGTAAAACATAATGTTATATACTTAGGTACTAGTATTAATTTAAACTTCTTGTTAAAAATTGCAAATATTAAAACAAAATAGAAATATAGTGCAAATAAATTACTCAAAAGGGCATTTTAATTCGAAAAACAACAAGTCTCATTACAGATGTATATGTTTCATCATTCCCACCAAACAAAGTTTCTCATCAATACTAAAAAAAACCCCTTGTTTTCCGGTGACGATGATGACATTCTTCAGTCATGTTCATCTATTAATCACTCACGATAAGCTAGATATCGATCATCTGAGTCAAAGGATTTCCGATCCATCTGATGATTTCGAAACGTGATGACATGCCCATCGAGGAGAAAAATATCTCTAGTATCTCTAAATATCGAAAATATCTATGAATAACACCAAACATCTTCAGTCTACCCTGAGTACTTTTATCTTTTCGTAAATAAACATAGTTATCTCAATATCAACATTCTTCTTTCACTCATCGCTCTCTCAACTATGGGAAGAGAGATTGCGTCCTCGTAACACCTGGCGCTTGTCAACAACGACGTGATAAGTCCAAAAACGAGACCAAGTTTATCGATACTCACGAATTGTGTATGAGCGCCTTCTTTTAAAAGTATCGAAGTTTTACCCTTTAAAATTTACAAAAAAAAATAAATATAAAACAAATTTTATTCAACTTGATAAATTTCCTAAGTAGCTCATCAAGTATACAACGATCAGAGTTGTAATAACAGTGCTCAATGTCGTAAATATCGATAAATTTTGTTAATATTTTATTTTCAAAAAATTGGTTAAAAATATTCTAATTTACACTAAGTATTAGGATGAAATCAACCTACAAATAATTTTTCTCCATTTTGGATGATACGTGCTGGAAAAACAATACTGGGCAATCTCGATCTTGGATGATATTCCTTAGAAGACCGTTTTAACAAAGGCCAATATTGAATGAACGATATTAGCCAGTGATTTAGTGCTACATTGGTTAAATAAAAAAAATCTTGTGTTTTTCGTTATTTTATTCGGCCTACTATACGTTCATGTATTCGAAACAAAAATTCTAGAAACAAATTCGTGAAATTCAGAATTTACTGCTGCGCAGGCAAGAGTTGTTAGATGCAAAAAAAATACTTATCGTTTAGTAAAAGGTTTGACCTCCACGACATTTAAATAGGTTGTGTGGCTGTAAAATTATACAATACCCACTCGTTGTGTCATTTGGGGTCCCTTTTGGGATTCTTCCTTTTTTATTTTCAAACAGTTCACCCCTATCTTCTTTGACAATGGAGGGGGGCTCCCAACTCTACTCCTTCTTCTCTACTTCTATTCTCCAAGATCATTCCCCCTGTATTCCCAAAAAGTTTTTTTAATGAAAGTATTGTGTTATTATATATTGTTACGTGCTAAAATGACAGTCAAATTCCCTTTGTAGTGTTCTACAATATACTACAAGATCTTCTTAAATGTAGGTTTCGAAAATTAATTTGAAGAAAAACAATCAAAAAAGATCAAAAGTAATTATTGAAAACAAACATCTCCTTTTGTTTCATTTATACTCGTTTACTCTAATAGCAAAAAATTCCTTTTGTGAAAAACTTCCTGTGCACATAAATTTTATTCAACCTATACTCGAGTGCAAAAAGAAATAAACCAAATCCAATCAACGAAGCTCAAGTGCATCGTAGGGGCGGGCGCAACCGAAACCCAAGTTGTTTCTGTTTCGAAAATCGAACGGGTAAGTGCCAAAATCACAAATCAATCTCCGTTGCTCACGGGCGAATCCAGGTTAATAAACAAACCTAAAACCAAAGAAGAAAAAAAGCGCCTCTTTCGAATCAAAACAGAAGAAACCCACAACAACAGGAGGAAGTTTCAGTTTTGGATTCATAAGCGCGAGAAGCAAAACTTCCTGCCTCAGAAAAACCACCCCTTTATTTATTTTCCGACCCAACTTCCATTTTCTCTCCGTAGCTCTCTCGCCTCTCGCTCTCTCTCAGTTCGGCCATTTTGTGCGAACTACAGCTGGCAGGGGGAACCGGTTCCAACAGGCCAGCATCTAGAACACGCTGTTCCGCCGCCCGCGCTCACCCCCTGCGCGTAGGGGAAAAAATCCCCAGCTCCGGAGGGAAAGGCCGCGATTTTAGGGTATTTTGTTGTAGCTAGCGTTTTGAGTGCATTTATTATGATTTTATTTGAGATACATTCGGCGAATTTTAAGTCCAAATTCCGTTCCCGATTCCCATGAGACACGAATCCGAGTTCCTAAGCATACATGTATCGCCTGTTTCATCTGCTAAAGTCCTTAGAGTAAGTATTTGAGTTGTTCTTCGGTGTAGATTGGTCCTGTTTTGAAGGTTGGAGCAGCACTCGTTTTCTAGCAGTGAGGTCGCGCTTAGTGTGTTTTGATCAACGTCACATCCGCCTTGTTTTTTATTTAACCTCTTCTTGTAAAGGGAAAGCGAATTCAGGACTGTATTATACTACATTATATGCAGTGGTAGTTAAATTTCGACTGATCATTAACACTTTTTTTTCTTATTTTAATCAATTTTCGAAATACTCTGAAAAACATTGCAAAATAAATGAAAAAGAAAAAAGACTGCAAAAGTGATCAAATTTCTTACCTATATAATACTGGGAAACATTTATCCCACTTTTCCAAATGCATAGAAAAACTTTGGTAAGTGTGGAAATCGTAAATGATATGCCTCATTAAAAAGAAAATATTGTCATTGAGAACTAGTTTTAACCTAATTAAACTTTCCCTCTGGGTTTTTGGAAAGGTTATTTTATACTTAAAAAGATAAAATTATATTTTTTCAGTGAAGGCAATATTCACAAAAATGTTTCTCATTGTTCAACAATATCAACTTTAAGAATAAAATATCATAGAGAATCAATAAAGGAGTTAAGCTTTCAGCTTTTATTAAGTAATAAGATTTTTTGAGAGTGAATGATCTCCTGGACCTGATCTAGTTGTACTAGATCAGTGGGAATAAGAAACAACAACAACAACAGCTTAAAGCTAAAAAAAATTTCATGTTTGAAAAAAAAATTATTCAATTTTACAATGGGTGAAAATTAATGGAATTTTTTTTACTTTAAATTTATTTAATAATAAATATAGTTCTAGAAAAATTCCAAATAGTATATTAATGAATCTTATTAAAATAATCTCAGAACCCAAATATTTTAAACGTTTTATATGAATTAAATTATATTTTGCATTCCTAGTTATTACAAAGGTGATTGGGATCTCTTATAAAAACGAGTATGGTTTTTATCACCCAGAAATCTTTCCTTCAAACAATCTCCGACATTATTATATGAAAACTAAATCATTAAAAAATACCTCTGATAAATTCCCTTGCAACAGGAGTCTGCAACTAAGTATGCTTGGAAGACTTTTTGCTATAATAATTGTCTAAGTATGTAGTATTAGACTTCTCAAACCATTGCAATCGTTTAGGAAAATGTCAGAAATTTAATTTGAAATTTCAAAATTATTATCTAACAGTAATTGGTGATTTCATATTTTTCTTACATAAACTATGATAAAAGGTCTTGTAGAAGAATTCAAGAAATAAAATTAAAGAAAAATTTAATTGAAGTATTATCTGGGGACTAAAATCTGTATTCAATGTTATACTTTCTGTGATTAGATCTAAAAAATATATTACTTAAAAATCCTTTTCAAGTAGTTTAGTATTCATTAACTGCAGATTAATTTCATGTAAAATAATTAAAGTTTATTCCTCACAATATTAGTTTTTTATGCTTCCAATTAATATGTTTTAAAATTGTAATAGCATATTTTCATTTAAGTTAATCAATCTTCTTTTCATAGTAAAAATGCAATTTTATAATAACTTTTGCGATGAAGTAAAATTTTTAAATTGTGGAAATTTATGCTTAAGAAATCAAAACTAAAGAAAAATATATGGAGTTTCATTTTAAATGTTTTCTGATTTCGATGATGAGTTTTTATCAATTTCTGTTAAGATATAATTTAAAAACGTTTTTCGTTAATACTTCAATACATATTTTATTACCTCAGCACAAAAAATTATAACTACATATTTTAAAATATATTTTTAAGAAATGTTTTCATAAACTTTTGGATAATAATTAATTTTAATTAGTGAAATTCAAAGCCTAAATTAGGTTTGCCTTTATGTAAAATATTTAATGATGTAGGAAAAGTATTAATTATAAAGCAACTATGACAAAATATCTGATAGTCAATTTAAATTTAAGTTTTTGATTCTTTAACCATGAAAAGTTCTTTTGAAAATGCAGTATTCTGAGAGAGTAATTAAAGATTTGCAAAAAAAAACTTTGTCCTAAACAACAGCCTTAATATTTAACAAGTTGTAACAGGGCAATAAAATTTATCATAAATATCTATAAAATAGATGTTACGTATAATACATCTCTAAAATCATTTCAATTTTATTCTCTCAGTGAATCCTTTTTTGGAAAGTATCCAAATTGAAACTTTTATATCCATGAATTTCTATTTCAATCTGGTTATTTAATGAAAAAAAATTACTCTTTGTTTTATATATAAAACTGTTTAGAGATATTTTTATCAAGATAATAGGTTGTGGATTCTCTATTAAAATGATAAAAAAAATTTTTCAATTTAAAAGCCAAGTTCTTAAATTTGATATTTATTGCAAACTTAAGGTTGTTCTTTCAGGTCATGATTAAATAAAATTTTCAATTTTGTTTCACATTTTACACAATTAAAAATAAATAAATTCAAACTTTTAAAAGCCTAATTTAACCAAAATTCTAATTAAATCACTTTTTTTTTCCATTACATTTTAACATACCACAATGTATACAGTGGCGTAGCCAGGATTTTCCTATGGGGGGGGTCCAGTGCGAAAAATTTACCATTGGATATCAAAAAGTTTCTACAATTAGTGAAATAAAGTTATAATTTCCACATTACTTTTAATTTTTTCTCTTTGTTAATTAATATAGTTAATCATTTATTAATAATTAGTGTAATAATTAAGATTAAGTATTACTACTTCGCGATTGAAAGTTATGATCCACATAATTTTTTATTAAGTACAGAGACCGTCAAAAAAACAGATTAAGAGTATTCAGTAGCTCCATATTAAAGAGGGTGGTTTGGGGGTACACCCCCAGAAAATTTTTGGAAATTTGAATTTTAAAAGGAGTTTTTTACTTCATTTATGAGGTAATAACCGAGGAACACCGCTCCTTGTAAGCTAGATAATTTTTAAAGGAAAAAATAGAAAATCGGACGTTTCTGAGGCAGTAGTTGATCCAGGGTTCGGTTTTGGGGGGGCTAAGAATTTTGAAAATCAAATTGAATCTTCTAAGCGAATATAATATTAAAAAGGTTGAAAATAATCGTGTTCGAATTACCTTGGGGGGGGGTTTAGGGGACCTTCCCTAGAAAATTTTTGGAAATTCAAGTCTAAAAAGTAGGTTTTCAACTCGTTTCGGTACACCTAATCCGAATTTCGAACGTTATATTTTCAGGAATTTATTATTTGCTATAGGAGTTTTGTATTTCGACGAACTCATCATAAAAAAGTTGTTTATAATAAAGTCCCAAGGGGGTTCAGGGGGTACTCCCCCAAAATATGTTTGTAAATTTGACCCTAAAAACAGGGTTTGGTTTACTCTTTTAGTATAGTATTACTCTTTTGTTAAAGAGACACCGGGGGTTCCCCCGGTAAATTTTAGATTTTAACATGCAAAATAGGTGGTTTTTAGACACTTTTAAGGGACATAGACGCCCTCTTTTGAGTAGGCACTGGAATATTTAACGCCTAAAAAAGGGTTCAAAAATTTTGGGTCGGGCCCATGGGGGGGGTCCGGACCCGGGGACCCCCCCCTTCGCTACGCCCCTGAATGTATAGATTAGGGTGGGCCGAAAAAAACTTTTTATTTTATTTTGAAACGCTATACCGCGGAAAACTTGCCTCTGGGGTAGAGAAGTAAAATGCAACACAAAAAATTTTAAAATCGGTTAAAAATTGCAATAGCGCATTGCACCTAAAGTTTGAAAAAAATTGGCTATTTTCATTACTTTTCAAAAAAATCAAATTAAATCAAATAACTTTTATAAAACGTATCTAAAGGCATATAATAGAATAAAAATGTGGAGAAAACATATTTAATTGAAAAAAGGTGGTATTTTAAAATTAAATGGTAGTATAATATCTAAAAATACACGTTTTTACCAGAAATCCACATATTTCGTATGAAACAAAAAAATTATGAAAAACCATTTTTCATTACTATACTACCTTTCCGGCTATCACTCAGAAACCCCCTTAACAGTTAAAACATTTTTTACAGTTCGCTTCGCGATCGGAGCTCGCTCGTTGCACAACAAACCGTATCACTATCTCTCGCCGAAATAAAAACCTATTATATATTTTGAAACGCTATACCATGGAAAACTTGCTTCTTGAGTAGAGAAGTAAAATGCAACACAAAAATTTTTAAAATCGATTAAAAATTGCCTTAGTACATTGGTCCTAAAATTTGAAAAAATATGCAATTTTCCAGAATGAGCAAAAAAGGCATTTTGTTTAATCATTGGATCAATGATTTCTAATAACTTTTATGGCAAAAATCTAGATGTTTCTATCACTTTAAACACGTGTCCAGGTCAAATTGAGAAGAATTTTCTTTTCTAAATAAAGAATCATACAGACAAATTAATTTGATGTAATTTGATTTTAATCCTACTACTATTATAATTGTGAATGTTTGTCTGGATGTTTGTTACTCTTTCACGCAAAAACTACTGAATGGATTTTAATGAAATTTTACAATAATGTAGCTTATACATCAGAATAGGACATGGGCTATAATTTATAAAGGGAAAATCAGTCCTTCATTCTTTTTTTCCCGTTTTTCCTGCTTTTTTTCACTTATTTTTCCGTGTTTGAAAACCTGTTTTACCAGTCATACAACGAGTTAAAAATAAAACATTGTTTCAAACGAGACAGATCACTAGACTTTTTCATTTACTAGATCTTTTATTTTAGTTTTAAACACTGGTAATCTAATATAATAAAGTTAAGTGTGGGTATATATGTGTGTGTGTGTGTCTTCTATACAAATCCACAGTTTACTTCCGATCTGCACCAAACTTGGTATACCTACGTAAAAAAACCCAAGGAAAAGCATAGACTATGTTTCGAAAACTTTTAATGACCCCTTGACCCTCTTTCAACCCTTTTTATGGTCATTTTGCTGAAATAGCTTTATTTCTCCTCAAGAAGAGATCTGCTTACTCCATTGTTACAAAGAAAACTTAATGCTAAACAACAAGTTTTTAATAGAAACACTAGGTACAAGTCTATTCAAAAATTATGTAAATAATTTAAAAATCTATTTCCATGAAATTTAAAAGTTTAAGTATAGTTAACCATATTTTTATTTTAGATTTTATCTAATTTTTATACTTTAGAAGCTTCATGGAATACCATTGTTGTTAAAATAGTCTCCATGGAAACGAGGATGTAAAATTAAAAGGTGATAATATTTTAGCTTTTAAGAAAGTTGGTTAACAGATAAAAAACTATTAAAACTCCCTTTCAACTAGAAAAGATTGATTTTTTTTCTTAATTTGCAAAATGGAATAAGCTTTAATTATTGACTAATTTCACCGAAAACATTAATTCCTGAAGATATGATTAATCAAGAGATCTGAGCAATTTTAAATACTTTTTAGATTAATTTTTCCATGTAAATGTGGAAATCATTCAAAAATTATATTGCTTGAGAACTGAAGAAATTTTAATCCATCTGAAAACACCGGGATAAGAAAAATTACTAGGAACACCGGGATAGGTAAAGTTACCGGGAACACCAGAATATGAAAAAGACGCCTGGGATACCGGGATAATTTGTAAATGCTGATTATACAAAATTAGAAATGTATTTGGGAAAACTTTAAAATTATAAATTTACACTCTCTACCCGTGCAAGGCCGGGCATATCAGCTAGTATAAAATAAACTAAAATCTTCTGTTCATCTGTTGGATTATCAGTACTAAAATACAGTTTATGTTATAGTACTGATAAATAATCCAACAGAGGAACATAAGATTCTTTCAAACTACCAAAAGAAGTTAATAACCAGTAAAGAACTACATTTTGATACAATTCAAACAATGCAGCATCAGAAAAAATAAATTTTCAATTTAATCGAAAAATGCGATTTTTGAAGGAAAAAAGGCGAAATGCTAAGTGTAACCTTATAATGCAACCTTATATTGTAAAATACCATCTTTCTTTCCATTAAATATATTTTTTCTTAAAATTTGTCTTCTAATTTATGCCTTTAGATACTTTTTATAGAAGTTATTTGATTAAATTTGATTTTTTAAGAGTTATGAAAATGGCATATTTTTTCAAATTTTAGGACCAATGTACTAAGGCAATTTTTAACCGATTTTGAAAATTTTTGTTGCATTTTACTTCTCTACTCAAGAGGCAAGTTTTTCATGGTATAGCGTTTCAAAATATATAATAGGTTTTTATTTCGGCGAGAGATAGTGATGTGGTTTGTTGTGCAACGAGCGAGCTCCGATCGCGAAGCGAACTGTAAAAAATGTTTTAACTGTTAAGGGGGTTACTGAGTGATAGCTAGAAAGGTAGTATAGTAATGAAAAATTGTTTTTCATGATTTTTTTTGTTTCATACAAAATATGTGGATTTCTGGTAAAAACGTGTATTTTTAGATGTTATTATACTACCAATTAATTGTAAAATACCACCTTTTTTTCAATTAAATATGTTTTCTCCACATTTTTATTCGATTATAGGCCTTTAGATACTTTTTATAAAAGTTATTTGATTTAATTTTATTTTTTTGAAAAGTAATGAAAATAACCTATTTTTTTCAAACTTTAGGTGCAATGCGCTATTGCAATTTTTAATCGATTTAAAAAAATTTTGTGTTGCATTTTACTTCTCTACCCCAGAGGCAAGTTTTCCGTGGTATAGCGTTTCAAAATAAAATAAAAAGTTTTTTTCGGCCCACCCTAGTATAGATGTATGAATTTATTCATTTAATATTAAAAGGTATCTCTAAAAGTAATTAAATCATTTCAGTCCCTAGACTAGACCACCTTAGATTCCCATAAAATCAAAAGCTTTGGGTGGTCTGGACTGAAAAGGTTAATACTCTACATGTCTACATCTACAAGATCTATTTATATATCAAAACTACATAGTATAGAACATTGCAAAATTTCAAACAATTAATACGTAATTAGAAGAACTGTTTTTAAAAATTTGTGTGACCCTGACCCCCCAATGTGACAAGGTTTCAACGTTTTTGACTTCAACATCACTTTTAAACCTTTTTCTTCATTGTTGTTACACTTATAAAAGAGGGGTTTATACTTCTACTACTACTATTGTTTAAAATGTTTTAAAGTGACTAACTCTAAAAGGGAAAAAATAGGATTTTAAACTTCAAAATTTGAACTTAAAGTGTTACATAACTATGAGGAGCGACGGTGCTATTAAAATGACTTATGCTTAACTTGTGACGTAAGTTTAAGGTAGATTATGAAAATTCTTAAAAAGAGTGTTATGAAATTAGTAACTGGCCCCCTAATAAAAGATAGATGTCTGTTACTATTTACAAAATGAATATTTTGATATAGTTTTCCCATAAATATCTTCTGATCTAGAGTGGCTGACTACTGATAGAAATAAAGCATCTTACACCGTTGCAGTGAGTAGCATATGATATTTATAACTAAAATGATTGATTCCACCATATACAAATCAATCACCAAGTTGGATTGCTTTGATGAAAAGGGTCTTTCAAACACAGCTCCCATTCATAACTCTTCCCCCCTCGTGATTAAAAATGATCCACAGGTGTTTCTTTCCAACGTAGTAGAAGTAGAGAGCAAATTCTTCTGGATTCGGACCAACTACTTAGTAATCGAGGGGAGAACATTTCAGAACCTCGCAATGTTATACAATCCATTGAATACTAGTACTTTCTTACGAAATGGGTTGAAGTTACAGAGTAGTGGGTGAATGGTGAGTGACTTAATAAGTATAGCCAAGATTCGTGTATAAGAAACACGCTTTTAATTTTCTTCCTCTTTTAATATGTAAATATAAATTTATATGCTATAAGAAATAGGGTAAAATAGTGTAAAATGCCCATTTCTTCATAATTTAAGTTAAGTTATGTTTGTATTTTAATAGTTTACAACACTTTAATTCACAATGTTGTTGTTGTATATTATTTCTTGGATTGGTTTTTTCATAACTGTACTTGTTTTAAAAACTACATACATTATTTAGAAATGTGTAAATTGTGTAATAAAAGAAGTAATGTAGAGAAATATCAAATCTTAGAAACTCACATTAATAGAAGCCAAAGTGTTTGATAGGGTAAGTAATAAAAGTAATAATAATGTAGGGTTTGTAATATATAAATATAGGGGAGAGTGTTGTACCTCTCGACAAAAATCACGTTTGGATTTTTCCAAGACAGGTAAAATCACATTTTGACCATTTAAAGTGCCCAACCTATAGTCCTAACCTTTGTGAGTAGGGGAAATTTTTTATTAGCTAAAATCTTAAAAATTGTATTTTTAATAAATTTTAATAACTTGAAAAAATTTTGTCCATAGGTACAACAACGTGCTCTCCCTATGGACAGACCCAGTTGTACCTGTGCACACCCTTAAAAAGGGAAGTTTTAGTTGAAAAAAAGCTAAAAATGAACATTTTTATTAATGCATTACCTTTTTATAACATATTCGAAGCCTTTTTAAAATTGGAAATAGATTTTTTAAAGTAATGTAGTTTTAGATCGTAAATGATCATTAAAACGAAGTTGAATGATAAAAATCTTGATTTTTTACCAAAAACACATAAATCACAAGGGATTTTCAGATCAAAATTTAAGGTAATAGTTTCATCAATCATGCTGATTGATCTGATCACTTCACTGATACAAAAAAAACAATTCGATCGACACTTAGTTGTTTAAGCATGTGGTGGTAATAACTTCCGCAAATCTTCTTCAGTGGAAATTGTAAGCTTTTTGTAATCATCATACTTAAATGCAATAGGGTGCTTAAGATTTTACACCATATTTTACACTAAATGCCAAGTAGAATCAAAAATTTTAAAAAGTAGTTTCGATCACAAAATATTTGATTTTTCATCTAAAAATTACTTTAAAATAATCGCCGACAAATAGATAACCATTTAGAATTAATTTAACATGCATTAAAATGTATTCACATAAATGAAACCTGATTCTAAAACGCCGATTAGCTACAGACACTCACAAGAACGTGTCCGTAGGTACACCACTTATGGTGTCCGACGGTACAACATCAGGTGTTTTTGCACTCAAAATTCTATAAAACATTAAAGAATTGAGATCTGACGATTTCTAATAACAAAACTAAAAAGTCAAAATCTCGGGGATTCACCCCATATATCCCATTTTATCATATCATAATTATAGGGGAAGAGAAGAATTAATGTAGTGATGCACTAAAAAAAAACTTTGAGCATCCAAAAGCAGTAAATTTATTATATAAATTTAAATAATATTTTAAAGAATTGATTTCACGTTAGCAACTAGATAGCATCTGTTTACATTCAAAATCGATCCCAAATTCAAATTTACATTTCCCCCCGAATTTTAAAATGAGGTGGCTGAAGGTAACACCGTCCTAAGATACAACACTCTCCCCTATAATATTAAAAAATCTTGGCCACTATATGCTTCACTAACACACTTAAAAATCCTCGTGAAAAAAAACTGGTTTGATTAAGGTTTTGTAATTGAAAAAGGGGTGTTAAAGAATATTACTCTCCATTATAGGTTCATTTAGGAATAAAAGTTCTAGTTCAAATAAAATCATTTAACAAGTCCAATTGGATAAAATCAGTGTCTCTAACTACTTGAAGCATTGAAAAACAGTTATGTTTGATATTTAGTTTATTTTTTCATATTGAATTGTCGATTCAGGCACCTCAAATGTAATTTGGCCGTGTCACTGCTATCTGTCCCGGCCGAAATTATCTCTTGGCCAGCCCAGTCCCATAGGATCGCTGGTATGTGACCTTAATGAACCCTTCCTGCTTCCAAAGTGTCACAAAGAGGACACCTGGGATGGGTGTCTTCTCACTCTAGTCAAGCCAGGCTCATTGAGTCCAATAAAGTGTCGGGAAGACGGTAAACCCTTCAAAATACTTTTTTGGGGGAATTTTATTTATTACATACAACAAACACAGCATACAACGTTTTTATAGTCATCTGAGACCTCTAGATATCATGGGTGACTAAACTTATAAGAATCATAATAAAGAAATGTTAATTTAAAAAAATGAATAATGAAATTAAGAGTGTTGATTAAAAACAATAAATGTCTAATGAGACATTAGTACTTTAAGAATGAATCATAATAATTTTAATAATTATGATTTATGTTGTTATTATTTTGTTATGATGGTTTGCACTTAAAGAAGGGTTAAAAATAAAGTGGGAAAATACTATTTCCTTCATTTCAGCAGAAAATAAAAGTTCATTGAGTTTCATAATACTTTTATTATTATACTGATACCTAAAACTGAAAATAGAAAACATCGTGAGAACTAAAAAAGAAAATATTTTTATTGGAAAAAACTATCTTTAAGTAGTATAACAAACTGAAGAATGCTTGAAGTGTCAATGTCAATCCTAGCAGTAATAGTGATGGTTCTAATAAAAGAGTTTGATGATTGAATGCCCAAATAGATTTTATTTTTTAACTCAGATATTAATAATTTGATTTTGAAACATTTACAAAAACATATTGCTCACTAAGGGGCCGTATTGGCCCTTCCAAGTGAAACAAAAATTTCTTTTGAAACATTATATATAAAGAAAAAAAGAGAAAAAAAATTAAGTACAAAAATATAAAAAATACAAAAATAAGTAATTTGGCAAGAGGACAGCCCCAAAAAAATTACATTATTCATATGGCTCCACACAAAATACTACCCAATTTAAATGAAAGATAAAAACACACTAACACACCTCGAAAAAAAATATATTTAAATAAACAAAGACACTGGACAAAGCTTTGGACGGAGAAAATAAATAGGTAAAAGGTGAAATGTATATCACGAAAAAATAAATTCATCTGAGTTTAATAAAAAATTGAATAGTTCCCTTTTAAAAGAAAATTTATTGAAGTTTGTATAGTCAAGTGTAATTTGTTTTAGTAGAAAAAACCCTGGTAGATAAAACTTTTATGTAGAATTTCTTTGTTTGGTTTCGAAATATTTAGAAGAGGAGGTTTTCTAAGATTATAACGGGTATTAGAGCTTTCAAACGAAATAAAGTTGTTATGAATATAAAGTAAGCTCTAAAGTAAAAAAGTTTATGGGGAAAAGATGGTCGTCATAAAAATACTTAAGTAATCTTTTTATTTTTTGCTTCTTAATTTTGCTCTCTTTAAAAATTTTCTTTTTCGAACTTCCAGCGCTTTTAATTTTTAATGCTCAATATAAACAATAAGCAATCTCAATGTAATAAAGATATTATTGTAGCCATACATCATCTATTAACTTTAAAAATTATTGCCTTTTGTATTAAGAGAACTATAATAAAAGATCAAAGGTTTTAACCAGGGTTGGCCGGTTTAAACCATTTGGTTTAAACCATGGTTTTTTTACCATGGTTTTTTTTTACCAAAAAAAAACCACTTGGTTTTTTTTGGTTTTTTTAAAAATTATAAAATATTTTCAGGATTTTTTAAAGAAAGTGTTATTAAGTATAATCTTTTGCACAAAATTAAAAGGTCAGATTTATAAAAAAAATTGACATTTTAAGGTGATTAAAAATCAGAAATCTTTTAATTTAATGGTTTTAATTATTGAATTCTCTCTAAACTTAACCTTAAATGCTTAAGTTAAACTTATTATATTTTGCAAGAGATAGTTCATTTATTAATTTCCTTTAAAATGAAGCATTATTTCCAAGAGTAACTAAACATACACAAAAGTTATCTGTTTTTCACTGATAAAATATGGCTTGGATTTTAATTAATTAATAAAACCAATTTGTCTTATTTGTCAGTCATAAAAACCAGTTGTTTTTTTTAGTAAATTAATAAAAACCGTTGATTTCTTTAATGATAAAAACTAAAAGCCAGTTGGTTTGTTTATGAACAGATAAAAACCAGTTGGGTTTTTTTACTAAATTAATAAAAACCGTTAATTTCCTTAATCGGATTAATTATCTCAATCATTTATCCAATTTCAATTAACATTAGTTGCTTACATTTCCCTTTTATTTATTAAAAAAGTTAAATTTTCTCTTTCTAAAGAAATTTCTTAAGTTCATAAATAATCCATATAATTAATTTGATTATTTTACCATTTAATAATTAATCAAATTAATTATCTTTATCAATTATCCAATTTCAATTAACATTAGTTGTTTACATTTCACTTTTACTCCTCATTTAAAAAATAAAAGTTTCTCTTTCTAAAGAAATTTCTTTAGTTCATAAATTAATCCATATATAATTAAGATAAATAATTTGATTATTTCAACCATTTATCCAAGATAAATTAACACTGATTTTTATTCACTACAATAATATTAGATATTCAAATTGGAATATTTTAGAAACAAAAATTATTTTTAAAACAAATTAATTTAATTTTAATTAAATAATTGAAATATACAAATCATTTATCAATTATAAACAACCCCTGAAATAAATGTCTCATTTACAACTCAATTTCAAACATCAATGCTAAAATAACTTATTCTGATAAAAAAATTCTAAAAAAACTTGGTTTAAACCAAAAAAACCAAATAAACCCGGTTTTTTTGTTTTTTTTAAAAAAAACCCGGTTTTTTGCCAACCCTGGTTTTAACTAGTGATGGGCAGGTATCGATACCAAATACTTAAGTACTCGATACCTATACGTATCGAGTGTATTCGATACCCACAAAAGTATCGATACTTTATTGACATATTTCGTTTTAAATTTTTCAATGAAGTAATCTTTATAATACCTACTGTAGATCAAACGCAGCCTGTTTCCGTTTTCATTTTGCAACGCTCAAACCCAAGTCGTTATCATCCGGGAGAGAAATTTGACGCGGCTAGGATTTTCCCCCGCCAAATCCTTCGCCTCTATCCACCTCCAGGCCCGTAGCTACGGGGCTTTTTGATGGATCGCTTTCAGCTTTTTGAATATTAGTCTGATTATGGATAGGCCCTAAAAAAATTGTCCCTTCAGGTTCATTTCCCGACATTGAAAAAAAGTACTCGATACCTATAAGTATTCGATACCTATAAGTATTCGATACCAAAGTATTCGATACCTAAAATTATCGATTTTGCCCATCACTAGTTTTAACACAACCACTGGGATAGAAATTAAGCATCATTTCTTCAAGATTTCATATGTCCATGATCATTTTCCTTGCTTCTTTCCATGTTATTATATTTTTAATTTTATTTTAAAATTTATTAAACAAAATCAATTAATAAATGTGATTATAATAATAAAACTGATAAAATGATTTTGTATGTACTAACGTGCTACATTACCTGTAAAAATGGAAATGAAGTTTCATAAAAATTTAAATTTAATTATTTTATTTCGATAAATCGGTTAAATGCTAAATACTTACGTTGTGCTTTTTTAAAATAGCTGTAAAAATAAATTTAAGTAACAAAATATGTCTTAACTTTTATGTAAGATAAATTTAAGTATTACTTACTTTCGGATATCAATTCTATGAATGCAAACTGTAACATTATTTTAAAGATTTTCCTCGTGAACATTTTATTTTTATAAAAGTAAAACACTCACAAGAATTTAGGATTGAGCTATTCCAGAATTAATGAAAAAGAAAATTAATTAATTTTAAATAATTACTAGATTAAAATAACTTCAGATAAAAACACTTCATAAAAAACATAGTATTGTAAATTTCAGATATAAACCTAATTCAAAAGATTATTCGGCGGTCATAATTTTAATGTAAAATTGCAATTATATCGGTATTACATAAATACTATAAAGATGTACTCAAATATAATGCTTATTGAAAAGTATGTTGAAGAATTCCCATTAACAATTTGCCTGATTATAATTAATCTATTAATAACTGCATTTATTATTTCATGAATTAAATTATACGAGTAAAGTAAATGAATAATTACATAGTTATTTTAAAAATTTAATTGAAATTTAATAGAATTTTAAAAAATTGCTAATTATGATAAAAAAATATTTTATGTTTTTAATGCGTGAGTTATTCGAATCTTAATCTTACGTAAAATTTTAAATTGTTAGTATATAGTTTTAGTTTAAAATAGCACATTTGGATTTTTAATTTCTTTCTTTTAAAAAATAATCTTTTTATAATGTAATCACAATATTAAGCTATTATAAAAAACAAATTTTTCACAAATTTCACAAATTTAGTTTTCATGAACAAATTATCATTTGAAAGATAAATGTGTGAAGATATTGTTTATTATTATGCATCAATGTTTTCACTAATATACCTGATCAAAATGAAAAATAATAAGTATGTTTTTCACAACACAATCTAAATTTTTTGGCGACTAGCTTTGGCGAAGTATGATCTTACTTACTAATTCTTGCGCCATAAAACAATAACAATACCAAAAGCTAATTTTGGCGATTTTTTATATTTTTTACAATAAAATTGGTAATGAGAGTTGTACTTGAAATTTAACAGCTATTATCGTTATTTGTTATAAATATTATTATCGTATTATGTAGTATGAATTTGGTACAAAATAGGATAAAATAATGTTAATATTTGGATCAAAGTAATCAATGTAAAAGTTACAGAAATTTTTAATTTTAAAGTTCTTTAAATTTCAGTAACCTTTTTTAAATACTCAATTCTTTGCAATACTTATTTGATTCAACTAACTTGATCTTGCAATTAGTATATTTCCAATCATGAGTTGCACCTTAGTTTTATTATTATCCTTATGCGCTTTATAGTTTTTATTTCATTTCACAAAATTTGAAACTGGGGCAAAGTTAGGGAATCCTGAAACCCTACAATATTTTATTTCTAAGTTCCCTCTGCAAATTTTCGAGACTCGAATAACCATTAGTTACGATCAAAATCTTCGATCCATTCTCATAATGTTCGCACCACTTCCGAAAGCAATTATCAATTTGTCCCCCGAAATACTAAAAAATCCCGGAGCTTTGCCACTCTAATGGCAGCTTCCCCGCACTGCACGCCGCTATTCCACGAAAAGCAACCTCCCGCTCGAAGGTGACAGCGGTAGGGGAGAAAGCAGGGATTTTCCTTCTCCCCGCTGGGGAAAAACGAGCCGCAGCGGGAGGGGGTGCGTCCGCACGATCCACCAGCCCGTGACGTCACCTCAGCTGAGGACGCTCCTGTAGTCTCTCGCTATGGTAGGTCAGATCTCCACTGAAACTAGCAGCAGCGCTTAAAATTTTCCGACCAACTAGCTGCAACGTCGATCCTATCCATTCATGATTTCGCTCCTCTGTTGATGTCAAATCATCCCCGTCTTCGCCGCCGTTTCTCCGGATTTTGGATTTCACTGTTGTTGTCATCTCCCCTTCTAAGCGCGTTTGATGTGGGTAGCGATGAATACCATGGTGCAGGTGAGCGTAGTTGACAGCACTGCATCGGAAGCCAAGAACCATGTTCTGAACAATAGGAGGAACAACCAGGACAGAGGGGGGACCCTTCCCACCCACTGGGACCTGTCCTTCTCCGAAAACTCCCTTTTTTCCGTCTACTGCTTCATCAAAAACTTCATCGGGTAAGCTGACACCCTTTTTCCCATTCAATGCAGTAATCGATGCGATATTTTGCCTATGAAATCTCATAATCAGCACCCCTAATGGATAATTAAACTTATATATCATGTAAATACGTGTCTAGATATTATCTTTGGTGAATTGCGATCTATATTATTTGCAGGTCTAATATCGGGTGATATTGCCTTTGCGTTTTACTAATTTCTCTCAAACCAATCATACTGAGATTTTAATGCAATTCTGGTCATTTTGTATGAAATATGTGCTATGATAAACCTAATTTCTGCAATAATCTTCCTTCGTAAGTTACTAAATATGTATTGTGTTGGGATAATGATTTGCATCTTTTTACCACCTTATCAAAATGTCCGATTATTACCTGATCATGCATCCGCCCTCAAAATAGTGCAAGGTCTTGTTACATGCATGAAATTAAACTGACCATTTGAGCATGGTTTTCACCTCTGGCATAGTTTAAATTTCATCCCCATTCGCGAGATAGACCTTTTTGTGCAACCCAACTTGTCAGATTACATCATGTTATAGCCTCAGGGTATTAGGTGTTTAAAATCACATCTGTAAGCTGAATCGTGATATTCTAATAGAATTGATTTTTCTGTATACCAGGTATTAATGATTATTAGCTATATCACATATTTTTGTACTCTATTTTAAGGAAGTTATAATCAGTTTGAACCATTTTTTAACCTTAAAAGAATTGAGCATTATGCTCTTAATACAAATCTTACTTCTCAGTTTTCTCTAACATCAAAATGTCAATCAAATCGGTTATTTTCATAAGTTCGAATCCCTGTTTGTTTAGTTGCAAAATATCTTAAGCTAACACCATGTGTAGCTTGTCTTATTATATTCCTCAAGGTTATGTAAAATCGTATGATCCCGATAATATACTAACAGCTTATTCACAGCGTTGTGATTTACCCTAAGGTTCACCACATATGTGGTATGATGTCTAAAATCGTGCATTTTAAGGCTGAATGTTATGGAATTTTAGAATTATCATGTGATCTGGTCGTGTAGTCTAATGTCACCATTGCGCCATTTCATCTGAGCTTGACAGCTGATTTCCTCCTTTGTGGTTAGAGTTTCCTAACTTCTAAAAAATTCTTTTATCTTGAAATTGGTATATTGATATGAATATACACATTTTTTTAAAGGCTTGAATTTTTTTAATTGCAAATAAAAAGTACATCAAAATATTTTCCTCTCCCTTTTGTTGAAGTTTCAATAACTAATGGCAGTCCAAGATTTAAGAATCAGTTTATATTTACTTTTAAGGTGTTAGATTTTCTTGTGTGATGCTAAGTTCAGATTTAAGGTTTTCACATAATGTTGATTGTTTATTTAATATTAAAAATCTGTTTAGTTAAAGTTTGTTGAATTTATCCTAATTATCTGTTAATCATTGAAACAGTGAACTCAAATTTTAACTGGTGTGTGAAACTAGCAATTTAGACAATTTTTTGTGGGTAGGCTTTATTGTGAATTTGGTTGATAATTCCCATATTTAATCAAAATTAGTTTATAATGCACTCTTTGGTTTAAGATATTTTTCTAATTTTACTTGATCTACTTAAGTTAATTTTTATCCATATAATTTAGTTTCATTAATTTAAAGAAAATAGTGGAGGATTTATCCTGTAGGAATGAATAATCATTTTGATTTTTGGGGAGACCGGGCAGGGATGGGACACGGGGTGGGATGGGACACCTTCAATAAATCTTATAATTTAAAATAAAATTAGTTTTTGGAGTGTTCCACCAGGTAAAGCCACCATGGCTTCATACTTGTTGCTGTTTACTATTTTTGTTGCAAGCTCCTACAAGTTTCTGAATGAAAAAGATGGTTTCACTATAGCAAAAGTAACTAAGTATTACACTTTTCAAAGTGAATTTTCAATCTGATTCTTGGTTGCTTTCTTAATGGTTTATATTGTTTCTAAACAGAATAATGTATTCTTTATGAATAAATAGTTGAGTTAACCCTAAAAGCTACAGTTGGTATGAAAGAACCTATTTTTTAAAACTGTTGCTACCGGGGTGGGATGGGACACCATGACTTGGGGTGGGATGGGACATGCCCAATTCCTCTCAATACCTAAATAAAAGCTATTGCATACAATTCTTTAGATACTTTTGTTTTGGAACAGTTTAGTATTGCAGTTGAAAACATATTTTTTTAGATTAAAGAAGAATTTTAACTATTTTGTAATTTTCACGAAGTTAGATTTTTCGAAGTAAATATGGGTAAAATAACTGATGTTTTTGTAATAAATCTTTAAAATGTGTAAAATACTTCCATCTTTGTGGTTTTCAATCATATATTTAAAAATTAATCATAAATTTTAATTTTTAAAAAATGTCCCAACCTGGGCTGGGATAGGACAGTTTTAGACTTACTTTAATTCGTTCATAAATCTTAAGTTTTATTTGCTATCACATTGGTTGTATTTTTTAAACATGTTAAAATGTTTCAAGATGTTATTTTGAAAGTTTCAAGTTTATACAAAGAAAACTGAATTTTTAAAAAATATTCTTGTGAAAAGTGTCCCATCCCTCCCCGGTCTCCCCTACTTATATATATTTTGATTCACTAATAGCTTTTATAGTATTGTGTATACTTGTTTATTTTCATCTTAAAGGCTGGATGAAAATAAATAGGATTAAAATGGTAAAAAACATATAAAACAACCTAACATTTCAGGTTGAATTATATGTTTAAGAAAGTTACAACAATGCAACAGAAAACTTGAAATTAATGAATGTAAAAACATTGGAATATTTATTGCTTGCTAACTTTAATCAGTCTGTTTTTCTAAAAATTAATTAGATATTTAAAACCACTTGAATTTATTGCATTGTTCCTTATAAAAATTGCAGTAGCTTTGTTAAGTGCATCGTAAAGAAACGCGTTATGAGTATTGAATGTCAACCCTTGCTATGCCCAAACCCGTTCCGTATTGAAGACGAAACCCCATGCAAGGCGCGTAAAGCGAAACCACATCTGTGTTGCAAAAATACTACACTACGTGATGTAAACAAAAACATTCGAGTAAAAGCTGGGCGCGCTTTATTACCGCCGCGCATGCGCAGCTGCGGCCGGGACCAGATGTCAATCAAGGATGCGTGGAAGCCCTCCTCAAAGTTGCCCCATAGCAACAGAGAAGCTCATCTTGGAGAAAAACACGTCGCTAGGGTTTTTTTTCTTCTCCTTGTGGCTCTTGTGCGATGCTGCGAGGAAAAGTTACGCGTTAGGGGCTTTTTCCTGTGCGTAACTTTTGTAATGCTTCTCGATGGTTAAAAAATGAGGATTTAATGTTTTTTTGTTTTATTGATTGATTTTGGGGGAAAGTATCCGGATTTTTTTTCTAAATTAGTTCATTCTAGCATAGCGATTGTATTACGTTTGATGGAATGGTTTCAAATGTATTCAAATAAGTTGCTTTTGACCTAATTTATTTTTTTATAGCCAGAAAAGGATTATTTTAAATTTTCCGCAATAAAAACTTTGCTTTGATTGAATCAAGGATAATATAGGATAGTTATTATTTCAAATGCAAGATTTTCTCCAAGTTTTATTTTTTTTTCTGAAAACAAAAATTATTCTGATAAGCTGAAAAGTAACCTATGTGCGAAAGATTGGTTCTTTTGTATTTAAAATATTAATAAACTTTTTTCAAACACTTTTTATGAATAGAAGGGAGGTTTTAGGTAAATTTTTATTGATTTAGCGATTATGTGCTAACAAACAGCTCCATGAAATCATACGAAATTTATGCAACATGACTTCGTAATTCTCACAAATTATTTCTTCATTTTATGGTGAAATCGTTTTAAATTTCATTCAGGGAAAATCGATATTTTTTGTGCGATTCGCCAATCGGTTTTTAAATTTTATTGAAAAGGTGTAAGAATTCTATGTGACTCATGTTTTGAAAAAAAATACCTGGTCATTAGTTCTTCCTGGACATAGCTGGTTGAGTAAACGGCCATGTAATTGAAAAGGAAGCACAGCGAGCAAATACTTTAAGAATCTACCTGTCAACTTACTGTCATAATTCGTCCTAATGACTAAATTTAATCCCCTCTCCCTAACTTAACAAAAAGATATTTTTGGGGAAGTTTTTCTCAAAAAATGGATTTTTTTAAAAACAAATTGAAGTTGGTGGTTATATTAGTTAAAAATCGTAACCCATTGAGAAACTAAAAAATTAATTTAAAAATAAATTTGTCTATTAAGGCATGAAAGTATATGACATAATCTTATAATCTATTAAACACTAAGTGGTTATTTTTGTCAATAATATTATCCGTAGGACTGCGATTTTAGCTTAATAAAGTGGGGCCATATATACACTATACAATTCAGTCATCAACCGCATTGCACATGTCCCGATTTAGGAATTAGTGGGTCGCTAATGGCCCGCGGGCCATACTATGGAGATCGTACAATTTTCACTAATCCCCGATCTGAAGCCACCCTTGAAAGTTCTTCCTGGAATCAAATCACAAATGTGACGCAATAATTGCCAATATCCGCACTTTCCCGCGTAAACCACAGGTAATACACAGTTTTCCATCCATCAGACAGGAAGCATCTGCATCTTTTTTTGTTCTTCGATTCCGATGATCGAAATTTTATGCAAATCGATAGATGTGTTTCGATGCGTTTTCTGTTCCACCGGGAAGTCGCGCTGTTGCTGTCATTTAGTAGTGGGACTTGCATCCTCATTGGCCGCCCAGAATGTAGGTCGCTGACATGCTCGCTTTGTGCGCCGACTGAAATGGGTCACGCGCGCATTCTTTTCTTTTGTTCCTATACTCGCCATCCCTTTCTTGATCTGCCAAAAGATGCATTCGAAATATCAGATCGAGGAGATTTTTTTATTATGGGGTTTCGATCGTGTTGCCATAAAATTACTAGGGACTGATAAAATTTTTTCTATAAATTTTTATTAAAATTGAAATGGCGATGGTTTTGATATAAATTGATTTTTATAGTTTAAATATAGTGAGTTATCAAAAATTAGGATAAACTGGAGCAATCATTTTCTTTCTTTAGAAAGATAAAATCAATCTAATAATTTTTTGTAAATAATTAAAGTGTTACCTAACTTGTCCAATTATATATCTTTATAATTTAATTTAACGAAAGAGAAAAATAGGGGAAAATAAATTGTCTGACAAACATTACATCAGACACTGTTTTTGAGCTGGTAATCCTATTTCAAACCATAGTAGTATCCTTATAAGTATAGAGTATCGGTTATAAGATTTAGAATCGAAGTTATTTAAGTTATTAACTGGAATGTCAAATTTAATTTTCTGGTGCTATAAAACTTTCTTGTTTTAGCGTAATGTGTAAATATGTCTAGTTGAAATCCCTGAAATAAATTAGATTTCACTAAGCTGGTAATGTATCATGCCTTGTTCAATTTTGCTTGAATGCATTTTCAATATTAAAACAGCTTGCTTGCTAACATAAGGCAAATAATAAATGGTTTGAGCTTCAATTTCTGCTTTTCAAATAATTTTATCAATGTTGAATCATAAAAATATTTTGATGGATTACTATCTTTTATAATCTTTTTATCCTATATTTATCCCAAATTCTTTTTTAATTTCCAATTATTTTAACACTATTTAGTATTAAAATTTCTTTGCATCTGTCTGTCACAATATGGTAACCCAGAAAAACCATTCAAACGGTATAAGTTTTGGTGTTACGTTAATTACACTCGAGGTAATGTTTCATCCATTATTTGAATAATGTACCCTTTTATAAAAAAAGATCCAGGTTTAAGAAAATTCGGGATGTGGGAGGTAAAATTCTATAAGCAGTGGTTCTCAACTTCTCTCAAAGCTTTCTAAAGGCAAAGCTTTCTGCTTAGAATCGACATGGCTTATCTCTTACTTTGTCTGTTAATTGCATATTGAGATTCATTATTAGAGTAAATAAAGTTTTAAAAAATTAAATTCGTTGTCAAAGTAATAAGGGGTCAAAGGGGACCATCATGAGATGCTCAGTGGTGTATAGGTCCAAAATAGTAAAAGTTAGCTTAGACATGGATTTTTTCAATAATTGGCTTCTTGAATAAATGTGATTGGAGCAGTTCCTAAAATTTCTTCTCCATACAGGGAAAAATTACAAGAAATATATTTAATTAAACGAATTTAAGTTGGTGTACTTAAACCACTGTCATTCTTGGCAGCTCATGCGTCATTTATGACCAAATATATACACTTTATAATGGTCAATAATGAATAAGTTAATAAATATTCTTGGTCAATGGGAACATATCTATTTCTCACAAGCAATAGCAATTTTCTTATAGGGTTATATAAAGCCTTATAGCCAAGAAAATGGCAAACACTTCAACTTCTTTTAAGTTCACTCTTACAAAATAAAATGTTGTGAACCGCTGCTCTGTTGATGCATATATGTCGGGGTGCACTTTGCAAAACAAATGTTGACTTTTTAGCATCAGAGTGTATTTGTGTCTCCCTAACTCTTAATGTTTTGCTCCCTTAGTTCCCAATCTGCCCCAGAAAAGCTCCCTTCTTCTGAGGTTGGACCAGAGGTGGACCCTTCTGCCGGAAGGTAAATCTCTACTAGTCCATGTCTGTCTTTTTCACAGCACAGTACTGTACTAGGTAGTTGATTGGTGCGAGCAGTTTGCATCACACTAACTGCACACTTAGCTTATAACTGGCTTTTTTCTACAAACGTCAAGGACCCCTCAAACTTTTTTCACTTGAGATCCTTGGCTGGATCTAGTGCTATTAAACACTGAGATGGGTGGATTTATGAAAAACTATATCAAGCAGGTCATGGGGATTTTATAATATTTCATATTAGATTGAGATCTAAAACACGATTTGAACATTATCTAAATGCTCTTTTTTTTGTGTCGGCATGACGAAATATCAAGCGCATAAATATCTCATCAACTAAATTATTTTTGATAGTTCAAAGAATTTTTAAACGATAGAAAAAAAATCTGAAATAAGAAAGTTTTTTTATTAAGTAGAAGTATGTAAAAGACATAATCTCTTTGTAAAAGAAAATTGTAATATTTATAAGCATTTGTTTGAAAATAAGTATTGAGAAAAAAATGTATGCAACTAGCTCGCACCACTATGAACCAGCCACTACAAACAAAAAAAAACACTGGCTTTTGCACCATTAGAAATAACTTACTTTCAGGTGTTTTACTAATTTATTTTCTACTTTCTGTCCAGCATTTACCTTTGCTTAGCTATTAAGAAATCCAATAAAGAACCTGTGAAGTTTGAATTGATATTTTATTCAATAAAATATTTTTCAAAACTTTTTTTAGTGTTTTTAAGTAAAACACAGGAAAGAATTTGTTATACTTCCCAGGTTTTTTTGATGGATGAATGTGCTGTGCATTGCATGTGATTTTTAAATTACTGAAAAGATACAAATGCATTGTTAATGTTTTAGATTTGTGTTTTTTAACTTTGTGTGCAATACTAATATACCCCTTGTGCATTATTCCATGGTTGAATAATACTTTTTCTCCTCTAAAGCCCTAGTTTAGCTTGTTTTTATAGTTGCTATGCTACCTAAGCTATTCCGAAATTTATTATTAGCTGTTAACACTAAAGCTGCAATAACCCTTTTATGTTAATTTTTCGGATGGTAAATTGGAACATTGAGATGCATAGAAATATTTATTGAAGATAAAATCATTCCTAATCGGTGGAGAAGAAAACCAGTTAGTTGTTTATTCCTTGATTACTCTCAGCTTGCAAGGAAAATAGATTTACATGCAAACTCTACCCTGCTGCCCTCTGTTGGTGAAACGGATAAATGAATGGATGTATACGAGTAACAAAGGACTGTTTGCATAAATTTTCTTCTCATAACTTATTAGAATTTTTTTTATAAAAAGAAGAATTATTTCATTCAGCAATAAGTTAATAAAGAGTTAAGTGGAATGACATTTTCATGAATGTATAATTAATAGGTTCATATGTCATATGTGATAGGATTTATCAAAATGAATTTGTTATAAGATGAAAAGAATACGGCCATTTAAAAACCCTATACGTAACTTGGTAACCTTTATTAATCTCCAAATTTGTAGTACAGGTATTTACAAGTTTAAATATACTTTCGTATGTGTACAATTTGACACCTAAAAGTTTTTTTAGTATAATTAATATATGCATGGATTAGAGGTAAATTGTAGCTTTTTATAACATTTGAAGGTATGTTTTGAGTATTAGCGCATCAAATTTTAAAATTACGTGGGTTACAATGAGTTACTACACGATAAACAAGGAGATGTACCATCCTCAGAAAGTTATTTCTTTTTAAAATTTGACTCTTAAAAACAGTTGCAATTCGTTTTTAGTAATCTGGGGTGAGTTTTCAGTTACAACATTCCTTAAGGCAGTGGTCTCCAACCCCCGGTCCGTGGATCAAATGGTACCGGGCCGCGGGCCGACCATTTCATTGAAAATTAATTTAAATTCCTAGGTTTATACACCAAATTAATGAATGAAATGAATTATAAATCACTGTATATTTATTTTTGGTGTAACTGTATTTTGTTTTGAAAGCATGTTTAAATACAATTAAATTAAAATTAATATATAAAAATATTCTACAATGTAAACAATCAACGCCCCTCCAGCGGGCCGCGGTAAAATTATCAAATGTTGACCGGTCCGTGGTGTTAAAAAGGTTGGGGACCACTGCGTTAAGGGACTTTCCGAAATTTTTTATTGTCCTTCAATCGACGAACGCCCTCAAGGTGTGAAGGAAAAAGGTTCTAGGAAAAGAATGAAATATACTCGTTTTCAAAACTGTTGTGCATGTGTGGCTTCGTTTCAAAATCTATCGCTATGAAACTGAACAGTCGTTATTGATATCATCAGAGTAAAGAGCTAACAGCGATTCCAAACGGCAGTTTTCCTCTTAAGGTATACGTAATTCATGCTCGCAGATTATAATTAATTTCACTGGCAGCCAATCAGAGAAGGCGAAATGCGAAAGGGATTCCTGATTGGATATGGAACTTCTATCAAGCGGCATTTTAATTTCATCGGTGCTCCTCTTTTCCCTTCACTTCCTATTTGGATTTGAGTGACAGCTTCAGTTGGCGAATGACTGAGAGCAGGAGTGACGTAGCAGGAGTAACGTGGAACTATAGGAGGCGGTCCGAAGTACCAGAAGTTTTCTATCGGAAAACCCATGATAAAAAAGGTGCCCTTAGCGTCTATAGAGATGAATCCTCTGTTAAGCTCTCTACTCTGTGGGTTTAATATAGCAATTATTACAGTAAAGCACCGTTTATACGCCTTTTACATTTATACGTCGTTTTCGCTAAGTCCCAATTCATTCAAATAGTAAAGCACCGTTTATACGTCTTTCAAGGGACGTATAATTGAAAACAATTTTGATTATTTGAATGAATTGGGACTTAGCTGAAATGACGTATAAATGTAAAAGAAGTATAAATGAGAGACGTTTAAACGGTACTTTACTAATCAAAATTGTTTTCAATTATACGTCTTTTCATTTATACGCCGTTTTATGTCGGTCCCTTGAAAGACGTATAAACGGTGCTTTACTGTATAACTGAACAAACAAGGAAACATTCTCAGGATGAACTCACAGAATTGGACGAAAATTTTACAGGGGTTAGTATATGACTCAAAACACCTTCTGTAAAAAAATTAGCTGCTGATACAGTAGAAAAGCTGTAAAAAATTATAGAAAATTATCATATTTAACGCCAAATGTAACCCTACAAGGCGAGAAACGCAGAGAGAACGCCAAATGCTAGAATGAACTGGCCGCGTTTTCTCTGATGCCACTAATGAGCGAATAAAAAAAATTCAGCAAAACAGGAATAAAAATTAATTAAAGAAGGAAAATTAAAGTAAATAACGCATGAAGCAATACAAAATTATATGCAAATTAAAAAGAATCCAACATCTATTTAGCATTTAATTTTTAGGAGTTATCTGTTTGCCGCATATTTTTTAAAAATGCATTGGAAACTATATATTTTATTGCACTGTCTAAATCCACGAAAGTAACAACTCAACTCTAACAAATTTCGCTAATACTTCAGCACGGGCCAACTTTCGTGGATTTAGACACTTCAAATCAAATTTCTCATTCCATCCGATTGGAAAGTCGCCAAGTGGTGCTAAATGAATGTGTTTGGCAACTCAGAACCCAAATTTCAAATTTAAATAACTCCTCTCCTATTGAAATTCAGCAGCTAATTTTTTCACAGTAAGTGTTTTGAGTCATCTTCTTATGCCTGTAAAACTTTCGTGCATTTCTGTGAGTTCACCCTAAGAATGTTTCATGTTTCCTTGTAAGAGGGTTCTTTTTCAAATCGTTATCATAGAAACTGTCATCTCTTTGTGAATACGAACTTCGCACTCAAAGAGTCATTACCTTCCTAACCTGTTAACGTTTCAATCGCGTTACAAAACAGATATTTGATTCGAAGAGACAACATCGCGAAAAACCCGATCTACCAGCGACCATATATCGAAGCCCACGGCCGAAACCGGATTCGCCCGTGCACCTGCATGGGCTTCCTCTGTGGGCGGGGCCACGAACGGAGAGGGGCGGGGCCTGGGGGAAGTTTTTTTTAGAGAGTGAGAGAAGTTGCGGAGTTTTTTGGCTGCGGGCCAGCACTTGTTGTAAGAAGTCGGTCGCCATGCAGTCTCGCGCGCTGCCTCGTGATGTAATGATAATGTGCCTCAGGACTCGGTTTCTCGGAATCGTAGAGGCATTGTGTTAGAGAGAGAACTTTGGTTGGTGTTCCCTTTGTAGCAGACGTTATCATCGCCTCGAGTTGTAGAAGTTATGGAGGCAAAATTGCTTCGTTGGAGATTTTCCACGACTAACTGAACACCAACTACTGCCGACTTCATATTCTACCTTCGTCACTAAAACAACGATTTTCTTCTATAAGTATAATAATTTCAGAATTGGCTTAAATGAACAAAGGGAGTACCATAATAAGAAGGGTCTGTTTAGAAGAAGGTCCTTTTTTGGAACCTGTCACAAAATATTTTAGCTTGAATTATTTTGCAATAATTTTCACTAAAAAAAGGATCCTTATTGTGCTTTTCTTTTATTATTTTACCATGATATTCTTTTTAAATTTTACTATACTACTTATAATTAAAACAGAACCCCTATATATTTGCTAAAACAGGACTCTAGCCGAAAACCCCGATTTAAACTTAATTTTGAATTTCTAAAATTATTAGTTTTCGAAGCAAGAAAAAAAAGAATAATTATACTGAAAGTCTGGACAGACCCCCTGCTAATAATTCCTTTCTTTCCATATCTAAAATAATATAGTTGCAAGTCATTATTTCCAAATAAGTAGCGTTTTTAAAACCTCACACACATGGGGGAAAATGATGGAAAATAATAATTTTTTTTTCGGCATAGATGGTGATTCTCCAGAATATCACGTCTGTGGGAGGACTTTCCATGATAGAATCCTTTTTGCAACTCCCGATGTTGTCACATAATGCCTCCATATACCCAAGTGCTTTCAATGTGTAATCCCTCTATGCAATCATTAAAGAGTCAGGCGGTCTGGATTCCTAGAAGAAGGTTGCCTTCTTATTTAAGGGTGATTCTAAATTGGGGATGCACTCAGGAGTGTTTTTGGATCCTTCCGACTTCTCCGGTCCTCTTAAGTTTTTTCTTCTTTCGAATTTCTCCTCGGTGATGGAGTAGGGAAGGGTTGAATTTTCTTTTTTCGCGATTGTCTTATCGTGAATGTAATGAAGAATTAAAATTACTACTGTCAACCAATAGTATATTTGCGCAAGACAAAAGTGTCAATGATTGAATGACTAGAGCGCTGTTTGCAACTGAAGAAACTTTTTTCTTATTTCCCCTCTTGCATAATGAAAGGTTGTTAGTTATAAAAATTAAAACTAATTTCGCTCGCTATAATAATTATTTTCTTGTTCCCCCCTTTCGAAAATGGGGACAAATTTAAGTTCACCATTTCTCCTCCATGTCCCTTATTCTACTAACGCGCGACCCAGGTTCTGATTTATTCCTTTATATTTGTACGAAAACCATGATAATACCCACACGTTTCAATAAGACAAGTTTTTTAAAACTTTTTATTGACATTTTTGCACAACCTGAAATAATTTAAACCTGAAATAATTTCTGCTAATAATATATTATTAGATTCCAGTTAAAATAGATTAGAGCCAGTTTAGGTGTGCCTAAACAAAGGGATAAGTAACAACAACAGTTAAAACAGAAAATTTTATTCTGTATTTTAATTAAGATATGATTGTGAGGTGAGCGTAACTTACAATCTTGTCGATTGAAAACAAATACTTAGCTTGTAAATTCTATGAACGTAGAAATAAACAAGTCCTAATATAAGTACTACAAAGTTGCTCTGTTGTATGTAAACAACAACTAGGTTGAAGAGCTCTTGCTCTATTGGTTTTTTATCCTTGGGCTTATAAAACTAAATGAAATTAACCAACTTTTTGGTTTTCAAAAATGCTATACCTTTATATTTTTATCCTGATTAAGAGTTATTCTCTTACGGTAAGTTTTGCTTCACAAAGGAGCTGTTTTAAAATTGAGTATTTTCAATTGGTATATTGCCGTGTTTAGGGGGGAATAGATGGGAAATTCCAAACCAGGAAATAGCTATTATTGATTTATCATTAAAAATTTTTTGTAACGACAATTTTATGCATCCTCATTCAGGAAGTATATTGTTGAGATGAAAAATTTTTGTTTACTGAGTTTTCATTTCCCAAAGTCACGAAATGTTTACTGTCCTTTTCAAAGAGGCCCATATATTAGAATCGACGTTTCCCTTACACGGGTGTTGCCATTCGCGTCGACAGGAAGATGAATCCATTAATTTTTAGTTTTGGGTAACACGTTATTAAAATCGAGGCACCCCAGTAACCATGGCGACGAAAACCGCTTGGTTATGCGGATGGGCCGGCCCGCACGAAGAGGGCAGTGTGGTTATGACATCTCAACTCGGGAGAGGAAGGTGTTGCGAAAGAGAGGGGTGAATGACCCTTTGAAATGATCAGGTGTTCGGGATTGGTCCGTGGCCAAGTTTCGGGCGGCTGACGTCAATCCCAAGAAGTTGTCACGTGATCTAGTAAATAAGGTGTGCTAGCGCAAACGGTTTATCGCCGTTTTAAGAGATCAGTTTGTTTGGGATGAGTTGTTTTTTTGGGAGAAGCGTGGTTTTTGCTCGAGCGCGGGAAAGTAGCCTTTCGCTGTTGTTTTCATTTTTTTCTTCTTTGAGGAGAGTTTTGTTATGTTGCGGGGAGTTCTCTCGGAAGGCTTGATTAGGGGTCAAAGCGTCATACAATGTTAGTGGTTTATAACCTTTTTTACAGCGTTCCGCGCTTTCGTTAGCTCGCTTCATTGATGTTGAATTATTTTTTTTATTTAATCTATACAGAAAAACTTAAGTAAAGATGATCCATTGTAATTCTTGATCATATCTATTTTTGCATTTTCCCATTCTATATATCAAGGGAAAGGGAATTTTTGTCCGATATAGAACCTTTATTATATTATTTTAAAGCCTAATTCAGAGTTTATTTTATTTATGAGGGCCTTCAGGACATTCTACCAATAAGTTTACTTTATAATTAATTAAAACTTTCTTTACAAAAAGAAAATATAAGAGTGTTACACAAGTTCATGCCTTCATTAAACTCATTTAAGGAGTATAAAGTTGTAAATTATATTCAAAATTCGCAACCTTATCATGTTTTTCACAATTTTCTCTCAACATTTGATTCTTTTGCCAAAAAATTATAAACCAAATATTAGTATCAAAAATTTGTTTAAAATAGAATAATTTTAGATTTATTACTATCTCTTCACTCTTCAAATTTCTCTCCCCTAATTATTTCGTAGTTCTCAACTTATTTCCTTTTGTGATTTTATAATTTCAAATTTTTACATTAGTGTGTAGTATTTGAGTGACTTCAGTATTGATTGACTATTGTGTTTTTAGGGAAATTTCCAGTCTTTTTCCTAAACATTTCCATTAATTTTCTTTTACCACCACCTCAATTTACGAGCACATTAAAATTTCTCTAAATACTTACGGTAAAATCAAATCAATTGCATTTTTTTTGTGGCATAACTTCTTTAAATTCTTTCGTGAATCGTGAACCCCAGTCAGAAAAAAAATCTCGATTCCGATATATAGAAACAAGCCATTTCTCCCGCGGGGATCTCAATCTGTGTTCGTATTTGGCGCAAAAACGAGATCAGTGCTCCCATTCTGGCAACCCTGCTCTTTCTACTCACTCTTTCCAAAGAGCACATTCTCCCAATCCATAGCGGAGGAGGGAAGACCACGCAGCGGAGTTAGCGATTACTTTTTCCCGCTGGTGACGTAGTAGTTATATGTTCCTTGATTGTTCTCGGCGTAAGCGGGAATGTAAGGGCTTTTCCCTAAGCGATAGTTTAGTTGTCTGCTCTCTTTTGGATAGTAGAATCATGTGCTTCTTTTTAGACAGTCTGATGATGTGAGTTTGCGTAGTTGTTTTTTCTCTTTTGTGTTGCGATTGCGTGCCTGTTTTGTTGCTCTTTTGTTGTGTGTTTTGAGTTGTGTTGAAGAGTTTTCCCGCCATTTTTACGTTGCTGCGCCGCTGTTTTATGTCGAGTTTTTACCCTATTATTCTTTATTCAAGTAAATTTTAAAATTTTGGTCGTTTCAGATTAAAAGGAAGTTGGAATATTTCGAGTTAATTCATTTAATTATACCTGAGTAAATATTTATTCTTCTTGTTGTAAACTTTTCCACGTTTAATGCATACTTTCATCCTTAACGGTTCCTTTAAATTTTTACTTTTCTATGATGAATTATTGCTTTAAAATAGTAAGATTAAGACTTGGAAAAAAGTTTTAAGTGTAGTTAACCTATACATAGTTGGTTATTTTTTCAAAGTTAACAATTTTTATATTTTTAAATGTAATTAAATCTGATGAATAAATTGAATTGTAATAATATATCGGTTATAGGGACTACACAATAGGTTTCAAAATATTGACCTTTTAAGGTGAAGGAAATTATAAAAAAGGATACTTCTTATTTCTGCTAGGTTTTTAATATGTCTCTTATTCAAACATTTGGTTATGCTATAACATCAGCTAATAAAAATTTAATAAAAAGCATGTCACTTGTTACGGACTATATATAATATGATAAAAATGCTGCAACTACGTTCTACATTATAGCATAAATTATTCAAATGAAATGTTTTGAACTTATGCTCATCTAATCTTGTATACTCACTATCTTATTTTTCTTTTCAGTGCTGCGCCTACCGGAGCTAGTACCGTAGCCATCGACAACAAAATCGAACAAGCAATGGTAAGAGCTCATTTGTATTCCATCTGACCTTTGATTGATCTGAACTTGAATGGCGAACGGAAATATAATTGGCGGTAGATAAGGATCGGAGCGCAAATAGCTTTTCGGCGTAAAAAGAAGGCGGAGCTTAAAATTAAAACTAGCTTACCCCGTTTCTCCCAATGCGAGATCGAAAGGCGGGGGTTACGTCGGGATTGGAGGTCAACTTTGCTGGGTTCGTTTTCGGTTTTTAGATTGGTGGAATTGTTAATGTATTTTGAGTTGAGTTTTGGTTCGATGTTAGTTCTATCTGCGATTTTTAAGCCTTCTAAAAATTGCTCTTTTTTCGTCTTACAGATATTTTGTTTCGTCTGAGGTTAATTATAATTATGTAATGAAATGTTTTTATTGTCTTTAGCTGTGTTATGGAGGTTTTATTTTCTGCTATGTCCAGAAAATTACCTGTGAATTATTTCTGGAGATTACTATATATTTATGGTTAACATTAATTTTTTCTAATTTGGGGGTTGTTAAATAGCATTTGATTAAAATTTAATAAACATTATAAATGCTCTAAGTAATTACATAATTATTATTTACATAATATTAATGTGAATTTTCCAGGATGTTTCTTTGCATTTTACTAAGATTTTGTGTTAACTTCATATTAGGTATAGGGGTCATCCATAAATTACGTGAGGTCAAAAAGGGGGGGGGAGGGGTTTGGAAAAATCTCACCAAATCTCACCAAGGGGGGAGGGGGGGTCGATTAAAATCTCACGTCAACTTTTTTTAACTTAATTATAACTTAATTAGGTGCTATGAAGCACAAAATGCAAATAATTTTTAGAAAATAATTTTTAAAAGTTGTAGGTAAATCTCACGTGGGGGGGAGAGGGGGGGTCAAGAAAAATCTCACTAAATCTCACCAAGGGGGGAGGGGGGGTCCAGATTTTGGAAAAAACACCTCACGTAATTTATGGATGACCCCATAGATAAATCTTGATCGAAATAAGTTATGATGATATAATTGTAAATATAGCTTGAAGTTTTGTTAAAAATATTTTGTGCTTTTCTTTTAAAATTTATACTTAAGTTTCTTATGTAATCGTAGTGGGGGGTTTGAGGTTTGCTTATCTTTGCTGAAAAGGGGGGGAGGGGGGTTAAAAATGACCCAAAAAGTGCCTATGTAATTGAATGACCCCTAATGTAGCCTTGATATTAATAAATACAGTAAAACCTCTTTTGAAGGACCACCCTCCGTTCCACGAAAAATCGGTCGTTAAGATGGGTCATCTTAAAAATAGAAATTACTCGAAATATTTTTAAACAATTAGTGATAAGAAAAAGACTAAAATAATTTATTATGTACCTCCACTGAAGTCTGCCGATTTAATCATTATGCGCTTACTACAGGCCCGTAGCCAGGAATTTCCCTTTGGTGGGGCACCCACTTTTTCAGGGGGGCAAGGGGTTTTTCAGTTTTCAGGAGGTATCATACGCCTAAGGAGCTGTTACAAGACTTTAGTTTCGGGAGGAGTTAGGTCCTAAATTTTTCTAGTATTCCCTTTTCTGTTTTCTTAAGTTTTCTTTTTTAAAATTTTAGAAATTTGAAGCTTAAAGTAGTTTTAGCCCATTTCTAGATCCTTTGGGGGTAAAGTATAGAAGGAACTGCCCCATGTAAGCTAGTGGCAGATCCAGGATTTGGTTTTGGGGGGGCTAAGAATTTTCATAATCCAATTGAATCTTATTGTTAATGGTAATACGGAAAAGGTAGTGAATT
Organism: Tetragnatha versicolor; assembly: GCA_024610705.1. Lineage (NCBI taxonomy): Eukaryota > Metazoa > Arthropoda > Arachnida > Araneae > Tetragnathidae > Tetragnatha > Tetragnatha versicolor. Next base: position 4,599,924 of record JANDEH010000020.1, read on the forward strand.
ATTCTACTCAAACCACTAAAAGGGGGGTCTGGGGGCTTCCCCCAGAAAATTTTCGGAAATTTAAGTCAAAAACCCCACCTTTTCAACTCGTTTCGGTACGCCTCATCCGAATTTTGGATATAGATTTTTTGCGTTTTGACAAACTTAGTAAAATATTAGGCGTTTTTTTGGGGGGGCTTCAGCTCGAAATCCCCCCCGTAGATCCGCCACTGCCCCAAAATTAAAAAGGAAAAATCAAGTTTGATCACTCCTTGTTAATCTTTAAATAGACATAATTTTATAAAGGGTGTCAACCTGACCTCCCTTTTTTATCAGTGCTTGGGTATATAGAAGTTTATTTCAGAATTGCTCTTCCTCCAAAACTTTGAATTTTAATGCAAAAACTGTGGTTTATTAGTTAAAAAAAGAATTTAAGAAAAAGATAAGAATACAAAAATGGAACGTGCGTTCTTGTTTAGATTCTTTTTACGCAAAATAATAATTTAGAATAATAACCCAGTTCTAGTTGTTTTTTCCCTTTCCTAGCCTTAAAAAAAACAAATATTCTGAATTAAAAAAACTGGTCGCTGGGAGGAGTTTTAATGGTCGCAAATTGGGGTATTTTAACATAAGAGAATAGGGGGAAAATCGGTGCCTTCAAAACCCGGTCGTTAGAAGGGGTGGTCGCTGGTCGCTCAGAGAGGTTTTACTGTACTATAAAATTGAAACAAAAAATATCAGTGTCTCTTTAAAAACTGGGAAATTTTGTAAGTTGCAACTTTTGGATCTTCCGTTTCAAAAGGTTGCAGACCCCTGTGTTAGGTCTATGAAATTCGGGATTATACACCAGATAACAAAGTTGTGTGAATAATTATCTGTATTAATTAGAAAATTAAGTACTATTCCTAAGATTCGATTCTTGCTGCCAAATATTAATTAATATGGGAACAAAATTGTTAATTATCTGTATTAATTAGAAAATTAAGTACTATTCCTAAGATTCGATTCTTGCTGCTAAATATTAATTAATATGTGAACGAAATTGTTAATTATCTGTATTAATTTTAAAATTAAGTACTATTCCTAAGATTCGATTCTTGCTGCCAAATATTAATTAATATGTGAACGAAATTGTTAATTATCTGTATTAATTAGAAAATTAAGTACTATTCCTAAGATTCGATTCTTGCTGCCAAATATTAATTAATATGTGAACGAAATTGTTAATTATCTGTATTAATTAGAAAATTAAGTACTATTACTAAGATTCGATTCTTGCTGCCAAATATTAATTAATATGTGAACAAAATGTTAATTATATGTTTTAATTAGAAAATTAAGTATGATTCCTAAGATTCTATTTCTTTTGCAAAGTATTAATTAATAAATTTTTATTATTTAATTATTCAAAATATTAATTAATTACTATTTCTATTCCTGCTGGAATCGATTCCTTCAAGGGTGCGATTCCTTGGTATCGAATCCAAGGCATTCGATTCCTTTAGTAATATTTCTAACCCTAGTCACCCTCTAACGCTGCTTCTTTCCCTCCCTGCAGGACCTCGTCAAGAGCCACCTGATGTTCGCGGTGCGCGAGGAAGTGGAGGTGCTCAAGGAGAAGATCACGGAGCTGCTCGAGCGCATCTCGCAGCTCGAGCACGAGAACGACATCCTGCGGGCCAACGCCTCCGCAGAGACCCTCAAGCAACTCAACTCCCACAAGAGCGGCAACAAGCCCATCCCTCCCCCCTAAAAGACTCCCCCTCTCTCGGTTTTCTCTCTCTCTCCACTCGCAATGCCTCTGCTTGCTCCTTGTTACTCTTGTCACCCGTGATTTTTATTTGAGAGAAGAAATGGCGGTTATCTTGACGATGGAGAACGTAGTTTTTCCTCCGTAGGTGTGGGCGGAATTGGTATAGAGGAGGGCTTGCTAGATACCCCCTATGTAACTCGCGTTATTGTGGTGAAAAGCATGGGCGGATTTTATAGTGACACTCTGGATGTGTTGGTCTGATCAAAACATGGGCGGATTTAGGCAAGAGATGCTAGATAGCTCCAATGTATTTCCGTTATTCACTACGCCATAACTGGATTTTATACTCCAAAGATGTTATTCTGGCCAAAACATGGGCGGATTTAGACGATACCCTGGAGAGCACGCTAGACACCTCCTGTGTTAATCCTCAGTAAGAGTGGGCGTTCTTTTAAAGTGACGCTAATGCAAACCAAGGTGGATTTAAGACTGACCATGGGCGGATTTAGGCGAGAGACCATGGGGGCATGCTGTCCCTGAACAGTGGACTCTAGAAACAGCAATTAACCATTAAGGAAAATTGAATTCCCTACAAAAAAAGTGGGCAATGCCTCTATGACTCTTAAATCTACCCTTGGAACTGAAATTCCTTAAAATCATTCCTGATTGATCGAGGCTTGAAGGTTCTAGGATTAAAATATGTATTGGTCAAAAGTGATTCAGAGGTTTTCCTCATGAGTTTAATCTATTTTAAAAAGGGCGACACAATTTTGGGACTGCTGGACATTTTGGAAATACTGACCCTTAAATCTCCTAGGCTGAATTTCCATTAAATTATTATTGGCTGATGGAGGTTAGTGGGTACCTAAAGCGATCTAGTAGTCCTATCCATGAATTGGACCTTTTTAAACAGGGTTGACACATTTTTGGGCTTGCTGGAATAAATGCATTCTTAGCAGATGGAGGATTGAAGGGATAGGTTTATAAGGTAGCAGCCTTTCATGAATGGGACATTTTTAAATCCATGGTTGACACTATTTTAGGCTTGCTAGACACTGAGTAATTGGAAGTGATCCCCTTAAATCTGCCCATGCTGAAGATTGTTACTGTTACAGCCAACGGAACTTATTGTTGGGTTTGATGATGGTTGAACCAATGTTTTTTTTATTTCGGTTAACGAAGATATCTCAGGATTGTCAATCGGATTTTTTAAAGGGAAAGTCAAGTCGTGTTGTTGACTTTTTATCACTCTGACTTGCCGATAAATGGCTTGGAATGCTGAAATCCGCTTTAGTTTTGCACCAACGTGTTTTAGTAAATGTTATAGGTTGGTACGAAACGACGGCACGGCATGCCCGGTGTTTCGAATCCGATGACTGACTTTTCTTTTTTCTTGTCTTAATTCCTTGTATAGTCGTAACTAGCCAAATTAGATTGTATTTCATCCCCAAGGAATGAAGTCAAACAAAAAGTCAGAAGTATAAATATTTATCAAGCAGCTGCTGACATTTCACCATTTCAAGCCAGACACCGGTGCAGTCACAGAGGCCGACTCGAAGGAAACTCGCGACTGAAGTAATCTTGAGACAAAGTAATCGCGATTGACCCAGATAATTCGCTGCGCTACAATTTTATTTTACCACCTTGCCTTCTCCATTGTCATGATAATTCCTGTTTAAAAATCATTTTGCTTAAGTTTGGATTTCAGAGTTATGGTGTCTAGATGAGGGGATGAACCCCTGCTTTGGTTTCATTTAAGTTTGGTACTAGAGTTTCGTTTGATGAAAAAATATCTTCATTTGCAACAAGGGGAAAATAGAGGTGTTGAATTGATAAGCATTTACCTATGTTGAAAGACATGGAAGGTGTTTTTTTACTTTACTTCCTTTCAAATTTGTGCAGTTACTCCTTACCTGCTCAACACACTTTTTTTTTAAATTCCCTACTTCTCCTAAGTTTTTGCTCCTCTCTCCACCAGTCCCGCTGTATACCGTTTCTTGAGGATAAAAATAAAAGCGAATATTCCATTGCACCACCAAAAGGAGCAAACCAACTGCGTCGGAGTAATAAACACGACCTCTGTGCTTCTTCATGGTAGGCTCTACGTGAAGCTACTTATATGTGCTAAAGCTAGGAAATAGTTTTGCTGAAAAAAAAAGTAGTAGTGTATAAGTTGTAATAACTTAGTAATCACTGTGCTCTGTGGAGCACCCAGAAAAAAAAATTTCGCTGCTTCTCACTCTGAAAGAAAAAAGGTTTTGAAAGTTTTGGACTAAGCATTTAAAACTTCTATTTACATACACAATGCTGCAATCTTTCATAAACTGTGATAAGAGTTAAGAGACAATTAATTGTGTAAGAAGTTATTGTGTGTTCTATATGCTGACGAAGGCCCAATAATAATAATGCATGTATCTAAATGACCCGGTGCTGAAGTAAAGGATCAGTACTGTGCTGAAGGCTTGTCGCAGTATAGAAGTGTTGAACACTGAATCGAAACCTAAGAAGTTGCGCATACTGATAAGAAGTAGTGTACGGATGTGATCAAGTTTGCATAAGAATGTTACCAGCTTTGGGAAAACATTATGGTTGTGTGCTGGCAGTGGCACTCTCTCTCTTTTCGAAATGCTCTCTGTACTACACTTATTTTTTTTTCTGTGAGGTAGATGCTGTCTAACACAAAAGTGATTGATCTTTTTTTTAATCGTATGTTCAATGCAGGTTGTATGTTTTGTTTCAGAATGGGTATTTTTAGTAGATAGCTGTTGTTATAAGCATTGTTCTGTGATATACTTCTAAACTTTCTATTAAGTTTGCTTGAACCAAAATTGATAAATTATTACCGAGAACTTGAAACTTTTCTCCCCGATTTTATAAGAGTATTTTTTAGCTTGCAAGATTCGAAAGTACCCATCCTGGGCTTTCGCCCGGTTATTTGTTGTTGTGACTGTTGCTCGAAGCCGAACCCCTTCACACTTTCACTCGCTCTTTAGTTTTGTTAGCAGCCGACACCTGCTATTGCATTTTGTTGCTTTGCCTCGAGGGAAAACCACTGCTGTGGTGGTCCCGTCTTAACCCATCTTGGGTTTTATGTGACATTTTGGCTGAACAACAACAATGGTTTCATTGTAAATAATCATTAAAAGAAGTATCTTTGGAATGATGAGCCTACATGCCACTGAAATTAGTTGAACCCTTTTGCTTTTCAATAAAAAAAAAAGAGTTTAGGAGCCGAAGTGCCATAGACATGCTCTCCAAGAGCTGCAGGGTTCCTCCACAAATGGGCGAAGCAGCTGCCATTTTCGTGAGCCAGAATAATTCTATATATTGACAAAAATCAGTATTCTATTTTCTAAATGCCATGATATCAGAGGCTATGAAAAAGGTATGCGCACAACTTTGAACAGAGCTATGTTCAATAAGTACCTGATTTTTCATAAGCTTTATAATGTGATAGACTATTTTGAAGGAGCAATTTCTCATTTTCCACTGTGTTTGCCTTATTCATGCTTCACTCTGAGGTATTTAAAGAGGTGCCTAAGAATACTCACACATAAATAAATGATGTGAAAAAATCTCTTCGAGATTACATCAAATATTAATGCAGTTGGAATATCAGCCGCTTCCCTATCACCTTAGGGACCTTATATAGCATGCGCTACAATAATAAGAAATATATAACTTTCTCAAAACGGAATGGCAGCTGTTTCTTATTGAAAAGTATTTTGAATGTTATTTGTTTTAGATGTATAGTTTATTTGAGGATGTGGTTTTCAATCGGAGGCAAAAATATCTAGTTTTTCTCCCCATCCTGTGCTAGTGTGATGAGGTTCAGTTTCCAGTGCACGTTTTGACCCTTCTGAAAAGAACTAACTCACTTTATAACATGAATTTTTTTTCTTACCATGTGTTTTTGATTTTAAAAGCTGTACACTCAATAATATAGAAGAGATCTCCATAAGGGATGATGTAATGCTTTTTTCGAAAGAAGCTAGAAATTATTTTTGTGTAACTGCCTCATCTGATACTTGGCATTCTTATCAGTAGCCCGAGTACTACTGTGTAACAAAGTTTATCATGTTGCATAAATAGATGTGTTGTCTTTCCTATTAATTGAACATATTTGATTTATTCATTTATTGTACATATGTGAAATAAAAGTAATCTTGTTTGTTATTTAAGAAAGGTGTTTTTCTTTTTTAGACATTTAACTTAAATTTTCATGTTTTCTGTAAGAAAAACCTTGAAATGTTAACGAAAAATTCTACCTTCAAAAAAGAAACAAATTAACCTTAATATTAATACAGCCACCAATAACATTTATCTTTATCCCCGTTCAATTTAAATTATCAAGTTCTGAGCTTACAATTCCTGCACAGGCCTAAACTGTTACACGCAATTTACAAGAATTTTTCATCAGTTTGGCAAGTGATCCCCAATCATCATTAACTCAGGAAAAACCTGGTTTAAAATAAGAATATTAATCTGCATAAAAAAGCTTTTAATATGGAATTAAAAAGCTTCAATATTAACCATATAAACAATATTGCTATACTAAAAAATTCTTACTAAAATTATGGATTAATCATATACCAGTGCGTGAAAATAGATAATCACAAACTTTTTATTTATATTTTTAAAAAATAGTATGAGTATTTGTAAAAATTTCTGATTTTTGTGTTACTTGTATTCAATGTTATCCACTGATTTATTCAGACAGGAAATGGGGTAGGTTTATTACTCTTGGGGAAAGTCTAATCATTTCAAATTCGTATGATTTGTCCACAGTTTGTGAGGACAAAACAGGATCGTACAAATTAAACAAAAGGTCTTAGGGGAAAATAGTATTATACTTTTAAAGAATCTGATAAATATAGTTAAATGAATTTAAAAAGGAAACATTATAAGACACCCTTTGTATTAAGTAGGAACTAAATTTATGCATGCATTTCAACACATAAGTTCAAGTACTATATACTTGGTCAGTCACCACTAAAATATAAGTGAACCATCTTTCCATTTAATCTAATCTTTGAGTTCAAGACAAGGTTGTTACAAAACTGTGAACTCCCCACAATTTTTTAAAAAGAATTTCATAGGGAATATCAGGGGGGAAATATATTACCAAGTCACACAATCATCTTTCCATTTCATGCCACGATACCTTTGCTTCCTTCACCTCTTAAAAAATTAAGAAAAACACAAGTCAAGCTATTTCCATTTCATCTAACAGTACGTATGATTCAGTCTTAAATCTAATAACTGGGGCAGAGGTTGGGTTTTTTGATGGTTAGGTTTGTTATAATAAAACAAATATCATAACAATTTTGGAAAAATACTAACTTTTAAACAATATAATTAATACGGTTACAGTTAAGAATTGGGGAAAAAACTTGTAGTACCCTACCCCATTGAATGAGCAGGAACTTAATTTATAAATACCAAGAACTTTATAAAAAAAGCAAGACTCAATGAATTTAAAATGCCAGAAGAAGCCAACCTGGTAGTATAATCTTCAACTTAGTGTAAAGTAGCATGTGATCAAATTTCATACAATTTCACACTTTCAGTTTTTTTTATTTCACAACATATAAACATACATCAACAACAAATACATTTCTTACGAGACAATGATTACACATATGCGTAAATATTTGGCCAAGTAAACCACAATATCTAATATTTTCGTCCATTTTGGCATCAGCAATAATGCTTCAAATAAATGGCAGGCCATAACAAATATAATTAAAATTCATAGTATATCAGCAGCATAATATGCTTAGAAGCCAAATAAAGGCATATATAATATATATGTATATAGACTATAAGAAAACTGCCAAGTTCAATATCACATAAAGCAAGGCTACATACAAATATCTAAAATTCATCACATGGTCTACTACTAAATCTATTAGCCTCTTAGAACTCAGGTATACCCGTTTCTAATTCATTATTTGAGCAAATATTCGTATTTATTTCAGAGAAACTGGCTCAAAATTTATTTTTAAGAGGAAATCACTGTGTTTAATAAAATATGATATTCTGAAAATTGTTGCATCTTTGATAAACACTAGATCTAAGTTAGTTAACACATAAAGTCATAGCATACCCAACTTAACAGCATTGCAGTATACACCTAAGGCATTCAAGTTAAAATGATTCATGTCTTAATACTCCATACATATTGCAGAATTATATGCATGATTTATTCAATAATAATTTTTTTGAAGCTTCTTTAATAAAAAGAAGGTAAAGACCCTGAAAACACAGGAAACTCTTAAAATTTCAGTATACTTCCTAATCATATTTACTTTAGCTAGCTTTTAAGCAGCTGAAGAATATCATTTTACTTCATATAAATTTCACAGTAAACAAACAACAATTGAAATGAAAACTAAATTAACTGAATATTTACTATGGCTGTGAACACAAACTGGCTATATTTTTGTGTGAATTTTTTAAAATACATATATAAAAAACATGAAATATATAAATTAACTCAGTATGGGTCAAAAATGACATGAATAACTATTTTTAGAAGTTAAAAAACAAACCTTTGAAATAAGGTTCATATATAACTGATTATTATGATTATATAGAAAAATATTTTTGAAAAACTTTTGTGCCATCAGATAAATATTTTTAGTAAGTTAGATATATAAACTTATAATTGAGCCCAAATGTTCTGAATAGAGTACACAAAAATTTTAATTAAGCTTTTACTCCATAAACTTTCTGTCTGCCTGAATTCTAGAGGCATATATACCGTCACATAAGGAACTCTAAATAGTAACATTTAACAATAACTTCAAAACTAGTTATAAGCACACATTCTTAAGTATATACTTGAATGCTTAACTGTTTACTGATGCCATTTATTCAACAATGAACAGACATGATAATAAAGCCAATTATGCTACATTTATAATATATCTTAGAACACATGACATTTTTAAGAAAATCACACATTGGATTATCAATGAATTCCTTACATTAAAAATAAAGACATTAAATAAATGAAGTTTTGATTAAAAACTAGAGATAAAGTGATATCTATACAGAGTTCAACAATTATACAGCCAAACATGTCCATGTAAAATTAAATTCAGGTATGTATTTGGTAAAACAATACAAATTCAATTGCAAAAAAGTTTTATAGAAACTGTTCACTCACAAATACTAAAGAATTAAGTTTTTAGTTTCTCACACATAAGTGTGATAAAATTCAAAAATATCTCGTAACTTAAGAGAATTAAATCCACCCAATAGTAACAAATCTTATTATCTGAAATCTGTTTAAGAAATTTACATATTGTTGAAACATAAAACCAAATATTTGAAGGTTTTAACAAAAACTGAATTAAAAGTCCTTCTTTCATAATCATTTGATTTCCAACATTTATCAGCAAACAGTTAGCATTCATCTAGCAAGAAAAAACAATTTTGTCGTTGTTTCATGAAATAGTCACTCAGTATAACTTTTAAATGTATCATCCAGCAATTTTTAAAAACCACTGTAGTATATCACACATCAAAGGACGCTACATTATTTCGAATAAAATACTTATACCTAAACTCTCATTAGTCTAAGCATTATCATAGGAGTTCTAGCTATTCACAAACAGAAACCACAAAAACTAACTATACTGACTACTGGTTTCATTTTGATCTGGTCTATAAAACTAAATAGCCAACTTCATATATTGCAAAAAAAATTCCTCACCAGAGAAGAATGCATTCAGGGAGTTCTACTGAAACTATTTAAATATACGTAACAACCCCCTTGTAGTATAAGGGTATAGATAGATTGTATAGAGCAGTACAACAAAAAATAACTTTAAACAACCTAATAAAACAAAATAAAAGACTAGAATAATTTTTAAAAAGTAAAAAACTAAAAAAAACCTGTAAAAAGTAAAATACCCTATAATTACAGTCGAATCCGCTTAATGTGATCACGGTTAATGTTATCAATCGGGTAATGTTATCGAAATCGACAGGTCCCGATCATCCCTATTTAATTTTATATAAAATACTCCGTTTAATGTGATCAACTATGAATCATCACTCCGCTTAATATTATCAAAATTTGTCCATATACCCTTTAAAACGACCGCTTTTGAGTTCGAGTTTCATTTTGAAGCTCAATTTTTACAAGTAAACATGTGCTCAATGACATGAATGAATTTCATGAATGAAATGTGCTCATCTGACGCTTCTTTTTTCTGAAACTCAGTATGAGTAAGAAAAATAAAACCTTCCCCATATTATATTGAAAGAAAACGGTTATATGGGGGGGGGGTCCGAACATACTTGTGATTCGTTAAAGAACACCAAGACCCACGCTTTGCAGATGTTTCTAATAAGATATTTTGATTTTCCCTTGTTTACTGGAATTCAGATTATGTTATAAATAAGTGGTTTATTTGAGTGGAAGGCTGTAATGGAGCAGAAAAAAAGAGACTTTTCTATAAAAATACAAAGTAAGCGATTAATTTAATTTTATTAACTGAACTACTCTTATATTTCCCCCTTAAAATTTTACCTAGTGTAAAAATAGAGTTTTGAATACATTTATTACGATTACATTATTTTGATTTTAAAGCAAACAATCTAGTTACACTGTTTGCTGTTTTTTTAATATGAGATCGCTTATTGTTATCGATCGGATAATGTTATCAGTTTAGTCCCGGACAATTGCGATCACATTAAGCGGACTCGACTGTACTAACAAGTAACTAAATATCACAAAAGAGCAAAAGGCTCAAAAGATAAAATAAATGCTAAAATTGAAAAACAATAGATTATTCTTTTCAGTTGCACATGGTATATTCAATGTAACATACTTTAAACTTCTTCATATCAAAACCTATTATTTCTCATGACTAAAAGCCATAAATTTAGGCAGCCATTATCAAACAATTGATATTATCAAAATAACCACTATACTCAAATTTCTGAAACTTAAAATGTTTCTTATTTTAAAAATGGGTTGATGCATTATTATCATCGGGTGTTTAAGGTGACTTTTTTTTTAGCAAACAGGTGCATTGTTTTATAGAAAATAATTTTCTGTACATTTTGTTGTTGTAGTTAAAAATGAGTAGTATTCATTTTGAAAATTCATCACACAAAAGAATTTAATCCTTCTGATTTTGATTAGATAATACCAGCTATAATCTTTAAAAAAGTAAAAAATATTGCTAAAAACAAAATTTGAGCTTTAGATGATTTGATGGAAAACTTCAAAGTTAGGATTGTCTTTCAGGCTTTATAGCCAAATAAGTATACACTCATTAAATAAGAAGTATTGAGGTACAATTTTGCCAATCCCAGTTTTAATTGTGCTGTCTACAGCACATATGATATAAAACTATGCACCAACCCAATGTAAAAAAATTTATTGATAAATAAAGTAGCAGTTCCTTATGATTTTTAAAATTATTTTCTCATACTTAGGTAATATGTTTATGATTTTATAGAAAGGAAACACTATAACAATCATTACAATTAAAAGATTAAAAACATTTTATCTCAAAAGGCATGTATTTTTAGTAAAAATTTCAAACATTTTTAACTGTAAGAATAGTGTTATTTTCAGTAAGGTGCAGCACATTTAAACAATGCTATGTAATATTTCATAGAAAATTTTTGTATACCAAATACAAATTTCATCGTGAAAATCAAGATAATATTGTGCATACCTTTAACATGTGAATATGTTAATTTTGAGAAGCACTCTAATAAAATATTCAATGCTTCTTTGGAAGAATTCTTTATCTGTAATAAACCTTGAATAGTGAAAATAGTTATTTAAAACACATTTACATAATCTTTGAATTGTGATCAACAATCAGTGATAATTTCTTTTTTAAAACTTTTCAATAACTGTCGTTCGTAGTAAAGAAATATCTAAAACCACCTTAAAAATTATTCATAAAAATTAAAATTAATATCTGGTTTGGCTTCAATTTGAAATTAATATTCAAATTCTATAATTTATATAAAATAGATAAAACACACAGTAATGAAATATTTGGCAATCATTTGGCTAAAATTTCTCCAAAATATGGATTTTTTTAAATTGTGCAATTTTAATAATTCGCATGTATCAATAATACAAGGTCTTCTTAAAAAACAATTAATAAAACCAAAAAAATTTGATCTTATAAAATGGCAATACTAGTATGTCCAACTCATTTTTCACATGATGAGCACACCATCTTTCACACATTTCATAGCAAGCTTAGAGAAATATATTTCATGCAGGAGCGGATCCAGGTTCAGCATTTTTTTTTCGGGGAGGGGAGACAGGGATTTGAAGAGATTTCCATAATAGAACTGGTAACCCAAGGAACTTACCTTAAAAAAAAGTAGACCATCTTTTAAACAACCCAACGAAGAAGCGCCCACTTCAGTACAACAAATGGTAATAATAGTACCAACTGGTGAGTGGAGATCTATAGTTTTGGCCCCCAAAACTTTACTTTTGGCCTCTAAAACTTAATACACAGAAATGTGCGTATTTTTTCAAAGAAAATTGCATAAAATATAGGGAGAAATAACTACATATAATGTTTCATGTAACTAAAATCCTAAACTTTTCTTGGAAAAGATGATTAAAGCAAATTACCCTTTTATGTTTTTAAACAGTAGAACCTTAATAAAGTGACCCCTTCTGGAACTAACAAGAGTGATGGCTCAAGGAAACAGTCAGAAAAATATGGGTCTTCTATCACAACCATATAAATCCAATGATTCAAAGTATCTTTTTCAGTTGTTTCCTTTGTAGGGAGCAAATGCCTCAGAGCTACACCTGGATCCACTTCTGATTTCACGTCTATACAAGAGTATTTCTTTGATTTGTCAACATCTCTTATGGCCAAAATGGAATCCAAGTGTTCTAGCTTATTCTTCTTAAAACAGGCACTTAAAACATTACATGTCTTAGGGAACACAAAAACACTCACCTAGAAACTAAACTAAAACAAACGAAACACATATTGCACACTGATACTCAGGGAAACAATATATCCCAGCTACACACAGCCCAGTACAGTAGGATGGAGTGACAATTCCTTTAAAAAATATTCCCTTATTATTGCACATTTTTGATTCATAAAAGATTCAAATGAAAGAGACAACTAAATAGTTTGCAAATGGAGAGTTGTAAAAATTCAGTGGACAGAGTTTTGTAGCTGTTAAGAACCATTTTTACTTAAAATAGTAACAATAACAATATATGGTTGCCCATCTTCCTATCGCAATAAGTTTCATGAAATTTATATTCTAATGTAGTTAAAAAGTTTTGAAAATTTCAGAGCTGGAACACAAATTGCCCATTTGAATCTCCAGAAAGGGCAACAATCACACACTCTGGTAATAAATGCTGTCTTTAGCAAAACCTTAGGAACAGTAACAAATTCATAATTAACCCATTGGCCTTAAGATACATGACCTTAACATTTTTAATTGTGCAGGTATTTCCAAATTCATTTAGAGTAAAGAAAAGCTGTTTTCATTATTCATCCATTGCAATAAATTCCTTTTCGGAGAGGAATACATTTTAGAACAAATAGGAGCAGTGATTTCAGTAAAATTATGAAATCTAGAGGATGCTGAAGCCCCATAGCACACCCCTGGATTTGCCACTGCCCAGAATACCAATTTTTTTAAGGTAAGATTTAAATACAACTAAATTTGAGCTATGTAGTAGCTATGGCAGTTTTTAAGAGAGGCATCTCCAATATATCATTTCCAGATATTATAATTGCTCCAGAATAACATTTGTTTAAGTTCACCTTAGCCTTTCAATCCTACGCCGCTCGAGATTATCCTATTGAAAATTTTGGGCGGCTAGAAGTGAAAGGAATGATACTTCATTTGAATTTACTGAACATTAAAGTGGTGATTAATTACCCAAGGTGTTTCACTCCACCCTGTGGCACAGGTTCTTTTTCAGTGACGCAAACGAACAAAGTGTCGTGGAATCAGACGCAAGTGTTGTCGTCCTCCCTGCTGGGAGAGACCATCAAGAACGCGACTTCCGATTCCTCCGCGGGGCGTCCTTCCCCACCTTGCAGGAGTGTGCTCTTCTCCCCGGGTTCCAGGGACTCGGTGGAGTCCCCGAGGGCTTCCCCGGGGGACAAGGGGGAGGTTGGGGACTGGGAATGAGAGCGGAACTTCTTTTTCCCATGGTGACGCTTGGCTCTTCGCTCTACGGGCGATTCTTCACCGCCTATAAGGGAGGCCATCTTTTGTTTCTGAAAGGAGAAAAATTTCATGAATTAGGGCAGTAAAGAAACTAATGCAGATATTTAATGAATAGGGGCTGAGAATTTTCTGAAATTTTTCCAAAACGTAAGTGGGGCTTAGCCTATATATTCGGATCCATCTTTCTAGCACAAAAGTAGCAGGCATTTTTTATTCAATAAATAAGTTTAGGAATTATGTTTTCAATGCAACAGATATATATCATTGAAGAAAAATGGATTTGAGAATCTTAAAATACCTAAATACCAAAGTAAATGGAATTTAAACATGCCTACTCATCTGATTGAATCACAAATGTTTATTTTATAATAGAAGAAGTATTTAAACTGAAATTATGCCGAATCTTATCAAATAAAACTTGTGAAAGTCAATCGCACTAGGTGAAAGGTTTTTTGAAATCCCCATCCAACAAAATGTTTTACAGGTAAAATGAATAGTCCGAGAGCTGGCTACATGAGAGTTTAACCGGAAAAACATATTTCTGAAAATTTTATAATAGATTGGGCACTTAAGCGGTTGCTTTCGAGGGGTAAGCTCGGGTCAAAATAGCCAAAAATTGCATCGAGTTTAACCGGAAAAACGTATACATGATTTTTACGTCATTCGAAAGGCTTCGACCCCCTGAACACAAATATGCTGGTCAGCCGGCCGAAAGCGGTTGCTTTTGAGGGGTCAGCTCGGGTCAAAGTTGCAAAAACCCTATTCAAACCTATGTAATCCTGTTTATTGTTTTTTTATTAAAGAAATACTTGCAGCGACCAACTTTCTAAAAATATCTTAGTTTTCAAATGGTTAGTATGGGTTTTCCCATTGGGATGTCTGAAATGGGGATAGTCTACAAGAATTTTTAAGATGATGTAATTCTTTAGCAAATGTTTCTTTCAATGAAATTTTTTGAGAAAATTATTTCGAAAATACTTTCTTATTCAAAACATATCTAACAAAACATTTTTAAAAATAATTTGTGTTTGAAAAATTGCTTAAGTACTTGGTAGTTTTTAAGCCATTTTTTTACTGCGTCCAGCTTTTTAAGAAAAGTAAATGATATTTTTCTGCTGTTTCTTTTTCTGAACATTCAAAAGACACTTATCTTTAAATTTACGAAGAACGAAAAACTTATTTAAATTATTTCACCATTATTAAAATTTTCAAAGTTAAATTTTCAAATTTTGAGAAAAAAACCCTGAATTTAATTGTTTGTAAATTGGAATGCATTGATCAAAATTTGAAACCAGTACATTAATTTGAAGATACATATGCAAGGAAGATACTGTAACAGTTTTGGACAATTTGATTGAATAGTTATAGAGATATTGTGCGCGCAGTGCGAAAAGATGATACTTTTCACCACGCCACATTTAAACAATCCACTTAGCTCATATTGACCCGGATATTCAATGTAACAGGCTGAAAATTTGTGGAAATGTAGAGGATAATGTCCTTATTGATATCCTGAAATTCCCAAAAATTCTGTGTAGGAGAAAATCCTCCATTTTGGAAAAACCACCGCCATCTTGGATTGAGTTTTCAAGCATAGCGACTGAACCAAGAACCCGATTGAGTTCGTTTTTGTCCTGAATTGCTTAATAATGTGAATTTTAAGCGACAACGTGAAAAAGTTTGAAATGAAAAACTTAATTTAATTATTATTAATATTTATTGAATAAATTATTTGCTGGGTTGAAATGTTGGTAGAAATTAAAAATAACAAGCTGAAAATTGGTGGAAACGTATAAGATAGTGTCCTGATCGATATTCCAAAATTCCTAAAAAATCCCTTCAGGGGAAAATCCACCACTTTCAAAACACCACCGTCATCTTGGACTCCGCAACAATGAAATTTCCGCAAAAAGGATTACACAGGTTTGAATAGGGTTTTTGCAATTTTGACCCGAACTGACCCCTCGAAAGCAACCGCTTTTGGCCGGCTGACCAGCATATTTGTGTTCAGGGGGTCGTAAGCTTTCGAATGACGTAAAAATCATGTATACGTTTTTCCGGTTAAATTCGATGTAATTTTTGGCTATTTTGACCCGAGCTGACCCCTCGAAAGCAACCACTTTTGGCCGGCTGACCAGCATATTTGTGTTCAGGGGGTCGAAGCCTTTCGAATGACGTAAAAATCCTGTATACGTTTTCCCGGTTAAACTCGATGCAATTTTTGGCTATTTTAACCCAATCTGACCCCTCGAAAGCAACCGCTTTGCGCAGGCTGACCGAGCGAATTTTGTTTATTATGAAGTGCCCAATCTATTATAAAATTTTCAGAAATATGTTTTTCCGGTTAAACTCTCATGTAGCCAGCTCTCGGACTAGAACTTTTATGCTTAAAATCATTAGCTGTCACTTCCTACACTGTTAAAAATACTTCCTGCACTGTTTTTTAGAAAAGAATAGGAAGTGCTTTGAGCAGTTAAAGATTGAAAAGAAAAACATAAAAAAGTATAGAGCTGTCTTGGGGATTAAAAAATCCCCTTTCTTATATATGTGGGGCTGAAACTAAGATTCGATCCCAAAGAAGGTAAAAGGCCTGGTCCTTCACCCCAAGACAAAAAAGCACCCCTCTGCAGCATTCCTCGTTTATGAGTTTCGGAGGAGTGTCATTGGTTGGTGTGGGGTAAAGCGATGGGGGAGGTCGCCGAGCGTCCCCGAGTGCGGGGGAGAGGCATCAGTTGTATGTTTGAAATCAAATAAAACGGTCACGACTGCATCCCTGTGTTGTCTTAAATACTTTCGGGCACCACATATATATATATATATATATATATATATATATATATATATATATATATATATATATATATATATATATATATATATATATATATATATATGTTAGGCTCAAACCCCGAAATCGCTCATTGAGCGAAAAAAACGACCACCTCGCGGAGTGGCATTTGTAAAACGGCCACAACCCGAAATTCGGGTCGTGGTATTTTCACAAACGCTCAATCCGCGATGTGGTATTTTCAAAATGCCAGAACGCGATGTGGCCGTTTTTCAATAGTGCCACAACCCGAAATAGACTTCTGTAAAGATGGGATGCGCTAATGTCGGACGTTTGGCCAAATGAAACATTCCACAGACTTGCTTTGGCTGGTTTAGGGTTTTATAATACCAGGCCCATGAAAAACGCTGATGACCGACAGATTCTCCAAAAGTTTTTGCCGAAATTTAATTAAAAAAGAAATTTTTAATTATTAAATTTAATTATTGAATTGATTATTATTTAATTGATATTCAATTTAATATCAATTTTTAATTTATTCAATAATATTCAATTTATTCAATTTAATATGTTCTCTTAAGACTTATGTACTTAATTTAGATTTATTAAAGTTTTTTTTTGGAAATTTTCCGTTTTAAATTTTGAATTGTCCTTGAAATATTCGGTTTAATTTCTATTTAATTAATTTGAAAAAATTTTTATTATAGTTACATTGTTTAAAAAATGTAAACTTAATGAAACTCTCAATTTTGTGACATGTTTTCATCGTTTTTTCATTTATTTTACAAATAAGTCTTTTTTAAAATGTAAGTCAAAAAAGTATATGGTGCTATCCTTTAAAAAAAACATTTTTCTATTTTTCCTTCGTTAAAAGCTTATAAAATATGATAATTAAATCGAACAAAATAGTATTGTAACGACTCATCCTCCAATACATTTTAGTGGTTAGTGTTTTTAATTCCAACTCTTCGTTACGAATAGGCAGACAATTAAGTAAGAATCCAAAAAAAATCCCCAATTTTCCTAAAAAAAAAAACCCACTCTTGAAAATGCTCAAAAAATTAAGAGAAAATATGATTTTTGATATGGTTGAGGTTGATTAGGTTTATTTTTATTGAATAGAGAATAGTTAAGGTAATTAAAGCCAAGTTTATTACAAATTATTTCTCAAATTAAAACTGTGATAAGCGTTTTTACTGTTGTATTTTGATGAAAACGACCTATTAAATACAAATACTTCATACAATTTTTATAAAAAAGCTTAAAAACGTTAATTGGCACTGATATTTTATTTTAAACCCCCAACTTTTAACTTTCAAAACCCATTTATATTTTCATGGGAAAATAGCTGTTTTTGGTATCATTGTGTTTTTATCAAAATACTGACAAAAAAATCAATAATTATTGAAATAATTATTGCATAATTAGTTGTATATCATGAATAATATTAAATGCATCAAAATCTGCATAACGAAATAATATTTTTAGCCAAAAATCGACACTTTCTATTTATTCAAAAGAAAATAAGTAAATAAACGGTTCTTTGACTTGTTTTTACGTTCCCTGCCACTCTTAATAGTATAGATAGAAAGACAGGGCACATGAGAATTTAAAATTATTTCAATTATTTATTTAAAATATCTCGATGGGGTTTTTAGGGTACATTTTAAAGTGGGTCTTTTAAAGGACAGCGCTATAATTGATTGATTGCTTACATAAAAATTGAGGGAATAATTTTTAAACAAGGGTCAACTGGTAATACGTCAACAATTATTGTCAAAATCGAAGTAATATTAATTAATTTATTAATTATAAAAACAAATATAATAATTATATACCACATTTTGAAAATACCACAACCCAAATTTCGGGCTGTGGCAATTTGCAAATGCCACTCCGCGATGTGAGCGTTTTTGAAAATACCACAACCCGAATTTCGGGTTGTGGCCGTTTTGCAAATGCCACTCCGCGAAGTGGTCGTTTTTTTTTCGGGGTTTGAGCCTAACATATATAAGTAATATTAGCAACCCTAACTGGAACACGCAATACCAGGAGGGCTGGGTAATGATGTAACCACAGCCATATTGCAGTCTTTTAATGTGCCCTTTTTTACTATAACTTGTGCTTTTAATGTTGTCTTTCCCATTCAATCTAGGTCATTTGCCCCCAATGATTCGTCTTCAAGTTAAAGCGACTTTCCCCCTTAGAAACGATGTGTCTATTGTAGCTCCAATGTTGAAGAAATTTTTTTTCCTGGCATTGATGCAAGGCGGATTTTGGTGGGGAACGATTTGTTGGTTCAGAAGGCTTGATTTACAATTACAAAAATGGAATTTTCACAAATTGATAGAGGGGCATTGCCCGTAAGTCCGCCCATGGCTGCAGTCCCCTCTATATATACATTCCACTTAAAAAGGACAAAATCCATGATCAAGGCCGCACCTGCTTCTGAGGGGGAGGGGCGAGGGAGGGTGGCTCCTCCTCGCGGAGGGTGTCAGAGGGGGGCTCGTGGGCGGCCCAGCCAGCCCCCCGGTGCGACTTGCGGTAGCGGAAGGTCTTGCGGCTCGGAGCCTTCTGTCGCTGGAGCCGGGGCCGCGGGAGGCGCGCGTCCGATTCCGGCGACTCCCCGACCGGGCTCGTCGGGCAAGACGGCGGCTGGCTCACGGAGTCCGCTGCAACACAACAACAACCACACTTCAGACAAAAAGTGCAGATTTAAAACAAGACTTTATTCAATCTCTCTATTACTCGTTAAGATGTTGAGAGGTTCTTAAGGCTTGAGTTGAAAATGAACCGCCTTTCACAAAATAGTAAGTTTTCTTGGCGAAATAAAATAACAAAGCATTCCACACTGATTCGCAAATGTCTTAAATCCAAATCACAGTTTAAATAAGATAGAACTGAAAAACAATGCTTGTTTTTATAAGCAGCTGAAAATGCTACCCTTCAGATTGGGAAGCTATCACATCACTCTGATTTAGAGATAGCTTCAGGTTGTTTACATGTTTTCTTTTCATTTTCCATTATTTTAAATAAAATAAGGTTTCATACCTAAAAACAAGGATGGATAGCATTATTGCACTCAATATATTTGTATTTTAAATCAATTCCAGGAAATAAGTATTGATATTTCAAGACATAGCTAAATTTTAAAATGAGGGGGAAAAACAGTCAAATTGTAATGTCAGTCACTGGAGAAAATTCATAAGGGTAATTCTAGAAATACTTTATGAATGTAAAAAACAAAAGTATAAAATAGAAAAGAGAGACTGTCATTGTCAGAGATAATTCATTAAGAATCGCAAGTTCTCACAAGAATCACAAATCAGGATCTCTACTCACTCTGATCTCCTTGTGAGTCGTGTAGCGATTCTTGCTCTTCCTTGGTGGTCCCCACCGACGTGAGGCTACTGCCGCTCCCTCCTTTCTTGTTGTTGCCACCGCGCTTGATGTGAAAGGTGCTCTTGCGCCACAGCCTAGGCTCCGACACGGCCGGAGTCTTCTTGCTCAGGCCTGCAACGTCACATACAAGAATATGCCTCATTGGGAATATTATGCTCCTTGATCTCTACATTTCTATTCTAGGATATTTGTGTTAGGCTAAGCACACACTAGAGACTTTTATCACGGCGACAGAGACAAAATTATCACCCTGGCTCTAGAGAGCGCGCATAGGCGACGAGACTTTTGGCCGATTGCCAAGAGTCATCTCCATAGAAATGCATTGCTCAGGAGTGACCTAGTGTTTATAGTCGCTGCGACAAAAGTCTCTAGTGCGCCTTAGCCTTATAACTATCAGCTACCCTAGAGTAACTTCATATGGATGATACTGACACTAGATCTTTTCTTTGATTATAACATACAATATAAATTGTATTGCACATTAATAACTGGATTTTCTAAATTCAAAATGTATAAATGGTAGCTATTTAGAGTAACTTTCACAAATACATATAATTTTATACTTTAAACACCTCTTTTAGTGAGCAATGTCTGAGAGACCTCTCCACACAAGTTACAAGACAGTGTTTGACATAGAAGTTAAGGGTTTAACTAAGCTAGGGGAGGAATTCCTAACCAAAGAGGGAGTTAAAAAGTAATTTTGTAACACTTAATGTATTAAAGTACTCTAGAAATAATGTTAAGTCAAAACCCCTCCTGAAACAAGTCTAGTTACTGCCCTGGTCTACAGATTCACTTCTAATTGACAAGTGCACCTATTCCTAATATTTTCTATAGCAATAACAAAATCCACTCAGATACTCCTTGAATGAAAATAACATGAGGTGGCATACCATCACCAGCACTGGTGTCCTCTTCTGGATATGGGTAACTACTACGACGTAATAATTGCCTTAACACTTGACGGCTGCCGCCTCTGGAGCTGAATTTGATGCTTAGTCCCTTATGAATATGTTTGCCGATATTCGTAAAGGTGCTTGCTTCAGGCTCCTGTTCAGGAGGGGGCAAGGAACTTTCAGTAGAGGCACCTCCTGAAAAATGTTAAGTTCTAGTCACACACACTATAAGGTTCCAAATGACCAGGGGCGTCATTTCAGTTTTTGGTTGGGGGGGCAAGGAATTTTTTTTAATTGGGTCTATACCTTGCTGTAACTAGGGTTTTTTTCACGGGAGTTGCCTGAACTTCATTTTTAAAGTAATATCATGTCAAAATTTCACAACGTGAACTCCAAAGAAAAAGGGGGGTCTGGGGGTTCACCCCCAGAAAAATTTTTAAAATTTGGCTCTTAAAGTAGTGTTTTAGCTCGTTTTGAGACCCTTTGGGCTGCATCCAAAGAGAACAGTTTCTTGTAAACCACATAATTTTCTAGGGAAAAGAGAAGTAAATAAACGTCAAAGTTTTAAGGGGGCTAGGGGTCCTCCCCCAGTTTTTTAATTCCCCTTTACACTAGTGTTTTATCTCTTTTTCAAACTCTTTGGGGGAACTTCGTAAGAAAAAATCTTCTTGTAAAAGGAATGGTTTTCAAGGATGAAAACACTAAATAAGAGACATGAAAATTTTAGAGGGGGTCTGGGGGTCCTCCCCCAGAAAATTTTTGAAATTGAACCCTCAAAAGTAATGTTTTAACTCCTTTTGAGACATTTTGAGTTGCACCCAAAGCTCCTTGTGGAAGTTACAGAATTTTCAAGGGACTTGCAGCTATTTTTCACATTACAGTGGAAACCTTGGGGGGGGGGCGGTTGCCCCCCCCTGCCCCCCCTAAATGACGCCCCTGCAAATGACAAATCCTAAGTATAACGTGCAGCTATTTTACCATGATTCTTAGAGAAACAAGCACATTTAATAAATTGGTGGTTACTGATGGAAAATTTCAACATTCATTAAGACAGTATATATCTTACTGATATAGCTGCAGTAAAAATATTAAATACTTAAAAAACTCTAAGTTGAATGTGTAACTAAATTTTATTAAGTTGCATTTAACCTATACACACAAGGAGAAAATGTCTGTAGGCAAGAGTTATGGGATTAATCATCATGACTTTGAGTAAATAAGTTGCACACATGATAACTGTCTTTGAATAAAAATGAAACTATATCACACAAACCACAACCTATGAACCATAGTTTAAAATTTTTTTAATTATGATACATAAAACACTCAATCCAGTGTAGTAAGATACATTATTCATTTAAAGGATTTTAGGTAATTAACAGCCTAAAAATAAAATTTGGAAACATCTTTAATCAAGGTGTTTTTGAAATATACAAAAAGATGGTCTCTAGACTACTCAAAAAATGTTGCATGCAAACCTTTTTCAAACAAATCCTCCATTGCATGCTGTTCTTGAGTGCACTTCAACAGATCTAAACCCACCTCTAACTCCCATGCAAACACCCATGCAGAGGCTTTTGCTGCATGCATTGTTCCAAAAACAAGTCTGAACAGAAGCATGCGGGCCACTTACTGAAAAAGGGTTTGTGGTGCTCTGAAGACGGGAGGTCCCCTCTCTGATCAGAGGGGTTGTCGTTCAGCCCAGAATGTTCGCTTCTCTTTGTCATTTGATACAAGAAGCCCACTTGCTGGGAGGTATCACTCGTACTGTGGTCAGTCGACACGGTGGATTTTAAACGCTCAACTTTACCACCGCCTGTAAAAGTAGACCTTAAAGGAATTTCCTTTCTCAAGAGAGAGATCCATGGGGAAAATGTTACAAGGCAGTCCCTATTACAGATCCGTTTGACAAGTACAAAATTCATAAAACAGATGATTTTAAAAACGTTATTTAATCCACAATAAGATAAAATAAAATCAGCAGACAATTGTTTCGGGGATCACAGGAATCTCACTTCGTCAGTGCTAAAAACATGGTACAAGACAAAGACCAAACATCAGTATGTAAAACAAGTACACCTCAAACAACAATTTGTCTGCTGATTTTATATTTTCTTATTGTGGATTAAAAACCGTTGTTTTTAAAATAGTCCATTTTACCTGTTCCACAAGTATCACCTGCCTATACAAAAATCATAGTTAAGTATACTGTTAACTGTATAAAAGAAGTAAAGGGTTTATTATTTTTAGTACATTAAAAGTATTAAGAAATTATCTGAAATCAACATACCTATTTTCCATGAAATCAAATCCTCCTTTAAAGCCTTCAGTTCAGATACCATTTCTATATACAAAGCACCATGACTTTTGGGAGTAGGAAAATTATGACCTTGAAGTTTACCTTTAATTCGTTGTTGAAAGGAATACTCTTGCTCATTGTCACAAATGGTATTTAACATCTAAGAGAAATTAATGAAAAATAAAAACTTTTAACACATGGGAGTGTGATTAAGCTGGTTCTTTTTAATGACTTTCAGTACATCAAAAGATTTTAAGCAAATTACATAATAGATTTATTTTATTTCATCTGCAGACTAGATATCAAATTTGTTTTTGTTTCCTTTTTAGTACTTTTTAAATCAATATCATACAGCGAACTCGTAACTTTTTTTCAGAATCTATTCTAATGAGTTGTCAAAAAGGCAACAAAAAATTTTAAAATATTTCAAAAACTTTAATTACTTTATGTTTATAAATTAAACTTCTCTGAATCGAATGAGAGTCAATTTAAAATTGGCTCTTGTTCACCAAAAAACACTGGAATGATTCTGACGTTATTTTCAAAATTTCCCCCCTTCCAGGGATGAAAACTACTTTACACTTTTGAGCACTAACATATGCATTAAATACTCATGGTATCTTTACTCACCTTACATTTAATCATGGGGTACAATAATATGTACAAGGGTGTGCGATGAGTAACTGTGAAATCTATGAAATTCCACAGCCCTAATCCTCCTGAAATGGATAAGGAAATATTTTGAATACATAAAAAACAAATTAATGCATAACAAAAAATATACTCCCGTGATATTGATGGGCTTGGTTTACATTAACATAAAAAGAACATTCACCTTGCATTCTGTTTCCAAGTTCGCGAATACAGCACGCGATACGGTGCCAGTCGTTTCCCAACTGCTTCTCAAAGCATACAATAAGAACTTTTAACCCTGAAAAAGTCATTAATTTTAGTTAAAAATAGGCGAGTATAATGTAACTAACATTAACTGCGCTCACAATACCAACTTTAATTAAATATCTAAAACAAGTTTATTACAAATATTAAGAAATTAACCTACAGAATAATCTGCTTACCGTGAGCTTTGATATCGCAGAAAAAATATTATCCCCTTGAAATTTAAGTATTCTTTATTTGTCCTTGTTATCTTGGAAAACTCACTATTTCGAAATTTTTTGGGGTCCCTTTGATTTTGTGGGATATACTGTAGTTGTGGTTATTTCAATTTTTAAACTGAATTCAAAATTTTTAGGGGTCTTCCCCATTAGTGACAAATATGTGAAATTTTGTTTCCTTAATGGTAAATAATTTAACTTGAGATCAGAGAAAAATAAGATCAGTGGGAAAGAAAACAGTTAAATGCCCTGGACTTAGGCTATTTTTTCTTTCCCAGTTCAATTTTGATTAGTCTAATCTATTAAACATGATAAAATATTATGTATTTTAAAACAATTTTTTATTTTACTCACAAAAAAATTTAAAAAGCTGAAAATGGAGTACTAAACTCATAGGAAAGTGCATTAAATATGATTTGTAATAAAAATGTTCATGCGAAACTTTCCAACTTTTATATCCTTTTCTATGCATTCCTATTTTTCCCAATTCCTTATTAGTTGTTCACATAACTATTAAAACTTAGTCCAGCAGCAGAGTCGCATGGAAGCCTCATGATAGTCAACAGAAGAATAAGACTAAACTATAATATAATATAGAATAAAAATAAACTCATTTAATGAAATTATAAAATTAAATCTGCTGACAATAATATTTAAATACTTAAACATCAAGTGAGCGAATCAAGCAAAGTTAGCAGCATAAGAAGAGCCACGATCATTCGAGGCAGGCCGTATTTATGCTTTACAGAAGAGGTAATTAGCATAAACACTTCCTGGAAAACAATTGCCACTGAAAACAGCGTTAAAGCCAAAAACTCAAACCTTAATTCAAAACAGTGAACCTAAAGGTTTGATTCCCTCATGAAGTGGGAGATCAAATATTCCTAACAATATCTAACTTATATAACTGGAATTTTTCAAGTGAATTGCTAAAACAAATGACTAAAAGCAATGAAAGTAGCCTACTTTAACCCATTCACACCGCACGGGACATATGCTGTCCCAGACTGACTAGAAAAATTTTGAAATTATGGTTGGTGGTTTAGGTTTTAATGGCACTAGGTCTTCATAAGAACATATAGTGCCGATTTGAAATTACGGCTGAGGCAACATTATGTTACAGTTACTGAAAAACATCTAGGAACAGATTATAACGCCAAATTGTGCCGCCAAACGCATCATGATCCAATGGTTATCTCATCTCAGTTGTCACCCGGGTGATCAAACAAGTGCCAATATTGCACTGAACCGATTTGCTTGCCGTATTGAAAGGGTTAAACATACTCCGTAACTTTATTCCAGGAAAACTGCATATATGTAAATTATATAGGATAAAGCGAGAGCTTACCAACAAAACCGATGTGGAAGAGGAACATCTTGGAGCGATTGGGCGACTTGCCCATGTTGCTGCTGTCCGATGCTCCTTTTGCTGTGCTTTGAGCAGGGGAAACAGGGGCCAGTGCATGGAGGACTATGGTCAAGGCAAAGGCAATGTCTGCATGGCGGAGTTTCGGAACATCTGGGAAAAGTAGTGGTTAGTAAAACCAGGTGTTCTTAGCAGTTAAGTGAAATATCCGAGTCGATATAGTTTTGGAACAAGAACATTTATTACACGTACACTAGGGTGTAGCGAAAAAAACGAAATTTGAATTATCAAATCGTAATAGCGCGGAAAAGTTGCCATTTGTGGTCAGAAACTAAGTCCTAAAATTTTAGACCGATCAATTAATATCTTTTACCGCCGCAAGAGGGCTAAAGTTTTAAAAAATCGTAAAAAATACGTATTTTTCAGAAAAAAATTAAAAATGCCCAAATTTACCAAAATATTTTCTAATTGGGCACAATATGTTCATCAATGAGTCATTCAAGTGCCCTTAAAAATTAATTTCCGTGAAATGAAATCTTTAGCCACAGCAAGGGGGTCAAAATATCGAGAAAATGCAAAAAATGACAATTTGGGGGTAATTTTAACTCTCTTAGAATTTTCATATTTTTTGCATTATTTTTTACCTGCTTCGGACGTAATTGTAAAAGGCACTTTACTGCTTGAAATATTTAGCCCAAATTTATCAATATTTATCCCCTATGTCACAAAAAATAGGATCTTACACTAAACAGTCATCTTAAATGAAAATTATCCAGAAAACCGTTACAGATAGGTTTAAAATCCAAAAAGGAAAGCACAAAAAGTGCTTTCAAGTACGAAAAACAGTTGGCAATCGCAAGTTTAGATACCATATTGATTTTGCAAATTATGGTGGTAAATTAACTTGAATAATTATTTAAAAAAATATTCAGACTCGGGTTGAATCCTCATTCGTTGAAAGACTAGCTTTGCATGGTGCTACAATTTTCTGCTTATTTCCTCCATAAACTTAGGTAACAGTTTTGGTTACTACCTTAACATATTTTCAAACATATTTCATTTCATAGATAGGGCTGACTTAAAATTCCTGAAAACAGAGGATGTTTGCAGAAAGTACTAGTGTTACATAAAGTAAAGTGTAGAACATACAACACATATTTGCATGAAGGTTCTGTAGGTTGGAATGGTTGTTAGTTTTATGCTTTATGGGTTTTATGCACTTTTTATGGTTTCCTTTTTAGATTTTAAATCTATCTGTAACGGTTTTCTGGATAATTTTCGTTTAAGATGACTGTTAAGTATAAGATATTATTTGTTGTGAATAAGGGATAAATATTGATAAATTTGGGCTAAATATTTCAAGCAGTAAAGTGCCTTTTATAATTACGTTTGAAGAAGGAAAAAATAATGTAAAAAATATGAAAATCCTAAAAGAGTAAAAATTACACCCAAATTGTCCTTTTTTGCATTTTCTCGATATTTTGACCCCCTTGCTGTGGCTAAAGATTTCATTTCAAGGAAATTAATTTTTAAGGGCACTTGAATGACTCATTGATGAACATATTGTGCCCAATTAGAAAATATTTTGGTAAATTTGGGTATTTTTAATTTTTTTCTGAAAAATACGTGTTTTTTATAATTTTTCAAAACTTTGGCCCTCTTGCGGCGGTAAAAGATATTAATTGTTCGTTCTAAAATTTTAGGACTTAATTTTTGACCACAAATGGCAACTTTTCCGTGCTATGACGTTTTGATTATTCAAATTTCGTTTTTTTCGCTCCACCCTAACGTACACACACGGAGAGAAACAATGAATATCAAAATCGAAAGTGAAAAAGTTCGGTAGTTCCGAACGGTTACGAAGTAAATTAAAATTAAAGTCACAGTTAAAAGAGTCGGAACAGAATAAAGTTAAAGTCACAGTTAATGGAGTCTGAACAGAATAAAGTTAAAGTCACAGTTAATGGAGTCTGAACACCAGGGTTTTCAACCCGCCCACAGACCAACTTTAAAACCCAGCCTCAAGTTGATTTTTTGAGTTTTTTTAAAAGTTGGGTAAAATTTCATTAAAAACAGCATGATCAAGTCTTTTAATGATGCAAATTTCTCAAACTATAATATTTGAGGAGAAATATATGTAAAAAAACTATTATTATTATTGCAAAATAGTATTTGGTAAGTCAAATGAAGGGCAATAAAACTCACCCCCATTTGGTTTTTTCTTTTTTTAAATATAAAATTTTTGTTACAATTACTTTAAATCTTTTGCCATTTCTAATAAATATAAACATGAATTTAACTTACCTTACCTGCATAACAAACCTGACAAAAAACTAATAAAACCTGAAAAACCCAAAATAACACCCCCAAAAAACCCCCAACATCACCCAAAAAAACCACCCCGGTTGGGTTTTGAAAAAAAAAACAGGTTTTCAAACTCTGAGTGAAACTCTCCTGTATATGATTAAAAAATTTTCCAGGTCCGATTAAACCACTTAATACAAAATTTTTACGTTACGCTTTTATAAACTGAGAGGGAATTTTCCACTCCTGTTCTGTCTAAATAAAAATTGCTAGGGCTTGTTTCTGAGACTTGATAGAAAATGTTCACCCAAGTTGGACACACTTGTTGGACTTATATTATTGTCTTAAATAAGAGGTTTTTAAAGCTTGGCTTACAGTAAAGCTGATCCGAATATGATTTTTTTTATCTTTGAGCTTCAATGTATTTTAACTTTCAAAGTGTTTGGAAAAATAGAACGAACGTGATTGTAAAAAGACTGATTGTAATGTTGGGCGGGAGCCGTCAACGGAAGCATCTGTTTCTCGTGTAACGGCACCGTTGTTCTGCATTGGATTTCAATTACTCCTAGCTTTAATTAATTAAAATCATAATTGACATCATAATCCCGAGGGAAACCCGTAATTCTGGAAAAACTTTGCTATACGGTCCTTTACTCATAAGTAAAATAAAAAACTTTACTTAAATTCCCTTCAATGTAATTTTAATTAATTTTTTAATAATGGGAATTTAAGTAAACCAATTAAAAAAAATACAAGCAGGTTTAACAATGTTGTACAGATGTAGAAATATTGTTTTCTATATTGCTAACATTATTGTTGCTAACATTATAGACCCTATACTAAAACTCATGTTTCTCTGTAATTAGGGGCCATCCATAAATTACGTGAGGTCAAAAAGGGGGGGGAGGGGTTTGGAAAAATCTCACCAAATCTCACCAAGGGGGGTCGATTAAAAGCTCACGTCAACTTTTTAAGTTAGAAATTATACGATTTTCTTTTTTTAAGTATGAGAAACGGATAAAATACTGCAAATTATTTTTAAAAAGTTGTAGGTAAATCTCACTTGGGGGGAGGGGGGGTCCAGCAAAATCTCACTAAATCTCACCAAGGGGGGAGGGGGGGTCCAGATTTTGGAAAAAACGCCTCACGTAATTTATGGATGTCCCCTTAGGACAAAAAAATGCTACAAAAATACTATTACGTGGCCAATACTAATCCATTGGCCATTACTGGCTAAAAATACTATTAAAAGGCCATTACTATTTCAAAGTGAAATAACACATAATTTATAACTTAACAATATTCATATGAGCTAGCTGTCTTGGCCTGTGGGTTTCAAAGAGTTGTTACAGTGGCCCAGATCTATAAGAAGTAATAAATGTGGCTCTTAAGACTATAAACTTAAGCAAACACCGTCTCAAATGGAATAAAATTCATAAATTCAGTAACATAGCAAAGACTATAAAAAGAGACATTGCAAAAACTTTTGTCTAAAGAATTTTTTTTAGAAATTAACACTAAGTTAAAAAAAATTTAATCTTTGAAATAAAGTATAGAGATGAAAAATCCCTAGAATATTATTATTTTTTCAGAATAAGTTTTTCATTTACCTGATTGAATAGAAAGTAAGAGAAAGAAAAAGATAATAAAGAACTGAAAAACTCTGATAATGGGAAAATTAGGTTTTTAGGTGTTAGAAATTGAGTTATGAGCAAACAATAAAGAAAAATGCTAACAAATTAAGTTACCTTTGATACTACTGCTTATTCTAATGCATAGAGGAAGAATAAGGTTCATAAGGTATATTTCAATTTTTTCAGGACTTGAGAAAGCTGAATTTCCACCACACACACTTTCAAGAGACTGAGTTTCCTAAAGCAAAAAACAAGCTTATTTTATACAAAACTGGCTTTAAAAGTTAATATGGTTACTAAGAGTATTACTGTAAAAATTGAATTAACAACTTATAAATCATAAAAATGATTACTGCTTTATAGATACAGTGAATTCCCGTTACAACGAAAAATCCTGTTATTACGAAAGTCCAGAACCGTTTTTATTTGAATTACCGATAGTACGGTTACAACAAAATTTCCGTTACAACGAAGAAACTTTACGGTCCCGTGAAGTTCGTTATAACGGGATTTTACTGTAGTAGAATTTTGATTTGAAACATTTGGATGATGGTGCCCTCAAATCTTATTGAGATTCTGTTTATAAATAAAGGTCAAATTTAGATGGACATATAGTGGCATGCCGGATAGTGATAGGAAGTTTGCAGGGCAGAAATCAAATGAAATGAAGCAAATTGTATTCTGTTTTCTTCTATAAATAATTGAAAGTGTTGTGCTACAATAGCCTTTTGCTACTTTTTTAAACTTGTAATGTTTGAACCAATTCTTTATTTTTAAAAGTTGACTTTTCATTTGGTCATTAATTTGGGGGGAGTACTGCAAACATGCCACAGTATATAAGGGGAACGGTTTCCTCACTAATGGGAAATTGGAGAGACTTACTACATTTGTTGGATTCTAGATACCACAGAAAAGGTTGAATTTTTCTAACAATGTTCATTAATGTGGTTAAACAAAGAATCAAATACTATGCACTATATGTAAATAATAATAAATTTTTCACTCAAATTGAAAAAATTTATTAATAACCTTATGCAGTCCGGATGTGGGATTCCAAAGAAACTGGGCCTAGTGCCGAAAATGGCATTAAAAAAGGGGATTCGGGCAATCAAGTTCTATAGAAGCTGAATAGCCTCAATTCATGTGACGTTAGCGATCACATGATAGCTACATTCCTAGCTTTGTTTACTAGTGAATGCATTACTACTAGCAGCATAGTATCAGTTGCATTGTTTAGTGCAGCTATCATGTGATAATCAATGCCAACGCCCTCTGGCAATGAATTGACCTCATTGCTTACTTGCCAATAAACAGCATTGACAACACCAAATTTCACCAAAAATCTCGCCCAGGCTCGGTTTCTTAGGATTTACCCAAATGCGAACTGCAGTCTGCCAGTTGCAACCCCTTGCCCTAGCTTAATCCTTAGAGACCAAAGAGAGGCCAATGATGTGATAAATGCGACCAAAGACACTCACCCCGAGGGCTATCATTTGCATGGCAATGAGACGGACTACCACAGAGCAAAACCCTGGCGGCGGGGACTGTCCCATGACAGACGCCGAGGAGGGCAGGTTGGTGGAACTCTCCGCAAAGGCGCTCTGGTCGCCCAGGATGATGCTCTGGCAGCCACTCACGAGAGCCTGACAGACATCAAATACCACATCACAATTACCTTAATCAAGCTCTAGTACAAGTGAACACAGATAATCGAATTTTATTTGGGCTTAAAAAAACACAGCCTTAAAAAACAAAATGAAAAAAATTAGAATACCTTGAGGTGTGGAAGATGCACTATGTAAGGATGCCTATATAATGTTAGGTATACTCCTAGAAAGTAAATGAAATTAGAATATGACAAATGGAACGAATTATCCAGAGCTCTAAAGGTTTAAAAAATTACCTTTAAGAAGAGATCGTGCAGCATTC
This sequence comes from Tetragnatha versicolor, assembly GCA_024610705.1. Lineage (NCBI taxonomy): Eukaryota > Metazoa > Arthropoda > Arachnida > Araneae > Tetragnathidae > Tetragnatha > Tetragnatha versicolor. The sequence continues at coordinate 4,631,602 of JANDEH010000020.1, forward strand.
CAATCAGTCATGCGCTAGGGCAAAGTAAAGATAAATTAAAACTCATTTTTATAATTTTATGTGAAAGGAATTTTTAAAAGTAGTTTTATAATAGTCCACACATAAAACTAAAAAAGAAAGAACTTATGGAAGTACCTAGTAAACTTAAGCTTACTGTCAAGTCGTAACTTTCTTAAAAATTGCTTTCTATTTTTTTTCTAACCAAATATTTTAATACAAACTTAAAAGCAGAAATTTTATAGGCAAAATTTAGAAAGTGTTTGTTATTAACAACAAATAATATGCTAAACAAGACACTAACAATAGAAGATAAGGTAATCTAAACACTTTTTCAGTCTATTAGAGAACAATCATAGTTTTCTTACCTATTTTTTAAGGTAACAAAAACATTTTGAAATGCAATTAAGCTATTATTATAGCTTTAGAGTAATGCAGTAAATATACAGTAAAGTTCACAGAAAGCTCTAGTTTATGCAATTTCAATTTTCTTTAAACCCTTTCAATCCTAAGCCGCCTGAGATTACCCTTGAATCTAATGAGAAATTCGGGGCGGTCTGATAGTATATATAGCGAAACGAAAGAAGACGGAACTAAATTCTAAACGAGATAAATAAAAAACAAAACTATAAAATAAGCTTACTCGTATTGTGGGTTTCTTGGCAATTTTGCTGAAGGTTTTCTCAATGCGACGCAAAACCATGATCAGAGCGGGCCTCATGGCCTCTTGAGACCATTCCGAGTGAGGCAGCACCTCATTCATGTAGCGCTGGAGACCTCGACAGGACATGGCTAGTGGGTCGTAGGGGGCTACCTTGAGGAGACTATGCGCCACTTCGGCTAATCTCTGAAACAACACAAAATCAACACTATCAAAATACAGTACAACTCCAATCATCCTAATCACCAATTTTATCTTTCAGAATTCAAACCTACACTTTTAAACTTTGTGCCAGTGCTTGAAAAACTAAGATAGAAGTTCTTAAAGAAAATTAATGAAGGCAGCAACAAATATTTAGATTGGCCGTGGGGAGCCTAGTGGTTAAGGCATCGGGATCGGAGGGTCCCGGGTTCGATTCCTGACACCGCTGAAGACCCATCGAGAATATGAGGAGTACGTGCTCGTTAAATCTGTGGGTCCGAAAGTCCTGAGGTCGGTCATGGCGCAGTTTACCTTGGGTCCAGGTGTCTGGAGACTATTTCCCTCCCCTTCAGATGCATGTCAAAATTGTGGAGGTGGCGATAGATGGTGGCGGCATCTATCATCCGAGGCTTAAGTTGGACTCCTGACTCTAAGTTTCATGGGCCTCATTTTCTCAGGAGCCGCACCCCCTTTGCCTTAAATCCTGTACGCACTGCAGATGGAGCTTGGATATTCCAAGTGGCATAAGAAACAACAACAACAAGATTAAGATGCTGTTTTCAAGTGTTTTTGCAGCAAAGTTCTATGGAAAACCCTATTTCGGGTCTGATTCTTAGTGAAAAGCTAAGATTTTAGCTCAGATGCTTGGTTGTCCGTACTTTAAAGCAAGTAACGGCTGGCTAAGAACCTTACTCTTTATTTATTACTCTTTATCCAATTATCCGAATTTTTGATTATCCATATGCGGTAATACAGTCCCAATTGATTCGAATTGGAGTTTTACTGTACCATACATTTTAGAGTATATATGTTCAGACTTTTGGAAATATTTCTAATAATGAAGTAGGAGGGTCGTTAGTGGTGAATACAGAAGTGAATGTTAAATATCACTCAATCAATGAGTAAGGTGCATAATATCTGATAAATTTTTAAAAACTTTTAAAAAATTAAAAAGAGTAACAGAACCTAGAAAATTAAAATAGATCAACATAAATAGATTAAATATATTCCTCACAATAAAATACTGTTACTAATACAGCTCTTTTTTAAATATTGTTCCACAATGGATTGAGTAACTTAATATCAGTTGTATAAAATATACTAGTTTTGAATTTAAGGTATAAATTTACAAAGATAATTCTTTATGAAATCAAATTTAATTATCACACATAATAGTTTCGTTAAAATTAATTTTAATGTATTTGCATACCACAGAAAACAGTATTGGAAAATTAGATATAAAGTCTCACAAAAGTTTAACACCTTTTCCCCTCTAATTATGTGTCTTTCCCAAACAAAGCCCCTACTTTTCCTCATAATTATATAGTGAATGCTCCTCACCGACTAATCATACTTACAAAATGGCACTTGTTGTCTAAAAGTTCTGTAGATTTACTCGATAAATCTCTTATCTTTTTCGTTAGATCTGCAAGCCTTGCAGAGCATATTGTGTGAAACTCAGAGACAACACTGAGCAGTATATCTCTCGGTCGTCGAAACTCAGTTTTCATAATATCACTGTCACCAATTTGACGATCAAACTGTTGCTGTTGGGGTTTACGTGAACTATAATAAGCATCACCCATAAATCTGAAAGAGATAAACATGTTGCAATATTTAACTCTTCTAAACAAAAATTTATGATCGATTCAGTATACTGATTGAGCTGTAAAAAACATATTTCTAAAGTTATATCAACCAACCTTTAGGGAATAACAGAATTTTGAATGCAACCTTACAGGTTAAAAACAAGTCATTTCATAAAGAAGTGGCATAAAAGGTGAATTAAAAACATGTTAGACGAAAAATACCAGAGGTTGATGTTTTTAGTCAAACAAACATTGATAAAACAGAATATAAACCAAATCAAAATAACTATATTTCATAGGCATAAAAATCTATAAAAAGGACCTACAAGAACAACTTGATTATTTTGTCTCACACTTTTCCAAGCTTCAAGAGAATTAAAGAAGCTTCATTTTAGTTTTAAAAAAACACTTTTAGAAGCTTTCTATTTTAAAAGGAAAAAGAAGTTCCTTGCAAAAATTTTTTTCAAAACCACTAAAGTTTCAGTAAAAGTTAAATATTTTTAAAGGTTTGTCTGCATTAAAAAATAATAACGGGTACTTACTTTGATTGACTATCATCATCTATTTCATAGGGTGGAGAACAAGCTCCTCTAGACATATTTTTAATACTGGATCCACGTAAATCAGTTGTACGCTGTGGACCTGTGTAGTTCCTGAAACAAAAACACATTCAGTTAAATTACATTTAATGGATATGCAACTATTGAGAGAAAAATTAGAGTTTTAGTTTTTTAGCATAAAGAACAGTTTTCATACAAAAATAAGAAATATTTATGCAGCCTCTTTTACATATAATCAAAATTAAAATTATAATATTGTGAAGTTTAAAGGGAAGACCCTCCCCGTTTTGGCAACCCGGCAGGTTGCCGGAATAGGAAAGATACTTTTTCGATGTGGTTTTTTTGTGATGTGATTAGATTGAGACGAATGCGAGCGAGAAATGGCGATCGGGCGAGGAGAAGCTGTAACTTTTGATAGAATGCTTAAATAAATGTCTTGTGATTTTACTCCGGGTAATTATTGAAGAAGGATACCAACACAACACGAACCCAACAAGTGCCGCAGCCGACAGGATTGAAGAGTTTTAGCTTCAACGAAGATTTCCCGATGAAAAACGAAAGAAAAGGTTTCGAAAGGAGTCGGTCCGAGCTATTGAAGACATTGAATTTGTGGGTATAGTTTTGAATTATAGTGCTGAAATTTGGAAGTGATTATTGATTTTGGTATGGTGAGGGTTTTGGAGAGTGTGTCTCAAATTAATATGGAATTGGATAGCATTATAAGTGTGATGAGTAGTTCTGTTTTGGTGAATTGGATATGGTGATTTCATTTTGTTTTGTTCGAGTATTTTTTTCGGTTAGTGTTGTCTTTCTAAAAATGGATCGAGGAATTTCGTTATTTTTCTCTTGAGGAAATTTGCTGTTGTTTTGTTGGTTGATTTTTTTGGAGTGCATTTTTTTTACTGAATTATTCGAGGGTCTGCAGAATGGTGTTTGCGTGGCTACTAGAAAATATGAGGGAGGACTTGAGAAGTTTGGCAGTGGAATTAGGGGTAGATCCAGGAGTGGAGTGGAGGCTCCTAGATTTGAGAAAATTAATTGTTGAAAGTAGGAACTTTGAGGAGGAAGAGGTTAAAGAAAGGTTAAAGGGAATCATCCGAGGGAGGGAGGAAAGGGAAAAAATTGAACGAAAAAGGAGGAGACAAGACAAAAGGAGAAAAGAAGAGACAGAAAGAAGGTGGCAAGAAGAAATCGAAGATAGGGAGAGATTGTTGAAATGGGAATTTGAAGAACAGAAAGGGAGAAGGAGAGACAGTTGGAATTAGAGGAAATGGAGAAAAGGAAGAAGGAGAGGCAGTGGGAATTCAAAAGGTTGAGAATCGTATTGGATGAAGTTCACTCAGAAGAGGAAGAAAGAAAGAGAAAAGAAGAAATCGAAGAAAGAAGGAGAAAAGAAGAAATAGAAGAAAGAAGGTGGCAAGAAGAAGTCAAGGAAAGAAGGAGACAAGATGACAGAAAGAGAGAGTTGGAATTAGAGAAAATTGAGTTTGAAGAACAGAAAAGGAAGAAGGAGAGACTGTTGGAATTGGAGAAGTGGAGGATTGTACCACAACAAGAAGGAAGGAAAGTTGAAGAGGCAGTCGAAGAAACCAAGGTGAAGGCCAATTCAGGCGAAGATCAACCTGAAGAGAGGAATGAAAAGAGGGAAACACCCGGAAAGAAAGACGAGGAGGAAGAATCGACATCATCCGAAAATGGAGTTTCCGAAGAGAAAGAGGCTGAAAAAGAAACCGAAGCTAAAGATGACGATGAATCTTACACTGAAGAGGAAGATGTCCTTAAGAAAAATGAAAAAAAGCAGCTCCTGAACATACCGAGGACTCTGGATATGAGGGTGATGACGTTCAAAAGAATGATGTCAGTTCCGAAGAAGGGAAGCCTGCTAAGAAGCGCCAAAGGCAACCTGCGAAGGCTAAAGCTAAAGTTACCCCTGCCAAGCGACGAGGTAAAGCTGCTGCTTTCAAGTATGCCGAGGATTCTGGCTATGAAGAGGAGATAGATTTAGGTTCAGAAGACGAAGCTCCTGAAAAGAAGGGCCGAAAGGCTGAGAAGAAAGCCCCAGCAACTCCTGAGAGACGTGTTGGCCGTCCGTTGAAGACTGTGGCTCCGAAGTCGAAGAAGGCCAGGCCCCTGAGAAAGAAGACTACGAGCCTGAAGTGAAGAATGACACCAAGGGGAACCCTATGTTGGACTTTCAAACTGAACTGTGCTGTTTTAAAGGTGGAGGTGGAACTCTATCCGGCGACTTGGATGATGACAACAACGACGACTTGGAACATGATGATGGACCTTTTTCAGATGAGTGACATTTTTTTTTATTATTTGAAATTAATTTGTGCTACCTTTTTTTTTTTTGAAGTAATTACTGGGAAGACTGTAATTATCTGATTTCCTAAGTTAAGTAATTTTGTGAAGTGTTATATCAATAATGATAATTATGTAAAATGAAATTGAGGGGTTACTTAATTTTTGAAGACAATTGAGGTTAAATGACTGTCTGAATAAGAATAGTTCTTGTTTTCAAAACTGAATAATGTTTTGTTTTCAGTTAAACCTTTTGATTTTCTCATGAGTTCCATGTTTTTTTTCTTCTTTTGGTTTGTTGTGGAATTTTTTTTAGTCCCGTGAATATTAGTTTCTTTTTAATGTTCTCTTCAAGAGAGTATTTTCTTTTTTTTATTGGATCTTTGAAGTTTTATTTGATTTGTGTTTGTTCTTTATTTTTGAGGTTTAAGATTTTGATATTGTATTTTGATTATAGTATCCGGTATTGTTCAAAAGGCTTCTGTACCTCTGAAATTATTTTTTTTGTCTTGTGATTGTTTTTTTTGTTGGTCTCCCCTGCAGGACATGGTCCGGCAGGTAAGAGACCAGAGGGGAGATGTTGTTGTTGTTTCTTATTCCACTTGGTCTAGTACAATCTAGACCAAGTCCAGTAGACCGTTCGCCCAGAGAAAGTCTCGAACCAGCGCAGGGTCTTTAAAAAGATCACTCTTCTCCAAACCCAAACAGGAGAGCAGATGGTCCGGAGAAGCTTGGTGGGAATTACACCTGAGGCACACAGGGAACACCTTTTGTCCCTGAACGTATGTAAGTGTACGAGTATGTCCAGAAATGAGCCTGGTGATGGTGGTCTGCAATTTCCTATTGCCCTTCAGCTCCAGGGAAGCCCCAGGATGATTTTGTTCGTACCAGTCATGAGTAGGTGGAATCCTCCATGTCTTGTTGTTATCGGCTCTGACCTTCGAGAATATTTCACTATACGTAAGTAGACCACCATTTTCAGCTGTTTCAGCAGAGCCCTCCTTAGCCAATTCATCGGCCAAGTCATTGAAGTGGAGGTCTACATGGGAGGGTATCCACTGTAGATGAATGTCATTATGTGAAGAGTAAATCTTCAGTTTGTTTACAATGTCCATGCCGAGCCTGTCGTTAATGCTTCTCCATTTGCTTAAATATTGAATGGAGCTCCTGCTGTCTGAGTAAATCCAGATGTCGCAAGTGCTGTTAATAGAGATCATAAATTTTAGGGCCTCGTCAATGGCTATCAATTCAGATCTAAAGACAGAACAAAAGTTTGGGTTTCGCCTGCTCAGTTTTGTAACGCCGTCGGGAGTTACAATTACCACTCCACTGCCTGTGTTACCATTGTCGTGTTTACTTCCATCAGTGAATATCCGAACTGCCCCTAGTGGGGAACCATGAATTGTTTCCAAAGCCAATTGTTTCAGATGTGCTGGATGCATATCCTTCTTACTACTAAAGGATAGTAGTTCTTCATGAAAGAAAACACAGATGTGTAAAGGATGTGTTAAAGGGGAGATGTGAAGTTCAAAGGGAAGACCCTCCCCGTTTTGGCAACCCGGCGGGTTGCCGGAATAGGAAAGATACTTTTTCGATGTGTTTTTTTTGTGATGTGATTAGATTGAGACGAATGCGAGCGAGAAATGGCGATCGGGCGAGGAGAAGCTGTAACTTTTGATAGAATGCTTAAATAAATGTCTTGTGATTTTACTCCGGCTAATTATTGAAGAAGGATACCAACACGAACCCAACAAATATGTTTTTAATTCTTCCCATTTCATGTTCACATTTTGCATGAAATTCACAAGTACTCCTTTCCTACTTTATACAAAGTATCTCAACTCTTTCAAAATGAATTCATTTTTATTCCCTCAAACTAACTTCAGTGTCAATGTGTCTTTAACTCGTTATATGAATCACTCGACTCTGATTCATTACTCGAATTCCTTATTCTGATATTGCAGTGCACTCAAATTTATTGGTTTAATTAATAAACATAATTTTTGCACAATAGTTGTCTCATGTTAATTCTTAATACAAGACTAATTCAAATTTAAGGCTAAAGGAAAAAACTTTTGTATTAAGAGGGATGTCGGCGGCTTGAAAGGCGGCTTTGATAATTTCTGCTGACCTGGCAAGAGCTTCACAGTTGCTGATGAGAGTTTTCATACAGATGGCGATGTTGTGAATCATGCTGAGCTCAGATCGGGAACCACCAGGAGTCTCCTTCTTCGTAGTAAGATTCTGCAGATGCCGCAAATAGAAAGGTAGAATGGCTTCAAGTATTGTCTGGAGAAGAAACAATCAGTTAACACCGCAGGAAAAAAAGTTTCTTGTATAGGGTTAACCAAATATTGTGTAGGAAGGCATGGTAATTTTTGACCTCTCAACAGCAAAAAGAAGCAATTCACGAACTTTCTTTTCAGTAGCGGATTTCCAAATAGGCTAGCTAGGCTATAGCCTACGGCGGCAAATTTTAGTAGGCGGCAAATTTTTGACGGCAGAATTTTTTTCTGAATAAAAAAAGGAGAGGAGAAACGAAACACTTAACATAAGCTCAGACGAGAACGTCCTTTCAAAAAAGTAATTCTGTGGTTTACAAGGAACTGTTCTCTTTGTTACTCAAAGGGTCTCAAAATGAGCTAACACGCTACTTTAAAGGGCAATTTTTTTAAAAATGTCTGGGGAAGAACCCCCACACTCTCCTCTCAAATTTTGATATCTGTTATACAGTGTTGAAATACCCTTGAAAATTATGCTGCCTGCAAGAAGCTTTTCCCATTTGGTGCTCTCTCCTCTCCATAGAGTTTAAAAGTATAGATCAGGGGTTCTCAACCGGTTGGTCGCAACTTTTCCCCCAAAAACACTCTGTGGTTTTCAAGGAACTGTAAGGGCAGGACCGTATCGAAGGGGGGGTTTGGGGGTTCAACCCCCTCCCGAAATTTTGATATCAATTTTTTACTTACTGTTTTTCCTTAAAGGTTAGCCTTAAAATGTGCATAAACCCCTAATTTTTCCCCCTTCCCCCCTTCTACCAACCCCCCTTCAAGTTTTGAAATATATTATTACAGATTACAGTCGTTCCTTGAAAATATTGGGAGTGGTCCTCTTTGGGTTAGTCTAAAAATGAGTGAAATCATGAAGGGGCCGTGAGTTAGGAGTTCTACTCATCACACCAGTGGCGGATTTACGGGGGGGGGCTTTCGGGCTGAAGCCCCCCAAAACGTCTAATTTTTACTAAGTTTGTCAAAACGCAAAAAATCTATATCCGAAATTCGGATGAGGCGTACCAAAACGAGTTGAAAAAGTGGGGTATTTGACTTGAATTTCCAAAAATTTTCTGGGGGAGAACCCCCAGTCCCCCTTTTAATGGTTGGAGAAGGATGATTCACTCCCATTCCGTATTACCAATAACAAGAACATTCAATTGGATTATAAAAATTCTTAGCCCCCCCAAAACCAAATCCTGGATCCGCCACTGCATCACACTAGCGGATCCAGGGCGGCTAGGGGACTTTAGCCCCCCTCCCCAAAAGGAATAAGAACTAACTGTGAGAAGGAGGGGAAGTGGGAACTTAGGGGTGTACAAAAAGGAAAAGCGACTCTAAAACGAGTTAAAATACTGTTTTTAGGGTCAAATTTCCATAATTTTTACGGGGGTGGACCCCCAGACCCCCCTTTGGAATTAGGAACCCTATTACTTACAACTTTTCAGTAAAAAGTTCGTCGAAATGCAAAAATTCTACCAAAATGTAAATTAAATTCTTGAAAATGTATATCTGAAATCCGGATTAGGTGTAAAAAAACGAGTAGAAAATCTGCTTTTTATACTTAAATTTCCAAAAAATTTTTGGGGGAGGACCCCCAGACCCCCCCCTTTTATGGGTTTAGAAGACGATTTTGATACTTTACATTTTTAGCCCCCAAAAAAACAAATCCTGGATCCGCCGTTGTCTAGTTAAGACCCTGTGAAAGGGTCTCAAAATGTCAAAATGAGCTGAAACACTTCTTTAAGAAGCAAGTTTTCAAAAATTTTCTGGGGGTGTCCCCAGACCCCCCATTTTTACTTCGAGCTTACATTGTAAAATTGCAATACTTTGTGTAAAATATTGCTTTTAAGTGCAAGTCCAGGCGTGTACCAAAACCCACTTAAAATCTTTGCCCCACCCAACCAAAAACTGAAATGACAACCTTGTTTAGTTTTGTAAGATGTATAGCATATAGGCGGCAAATTTTGGTTCAGCCTATAGGCGGCACATTTGGAAATCCGCCACTGTTTCTTTTTATAACTATCTGAATAAACTGCCTAAACCCTGTAACTGTTTTTAATAGGAATTAGTTCTAATAAAAAACGTGGCTTAAAATGAAAAAAATATAAGGATTCGCTTGCCAAATGTATTTTTAATTGGATATTTTTTTACAAATTACGCCATATTTTCAAAAATAAAGTTCATTACTCAGATCCCACCTAACCAGAAAAATACCAAGAAGCAAGACCCTCTACCCCTGTAATATTTAAAAGGCCCTTTTTACATTTTAAAGAAGTATCCTGAATTCTCAAGAAGTCCAAATCATATTTTTTTATTCACATTTTCAAAAGATGAAAGATAAAAGCACAGCTCAAAATTAGAAAATAAAAAGTTGGAACACCATGGAGAGAAACTATTTTGTGACTATACTCTGTTCCACCCTAAGTTTACACTGTTGGGAAAGGCAGAGGTTGTACCAATCCGCCCGAAAAAATAGTACTAGCTTGTATTGCAATTTAAAATAAAGAATATGCAGACAAATTTGTAAAAATGTGTTATACATCGTGTGTTTATCGGGATTTTTATCATATAACTTAATTTAATCATGCGTTAAAAGTCTTTAAATCCAAGCGAATGAATATAGTCCGTAGGGTAGAGGCGGGTAGAACGGCGTTGGACGGGCAGCCTAATCTGGCTGGGAACCGGTTTCCTGGCTGTAATTCGGTCGCCGTAGCCATTTCTTCAGTGTCAACTTGGGGTGGAACAGAGTATAAAAATAAGAATGCATAAGGGTTTTTTAAAGTGAAATAGATATTTTAGATTTGAAAAATTACAGGACTAATTCATTGTTCAAAATAACAGTAAAAAAGAGCTACTAGAGGACAGAAGACATATTTATACCTCTTTAGAAAACTATTGTTTTTACAGTTAGATTTTTCTACCAATTTTTAAATTTAAAAAATATCAATTTAATACACCCCAATCCTTATATTAAGGGAACATAAAATCCAAATAAAGTACCAAAAGTAGCAATACTCACAAGCATTTGGTGACCTCTTTGAGAGTCAGCAGCATACGAAACAACAGTAATGCAGAGAGAAATTGCATCTAGTATAGAAAGCGTATCTGGGTCATTCTGGTAACAGAAGTCTAGGGCTTTCAGAGGCTTTTCTACATCAACCAGTTCTAGAATATCTAAGGGATCGACCACGTACTGTTCCAGTGACTGTAGCAGTTGGAAGAAAGCTTTAGGCTGAACCTTCATGGAGAACAAAAAACCATGAGATCATTTTTCAAATTGATGGGAAAATAGCCAAAGTAGATGACTAAAACCTTAAAATAAAGAAACAGCTATGAAAATTGAATTTCTAGTGGATTTGGGATAAGTAATTAGAACCTCAACTTATTATAATGAGAATTAGAACTCTATTTAATTTTTATCATCATTTTTAAAAATTTTTATTTAAAGGTAACAATGAAAATATAACCTAAATGAAGACTATTAATGCTATAATAATCTGTGCTCCAGACACAATATGATACATGTTAAATTGAATGAAAAAAAGAACCACGCATTTGAAATAGCATTATCCAAAACTTTTAATCTAAAAATCAAATATTTATAGGAAGCTAAAAAGACAAAGAAAATATCTGAATTTTAAAATGATAATGCCTTTGAATAAGATATTTTTCAGTTAAAAAAGTTGCCAGAAGTAAATCCTATTTTCAAAAATATGCATAGATAAATATCTGAAGTTGCAGCAATGATGAAAACTTGAATTCCTTGCAGGGATGCCAACCTGAGACGCTTATCCGTAATCGCCCCCGCCCGAAAAAAAAATCCGGCGTGACCAGTGGCTTGCCGACCGGCGCCAAGCCTTCTGCACGTAGAAAAAACCAGGGTTGGCAAAAAACCGGGTTTTTAATAAAACCAAAAAAACGGGTTTATTTGGTTTAAACCAGGTTTTTTTGGTTTAAACCAAGTTTTTTTAGAATTTTTTTATCAGAATAAGTTATTTTAGCATTGATGTTTGAAATTGAGTTGTAAATGAGACATTTATTTCAGGGGTTGTTTATAATTGATAAATGATTTGTATATTTCAATTAATTAATTAAAATTAAATTAATTTGTTTTAAAAATAATTTTTGTTTTTAAAATATTCCAATTTGAATATCTAATATTATTGTAGTGAATAAAAATCAGTGTTAATTTATCTTGGATAAATGGTTGAAATAATCAAATTATTTATCTTAATTATATATGGATTGATTTATGAACTTAAGAAATTTCTTTAGAAAGAGAAAATTTTATTTTTTAAATGAGAAGTAAAAGTGAAATGTAAACAACTAATGTTAATTGAAATTGGATAATTGATAAAGATAATTAATTTGATTAATTATTAAATGGGAAAATAATCGAATTAATTATATGGATTATTTATGAACTTAAGAAATTTCTTTAGAAAGAGAAAATTTAACTTTTTTAATAAATAAAAGGGAAATGTAAGCAACTAATGTTAATTGAAATTGGATAAATGATTGAGATAATTAATCCGATTAAGGAAATTAACGGTTTTTATTAATTTAGTAAAAAAACCCAACTGGTTTTTAGTTTTTATCATTAAAGAAATCAACGGTTTTTATTAATTTACTAAAAAAACCAACTGGTTTTTATGACTGACAAATAAGACAAATTGGTTTTATTAATTAATTAAAATCAAAGCCATATTTTATCAGTGAAAAACAGATAACTTTTGTGTATGTTTAGTTACTCTTTGAAATAATGCTTCATTTTAAAGGAAATTAATAAATGAACTATATCTCTTGCAAAATATAATAAGTTTAACTAAGCATTTAAGGTTAAGTTTAGAGAGAATTCAATAATTAAAACCATTAAATTAAAAGATTTCTGATTTTTAATCACCTTAAAATGTCAATTTTTTTATAAATCTGACCTTTTAATTTTGTGCAAAAGATTATACTTAATAACACTTTCTTTAAAAAATCCTGAAAATATTTTATAATTTCTAAAAAAACCAAAAAACCATGTGGTTTTTTTGGTAAAAAAACCATGGTTTAAACCGGCCAACCCTGGAAAAAACTAGTCCAATATTTTTATTTTATTAAGTTTTAGAAAATTCATGAAAACGCAAATATTTGAGAGGCTTTTTTTTCTCCCATGAATCAATCATCCATGCATATTAGAATATTCCGAATGATTCCCCTTTCTTATTGGCCATCTCATCAGTTACTCGACTAGCATTGTCGTATTTATCCACAATTCCAAGTAAAAACAAATATGTATTAATAGGATTGAAGCTAAAAACGGAGAATTGAGAAGAAAAATTTAATACATTGTCTTTAAAATATAATTAGCGTAGTTTTTCTAGCTTTATCCGTAATTGCGGATGCATCCCATATTCCTTGTAAAGAAAAAAAGGGCAAATGATAGTTTACATTTACCTTGCTAGCATCACCAAAACTACTCTGAGTATCCATGTCCAAGATTGGTGCTGCACTGCCAAACATCTATAAGTTATTACAGAAAAAATTCATAAGTTTTCAAACCTGGCATATCTTAAAATTTCATAGAATGTAATGCACAGCAAGCAATTAAATTATTTGAAATAGTCTTAAAAAAAGATTGGTTCTCACTTTTAGAAGTACAACATAGAAAAAACTACTGTTCTTTAAGAGTTGAAAAATATTTTCATAAGTGAAAAAATTAATATTTAAATAGTAGTACCTGTAAAATAAAAGGTTTCCTATGCATCATGTAGAATTGCTTGCAAACAAATTCCAAAGTTCTACAGAGTAAATTATTGGTCTGATGATTCGAGTATATTCGAAGAATTGTCGGCATTATCAATAAATAGCTAAAAAAATAATTCACAATTAATCTGGATCACAACATCAAAAAAGATCAGTCAGTGTGACATCAAAACACTTTCATACCCATTCGAAGCAAAAATATTCTTGAACTGCAATGCAGCATTCAAAAACGTTGCCATACACAAACGTAGAATCATGGCATCTTCTGGGTGCAAAACTAAAGCTCCGTTAACCACATTTAAAAACAAATGTATATCAGAAGAGTGCACAAACAGACCAGCCATGGCTTCAAACATCCGTGAGACAAGCTGGAAAAACAATGAAGAGTAAGGGCAAGGATTCACCCTCCCGGTCCTAGTTGCCCAAATTCTACGATTCAATATTAATCCTGGGCGGCTTAAGATATAAAGGGTTAAACAATATCGACAAAATTAACAAAATATTACCTTAACCCAAACCATTTTATGCAAAGTATCCATTGCAAGCATTTCCTAAAAGAAGGATATACAAAATTAATTTAATCTATTAAACTATTTTCCTTTTTAAAGTAAATTTTCAAACAAAGTTTCATGCACTTACTTTTCCAAGTAGCCCAGCATATAGGTTGAAATCTGATTCCAGAGCTTTTCGAGGAAATGATGGTAGTTTCATAAGTTCTTCGTGCAAGAAAAAGACCCTCTGAGCAATTTGAGTATTGGATTTTGAAATAGCCAAACTAAGCAATACCTAAAAAAATAAGAATGGGGCTAAATATGTTATCCACTTCGAAACTGAAGCAGCTACAATACTCCAGATAATGTTTTTTATTGTAGAATGATTTTTAAAAATCATAAGAAAATTTACTAGGTACTCAGTAATAATTACATGAGGGTATAATGATTTACAAACTCATAAATGTTTGTAAAATTAAGAAAATAAGTTCTAGGCAAAGGCAAAATACTCAATGTTTCAACCTCTATTACAGAAGTCAGTAGGATGAAAGTTCTTACTGAAGGTGGTATTGATTGAACTTGAGATTTGTAGAGTTTTTTCTTTATAAACTTAGGCAAAAATTTCCCTACAACTGCCTGAATTTCCCCCGAACATTGTTTGGGCATTCGGACATATTCTGCACTTCGAGACATTATGACCACAAAAGTTTTTACCCTGCTGATGGTGACCTCCATAGTACATTGTAACATTGACTTTAAATCAACAGAACAAGTACATGAAAATATTTCCTTCCCTTATAACAAAACAGCAAGTTCTGAAAATCATGTTTTACAACAAAATGCATTAATACTCAACTATTCTAAATTATGGCAAAGAAACAAACTTTTTACTAATAAAAAACTGAGTGAAATAAATTCAACTCACTTTTCCAAGTTCAAGAAAACGTAACTTGAAAGACTGCCTCTGCATAGTTTCAAATGCAAGATCAGGGTTCATGTGAATTAAAGATAACTCTGGATATTGGGATCGCTTGAAAAAATAAAAATCCCGCACATAACTTTCGGGGCAGTGCATCATATCTATGAGAAGAGAAAAGAGATAAATTTAGAATGAGAATGAATAACTATATTAAAAGGGTAATATAAAGAATGAAATTTACTTGTTTTAGTATCAACTAAAAAGTGACAGTGATGTTCTGATTCAGGAATGCAAAAGAACTCATAAACTTCTTGTAAGAAAGCAGAAAATTGGGTATCCTGCAATGAAACATTTATGTAATTTGATACATCAAAGAGTATTGTCTGAAGAACTAATTTATGATAACTTTTCTTTTTTACATATAGATGGAAAAACCAGGTTAATTAATTTTTTATTTCAAATTTACATTTACCTTATTTATCTAATACTGTAAACTCGTTAGTACGCCCCCGTTTAGTGTGACGTCTCGCATATTAAGATGTTTTTCTCCAGTCCCTGGTACCAATAGGCCTTTTATCATTAAAAACTATCCGCTTATTATAGTGCCCCCGCTTACTACGACTTCCCGCATATTTCGACGCTTTTCTCCAGTCCCCCGAAGAAAAATCCCGGTTATTGCGTCGTCAAGTTCCTTTCAAATATTGTATGAGCAACAGAACCGTTGAAAACGCGAGTAGAACAATATTGTAGAACTGGTTTTTCCCAACCGCTTCCCTTTTTCCCCGAATAGCCCCCATTGCGCCATCAAGGATGACCAGTGACTTGCAGGGCACGTGGGTTGTCCTGTGACAAATCTGAACACTCCCTAAATTTCTTGGAAATTCTCCCCCTCTCCTCCAATTCGACTTCCGCATTCCATAGCTCAGTGTTCCGTCCACTGTTGTGTAAGTTCAGATACCGTATTCAGTATCCATTCTTTCTCAGCAAGTTAAAAACGGCAAGTTCTTCTGGAAGTAAAAGGAAAGCTTTGAGTTTCGATGATAAATTGAAGATAATCAAGCTTTATGACGGAAACAACAGGAAAGGTGTTATGAATAAGCAGCAATTTGCAAATGAACAGGGGTTGCCTGTCTCTTCTATTTTAGTGATAAAATCCTGCTTAAAAAGGTTTCTAGGTAAGGTTAGGTATTACGGGTTTTAGGTATATTGCTGAAATGGTGTTTTATGGAATTCCGCATATAGGGGAGAGTGTTGTACCTATGGACAAAAATCACGCTTGGATTTTTCTAAGACAGGTAAAATCACATTTTGACCATTTAAAGTGCCCAACCTATAGTTCTAACCAGGGCTGGCAAAAGGAGTAAAATTATATCCGGAACCTGTGATTTTTACAGATTTTGCTCAATCCTGAACTAAACTCAGTGCTCCTCGGCATTGCAGTTTTGTTCCAGAGCTAAATCAACCATAATTTTGATATTTAGATTTAATCCGGAACCTAATTTAACTTCACTCAAAGCTTTTAGTTTCATCCACAATGAAACCCAAATTTGAAGTCTACGTTTAATTTCCCTCCGGAGCGAAACTCGAGGCTGATGAATGAGTTTATTTTCCTCCCGGAGAAAGCTCGGCGGCTCTTTCACTGTGTCGATCTTATCCGGAGATCTTTTTCAACCTGCTGGCCGAGCATACTTTTCTCCGGATACTCATCCGAGCTTTTTGGTCGAGCAATACTTTTATCCGGATATTCATCCGAGCTTCTGGCCGAGTCTTTGCCTCCAGTCGGAGGCGGTGATGCTGTTTTAAAGAGTGGAATAAAGTTTCCAGGAAAAAATTCATTGGTTTTTAATGGTTTAATTTAGATCCGAATGAAAATTTAAAGCTTTTCAATCGTCTATTTTAGTTTCAATACTAAAATGAAAGATATTTCGACAGTTTAATTCATTTCTGGGTACAAACTTTAGAATTTTCCATCGTAAATTGTAGTTCCGATGTTGAAATTAAGCTTAATTTGACATTTTAAAAGAGTTTTGGATTAAAACTTGATTAAAACTTTGATTAAAACTTTGGAATCAATACCAAGGAATCGAACCCATGAAGGAATCCATTCCGGAATCGAATACTTTGGAATCGATAATCGATTCCGGAATCGAATAATTTGGAATCGATAATCGATTCCGGAATTGAATACTGTGGAATTGATAATCGATTCCGGAATCGAATACTTTGGAATCGATAATCGATTCCGGAATCGAATAATTTGGAATCGATAATCGATTCCGGAATCGAATACTGTGGAATTGATAATAGATTCCGGAATCGAATACTTTGGAATCAATAATCGATTCCGGAATCGACTACTTTGGAATCGATATTAAGAAATCGAAATTTGATACCGGAATCGATACCAATGAATCGAACCCATGAAGGAATCGATTCCGGAATCGAATACTTTGGAATCGATAATCGATTCCGGAATCAAATAATTTGGAATCGATAATCGATTCCGGAATTGAATACTGTGGAATTTATAATCGATTCCGGAATCGAATACTTTGGAATCGATAATCGATTCCGGAATCGAATACTGTGGAATTGATAATCGATTCCGGAATCGAATACTTTGAAATCAATAATCGATTCCGGAATCGAATACTTTGGATTCGATAATCGATTCCGGAATCGAATACTTTGGAATCGAAAATCGATTCCGGAATCGAATACTTTGGAATCGAAAATCGATTCCGGAATCGAATACTTTGGAATCGATACCAAGTAATTGAATAATTTGGAATCGAAACCAAGGAATCGAACCCATGAAGGAATCGATACCAAGAAATTGAAACCATGAAGGAATCGATTCCGGAATCGAATCGGAATTGACTACTTTGGAATCGATATTAAGAAATCGAAATTTGATACCGGAATCGATACCAATGAATCGAACCCATGAAGGAATCGATTCCGGAATCGAATAATTTGGAATCGATACCAAGGAATCGAATCGGAATCGAATACTTCAAGTAAAGGTCGACCACTTATTACTATTAAATTTCATTCCCGAGCAAAACATATTTCTAGCTCTACAAGGTTAAATGATGTTGTGGATCGAAATATTTCTCAAAGTCAGAGTTAGATTTCTCTTTGGATCAAAACTAAATTGAACCATAATCTTTAATTTTTAATTTCATTCCTGAATAAAGTTTCATCTCATAAAAGCTCATCTCAACTGTTGATTTTTTATCTTGGAGTTATATAACAATCAACCCAAACCTTCGAATATTACTTACACACACACACACACACACACACACACACACACACACACACACACACACACACACACACACACACACACACACACACACACACACACACACACACACACACACACACACACACACACACACACACACACACACACACACACACACACACACACACACACACACAGCCCTGGTTCTAACCTTTGTGAGTAGAGAGATATTTTTTATTAGCCAAAATCTTGAAAATTGGATTTTTAATCATTTATAATAACTTGGAAAAATTTGTGTCCAAAGGTACAACAACCTGGGGCCTAACCGCGATCGTGTCGCCTATAGTTCCTATCCACAATAGGCGATACGGAGTAGGCGACAAACATCTCTTTTCTTAGGCGATACGTGCATTTGGCCCGACCGCGAACCGGTTATCCACAAGGAATTTCTGGCGCACTTCGCTTTCGTGGGGAGAAGGGAGCTGGCCAATCAAAAGAGAGCAGCCTATTCGAAAACAGTGTAGCCATCCGCGCGATCCGATTGCTTTTACACTTTTTGTGGCCCGTTTTAATAGTTTAAAAGATCTAAAACAGCTATTTATTACCAAATTAAGTCCTCAGACATTAATATATTACGAAAGTAAAGGACATCTAGTGCCTTACTTGTACTACTTGTGTTACAAGTAATTACTTGTCATGTTTCTTAACAGATGGCAGCACAAAGGAAGCTATGTGGAAACGATTGAATGAGCGGCTCATGAGATTTAATCGTTTGCGTTTCGTGTAGGTTCCAGGCATAATGATTAATGAAAAAGAGACTTCACATTAACTATCCAACTATTATCGACCAGACGCCTTGAGGTAAACAAAACACTACACCGCATCACTCCTCTACCCAAAGTAAACCGTGCGCATACATAGATAAATAGTTCTCACACAAAATACTTTAAAAAGTACAATAGAAGATTTTTAAGTATACTATAAAGTATGATAAGGTTAAAAACTTAAAAATAACGCCATAATGGAATGAAATAGTAGCGAAAAAAAAATTCATAACGTAAAGGACACTATGGACAAGAGCTTGGGGATAGCTCCCGAGGTATCCCTTCGTAGGGGAGGGCGAATCGGCAGTAGGCGATAGTTCTCTAACTAAGCGATAGCTTCGCGGTACGACCATTTGCCTAACTGTCGTTATGTGACGTCACGAGGTCGCCTAGACTGGTATCCTCTACTAGGCGATACGATCGCGGTTAGGCCCCTGTTGTACCTATGGACAGACCCAGTTGTACCTGTGGACACCCTTAAAAAGGGAAGTTTTAGTTGAAAAAAAGCTAAGAATGAAGATTTTTATTGATGAATTACCTTTTAATAACCTATTTCAAGCCTTTTTAAAATAGAAAATATATTTTTTAAAGTAATGTAGTTTTAGATCGTAAATGATCATTAAAACGAAGTTGAATGATAAAAGTCTTGATTTTTTACCAAAAACACAAAAATCACATGGTATTTTCAGATCAGAATTTAAGGTAATAGTTTCATCAATCATGCTGATTGATCTGACAACTTCACTGATCCCAAAAAAACCCAATTCGATCAACACTTAGTTGTGCAAGCATTTGGTGGTAATAACAGTAATAATTTGGTGGTAAATCTTCTTCAGTGGAAAGTTTAAGTTTTTTTAATCATCATACTTAAATGTGATAGGGTGTTTAGGGTTTTACACCATATTTTACATTAAATTCCAAGTAGAATCATAAATTTAAAAAAGTAGTTTAGATCACAAAATATTTGATTTTTCATCTAAAATTCACTTGAAAATAATCGCTGACAAATAGATTAACATTTAGAATTAATTTAACATTTACTAAAATGTATTCAGTTAAATGAAACCTGATTCTAAAACGCTGATTAGCTACAGACACCCACAAGAACGTGTCCGTAGGTACAACACTTATGGTGTCCGAAGGTACAGCATTAGGTGTTTTTGCATTCAAAGTTCTATAAAAGATAAAAGAATTGAGATCTGACTATTTCTAATATCAAAACTAAAAAGTCAAAATCTCGGGGATTCCCCCATATATCCCATTTTATCATATCATAATCATAGAGGAAGAAAATAATTAATGTAGTGATGCACTAAAAAAAACTGAGCACCTAAAAACAGTATTTTTATTATAGAAAATTTAAATAATATTTTAAACAGCTGATTTCACGTTAGCAACAAGATAGCATCAGTTTACATTCAAAATCGACCACAAATTCAAATTTACATTTTTTCCCGAATTTTAAAATGATGTGGCTGAAGGTACAACCGTCCGTAGGTACAACACTCTCCCCTACTGTTGTACCGCTTATTAAGACGTTTTCACAAATCCCCTTGAACAGCATACCAACAGGAGTTTACTGTATTTATATAAATGTTTTATTTTATAAAATAATCAGAAAATATAAAGAAAAATCCACTAAAATAGTTTATCAAGACAGATATATAATTGCAAAATTTAAAAACAAGTACCGTATTGTTTTTTCCATATAGTAAAATTATGCAATTGTACAGTAAATTAATTTATTGAAATTATTAAATAAACAAATAATCTATTGAATTCTCACCTCATGAACAACATAATGATTTGGAAGATCAGTAGCAGCTGGTCCATGAATTATCATCTTTTTAGCACTTGGTACATTAGCAGTGATCAAAAGAGTTGCCTTCGATGTAAAAAAATCTTGTTAAGATACAATTAAGTTCACAGCATATTTTAGTATCATTAAATTAATTATTTTAAAACTGAATGAACATATTTTAACACTAAGATAAAACTGCAAAATTCAAATGTTTTGTTTATAACTTTAAAGAGACGGACACCAAAGAACATTTTTTAAAAACTTCTCGGCCTTATTAGATATCTCCATTGAAAGATATAATCAATAATGTGTTGTACTAAGAGAATACCACAAAAACCAATAGGAAATAGGATAGCAAAAAAAACCCTGAAGTTATTCATGGTACTAACATCACACTGCTCTTTTCTTAAAACTTGTTTCAAATCTTTGAGAAATAATCCATTGACACTGGGTGCCACCTAGAGAAAAAAAATCAGTTATAAATAGCTTTTAAAAATGCACAATTAACTTTTCTAAATTAAGTATTATAAAGTGCCTTCCAGATATTTTACAATGCTATACTTTTTATACCTTATGTAATAAACTTAAGATTGGTGAGAGGTAAAAGTGAGGCTAACTTACTTGCCACAAAACGGATAAAGCATTTCCGATATGATCTTGACCACCTTCTATTGGTGCTCGGACATAAAACATGACATACCCTGTCTAGAAATAAAAAATAATGCTTTTAAGTTATAGGCATAATGTGAACATGTGAAATTTAAACAATTAGAATAATTTACTCTTCCCTAAATTTTAAACCTTTTCATTAACAATTTCATTTTTAAAGCATGTAGCAATCTTTAATAGTCATAAATGAACAAAAATATTTGGTATGGTAATTAACAGTCAAAATTTTATGCAGATAGTTTATATTTGAGGCCGTTCAAATATTACGTAAGCACCTAAGGGGGGAGGGGGTTTGCTCTTTGCTTATTTTTCCTGACAAGGGGGAGGGGGATATGAGTGATGCTTACGTAAGATACTGCATTTTCGAAAATCTTGCATAAAAAAATTTCAAAACTCAACCAAAAATAAATTGAACAAAAAATTTAATTAGGAAATCTGACGTAAGCACTTTTTACTGGGGATGGGATAGACCCCCCAAACATTTTGAAATTTTAACCCCGAAAAGTAGTGTTTCTACGCATTTTTAACTCTTATGCTCTTATGGTTAGACCCAAAAAGGGCAGCTCCTTGTATAAGTCACTTAATTTTCAAGGAGAAAAAAACAGTAAACTAAAAGGGATGTCAAATTTTCGGGGGGGGGGGGGTCCGGCAGTTTCTTACGTAATTATGGTGGGGGGGTTGGAGGTTTGCTTATTTTTGCTGACCAGGGGGAGGGGGGGTTAAAAATGACCAAAAAAGTGCTTACGTAATATTTGAACGGCCCCTTTCAGGTGCCCTCAACATATCTTCAACTTTATTAAACTATAATGAACTCAAATTCAGTTTTTTATATGATGCATTAAAAGTTATTAGCATTGTTATATATCGTCACCTTAGTATCAAAAACTACTATCTCCATTCGGCAAACTTCGGGAATCCCGATTCTTGGTGTTTAGATCGTTGGAGAAAATAATTTGATTAGTTTTGATCTTTTGTACTCGATCATGTCAGCTCTTACAAACCAAAAAACGAGCTCCTCCACCGATCTGCTCGACAAGGATCGGGATTCCCGAAGGTTGCCGAATGGAAATAGTAGTTTTTGATACTAAGGTGACGATATGTATTATAAAGTTTATAAAAGGAAACACAAAAAACGTAATTTCGTGAGTTTCTTAGTAGTCATAACTTTTACAAATAAAAACATTGAAAACACATTCTGAAAAGGAAATAGAGTTCTTTGTGAGTTTAATCTTATTATTTTATCAGTGTGTTTTCCCAACTATATTTTGTAAAGAACTGTTAAAGAAACAGGCTTCTTTTATCTGAACATAAAATTGTAGAACTAGAAATTTTATTGGGATATCAATGCTCTTCAAAAATATTAAATTCAGTCTAATTTTGACAATTTTTTTCAGTTTATTAATTAACATTGAAAAGTTATATATATTATATTATAACATATATATTTATATATTATATATATATATATATATATATATATATATATATATATATTTTTATATAAGAACAAGAAACCTGAAAATGGAAAAAGAAAGGGAAACAGAAGCTTGTCATTTAAATAAAGAGTCTCGAAAAATTGTGAGAATGCACTTAAAATCTTATGATGAAATAAGCAACTATAATGAGGAAATGCCTACCAAATAATTAAAGAGGGCGCAAGCTGATTGTGGAGGCAACTGAGGAATGTATCTTAAGAGCTTCCTCAAGATCTGGAACATCTCGTTCTGCCTCTCTCGGGTGAGTTTCTCCAGAATGTGGCGCAAAAACAGAGCAGTGTCCTCTGTCAGGCAGAGATAGGTCACTTTCAGAGCAGCTTCACAAACTGAAACAAACACAGGATTTTTTCTTCAATCATAAGTTTACATATTTGAATAGGAAAAGGAACTCTGATATGTAACAAATCTAGGAGGAGGGTTATGAGGCTTCTAGAACTTAACACAAGTGCTTATTCCAATATTACAAGTCTTCCAATCGGCTTAACTTATTCTAAAATCAATTTATTACTGCACTGCATGCAAGCTATAGCAGATGTTGCCTGGGTTTAAATAAAAAATAATCTGGTGAGCATGGGCGGATTTAGGTGGTGCACCCTGGGGGGCAAACTGTCCCTGATGGCTTTGGAAACAATTTTTCCCTATAAAAAATTGATTTTTCTCAAAAAGTTAAAGGGCATTGCCCCCCATTGGCGTCGTCGGCTCCTGAATATTGGGGGGGACGCCTCAAGAATTAGGGATCCTCCTCAATTTGTTACCAACTATTGATTAAGTACTCCAAAATAATCGTTTACCTTTTTCGCCCTCGTTTTAGAATTTTAAGGTGATTTTGAATCAACTAATTAACATTTGTCCCAATTGTTTGTAACTTTGCACTATAAAGGGGGGTCTGGGGGTCCCCCCAGAAAAATTTTAGAAATTTCACCTTTTAAATACAGGTTTAAACTAATTTTAAGTGTTATAAAATTACAGTTTCAAAATCAAATTTTTTATGCTTTAACCGGCGCTGTAGCTGGATTTTTTCGAGTGGTCTCATTAAATTGATATTTTTTTAGCCAAAAACATAATTTTTTGTTGTGATAATGTTTTCCCATTCTCTCACTTGCTTCAACCTACTCTAAATGAAATCGTGTTCGAAAAAGGGGGTGTCCGTCTCCTTCTTGTATACGCCTATTAAATTAGTCAAATGGAGAATAAATTATAAATTAGACTATTGTTAGAAATCAGAACATAAATTCAACTGTTTTACCTCTTAAATTAGGTGCCATTGGTATATTAGCACCATCCTTTATGGTTAAAAGTCGGAGAAACACACATTCAGTAAATTTTTGGTCACCCTCAAAAGTTAAAAATATAGTTTTTTAAACAATGTTCCCAATTATTGGGGGGGACGCGTCCCCCCCGTCCCCCCCGGCGACGACGCCCGTGTTGCCCCCCATGACCCCTCTTAAATCCACCCATGCTAGCATGTTACAGACGGACAGTGTAAAGTTTCTAAATATGTAATTTATCCATTTATGAACAAGATAATACAAAAGCAGGGAAACCTTAGCCGATTAGCACCCTCCCAATTAAAATTTTGGCTTCCCCACTGCTTGCTTAATGCAAATAATCTCCGGCCCAACAAGCACTTGCAGAAGTTCTTACAGAGAATCTTGAGTTCAGCCAGTAATGGACAGACAAATGCACAGGAAACAGCTGAGAAATACACAAAGTAAAACCTAGAGCCCTTTAAGAAAAACATCCACACATGCATCAACCCACCAGAAATTCCGTCACTGTTGACCTGGGCATCTTCTAGAGAGTTTATGATGGGAATAGCGGCAGAACAAAGGCAAGAAGGAAAGAGAGCTTGGGCAGGTAGCACGTGGTGAGTGATGACTCGATCTTGGGACAATTCTGGATCTCCTGGGGGGAAAAGTGAATAATATTACTGGATTGATTTATTTAAACATAAATATTTCTTTGGGCATAAATTATTCAGTAATCCATCCTCTTCTTGATAACACAAGGTATTTTATTGTTTAACTCCAGGGGGGGAAATCTTGAACAAATTTGGTAAAATATGCATCTGAATTCTTATTATATTCTTAATTATAATTCAGGGAACTACAGTAAAACCTTGTAAGTGCAACCCCTCATAAGATCAACAATTTACAGTCATATTAAATAAAATACATCACATCGCATAAAGGTAGCACTACAATACAATAATCTGTAATTTTCTTACTGGTAGTTGTTACACAAGGGTTGCTATATCAGGGAGTCGTAAAGAGGGTCTACTGTATTTATTATTGAGCTTAGTTCAAATGCCTTTGAATGGACTGGACAAATATTACTGTTAAGGAAGAGCCATACTTAAAAACTAAGTTGACCAAAAACTGAATTGCTTCTACAATACAAAAAAGCTCCAAATAGCATAGTAATACAAAATATATAAAAGGATTTGTTCGAGACGGTCTCTTTCGCTCTCTGAGCCAACCCATTTGGGGGTTTGCTCGGGGAGAGAGGGAGGCTCATCCGGGCACTACCTCCCTCGTGTTGTTTTTGTCTTTGTGGGAAGTGAGAGCAGAAGAGCGCTGTGATAGTAATGTCTATTACGCCCTCCCTCTCAATTAAATCTGTAACCATAAAAAAGATTATATGTTGATTCGCAGTAAATTTAATTTAACCACCCCCAAACCGAGCAGTGAAAGTACAGGAAGGATCGTTAAAAACTAATGTAGTTAGATTAACACACACCATCCTCGTGTTCTTCGATAGCATGAAACAGAGCAGCTGCTTGCAACGTCACAGCAGCAGTAGTAATATGATAGTTCTCACGCTCAGTTCGCTTTTTTTCTTCCTCTTGTTGCAAAGCTCGTTGAACAAGTTCCATTTGTTGCTTACGCCTGGTTTTAGTGGCAGTCACAAAAGACCTTTGAAGCTGCAATCAAGATAGATATTAGTTACGAGTTAATTTGACAGCTAATCAAAAATTATTTTTAAACTTCCAATCATTTTAAAAATTTTGGTTTATTTAAAATATGTGGTGCCCTGCCTGTCTACAGAGGGCGCCACGGTTGCAGTGGTGAGCTCCCGCACCAGAGGTTACCAAGCAATCGACGAAGGAGCTATGATGATCAGGCCAGCAAGAAGGGCTGACCTATGACGATCCTGCTAAGACGTTAAGTAACAGTACTGAGCAATCTTGGACCTATTTTTCTGTTCATCTATTTGTGTATCTTCCTCATTGTACATACCATGAATACATGATAGTTTATGCAACTCGGAGTGTTTATTGAGTAGCCAAAAATATATTATTTTTACATTTTCCACAGAAATATGAATGAAAAGACATGTTGCTTCTACAAAAATAAGATACATGTTATAAAATATATAATATACTAATAGAACAAAAACAAAGGATGTGTACCGTTTGATCTTGATTTATGGTAACTTCCTCAACTTTTGCTTTAACATGAGGCATCCAAGGGGTATCTGCAACAGGTACGTGATCAAAAGCTATTTTAGGAGAAGGTAGGGTAAACTCAATGTTGGGTGGAGGTACCTAGAATAGGAAAAACATTTATATAAATTTGTTCTGATAAAATTATTAAAGAAATATTTTTTAGAGATAGCTTTGTATTCTTAATAAAAAAGAAAAATAAAGAGCTTATAATAAGTATTGTACCAATAATGATAAAAAAATTATCATTATTGTTACATAATAATAATAAATGTAATACAGTGAAATCCCGTTACAACGAATACCGATACAACAAAAAATCCCGTTATTACGAACGTCCTGAAAGTCCGAAACCGTTTTTATTTGAACCAGGGCCGCCGAGACCAAGTCGGGCCCCGTGGACAAGGTTGGGAAGCGGGTCCCCAGTGACATACCCATACTTCTCATTTTGAGGTAGGGGGCAAAAATCTTCTGAAGTACCCTCACCCATGCATTCATAGGCTTAAAGTAATTTTTAGAATACTTCTAGACAAGATCTGAATTTCACTCAACTTAAAAATATCGTTTTCTTTTGATAATACGATGAGTAACAAGCAATAAAGGGGGTGTGGGGTCCCCGCAGAAAATTTTTGAAAATATGTCCCTAGAAAACAGGGAATTTACTCATTTTTGGAGCTTTATGTGAACAAATTAATTTCCAAAATATTCAAATATATATCCCTTTTAGAACTCAATATGAAAATCTTTGGATCCCGGGCCCCCTACAGGCCCGGGGGAATCGTACCCCCTCACCCCCCCCTTGTCAGGCCTGATTTGAACTATTGAAATACCGTTACAACGAATAAATTTTACGGTCCAGTTAAGTTCGTTATAACGGGATTTTACTGTATAATGTAAATAAGGGATAAAAACTATTCATGAATTAGAAAGAATAAACATAAGTCATTACAACCAAATTCATACTTTGAAGGTAATATGAGCTCCATCCTCCATTCTAGGCCAGCACTGATATCTGTTTTTCCAAAGAACTTGAAATCTAATGAGAAAAAAGGGAAAATGCACTTTCATCATTTTTTACAATCACAAAAAACATAAATACCCTTTTCCTATACATTTCTGATTCTATTAATTTTACTGCTTCCCCCATTTCTTAAATTTTGATCTACACTTTTCAAAGCGCCAGTGTACAATAGAAAAGCACCAAGTAGAAAACTTTATAAATTGGGATATTTTACCCATATTACTATGTAAAGAAACCATCACCTAAAAATTGCTAAATGAGGCATAATCTCAAGTTGTAAATTTGGACTATATCTAACTTGGTGCCTTTTTCCTGTAAGCTGATGATATTAATAATCCATAATTAAAAAACCTCAAACTGCGCGAAATATAAAAAAATTAGCAGTTTAGTCAAATATGGAAAGAAAATTATTTAAGTGAAAAGCAACATTTAAAAAACATCTACTTCTGTGAAACTGAAAAGGTTTAAAAATAAGTTACATAAAAAATAAATATTTTTCAAGATATTATGGTTGTGGAAGAAAAAGAGTAGATAAATAGGAAAACAAACACCTCTAAATAAATAAATGTTTCAATATATTTGTTTAGAAAATTAATACTTAAACCTTACTTAATTAACCTTTTTTTGGTTAATTAAGCTTACTTCAAAATGGCATTGACTCGGCGTCTTGGTTCATCATGTTTCAATTCATGCATCAACAGCTGAGTAGCATGTTCAGGAGCTTTAACTGATGCCAGTATGAAGGCGGTCGCTGAAAAACATTGATTTAATTAATTTTAAAAATTAAGTGGAATAGGTAATTTACTTTTAATCCTGCCGACTTTCACATATTTAATATCTTAGAATAAAAGGTTTAGAAGAAGTAGTTTAAAAAATTAAATTCTACAGGAGAGCTGTTAAAATAGATAATCACACTATATTAAACATTGAAAAAAAACTTTTTCTTCTAAAGACTGCTACTAATGTAATAAATGAAGTTATGAACAAATGTTTTTTGGGATAATGTTTGTTGAATACATGTTTTATGATGTGCTTTCTGTCCCACAAAGGAATCCTGACAGATTTCTGGTGTCAAAATTTAATTTATTGCTTTTCTAATTAATTGATAAAGATTGATATTAATAACAAAGTTCTTATACACGTTTAACACAAAAAATTATCTCTTTAGGGGCCGTTCAAATATTACGTAAGCACTTTTTGGTCATTTTTAACCCCCCTCTTCTCTTGTCAGCAAAGATAAGCAAACCTCAACCCCCCCACCATAATTACGTAAGAAACTGCCGGACCCCCCTATAAGTAACATCCCTATAAGTAAGTACTGGTTTTTTTTCCTTGAAAATTAGGTGACTCATACAAGGAGTTGTCCTTTTTTTGTGTAACCCTAAGGGTTCAAAAATGAATCGAAACACTACTTTTCGGGGTTACAATTTCAAAATGTTAGGGTGGTCCATCTCCAGAAAAAAGTGCTTACGTCATGTTTCCCAATTCAATGTTTTGTTACATTTATTTTTGGTTGAATTTTGAAATTGTTTATTCAAGAAACAAGAGATTTTCGAAAACGCACCATCTTACGTAACCATCACTCATATCCCCCTCCCCCTTGTCAGCAAAAATAAGCAAAGAGAAAACCCCCCTCCCCCCTTAGGTGCTTATGTGATATTTGAACGGACCCTTATACGAGATCCAGTCTATATAACATAAGAACAATATGCAATTTATAATACAATTTTAAAACATAATTAAGCTCTTACCAGCAGACGCAGTCAGTTGGTAATCCCACTCTAAAAGCAACTCCCAAGAAACCGAGAGTATTTCTGTAAAGAGTTCTTCAGGCATAACAACTGCTCCTTTGACTATTGTAGATATGCTACTATGGAACAGACTTTTCACCTGAGCAAAACGTAGAACCAAGTTATCACTACATTCAAAGTACTAACAAAGATTGTTGGATAAAAAAATTACAATACTGAAAAGCAAATTAAAATTTTTCAATATAACTGAGAAAGTATTTAAACAGATCAAGTATATATAGTTAGTAAATATCAAAAGCTGCTCTATGGATGAAATATATTTTATCTATTGCACAAATTTAATGATTATTCCGTAAACAAATTGCCTTTCTTACATTTTTATATAAAAATGTACAAGAATTCATCTTTTCTTTTGGAGATCTGAAATATCTTTATACCTATCTATATCTTTTCTTTTAGAGGAGTTTTTTTTTAAATCCTCAATTTGTCCTTATCAGTAATTTGACTGCTCCACCACACTTTTTCCAATTTTTTCCCATCCTTGAGTGTATTTCACTGTTACTTATTATCTCTTGCATTGGGTATTTATTCCCCAGTTTTCCTTGTGTTTGTATAATATAAAAACTGTTGTTTTGTTTTTAATCTTTTTGACAAAGAGGATCCATGTACAGGGTGGCTACAGAATCACTAAAGTAAAATTCCCTGAGATTTCCCTGATTTCCAGAGTAAATATTTTAAAATTCCCTGAGTCAATGTTTTCCATTAATGTTAACCGATGTTTCTCAAAGTGATGTTATTTTTTAGCATTGATTTAAACATTTTACTGTTTGTAATACATGGTATCTATTTACTGCTCAAACTGTAACTGAAAATTACTTCATCAGTGTAAACAAATAATTTAAGGTATTAGTGTAACATTCAACTTTAAGTGTAATAAATGCTCCAAAATGAAAAAAAATACAAACCCAATCGAGACTTTACAGTAAAAAACATTTATAATAACACTTAACAAGACTACTAAATTATATCTAGAATAAAATTGAAAAATTCTTAATTATAAGTTAAAGATTATTCTCCAAACGGAGACTATTTAACAATATTCATAGTCATAATACTTATTTGATAGAAAATTCATCCCAAAAAGTTTCAGCAATCACTTAAAAATTAAAGAGAACCAAAAATTTAAAAGACCTTCCACTTTTGGATTCTAACAATCCTCAAATATTTTATTTAAACCTGTATTTCCACATCAATCTATTTTGGTTTGAATAAAAAACAACTTGGACAAAAAATATAGTCCAAGAAGTTTAAATTGAACCCCCCCCCAAAAAAAATTACCTATAATCGGTACAAAAGATTTTGCAAGACTTTCTTTCTGAAAAAAATTTAATGCTTAAATAATATTATTTGTCTTAAAATTTTCATATACCCTATTATCTACAGACACCTTGTATAAAACTCACAAGCTCAAACTGTAAATTTCTATTTGCCCTCTTTGGAGTACGTGCTCGTTAAATCTGTGGGTCCGAAAGTCCTGAGGTCGGTCATGGCGCAGTTTACCTTGGGTCCAGGTATCTGGAGACTATTTCCCTCCCCTTCAGATGCATGTCAAAATTGTGGAGGTGGCGATAGATGGTGGCGGCATCTATCATCCGAGGCTTAAGTCGGACTCCTGCCTTTCATGGGCCTCACTTTCTCAGGAGCCGCACC
Organism: Tetragnatha versicolor; assembly: GCA_024610705.1. NCBI lineage: Eukaryota > Metazoa > Arthropoda > Arachnida > Araneae > Tetragnathidae > Tetragnatha > Tetragnatha versicolor. The sequence goes on from JANDEH010000020.1 coordinate 4,662,315, forward strand.
CCCTTTGCCTTAAATCCTGTACGCTTTGCGGTGGAGCTTGGATATTCTAAGTGGCATAAAAAACAACAACAACAAAAAAAAACAAGAAATTTCCCTAATAAACCTTTTAATTTTCCTGCTTAACATTGGTAACATTTGAACTACAAGAAAGGAACACTTTCTCCAAAAACAAACATTTAAAGTCAAGGATATTGACACAAAATTAAAATAAGAAGAACGCGAACCGGCCTTCAAGTTGTTTTTTCTGCCCTCTTCCACACCGTCAAAATGCCAACTTTACAGGCAAACGTACGGAAATATGTACGAAAATTCAGGATTTTTCATTGAAATTCCGGGCCATTATAGGATTTTCAAACTTTAACATAATAAGTTGATACCCTGAAATTTTTTATCCTTTTAGAAATAAAAATTCAAGGGTTTTCCAGGATTTTAACACCAAAATTAGCCTTTTAAAGGACATTCCAGGCCTTGAAAACCAATTTTGAAATTCCAAGACTTTCAAGGTTTTCAAGGCACCCTTAAACGCACCCTGTAATTAACTATTTATTAACACCTTGTCTTTAACACCTATTATTAACACCTATTTATTAACACCTTGTCACCACCTGTGACTTGACACCCGTCACAGCTTATTAGACTTGTCCCACATCTTGCCTGACTATTTTGTAGCACTTCCCTTTTTGACAGTTATGTGTCATTGATTACGCTTGCTTCACCCTGTTGGTGATGGATTTCCTGATGTTTCTAAATAAATCAATTTGTCTGGAATGAACTGACTTTTTACTGCCTTATCCACCGAGTACTCTACTCTGCTAATCAATAAGTTATACCAGGTCCATAAACCTAACAGTTCTACTGTACTTTATTGGCTAACCTGCGACTTGATGTACTTGAGCACTGGGAGCTCCTCCTTGGACTTGGAGCTCGGAGCTTGGTCCTGGGCAGGCGGGGGGTCCTTGAGGTGGGCGCCTGCCTCGATGTCATGCGCCAGGTAGGTGGTGCTGCTGTGCAGGGAGCGGAAGGCCGCCAGGTGCGGAACGTCGCTCGGCCGCTCCAGCTTGTCCATGTGCGCCATGCTCGCCTTGCGACGCAGCGGGGAGCTCGGCGCAGTGATGATCTGAGGAGTACAGTTTACAAAGCCACCAAAGTTTTAGGCCATCAGTTGGTTTTCACCACAAGATTTTGAATTTGTTTGAATCAGTGGCGGATCCAGGATTTGGTTTTGGGGGGGCTAAGAATTTTCATAATCCAATTGAATCCTCTTGTTAATGGTAAAACGGAAAAGGTAGTGAATTATCCTACTCAAACCACTAAAAGGGGGGTCTGGGGGTCCTCTCCCAGAACATTTTTGGAAATATAAGTCAAAAACCCCACTTTTCAACTCGTTTTGGTACGCCTCATCCGAATTTCTGATAAAGATTTTTTGCGTTTTGACAAACTTTAAAAAATATTAGACGTTTTGGGGGGGGGGCTTCAGCCAGAAAGCCCCCCCCGTAGATCCGCCACTGGTTTGAATACACAGCTTTCTAAATTTTACGTACACGATACATGGATTTAAAATTTATCAACTGACCAAAGAGTGAAGTAAGTAAAAAATACGAGGCCATAAGCATCACGTAGAAGCATTTCAAGTAATGTTACACGAAATTAAGTGAAGTTGAAGTCAGCGGGCCTTATTAATCAAGATAAAACTATATAGGCCTACTCTTTGAAATAACAAACATACATTCTAATTTCTTTATTGAGGATCATAAATTTGAAACAGTTACATGATTTATTTATTTGGGGTGGTTTTTTTCTCATAAAGAGAACAATAATAAAAAAGCAAACTTTTGCTGAGTTTGCAAACAAGTTTTTTTAAATCTTTTAAATGGAATCTGTTCCTTTGCTCAAAAACTCCTCTTTATAGAGACTACATTTGTTGAAATATGCGAAGGCTTAATATTTGTTTGGAGGGGTTCATTGAAGCTGTGTCCCAGGATCCGACAAATTAAGCAAAAACCCAAAAATTTAGGTCCAATCATAAAAAAGTGGGACTTAAATTCAGGTAAGGGGTTCCCAAAGGGAAAACATTGATGGCATGGTCAAAGAAAAATTACCTTTAATCTTGCCACTAATGCTAGTCCAATGGTATCAACTTTGAAAAAATGAGCCAATTTTTTAACAGGACTTCAATTTTTGGGTTAAGCCGCCTTTTGTCATATGACCGGAGGATCCTGGACTGCAGTTTCATGCAACCATTTAAACCTTAAGTATTAAGCAGTCCTCATAATTCAACAATGTTAGTAATGAATCCAAATAAGAATAAAACAATATAAAGAAGTAAAAAAATCTAAACCTTTAACACTCTCAGAATTTGAAAATTTAGAAATCTAAAAAAATTAGAGGGTGCCCTGGCTTCAAGCTAAAAAAAAGTTTGTTAAAACCAGTGGTCCCCAACCTTTTTACCACCACGGACCGGTCAACTTTTGATAATTTTACCAAGGCCCGCTGGGGGGCGTTGATTGTTTACATTCTAGATTATTTTGATTTATCATTATTAATTTAATTATTTTAATTTAATTGTATTTAAACATGCTTTCAAATTAAAGTACAGTTACATCAAAAAATAAATATAAATTGATTTATAATTCATTTCATTCATTAATTTGGAGTAATAAACCCAGGAATTTAAATTCATTTTCAATGAAATGGTTGGCCCTCGGCCCAGTACCATTTGATCCACGGACCGGCACTGGTCCGCGGACCGGAGGTTGGAGACCACTGGTTTAAACCAATTTGATACAGCTACATCAGAATTTCCCACACTGTTAAGAGGAATAATTAAAATAAATCTATATAATTTCAAGAAACTTGCATTAAAATTGTTTAAATTAGTAATTAAGGTATGCACACTAAAAATTTTTGTTGAAAAAGTACCTTTTTAATTTTCTTTTCTTTCTTGAGGTCTTCTTTATCTTCTTCCTGTTTCTCAGCATCAAACAACATACCAAAATTATCACCATAAATCTAAAAAAAGCATAAATTAACCATAGTACAAATTTAAAATGCTTCATTAAGCATAAGTGAAATTATTCACAATAATCACACATACCCTACGAACTGCATTCACTAAGCGATTACACGATCTCATTTGCCTCCGATAACAGTTGCTTTGACAAAAGTATTGATGTGAACACTCATAATTCAAACTCTTCAAAGTTTTGACAATGACCTGCAAAATAATTCCATAAAAGACTTACTCTGACTGAATTAAAGTGGTTGCCTACCTATGGAGGCTTTTTTTAATTAAAATATTGACCTAATTTGTGATTTAAATGCATATAAAAACTATGAATAATATAAAAAATAATTAAATTTTAATTTAAATTTTCATATTATTGAAGAATTTATGCATAAAAATCACAACAAACAGCCTTTCCACAAAACATCATAACTCAAATATATATGAAGATGTCTTTGTTTTGCAAACTTTATTATCATCGTAAAGACATGTTGTAGGAGGCCTACAATTTTTATGTCTGAATTATTTTAATATCAAAAGTTATAGCACTAAACTTGAAAAGTTTAAAAAACCCACCAAAGATCAGTAAAGTTTGAAGTTATACTATTCATAAAATAAAAAATATTACACCCCAAAAAATAGTAGGACTCCTAAATCATATTATGTCAAGTACTGTGCCCAAGTTTTATAGAAATTCACTCATAATATTTTGAGTTATGCAGTTTTGCGGAGAAGGAAAATAGCAAAAATGTGATTCTGAGAAAAACGCGAATTTCTTTATTTTTTCCTTAATAAAATGCCTATTTAGATTTAAGTAAAATTTCTGTAACTTTGGTTCTAGGAAAGATAAATACAAAATTTAAGCTGATTTGGAAAGCTAAAGATGTGTTTTTTGAAATAAGATAATAAATTTTTTTTGGAATTTTTGGTCCGAAACGGCATTTTTAGGTAGGCAGGCACCTTAAAATCACAACATTCATTACAAAAGGAATTGGAAACATTTAAAAAAAGGAGTCATAGTTATTTACATCAAAAATTAAGTTAAAAGTTTTCAGATGCTCATTAAAATTGGGACAACACTGCAACAAGGTCAAAGTGAAGGGAACTGGAAACCTTGTGTATGTTTATTATTCATGTTGTAATTATTCACACAACCAATGGTCTCAGCAAGGTTAATCCATTTGATAATAATATTTCGAGCAACTTGCTCACTTAGCATTGAATCTGATAATTTCAATCTGAATTAATGTGACAGCCAGGAGATTCAATCAGTTTTGAAAGTTAAGAAGATTTGAGTTTATAAATAAAATTTGAAAATTGGTAATATTTTCATACTAGCATTTAACAAGGTTCAAAATCTTAGTAAAAACTCAAAAATAAAACCTTTTATTCAACACATTCCCATTACTAATGACAGAGGACAGAGACTCCAACCTCCAACTAATTTTTTCCGTAGTACGCAACGAACCCTTTATCCGGAATTCTAAAAACCAGAATATGCCTCACCCAATTGGCACATTTTTGGATTTATAAACAACTTTATTGTCTCAAAGATATTTCGCCCTGAATTTCGAAAATGGGAGTTAAAATAGGGAGAGAAAGATCTTATTTTGTTAAAGTAAAACATTTGCAGGATTAAAAGCCTGCACAAGACCTACTACAGTCGAATCCGCTTAATGTGATCACGGTTAATGTTATCAATCGGATAATGTTATCGAAATCGACAGGTCCCGATCATTCCTATTTAATTTAATGTAAAATATATCGTTTAATGTGATCAACTATGGATCATCACTCCGCTTAATATTATCGAAATTTGTCCATTTCTTCTTTAAAACGACCGCTTTTGAGTTCGAGTTTCATTTTGAAGGTCAATTTTAACAAGTAAATATCTGCTCCATGAGAACATCAGGCGCTTCATATTTCTGAAACTCAGTATGAGTAAGCTAAAGAAAACTAAAACATAAGAAATATAAGAAAAATAAAACATTCCGCATATTGAAGGAAAACAGTTATGGGGGTCCGAATCTATACTTGTGATTGGTTAAAGAAACACCAAGATCCACGCTTTGCAGATGTTTCTGATAAGAGATTTTGATTTTCCCTTGTTTACTGGAATTCAGATTATGTAATAAATAAGTGGCTTATTGGAGTGGAAGGATATAAAGGAGCGGAAAAAGAGATACCTTCTATAAAAATACAAAGTAAGTGATTATTTTAATTTTATTAACTGAACTACTCTTATATTTTCCCCTTAAAATTTTACGTAGTGTAAAATTAGAGTTTCGTATACATTTATTTTGATGACATGATTTTGATTTTAAAGCAAACAATCTAGTTACACTGTTTGCTGTTTTTTGATATGAGATCGCTTATTGTTATCGATCGGATAATGTTACAGTCGAGTCCGCTTAATGTGATCACGGTTAATGTTATCAATCGGATAATGTTATCGAAATCAACAGGTCCCGATCATTCCTATTTAATTTAATGTAAAATACATCGTTTATTATGATCAACTATGGATCAACAGGCCGCTTAATGTTATCGAAATTTGTCCATATCCCCTAAAAAAACGCCCGCTTTGGCGTTTCGTTTTGAAGGTCAATTTCTTTTTTCTGAAACTCAGTATAAGTTCACAGTTGCACTGTTATGTTATTTTGCTTTGATTGTAAAAAAATAAATTATCTATGCTCTCCAACCTCAAACATTGAAAGAAAACGGTTAAAGGTGGGGAGGAGGGCGAATCCGTGCTTGTCATTGGATATCACCATCGCCGACTTGCAGATGTTTCTGATAAGAGATTTTTGATTATTTTTCTTGTTTAGTGGAATTTAGATGAATTTCAGTGATTATTTATGTTTTTGAGCCTTTTCTATGTAAAATTGTATGATATCTTGACTGGAAGTCGTAAGAAAACAAATTTATGAATGGAATCACATAGGTGTAGTGCTAACATAACTGAAAATACAGAGTAAGCGATTTTTTTATTTTATTAATTGGACAACTCTTATATTTTACCCTTTATAGGAAATCGCTTATTGTTATCAATCGGATAATGTTATCAGTTTAATCTCGGACAATTGCGATCACATTAAGCGGATTCGACTGTATCAGTTTAGTCTCGGACAATTGCGATCACATTAAGCAGACTCGACTGTATTAGCAATGATGTGCTAGCTTTTTATATGCAATGCAATTAGATTTTCAGTCCAGTCTACCGTAATACCACTGTTGCTGCATCAATATCAGCATTTTTTTCTGAAATGAACCCTACCAGATCATTGGGAGACTTTCCGTAGTTTCCTGCGTGATTTCCCTAATCCGTAGTATCAGAACAACAACCGTAGAAACTACGGAGAATCCGTAGAAACTACGGAGAATCCGTAGTACTTGGAGTCTCTGTAATGATAGAAAAAAGGACCACTCAACAAACCTTTAACCAGGGGAAGTTTTTGGTCAAGTTGGCGTCATCACTCTCTGCACCTTCAGGAGGACTCTCAGGAGCCAAGTCATCACTGAGAACACCTGGGGATTCTTCTCCCGACAGATCTACTTTGTCACTGGTGTCACTACGATCAGAGACAGCGCTCACTTTGCGCCTAGAATGTATGCTGTCCGCCCTCTGCAACACTGAACAGCATCCAAAATCAAACTTCTGCTGTGTACTCAAACAAAGATACATGCAGTTTGAACGTGGTGAAGTCATTTGATAGATATTTATTTCCAATTTCTTGCAGCACCATCTTGGAATTTCTTAAATTTGGTACACCGATGGTTCTACTGATGTAGACTAATGATACAAATTGCACTGGTGGATAGTCCGTAGCTTCAAAAATTTGCATTTTAAACACAGATAGTCCGCAGACTATACGCGCGAAGTTACGGTTATTGCACTATTTAGGTTGGAATGAGCTGATTTTGATGCAAAAACACAATTTTTCATGCTTTTTTCAGTTTTTTTGTTAAATTAAGTTGTGTGAAATTGGTTTTTCCAGTTTACCAGTTAATATTTGTGTCTTTACGAGTTTTAAATATCCATGACATCCACTTAACTTTTTCAAATGATCTGAAATTTCACAGTTGAGATCACAGTTTTTACCTTTTCATCTAATTTTGGGTTGGAATGAGCTGGATTTGAGCTATATCCCTTCGTCAGTTTATGAAGGACCCTCTAAACTTTCAAAATATGCAAAAAAAAGTGGATTTCAGAAAAATATGGAATGAGCTGGTTCTGATAGCAAACGCCTCAATTAATGCATCTAATGCACTTAATATATTTTTAATCCCAGAATCTCTTGATTTTTCATATATTTCAAGTCAGTAGAACAATTGCACCGAATTTCAAGATAATCCGAGATGGGGCTGCCAAAAATGTACTGATTTGACATAGATTGACCCGCTTCCAAAATCAATAAAATAAAACTTAGGGACTTTTTCAAAATATTAAACTTATTATACATGATCATTGTAAAATACATACTTGATGCTATATCTTCCTCATCCTCAGCAAACGTGGAGGATCGAGCCCGACTCCGCCTTTCGCTCGGTTTCTTCAGTTTGAGACTTTTTCTCTTGAAGCTGGAGCTGTTGCCAGCCGATGAGCCTAGTCCTCTTCTCAACAATCGAGGCCTTCCACCGAGTCTTCTGCCTGAAAGTAACGAGCTCAGAATTAAGTTAAAAAATTATGAACAGGGCTCCATTTTTAGGTGCCAGAACCGTAACCTTGTGTAGTGTTGGGTATTCAGAACTTTTAGTCCTCAACTATTGTATTTTTCCACGAAACTTGTACATAAAGTCAAGAGAAAGAAGTACACTCTTTATAAAATTAAAATCAAATTTTTTCTGGAAAAAGGGGGAAAATAAGCCATTCACCACAGAAGCAAAAGTAGGGGTGCCAGTTGTTTGAATATTATGAAGTCCTTATCATACATTTTCGTAGATTGGGTACCAGAACACTAATCCAAAACAATCTACCTCATATTGAGCTCCAGTGATGGATGGATATTTGATTTTAAAAACTGAGATAAAAATTAAAAAGCACCATTTCATATTGATAGTATCTTTCATGTAAAAATGTTCTAAGGTTAAGAAGAGTTCAAAAATCCAGATTTCTGAATCCTAAGTTAAAGTAAAATATTGCCAGATAAAATTTTTAGATGAAAAACACAAAAAAAAACATAGATTACAATTGACTTATACAATGAATTTACTAAAAATGCTTGAAAAAAAAACATTATTCTTACATTTCTTTTCTTCTTCTTCTTGTATGGTAAGGGTAGTGTTACTGCTATTTTCGGATTCTAAATCTACATCTACGAGGCGTTCATTATCCTGGTGGAAGAAACTAATCCTACGTTCTCCTGCAAACAAATCATGAAACATTTTAGAGTACAAAACATTAAGTATGTTGAGATTTCATACTGAGTTATTGGATGGAAGTAATAACTTCCTGGTTCTCTGGTTTGCCACTAGATGGCTCTGTATTGTACATATATCAATGTATTGCATATTTTATTCAGGTAATAAACAGTCATTTTTAATCTTTCATACATAATAAACAATACATAAAAAGGTTCAAACAGGAAATGTTTTAACATAATTTTTTTTATCTGACTTTCAACCAGCATTCAAAACAAAAATAATATGGTTTGTGATATTTAAACTTTTAAAGACACTTTGAATTACTTTTTGACATTTATGGACTGTCTCTTTTATCAGAAGTTAAAAATATTTAAATTGTTAGGGAGAAAAGAGTCGTACACAAAATGACTTATTGTAAATTAATTAAACTGCTGATGAATCTAGTTATAATTTTCATTTGATTTGAGTACCATTTTACAAGTAAAAATAATAATTTTTTAATAAGCAGAAGAAGAAACAAGAGTTTTTGTACTCAGAGGTGCATCCAGGATTTTTTGCCAGGGGCATGTTTTTGGGAATTCTGTGAAAAACGGAATTGAATTTTGTGAAAATAATTTTTTGTTCTAAAATAAGGTCCTTTTCTGTATATATATTATTTTTTAATAAAATTACACTGCGAGCGAGTGCATATAGCTTGATAAAAGTTCGTTTTTGGGAAATGGAATTTTGTGAAGGAGCTGTTTTTGAGGATCCGAATTTTGTGAAGGGGTCGTTTTTGGCCCCAATTTTTTTCAAGATGCACCCCTGGTACTGAATGCCTTCTTTGTAGTAGGTATAGTGAGTAGGGATTGTTTCCCGGGATCCCGTAGAAATTTTAGGCCGGGATATGTCCCGGTAAACAAGGAACTTGCGGATTTGTATAATACATACATGGTTCGCATTTTGGCATAAATGGTTAAACTTGGGTCAACAAATTTAATTCTTTAGTATGTTAGTGATAAGAGATCGTAATTACTATCAGCTCGAGGCCACTTTCCAACGCAAAGCACTGATCGTAATTCTAACTGATATGTAAGAAATCTTTATTTATGTGATGAATAATTAATTATTTGGATAGTTTGAACCTTATTTCCAGATCTCAATAAGTCGTCAGCTTTGAGATTATACGTTTTAAAGATCCCGCAGAGAATATTCTGATTTTGTATTATGTCAGAAAAAGCTAGTAAATTTGGATGGGAGCACTTCATAAAAAGGCCGAGAAGGCTGTTCTTTGATAATTAAGTGTAAAGGAGGTTCCACGAGTGGTTTGCTCCGTCATTTAAAAACATACATTCCATTGAGAAGCTGAGCCTTGCAATGCATATCTACAGGGTGATTCTGAAATGGACCGCCAAACTTTGAGGGGTGATAGTACTCATCAAGACGAACAAGAATTGATGCGGAAAGGGGGGTCGCAGTTACACCGTTAAAGAGCTAGGTCCTAATGTAGTGCGAGAGCGTTACAAAAGGACGTTTTGCCAAGGCCCGTTTAACGAAAAAAACATAATGAAATGAAAAAATTTATTGCATGAGGTACAGCAGTATCCGTACTACTTACATCATAAATTTGATAGAAATTGGACCACTTGCTAAACCGTGGGGTGAGTTTTAAAACGCGCAGTATTAATCTTCTAGCCAAAGAATGGAGTTCCATTAATGGTATTTAGAAAAATGATGATCGGGGAAGGAATTTTCAATGATCATACATTGATCATTGAAACTGTATGATCATTGAAAATTCCTTCCCCGATCATCATTTTTCTAAATAGCATTACACTAATGTAAAGGAACTCCATTCTTCGGCTAAAAGATTAATATTGCATGTTTTAAAACTCACTCTACGGTTTAGTAAGTGGTCCAATTTCTATCAAATTTATGGTGTAAGTAGTACGGATACTGCTGTACCTCATGCAATAAATTTTTTCATTTCATTATGTTTTTTTCATTAAACGGGCCTTGGCAAAACGTCCTTTTGTAACGCTCTCGCACTACATTAGGACCTAGCTCTTTAACGGTGTAACTGCGACCCCCCTTTCCGCATCAATTCTTGTTCGTCTTGATGAGTACTATCACCCCTCAAAGTTTGGCGGTCCATTTCAGAATCACCCTGTATAAAGGGAATTCAAAAGCATTTTTAGGGTAAGTACACTTTTAACTTGAGTATTTTTAAAACAAATTTAAAATATTAAGTTCGTGTCATTTCATAAGGTTTTATGGGATATATGTGTACTATTATAATGAGCCTAGAACTGAAAAATTGTAGCATTAAAAATTAATAATTTCTTTCCATAATGTTTTTCTAATTTCATCTTTATGCAAGTTTTGATTTTACAGCCTAAAAATTATTTTTTTTTCTTGAAATTCTGGCATTAATTAAATTTTTGGGATTTCCCGGGATGATGTCGAATTTTATCCCGAAATCCCGGGATGACCAAAATGCCCTAAAACGACAATCCCTAATAGTGAGTCCACAACTCACATTTTCTCATTTAACAGGGAAAAAAAGAATGAAATTTAGTGGCTGGTATTTATATAGTATCAAGTAATGAAAAAAAGAAATTGAGTAACAAATATAGATTTATTGTAATATTTTTTGTAGTAATTTTAAAATTAGCTTTTTAAGAGAAAGTCACACACATAGATTGTGCCATTAGTGAAAAATAAAATCTCCACCCATACCTGAGGGATCGGTTAATGAGCCTACACTGCTAAGTGCCATACTCCATCGACGATTGGCAGTGCTACGTGGTTCAAACATCGGTTTATCTTTTATCGACATCAAACGGCTACCTTTGTGAGGCAAGTACTGGTATGTTTCTCTCAGGAATGCAGTGATTTCTAACAGTAGCTGGCATGCTGCAATTTGAAGAGCAAAGGGGCAGTCCGATCCACCAGGATTTACACAAGCTGGCAAAGAACAGTTTAGGTTACATTTCCTCAGATAAAAGCATCCAAGCATTACAAGATGGGGCAATACTTTGTAAATGTCTTGCTTTGTTCCTTTTGCATTGATTTAAACCAAACAAATCAAAGGAGTTTTCATGAAATAAGTACAGTCGAATCCGCTTAATGTGATCACGGTTAATGTTATCAATCGGATAATGTTATCGAAATCGACAGGTCCCGATCATTCCTATTTAATTTAATGTAAAATACTTCGTTTAATGTGATCAATTATGGATCCTCACTCCGCTTAATATTATCAAAATTTGTCCATATCCCCTTTAAAACGACCGCTTTTGAGTTCAAATTGAAGGTCAATTTTTACAAGTTAACATCTGCCCCATGTGAGCATCTGGCGCTTCTTTTTTCTGAAACTCAGTATGAGTAAGAAAAAGAAAACATTCCGCATTTATTGAAAGAAAATAGTTTTAGAGGGGGGGGGTCCGAATTCATGCTTATGATTGGTTAAAGAAACCACCAAGATCGAAGCTTTGCGCTTTGCAGATGTCTGATAAGAGATTTGAACTTTCCTCCCTTGTTCACTGGAATTCAGATTATGTTATAAACTGGTAGTTGGGGTGGTTATTAGAGGTGGAAGGATATAATGGAGTGGAAAAAAGAGAGACCTTTCTCCTTTCTATACAAATAAAAATACAAAGTGAGCAATTATTTTACTTTTATTAATTGAACTACTCTTATATTTACCCCTTAAAATTTTACCTAGTTTAAAAATAGTGTTTTGAATACATTTATTACGATTACATGATTTTGATTTTAAAGCAAAAATCTAGTTGCACTATTTGCTGCTTTTTGATATGAGATCGCTTATTGTTATCGATCGGATAATGTTATCAGTTTAGTCTCGGACAATTGCGATCACATTAAGCGGACTCGACTGTATATTTTATGGGGTTATTGATAGGATCACAAAACAAATTCTGAATTAGAGAACAGCATCCCGTTCAAAGGAGGTCTTTTGGATACATTTGGTAAAAAAATATTTTTTTTACTTCATGAATCTATACTTTTCACAGAATCTACAGGTGCATTTTTCATGTTGAGATATTTTACTTCTCAAAATATACAGAAATTGCTACCTAGCTGTTGGTGATTTTTCTTTTTCACAAAAATTTTAAACCATTTTTTGTTAAGCTCCCCCTTTGTATCTGGAAGGTCACAAATTAACTCCAATGCCAAAATAAGTATCCATTTTTAGGAATTTAGGCACTATATAGGAAGAAAAAATGAAGTATTTTTTAAATAATAAAAAATAACTTTTACATACTAACACACACACAAAAAATCTAAACAAACCTTCATCTAAGAAATCTTCCTCTTCATCTTCTATCCTAAGCTGCCTTTTTTTGCTTTCATCGCTATTTGTCCCTTGTTCTTTATCATCTCTCTCGAGAAGTTCTTCAAGCCTATAGCCTATTGCCTTCAAAAATGAAATCATCAATAAATTTTATCAAATACCCTTTTACTATGAAGCTTCTAAAGAAATCTTAACTTCTAAAATCTCAATTAAATCTAGATTAAATTGATTTAAGCACATATTACATATTTTTCAACTTTGCTGTCTTGATAAAAGTTTCAGCAATCTAAGAATTTAAACACAGCATTTTATCTCTAAAAATCACACCTATATTGCTTTAATATAAATCAATATTATACTGTCTGTCATCATACAGCAGACAAAAGTGTTAATAAAGTGTGCTACAAGGGTGTTGAAGGAGAATATACTTTAGAAACAAATAAAGGAGTTATGAATGATTATAAGGAATGAAAATTTTAATAAAATCAATTAAAAATTATTTTGAGAACTTTTTAAGGAGCATATCATATCTTAATCTTTTAAACGCCGCAATTCAAATTTCGAAATAAAGGTTCTGATTTTTAGCTTAAATGGCTTGTTTCATCATTACTAAAACCATTCTAGTCATTTTTTGGCAGAAAAAAATCCTAAGTATGATTTTGAGGAGGTTCCCATTTGGGAACATCGGCGTTTGGGGTGAAGTTTTTAGGGGGATCTCCGAAAGGCACGTATTTTACAATTAATTCAAATAAAATGACTGAAATTGGTTTCTAATCAATAATTATGAACATTTTTATGATTGTGGACGGTTTTTTAATTTTTATTATCCATACTTGTACGATTAAGTAACATTTTATAGATTTTCATAAGAAAAAATCTACATGTTTATTACGTACGCGAAGCTTTTCCGTAAATATTTCTTGCACTATGAGTAATATTTTGGTGTAAAAAATACATAAGAGTGCTCCCATGCTCTTCAAAGCTAAACAGTTATGTTTCTGTGAGAAAAATTAGTTTTAATTACGGTTCTATACGGATATCTAGCATAAAATCCACTAATTGCACTCAAATCTAATTAGCTTTCAAAATTGATAATTATAATTATCTCCATTGATTCATTAAAGCTGTGTTTCTCATGGAAGATTCCAAACTGAACCACATATATCTTACATCCAACTAACTTTAGAAGAGTGTTTTTAGATGTACGCACTTTTCCTTATTTTCAAAATTCTTCAATTTTATTCCTAAAATTTTTATGTAAAAAAAGTACTTGAACAAAAATTTGTACTCAAATCCTCAAAATCCCTCCAAATATGCTCTTTGCATAACCCCTAATGATAATTACTGAAAATTAATCGATCGGGGAGTTAGAAGAATATACAAGTGTAAGAATCTGCTATAAAGAATTGGAATTTATTTCTCCATAAATCAGGTGAAAAAATAAAAATTACATATTTATCAATTTAAAACATCATTCTTAACCTGTTTAGACCCTTTGAGACACAAAAGGTTCAAAAAATTAAAGAAAATAGGAAATAACTTGAATTTTTGCACGTTCCCATTTGGGAACATAAACGTTGTATTGGTAATTACTCTCCAAAATTAGAATATGAAGCTATTCTGTCAAGCCAAATCGGAAGATGTGTACTTAAGCTACCTAAACACAGCAAAATTATTTAAAACTAAATGTATTTAAAATTTTCACAAGTTGAAACTTGTGCAACTTTTGGAAGATCCAAAAATCTCTAATTTTGATGTAAATTCTACAAAAAGGATTAAATTGCACATGAAAAACTTTTGCATGTAAAATAATTTCATATCTTTGAGTTGCTTTCTACCAAGTATCAAATTCCTGCATGAAAAATTAAGTGGTGAAAAAATTCCTTAAAATGATGTTCCCATTTGGGAACATCGGCAGGTAAAAGGTTAATTGATTAGCTTATTTGTTTCAAGCAAGGAAATACCTAAAAACTACTCACTTCAGCCCACTGATAGAACAATTTGCCAGAAGCTTTTTGCAGTGCATCGGTTCTTCGCAGATCAGCATGAGTCATTCTGTTAGCGTGAGGGTTGGATAATCTAAGTATCGGAAGGTTTGTTCGCATCCAAGTGGGCCAACAGCTTTTGTTACAGCGATGAACAAAGTGGGCACATTCTAAATACAAAGCAGCTCTGGCAACAACGGGAGCTTTCTGCAAAAGTTTGAGAAGCACATCTTACAAGACATCCAGAGCTACAGTAGATCAAGTCTTGAGAGTAGTCCACATATAAGTTAATTTAAAAATACTAGTTAAAACTTAAGATATTTAGAGGAATTTTTATTTTACTGTTGTGGCATGAACCCTTAATTAAGAATGGGCCCCTTTTTTTTTCACAAATCAAGAGGTTGCACAATTATGTAAAGCAGGGGTGGGCAATTATTTTGTCTCGGGGGCCACTTTATTAAAGAAGAAGCTAACGGCGGGCCGCAGATTATGTAAAATGATTGCATTACCAAGTTAACTTTGCATTTTACAAGTATAATAAAGAAAAAAAATATGAAATAATAATGTGATGCTGTATCAAGCGCTGATCCAGCGTGGGTCCAAGAAGGGGGCACTTTTCCAGACCATCACCTTTCTTTTAACACAAAATGTCAAAATATTGGGGATTTTCAAAAAAAAAGTATCACGCAAGATACCAGTGTGGTACCACTGAGGGGGGTATGGGGGTCCTCCATCAGAAATTTTTTGAAATTTGGCTTGTAAATGTAGGGTTTTAACTCATTTTGAGAACATTTTTGGGTCCAAGGGGAAACACTGTCCAGAGTACCACCCACCCGCGCCTGTACTATATGTACAGTACAACTTGGATAATTTGAACTTAATTTCAATGATTTCTCTTGGTTCCTTCAACTTCATATTAACTGTTTTTAATTTTTCATCATTAAAAAATTATAATAACTACTGAATATGTTGAAGAAATAAAATTTAACGAGTTTTGCATAAAATGTAACCAATTTACCATGGTAATAACAAATACTGCACTAGTATCAAAGTATATTAGAAATCTCAGAATCAAATCATCCAACTTACCCACAAAAAAAGGTAATCCTTTCTGAAGAAAATCTCCCCTTAATCTTAAGCAAAAATTAAATAGAACACGGACAAGAAAGACAAGGAATTCACAGTAACAAGTACGCGTTGCGTTAATGAAGTGAATGACCCCTGAAAATCCCAGACGGTGGAATGGGGGTGTACTTGTGGTTGGGGTAGGGAGGATCTCTGTCGTGACGTCAATAAATCAGAAACTATTTATGTTTTGAACCCCCTCTCTGTCTTTTCACGCGCTGCCTTTTCTCCCCTTTTCTTTCTGCACCTACTCCGTGCAAGTGATCCTTGACCCGCCACCTGCATCAGGAGGATTAATTTTCGTGGGTGGCGAGGGAAGTGGGGCCGAGACAACGTTACAAGAAGTGAAAGCAAGACCAAAATTGAGCTGATTCAAATGTGAACGATGCATAAGAGAAAAAAATGTAAAAAATTTAACTATTAAATTCAGAATTTTTCTTATTTTTCCGTATGTCTTAGCGGCCCACCAAATATCCCTTCGAGGGCCGCATGGGGCCCGCGGGCCGCTATTTGCCCAGTCCTGATGTAAAGTACACTTTATTCTATTTTCTATTTGGGGCCGTTCAAATATTACGCACCTGAGGGGGTTTGCTCTTTGCTTATTTTTCCTGACAAGGGGGAGGGGGATATGAGTGATGCTTATGTAAGATACTACATTTTCAAAAATCTCTTTTGTTTCTTGCATAAATAATTTCAAAACTAAACCAAAAAAAAATTTAACAAAAAATTGAATTAGGAAATCTGACGTAAGCACTTTTTTCTGGGGATGGACCCCCAAACATTTTGAAATTTTAACCCTGAAAAGTAGTTTTTCGACTCATTTTTGAACCCTTATGGTTACACCCAAAAAGGACAGCTCCTTGTATAAGTCACCTAATTTTCAAGGAGAAAAAAACAGTCCTTACTTAAAGGGATGTCAAAATTTCGGGGGGGGGATCCGGCAGTTTCTTACGTAATTATTGTAGGGGGGGTTTGAGGTTTGCTTATCTTTGCTGACAAGGGGGGAGGGGGGTTAAAAATGACCAAAAAAGTGCTTACGTAATATTTGAACGGCCCCTGTAGACCAGCAGTGTGTCTTTTTCTTAGTTCAACCTGATTTCAATTTGCTTATTAAAGGGTATTTTTTTAACTGATTTGGAATTTTAAAAAATCATAGCCTGGATTTTTCCTTATCTAGTGGTAGAAAATGGGACTCATTTGGCCTAAAATCAGTACAATCAAGAACATTGACTTTCAATGAGACTTAAGGCAAAAATGATTTTTTTAAATAAGAAAGTTGAAAGTAAGAAAGGAAAAGAAAACTAATTAGGGACAGAAGGATAATTATATAACGTAAGGCAGCAAAAACTCTAAATGCAGGCCTGGAATGCTTACTACACTTAGATAATTGCCAAGTACATAGCTGCCAACCTGATGGAGGAAAAAATCGGAGTACTTTCATGGACTTACACATGGAGGCATACACACCTTTTTTTCAGTGACAATTTAAAATTTAAGCCGCCTTTTTAGTTCATAGTAGAACTACGAAGCACAAATAATTTAGATAAAACCCTAAAATGATGTCAATGAAGAAACAAAAACACCCCCCTTAAAGTAGATGAAAACAAAATCATCCATAAGTTACAACCAAAGGCGTCCAAAACGATTAATGATGGTTCCTGCTTCATAACCAAAATAGAAATTAATGCTTTTTTTTGGAAAAATAAAACTTTAAAAAGAAAATGTACTATTTAATTAATATATTTCACTTATCTTACTCTTAAAAACTTCTTACTTACAATTGAAGCATAGATTTTTTTAAAAATCGGAAAATCGGAGTTTTTAGGGAAAAATCGGATTACCGGAGAAGAAACCAAAAATAGGAGTAACTCCGATAAAATCGGAGTACTTGGCAGCTATGCAAGTAGAAAGAAACAGATATAAAATTATTTATGTTATCTTGACAACCAATCTAGAAGACTTGTTGCCTAGTAACAGCATAGTAAAAATTCCACCATCTGCAATTATGTCATTCTTTCTCTGAAGAGGTGATTGGTTCTGTGATAGCTCATTGAATAAACCAAAAATTTAACACACACGAACAATAAGTCAGAAATTACACAGTCTGTACTTTTATTTAGAAAAATAATAATAAATAATAATGATAAATATGAGAATGAGGAGATTGTAGACTCACCAAATCGAGCGCAGCAGCTAAAAGAGGAGGATCAGGAATAGTTCCAGGTAAGCAAGCTTCCATCTGAAAAGACAGGCGCATCATCCCATCTTTGACTGCTGATATATTCACTAGTTTGCTCTCTTTTGCAACTAAGAATTCGCCTTCCTTCAGGCCATGGTCAAAGTCACATGAGTTTCTTCTACTGATATCTGGCAATCAAAATTTACAGAAAACCATCAAGCCTGGGACATTAACACTAATTTGCTATGTCAGGCAATTATATTTTTATCAGAAAATGAAACACAAACCAAGAATAAATTTCAAAAAACTTAATGAGCAGTAGGGTGGAGTGAAACTGGCCAAAAATGACCAACTTTGGAAATTAAAAATGACTGAGGTGGGAATAGGTGCCATTTACGATAAAAATTCAAAACTTGAGTTCGATCTATTAATATCTTCAGGTTCCACATTCACGTTAAAGTTTCGAAGTTTATCAAATTTTACGTAAAAATGGTTATAAATGATTCCCACACAACTAAAGCTCCTTTTTCAAACCCTGGTTGAGTTTATATTCTTAGGATGTCAAACAACATTTAAGACCTTCTATGGACCTGAAATGGGGGATTTCCGATTTTTCAAGCCCGAAATAAGGGCGCATGCCATTAAAATAGTCTATAGCGACCGAAAAACAAATTTTTGAATATCGGTACCAAATAGAGCTCAAAAGTTGCGTTATACCCTCCTTATTCATGGAAAAATAAACAAATTCGTAAAAAATAATTTAGGCGTGTTTCGACCATAGAATTTGAAAAAATGGATCTTTTGCATAGCGTATAATGGGAAAAGTCTTAATTAATCAAATTAAAGTTTTAAATATTGTAAAAGCTTATAGTTACCTTAGTTTAGTGTATTAATAGTCAATAATACTTTTGAGTTCATTATTAATTTTTTTAAAATCAAGTTAACAGCCTAAAATTGGAAATGTGGATGAAAAAACTTAAAAATCCCAAAATTCATAAACTTTAAGTTCAAATATTTTATGTAGTCTGTAATACACATTCTTGTTTACATAAAATGCTTTTAAAACATTAAGGTTGATATTTTTACAGAAAACAGACGAAAAAAGCGTTATATTGCACTACAGGCATTTTATTCCAAACTTTAACCTAAACTACAACTTTTTGTAACAAGTCTTCAAATTTAAAGTGACGAAATATCAAATAAAAGGTTATGATTTGTGTTATATATAAAAAGGGAAAATTTAGGATATATTTTAAGTAATTTTAATGCTCTGATCTGAAAAAATAAATATAAAGAAGTATAAAAATGAATTTTTCTCTCATTTGGCGATTCTAAGCTGTATGCCTTATCTACTTAGCTCAAATTACAATGCAATACCCTTGTAAATACTTTTTTGACGATTAAAACACCGAATTAAGGCAACTATAAGTTTCTATTACATTTAAAACTTTAATTTGATTAATTAAGACTTTTCCCATTATACGCTATGCAAAAGATCCATTTTTTCATGTTCTAGGGCCAAAACACACCTAAATTATTTTTTAAAAAAATTTTTATTATTTTTCCATGAATAAGGAGGGTAAAACGCAACTTTTGAGCTCTATTTGGTACCGATATTCAAAAATTTGTTTTTCGGTTGCTAGACTATTTTAATGGCATGCGCCCTTATTTCAGGCTTGAAAAATCGGAAATTCTCCCCATTTTAGGTCCATAGTGTTATGTATCTAATCTGTGATTAGTATTTACTACTATTAAGATCTGAGTGAGTGGCAACAGCTACTTTGTAAATATCTTTTATTTGTACTTGCGCATCTGGCAACTACGCTCTACGCTGCTCATCTTATAAATAAACATATATTCAATCTTCTTTAATCTTCGTTCTTATTCATTCAACTAAAACTTATTATGGTGTCAGAGTAAAGTACCTACGAAATACATCTAAATATTCATCTATTATGGCTCACAATTTCCTAAGAGTGGAGCCGTTCGTCGCCGGTGATAACCCCGCGGAAGCGTGGGCGGACTGGAGAAGAAGGTACGAGCTTTTCGAGATGGCGATAAAGTATCACATAGAACCGGAGGAGACTAGAATTGCAATGCTTCTCAGCCTTATCGGGAAGGCCAGCTACAAAGACTATCTGACGTTTTCCTTTCCGGAGCCGCCGACGACTGCTCAGGGAACGACTGCTCAGGGAGCGACTCCACCACCTGCCCGGACCATTAAAGAAGTCTTGGATATGTTCGACGAACATTACAAACCGTATAAGAACGTTACCTTGGCTACTTTCAAGTTCAATTCCCTTGTCCAGAAGCCAGGGCAAAATATTGATTCGTTTGTGACGGAACTGAAACTCCAAGCGGATCAGTGTGACTTTGGCAGTGCATATGACAGAAATGTCAAGGATCGCATTCTTCAAGGCTTGAGGGACAATGTTTTGCGCGAACGATTGTTGCGGGAAGCTGAACTAACGTTGAAGAAAGCCGTGGAGATCTGCAAATCGGCAGAAATGTCGAAACTCCACTCGCTTGCCATGACTCAACCCACCGAATCAACTCAAGTGGATGCTATTAATAAGACGCGTCAAAGGAAAGAGCATCACAAGACTCACAGGTACCCTGCGGAGCAACCAAAACCAAAGGGGAGGACCTGTTCTCGGTGTGGAACACACCATAAGCCGCAAAATTGCCCTGCTTATGGCAAAACTTGCAACAACTGCAAAATGCAGAATCATTTTGCTTCTGTCTGTCGGCAATCTCGAAGACGACAAGTCTCAGCGATAGACTCCACCAATCCTGATGTTGTCTACATAGGAGCACTCTCTACAACTGCATCTGGGGCCCTACTACGCGCACACGACGGGTTCCAACCCGTTCCGATCGAACCCGTCGACTAAAAACCCACCTCTACCCTTCAAATAAGAAAAGGACTACTACGCGCACACCACATTCCGTCGACGAGTGAGGGTGGAATCGAGGAGGTGGATCTATGAGTTCGAGGCTATTTTACCCAACATGACGGGTTCTCATCGACCAATCACAACGATTGTTTTTATTCTTTGCGTTGTGGCGATGTAAACAAAGACATTC
Source organism: Tetragnatha versicolor (assembly GCA_024610705.1). Taxonomy (NCBI): domain Eukaryota; kingdom Metazoa; phylum Arthropoda; class Arachnida; order Araneae; family Tetragnathidae; genus Tetragnatha; species Tetragnatha versicolor. The sequence continues at coordinate 4,683,356 of JANDEH010000020.1, forward strand.
TCAAATACTGGGAATCAAATTATTAAATAATTATTAGTGTTTCTTTGCTCGTAAATGAAGAAATGGTTAGCAAAAACCTTTTTACATTAGGCTGCAAGATAGTCTAATAAATAAATAGGGATAAACAAGTGTTTTGTTCCTCAGTAAGTCAATAGTGATTTCAATAACTTAAACATTGCTGTAATGTCATTCTTAATTTAAAATGCCCACCACTCAGTTCAAAAAACATTTTGAAAATCTCAAGTTTTGGATTCTTTAATAATTTATTCATTACATTTTGTACATAACTTTCCTTGAGGAATTTTAAGTTAAGAAGCCTGAAGCCAATAAAATCCTTAAAATCTATGCTATACTAATGTAATTTTAGTTCAATTGAAGCTCAGAAAAGAATATTCTTGTATTATAAAGCACATATTTCAAATCAACCCTTAAATGTATTACTTAATTATATCTTACCTTTGAGTTATAGAGAAATAAATGAAAAAAAATTAAATGCAATTTTCTGCTTTCATGTGGTAGATGTCAAGCAATAACAAAATTCCTTGTGATTGATGTCTTATCCAACACATTGCAGCACCCTTTAACTTATTTGAAACACTTTTGTGTATATTGAGGAACAGGGTTAACCATGAATATTTGAGGGGACTCTCATCACCATTATTTGAAATAAAATCACCATATTTTGTGGGGACACTCCATATTATTCGGGGAACGGTCACAATGTTTTAGGGGAAGGCGTCCCAACATCTACCTCCGCATTGGTGTTATACCAAGACCTATATATATATGGCCTTACAACCTTTTATCTTTTGATTTCCACTTTCTTAATTATTAACTCTAATGTTTAACAAGGTATTATTTTGAGTTCACAGAAAAGTGTTACGGTATACTCTCGATTGCAAACTGTTATCTTGAAAACCTCAATTTTTACCCCGGCTTAAGGTATTCCTCCAATTTACTTGCCTTGCATATAATAATATCCGCCATAAAACACCAATCCTCTTACCTCACACCTCGAAATTTTTTACCCGTCTCTTCAACTACATCAACTGAGAATACGTAATATCAGATTTGCAAGGGGATTTAAAAAAGCAAGATATTGTGCTCTAGACTTAACATTATACACATTAACATCAAATACTCACATAATTCGTTCCTATGTCTATGAGAGATCATTATTTGTAATTATTAAGACGTGTAAGGATGTTGCGTATTTCAGAAAATTTAGTCCTGAAAATTGTGGGGGTGCACTTCTTTTGTAAGCGATCTCAAAAACAGTAAAAAGTATTGGGCAACGTCCATTGCACGAGGTCAAAAAAGGGGAGGGTGTCCACCAAAATATCAGCCCGGGGAGTCAATTAAAATCTCGCACAATATCTTTTAGCTCAGATAATACCATTTTTCTTAAATTTTTTTGCAAAAGTTCAGGAAAACTTGTGCTAAAAAGTAACTAATTAGTCAAACTTATTTTGACAAATTGAACATATTAGTCAAAAAGGGTTAAGGTTAGGGGAGAGGAGGGAGGAATGGGACAATTTTCACTATATATTTTTTTATTCATTATCCCCTGCTTATTCATAGATGCAAATGGTTGGATAATAAACTTGCATGTTTTAACTTAATTTTTTTAAAATGTACAGTTCTTAAATGTTGTTTAATTTTATCACTTTTGATCATTCAAATTAACAAGAATTTTGTCCCATTCCTCCCTCATGGGTGGGAGGAGTGGGACATGAGTATGGGAGGAGTGGGACACTTTTGAAAAATAAAGAAAATTAGTAAAATGTAATAATGAGAAAGGGCCTAGTATTTTACCTACTATTCTTTTAACCTTTGCCCACATTTTTAAACAGCTTTCAATCTTATATCTATTATAGAATAATTTTTAAAAAATATTTAGTACACTTGAACTCTTTCTCATGGTGTTAAGAATCAATAATTGAAATACAATGTAATACTTGGAATTGTTAATTCAAGAAAAGAAAAGCATTTCAATTGAAGTGATAGAAAGCTATCAGAAATTAATATTTTCAAATTTTGTTTATATTTTTGCAGATTTTGTTTACATTTTTCAGAGTGTCCCATTCCTCCCTCCACACATTGCTTTTAAAATATAACTTGTCACATAAACTATGCTGGTGTTAGGCTTTATGAAATTGCAGATTAGCATATATTATATCTTTTAGATTACAATGGCATTATATTATGTTTGTTCTACAAATTACATGAGAAATGAAATAAAACTTAAGATAGACTGGAAATTTACTTTGGAGGTGGGAAAATCAAATTTTTACAACTATAAACAGAAACTTGCTGCTGGATAAACTAAATGGAGGAAATAACAAGAAGCTATAAGAAGGCCATCTAATGACTAAATTGGAAATAAAATAAACTGATTTATTTTTCCATAATTTCAGCTGTCCCACTCCTCCCACTGTCCCATTCCTCCCTCCTCTCCCCTATGTAAAATCTAACGAAGGGGAGGGAGAGAGTTCCAAAAATTTTGAAAATACATTATGTAATTTATGGGCATCCCCTTACCCTTCTATAACAAGCACCAATACAACCATTGAGTAACTGTAAATTGAATTATAGGTACTTTTGCAGTCTAATTTCGAAAAAAAATTAAGAATTTATTCCCATATACATTATAGAAAATTTTAGTTACATAATACATACAGTAAAATCCCGTTATAACGAACTTCACAGGACTGTAAAATTTCTTCGTTGTAACGGAAATTTCGTTGTAACCGCACTATCGTTAATTCAAATAAATACGGTTGGGGGACTATCTGGACTTTCGTAATAACGGGATTTTTCGTTGTATCGGTATTTGTTGTACCGGAATTTCACTGTATAAATAAATGTGAAAAAGTTTTTCTTGGGAAGGAATATTTTAGCTTAAAAAATGTATATTGCAATTATTAATATATTTTCATTATTATCACTTTAATTAACTTAATTACATTGATCAACTCTTATAACCATTAATAACTAATTATTGTTAAAATTTATATTTACTGCACAATTATTCCTATATAACTTTTTTTTTAATACAAGATGTTTACAGTGAAATTTCTTGTAAAATCTTGCATAACCATTCTTGCAATAATGTATTTAAGCATCAATTAAATAAAAATCCAAGGCCAATAGTGGTCAATCATGTTTAACAAACCAAGTGTATTATCAAATGAAGTATTAGGAATGTATCATGCAATCATTCCCGTTACTACACAAATGCATTTATGATTTTATCGAAGAATCAAAAACTTGATAATTAAAGAAGCAATATTTATTTAACCAATCTTAATCTACTACAGCTTTATTGGCAAAGTAATATACAAATATTTTTAATAATACAAAATATTTTTTAAATAACAATTTTTATCAAACCATTTTTTCTAAAAAAAATTTTATAAATAGTTATAATGCAAATGCAGTTATGTATATATATAAAAAGCATGTTGCTTGCAATATGTTTTACAAATCATACAGCAGAAAAGGCAGGATTCATATGTGGTATTTAATAAATCATGAAATTTTTGTGATAAAAATATAGTTTATTCTTGGGACCTAGATGATGAAACAATAGTTATAGGGCCCAGCTGGCAGTGCTAGAAAAGCCGATGTTGCCTGTGAAATAGAATAGGTTATTATATAAGGTTTTTAACAGTTGAACAAAAAAAGCATCGTTAATAATTATTTTGAAGTACTTACCACCTTTGTTGAGAAAAAGACTGAAGTACAGGGAAAAGGAATCGGGAAAAGGGAATCGGGAAAGACCAGCAGCTTCCACATCTTGGAGCATAAGAAGCCTAAAATGTTTATAGTGTACATTAATTTTTAAATTGAATAACCCGCTTATAAAGTTTCTCCACGGTGACAACCCAGCAAGATTGCCGGAAGCGAAAAAGAAGAGAACATTTTGATGTTTGTTTTTTATGTGTTGAGTTTGAGCTGGCGGCCGCGACGAGATCTTGACTGAGAATGTAAATTTTAAAATGAATAGAACTAAATAGTTTATGACTGCTGGTTTACTGGAAAAAAGAAAACACCCTTGTTGGGTTCATTCTTCCTTCCAGTAAACAAGCAGTCAGAGTCTCAGAGTTTAAACTGTTTAATTATATTAACGTTAAAATTTACATTCTCAGTCAAGATCGTGTCGCAACCGCCAGCTCAAACTCAACGCATAAAAAACAAACATCAAAACGTCTTCTTTTTCGCTTCCGGCAATCTTGCTGGGTTGCCACCGTGGAGAAACTTCATACCGCTCATACTGAACAGCTGAACACTATAAACAAAATACAGTTGACTCAGTGGTGAAGCCTGAGTAGCAACAGGGGAAGCGCAAAATATATACACAATTCAAATTTCAAGATATTGAGATTTAACATCATAACGGATAACCTAATTCAAAATCTTACAATAGAGGCCACATTCAGCTTTGATAAAAATGTTTAAACAAAACTGAAAATTATTTTACATACATGAGGTCTTGAAATTTCGTACCTCTAAACACACATTCTGTTCAAATTGGGTGAAAAGAAATTTTGCATCGCAAGTGAGCAGTTTGTTTACATTTTGTAGTGTTCCCCATTTAATAGTTTCTTTAACCCATTTTAGGCAGCTAGATAACTATTACTTTCATTAAAATTATTGACTGAAGACTTCTTTGATAATAAGTAGCTGTCTTAGTGTTTATGAAACTATTTAACGGGGAAAAATAAGTTTATAAAAGCAAATGTGTTTTTAAAAACATGACCCTGGGACCTCTTGGCTCAAATCACACATCATGTGACATACGTTAAAACAATCTTTCTGCTTTGTTACATTATGCTTTTATCAAAGCTTAATGCTCTCAAATTTAAATTTATATTAATTTCAATTTACAAAATAATTTTACTTTGCTTTCATATCTGATAGTTAAGGGGTTTATGATTTTGACAACTATTCATTCAAGTGGCTCAAAAGTAGCGAGAGGCTCAAGTCTTAAAGTGGGTTCAGTCGCCCAGCAAAGTAGTAGCGCCATTGAGCGCCTAAGTATCAAAGTGAAGTTGGCAACAAAAAATTCGCCATGTTGCGCCAACCCGAACCCACTTCTAGGATTTTACTGTAGCGAGTTATAGTCTCGCCAAATAAAAAACGCGCCAGGGGGGAAAGTTAAATTTCTAAGAAAATTAGTTTTTGAGAACTTTTGCTTAGGTTCGATTCCGCTAATGGTCCCGCTAAGCTCTTTGGGGCAACAAAAATTAGAGATATTGCTAAATAATTTCAAACTTAATGTAAAATGTTCAGTTATGTCAATAACTGTTCAGTTTATCTATAAGAACCATAAAAATCTGTTATTTGAATTTATGACATTTAAAACAGCTTGCCGACATTAAGCATAACCGTGAACTGAATTGAACTGGATGGCAGTATTAGCAATTCCTGTTTTTACTTTGAAAAAGTCCCCGAGCCAATGACATGAAGATAATATGCAGATGACACACATATATAGATAAGCACTCAAATGTTGTAATTGTAATTTACCTTCTTTCAAAGATGACCAGTTGAGAAAAATCATTCGACAGGACACATCAATTTTCGTCGTTCACAATCACTTCATATCCATCTTCGTCATTCACATCTTTGTAAAGGGCTGAAATACAATATGTACACATTAGTTTTTTAATTTCAACTCAAAATCTAAACATGAGGAAAAACTTATACATTTTTCCCAATAAAATCAACACCCTCTTTGGTTCTTACATATTATCCAGTTGACTATTCTGCTTAATCAGAAAACATTATCAAAGATGATTTCCTATTCTATAATTAAGCTGCTGAAGAGTCGACAGTATAATGTGGTTTGTACACTTTCTTAAATTCACTTATTCAATTGTTATAAAACCAACATGCAACGCATGTGTACAAATTATCAACCAAGCATCACACATCTTGTCCTATGGAAAACTTTTCATCGGCTAATTGTTTTTTTACAGTGCAAGCATATTTATTAAGCACAACTTATTTTAATTTTTAGATAAAAATAACCAAAAATTAGTTTTAAATGTTCTTAAAATCAGTGGGTCTTTAAAGATTTTGTGTTTGTTTAACCATATTATTCCTGTCCCATTAACTTAAGAATATCGAGAATGTTCTCAATAAGAAATGTAATGGCACATTAAGAATGAACAAAAAGTAATAAAAAAAGCCTTCTTAAGGAATTTTTAACAGATAATCAAAATTTTAATGTTTATAAAAGAACCACTCTTACTGTTTACATTCGTATCTAACTATCGTTGTTTACAATTTGCCCTACTCTACAAGTACCTTTCGTAGGTTTTCAACAAAAAATCAATTGACTCTTTTCAAATAATTTTAGTAATTTACAAAAAATAATAGTTTCCAAAAGGAATAAACTAATTTCAAGTTCGAAATTAACGATAAAGTAAAGCAGAAGTTGCAAATTCATTAGACTGTTTTAATCCTCTAGGGTTGTAATAATAGCGTATTTCTTAGCTACTTTCAACTATGAAATTAGATTTTGTTCAATAAAGGTTATTTCATATAGTTATATTAGTGAATTATATAGGATGAAAAATCTCTTACCTTATTGTTTAGTTTGAACTGTCCGCCGCCGCCATGTTAATCCGCTGGTGGAATTCGATTTCACCAAGGGATGAGGTGGTGGGTTGAAACTCGTTGGCCAACTCTATTGTGCGGAATCTTCCCACACTATTTTGTACACGGTGGTAGTCCTAAGGGGAAAGTAGAGTTGCCAGACCACGTGACTCGGGAAAAAACTCTATCCCACACGAACCCACATGGAGGGTAGTAGGGCCCCTGGTGACTGGATACAAAAGGTATCTGTAAACAACTTGCCTGTTCCTTTCAAGCTTGATACAGGCGCCCAAGTTAATGTGTTGCCTATAACATTACTGAAGAGAATGCAGGATCCTCCAACACCTAGACCAACTCCAGTGCATGTGTGCACGTACACCGGTGACTCCTTACCAGTTGTTGGCGAATGTATCTTAAAGTGTAACCTTTATGGGAAGTGTCACCTTCTAAAGTTCATGATTGTCAACATAGACGTACAGCCTGTTTTAGGAGCTACAGCCTGTACAGAGCTTGATCTCATACAGCGAGTCAAGAAACCCATTGACTCTGAGGTTAGTGTCAACAGTCTGTATACACACACTGACTTGCATAACCTCATAACAGAATTTGCTGATGTATTTGAGGGGAATGGACGCCTCCCTGGTAAATACAAAATTATCCTGCATGATGATGCCACACCTATCACTGCTGCTCCTAGAAAAATTCCTCTTGCTCTGGAGGATAGAGTTCGTGATGAATTAACTCGAATGGAAAGTAGTGGTGTCATCCAAAAAGTCACGAAACCAACTGATTGGGTTAATCCAGTTGTAATAGTCCCGAAGAAGGATGGTTCCATTCGCATCTGCCTTGATCCTCGCCATTTGAACAAGTATATAAAACGACAACACTATCAAATTCCATCGCAAGATCAGTTGTTATCCAAACTAGAAGGTTCAAAATTCTTCACACTTCTTGATGCCAAAAGTGCCTTTCATCAAATTCAGCTAGATGAACAGAGTGCGGACTTGTGTACCTTTATAACTCCTTTTGGTAGATATCGGTTTAATGTATTGCCATTTGGACTTAGCACTGCCCCAGAAGTGTTCCAGATGGCAATGGACAACATTTTTGAAGATTTTCCTGACATTCATCCTTATTTTGATGATGTAATTCTGCACAGTGTTTCCCTAAAAGATCATTACCATAAGCTTAAAACTGTGTTCCAGATAGCACGAGAGAAAGGTCTCAAACTTAACAAAAAGAAAATGCAAGTGGCGGTATCACAGCTTAAATACTTAGGCCACATTGTGTCACCTAAAGGACTGTCTCCTGATCCCGAAAAGATAGAATCCATATCGCAGTTTCCAACCCCAACTAACAAACAGGATCTCATGAGATTTCTGGGCATGGCAACTTACTTGATGAAGTTTGTGCCTCAGTTCTCTCAGGAAACTGCTGTGCTTAGAAATCTTCTAAAGAAAGAAGTTGAGTGGATTTGGGACACACAGTATGATGAAGTTTTTAAGAAGGTGAAAAAGCTACTCCAGTCAACATCAGTTTTGCAGTTCTACAGCAAAGATAAACCGATTGTACTCTCTGTGGATGCCAGCTCTTATGGGCTTGGAGGTGTTCTTCTCCAAAGTGGCAAACCAGTAGCTTTTACATCAGCCACACTCTCTGATGCTCAGAGAAGGTATTCACAGATAGAAAAAGAGCTGCTGGCAATTGTACATGCTTGTGAGCACTTCCATTACTATGTTTATGGACGACAAATCACCATTGAGACTGACCATAAGCCTCTACTTGGACTTGTTCACAAGGCCTTTGACGTCATAACACCTAGACTGCAACGCCTTCTTCTGAGACTCCAACGTTATGCCTTCACATTAGAGCATGTTCCTGGAAAGCACCTAGCAGTAGCGGACGCTTTGTCTAGAGCCCCTTTGCACTCGGAACCTGTGTCAACAACAGATCTTGACAACGTTCATTTAATGGTAGCCGTAGTAGTCCAAGCATCTCAGTCAAAGCTGGATGAGCTTCGCCAAGCTACTTTGGATGATCCTGAACTGCAATGTGTCAGCACCTATGTTCAAAATGGGTGGCCTCACATCAAACAGAATGTTCGAGATGAAGCAAAACTCTACTGGACTTTTCAGACTGAATTGCATATTGAAAATGGATTATTGTGTCGTGGACAGAGGCTGATAATCCCAAAGTCCTGTCGCAAAGAAATATTACAGAGACTGCATCAAGGTCATAGAGGCATTGTCACTTGCAAGAACCTGGCACGGCAATCCCTCTACTGGCCAGGAATTACAACTGAAATTGAAAATATGGTTTCAACATGTACCACGTGCCAGATGAACCAGAGGCACAACACCAAAGAACCGCTTCTGGATCGAGACCTCCCTGAAAGACCATGGCAGAAGCTTGCCATTGACTTCTTTCATCTAGCATCAACCACGTACATCTTAATCATCGACTATTTCTCCAAATATGTTGAGCTTCAGCACCTACATCTTACCACTGCTCCAGCCGTCATAAATGCATTAAAAACATGCTTTGCTAGATTTGGCATTCCGGAAGAAATAGTGGCTGATAATGGACCTCCTTTTGATTCCCGTGAATTTTCCAAATTCTGCAACAGCTGGGACATTGTTTTTAATCCATCCAGTCCTGGATTTCCTCGATCAAATGGACAGGTCGAGCGATGTGTCCAAACGATCAAGAAAGGCCTCATCAAAGCTACACAGGATAACAAGGATCCCCATTTACTCCTGATGGAGTATCGAAATGCCCCAATGGATGGTCTACCTTCACCAGCGGAGATATTAATGGGACGTCGAATCAGAACTCTGATTCCTACCCTTCCATCACAACTAACTCCCCATTATGACTGCAAGAAGGTAGAACAGCGTTTGCATCATCGTCAACAGCGACAACATCGAGCCGATGTGCATACTCGTCCACTTAAGCCTTTGGAGAGTGGGCAAGAGGTTATCTTCCTCCATCGTGGGAAGTGGTGCAGAGGAAGAGTCGACCAGGTGGGTCCTCAACCAAGGTCTTACATAATTGAAGCCACTAACGGTGTGCACTATAGGAGGAATCGGGCACATATAAGGGACTTTCTCAGTGGTACTGAGGAGAAGCAGCAGCAATCAACTACTGAAGACCTGTTCACTACCTCATCTATGAACTCTTCAGTTTCCCCTGCAAAATTGGACTGTTCCCCTGTGGCTGCAGACTGTTCTCCTGTGACTACAGTCTGTCCTTCTGTGACTACGGACTGTTCCCCTGTGACTGCGGACTGTACTGAATCTGCCAGCAAAGAGAAAACTACCCGTTCTGGTAGAGCCGTTAAACGGCCTCGTCGTTTTAGTGAGTGATAACTGGGGGTGACAGTTTTGTCATATGGGCTATGTGTAATTTTAATCTAGTGGTATTATTTGTCTATTTAATCTAGGGAATGATAGATTTGTCATGGGGTATGTGTAATTATAATTTACTTGGTATTTGTCTATATTTAATCTAGTGTCATTCAATTTGAAAAAAAGGGAGATGTTATGTATCTAATCTGTGATAAGTATTTACTACTATTAAGATCTGAGTGAGTGGCAACAGCTACTTTGTAAATATCTTTTATTTGTACTTGCGCATCTGGCAACTACGCTCTACGCTGCTCATCTTATAAATAAACATATATTCAATCTTCTTTAATCTTCGTTCTTATTCATTCAACTAAAACTTATCACATAGAAGGTCTTAAAATGTTGTTTGACATCCTAACAATATAAACACAACCAGTTATGGTTTGAAAAAGGAGCTAAAATTGTGTGGGAATCATTTATAACCATTATTACGTAAAATTTGATGAAACTTCGAAACTTTAAAGTGAATGTGGAACAGTGGCGGCTCGATGGTAAAATTATAAGGGGTGCTGCCCCGGCGGTACCTAGTTGGCAACGTATTTTAAGCGATAGCCGAAATAATAATTCTCAAAAACGTGAAAAGATGGGAACAATATAAAATTTCAATTTCACACTTAATAAGCATTCAAAAACTGTCACTTACCTATATATTAGCAGATTATTACGAATATGAAGAATCAAAGATGAAGTCTATTTCATTTAGTATCTCAAAAGCAAATGAAACTAAAATCAAAATTTCGAATTCAAATTGTTCATTATAAAAAGAAATAAAAACTTGGCTACAAAAAGTTAAACATAAATCTTCATTGACTTACCAAAACATCAGAAAAGATTTTGTTCTCTCTATGTTGAAAAGAAAAAAAGAAGCTATAAATAAAAAATTAAAACAGCGTTGGAGTGAGAAAGCCTAAAAAGCAGTGGCGGCTCGTCCATAGGGGCTGCGGGGCTGCAGCACCCCCAACCAAAATTTTCCGAAATTCCAATTTTTATTTGCTTTACAATATTTCAAAAATTATCCATTTCCCCCTTTTAATCTTTGTCCTTAATAATCCTTTTTCAATTAATAATTATCTGCTATGCCGTCTCGCCAACAGATTTCTTTTCGGGTTGATCAGCCCCCGCAGATATACCAATCGTGGTGTAAAACCCTAGCTCTATCATATCAAATCAAAATATCAAGAATTTAGCATGTAAATCTGTTAGGAGAAAAGGGGCTGCTTTTCAGCAGCCCTGACCAAAATATTGATAGCTTTTTCTCTTGAGAGAGCTGTGAAAAAAAACTGCGGGAAGAAGAAAAATACGATATCTACTACTAATAAATCACGGCTTTTTGGCTTTCTCACTCCAACACTGTTTAAATTTTTATTTATAGCTTCTTTTTTTCTTTTCAACAGAGTGAAAGAAATCTTTTCGTATGTTTCGGCAAAAAGATTTATGTTTACTTTTTTGTAGCCAAGTTTTTATTTCTTTTTATAATGAACAAATTGAATTTGAAATGTAGATATTAGTTCATCTTCGCTTGATAATCCATCTGCGTAATAATCAGCTAAATAAAGGTAAGAGACAGTTTTTTAATGCTTATTAAGTGTGAAATCGAAATTTTATATTGTTCCCATACCTTCTATTTGATTTTTTCCACGTTTTTAATAGAAATACTATTTGGCATTATATCACTTAAAATGCGTTGCCAACTTGGTACCGCCGGAGCAGCACCCCTTATAATTTTACCTTCGAGCCGCCACTGCTAAAAAGCCAATATGATTTATTAGTAGGAATCGTTTATTTTTCTTCTTCCCTCAGTTTTTTTCAAAGCTCTCTCAAGAGAAAAAACTATCATTCTTTTGGTTGGGGCTGCTGAAAAGCAGCCCCTTTTCTCCTAACAGATTTGCATGCTAAATTCTTGATATTTTGATTTGATATGATAGAGCTAGTGTTTTATACTACGATTGGTATATCTGCGGGGGCTGATCGACCCGGAAAGAAATCTGTTGGCGAGACGGCATAGCAGAGAATTATTAATTGAAAAAGGATTATAAAGGACAAATATTAAAGGGGGGAAATAGATAATTTTTTAAATATTTTAAAGCAAATAAAAATTGGATTTCGGGAAATTTTGGTTGGGGGTGCTGCAGCCCCGCAGCCCCTATGGACGAGCCGCCACTGATGTGGAACCTGAAGATATTAATTGATTGAACTCAAGTTTTGAATTTTTAAGTTTTATTGTAAATGGCACCTATTCCCACCTCAGGCGTTTTAAATTTCCAAAAAAAAGTTTTTCGCTCCACCCTAATGTGCAGTGAGCATAAAAGTTAATGTCAGCACAAAACACTCACCTAATGGTTCTTCAAAACTGCCATGCTTGGTCTTATTGCGTCCAAAGCCAATTTTTGTCAAATGATCTTCCATTCGCTTCTTGGCCTTGGATAGAGTCATGCTGACGTGACTCGATGACCGATGGGAGAATTTTGGAGTTCTACTAATCACACTGGAACCTCTGGACAGCTTCTCTGGCAGGGAGTAACCCTCCAATAGAGAAGGGAACTGGCTATCATCCTCTCCAAAACTGAAGTCATTGTGCCTCATTTTATCTCCTTTGAGCCAATTCACTGAGAAAAAAAACACATTGAATGATAAACACTTTCATCAAAAGTGTAGGATAAGAAACATTACATAAGGTGCACGTGTATATATGGATATACGAAAAAAACGTTCAATACAAAAAACGTTCAATAAAATAAAAACAAATTAATTACATGTGTAAAGCTATGAGTTTTTTTGTTTTTTGAACGGTTTTTGCATTGAACGGTTTTTTCGCGTCACCGTATATATAGGGGCAAAGGGCCCTGGCCCTCCCCCCGAAATTCAGACTTGGCGTACCAAAACAAGTTAAAACCCTGTTTTTTGGGGTAAAATTTCTAAAAATTTTCAGGGGTCCTCCCCCCTTGTAGTACTTGCAACTTTATTATTCAAAACTTTTTTTATACAGTAACGGACCCTTTATCTGGCAAGCTCGGGACCGACATCATCCCGGACTTCGGGTCCGTTACGGAAAAAACACCATTAAAGACACAGCTGCTTTAGTAAAACCAATACACCCACTGAAACGACATAGTCCATTCCAATCGTAACGGATCCAGCAAAAAAAACTTCCGGCAAAGCACGTGGGTCGTCGCGGCAAGAACCGATAGCGAGGCAGCAGCCGATTTTGGAACGGCTGTTTAAGAGCGGGGACGATACGATTCGGCTGCGTCAGCCCGCTCCGAATCGTCCCATTCCGCACCGAGACGATGTCGCCAAAGGCGCGTGCAACCATAGCGCATCGTAACAGCATTTACTCACTTAAAATTCTTCAAAATATAATAAGACAAATTCTAAATGCGAGCCTGATTTCCGGTCCTTCCGGATATCGGGTTCTCGGATAAAGGGTCCGTTACTGTACTAAGTTCAAAAATATCCAAATCTTACCTAAGAATGTACGCCTGAAAATAGGACAAAGTGTATCAAAACCAAGTTAAAACCCTGTTTTTAGGTCAAATTTATAAAAAATTTCTTGGGATGACCCCCAGACTTAGTACTTAGAACTCTATTATTAAAAAACTTTTTTATATTAAGTTCATCAAAATGCAAATCTCACTTAAACATTTATATCCAAAATTCTAACTAACCAAAACTAGTAAAAACCTATTTTTTAAAGTTGAATTAAAAAAAAATTTCTGGGGGATGACCCCCAGACACCCCTTTGGTAGTAAGAACTTAATTACTAAGAACTTTTTATATTAAGTTTATTGAGATGTAAATTCTACCTAGAAATGTATAAAAAGCTACATTGGACCTATTAAATATGTATGGGAGGGGCTGAAGGATAATTTTGGGCCCCAGCTGAAATAAATTTCTATATACGCAACTGATACGGTGTTTTTATACATGCATCAATAAAAATATGCTTTTGTATGAAAAAGATACTTTAATACAAATCTATTGCAATGATATTTAAACGATATCTCAAGAAGGGTGAAATTCTAATTTGCTTAGGTACCATCATAACAGGCATGAGGCTGCATAGCAAATAGAGTTACTGACTATTTGACTGATGGTTATCACCACTTGATGATAAATGTAATTTTTAATGCAGTCTGAATTTCTGTTTGGGGGGGCTTGGTGTTTATATATTGATGTAAATTTAATATTTTGGCCAAGCCATTTGAAAAAAAAATATCAAGCCTTCAAATTTGGCATCACAAACACGACTTCACGTAAACTCAAAGAACAAAAATAATTAAAACACTGAGAACTTGAATAACAGAATTGGTATGCAATGAAACGTCCTAATACCTATTTGGAAGCGATTTCCTTTGTGCTTAGGAGTTGGCTGAAGAGACAAAGTTTCGTCATCCGATACGCTCAATCTCGGAGTACTTGTCTTATCGCAACGCAAGAATGGCGGAGCAACTTGACCAGGTGCAGGACTTGGACAAGATGAGATGTCATCTTTATCATCCATTACACTCTAATGAAACAAATTCTCATTATGAAAAGACAGAGAAAGAGAATACAGAATTAAGTTGATACTGAATTTTGAACATAAATTTTAAAGGTGTTTTCAAAATTTATAATCAATCAAGCCAAGTAATACTATTTTAATAACTAGCAATACTATTTTAATACAAAAAAATTTAAATAATGTGTCGAAAGCATTTATTTCTGCACAGTGAATCACAATAATAATATATTTAGAATTGAATATTACTTTTATATTTTTATAACTAAAAGATAATTCAATCAACTGATATTGGTGCTAATTTTCTTCATTCCCATATTAATCTATATACTCCAATCCACCTATACCAACCACATGAGACTGCTACCTTTTACTCCCTTTATCCAACTCCTGTAGTTGACGCAGGCACCAGTTTATAACTTAATTAAAGTAGCAGTGTTTTGACTTGTTTATAGAAAAATTAATAAAATTTGTGTATTTATTTTTCATCTGGTAAAGCTAGTGTTTTTTCTTTGTGGGGGCCAAACATTAACAAAGAAATTCAGATGGAAGACTATCAGTTTTAAAAAGGTAAATACAACATACCTGTGCACTTGGAACTTTGCGTACACCTCTTTTCCTAAAAAAAGACTTCCTAGTACTTTTTTGCAAGGCTGTTTCATCCACAACACAGACTGTTGGAGAATATATTGGATCTCGATAATCTTCATGATCAACTGATTTTGTATGCCTAAATGAAAGAACATATTTTAGTTAAGAGTACAAATCAATATCAGCTTTAAAAGTAATAAATTTTTCATAATATTTTACTCTATTTTGCATCATTAAACTTACAACTGGCAGTACATTTAAATTTGCTAAGATATCTGTACAGACGATTTAAAATACCCCCAGTTTTACAACGGCTCTTCAATTCAAATTTTCACGCATTATAACGATTTTTTAGAAACTTTCAATCAAACTTTCATATATTCAGCACAGAGAGTCTAAGTTTTTTAAAACCATGCATTGTTTTCAGAAGATAAAAGAAAATTAGAATAGAAGTTTAAACCAAAAACAGATCTTTACCTGACTATTCTAGTGGTGGAAATAGTATTTTTATTCTTCTTATGAGGTCTGTCAGCAGAATCTAGAAGACCACTTAGTGCTACTCGCCGAAACACACCACCATGGTTATCTCGAACGTAAGTCATAAACTGTCGAATACTTCTATACAAAGACTGAAAATAAAGGGAAAAGTGCCTAAGAAAATATACACTAACTTCACTATCTAACCTATCATCAAACTAAATATTAACAAGTACCAAAAGATCTATCAAGAAACTTACTAGGTTTTCTTGACTCTTTAATTCCTTTCTAGCAAGAACCAAACGTGACACTACTGCTTTGAAGGAGCTACTGATCACCAAGTTTTCAGCATCCCGCACAGGAGATTTCCCGAATCCGGCACCAAAGTTATTCGCATAGGAATTTCTGTAATTGTTTTCTTGACTTCCAGAAGTACTGGCCCTTTTTTGAGCTGAAGAAAACACCATGAAGCTAAATAATTTCTTATAAAAAAATAAGTAATCTAAAAAATAATGCTATTACTCTTTTATTCAAAAATTAACTACTGGGGAAACATAGGGGAAATTGAACTTTCCGAGTGGGAAAGTTATAGTCCCATTGAGACAAAACATACCAAAATGAGGTAATGAGCAAAATTATTTTTGATAACAGCCTTTTGACTTAACCATTAAATTTTAAAAAATACACTGGAATACAATGAAAAGGTTTCTGAGATGAGAAATACACAATCCTGAATGAATTAGATGTACTGGACATGAGTATCCCACTGAAAAAAAGCCGATTGGCTCTAGTTTCAGAGATATTTAAGTATTTTGTTCTATAAAGGTGCTTTAATATAATGCAATACACTGTATGCTTTATATTATTTTGTATATTTATATAGTTAAATTTTTTTGTATTTTTAATTATATTTAAATGATATAACCTATCTAGTATACCTCCTGTAATGATATTAATATATTATATTCCATTATTATTATAATAAGGGATTTAATAACAAATACGAGGGCTGCCATGGCTTTGCATTAGGAGTAGAGTAGGATTCATTAACTGGTCTGGCCTGCTCAGAAAGCAAACCTTAAACCTATTGAACATCTTGGACAAGTTGAAATGTCAAATAAAAAATAGAAATTGCCAAAATCAATGATGAAATTTACTAGTTTTCTCTAGGCCAAATGGCTAAAAATTCCACATGAAAAATTACAATGATTGTTTCAGGGTATGCTGCGGAGAGTTACTTCTGTAACTTCCGGTCATGGAACTCCAACCAAATATTGAAAATAAAATTTAATCGATTTTTTTTCCAATGTTACTAGTGTCCAAATACTTATTGATTGTTATTGTAGCTTTCAAGAATTGCAAGAATACTTACTTAATGGCGATACAGGGGACCCAGATTCCATGCAGAAACCCACAAAACTGTGGAAGAAATCAATGACCTCTGGCAAAGGGCGGCGATTGACAATGTCTCGTAGAAACCCCCTGAACTGGGCCTTGTCCACTTCGTACAGCCTGTTTAGAGAGTGAAGTATTTGTGATCGTAATAGTTCTGCAACTGGCCTGCTACGATGCCCTTCTCCGCAACTGTGAGGACAGCCGAGATATTTGCAAATTCTAAAGAGAAAACATTTGTAAATGTTTTAAAACATAGGTAAGGTACCCAGTATTTGATGCTCAATTTCTAGAAACAGAGGTGCCAAGATAGTGTAACTTTTCTAACACATACCTCCACAAGCTGTCCATAAATAAATGATGCAGAGTAAGTTCTTCCTTTTTCTTATCAGGGACGCTTTTTGATTTTTCAGGTTGATTAATAATACTATTATCAGTTCCAGGAGTGGTTATCAAAGCTTCGTCTGACTTGTCGATTTGTT
Organism: Tetragnatha versicolor; assembly: GCA_024610705.1. Classification (NCBI taxonomy): domain Eukaryota; kingdom Metazoa; phylum Arthropoda; class Arachnida; order Araneae; family Tetragnathidae; genus Tetragnatha; species Tetragnatha versicolor. The sequence goes on from JANDEH010000020.1 coordinate 4,700,809, forward strand.
CTGGATCTTGTTCTGTGGGCTTCGATATTATTCCAAAGGACAGGAGAAGGTCTAATGTGTTCAAAGCGATCTCGCAAACTCGGATGGACAAAGAACTATCCCCCAGAGTAACAGAATGAACAGCCTAAGAGAAATAAAAAGCTAATGAGACACATTCTACATAAGAAAGAATCATGAAAACCAAAAACTAATGTGCAAAAAATTATCCTTAAAATAAAACAAATTACAGTATATTATTAAATTTAAATTTATATCATCCAGATATTAAATTATTATTAAACTTATATTAGAAATTTTCAGATTTCTTTGCACTAATACTTAAATTATTAGGATATGGTCAAGTATTTTAATTCATTGATTAATAATTAATGATTAATAATTGATTGATAATTAATAAATGGTTGAATTTTGAAAAGTTTTTATTACAATACGAAAAGAATATCTAACTCAATTTTTCCCCTCCAAAAAATGTATTAAAACAACCATTATCAAATCAATTAGGTTTTATCTTAGTTATTTTGTTTTTTTCTAAATAAAATTTTGAATAATACCATGAAAACTTACACAGCATTTAAGAAAATCTCTAGTAATTTGCAAAAATTAGTGATTCTTAAAAATTGTTCAGTTTCAATCAAAGATGGCTTTTTATTATAAAATTAAGTTAACAATCTTTAAATTATATCATGACTAACACCCGTATTGTACTCAAATTGAGTTAATCGCGTGGTAAGTGAAACCCTATGAGATTGTGTTTCAGAGTGTGTTGAAAATCGGTATTCTACTGCCTAGGATAACTAGGATAGGTGGTAACTGGCTTTCCAAAACTCAATCTTGGTCGCCATTTTGTCCGTCCTAACAGAAATAACTAATCTGACTATTATAAGGTAGTTTCAATAATTAAAATATATTTCATGGACATAAAAACTCTTCAAACAATACAAAAACCTGATTAAACTACCTACATTATTGGTTAAAAATGAAAATACTTCAATCAAGCTTGTGCTGCCATCTATAAATCAGAAAGTTAAATGAAATCACTTCAGGTTATTGTAACTCCAGCAGACTATTTTAAGTACATTAATATAACCTTTAATCTTGTAAAAACACTTTTTTACAATGAAAGAAAAATATTCCATCATAACAAATACCCAATGACGAATATTTTAATGAATAAAATATTAATCCACAATCGTAGTAATAAATTTAAGATGGCGGCGAACTGCCTGTTTGCAGTGCAGTTACCTACGCACAGAAAACATATAGTTCCTTCGCAAAATAAAGATGTTGTTTCATCTAGATCAGTGTTTCCCAACCTTTTTCAGTCCATGCCCCACCAAAGCCTTTCTAAATTTTCCATGCCCCCCCGGTCTCAGTGGCATATATAGATATATATTTTGAGAGGGAGCCAAAATTATTCCTTAGCCCAGGGGTCCCCAACCTTTTTGTACCTAAGAGGACATACCACAATATCGGTCGAATGGCGGGCACCATTTTTTTCCAAGATAAATTTATAGTTGGTGGACATAGTTAATAATACACACTACATGTAATGCACAAAAATTTAATTTTAAAAATTTATTTAACGTATGAATATAATTAGTATTAATATTCCTTTGTAAAAAAACTATTACTAAATGCTTATTAATTGCTAAATTATTAAACATTTTGCTTAGCATTTTATGGGACACTGGAAAACTGAAATATTTCATCGTTGGGCACAGGCAGCGGGCGCACCTAGACCGATCGATGGGCGCCATGGTGCCCGCGGGCATAGGGTTGGGGATCCCTGCCTTAGCCACTCCCTCCTATATGTATTTACTAAGTCTAATGAAGCTTTTCAGAACATTTTTAAGGTAGATTTGCATGTTATAGAACTAAATAAAGTTATTAGTAATTAAGTTCTAAGTACCAAGGGGGGTCTGGGGGTCCTTCCCCAGCAAATTTTTGGAAATTTGACTCTAAGAAGCAGGTTTTTAACTAGTTAGGTACCCCTAGTTTGGGAAATTTTGTTTATACATTTTTAGGTAAGGTTTGCATTTTGATGAACCTAATGTAAAAAAGTTTCAAATATAAGCGTTCTAAAAACAAAGAGATCTTGGGTCATCCCCCAGAAAAGGTTTGGAAATTAGACTCTAAAAACAGGGTTTCAACTTGGTTTTGATACATACTGGTCCAGATTTTAGACATATATTCTCAGATAGGATATAGGATCAGATTTTGATAAACTTCTTTCTAAAAAGTTTTTTTTTAATTTCCACCCTGGATTGGCCCCACCTGGGGGGCAATTTGGTTGAAAATTTTCAAATTGCCCCCCTAGAAAATGATATTGCCCCCCGGTGGTGCGTGCGCACCACGTTGGGAAACACTGATCTAGATGTTGAATATTAATTTCTAAGTAGGCTTACCATACGTCCGGGATTACCCCGGACAGTCCAGGGTTTTTAGAGCTGTCCGGGGAAATGTCCTGGGTCGCTAAATGTCCGGGGTTTCATACATTTACGATTTGCCAGACTTTTTTATGAAAAAATCATGACCAAACTATTTAAAATTGCTTTTTTTACGTTTTCTAACGTCTTTATTACTCAGAAAACTTACTTTCAGTGAATTTGTGATAAAATTAAGTCAATCAAACAATTTTTGAAAAAGTAGTGTTAAATGAAAAAATAAAATTTGATATTTTTGTGTAATGTTTATTAGTTTGAATAGTTTTTTCTTAGTTTTTAATCTTTGGTAATTTGATATGGCACTTATAAAGAAATTTCAAAAATATGTCCTGGGTTGGCCCCGAGCAAATATGGTAAGCCTATTTCTAAGAGCGCTTTTTGATGTACAAGAGCTATTGATCTGAAAATAATGTAATTATTTCATGAAAAGACATTGTAAACTTTGTCGGTACTCACGGTAATTCAACTTACCGGCCAAATTTACCGGATTACAATTAACCCCGAATAATCGTGGTTTTAGGAGTAGAATACGAAAAAGTCCCAAAAACAGGGTGAATCGCATGATAATGAGTTACGACGTTTGAGTAGAATACGGCCGTAAAAGTGTTGTACCAAAAAAAACACGGGAGAGTAGAGGAGTTGTGTACTTAATTTGAAGAGACTGATAAGATTTGCTTATTTTAGCTGACAAAGGAGAAAGGTGGTTAAAATAAAAGTAAAAAAAAACATTTGTAATATTTGAGCAGCCCCACACAAATGTAGAATGCTAGTCAACAAATGTAAGAATGATCCTACTGTATTTTTGAATGTCCATTCACTGACACAATCTGATGAATAAATTTAAAAAAATGGTTGGTACAAACCTTTAGTACTACCTCCAAACAGATTTCCCCCTCTTCAGTGATGTAATATGTAGAGCCAGTTGCTTCACAGCCACTATCAGAATCATAAATAATATTGGAATCGGTTTGACTCCGAGTTATTGTGTGCTGCTGATTGGTCGGATTGGGGGTGGTAGGAGGGGAGTTTTCGTCCCTTTGATCGTTGCCAGACTCCTAAAAAATAGAACAGTTGTAATGACAGTAGATAAAGCTGTTTTTTAAGAAGCTACACTTAAATATTTATATCCACCTTTAAAAATTCCATTAAAACAATTATTGCTTAATTCATTCTTTCATCAATTTTTTAGGTTTCTAAAGCAGATTTACACAAATATTATAAATTAGAGGTTTTTCTAAAGGAAAAATTACTTTAAAACAATTTTTAAACAGAAAATAAACAATTTTTAAACAGAATATTAAATTTTAAAACATTTACGTAAAAATGAAACAACCCATTCCTTTAAAGTTTTTATATATATATTATCCATACCAAGTATAACTGATATTTTGTGTCCTATAAAAGAATTTTTGCATTAAAATAAATTGGAATGAATTGGGACTTAGCGAAAACGACCTATAAATGGAAAAGTCGTATAAAGGGGAAAATATAAAATATGCCTAATTTTGGTCAGTCATTCCCCAGATAAAAAAAAGTATCTAGAGCTTGTTGATGTATGTACTAAATGGCTTATGAGAACCCCCATTCGACCCTTCCCAAAAGGTTTCTTTATACACTAGCTTTACCTGGTTCAAGAAGAACTGCACTGAAGCGACCGGAGAATGCTCCGTGACAGTGATGATGGGATTGGGGACGCTGAACGTGTGGTAGGCAGGGACCTTCTTCACCCCCAGGGATAGCGGCAGGGGGTGGGGGGCTTCGAACTTGTGCTCCCCGTAGTGGTGCAGGCTGGGCATGCTGCGTCCCCGGACCATCTCCGCCTTGACCATCTCCGCGGAGTCCCTGTCTTCATCCGAGTGGCCGAGCATCGCCAGTGCAGACTTGGGCCTCTGGAGCATGTCCAGGTGCTCGGACGAGAGACAGGACCCGCCGAAAGACATCGGACCGTGCTCCTCGGGCAGCGAGGAGTACTGGTGCTCCTGGCCGATCCTGTCCAGCAGCCTCCCGGAGAGCCGGAACTTCTCCTCGACAAACGTCTTAAAGTCGTACATCTTCATCTTCTTCGAGCGCTGCTTGTCCAGCGACGAATGGTGCAGCTCGTGCATGCTCGTGTGGTGGCTCGGCGTGGGGTAGGAGGCGTCCACCATGAAGATGTTCTCGATGGCAGATGCCGAGTATTCCGTCTTGGCCTGCTCTGGGGACTGGTAGAGAGATATCTCGATCTCCGGAATGGGCAGGGAGCAGCTCCGTTTCCGCATGGAGGCATAGCCGGATGATACTTCTTTTATGTCTTTCAACCTGAAATTTATTTCCAATTTAGAAAATATTCCAATCTGCTTAAGTTTGCCCAAATTTTCAAATTTTTTGAGATTTCCATCAATATAGCTGGGCAATTCCACGGGTAACTGACTGACATTTTTCAAGAAAAACGCTTAGTATTTTGTAATTTTCTTCCCAAAAATAAATGATAAAAAAATACTTTCCACCCAGTTTATTGCTTTCTTGTTAGCTTAATCTAATGGCACAATTAAATTTTCAAAATTTGTTTTTATTGATTTTTAAAAAATTTTAAACGACATGGTAACTGACTGACATAAATGTTTCACAAATGTCAGTCAGTTACCATGTCGTTTAAAATTTTTAAAAAATCAATAAAAATTTATTTTGAAAATTTAATTGTGCCATTAGATTAAGCTAACAAGAAATCAATAAACTGGGTGGAAAGTATTTTTTTATCATTTATTTTTGGGAAGAAAATTACAAAATACTAACCGTTTTTCTTGAAAAATGTCAGTCAGTTACCAGTGGAATTGCCCAGCTGCATCTTCTAAACTGTGGGTTTTTTATTGTTGGGGAAATTTTTAATCTTGGGCATCCATAAGAGCTTGGGGGCCATCCATAACCATAAGTGATGTCACTTTCGGAGGGAAGGGGTTCATTAAGCTGTGATACAATGGGGAGAGGGGGTGAATTGTGACATCAAACATTTATCCCAGATTCTTTTCAACTTCATTCAAAATGGTTATTTGGTAACAGAACGTGTCATGTGACAAAAAGGGGAGGGGTCAAAAATGTTGAAAACAAGATTGACATCATTTATGGAAGGATATTTTTAACAGGAGAGATAACTAAAAAGTATCTCAATTTAAACAAACTAAATCACCCAAAAGCTATTAGAAAAATTTGTGAACTAAAATTATAATTAGTTATTAGACAGTTTAACATGAATCAAAAACTTAGCAAAAACAGGCCCAAAAAGGTCAGCCCCAAAGAAACAAAAACTGAAATGCAGTCAATTAAAAAAATAATAATAAAAAAAACTAAGGTGGACTTATCCAATGTTATTTTGAACAGCGCATATATAAGAAAACAATTCATTTTACCTTCGAAACAAATAGTTTAAAGCCCAATAAATTCCTTCTTCTAACCACTGAGAAATGAACAAGCAACGTAAAACTGCAACATCTAAATATGTGGCCATAGCTACATCAGCTTTAGCCAATTTAAGTCCAACTGCTTTGTTGAAAATTTCAGCAACCTCGACAGACTTTTCTTCGGTTGGATCTTGAATCGAAATATTCCCACAAGTGCATTTAAATACATTTGTATCATCCTAGGAAAAGATGAACCAGTTAGTAAAAGGAAAATGTTCCTTTTGACAAAATGGGAGTCATTTGATTCTCATTTACCTTTACAGCACTAGAAGCACAGATTTCACAAAAAAGAGCATCTTTTTTTGCATCAAAATCTTTAGTAAGAGATTTATTACTACCACTCTCTTCTTTCTATAAAAAAATAATTAATGATTAATTTACACACAGAGAGATTAATACAATTTTGAAAGAGAGCGCCAGAATCACAAGTTTCCGACCACTATTAACTAGTTACTAAAAAAAAGAACTTTCTAAATGCAAGGTTTGACTGGACTTCGGTTTGGGTAAAGGTAATTTTTAATATGACGGGGAAAACTTACATTTTCAGAAGTTGTTGATACAGGGCTGGTTATTGTTGGTCCAGTTTCACTACTGTCAATTGAAGCCGTGCAGTGTTCTTTGTTAAGAGTCTTAGGCATTGAAGAAAGTGGCTCTAAAATAAATCCAACTTGGTTAATCAGAAGAAATTAATTTCAACTAATTCTAATTTAAATAATTAGTCTTATTCATTTAATGTCAATTGTAATAACTAAAAATTCTGTAAATTAAATGTAAAAAATTAGGCAGAAATAACGCAAGTAATTGCTAAAACAATCAGAATAAAGGAAATGGTGCGAATACGGGCACCACTCCCCCATACAAGGAAAATTAATATACAATGAATGAAATATACACTTGCAATACAGCTAAGTAATTTGGTATTGAATTTCAATACTAACAAAAAACTTGCTTTATGTTGTAAAAAATAAGAACAAATAAAGTGAAAACTTGTCCATATTGAATAAAGGACTTGTTTTATTTCAAATAAACTCACATAGATTACATTCACAGTAGATTAAGGAAGAAACCTTTGTTCGGCATCTTTCTTTTTCAAATTCTGTTTTTATTGAAGTTTACTGAATTACAGCACTACTTTAAAAATTTATTTGAAACAAGAGGTACAAAAAGTCGTAGTCTATAAATCAACCACTTACTTCCACCAACGAAAATATCGCCAAATTTTACAGCATTCTGTTTTTCTCTTTTGCCTTTTGCGAATGAGCGCTTTCGCAAGACATGAGTGGTGAAGCAAGGAACATTTGGATGTTTGTACTCCCACAGAGATTCCCACAGCTTCAAACCGTTTTCCAAGCGAAAGCTTGTAATAAAATCTGAGTGCTTCAGAAAATCTCCAAGGGGAGCGAATAGGTAGACAAAAACCTAAAAAATAAAAAGAACATGTAACTAACTGTATGTGCGTCTTAACAAGCACCTAATAAAAGAAAATCAGAAGAATGGAAGAATATACAAGGTATGGAATAAATATTTCACCAACAAAAATATATTTTAAAGGATCTAGATCAGGGTTTCCTAAAGTGGTCGGTACAGACCCCCTGGGGTGGACGAAGGTTTTAAGGGGGTCGGTAGGGAGTCGATGAAAGTTAAACAGTCATAAAAAAGAAATTTGCAGAAATGAGAAAAGCTTCTAATTACTGTGGATGATTCAAAGAATTTCCCTGGTCCTTTGAATTTACTTGAATTACTCCAAAAAAAAATCCTGGATCCCCGCTGGAGTGGAACCATCTGTAAAATTTTAGTTAGATTTTCATTCATAAGTAATTTTTCTCAAAAAATTTAGTCGGATTTTAAAAGGGGGTTGATGGCCTAGGTAAAATACTAGTTGAATACGCTTAATGTGATCACGGTTAATGTTATCAATCGGATAATGTTATCCGAATCGACAGGTCCCGATCATTCCTATTTAATTTAATGTAAAATACATCGCTTAATGTGATCAACTATGAATCATCAATTCGCTTAATATTATCAAAATTTGTCCATATCCCCTTTAAAACGACCGTTTTTGGGTTCGAGTTTCATTTTGAAGGTCAATTTTTACAAGTAAAACTCTTCTCCATGAGAACATCTGGTGCTTCTTTTTTCAGAAATTCAGTATGGGTAAGAAAAATAAAACATTCCGTATATTATATTGAAAGTAAACGGTTATGGGGGGGGTCCGAATCCATACTTGTGATTGGTTAAAGAAACACCAAGATCCACGCTTTGCAGATGTTTCTGATAAGAGATTTTGATTTTCCCTTGTTTAATGAAATTCAGATTATGTAATAAATAAGTGGTTTATTGGAGTGGAAGGATATAATGGAGCAAAAAAAGAGATACCTTTCTATAAAATACACAGTAAGCAAATATTTTAATTTTATTAACTGAACTACTCTTATATTTTCCCCTTAAAATTTTTCCTAGTTTAAAAATAGAGTTCTAAATACATTTATTACGATTACATGGTTTTGATTTTAAAGCAAACAATCTAGTAACACTGTTTGCTGCTTTTTGATATGAGATCGCTTATTGTTATCGATCGGATAATGTTATCAGTTTAGTCTCTGACAATTGCGATCACATTAAGCGGACTCACCTGTACCAAGGGGTCGATGCATGAAAAAGTTTGGGAAACCCTGATCTAGATACATATTACGCTAACATAATTTTACTTGGAAATAAAAAGTACAAACAAAATTTTAAAACTATTTGTTATTAAATAACTAGGTTTAAATTTTTTAAAACTAATTTTTTTTTTAATTTAGAAGATTCATATACATATTTTTATGAAAATCTTGTGACATCTTTTATTTTTGGCACATTGTGAAGAAGGGTTCTTACGTATTATCCCGTCGATCGTACCGCTGAATCCGAAAACGGTAAACAACCCATTGACTTTTCTATGGCTGTGCCACTGAATTTGACAGTCACAGAACGGTCGACAGGATAATACGTAGGTACCGGAAGAATTTTATTGCAACCAGATTTGCATAACTGCACTCCTCACTGTCACTTTAGTGTTTTTGTTATTTTCCACCTTTTAAGAAAAGGGCTGAGATTTTATTTGTACTCTCTAAATGACAATAAGAGATGTACTACTCTCAAGTTGATGAACTTTGTTAAGTCAAAAACCTGTTTCTTGAAAAAAAATTATTTTTTCCTTAGACATGTGATATTCCTCTAATATTAATTACCATTTTTATGTTGATGGTAATAGTTGAATACCTTTTGCTAAAACCCTTGTTTTAACAAAATTTTTCAGATCTAAAACTGGTTTTTGGTTCAGATCTAAAAAGGTGAATAGGTAATCAAAAGTTAAACTTTGATAATTGTTTATATTACAGTGGAACATGTTAAAAATAATATGAACCATAGACCACGTCAAAATTTTTGTTAACATTTATTCACTTATAAAAGTGAAAAAAACACTCTATTTTACCCTAAGTTACCCTTTTTTACAGTAGCAGATAGGTACCCAAATATAAAATTAGGTTAACCAACAATTATAAAAATAGAACCTAACCTGAATGGATGATATTGGGAACAAATAATAGTTAGGGGAATGATGCACTCCTCGTTCAGCTTCGGAATCGGCACACTCTTCCATTGCATCTAGAATTATCCACTGCAGCGTATAGAGCAGTTTCGTTTCAGGGGTTCCTAATTTGTCCAGACACCTGTCTTTTCGGCGATACAGTAAAGCTGCACAACAGTGCATCACATGAGGGAAGGCTGCTTGAATTAGGCGCCACCTGAGGAGAAAAAAAGTTCTAGAAGCTTATAATAGCTAGTTCTAGTAAAAAAAGTATTTTGTTTACGGAAAAGACCATCAGCAAATTAAGTTAGTGAACAAAAACAGAACTTTCATTACTGTTAAGTCACACTTTCATAACTGAAATATAAATACAAATTTAGTACAGCACGACCCCAGTGACAGAATAACCCCAACTGGGACCACAATATACAGTCATTTTAGTGAAAGGGTGTTATAATATATAATATTATCTCTATTATAAAATAACTGGTACTTTAATAACCAGTTGCTGCAATGCAGAGGTTACTGTAAAGAGGTTCTACTATTCTTTTTTTTCCATATAGGCATCATCAGGCCTGTATTTAGGGTTTTTGCCGCCCTATGCGTATTGTTTACTGCCGCCCCCCCCTCGATTTTATTTCCTGTTTCAAGAAAATACCCCACTTGTTTCTTGTAAAAGTCTACTGCTTAAAGGTGGAGTCTTTATCTTTTGACACAAAATATCAAATTGTTGAGGATTCTTTGAAAAGTGTCACTCAAGATTCCCTTGTGGAACTGCAGGGGTATGGGGGTCCTCCCCCAGAAAATTTTAAAAAATTTAACTTGTAAAAGTAGGGTTTTAACTCATTTTGAGAACATTTTTGGGTCCAAGAGGGGGCACGCCAAGAGTGCCCCCCTTGGATCAGCGCATGGGTGAAATTAGCATTTAATCCTATTTAACATTAATTAGGCTTTCAATTTTCTACAGATGACAAATCGAGGAGTTAAAACATCAACATCTTTAGAAGTAAATTGCAAAACAATTTTTTAATTAAGAAATTATTTGTATTTTTTCTCTCACCGACCTTCTTCCTTTACGCCGATCCACTCAAGAAATCCCATCCATTTAAACGCACAAAAAACACAAGCTCCAATCCCTAAGATACAGGGTAACAAACTGACAATATTGGGACAGAACGAAGATGACCATGCCATCTGATCTGGAGTCTTCTACATTCCGGGAAACTAAAGTCATAAATATTTCCCGTCAAGGAGTTGGATTACCTTATCGGGGGTGTTGGAAAAAAGAGTCGGATAATTGGCCCACCCCTTCACATGTGGGGTCTTGAAAACAGGCTATGCTTGGTATTTGTTTTTGTATCGTTCGGATATTTTGGGGGATGTGACCAGATGCTGGGAATGACTCAACCCTATAATCCTCCCGTAGTGAAAACTGTGTGGTACAATTTTTTTTCAAAACTGTATATAGTAAGTAACATTATGAATTTGTGTAATCTGCCGCCCCCCAAAATTTTGCCGCCCTGTGCTATAGCACATGTTGCACATGCCTAAATACGGCCCTGGGCATCATAATTTTTCTACTTAATTTTTAATTAATTATAAAAGAAAAATATTATGATGGATAAAATTATCATAATAAATACCAAAATATAAGGGAAAACCTTAGAAAGTTCAAGAAATCTTAATAGTTTGGAGAGGAAACAATAATTTTTATTTATACAAAAGACCAAAAGAATTATCAAATGTGTACAGGAAAAAAGTTATAAATTATTGCATGGAATATAAAAATACATCACACTTAAAACAACTAAAAATATTTCACAGAGCTTAATAAATACTAAAACAATGATGGAATAAATATGTTTTATTACATACCTGGTAATACTTTTTATGGCTTGAGTAAGACTAGGAGAAAGACCAAACTGGATATTTTGAACAAGGACCTTTTCAAATGACTGAAATTACACATGAAAATACAATAAGTTAAACATATAATTGCCATTTTCTCCCTGATTGAGATCCTTCAGAAATAACAAGTAATAAAAGAGAAAACTTACTTTGCAAGCTTCCCGTTGTTCCTGGAGGAGAAAAAATTGATTTAATCTTTTTTTTAATTTAAGCTTTAAACTTATAAAGATTTTGAAAAAAAAAACATTAAAAATTAAAAGGAAGTTAGGTATTTATATATTATCCCATCCACTGTTCAATGGAACAGTCAATGGACTTTGATAACGTTTTCGAATTCAACAGCACGTGCACGGTTGACAGGATATTACGTAAGAACCATCATCATATTTTAAATTTGCAGTCTAAAATTTGAAATTAAGCCCTTATGTCCCAGATCATTGATAAGTTGTAGCAGATTGGAAATAAAAAAAAAAACTATTCTAAAATGTAGGTAGGGGAGACTGGGGATGGATGGGACACTGGGTAGGATGGGACACCTTCAATAAATCTTAAAATTATAAATAAAATTATTTTTTGAGTGTTCCAACAGGTAAAGCCACCGTGGCTTCATACTTGTTGCTATTTACTATTTTAGTTGCAAGCTCCTACAAGTTTCTGAATGAAAAAGATTGTTTCACTATAGCAAAAGTAACTAAGTAGTACACTTTTCAAAGTGAATTTTCAATCTGATTCTTGGTTGCTTTCTTAAGGGTTTAGGTTCTTACTTATTATACCCTCGACCGTACCGCTTAATCAAAAACGTCATCAACACCCATTGAGTTTTCTATTGATGTGCCGCTGAATTAAATGGCCCCTGAATGGTCGACGGGATAACACGTAAGTACCAGGGTTTATATTGTTTTCTAAACAGAATAATGTATTCTTTATGAATATATAGTTGAGTTAAGCCTAAAAGCTACAGTTCTTTTGAAAGAACCTATTTTTTAAAACTGTTGCTACTGGGGTGGGATGGGACACCATGACTTGGGGTGGGATGGGACATGCCCAATTCCTCTCAATACCTAAATACAAGCTATTGCATACAATTCTTTAGATACCATTGTTTTGAAACTGATTAGTATTGCAGTTGAAAACATATTTTTTTAGATTAAAGAAGAATTTTAACTATTTTGTATTTTTCACTTTTAAGTTAGATTTTTCAAAGTAAATATAGGGTAAAATAGCTGATGTTTTTGTAATAAATCTTTAAAATGTGTAAAATACTTCTATCTTTGTGGTTTTTAATATATATATTTAAAAAAGAAATCATAAATTTTAATTTAAAAAGATATGTCCCATCCCACCCCGGGATGGGACACTTTTAGAGGTTACTTTAATTTGTTAATAAATCCTAAGTTTTGTTTGCTATCACTTTGGTTATATTTTTTAAACATGTTAAAATGTTCCAAGATGTTAGTTTGAAAGTTTCAAATTTATAAAAGGAAAACTAAAATTTTTAAAAATATTCTAGGAAAAAGTGTCCCATCCCTTCCCCGTCTCCCCTACAATAGAATATTGCAACACAGCAGGGGTTCATCCAGGTTTTTTTTCAGGATCCATAGGAATTTTATGAAAGAAATTTAGATCGGATTTCTGCAAATGAATTGAAATTTTGATTGAATCCGTTCCAAACACAGTGGATTTGGAGCTTTAAAAAAATTGATTATGGGAAAACATGCTGTTTTTTTTGCCATAAAAAAATTTTGGAGTGTTTTGGAGTTAGAGTTGCTGAATAAAGGGTTAATTACTATATTAAAAATTAATCCTAATTTGCTTATTACAATACAAATAGCATTTAAAAACTTTAACTTTAGAACCATAATTATTAACTGAAATAGCTTAAAATTTGCTAGAATATTACATTAAAATATTTGTAGTAATTTTGATGGCAACACAGTTTGGTGATTTTTACTGTCTTTCACGACACACGTAATTCAGCACTTCTTGGTGGAACAGTTAATAGAATTGAACATAGAAAACTTAGTGGGTTCAGAAGAAGTACTCATTAGAAAAGTTTAAAGTTTTTCATGTGTGGCAAGTACGAGCCACGGGGGTACATACAATAAAATAACTTACCATGCAGGATGCTTCATGCAACTTCCCAAACTTGGGACGAATAAATGGACTAAAAGAAATTCAAGACGAATTTAAGATTAGTTATTAATGGTACGATATATGCATAATTGTTGAAAAAGATTTGGCTAATTTTATAAAAATTTACCTAGTTTGTCTCCAAAGAAAATTTTGAATGGGAAGAGGTATTGACAAGTTCTCGGAATCATCCTCATACTTTCTTTTGGTCATTTTATAAAAATAAACATTTCTGCCACCTCACAACCAAGAAAGACATCGCCTCTATCACCTGAAAGAATATCATACTACTAAGCAACATTGCTTATCTTATAAGAGTGATGGCACAAATTCACTAAGGGGGCATCCATAAATTACGTGAGGTCAAAAAGGGGGGGGGGGGGGGTTTGGAAAAATCTCACCAAACCTCACCAAGGGGGGAGGGGGGTTTATTAAAATCTCACGTCAACTTTTTAAGTTAGAAATTATACGATTCTCTTTTATTTATGTATGAGAAAGGATAAGATACTGCAAATTATTTTTAAAAAGTTATAGGTAAATCTCACGTGGGGGGGAGGGGGGGTTCAGCAAAATCTCACTAAATCTCACCAAGGGGGGAGGGGGGTCCAGATTTTGGAAAAAACGCCTCACGTAATTTATGGATGACCCCTAATTAGACAATTCACATTAATTCCATTTCACCAGTGGCGGGGCTAGGCGTCGGCGGTGTCGGCGATCGCCGACGGCCTCGCGCGGAGCCTCGTAAGAATTTTTTTTGTCAAGTTGGTTTGTCTCCGAGTTAAAAATTTCCACCTTTTCCCCCAAGAATCAGCAAAATCAGAGCAAACAAAACCTAACAAATTCCGAGACTTGTAGTGGGGGGGACTTAGCAGTTGACCATCACTGCTGCCCCTTCCACTCCTTGGACATCTGGTCCTTGTTTCCTGAAAATGGGAGATACGGATTTTTTGGAATCAGAGTTTCACGTTTCAGAGAGAGAATCGTACGATAGTAAAGTTTTAATGTTAATAAGTTAAAGTTTTTATGTACCCTGTGTGTTCGGTGTTCCCAAGTTATCAATTAGAGTTTCTGTAGTTTTGGTGATAAGAATTGTTTTTGTCTTTTTAAATTAGTTAATTTTAGTAAATTGAATCATTAATAGTAGCAACTCACCATGAATAAAAGGACTAAAAAACGACACTAAAATTTTTCACCTAAAAAAATATTGTTGTCAGATAAGAGCAATAATATTACAGGAATAAACAATACAAACAAACAGGAATAAACAAAAGGAGTTATTGGAATCTGTTTTTAAAAAATTCTACTTGCTGTCAGGGTGTATTTCAGTTGAACTTTTGAAATTTATTTTATGGTAATATTATTATTCTATGTATTTTATTTCAACCTTAAACCCTGTCAATGATTAAAATATGAATGAAAATTTCATCATAAAATGCTAACTGAACAAGTTTTACAAGAAAAATAACTGTATACAATGGAAAAAAGATAGCCTGTTTTTATACTGAAATCCATATATTTTTCAGCATTTTATTTAGTTTGTGAACAAATGTAGAAATATATTTTTTAACAATATTCCTATACCTTTCCACGCACACGTGCCTAATTGTTTTAAGAATACAGTTTCAAAATTCGTCTTAAAATACATAAAACCCCTACTTTTAAGGTTGAAAATTCAAAATTTTTTTTGGGGAAGAGCCCCCAACCCCCTTTGAAATATATTATTACAGTCGTTCCTTGAAAATTTTGGAACTTACAAGGGGTGGTCCTCTTCGGGTTGCTTTAACCCCCAATAGGAATAAGCACTAACAGTGAGAAAGAGAGGGGAAGTGGGAACTCTGGGGTGTAAAAAAAGGGAAAAGCGACTCCAAAACGATTTAAAATCCTGTTTTTAGGGTCAAATTTCCATATATTTTCTGGGGGAGGACCTATATTACTAACCTATAGGTTCTATATTACCTATTGGACCTATATTACTAACCTATATTGGACCTATATTACTAACAACTTTTTCAAAAACATCGTCAAAATGCACAAATTCAACCAAAATGGAAATTAAATTCCTGAAAATGTGTTTCGGAAATCCGGATTAACTGCACCAAAACTAGTTGAAAATCTTCTATTTAGTCTTAAATTTCCCAAAATTTTCTGGGGGAGGACCCCCCCATTAGAAGACAATGTTTGTATTCAAAGTTCTTAGCCCCCCCTCCTTAAAAACCAAATCCTGGATCCTTAGCTGTTTACCTACATTGGTCACCAACAAAATCGAACTATACTATAGTTTCAAGAACATTTTTTGCCACCCCCCACAAATTAAAAGTATAATCAAATTACGGCCCTGAGCTGAGAGAGATAAAAAGGGCCTCGCAAATATGCTCGCCGACGCCTTCTCATGGTCTAGCCCCGCCACTGCATTTCACAATCAGAACAAAGCTATCAACAAATGCTGTTAAAAAGAGAGAGAGAAGATTTTGAAGTCTTATTTCACGGATTTCATAACAGTATTCAGTTCCAGATATAGAAAATACTATAGCCCTGTTTTCTATCCTAAGAGAAAGATAAACACTAACCTGGAAATTAAAACCACTATAACGCGCTAAATTAGGCTTCCATTTAGTAGCCATTCTTGAAAAATGCAGCAAGAACATTTAAATATTTTATGTATTTGATCTAGAATAACAATAGGACGGACCCGATAAAAATAAGTAGTAAATTAAGTTTTGATTTGACACTAGTTGACAGACATATGTAAACAAAAGATGATGCCATCTGAAATTCTCAAATCTCAACAAGAGTCTTTGAATAACGTACTCCAAAAATCTATTTGCAGGTCTATGCGTTTAGCAGGTGGCACTGTATATTTGGACGGCTTTTTTTCAACTAAACTCTACTCTAACTTCCACGGCTAGGCGTACCATTGGTTCCATCACTAAGCGCCGAGACTGCTACGTCATCACGAGACCTACAGCGCATGCGCCACTGGCCGTTTTGGCCGTCCAAATATACACTTCGTTAGCCAGGTCCTCTAGTGGTCGGTAGGTAGCTAAGGCCTGTAGCCTGACGTCACCAACATGGCGCAGTTTATCATGGAGGTTTTATAAGATTAATTAGATTTTTAGATAGGCTTTTGAAGTTTTTAACAATAACTTTTCAGATCCACACATTGGTTTAACATGCAAATATTTAGACCTTAGACTTAAAAAATCCCAAAGTCAACCATTTGTCATGTCAACTTTTTAACACTTCAGACCGATTAGCCACATTTGAGGGTTAGATATCTCTAGTACTCTAGTGGAACCCGAGATAAAAATGTTAAACTTTGTCACCTTAAAGAACATTAAGATAGTTTTATGCTCAAAAAGTTTCAAGACGGAGAATCGACTAAAAGCGGACAAAATACCGAGGTCAAAATGTAACCAAATGCTACAAAACTTTGAAGTTAGGCTAAGCGCGCACTAGAGACTTCTGTCACGGCACGGTAGGTCACTCGAGAGCAATGCATTTCTATGGTAGATTTTTGGCAATCGGCCAAGAGTCTCGTCGCCTAATGCGCGCGCTCTAGCTTCTTGCAATAGCCAGGGTGATAATTTTGACTCTGTCGACGTGGTGACAAAAGTCTCTAGTGCGCGCTTAGCCTTAATGTTCTGCACACCTCGGATCAATTAAACTTAAGTTTATCATTTAAGTAATAATAATAATTAAGATAATGCTGTGTTTTTTTAAATTTAGCAATAAAAATAACGAAATTTTAAATATTTATTCATTTTTAATAACTAAATTCAGGGGCGTCATTTCAGTTTTTCGTTGGGGGGGGCAAGGATTTTTTTTAAATGGGTCTGGACCTTGCTGTAACTAGTTTTTTTGGCGGGGGTTGCCTCAACTTCATTTTCAAGGTAATATCATGTCAAAATTTGACAACGTGAACTCCAAGGAAAAATGGGGGGTCTGGGGGTTCACCCCCAAGAAAATTTTGAAAATTTGTCTCTTAAAGTAGTGTTTTAGCTCGTTTTGAGACCCTTTGGGCTGCATCCAAAGAGAGCAGTTTCTTGTAAACCACATAATTTTCTAGGGAAAAGAGTTGTAAATAAATGTCAAAGTTTTAAGGGGGCTAGGGGTCCTCCTCCAGGAATTTTAATTCCCCTTTAAACTAGTGTTTTATATCTTTTTCACAAATGGGGAAAACACTAAATAAGAGACGTTGAAGTTTTAGAGGGGGGCTGGGGGTCCTCCCCCAGAAATTTTTTGAATTTGAACCCTCAAAAGTAATGTTTTAACTCCTTTTGAGACATTTTGAGTTGCACCCAAAGCTCCTTGTGAAAGTTACAGAATTTTCAAGGAACTTGCAGCTATTTTTCCTATTACAGTAGAAACCTTGGGGGGGGCGGTTGCCCCCCCCTGCCCCCCCTAAATGACGCCCCTGACTAAATTAAAGATACATGTATTTAGTAGTTTTGCTTCAAGTATTTCTTTCAACAAAATTTACTGCAAATAGTAACTAAAAATACAGAAAATAATTACAATCAAATACAATTTTATAGGATAAAACTTAAGTTTAAGTGATAAACGGAGATATTCAGCACATTAACTCCAAGAAACTCCACATCCTTCCAAGGAAAAAGTCCTCTTGAAAACGCACGCATAATAATGAATAAGCTCATGTATGTACTTCGAAGTTTTGGTGGATTTGTCGACATTTTGTCGTGGTCACAACTCTGTAATTAAATATCCATCTTGCAACTTCTTGAGCATAATACTACCTTATATAATAATAATTAGGGTTGTAACTTGTAATATGGCTTATACTACCTAAAGATGACAAAATTTCAGGTTTTTATCTCGTGCCCTTCCAGATATCGAGCCCTCAAAAGTGCAATTTTTGACAAATTGCCAATTTTAGGATTTTTTAATAAAAGAAAAACTTAGTCTCAGGTCTACAACTTTTTGTCTACATATGAGTTAAAGTATATATTCTGACTATTTGTAAAAGCAAATTATATCGTGGGGTGGGGGTGATAAGTTTCCTTCTGAGAAAAAAGTCCTCTTGAAAACGGATCAATTTTGAAAAATATTCCTTAACTTTGAACTAAATTTGTTTCAATAAATATATTTTTTAGGAAAACATTTTTGCATCAGTCTTATGGATCAGATTCTTCCGAACAATTTTGCTTTAAACCCCGTTTGATAGGGAGACTTTAAAGAGGAGGTAATCGCAATTTTGTAAACCTTCGAATTGGCGAAAACTGTTGAAAATAACGAACTTTGGATAGCTTCCGTGTCCAAACAACGAAATAGGTTAAATTAAAACTATTGGTTGTTTTGGTCGTCTTTTAGGTTAGGGTTTATGTGCAAAATATTTCAGAACTTTTTAAAAATGTTCGAGCAACCAATTTTACTTTTTTTGGACCACTTGAAATGGATTGACCCAGGACCAAATGTAGTGCGAGGGCTTTACAAAAGGCGGTTTTCCCAAGGCCCATTTTAAGAATAAAAAAATAATAATGAAAAAATTTATTGCATGAGGTACAGCAGTATCCGCCGTATACTACTGCAAGTTCACAGGACGTACTAGGCGATTACCAAACTCGAATCGTGATTGGTCAATTTCAGGGCGTAACTTATCACTATTATCCCAACGTCATACCATTCAGCCAATCATAGACCAAGCTGAGAAATCGCCTAGTGCGTCCTGTGAACTCGCTATACTACTTCCATCATAAATTTGAAAAAAATGACCTTTTATTAAACCGTGGGGCGAGTTATAAAACGGGCAATATTAATTTTTTATACAAAGAATGGAGTTTCCTTGGGGTTGGCAACCTGCGGCTCGCGAGCCGCATGCGACTCTTTTGATGTAAAGTTGCGGCTCTATACAGTTCCATACGAAAAAAATAATAATTTATTATCAAAACCCTTAAAAAATCAGAAAATATATTTTTAGTACCTAAACAAATCAACAGTGGCGGCTCGTAGCTGAAATTATAGGGGGTGCTGCACCAAGTTGACAACGTGTATCTTAAGCGATATAATGCTAAATAAACCTAAAAAACGTGGATAAAAACAAAAAACTTTACTCGGATTTTCTCATGATAAGACAGCAAGGAAAATTTAAGGGGAGTTAGTACCTTTTCACCTTCAAAAAATCGATTTTTCAATTTTTATTTTAAAAAATTATTTGAACTATTATGAACATTTTAAAACAAACTCCATCCAAATCGGTCCATAATTAAGCTCTCAGTGACAAAAAAAGGTAATTCTAAACAGTGACGTGCTTCCTCTTTCTCGCGCTTTAACCTTCGTTTTCTCATTTTCATATTTTTGGACTTTCCCACAAGATTAAAAAAAACTAATGAACCAATTGTTTTAAAACTTGGTATGGTTGTTCTTTATGCTGATCTTAACTCTATGAACTAAGGATTTGTGTATTGGAGCTATGTTTTTTCATTTATGGGTCATTAAAGAGTAAAATATTTTGAAATTTCTTATTTTTTTAAATCTGATTTTTTTAAAAATACTAAAACTTATAATATTATATATTCCTTAGTTCACAGAGAAGAGACATTAATATAGATTAGTTTGGTGCAAAAATTTAGGTTTTATACTGCTTCTCTCAAAATTTATTTTGCGGGAAAGTCAAGTACATGCATTTCAAATAGTAGGAAATGTTGGCAAATTATGCTTACTTTTCAAAAATTTGGTGGGTTATTTTAAAAATATGATTGCATGTTTTAAAAATTTGTACAATTATCTACTCACTGCTCTAATAGTATGCAAAAATATACAAAACTTAATTATTTATGACAAATCGAAAAAGGTATGTTTTTTCAAGCATCGCGAGGTCTGAAAGGTACTAACTCCCCTAAGCTGTTGAAGTTCACTTATTACAGCCACAGAACTCAATTCTTGGGGATGCAATCCTACACTATTTCTATTAAACAAAAATGTTGA
The DNA here is from genome assembly GCA_024610705.1 of Tetragnatha versicolor. Taxonomy (NCBI): domain Eukaryota; kingdom Metazoa; phylum Arthropoda; class Arachnida; order Araneae; family Tetragnathidae; genus Tetragnatha; species Tetragnatha versicolor. Next base: position 4,721,241 of record JANDEH010000020.1, read on the forward strand.
AAAAAATCAAATAAAACTCATGGGAACAATATTATAAGAACATTATTGAATATTGTAAGAGCACCCTTATTTAGTCAATTGTTTTTAAATTTTGAAATAACTCTTAATTGGGTAATAATTCAGACTACCTATAAAAAAACTTCTAAAAGATTACCCCCAAAATTGAAAAAAATCTAGGTTTTTCTTCACATTTCATGAAACTTTGTCAGAAAAGAGGGAATAAAAAAGCGGGTCGTCTGGTCACCATACACTTAATTAACAATCAAAAATATGTCACTTACCTATTAACTCATTAATCCCATCTTACAAAGATGTTCCTAGCGCGCTGAGAATGATATTAAAAACTACAGTGAGCAAATTCAATTTATTTTGTATAAAAAACCCCTGGCTACTAAAAAGTAAAAAAAAATCCTTGTTGAATAGCCGAATCAGTTGAACAGAATTGTTTCTTACGTTGAAAAGAAAATAATAAATAAAAAATGAAGAGAGTGTGAAACCAATGTGATTTTTTATTATTTGAAATGTTTTAAATCGGATATTTTTTTTCTTAACAATGCTCGCGAAAGAAAAAACGATAATTCTTTTGCTCGGTGCCGAGAGCTGCTGAGAAGCAGCCCCTTTTTTCCTAACTCCGGCTCCACACATGCGCGCGAATGCGAGTGCCGAATATTCGCCGAATATTTTAATTGGATTTATTTTGTTTTTATAGAACAGCGGGTACTGCTTACATATTCGCAGTTCTTCACGAACATACGTTCGCGAAATGGAGGTGTTGTAAGGATGCTTTTTACAATTAACCAATGACCATTATTTAAAGATTTCAAAAAATGAAGACAATCCTAATAAGCAAAGACAGGGGTCTCTAAACTACAGCCCGCGGCTCATCCGGCTAGCGGATATCTTTGTATCACGAAAAATATTACTAATATTGTGTACTCAATATATTTAAGATCCTCCTCCCTAAAATTCGGACTAGGGGTACCAAAATGAGTTATAAACCTGTTTTCAGGGTCAAATGTCGAAGAATGTTCTGGGGATGGGGCCCCGACCTCCTCCTTTTAGAAATTTTAACTCACTACCCACAATCCTTTCAAAGTTCAGAAAAATGAGAATCCTACCTAAAAATGTATTGAAAAGGTACATTAAACCTATTAATGTATGCATAAGGGGGGCTTAGGGGTAATTTTAAGTCTCCTCTCCGGTGAAAAATCTAGCTTGTAGTATGATAATGACTCAATTTTCTTAGAGGATATTTGGGAGACTGCACTAAGAGACAAGATGTTAAAAATACAAATAACTGATTACTTTAAAACTTTTTTATTTTTAAAAATTCAATAGATACACGTGTGCTTGCTTATTTAAAGTTAAAAATTTCTTAAATGCGTGGGTTTTTTCTCTTCTTTTAAATAATAATTTGATTTATATATAAGGTTGTTACTTAATTGTTCTTTCAAAACATGTGAACAACTCACGAGCCGCCATTGGTTTTCATTCTTTTTAATTTAACCTCGAAGTCGCCCCCCGAACTACTGTTTAATACCTAAGTTGGCCCTCGGGCTGAAAAGTTTGGAGACACCTTAGCAAAGACGATATTGGGCAAGATCTGGTCATCTGACTAGGACTCCGTAAATATTTCCTTTTTAGTTTTTGTTTCCAGACGTATGCTCTGAACCCCCTTGAATAAGTATTTTAAATTGGCTTTAATTATAATTTAAAGTAGCCAAGGGGATTTACTTTTAAATTAAATCCCCTTGGCTACTAATATGTACGAGGGTTGTTTTTTAATTAACTTCCGTTTTTCTCTTGAAAAAAAAGTAATAGGAATTTCGAAACAATTTTGGTGCTGGTAGTTAGATACATCCTTCAGGTTCAATTTGCCACCTTACTGAATAAAATCGGACATTTCTTCTATTTTTTATCGATTTTACAAGCGCGCTCCTCGAACTATTTTCCCGCCAACCCATAGAGAATTCGGCTTTTTTTTCTCCCTTCGCTCCGTCCGCGAGCAGGCATTAACATTAAACAATGGGTGGGCAGGTGATCGCGGACGGAGCGAAGGGCGAAAAAAAAGCCGAATTCTCTATGGGTTGGCGGGAAAATAGTTCGAGGAGCGCGCTTGTAAAATCGATAAAAAAATAGAAGAAATGTCCGATTTTATTCAGTAAGGTGGCAAATTGAACCTGAAGGATGTATCTAACTACCAGCACCAAAATTGTTTCGAAATTCCAACTACTTTTTTTTCAGGAGAAAAACGGAAGTTAATTAAAAAACAACCCTCGTACTTAATTTTTGTATTTGTGTTCTTTCCATGTGAATAAAGATTATTATTATTATTTTAAAAAATAATATAGTATTAAATTCATTCTCAAGATGGTATCCTCTCTCTGTCATTTATCTAGATCTAGAAACAAACAATTTTTTATTTAGAATAGGGTTAATGTATTGTGCACACTAATGATTTAACAGTTATAAGAAATAGTACTTTATTTTGAAAGATTAAAAAATTTTAGCTTAAAAAATTCTATAAAGGCGGTAAGATTAAAACTCTTAAAAGAGTATAATTTGATTACTTGAAATTATATCCCCTCGATTAAGTTCAAGAAATGTGAAAACTTTCTTATTACTCCATTCCATTATGTAGCAGTGGCGTATATATAGAAATTTATTTCGGGAGGGGCCCAAAATTATTTTTCAACCCCTCCCAAGCAAATTTATTACGTCCAATGTAACATTTTATATATTTGTTGTTAAAATTTACATCTAAAATCTGGGGGTCCTCCCCAGAATTTTTTTGGAAATTTGTCCCTAAAAACAGGGTTTTAGCTTATTTTGATACGCCAAGTCCAGTTTTTGGGAGGGGGCAAGGCCCCTTGGCCTCCCCCTTATATACGCCACCGTCAGGTAGTCGAAACAACGAATGTGTAAATGGATAGTTCGTGTTCGCTTCTGATTCTTTGACTCGTGCCCAAAAAACCGCCTCTGGAGCGAATTTAGGCGAATGCATTCGTGAAGACAGGTGCAAGAGTTCGTTGGAACACGAACAATCCGCTTACACATGCTTTGTTGTTATTCTGATTCGAGTTCACGCGCATGTGTGGAGCCGGCATAACAGATTCACGTGCTAAATTCATGATATTTTAATTTGATACGAAATAGCTAATACTCTCAACAGTTTTCATACCCTCGTTTGGTATATTTCCGGGGGCTGTCGACCCAGAAATAAATCTACTGGCGAGACGGTGGTGGAGTATTTTGACTGCCGTGCGTAAGGGGAGGAAATGATTACTAACATTACGGCTAATAGCAGATAATTATAAATTTAAAAAAGGGGATTAAGAGAAAAAAAAGGGAAAAATGAAATATTTTTAAAAATATTTTTATAAAAATTGGAATTCTGGGAAATTTTGGTTGGGGGTGCTGCAGCCCCTATGGACGAGCCGCCACTGCAAATCAATGTGACCCACAAAGAGCCCAAAGTTTTCAAGAGGAGTCAAAACACTACTTTTAAGGGTAAAATTAAACGATTTCTGGGGGAAAAACCCCAAACTCCCCTCAAAGTTTAATAATATGTTCTTGAAAATTGTGTTATTTATGAGAAGTGGGATCCTTATTTGGTCCAATATAGAAGTTCTAAAAAATGAATTAAAACACTACTTTTAGGGGCAAATCTCCAAATATTATCTGAAGTGGGACCCCACCCCCTTGAAATTTTGCTGTTTATTATAACTATACTATTTTACCTTGAAAATTCTACAACTTAAATAAAGAACGGTGCTCTTAGGTAGGGTGCAATCCAAAAAGGCCTAAAAATGAGCTAAAACTCTATTTTGAAGGGAAATTAAAAAAAATTTCTGGGGGAGGACCCCCAAAACCTCCAATTTTTCTTGGAGCTCCCAGTGTTTACAAAGTTTTGAAATTAAGTTTACTAAAAGTAATTTCCAAAGTGTTTTTTAAAAGGGGGCATGGGAAGTTGTAAAATTCCCTAGGGAAATTGACACGTTACCTTTTAAGATCGAATTAAAACCATCGATTCAGCTATTTATTCAATAAAACCTATATTAGAGTTGAAATTTCCAAGATTCCTTATCGATCTTTGGAAATTTTGGACCGATCAATGGAAATTTTTGTAATACTACTGTATTATTATGATTCTAAGATAAAACTTTTTACTCATTAACAGGGTTGGAAAAAACCCGTTTTTTTTTAAAACCCAAAAAACCGGGTTTATTTGGTTTTTTTGGTTTAAACCAAGTTTTTTTAGAATTTTTTTTCAGAATAAGTTATTTTTGCAGTGACTTTGAAATTGAGTAGTATATGAGACATTTATTTCAGGGGTTGTTTATAATTGATAGATGATTTGTATATTTCAATTAATTTATTTAATTAGTTAATTAAAATTAAATTAATTTGTTCTAAAAATAATTTTTGTTTTAAAATATTCCAATTCGAATGTCTACTATTATTATAGTGAATAAAAATCAGTGTTAATTTATCTTGGATAAATGGTTGAAGTAATCAAATTTATTATCTTAATTATATATCTTAAGAAATTTCTTTATAAAGAGAAAAATGAATAAGAAGTTAAGTGAAATGTAAACAACTAATGTTAATTGAAATAAGATAATTGATTGAGATAATTAATTTGAATAATTATTAAAGGGTAAAATAATCAAATTAATTATCTTAATTGTATGGATTAATTTATAAACTTAAGAAATTTCTCCAAGCGAGCGATGCTCGCTTGTTTCATCTCAACAATCCAGCGGCTCAACAAATGATCTTTTGATATTATAAAACTACTTATCTCTCTCCTGCTCATAAGTAGTTTATTTCAGATCATTCCCAGCAAAATATCGAAATAAAACTGCTGCTAAAATCTTTTCTGGCTGGCTTATCAATCAATTTAATCAATTACTTAAATGTTTTTTAATTATCTTTATCCAGCAAGTCTACTATCATTAACCATCCTAGTGAAAAAAACCCAAGGAAACTTTTAAATTTATAATATTCACGTGTGTATTGGTGTGTATCGAATCGTCGAAAATAAAAGAAATCAAACACAAAAAACTCATCTGTTTCCCAGTGAACAGCCGAAAAGATAAGAAAAAATTAGAACTTTGAATCTTAATAATTCCAAAACTAATTAGAATTAAAAAAACGCCAATCTTTTTATAAAAAATAATAGTACAAGTGTTTAAAATATAGTATTTCTACTAAGATAAGTTTCGAAAAACCGAAAAAGTGTAAAAAATTTCGAAACTTTAAAAATTGAATTACTCCAAAACTAATTTGAAATTCGAAAAAAGGGTGACGAGGTGCACAATTTCATACCTAAGAGTATGTGTCTGCAAAAAATCATGTTTCTGCTGTAAATAGATTTTGCTGGGGGCGAACCAAGACCCTCTATATAAAGGCCTCCCAACTCGGCCGTCCAACGTCATAACTTTCACTCATCTTTGACGTCTTTCCATAGACTTTTAACATGGCAATTTTCACTCACGTTTGACGTCATCGTCTGGAGTTGGTGGCTGTATATAGAGGGTCTTGGGCGAACTCGCAGCAGAAAAAAATAATTTTCCACTTTGACATTAAATAACTCCAGAACAAATAATCTAATTAATTAGGTTTTGGAACGAAAATGATCATCACGCATTTGTATACCAATGGTCGAAATTTCATAATATTACTTCAGATAGTTTTTGCATTTTATATATTTCATTTAGGCTAAGCGCGCACTAGGAGACAAAGACAAAATTGCTCTCGGAGACAAAGACAAAATTGCTTCCCTGGCTATTGCAAGAAGCTAGAGTGCGCGCACATGGCGACGAGACCAAGATCACTAGGCCAAGAATTTCCTCATAGAAATGCATTGCTCTCGAGTGACTAGTGTTTTAAGTCGCCGAGACAGAAGTCTCTTAGTGCGCGCTTAGCCTTAATTTAATTTATTTTCACATTTTTCAGGTAGTTGGCATCATTTTCATCTATTCACGTGATATAAGCAACTTTTCTTTCAAAATAATTCTCAATTTCGGGGAAAAGAAAACAATGCTATCGATTTTTCAAAAGGATTATTTTACACATGATTAATTTGTAATTATCTTATGTGTAAGGCAATCAAAGAAAAATACTGACTGTTTATTGTATATAATTTAAAATTTAAGGTGTTGAATTGACTAAATCATTGTTACTTGTTTTGTTTAAAACTAACTTAACTAGAAAATTTGTCTGTTTAAAATCTATGTCGTCGGATTCAAATAAATCTCATCAAGTTACCAGGATAAAGGAAAAGGTATTTGATATTTAATAAATTATTATTTTATTATTATTTATCTTTAATGTTCCTGAGGTAATAGAAACTTCTTTCCAGGACGAGTTAAGGAGGCCTTTTAGTAACAGCAGGCCCTTATCCTAAGAAGGATTTGTTGCAAGGGGGTAGGGATATAACCCCCCTCGAAATCTTTCTTTTCTCTGACCAGAAAAGAACTAAGGGTAGTGTCAAGAAGGGCTGCGTACTGGTACCTAATCCGACGATCGGCTATTATCCTCCCATCCAGCATAGGCAAAACTGCAAACCCTAAAACTACCCCATAGGTTAAGATGGTTTGGCAGTCCTCCCCCGGGAAATTTTTGAACTATAGCATGTTAAAAATTGATTTTAAGCTACTTTTACTTGATTTTTGAACGTTTTTTAATGTATAAAAATTATACATAATTTAGCTTATAGTTTAAAAGTAGTCAACGCCCTCTTTTACTCTAATAAGACCCCCTCAATTGTCTATCAACTCATTACCGCCCCCAGTGGCGGATCCAGGATTTAGTTTTGGGGGGGGGCTAGGAATTTTCATAATCCAATTGAATCTTCTTTTTAATGTTAATACTGAAAAGGTAGTGAATTATTCTGCTCCATCTACCAAAGGGGGGGTTTGTGGGTCCTCCCCCAGAAAATGTTTGGAAATTTAAGTCAAAAACCCCACTTTTTCAACTCTTTTTGGTACGCCTCATCCGAATTTCATGTATAGATTTTTTGCGTTTTGATACAAACTTAGTAAAATATACTTGTAATAACAGAGTTACAAGTGTCAGGGGGGTCTGGGGGTCCTCCCCCATAAAATTTTTTAAAATTTGACCTTAAAGTAACAGGGTTTTAACTCATTTTGGTACATAAAATGTCATATTATATAGAGTAAAACTTTTCATTTTGGGGGGCTTGAGCCCCCTAGCCCCCCTGGATTCGCTAGTGACCGCCCCCTAGAATGCTTCAACGTCTCCTGGGGGGCCGGAAGTGAAAAATTTTGAATGTAAAATATATTTGATGTCCAATTTAAGATTATTTAACATAGCTTAATCATTAATCAGTATTATTTTTGTATCTTTCTAAATGACATTTATATTTTTATACTATTACTGAAATTTCCCTAGGTGGGCCACTCAAGTGTGGCACCTTGTGACTCTATGTTTTTTAAATTTGTTTTTATAAACTCCCTAAAAGAGATAATTGGTTGGAAATTTTTTTTAGATGGTAGATGCGAAGATGAGCAAAGGAGTAACATGCACTTAATGAATTTTCAGTCCCCCTAGAGTCCTCTAAATTTTTTAATCAATTTTCCTAATTATTGTGGGACCCCCGGGATCGTCGCCTGAGGTGCTTTCGTTTGAAAATCGAGAAAGGTCGTTGCTAAAATAATTTCGGAGCTTGTAGACCCCTTAATTGTTTTTATTGTGTGTAGACCCCTTATTGTGTATTTAAGAAATGCATACATTTCAAATTTTGTTGATATTATTACTGCTTTTTAAACAAAAAGAGGAGGGCTGCCTTTTTTGAAGTTTGACAGTTTGACTACAAGTAATCGCCCAAAATAATATAATATCAAAATTTGAAGCTGCAAGCAAAACCGAGATCACCTAAAAAACGGTCCCCTTATTTTATTTAACTTGCATGGGTTTAAATCAATAAATTTTGTTAAGTTTTAGGGATTATAACGCTTTTTTTATTTATTTAATAATTCGGTTCCGATATGAAAGAAATTTTTCCGATAAAAAAAACACTAATGAAATCGTGACGTCAGCAAACCCTTTGCAACTGCAAGCAAGCGTCAACCCAACTTTTCGTTTTGATCGCATTCTGTTAGTTTCTGGGTTTCATATTACTGTGACCCTTGCTAAATGATTCCAACAAAGCATAGTAAATCAGTATTAGAAGTTCTACAGTGGTAAAAATACTAAAACTTATTTGATTCTACAGTGTCTTTAAAGTATCATTTCTCATCACGATTTCACCAAGTTGTATAACCAAGACAAAATGGCGCATATGAGTCCTCCGACGACATGGGATAAGAACACCGGCATGCCAGTAATGTGGAGCCGTCCTATGCCCATGGATATGGCTTGCTGGGTACTTTATAATAATGTAAGCTTAACCTCCCAATTCATTTTCCCATTGCTTTCGTTTCTTTCGATTTCCATAATTTCCTTTGATTAGCTGGTATTTTATCGGGTTATTTTTTTCTTATCTTAGTTTTGTGTCTCCACATTGATTATTTTTAAATGAAAATAAATTGACTAATTGAGAAGTGCATGTGGATAACATATCTCTAAGAACTTTTTCTCAGAATTTTGCACTTTCGGATTTCGGTTCGTTTTTAATGATAGATGTATGCTTCGAGTGTTGACCTTATTGTATGATCAGATTGTGCCCTAATTTATTTTTCCTCATTTCGGGTTTCCCAGGTAAGTCGTTTGAACCCCTTAATTTTATTTTTTCTCCCTTTATTAATTTGGTTTCAATCTAAAACTGTTTTGTCAACATCAATCGAAATGGACGGTCATAAATGAAATTTCTCACCTTTTGAGGAATTTGCCCATAAGCGCATCCGGGAAATCCGCGAGTGCAACCTCGTAACCCTTGTTGTGTAATTGTTCTCTTTTTACCCAAAACCTGTCGACCATTAGGTATTAAGCTTGATCTTCCAGATTTTAAATTGGTAAAGTTTTTATGCATTTACCTAGTACATGTTATAATGGTGTGGTGTAACCCTTGCTGTCTTAAACTAAAATCAAATCGAAACTCAGGTTTCATAAACATTTATTTTGTCATGTCTGAAGTCATAAATAAAATATTTGTTTTACTGTGTTCTAACCCCAAACTTTTTATTTTTACAGCTATGTTGATCCATGATGTGAGGCTTTCTATCATATGTTCGGTGTAGCAAGGGTTCTGTATTGCGAACTAGTTATGCATTAGTGCAGTCACTGCATCCAATAACTAAAATCGCAATATAGACTATAGGGGGTCTTACAATGTTAGGGTCATACTTTTGTGTTCGGTTTCATAATTAACCCAGGTAGAATTCCTCGAAATGGTGTCCAATCAAAAAATGAGCAGTGGTTTGTATGAATATTTCCCTGTTTATCTCTTTGTGTAATACAATCCCATATATCCCAAGTATTGTTTTATTACAGGGCCGTATCCAAAGGAGGGTCTAAAGCTAGGTGGCGGCTACTAAGTAATCAGGCTTCTTTCGTTTCCAGGATATAATTTTGGGGGGAGTCCTAAATATGAAATTTTCCTGGGTAGTGATGGACGAATAAATATGTGGCGAGATGGCTTCAAGAGCTCTGACATTCAATCAAAGGTCTACTGTAGAATCCCCAATATTACTTCATAACCTATAAAATAAATTTTGAATTGTAAAATTATATAGTAAAAGTGTTCTGAAGCTGTTTTGAGGAGTTCTCACTCAGTGGGCTTTGGGGAGGTCTAAAGTCCCCCCTTTTCAAAATAACCTGGAGTAATAAATGTTTAGTGGCCGCAGTGGTTCAGTGGTTAGCATGTCTGGCTACGAGCATTACCGACCCAGGTTCGATGCCTCGCGGCTCCTGCTTGGGTAGCTGGTCATGGGTCAACTCAGCCCTTCATCTTTCCGGGGGCGATAAATGAGGACCAAGCTTGCTTGGGGAATCAACTGGGGGTCCAGCGTCGGGCTAGCCACTCGGCCTGGACACACGCTAGTAATTAGCACCCCAGGCCCAAAAGGCTACAGAAACGGAGATGGGCACCGCCTGATGGGCCACTAGGCCCGGGCAGACTTTGATTTTTTTTGAATAAATGTTTATTGTTAATTCTGAAGATTACACAGGAAGCAATCCTGTTTAGGTGTCATTCAAAGGCTCCCATAAGGTCCTTAAAAAGGTAATTGTGTACAAAAAATACTATTAAGCAGGGATGAGTTTTTTCCGCCCTGTGGCGGAATTCCGCTTTTTTTATTTTTTTGAAAATTAAGAATTCCGCTTTTCAAGGAAATTTCCGCTTTTTGTAATCCTGAAAAAATCCGTTTTTTCGTTTCCTTCTACTTCAGAGAAAAAAACTTCCGCCATCTCCCGGTACTTTGTCTTCGGCATTCCTACCTCGCACGCGCATCGGCGATAGGTTCGTATAACGCAGCCTGTAAAGATGGCTTCTTCTCGTTCGTTTACTGTATTTTAAGTCAAATTTTAAAAAAATCTAGGGGAGGACCTCTAAACCTCCCCACTTTGCTGGAGACAAAATCTTATTTCTTAAACTATGAAATTAAAATGCATAAAAGATCACTAAACATAACCCTTTTTTGAAACTAAGTCTGGTTACGGCCCTGTTTTATTACAATTACAAGTGTTCCACCCTTCCACCTTCTAATTTATTATGCTAACTTACTTGAATTGTAATGGCAAACTGTTTGATTTTCCTGTCTTTATCCTAAAGGAAAGTATCATACTTCCTTTCATTTAGAATAACTTTGTTAAAAATATAAATTCTTATTTTTATCTTAATAATTGTGAATGCACTTGATTAATGTACTTTCTTTTGTACTCAGTTTGCAAACATGGATATAAATGCCGGCGGTCAAAACGGAAAGCAACCAAATGGTAAGTAATTCTTTAACAGCTTAATATTTAATGTTACTGATAACAGAATTGAATCATTTAAACACATTAATTTTAGAACATTGGCAAAAATGTTCAGTCTTGAGACAAACAAGCCCAATCAATTTTCTTTGAAGTAGATTAAGTAACTTGAAAAGTTAAAAAGGAGGAGAGGGATCTTAAAAATATCCACTCATTCAATTCTAGATTACCTAAAATTTCCTTTAAATCCTAGAAAATTTGGGTCAATCCAGATCTGTAAGTTTAATTTCAAAGGAGAGTTTCTTTATTTACATCATTCTATTTAAACCTTTTCAAGTACAGGAATAATGAAATAATTTAGGAAATTAATGTGTAAATATGAATAGAACATAGGTGTTTTGCAGGGGTGCAGAAAATGTTTCAGGGTCCAATATTTACCCAAAACACAATAAATTTTATCTAAAAGTTCCCTCAAAAATGTCTCATTATTTTTATCAAAATTTCCCCATATCTTTTCAGTTTATGTTACTACTGAAGTTCAAAGAATTTTTAGTATTATGTTTTCTTAATCATTATAATATTCTTAAGTTTAAATTTTTAAGACTTTATTCTTTGTTTTATTATTTCTGTTATTATATACCTGTCACATTAGCTCAAAGAAATGAGTAGTGTTAGTCTTAACTCTTAAAATATTAATATGAATTATAAACAATTTTCCTTAAACTGGAGCTCAAACTCTCCTCTTTAACTTTATAAGTCAAAAACATCATTGTGATTGAACAAGAACATGATTTTTAATGAGAATCGTCACTCCCATCCTAGATACACTGTTTTTCCTGCACATCTATCAAAATGCAAGGAAAAGCCAACTTTCAGGAATTCACTAAGAAAACGCATTTATTTCTGGGGGAGATCCGTTGTTTTCCTTTATACATCATCTTTTATTTCAAAGTTTTCATTTATTTTCTGTAAAATTTGAAAAAAGTGATATTGACAGCAGCCCCAAATTACTAGTTAACATTAACAACCTGGATTTGTAAAGTTTTTCATAAACTTGGGCAAAAATTTTCCCAATACTGCCTGAATTTCTCCTGAACATTGTTTGAGCATTCGGACATATTCTGCACCCCTGTTGGTTTGGTTTACCAACTAAAGCGTTGGAGTAGTTAAGTGGTTTGAATAAAGAATTGGTTGCATCATTGATCATTTGTAACAGGGCATCCTCCTGGACGGTACATTCCACCTCATGTACGTACTCCTCGCCAGCATTCCCAAAATGATCCCAATGCAGTGAATCCCAACCATTGGAATGTGAATCAGTTCACCCAACCTGCTGACCAAAAGAGATCTCCTGAGTGGCACAATCCGCAGGTTCAAGATTGGGAGAGAAAAAATCAGTATAAGCCAAGAGGTAAAACATTTTTACTGTGTGGAATGCTTACATCACCTAATTAGTGTTGTCAAGTCTTCCTTGGATCATCTTTATTTTTGTTTGACAAGATTTTTCTAATGCAATTATTAATAATTTTCTGCGATACAGTACGGACCTTAATAGAGCAAACCTTTTAGGACTAACAATTTATTTATAAGGTTTTTTGGGAAGATTTAAAAAAGAACTGAATGTTGATCCAAAGTCTGGTAGCATATTTATCAGATGCAGTATACCCTGGTTATCTCAAGTTTTGATATTTTGATAAAAAAATTTCCTCTTGAAATATAGTATTTCTCTCTAAAATTTCTGTGACAGTTTTTAACCATAGATTTTTTTAAAATAGAAAAATCTTCACAAATGAGCACTTTTGTTGTATTCGGGTCAATCCATGTGAAATCATCCAGAAAAAGAGAAAATTGTTGCTCGACATTTTTGATTTTTTTCATTCTTTGCTAGTTAGTTAACCTTACTTTAGAGATACTAAAACAAGTGTTTAAAATTTTTTAAACCTTTCCAATTTTTTTTGGCGGCCATTTTTTGCCTGGTCGAAACCTGTTTTCAGTGAAAAACACACTTTACGGAAACCCTTATTACTTTCTTTCTATCCAACATATATAAATGATTTCAAAGCCATTTTATTTATAAAGGAATGAACTAATTTAATGTGCTAAGTATTTTTATGATAATAGTTTAAAACATTTTTTTATATATTTTTGAAAATCTCATTTTTTGAGTGAAAAATTCGGTTTTTGACCTAAAAATTTTATAGGAAAAAACTGAAACTCACCTTTGCAAATTTTTTCCTCAATATATCCCTTTCTAAACAATGTTTTAGAAGTGAAATGAAACAATTCAAGCCTGTCCCTTTTTTATAAAAATTAGTCCAACTTGGCATCTCGGCTAAAAAATGCCAAAATCAAAGTTCAATATCTAAAATTGGACAGATAGGAAAATTATGAAATTTTTACAGGATAGTCTTCTAATGTATATAAACAAGTAGTAAAAATTTCATGAGTGATATCTGGGTGGTTTAAGAAATATGAAGCTTCGAAATTGCATTGAAAGACCTATATATTTACATTCATTTTTTAACACAAACAACTTATATATTGCACAAAATATATTTTTCTCACTATTTAAAATAAATATAGATGTATTTTTTATTTCAAAAAAGTAATATTGTAAAATATATACAAATTACTATAAATATGACGTTATTTAGACACTTAAAGGTTCCAATAACTTCATTAAAAATAGGTAAAATTGTTGAATCAAATCAAAATCCGTGAACTAAAAGTGATGTGGTATTTGAAATTTTGGAATATTAGAAATTTAATTGATGAATAAAATGGGTTTTTCTTCTGGTTATGAAGTGTGTGAAATAAATATTAGAGATATTTCATTACAAAGTGATTCAGTAATATTATAATTGCGCCCTGTAACAGTAATTAATTTCAATGGAGTTAATGTCCCAAGTACATTGGATACTTCTACCCAAACTGTGTCATTTTTGGATAATTGAAAGGATGTTTTGGGACCATAATGGATGAATAAAGTGAATTAAAAGGTCACTGTTTTCCCCGTTTAGTTCGAGAACTTTCCAAATCCACCACTTATTGTCATAAATGCACACAATGTAGTTATTAATTTTGAAAAGTTAATGGAACCTTTAAATGTCTAAATAACCACTGAAACCTCTAATTTCACCATTCAACCCATTTTTTAAAATCCGCCTCTACATAACAAAATAGGCATGTTAGCGGTCTTGCCCTGAAGCCTTTATTTTATGCACATATATTTGACACAGATACACCTCAGTTTCCAATGAAGTATTTCAGATTTTTTGAACCCTCTTTGTTTGCTTTCTCTAGTTTTTATATTGTGCAATTCGAATCTTAAGTCAATAATTTACCATGCAATATCAGTTTTATTTGTAGAGAAACACCTCCCCCATTGTTTTCTTCTAGTTTTTTTGCTGTGCAATACGAGTTGTTAGTCAAAAACTTAGTAAAATCAGTTTATTTTGTCAAGAAATACCTCTGCATTGTTTTCTTTTTCTTAATGTGCAATATGAGTTATTAGTCAAGAATTTATTATGCAATTTACAACAACAGTTTTTTCATCACAAAACACAAAGATTTTCAAGGCTTCATATTTCATACTAGAATATATGGAGCAATAAGAGTGGTTCTGAGTTAAGAATTTTCTATACAGTATCAGTTGTTTTTGTCAAGAAATACAAGGACTTTCAAGGTAATTCCGAGGCTTCATATTTATAGTGATTTGTATATATTTTACAATATTAATTTTTTGAAATCAAAAAATACATCTATATTTATTTTAAGTAGTGAGAAAAATATGTTTTGTGCAATTTATAAGTTATTTGTGTTAAAAAATGAATGTAAATAAATAGGTCTTTCAATGCAATTTCGAAGCTTCATATTTCTTAAACCACCCAGATATCACTCATGAAATTTTTACTACTTGTTTATATACATTAGAAGACTATCCTGTAAAAATTTCATAATTTTCCTATCTTTCCAATTTTAGATATTGAACTTTGATTTTGGCATTTTTTAGCCGAGATGCCAAGTTTGACTAATTTTTATAAAAAAGGGACAGGCTTGAATTGTTTCATTTCACTTCTAAAACATTGTTTAGAAAGGGATATATTGAGGAAAAAATTTGCGAAGGTGAGTTTCAGTTTTTTCCTATAAATATTTTAGGTCAAAAACCGAATTTTTCACTCAAAAAATGAGATTTTCAAAAATATATAAAAAAATGTTTTAAACTATTATCATAAAAATACTTAACACATTAAATTAGTTCATTCTTTAATAAATAAAATGGCTTTGAAATCATTTAAATATGTTGGAAAGAAAAAAAGTAATAAGGGTTTCCGTAAAGTGTGTTTTTCACCGAAAACAGGTTTCGACCAGGCAAAAAATGGCCGCCAAAAAAAATTGGAAAGGTTTAAAAATTTTTTAACACTTGTTTTAGTATCTCTAAAGTAAGGTTAACTAACTGGCAAAGAATGAAAAAAATCAAAAATGTCGAGCAACATGGCCTGGATGATTTCACATGGATTGACCCATTCCTTATGTAGTATCTTTTTTTTTATTTAATGAACAATTTTTGGTTCAATGTAATTTTTTTTGTTAGCTTAGCAGTACTGACTTTGAATGCTTATTCTATTTTCATTTTCGTCTTGTGTGCAATACTGCCCCATGCTTTTCTACCTTGCTAATAAGGTGTGAATTTAAAACCGTTCAATCTTTTTTCTTTTGGGTTAATAAAAGTTCTTTAATCCTGAGTAAGTGCTAACATTCCAAACTGTAAAGCTATTTTCACTGTAATAATTTTATTAACTAAATTGCATAAATAATTTATAAATTCAGAATATGCTATCATTAATTATGTTCCTTCAATAGTGTGGTTACACTATTGTTATTTTATTGACTAAAATTTGATTTTTTTAAATAAAATAAATTAGATAAATTTAGAACTGCATTTATTTTAGGGTCTTTTAAAGATGGTAACATGCAAACGTATGGCCAAATTGGAACACCTAACATGTCTCAGGAATCTTTCATGCACCCTGGTGCAATGCCTCTTGATCAAAGTGATATGCATAAAATGCCTGTTCAAGAAGATCTCGCTTCTGGTAAGTAAGGCAACCTTTTTTGTGTTAAGTTTAATATAGGAATGCGCAAATAAGCTGTATTTTACTTCCAAATTGCTAGATCTGTCTTTTAGAAAGTTGCTTATTTAATTGATCGTTCTTAATTGGAATCTTAGAGGTATTTGCTGTCCTGTGTTAATTTAGGGTCTTTCCTTTAGGGCCTTAGGTAATTACCTTCAGTGTAATTCTAGAACTGATTCTTAAATTTTTATAATTAGTGAACACTCAAAGCTTCTAAAAATATTAAGTCAGATTGGCCTTTATTGTTAGTTATGGACATGTAAACAATGAGACCAATCAAGAATAATTTCACTTCAAACCCCTATGAATATTTTTAATAATATAGGCAGAAAAATAATTTTCATGATTTCAAAACTAAACTAGACATATTTTTCCTTTGCAACTAGTCTATAACCTTGGTTACTTGTATTTCATAAGCATCATGAAGTTGTCAGGTTTTTATAAATAATGCATATTAAATATAAGTTCCTTTGTATTGACAGTAGATTTTATCTTATTCATATTTTGATAATCTTAAGCAGGGTTGGCCGGTTTAAACCATTTGGTTTAAACCATTGGTTTAAACCATGGTTTTTTTATGGTGGTTTTTTTAGAAATTATAAAATATTTTCAGGATTTTTTAAAGAAAGTGTTATTAAGTATAATCTTTTGCACAAAATTAAAAGGTCAGATTTATCAAAAAATTGACATTTTAAGGTGATTAAAAATCAGAAATCTTTTAATTTAATGGTTTTAATTATTGAATTCTCTCTAATCTTAACCTTAAATGCTTAAGTTAAACTTATTATATGTTGCAAGAGATAGTTCATTTATTAATTTCCTTTAAAATGAAGCATTATTTCAAAGAGTAACTAAAGATACACAAAAGTTATCTGTTTTTCACTGATAAAATATGGCTTGGATTTTAATTAATTGATAAAACCAATTTGTCTTATTTGTCAGTCATAAAAACCCAGTTGGTTTTTTTACTAAATTAATAAAAACCAGTTGGTTTGTTTATAAACAGATAAAAACCAGTTGGGTTTTTTTACTAAATTAATAAAAAACCGTTAATTTCCCTAATCGGATTAATTTTCTAAATCATTTATCCAATTTCAATTAACATTAGTTGCTTACATTTCCCTTTTATTTATTTAAAAAATAAAATTTTCTCTTTCTAAAGAAATTTCTTAAGTTCATAAATTAATCCATACATAATTAAGATAAATAATTTGATTATTTCAGTCATTTATCCAAGATAAATTAACACTGATTTTTATTCACTACAATAATATTAGATATTCAAATTGGAATATTTTAAAAACAAAAATTATTTTTAAAACAAATTAATTTAATTTTAATTAATTAATTGAAATATACAAATCATTTATCAATTATAAACAACCCCTGAAATAAATGTCTCATTTACAACTCAATTTCAAACATCACTGCTAAAATAACTTATTCTGAAAAAAAATTCTAAAAAAACTTGGTTTAAACCAAAAAAACCAAATAAACCCGGTTTTTTTGGTTTTTTTAAAAAACCCGGTTTTTTGCCAACCCTGATCTTAAGTTATATACAGGCACCGCAGCGCTCCTGTTTTTCCTATTTTTCCTATTTTTTTCACATTAGCTCCTTTTTTTTCCTATTTTTACGATACATTTTATTTTTCCTCCTTTTTTCTCCTTTTTTCCTATTTTTTACCTTTGGGATCGAGTTTCTTCGTTTCTGTTTTGTTGTTAGTAGGGATTGATGTCAATACTATCCGCTGTCAATCTATCCGCCGTATGTCAATACGTCCGTTGTCAACGCTTTGGCATACGAAATGGAGTGATTTGTTTCCTTCCAGCGGGACGCGACGTGGCCGCTGCGTAGCTTCCTCTCCCGTTGAGGCAAAGCTGTCCTCCGTTGGTTTTAGCCCAGGAAAATGGTAGTTTTTTCAAAAATTTCATATAGAAGTTTTTGTTTCGAAGGTTTAATATGTTTTTCAGGGCGCTGATTACGAATCTGAAGTTTGCTCCCACGTGGGGGGTCGGCTTCTTATCGAAAGTCGCAAAAAAATTATAATTTTGTGCTCTTTTTTCGATTCTTTGCTTATATTTCAAAAACTATAAATTTCTCGAAGACAATTTCAATCACAAAGTTAAAGTAAAAAAATTTCCTACAAAATGCGCTCATCAATAGACAATATGCACTATGTCACGAAACATCCTAAAACTTACCCAATTTACTAATTCGATCATGAAAAACCCAAAAATCAACTTTAAAAATCACAAAAAGTTTTAATTTAAGCGCAAAAAGTGTTTAAAAAAAGCCCTTAAGTCACCTGACTCAAAACGGGGCGTAACCTTGTGTGACGTCATACTTCAAGAGATTTGTTTCAGGCAGTACTGTTTTGAGCACATGGAGCATAAAAACTTACTTTTTTGAATTCTCCCGTTATGCATCTGTTTAAGACTGGATAACACTGTTCTTGAAACTTAAAAATGTTCTTTTTAGAATTAAAATTTTATTCCTTTTGTACAGATTTCTTGTATTTTCATTCAGTTTCTTAGCATTTGGACTAACTTTGGAAATTTTGTAAATAAATAATGAATGTCTCGTAGGTTTTTTCTCACAATATTAAGTTTAATTATAGTCAGTATAAAATATTTAAAATATCACTAGTAAAATAAAAATGTAAAACACATTTAAAAACCAAAAATCTTTGAATTTTTGAACTGTTGCAACAGTAAATAATTTATTTGACTTCATTAAATTGTTCGTTTATTAATTTAAACTGATGATAATCAAGCATTCCATTTATAGCAATGTCAATGTACTAGTATCACAAAAATTCTAGTTTTCTTTTGCTAATAATTATTACATTTTATGCAGCTGGCATCACGTTTTTGTTTGCTTCTTTGTGTCTCTAAGCATAAAGTTACACTATTTATGACGAATTCTTTCATTTTTTGGTTTCGAATTTATTTGATCGAATTGCAGTTTAATTAGCATTTTTCAACGTAATTTTTCATGCTCTTTCTTTTTAAAATGAATTTGAAAATCATGCATATTGTCTATTTTGACAAGTGGTTTTGCCGCTAGAGTGCACAGAAAAACATCGATTTTTTGGCCATTCCGCAAAAAATAGGAAAACGCGTGCTTCTACCCTCTACAAAATTAAAACTATTAAAGTTATCAACAAAAATTTTATACCACGTGAAAGATCATTTAATTTTCTATAAATAACGTGCTTTCCATCATCATTGTTTGAGAAGGGGAGAGGGAGTGAAGCAAAGATCGATAATAAAACTGTTGCGGCTCGCAGACCAGACGGACTTTTGCGGTTGTTAATCTGCAATCTGCGCTTTATTTCCGGTATATTTCCAATAAAATGGGTTGTTTTGGATGAATGGATGATCAAGCATGCTTTAAAAAATAAATTTTTAAATTTATTTATGAAATATTGGGTGTTTTAGGCGGAATTTCAGTAAATTTTTTAAGTTAATATATTAAACTAGCTGTTACGACCCGGCTTTGCCGGGTCGTAACAGCTAGGCTAGCCTTTTATGCGAGCTTCCCTCGTTACTACTTCAAGTTCCTATTAATTATACATTAAATAAGAAGTTTAACTTCTTTATCTTACCGCGAGATGGCATCATAAGTTTAACTTCTTTATCTTACCGCGAGATGGCATCATAGTGTGCGAGCGTTCCAGAATCAGTGAGTCAGTGAGTGACGTGGGCTTTTATATGAGAGATTATGGGAGTGTTTTAATAAACGAATTTATGTTTTTTGCATCGCTAAATCCGAATTTCAAGTTTATTTTAATTTTGTAAGTCATCTTCACATCAAAAATTGCAAAGAATCTCAAATTTTCGCTCGTTTTTTCGGTATTTTGCGAGGAGCGGTGTATGTTCTATAGCATTTTGAAGAAAAGCAATTTTCATGTTTTTGTGTAAAGTCAGGAAACAGCTCTATATAACTCTTCATGCTCTAGCATCAATACCTCTCATTATAAAATTAAAATTAAGCAGTGCATTTTGTTGGAAATTAAATGTTCTTTCATTTGATATAAGCTTTTTGTCGGTAACTAGAATTTATTTAGACCTGTAGTGGGGAAAATCGTTCATTACTTTTTTGTAGAAAAGCAAAAAAATATCTTCATTTCAAAACGTACACCTCTCCTTGCAAAATAAAAATTAACCAGGAAATTTTGCATACTTTAATTTGGTTTCATGCTATTTTTCGTAAAATTAATATTGTTTTAGAAAATCGATGAAAAAACGAAAAAACCCCAAAAATTTGAGATTTTTTGCAATTTTTGATGTGAAGATTACTTTCAAAATTAAAATAAACTTGAAATTCGGATTTAGCGATGCAAAAAACATAAATTCGTTCATTAAAACACTCCCATAATTTAATATAGTAATTAAAAAAATTACTGAAATTTCGCCTAAAACACCCAATACTTCATAAATAAATTTAAAAATTTATTTTTTAAGCATGCGTAGTCATCAATTCATCCAAAACCAACCCATTTTATTGGTAATATACTGGTAATAAAGCGCAGATTGCAGATTAACAACCGCAAAAGTCCGTTTAGTCTGCGAGCCGCAACAGATTTATTATCGATCTTTGCTTCACTCCCCCTTCTCAAAAAATGATAATGGAAATAGAAAGCACGTTATTTATATAAAATTAAATTATTTTTAACTTGGTATAAATTTTTTGTTAATAACTTGAATAGGTTTCATTTTGTAGAGGGTAGAAGCGTGCGTTTTCCTTTTTTTGCGGAAGGACCAAAAAAATCGATGTTTTTCAGCGCGCTCTAGCGTCAAAACCACTCTTCAGAAAATCAAAGTTGAATAGCGCATTTTGTAGGAAATTTTGTTTACTTTAACTTTGTAACCAAAATTATCTTCGAGAAATTTATAGTTTTCGAAATATAAGCAAAGAATCGAAAAAAGAGCAAAAAATTATCGATTTTTCGCGGCATCGCGGGAGCACTCAATACGAATGGGCGTAGCCACAGGTTGGCATCCCTGTTGTGCTATTTTAACTCTAATTTAAGAAATATATTCCTTTTTTCTCCTACTTTTTAAAAAAATATTCATTTTTTTTCCTATTTTTTTTAGAAAAATAATCCTTTTTTTTCTCCTATTTTTTCATTACTTCTATTTTTTTACGAAAAATCGGCTGCGGTGCCTGTATATATTTCTTTATTTCGAATTGTATATTAGTTTTTATTCCATTAGTTTTAGTTAAGTTAGCATTTAGCCTTTAGATATTCTGAAAGGACAAATCTTGGCACACCAAATTTGATGGTGTAAACAAAGTTGATAATATGCCAGATTTTTTACAAATGAATAATTTTAGTTGTAAGAATTTGTAGCCTTAAATTGTTGAATTAGTATTACAGTAACACGAACCCCTAATCAGACTTCCCAAAAACCGGAATCAGGGGTGCACCTAGAAAGAAATTGGGGCCTAAAACGGCCCCTTTACAAAATTCAGACCCTCAAAAACGGCCCCTTCAAAAAATTCCGATCCTCAAAAACAGCCCCTTCACAAAATTCCGGTTCCCAAAAACGGACTTTAATCAAGCTATATGCACTCGCTAAGTGTAATTTTATTTAAAAAAATAATATATTTACAGAAATAGGACCTTATTTTGGAATGAAAAATTATTTTCACAAAATTCAATTCCGTTTTTCGCAAAATTCCCTTAAACGGCCCCTGGCAAAAAATCCTGGATGCACCCCTGGGAATGATTCAAAATCAGACATGTTCAGAAATTTTTTTGCTCCGAATGCAGTGGGGCCCCTGCTGCAGCTTAGCAAGAAAAATAGTTTGGAAAATAGTCTTTGCGATTTTTCTGAAATTGTTCCAAAATGCGGGATGATGCCAGTCCCGAGCATGCCAGATTAGGGGTTCCTTACTGTATTATTATTGTAGTATTTGCCCTTGATCTAATAATGGTGACAGCCAGCACAGTTTTAAAAATACCTGTAGATAAATTCATGTGCTTTCTGAGTTCATTCTCTCTACTAGCCAGACAAGCTTTACTTGAGTTGTTGCTTTCATCTGATACTAATCAGATGTTAAGACTAGGATACAATAAATTGCAAGCTGAGAGCAGAAAACTTAAGGATTTTGCACAAGTTCAATAAAAAAATGTTTAGTAGTTAAAATCTTATCACAGTACTTTGTTAAACAAGCAATACCACCCTCACTATATTTAAAGAGTTAACTGCAACCTCCTACTGCAAAAAATTCGAACAAGGTGTTAAAAATAAACTAAAACTTTGAATTTAAGGATCAAATTGCCAAAAATTTTCTGGGGGAGTACCCCTAAACCCCCCTTTTTAGTACTTGCAACTCTATTTTTCATATCTTGGTCATTAACATGCAAATTCTACCTAAAAAATATTGGAAAACAATATTGAAACAAGGTAGTTTTTCAGACTTTTTGCTTTTTTGCCAATCTCATCCTGTATTTTCATCAAGTTTAGGCTCGATTTGAACTGCTTAACCTGTTCTATGACACTTAAAGTCATTTAAAAACTCCTTGCTTATATCCCTCTCTGTACACAAAGAATGTATTCTGCATACTGGGAAATTTTGTTGATTTAGAAATCAATTTCAGTGTTAACTTTAATTTGGTAGAAATTGTGAAGGCCTAATGTATTTAAGTTAAAGTGAGAATAAAGTATCTATTTGACCCTAGTAAGACAGTATATTATTTGAGTGGGTGAAGATCCAAGGAGTATTTGCAACATTGGTGAAGAAAGTTTCACATGAGTTAAATCAGAGAAGTTGATTTCTAAATTTAGATAACAATCTATGGGTACCAAAAGAATTGATTAAGAAACTTAGTCCACAGATCTGAAACTTTCCACTTATTTCTCAACCCTTGACCTTTACCTCCTCATCTGGGTTTGCTGTCAATTAAAATAAAGTAATTTGTCCTTTCAGAGTTATCTAAAAATAAATTTTAGTTCCAAAAGTCATACCTATTTTCATTTGTATCAGGTGATAAGAGTAATAGAAACTTCAATTTTGCTCGCAACAAAAAACCCGGATCAGACCAATATCGTAATAATACATATCAGCCGAGAAAAAATGACAGGTTTGTAGTTTTAGTTTTATTACCAACAATGTGTTGCTTTTGGTGGTTGTCTGTTCCATGCACATGATATTTAATCCAACTGCATATTTGTGATATTTGCCTTTAATAATATGAATGATTTTTAACAAGTACTTAATTGCTTTTTTCTTTCTCTACTAATTCTTGCTCTACATATCAAATCAGATTTCCTGTAGGCGTCCTTTTTAATAAGTACATTGTTGCTTGCTAAGTCATTGCGACTCATCTACTGTACTCTATAAGGATTTGTGTGCTTTGTTTTAGGATTTATGCTTGTTTGTATTTTACATTGTAAGGTACCATGTTTTCTACTTTTATTTTTTTGTTGGCATGTTTTGATATTTAGTGCTTGCTAGTTTAATTGTTCTCTACTTTTTGTAATTTGATAAGTCACTCTTATTCAAATTTTTCTTTAAAAAACCTTTCCAAATTAACTATTTTTGATGACTGTCTTTAGAAGTTGTTTATTTGAAGGTTTAAAAATTTGGTACTTCCATACAGGGGTGCATAATATGTCTGAACGCTCGAACAATGTTTGGAGAAAATTCAGGAAGTTGTGGGGAAATTTTTGCCTAAGAAAAAATTATGAAAACTGCGGATCTAAGCTGAAAAAGCAAGTTTCCTTGGTGGTTAGCTTTTCCTTTCGTGTGACTAATATAAGGAAAAAAAGCTTCTATGATGGGAGTGGTGATTATCATTAAAAATCACATTCTTGTTTAATCACAACAATGTTTTTGTCTTTTGGGAACATTTTTGGGGAAAGTTTTCGACAAAATTAATTGTTCTGGGAAAATATTGTGAGCTGTTAAGTTTTCTGCACCCCTGCTTCCGTACTAGCCCATCAACTGTGCCACTGAAACCAAAAATTAAAGCCCAAGCCTCATGATTGTTCCACTTAAACTGACAAGCTATAAGAATCAAAATATAAAAATAAGAATCAAAATAAAATATATATAAGAATCAAAATTTATGTTCTGTCGAACTGAGCTTTATGGATTACTTTCATTTTATGGGAAAAAGCTAGGTAAGCAAATTATCTATCAGATATCTAGATAGACTTAGTTATTTATTTGAAGAACTTTCCTGTGAAATAGATTAGGCTAATATTTGCATAAAGTATCAAAAATGGTTAAATGGCAAAAAATAATTCTTTGCAAAAATTGCAAAATTAATCAAATTGCAAAAATTAATGCAAAAAATAATTCTTTGTTCAGCGATTGTTAGATTTAGTGGCATTGAGATTTGGCCGTGCGCTTCAGGTTCAGAGGTATGGCTGACAGGGTATTACACAAGTACCAAAGTAAATACTATCTTCCTTTTTCTTTTTACGATTCATGCATTATGTACATGGTTTTTACATTTAAAAATGTTTTAAATATGTTTGAAACAAAGCAAAAAAACCTTGTTTAAAATACGTGGCAAGTTGCTCCCTTTATTTAGGCAACTAACTCGCCATTTTCATCTGACACCCAGAGTTTAAAAAGTTTGTGTCAAGAGTACTACCATGGCATAGACTTGATAAAGAGCATGATTCTGTGGTGAAACTTACAAAAATAATTTAAAAGGATAAACTATTTGCAGTTAATCTAATTTCAATTTTTAAAATCAAATTTAATTTTCAAAAAATCATGGGGTTTAAAACATAAACACATTTTTTCCAACCCTGATAATGTTCCTTGCAAATTTTTTGAATTCAGTAAAATGTACGGATTTTCGTCAAGTTTTACGGTCTTATGGACGGATCAGAAAATTTCCTGGATTCTGCATTTCTTTTCACTTAATAACCAGATTCCTGTGCCTGGTTATAAAGTGAAAGATATTCCAGATTCCTGTGCCTGGTAATACCTGTCGTTTTGATTTTCCCAATTTTGGTCCTTTTATCGAGTGAATTTTGGATTTTTTGCAAGCCTTTCAATTTGCTCTCAAGTCTGACGCACGCCTACCTGGTAAGTTTGCTTCTTCCTCGTGTTCTGATTACAATGGGAAAGAAACAGCTTTACTGATGGAAGTTTAAAAGTTGGCAAGTTTGCTGTACATAATGCATGAATAAGAAATCAGATTTGGGGGTTTCCATTTGTATATTAGTACTTTTTATCTCCTAGGATACTGTAGGAAAGGGTTATTGTGCAAATTTAATTTCTTTATGGAAAAGGGATAGACTGTATTATTTAAAAAAATTAAACAAGAGTGTGTGTACATTAAAGAGTTGCATAGCTGCCAACTTTTACTGATAAAACCATTTTGCTTTAATCAAACACTCAATCATTATTATTAAGCAACATGGAAGCAATATATATGATGGGTTATTTGATGTTAATAAGTAATTATTTACCATCAAAACCATTTTGGAGCATCTAGGAATATTTGGGAAATTTTTGTATTTTTGAGGTTTTTTAGTAAAAACTTGAAACTTGCACAGACTGAAGATATTGTCCCATCAGAACCCCAACCCCAAACTTAGAGCACTAGCCATTGACCGATTTAAAAAAGTGTTTTTGCTCCACCCTAAGAAGCGTTAGAAATTGGGGGAAAAATCTGCTGGTCCTGCGGACCAGTGCTTTACCAATCTTACTGGTCCGACAAATCAAAAAGGACAAGTTTAAATATTATTATAAAGTAACTATTGCATTGAATGAGTACCAAGTAGTAAAGTTAAAAAGGAATACATATTCATGCAATAATAAGTTACCAGCTGTAAATATAAAATTTATATAAAATAATTAATAAGATGAAATTATGAGAAATGAGCAATAGCTCTAAATAATCAAATAATTTTGAAATTATCTTGTTTATTAAATACCTTTCTTGATTAAATAATATTTCACTAACTGACAAAATCCATTCAAAATCAACTGACAAATTCAAAAAATAAGAACTTTTCTTGAATAATTGATATTGCACACAAATTAATACATAACTTTACAGGAGGGAGGGATATTTTTTCACCACTGGTCCGGTGGACCAGTGAATTTCTGATTCCACTGGTCCGAGCCGTTTTTTAGTTGTCCCAGACCAGCAATCCAGTACAATTTCAAACGCTGACCCTAAGGCTAAGCTCATACTAGAGACTTTTGTCACGGTGACTGAGACAAAATTATCACCCTGGCTATTGCAAGAAGCTAGAGCGCGCGTATAGGCGACGACTCTTGGCTGATTGCCAAGAATCTCGCCATAGAAATGCATTGCTCTCGAGTGACCTAGTGTTATAAGTCGCCGCAACAGAAGTCTAGTGCGCGCTTAGTCTTATGGTCAGAATTAATCACTTAGGTGAAATATCACTAGACCTAATTATCTCAAGTAAATTAAAATTGATAAGGTTTAAAAACTTGATAAAAGCTAATAATAAAGTAGAGGTTTAAGCTAAGTAGTTATGTATTGATTGCGTGCACATTATTTGTCGTAATCAAAATGATGGTTTTCATGTTGCACAAAAAGTTTTACTGATTGATGCAAGTTTTCATAAGTTGGCAGCTATGGAGTCGGGGATGTGGAGAGTTTTCCTTGTACTTCTTAATTAAGAGTACTAATATGCAACATGTAATCAGAAGGTAACCAATTTTTAATTGGTTTTAGAACTTGGAGGGAGGATGGAAAGGTAGATAGCAGAGATTGTAACAGATGGAATGGAAGAAATGGCCGAAATGAGGAAGATGACGAAGATTGGTCCCAGCCATTGCCAAGAGATGAGCGTATTGAAAGGTAGGCTTTGTGATTAACTTTCTTAATTTTATATGTATTCGCACAAATGTAAAAATTTAATCTTAATTTCTCATAAAATCTATTTCCCAATTTTTATGAGTTAATAAGTATTTGAAAGCAATACAAAACCTTTTTGAATTTACGTTAATAGATTTTGTATTAATATTTTAGGCAATTGTTTGGGCAAGGACATACAGGAATAAATTTTGAAAAGTATGAAGATATACCTGTGGAGGCTACAGGAGATGATTGCCCTAAACAGATTAATAATGCAAGTTTTATGAATTCTTGGTTATTAACTTTTTTGCAGAAAGTTATAGTCATGTGTTGGTTGAGGTATTACGCTATTGCATTTCTCAAAAAAGCAAAATATGCATAAAAAACTTGGAAATAAGGTTACTTGGGGTAAGTGGGACACCCCCTAAAACTATAATATGTACAAGAAATTTCACACTTACTCGCATTGATTATGTTACAGCTTGTCACACGGATAAGTTTTGCATATATTTGAGATTTGTTTAATTTATTTTTAAGATTATAGAACTAATTTAAAATAGATTCCCAGAATGGATTTTTTGGAGAGTTCAAGATGCATTTTTCAAAAAAGTATTTCCAGGTAAGTTTTCATTATGTTTTATTTATTGAACTGTTTTGCAGAGTTTGACCAAAAATACATATGGCAATTTGAAATTTTCCAAAATTTTTAATTAAGTGTTTAAGAGGGGGTCCCACTTACCCCATAGTTTTAGCATGGTTGGGGTAAGGGGACCCCTCTATTTAGTGAGACCCCTTATTATGATATAAGTGGTTCTAGAGTGTCCCAAATGATATAGGACCTATTACTGAAGACATGGGCGGTTTTAGGGACAATTTCCCCCAATATTTTCAGCCTTAATAGCAAGTGTTTATGAAAAATATATATACAGTGAAATCCCAATACAACGAATACCGATACAATGAAAAATCCCGTTATTACGAAAGTCCAGATCGTCCTCAACCATTTTTATTTGAATTAACGATAGTACGGTTACAACGAAGAAATTTTACAGTCCCGTGAAGTTCGTTATAACAGGATTTTACTGTATATCTTCTCTTGTTTTTTATTTTACATACCTCTACAAATATCAAACTGGTGCTTTTTTCTCAAATTTTCATGTTCTATCTATTAATGAGATATGTGAAGGAACTGTCCATAAATGACATGCTTGAAGGGGTTTTTGATTCTTAGTGACAAAATGAGAGATGGGTGTTAAAGTATTAGTGAACTCCATTTATTTAAAAAATCTAGCTTACACATAGGTATAAATTATTTTGTTTAAGTTATACAATCAAAATTAAAGTTCCCCTTAAAATTACTAAATGGGATGAACTTCAGCTTGTATATAAATGTTGGGTTGTATGTTCATGTTCTTGAATACCTTTTGCTTGACATATTTTTGGTAAAAAAGTGTGACATAGGGCAGAAGTGATACTCTAAAAGCCTAATGAATTGGTAGGAACGCTTGAGTACAAAGTAGAGTTATAAATAGACGTTTTGAAAAATGTTAAGTATTTTCATTTGTTCTGTTAATTAGTCAGTGTTATAGTTAAAGAGCTCAAACTTTAACCTTTAGTGTGAAATTTTGAATAATGGAACTGATTTTTTACAGTTCCCTGAAATGCCCCTAACTGAGCTCATTCGCTTCAATATTGACATGGCAAGCTACAAAATTCCAACTCCAGTCCAGAAGCATGCCATGCCTATCATTTTAAGCAAAAGAGACTTGATGGCCTGTGCTCAAACTGGTAAGTCATCTTAAATTTCCCTTGCAACTTATTCATAACTTAACCACCAACTTCTATTTTGTTAATTTCTTAAGTTACCAACAACTAGAAGTAGACTAATGTTTGGGTACATTTTTTAGGTTCTGGGAAAACAGCTGCTTTCCTGATGCCTATTCTAAATCAAATCTTTGAAGAAGGTCCACCAAAAAATTTACCTGTGGTAAGTTTTCAAGTAAGTCATGGCAGTAATTGATCTTCCTTGGAGCTTTTAAGTTATTCTGCATTTTAAGTTTACGGAGCTTTTAAAATTAAGATTTTACTTCAAATGAATGAAATCAAAGTAATGAATTTAACTTCAAATTGGGAGAAAAGAAAGGCAACTCAAGATTTGTGTATGTATTATGAAAGTTTTCAGCTTGGAGACAGAAATCAGTCCTAGCTATGGACCATAAATAAATTAACATTAACTTACACTGGTAATTGATACTGATAGATGGGCTAAACTCGCCCATGGTGTGTACAAGTGGTTTTATTTAATTCAAATGGTGTATTCATTTAAAATTTTACTATTTGACATCTACAATCCTAGGCTGTTTTGTTGATGCTGCAAGTTAACGAATTAAATAGTTGAAATTAAGCTGATGCCTCAATGATTTAAAGTTGGTTATGCTAATGCCACTTGCTTTTTCCTCTAGGCTCAGTCTCAACCCCGCTACCCAGGACGTGCCAAGCAGTACCCCATGGCACTTGTGCTGTCCCCGACAAGAGAATTGGCATGCCAGATTTACGATGAGGCGTGTAAGTTCTCTTACAGGTCTCGGGTTCGGCCCTGTGTTGTGTATGGTGGTGCAGATCCTGTGCAGCAAATGAAGGACTTGGATCGTGGGTGTCATTTGTTGGTTGCCACTCCTGGAAGACTTGTTGATATGATAGAAAGGGGAAAACTTAGTCTTGAAATGGTCAAGTAAGTATCGGGGAAGTTTTCTACAAGCCTAAATAAAAGCTAGTTGAATTTAGAAGGACTAAAAAGTTGCTTTTATTTAATAATTAATTATGCAATTTAGATCTTTAGTAAATTACTCTTTGATGGAATAAGTTTGACATAGTATGAGAATAGTTCAAAAGTACCTGACCTATAAATGGCAGTAGAAAAACAGAAAAAATGACTAGTTGAAAGTTCAATCCTTATGAAGACTAAATTCTGAGTCAGTGGGGGTAAAGTTTAGTTTTGTTTTGTTGGCTTTGTTAGGAAACTATCTTACTGAAATTTTGATGATGGATAAAATTGGGTCATCCTTGCTTGATTTAGATCTTCCATCTGGGCGTAAATTCTACCAATATTAAAGCAAGGCTAGATTTGAGTCTGGGGGACTCTGCTCCCTCGTTTACAACCATGAATTACTGAGCCTCAGACATTAAAGGTTGTAGAACAAGTTGAAAAGAGGAACATTGCAGTAGGCAGCCAAATGAGGTGGAAACCTCAGAAGTAATGAAATAAAAAATCCACAAATGGGTATTGGGTAACCACCATTGATTGAAAGTGCCAAAACCTAGCAGATATGGTAGGCATTTCAAAATGTGCTGCACAAAAGTTTTAATAGAAAATTTAGACATGAAAAGGTTTTGTGCAAGATGGCTGCCGCAATTGTTGACAATGGACCAAAAGCAGTGTCCATTATTGTGATGGCTAAAATCAATTGAATCAATGTTTAAATTGCTTCCAAGCATGCTGTACTTGCCAAGTTTAGTTCCTTTAGGATATTTCTTGCTTCTAAACCAACCTTTAAAAATGATTCAACGGGAAAGATTTGTAAAAGTGATAAAGTGAAACACGCTATTAATGGTCATTTTAAGGGCTTTTATGATTTGTTATAAAAACAGGTCACAAAACCCGTAGAACTCCGCTGGGTGAGGTGTATGGGGCTAAAAGGATACTATGTTGAGAAATAAAGATTCTTTTTCAAAAATATTTTTAGTTTTTTTTTAGATCAGGTACTTCTGGGACTACCCTCGTATTTTATTCAAATGGTACATTTCATGAACCCAAAAAAAGTTGTGTAAAACCATTCTGTTGTTAATTGTCATTTGTTTGACTGCAATCGCTATGTATTTCCATGAGTTAAATGTGATGAAAATATTATATTTTAGATACCTTGTCTTGGATGAAGCTGACAGAATGTTAGACATGGGATTTGAACCTCAAATTCGCAGAATCGTTTTGGAGGATAATATGCCTCTTCTTGGCAAAAGACAAACTCTGATGTTCTCTGCTACATTTCCCAAAAAAGTTCAAGTATGTTAAACCGTTTTTACAAATTGTTAAATATTTATTTTCTTTGATTTAATAATAAACTCTTTTAATACTTAGTCTTTTTTTCCTAAAAATCATAATACTTAATACTTTTTTGTAGGAGTTGGCTCGCAACTTCTTAAATAATTACATTTTTCTTGCTGTTGGTCGGGTTGGAAGTACATCTGAGAACATTACTCAGAAAGTCGTGTGGGTAGATGAACATGATAAAAGGTCATTCTTATTGGATCTCTTGGATGCTGCTGGGCTAAAGAATACAATGAGCTGTGAGCAATTTTGTATAGTTGTATATTTTTCTCTAGAGTAGTATTTATTGGTTATCTTAACTTAGGACTAAAATTGATGTTAGACAAACTAATTTTTCTTTCAAAGAAAAACTAAGCATTCCCAAACATTCTTTATTTAAAGGTGTAATGTTGTTAAAAACTATGATGAAAGTCAATCTTTATGGTCTAATAAGCAGTTATTTCTTTTTTAAAAAGCTCCTATTCACACTTTACTATTTTTAGTATTTTATACTTCTGTTCCTCTTTAAGTTGTATCAATACAGGGGTGGAAAATCTGCGCCAAACTGCGCCGAAATTGGTTACCTGCGCCAATCTGCTCCAAAAATGGCAAAATTCCGATTTTTGCGCCAAACTGTGCCAAAAACGCGATAATCCGTTCAATCTGAATTTGTAACCCTGAAAATCCAACTGATAAGAAAAGAACCAATCCTCAGACACTATGATCGCGATTCTCTTCCCGCTAGGATCGCTATGAAACGGGGGGCCGGATGCAACTACGTTTTGCGACGATTTTGAGACCGGTCGAATCCTACTTCCACAGCTCGCGTTGCTACGTGGTGGAACGCTTCAGCAAATGAGGAGGAAAACGTCAGCCAGATCGTCGTAGAACCCGTCGTAGAGCCCGATCGTCCGGCGCGGTGGAAATTGAAATAGAACGATTGTAACGGAGTACGTTATGCGTTGATTTGATTTTTGGCCGTGTTTTTCGGTGATAAGCACAGGGTTCGTACGCTCCTTGAAAATTAATTTCATTTTCAAGCACTGGAAACTCCTTGAATTTGGGTTGTACTCCTTAAAAACTTTTAAAATTTCATCTTGAATATTTCTTCTGTAAATTTATTTCTCCTATAAAATAGGTTTCAATCCGCAGCGTTTAGTGCGTTGAAAAGTCGGAAATCGCGATATTTTGCGAGAGTTTCGATGGTTTTTTTCTTGCGGAATGTCCCGTTCTTCCCCCGACTTTCTTGGACGGCCCACGGGTGTTGCTGTTGATTCAAGTTGGCTTCTTTATGCGTCATTATTGCGATGAAGAAAAAACAACTTTACCGTGGTTAGAAGCCCACAAGTCCGGTGTTCCGGAAGCCCGAAAAATAGCAATATTTCGGAATTTTTTTTTCGGAGCTGTTCCGTTCTTCCCGCGACTTTGTTGGACGGCCGCGGGTGCTGATTCAAGTTGACTTCTTCTTGCGTCATTATTGCGATGTAGAAAAAACAACTTTACCGTGGTTGGAAGCCAACAAGTCCGGTGTTCCGTCTAGTCTTCCGAAAATCGGGAAAATAGCTACTTTCGGAATTCGAAAATGCCCTGGAAAACCTGGAATACTCAGGGAATTACGAAAATATTCTGGAAAATTTTTATTTTGTACGATACGTAACGTTTTCCAGCGTTTCTTTACGTTGTGGAGTTACCATCTCCGGTAATTAGTCAAATCAACGGCATCCTAGCTCGCACGCGGATCGGCACGGCGGCGATGCGATCGCGCGACTCGGCCTGTAATGGAGGATTTACACCACTGCTGTAAAAGAGACATCAGCGACATTTTCGGCATATTTTAGTACCCGCTACTCACAAAAGATGGCGCTCGTCTATTGTTATTCCAATAAACAAATTGACGAGCGCCATCTTTTGTGAGTAGCGGGTACTAAAATATGCCGAAAATGTCGCTGATGTCTCTTTTACAGCAGTGGTGTAAATCCCCCATAAAGGCCCCTTCTCCTCGTTCGTTTACTGTATTACGGAAAAACGACTTTTATTGGAAGAAAGCCGTGTTCATGCTGTTCCTACCATGCAGCCTCAAGATGAGGAGAAGCCTATTTTACGGGACGTAATCGTCGGCTTCTCGCATTTGGTGTATTGTGGAAAACGGAATTCTAAAGTCAAAGACTTGCTTAAGAAGTCTTATTTTATTGGTGCTCAAATTAAAATTATTTTGAGTAGAACAATTGAAAGAAACTTTATTGGAAAACTTGAATTACTGCTTAAGTCTTAATTTAAATTTAATAATTTCATAGTTATAGTATGGTTGTGAGTGATAGGTAGTTTTTCCTCCAAAAAATATAACCTGATAAGATTTTCAGCTTATTTATGAAAATATATTATGAAATTTCTTTATAAGGTAGTCTTTATACACAAATAGGATTCTTTACTTAAAATTGAAGTTTTAATTTTTCTCAGTTAAATTTCTGAATAATTTGATACTTTTTAAGCACTAGCCTTTTACAGTTAATTTTTACTGAAGGCTCCTGATTATCAATTAAACATTTCTAAATTTTGGTTTTTTAGAATAATTTGAAGATCAAATATAATCTGACTTCAGTTTTCATTAAAATAATTTCATTTCGCAAAAATGCACCCCTAAAAATTAAACCTGGAGTACTCCCATTCTAGCCAGTGTATTGTATAGTCATTTCACAAATCTTGTATTCCTTTTGAGCTCTTGCTCAGTCTCAGAATTGGTCGAAGCTTTTCTAGAGAAAAAGAAAACGGATTATTTTTCTCAATGAGTAAAACATCTATAAATTAAATGTCTAATTTTAAAATTAATATATCATTTAACGAATTAATACTAATCTATAGAAGATATTTTTTCAGTTTTTTTTATCAAGTTTATTTAATATATGGTATGAATAGAAGGAAGTTAAAGTTCCATCTTATCATGAAAAATAAAAAAAAACGCCTTAAAGCTTTAGTTTGACCGAACCTGATGCTGATTCACTGTAAACTGATACGGAAATGAAATTTGCGTTGATACAAAACCACTAAAAGCTGATACAAAAATGCATTTTGACTTGATACAAAACTGCCCTAAAGCTGATACAAAAATCATTTTTGGATTTTCCACCCCTGATCAATATCATTTACAGTAGAACCCTGATTATCCGCGAGTGCCCCGAAACAAATTTTTTAACGATGAGAGCAAATTTTAGATGAAATTAGAGACATTTTAGATGTAGAGCAAAGGTTTCTGCTGTACTGTACACATTTAAAAAATTTTACATATCATGTTTTTGTGCAATAAAACAGTTTTTATGCTGAAATATTTTTTCGTGTTTTCACCTCATTTTTAGTCTTTTTTCGGGTTATCCGCGGTACCCTTGCCACCCAATTGCGCGGATAATCGGGGCTCTACTGTACTTTTAAGGTGATGGTTAAGGTAATACATTTTATTCTTGTATTTCATGAGTTCTGTATACCTAAAAGCTTATGTGACTTAAAAGGTGAAAATGATCATCATAGGCTTTCATCATTTTATTCATTTCATCAATTTTTTTACCCTGTGCTCTCCAATGGACTTGCTACTATGGAGATTAATTTTAGTATTTCTTTTCAGCACGGGACTCGTTGACACTGGTTTTTGTGGAAACTAAAAAGGGAGCTGATGCTCTTGAGCAATTCTTATCAAAGGAAGGATACCCTGTCACAAGTATTCATGGAGATAGGTCCCAAAAGGAAAGAGAAGAAGCACTTTGGTCATTTCGTACTGGGAGAACGCCAATCCTAGTTGCCACTGCTGTAAGTTAAGTTAGCTTATAAAGTAGGTATCATGTTATCTTCTGAGACAGTGATTGACAAAGGAAGGGTGAGCTAAAGATCACCAGTGTTAAGGCATTTGCAGCAATGAGCTAATCTTTTTTTCCCAATTCTTACCTAATCATTTAACTATCATTTAACTTATGTAGACCAAGATTAATTTGGATGGCAAAAGTTGTAAAAGTTTTTTCTGGCTCAGTAACTTAGCTTATAGTTACTGGTTCTCAGTTTTTTTTCTATGGCATTTCAGGTTGCAGCCAGAGGGTTAGACATACCTAATGTGAAGCATGTAATAAATTTTGATTTGCCCAGTGATGTAGAGGAATATGTGCACAGAATTGGACGTACTGGAAGAGTTGGAAACTTGGGTATGCTATAAATTTGATTTTCTTTCCATTTTAGATTTCAAAGAAGTAAACCGAATTTTCATTGAGCATTATTATTATTTTCATATTTATATTTGTTCTTGAGCAATCACATGCCTGTAAAATTATATTTAGATCTTCCTTTTTAAAGAGGTAATGCTTGGTTAATTGATTGCAATTTTCTGTATTTTTTATTTTGTTCATTTAATTCTAATTTAAAATGTTTCATCTTATAGGTAGTTAAAATAATTTAAAATGCTTCATAATAGTTAAGTGTCCGTGCTATTGAAAATAAATTTGCTTCCTAAAGTAATGGAAACCGCAGGGAAAGGCAAACTGGAACTATAAATAATGAATTATAATACTTAATATGAGTTTTCGTTGATAAAAGCACATGGGGAAATGTGTTGAATGTTTTAAACAAAAACTACATCAAGGGATCATGCTTAACTTGCTCTGGACTGCCATGTTTCTTGACTAAGATGTCAATGATATCAGTGAAAATAAGAAAACCTGGGATTATCAGGGAATTTTAGAAAATCTGATAATTTTCAGGGAAATTTGGGGGATCTGCCTAGTTTCAACAAAAAATTCAATATTTTTCTGATTTCCAAGTCTTTAAATATGTGCATTTCCATTCTTTTACAAAATAAAATCTCCAATCCATATAAATTAGTGTAATTGCAAATGTTCATAAAAGGCTTCCTAAGGTTCCTTGTGAAAAAAGTCTTAAAATAACCTTATCTTGTATTCTTATCTAAATCTTGTTTATATTATTTCTCCGGCTTTCCTCGATTTTTAGTAATTCTCCGGTTTTCTAGATGAGTAAAATGTACTATATTTATAAAAAATAAGGGAAAACCTGGAATTATCAGGGAATTTTGAAATAAGTTTTCGTTGGCCATCCTGGTCATGGATTGCATGAAAAACTTGGATAATATGTCTTACACGCTACATACTTTGTGAATTAATCTGTATAGTCCAGACTCGGGTGTATTGCTTTCCCTGTTGCTCGCAATGAATGAAACGGTATTTAACATTAATAGTTAGTTTACTGTTTTTAAAAAACTATTTTTAAAGCTGTTACCTGATGTGTGTAGTTTTTGTTAGCTTCAAATGTTTTGTGCTATTTTCCCATTTACATTTATTGAGGAATTCTTATATATAAGTATTTTCAAGATTATAAAAAGGTAAGGATAGATTTTAAAATAAATAAAAATCAAATGTTGGAATTCAAATGCCATATTTAAAATGCTTCTACATCTCTCAAAGAAAATCTTGCAAGCAATTCAGAAAATCAAAACTCTAAGAAAGCAGGGATGCAGAATATGTCCGATCCGGCGATCTAGGATCGGGGGAAATTTTAGCCCTATGGGGAAACTTAGTGGAAAAGTATACTATTGAATTGAATTTCAGTACAGTAATAAAAATTTACGTGGCTATTCGTGTCATTGTACTTTTATACATATTTTTGATACCGACGATAGTTCAGAATTTTTGAAGGTCTTTATCATTTTTTAAAGTTTGGGGGAAATTTTTGTATGGATTGGGGGAAATCTTGAAGGTAAAACCATTTTCTGCATCCCTGTAAGAAAGATCTTGTTTTTACTATCAGCTGGAATCATTTTTTAATGAAAAGCTGGCTTATTCAGTTTTGTTTAAAATTTGTTTACTTGGTGTAGGTCTTGCAACTTCTTTCTTCAATGAAAAGAATCGAAATATGGCTGTGGATCTAGTGGAGCTTATCACAGAGACTCGTCAGGAACTGCCAGACTGGCTCTCCGCTTTGGCCAAGGAAGTCCAAGTAGAGCACCGCTCTAGTAACCAACGGAAGTATGGTGGAAGGAGGTGAGTTTCAGTTTCAAAATGTTTTAGCGGGAATTTTAAGTTGTAGAACATGTGGGTACTTTGCAGTTACCAGTCTTGTTATAAATCACCAAGCTGTTTCAATATGCCAAAAATACCAAACCAGCCGATTAACTTTTAAGGCTACAGCATAACCTTGAAATCGAAGGGACCCAAAAATTAGTTTTTTTATTAACTTTTTATTCATTTGTATAGGTGTAAAAATAATTAATCTATATAATTGATATTTTACATTAATATTTTTAAAAATTAAATAATTACTTAATATTAGAGGTCGAGATTAACGGTCGCCAGTCGCCAGTAGGCGACCAACAAAAAGTTTTGGCGATCAAAATTTCTAGATGCAATCGCCACTGTGGCGACTAGCCATATCCTTTTAGTCCGTTAAAAAGTCGGGAAAAATCGCGATTTTTCGCGTAAGTTTCGTTTTTTTGCGGGAGTATTCCGTTCTTCCCGCGACTTTCGTGGACGGCCGCGGGTGCCGATTCAAGTTGGCTTCTTCTTGCGTCATTATTGTGATGTAAAAAAAACAACTTAACCGTGGTTAGAAGCCCACAGGTCCGATGTTCCGGAAATCGGGAAAATAACGATTTTTCGCGACAGTTCCGTTTTCCCCGCGACTGCTTTTCCTACGGACATCTTTTGAAGTTAGGTTCAACAGGGTGGCTACAGAAACTGAGAAAACAAATTCCCTGACTTTTCCCTGATTTCTAGGACTAAACTTACAGCTTTCCCCTGATTTACGGGAACTAATTTTAGTAATTTTCTGGATTTCTCTGTACTAAGAAGCATTATGTGCGTACAAGATAATTAAAAAAATTGCTACCTGTTATTTAAAATGAAAAAAAAAATACATTTAAAATATTAAAATTTTGATTTCGAGTGATGCTCGAGTCCAAGCATAGTATGAGATGCAGAATATGTTTCCCATTGAGCTAAGAAAAGTAAAAAATATTCACAAGGTTTCGGAGGAAGAAAAATTGTAGCAAAAAATGAGCTCATGAGGAAATTTCCCTGATTTTAACATATTTTTAAAAATTTCCATGACTTTTCCCTGATTTTTCCAGATTAGTAAAATTCCCTGAAATCCCTGATTTCCAGGTTCTGTAGCCACCCTGTTCAACGGTGGTGCAGAAAAAACAACTTTACTTTGGTTAGAGCAGCCTGATTAGTCTAATAGGATTATTTTTTTCTCTATTTTAGTCAGTATTTTCACCTTAAGATGATTTTCTAAGTTGTAAATTTTTACTAAAAGGTCGCTTTATATCAACTCAATAAGATGATAATCAGGGTTGGCCGGTTTAAACCATTTGGTTTAAACCATGGTTTTTTATGGTGGTTTTTTTACCAAAAAAACCACTTGGTTTTTTTGGTTTTTTTAGAAATTATAAAATATTTTCAGGATTTTTTAAAGAAAGTGTTATTAAGTATAATCTTTTGCACAAAATTAAAAGGTCAGATTTATCAAAAAATTGACATTTTAAGGTGATTAAAAATCAGAAATCTTTTAATTTAATGGTTTTAATTATTGAATTCTCTCTAATCTTAACCTTAAATGCTTAAGTTAAACTTATTATATGTTGCAAGAGATAGTTCATTTATTAATTTCCTGTAAAATGAAGCATTATTTCAAAGAGTAACTAAAGATACACAAAAGTTATCTGTTTTTCACTGATAAAATATGGCTTGGATTTTAATTAATTGATAAAACCAATTTGTCTTATTTGTCAGTCATAAAAACCAGTTGGTTTTTTTACTAAATTAATAAAAACTGTTGATTTCTTTAATGATAAAAACTAAAAACCAGTTGGTTTGTTTATAAACAGATAAAAACCAGTTGGGTTTTTTTACTAAATTAATAAAAAACCGTTAATTTCCCTAATCGGATTAATTATCTCAATCATTTATCCAATTTCAATTAACATTAGTTGCCTACATTTCCCTTTTATTTATTTAAAAAATAAAATTTTCTCTTTCTAAAGAAATTTCTTAAGTTCATAAATTAATCCATATATAATTAAGATAAATAATTTGATTATTTCAGTCATTTATCCAAGATAAATTAACACTGATTTTTATTCACTACAATAATATTAAATATTCAAATTGGAATATTTAAAAACAAAAATTATTTTTAAAACAAATTAATTTAATTTTAATTAATTAATTGAAATATACAAATCATTTATCAATTATAAACAACCCCTGAAATAAATGTTTCATTTACAACTCAATTTCAAACATCACTGCTAAAATAACTTATTCTGAAAAAAAATTCTAAAAAAACTTGGTTTAAACCAAAAAACCAAATAAACCCGTTTTTTTTTGTTTTTTTTAAAAACCCGGTTTTTTGCCAACCCTGATGATAATACAATGTTGCTTTTTTTAAATCTTGTAAGATTATAACAGGTTTTAGGTATCTGATCTGATTTCAGATTCTAAAAAAACATTCAAAAATACTAATTTCTTACTTTTTTTATTTAATTTAAAGTTTTTGACAATATCGTTTTTGCAATTTAATTACTATTACTTAAATAACTATTCCATTAATAAATTTCCTTTATTTTTATTTTAGTTACATTTTGACTTTTAAAGTGGTTTTAAAACCTGATTTGGGAATGTAATTGGCATAGTGTGTGTTGGAAGCTGTGTAAAAAATTTGTCTTTCTTAAGTTATGTAAAAAGGCACTCCTTGAATTTTTTAAAAACACTCCTTGAAAACTCCTTGATTTTGATTTCTGAAAATGTGTATGAACCCTGTAAATGGAGCTTTAAGGGCCAGGATTTAAAGCTATCCAACAAAAGAAACTTTCTTTCAAACCCTTGGGAGCAAGGAAAAGAATTCTTTGAAAATTTTTGCAAAAATTTGGGTAACCGCCTGAAAGTGTCATCAGATTCAGCAAAAATTTTGGTAACTTGTTTTGAGGTGATGGAATTGAGGTGATATGGATGAGGTGCTGTTCTGGAATTTCAGGAACTTAAACCTGTCATTAAATCCCACTTTAAAGAAAAAACTGACTTTCTGAGACTGAGGAAAATACTATGCAGTGACTCTTTGCAACACATGGTTACCATGAGGAAACTGCTGGATGTGTTATTATGTATTCCATCAAGTAATGCTGTTGTAGAGAGAGTATGGTCCGATATGAAGGATATTATGGGAATGAAAAGTGTCTCTTTAAAAAAAGAGACTACAATCTAGGTTAAGGATAAAAAGAAACGGATGTGATATCAAGGAAAAGATTTTTATAAATCAGTTAATATGTGGTGGAAAACCTCTTTAGAAAACGGGCGCAACCGTCGCCAAGACTTTCAAGATTAATTTTACGTTTTTTCATTGTAGTGTAAAAATTACATTTTTGATCTTATAATTTCGTGCAATTAATTGGTAGTTTAAAGTATTGTAACTATATAAATAAATAATAATTCATTTCAGTATTCATTTGCAATTTTTTTGGTTTTATTACTCTATTAATGTCTTTTAGTGAAGATTTTTGAATATTTATGCTAAATTTTGTTTCAGCAGTCTGATTTTACAGTAACTTATTAAGTACAATTCTTCCAATTAACCTAACTTGTGAATGTGGTTTAATCGTAATTCTCAAAAGTTGCTATTTTATTTTGGCTCCCAAAAGTGTAGAGTTGGCGACCAAAATTTAGGGTCCCAGGAGCCACTGGCTACCAAACCAAATTTCTAATCTAGAGCATTACTTAATATTTAAAAGATATATTTGATTGAAGTATTTCTTTGAAGAAGAAAATAACTAGCTTAAAGTGTTTAAATATTTAGATTAGGAAAAGCCAGAAAGCAAAGATATAAAGGTTACTTAAAAAGTTAAACTGATTAGCACTTCAAGGATGCCAACCCTTTCTGAATTTGCTGAATCATTCAGAGTTTCGGCCCCGAATTCCGTAATTATGGGTAAAAAAGCTAGAAAAACAACAGAAACTAAGCTAATTATATTTTAAACACTATTAAAATTTTCTTCTTAATTATCTGCTTTTAGCTTTAATCCTTTCAATACATTTTTTACCTAAGCGAATAAGAAGCAATGAGAAGGGGAAATCAATCGGAATATTCTAATCTGCATGGAAAGGCCAAGGATTGTTTTCTTTGCTGAGATTTTTGGTTTCGTTCTGTAGCTTATCAGAATTATGCTTTTCTCAAAGACAGGTTTTTAAATTATTTTCTCACTTCTGAGGACGTCCAATCTTTTTCTGGTTTTTTTTTCGCTTACTGATTACGCAGTTTACTTCTGTTTTTATTAGAAGGGGTAGTCATATTGTGCAATGGTTTCCCGATAATAAATTTTATTTCCGGAACCGTAGCAACTGAAATCCAAGTAGAATATACGACCTAGGTAAAATCAGAATTATATAGGAAAACCATGGTTCCTGTTTTGTGTGCTTCACAGTGCAAAAAGATTGTCAGGAGAATCGCCGGACTGTCTCCTAAGAAATTCTTTTACCAGATATTTGCATTTTTATGACCTTTCTAAATTTTATCCAAATATTGAGCCATTTTTTCATGTGTGAAAGGCGTGGTGTCGATAAGCCAGCCACCCATTAGACAGTTTTTTTGCGCGCGGGGGCAGTTACAGATGAGCGTTGTCACAGGTTGGCATCCCTTGGAGCTTTATTTCGTGGAAATAATTTTTTTTCACGATTGATTTTGAGTGTTAACTAAAACTAAGTTAGTCTTGTGGGTTATTCTGAAATGTTTTAAGCTCGTACTTACTGATAACTACTTGTCCTGAAAATGTTGGTTCTTTTTTTGCAGTCGATATGGTGCTGGAGGATTTGGAGCCCGCGATTATCGTCAAGTTGCTCGGGAACGTGGAGGAGCTAACAGCGGCTCCCGCAGCGTGCCTAGCGCCACCTTCCCCACTCCCAATTTCCCCGCCCCTTTTGCTGGAAATCATTTCATGGGTACCTATCGTAACAACTATGGAGGTAATTACGGAACGCCCGCCACTGACTGGTGGGGCAACTGAAGATGTACTTTACCACTGGCAGCAAACATGTAAACTATTTTCCCAACAACTAGAGGTGTTTTGCTGTGATCATATGCATAAATGTATGCTTGTTGGATTCATTTATCATGCACAGTAGTTGAAATTTGGTTTTAGTTGCTATAATTAACTTTGTTGTAAGTGTATGTTAACAAATATTGCAGTAATATCTGCAGCACCAAACACATGGACTATAATGATTAAAGGGTTTTGTAATAAATATTTTGCATTAAGGTGATTGTGCTTTTTGAATGTAACTTTACTTATATGCGTGGCAGTAGTTTTGACATTTGCCAGTGGCTTTCTTTTTTATTGCACTAATTATAACTTAGAAGTAGATTTTCTCCGTCCCCATTGCTGCTATTTATTTCTTGAAAGTTTTATACCAAAACTATTGGATTCTATCCCTAAATTAGAATGTTGTCATTAATTTGTATACCAATATTTATTGCTAAGCAACTGATTTCTATCTCAAAATTATTCATCTCCAGATTTGGTAGATGAAACTATTATCCAGTTTGTTATTTATAGCCAACTTAATACTGGCTGTAGCTTTTGATCTAGTATAAACTAATTGTACTCTACACCAAGTTTTTGACTTGCATCAAAAGATTCATTTTAACATTTTAAAAAGCATCTA
This sequence comes from Tetragnatha versicolor, assembly GCA_024610705.1. NCBI lineage: Eukaryota > Metazoa > Arthropoda > Arachnida > Araneae > Tetragnathidae > Tetragnatha > Tetragnatha versicolor. Next base: position 4,763,845 of record JANDEH010000020.1, read on the forward strand.
GTTTAGTGTTAATGACTACTTATTTTGTTAAATTTTGTCTTGAGTTTTCTTGTTACTTGTTGCACTAGGTAGTGACTTGTCTTTTTAAAGTTTTCAGACAGTAAAGAGTAGTGAGCTTTACATTTTTTCATATTGAGTGAGAAACACCATTTTTGTTCTGATTCTTTATATGTGCAAGATTTGTGTTTATTTAAAACAGTATTTTTTACCCAACATATACTAAATAAACTATTGGTGTGGAAGTCGCGTGAACAAACTGTATGTGTGGAGATACATAAGTAGTGTATCAGTTGTGTAGGCAAATATTAACAAATTTTTAGGCAATTTTCATGAATCTGAAGAAAACCTTATAAAGTGATTTTTTCTGTGTTTGTTATTACCCATTTTCTATTTATTATTGAACATGTCCATATATTCATATCCGTCTGAGTCAGATGGTTATGTTTGATTCGGTATTACATGTTAAAGTTGGATGTCGAGGGTTATAGAAACTGTGCTGTATTCACATATTTAATATTGCAATATGGACTGTGTGTCGGAGCAGCAAGGGGACCTATGTTACTATTTATAACTTTTTATGGAGTATTAATGTTTAGGCTGTGTGTGTGCGAGTAGATCTCTTGCGATACTTGTGACATTTCAATGTTTTTGCCGTCCCAAACCACGGATTAAGCTGTAGCTTTTGTTTTTTAAGTTGGCATTTATTAGCGCAAAGTGACAAACTTTCTCTAATGTGTAGTTTTAAGTGCATATTGATGCATTTTGTTTTTATCAATTTCTGTGTTGATGTAAATTTTCTGAATTAACTACAAAATTTCTTAAGATTGACTCTAAAGTTTCTTTTTAGATTTCTTGTCTAAAATTGTAAGGTATTGTCACTTTGCTTTCAATTTCTTGTCTAGTAACTAGCTATCCCATTTGAGGCACACTTTATTAGAGTAAGCCAATCTTGGCATATGGGAGTTGTTAATCCATGCCTTAAATGGGTTTAATAGTGTTGTCTCTGAATGTCAGCCTTGCCATTAATAGGAGGTTGATAAACAAAGCCTATGGTATGAAAATAAAGACCGTTAAGGTTTATAGTTTTATATATAAAGCTGTTCATTTTTTTACTGTGCCTCAGATCAGGCTCTCGATCTAGCATTTTGCTTACTAGGCAAAGTGAAATGTGGCAGATACTGCTAAAGTTAATGAGATATTACCTGAAAATGATACTTTTAAACTTGACTCAATGCATGACAAAGTATTCATTAAATATAGTTATTTATTTCCTAAACTAGTAGTTTTAATTAAATATTTCAACCCTGTAAACCTTGAAAGGAAAACTGTTAAGATATTTTGTGGAGTTAAAAAGTTTTTTGTTTTAAATGAAAGATTTGTCAAGTTAAATAAATTTAGTTTCTTGTAAATAAGTTTAGATCAAAAATCATATCGATGTGATTCCACTGCATTTTTCATTAGTACAGGCCCTAAAAAGCATTTTTATTGTTATTTGTATTTCTGAATAATCTGTAAGAATTGTTGCATATGTGACAAAATGTGTGCAAATGAGGTTGAAAATTACCTTTATTTGTTTTTAGGTACCACATGTACCATTACTTGTCCAATCAAATTAGGTTAACATGCATACGTAGGTATGTGTGTGAAGGCTTGGTGATTTCCTATTGGGCTGTTTTTAAAACGCTACTAATTTTAAGTTACACACGTACAGGTTAGTAAAATGTTACACAGATAAATAAGTATTATGTAGGTGCTACTATGAAGCATTCTTCAGTAGTTTTATATCTACTTGTGTAATTTTAGAAAGTTCAGAGAAAAAAGTTCCGAAAAAGTGTTCTCCTCTCTCATACAAAACTTATTTTTTAACTTAGTGAACAATGGCAAGCAGTCCTTGTGATGTTGCTTTGTTTCAACTTAAATCTCCAAACTGTGATACTTTTAGAGTTACAGTTCTTTTTTCTGTTTTGTTTGTATGATTTCGTGTTACACAGAGAATCTTTTTAGGTTTTGATTTTTACATAGAAATGAGATTTCCTTGAGCTTGCATCTTTTGTTTTGAAATATTTGTATCCTGAAAAGAATAGAAACTAGTTCTTAACTGCATGAAAAATGCTAACCAAGAGCTCTTTAAGGTGTAAAATGTTCTGTGCAATGAGAAAAATTATGCCTTCAAGTTATTGCACTGCCCTTTTCATGTACCAAAATTCCTCATGTGCAAGGAGGGGCCAAAGCACCATTCCAATTGTTTAATAACTCAAGTTATGAGAACAATAAGTGTTACCAAAATTTAATTTCAAATTGCAGTGATGTGTCCTTATATAGGCCCCAACCTAAATGCACATCAATAAGTGCCTATAAATTTTGCATATTTTGTTATCCTTAAAAAAATTTTGTGCTTTAAAATTAGTAATTGAGAGCTGATTACATTAATCAGCTCTAATTATTTCAATATCATTAGGTTGGAGTCTTGTTAATTTTCACCTTGAGACTTATTCTGAAAAGGCAAAGTCAGGTACTCTTACTGGTTCTGCTCTTAATTTTGAAATAGGTGGAACATTTTTTATTATAGCACTTGAGTATTAAATGGTGCTTCCAATTTTATTCCCAAATAATTGTGTGCAGCGTTTTTAATCTTCACGTATGCCAAGTAGCGGCAGTGATCATGGCTTCGACTGGGCTATGATAAACCTGAAGCATAATTTTAGTGGCCATTGTTATTAATCTGTATATATTATTTAACATGCATACTGTACAGGCCAAACTTTTCATCAGTTCACTTGAATTTGACACCCCATCTCGCATTAAATTTTCTAGTCTATACAACTTTTACTGGTGTAAAAAATCTTTCATACCATGCTCTTATCACTTACCATTCTTTTCATATTTTGTCATGGTTGTTTGCTTTTAAGCACTCATGCATCATGATTATCACTTGTGTTCAAACACGCTTTGTTTCCTCTCTCTTAATACCTTTTTTCTTGTGTTTCTAGAAACAACACTAAAACAATGCATTCCATTAAACAATGCTCAGCGTTTCCCAGTTACTGTTTTATGTATATAGTGCCTTATAGTGCATTTCGATGCAAGGTTATATGGGGTACTGTTTTTTGGCATCTTTAACATTTCGTGTGTGATGGGGTGATACCTAAAATTCATTTTGTACTTAAATTGTATTGTCTGTGATAGCATCAGTGGTATGCCATTCGCAGATCTAATTGAGGAGCACAATTGTGAAACTGTGAACATTATCTTATTGTATGTTTAATTAAGAGATCTGAGTGCTATATCTGACGAAGCCTTTCTCAGAAGCTGAGAGCTCTAAACAATTCCAACTGCAATCTCCCAATATTGTATATATGTTGCTTTTAATTTTACAAAGTGCCCATGTTGTGAACTAAAAAAAACTGTAGTGTTATTGTTTTTGAGTGAAATTCATAACCTAAAAAGTGGTATTGAATTGTAGGGATTTTCTTTAACCTCAAACTCTCCTGTTGGAAAGAATAATCTGTTTTTACTCACCAATACTTGAAAAGATAAGATGGCATTATACACAAACTGGTATTCAGCCATCTTAGCTCTTTATCTTGTGTACAAAATTACCTACCGGAGTTAATCACTAAGGAACGAGCCATAGGTGGCTGTTTTCCAGATTATGTATTTTGTCAACGTAAAATAGAGCTTTATATATTGGGTATGTTAAACTTGAAAGCAGATATGAAGAACTAGCACTAGGCTGAAATTTTTCAATGTTTTTAAAGGGTTGATTTTCAGATACGAGTTAAGATCTTGCTTGTACATAGGCTTTGTATAAGAATCACGTGGGATGGCAAAAATAAATTAATAAATAATGGAAATAGTACATGTATTTGTTGTAAAATATGGTAGACTCCTCCCTTTGTGAGAGGTATGAAGCCATTTTTTTATTGTACAACTTGCTGTGAACTAAAGAATTAAAACTAATTGAAAGTATTCTTTTGTGTCTTTTTATTTCTCTCAACTAAAACTTTTTTTCAGTGTAATCTAAATAATTCATACCTGCCTTTTGGAGAGATGATTTTCAATCCTGGATGCATTTTTATGAATTCCAATCATTTAATTGTATTGGTGTGGCCTTGTGTAGTGCAATATGACCTGAAGTAAATTGTGTGGAGATGCCTTATGAAAATCTCTGGAAGTATAGCTTCAAAACACCTTTTAGTAAGCAAAAATTTCCCGAACCTCCCTATTTACTTAGCTTATGGAGTGGCTTTTGCAGTTTTCTATGACCAAGTACTTTCATTTGTCCTTAATAAAATTTCTGGGGTTAAGGAGTGTTTTATTTGAGAGTAACCCAAAACACCCTAAAAGGTATTAAAAACTGAAGACATGAAGTTATTTTACATGCAAAATTTTTTCACAAGCAATTTAATCCTTCTTGTGGAATTTATATTAAAATGACAGATTTTTGGCTCTTCCAAAAGTTGCATGTTTCAATTTATGATAATTTTAAATAAATTTAGTTTAAAATAATTTTTCTGTGTTTAGGTAGCTCAAGTACACATCTTCTGATTTGGCTTGACAGAAAAGCTTTATATTCTAATTTTGGAGAGTAGTTACCAGTGGCGGTTGAAGGTAAAATTTTAAGGGGTGCTGCTCCGGCGGTACCAAGTTGGCAACGTATTTTAAGCGATATAATGCCAAATAATATTTTTATCAAACAAAAGCGTGAAAAGTTGGGAACAATATAAAATTTCAATTTCGCACGTTAGGAGACATCCATTAATAACGTGAGGTGTTTTTTTCCAAAATCTGGACCCCCTCCCCCCATGGTGAGATTTCGCTGGACCCCCCTCCCCGCACGTGAGATTTACCTACAACCTTTAAAAATAATTTTCTATCCTATTGGTTTGCATTTTGTGCTTCACAGCACCTAATACTCTTCCATTATTAATGATGTGGGGGAAAAGGACATAATTCCTCCTTAAAACCGCCACAGTATCTTATTCCTTTCTCATACTTAAACAAATCGGTATAATTCTAACTTTAAAAGTTGACGGGAGATTTTAATCGAATTGGTGAGATTTTTCCAAACCCCTCCCCCCTTTTTGACCTCTCGTATTTTATGGATGTCCCCTTATAAGCATGTCACTTACCTATATTAAGCTGATTATTACGAAGATAAGATTATCAAATGAATTATTACTAAAATTTACATTTCGAATTCAATTTGCTCACTAAAAAGAAATAAAAACGTGGCTACAAAAAAGTAAATATAAATCTATTGATTTGTATAAACATCCTAAAAGATTTTTTTCTCTCGGCTGAAAAGAAAAAAAAGCTATAAATAAAAAATTAGAACAGTGTTGGAGTGAGGAAAGCTAAAAAGCCAATGTGATTTATATGTAGTAGAAATCGTATACAGTAGAATCCCGATTATCCGCGAGCGGATTTTCCGCCAGAGCCAAGAAGATTTTTTTTAATGATGAGCAGGGATGTTGCGGCTGCGCCAAACTGCGCCAAATCCTAATTCATGTGCTAAACTGCTACAAAAACCGTATTTTGAGCAAAATTGCGCCAAAACTGCGCCAATTTACGATTTTCTTGAAATCGAATTATCAAACTCTCCGCTCACGCGAAGAATACCTTCATCCTTAGGAAAAAAACTCAAATCGTCTATGGAATCTTTTCCACATTTCTACCACTTGAATTCAAAACCAAAACCGATGACGTCAGCTCAATTTGCTGTGTTAAGTCAGTTGAAAAGTCGAAAAATCGCGATTTTTCGCAAAAGTTTCGTTTTTTTGCGAAGTGTTCCGTTCTTCCCCACGACTTTCGTGGATGGCCGCGGGTGCCGATTCAAGTTGGCTTCTTCTTGAGTCGTTATGACGATGTAGAAAAAAAACTTTACCGTGGTCCGAAACCCACTAGTCCGGTGTTCCGGAAGTCGGGAAAAATAAAAAAAAATTTCGGGTTTTTTTTGCGGAGTGTTCCGTTTTTCCCTCGACTTTCGTGGATGACCGCGGGTGCCGATTCAAGTTGGCTTCTTCTTGCGTCGTTATGACGATGTAGAAAAAAATTTACCGTGGTCCGAAACCCACTAGTCCGGTGTTCCGGAAGTCGGGAAAAATAAAAAAAAATTCGGGTTTTTTTGCGGAGTGTTCCGTGTGAATGTACTTTTTCTCTTTTTTAAATTTATAAATGCTCCTATTTTTAAATGGTAAATTTTCTAAGGTACCTTTAAAGGGCTGCAATTTTGCCAGTGGCGGATCTACGGGGGGGGGCTTTCGGGCTGAAGCCCCCCCAAAACGTCTAACATTTTACTAAGTTTGTCAAAATGCAAAAAAATTATATCCGAAATTCGGATGAGGCGTACCAAAACGAGTTGAAAAAGTGGGGTTTTTGACTTAAATTTCCAAAAATTTTCTGGGGGAGGACCCCCAGACCCCCCTTTTAATGGTTTGAGTCGGATAATTTACTACCTTTTCCGTATTACCATTGGCAAGAAGATTCAATTGGATTATGAAAATTCTTAGCCCCCCAAAAACCAAATCCTGGATCCACCACTGAATTTTGCTAAGACAGATATCTAGCTGTTCAAACACCTGTGTTTTTGTGTAATTTGTCTTATAAATTTTTAGTAGTTTCATGCATTGTTTTAAGATTAATAATTGGGATAAATTATCAGTATATTTTAGTAACAAGAACTATTAACCCCTGCTATGGATTTTAATTTTGGTTGTTGCAAAAAATTGATTCGCCCTGTTCCTGCTTTAAAATTAAGATGAGTTGCTACAAAATTTAAAATCGGCTGCTACAAAAATGGTTTATTCTGCTACAAATTTTTAATTAAGCTGCTACAAACTGCTTCAAATTTTAAATTTAGCTGCTACAAAAACTGCTACAAAATGCTCAAAGTTGTGCAACATCCCTGGATGAGAGCAAATTTTAGATTAGATAAGAGAGATTTTAGATGTAGAGCAAAGGTTTCTGATGTACTGTACTATTTTAAAAGTTTTACATATCATGTTTTTTGTACAATAGAACATAGTTTTTATGCTGAAATATTCTTTTCCTGTTTCCACCTCATTTTTAGTCTTTTTTCGGGTTATCCGGGGTACCCTTGCCACCCAATTCCGCGGATAATCGGGGCTCTACTGTATTTTTCTTCTTCCCTCCGTTTGTTTTTTTACAACTCTCTCAAGAAAAAAAAGCCATCATTTTTTTGGTCAGGGCTGCTGAGACAGCAGCCCCTTTTCTCCCAACAGATTCGTATGCTAAATTCTTGATATTTTGATTCGATATGATAGAGCTCGTGTTTTATACCATGTTTGGTATATTCGCGGGGGCTGATCGACCTGGAAAAAAATCTATTGGTGAGACGGCATAGCAGAGAATAATAAATTGAAAAAGGATTATAAATTACAAAGATTAAAGGGGGAAAATAGATAATTTTTTAAATATTGTTAAGGAAATAAAAAATGGAATTTCGGGAAATTTTGGATGGGGGTGCCGGTGCTGCAGCCCCTATGGACGAGCCGCTACTGGTAGTTACCAATTTCAATGAATTGTATGTTCCCAAATGGCAACATCGGCGTTGGGGTATAGTTTTTGAGAGGATTTTTGTAACATGACATGTAAAAATTCAAAGCTATTTCCCATTTTCTTTAATATTTTGAATCTTTTCTGTCTCAATGGATCTGAACAGGTTAAGAAGGGTGCTTTAAATTTCTAAATCTATAATTTTATTTTGTTACCCGATTTATAGAGGAATAAATGCCAAATCTTTACAGCAGACTCCTACACTTGTGTATATTTCTAACTCCCCGACCGATTAATTTTCAGTAATTATCATTAGGGTTTATGAAAAGGGCATATTTGGAGTACTTCGGAGGACTTGCGTATTTAGTTCAAGTGCTCTTTTTTACATAAAAATTTTAGGTATAAAATTGAATTTGGAAATAATGAAAAGTATGTGCAAGTGCATCTAAAAACACTCACTAACGTAAGTTAGATGTAAGAGATATGGTGTTCAGTTTGTAATCTTCTATGAGAAACGCAGCTTTAATAAATTAATGGAGATAGGTTATCACTTTTGAAAGCTAATTAGATTTGAATGCAATACGTGGATTTTATGCTCGATATCAGTGTAAAATAGTAATTAAAACTAATTTTCACACGGAAACATTACTGTTTAGCTTATTTGACACGCATGGGAACATTCTTTCGTATTTTTTATACCGAAATATAACCCGAAGTACAGGAAAAGTGTCGTGCATGATATAAAAATGTAAATTTTTTCTTAGGAAAATCCATAAAATTTTAATCAATCGTCCAACCATAACTATGAAGAACAGTCCAATATCTTAATAATTAATGAAAAAAAACCTTTTTAAAGAAATTGTACAAACTTTATCTCAAAATCTTTATCTGTACAAACTTTGTTCTCAAATGAAATCTTATACCCTAGGCCAGTCACTAACGACATCGAAAATTGCAAAAAAATCGCGCAGTTCCAATTTTTGTGCTATGTTGTTAGGACCCATCCCAGGAGTTTTTGACCAATTTTGCAATCCTGAACGCCCTATGCTAACTGCGCAATCCACGAAAAACCTTAAAAATGTCCGACTTTTTTCAGTTTTTTGCATATAACTCATACAAATGACATCCCCACGAAAAAGTTTCAATTATGTCTGTTACAGTAGATAAAATTTGAAACAATTTAAGCCCATGCAAGAGATATCCCTAGAAGGATTAAATATTATTATCTTGTGTTTAGATTGCTATGTTTCCAAAAAGGAATAGGAATTGCTGTATCCGATTATGATCCGATCATCATAAGACTGTGTAAAAGATCTTTCCAAAATCGATAAAAATTTAAAAATACTATCGATTTCAAACCGTGATTCTCAAATATTCAATATTAAGAAATTAAAAAATTTTTTTTTAAAGTGATGACTGTTTCGACAAAAAATGCTTATACTTCTATTTTAATCTTTGATCACAACCTAACAATTCTATAGTTATCCCAAGCAGCTCAAACGTTCTAGATTAGTCCAATTTTTGTCAAGTATGGCCAATTTTCGTTTACTTCTAGAATTCTAGATTCAGTTGCCTAAACTTGACATACTTGCCGATGGTTAGTATAGATCAGTGGCGGATCCAGGATTTGGTTTTGGGGGGGGCTAAGAATTTTCATAATCTAATTGAATGTTCTTGTTGTTAATGGTAATACGGAAAAGGTAGTGAATTATCCTACTCAAACCACTAAAAGGGAGGTTTGGGGGTCCTCCCCCAGAAAATTTTTGGAAATTTATGTCAAAAATCCCACTTTTTCAACTCGTTTTGGTGCGCCTCATCCGAATTTCGGATATAGATTTTTTGCGTTTTGACAAACTTGGTAAAATATTAGACGTTTTGGGGGGGGCTTCAGCCCGAAAGCCCCCCCCGTAGATCCGCCACTGGTATAGATGTGTGAATAATGCCATGAGTCTAACCATCGACGAAATAGCCAACACTCATTACAACTCTACCTGAGGTATGGAGATTTTTTCAAGCTTTGAAAAGTTCAATGTATAAATAGTTTGGATCATTTTTGATTAAGAAAAAGATAATATCTTGAACAATAGTTTAAAAAAACAAGAGAAATGATTAATCAATAAATTCGATTGAAAACGGGCCTTTCTGACATACCATTGTTACTATGAAAATTTAAACTTAGGAAAATGCTAATTAAACATTTATTCTGGTAACTAATGAGGGATAGAAAATTTAGCTGGATATCCCCATCGCCACACCTTGGGAAGAATGAATTTTTGTTTTTCATAACACTTTTCTAAATTAAATTGACTTTTTAAATTGAATTTTAAATTTGTTTTCCTGAAACACCCCTTTTTTTGACACCAAGTTACTGGACTATAGCTATTTTAAGCTTTTAGGAATTTATGTTTCTCATTGATCTTTAACAATAAATGTTCCAACACTAGTAAATAAAGCAGTCGCGTCATTAATTAAAAACTTTTTATTATCATCGTCGATTAAAAATAAGGTTTTACCCATAAATATAACATATAAAAATAAGTTACAAAAACCAATCGACATTTCACCTGCATTTTAAATGCAGTCTTGTATTCGTTTAAAAACATGACTTTATATAGTTTTATCTACAAAAGCATGATGGAAAGTTAAATCATGATGCTGAAAATACATCGTGTCACCTGTCACATTAACGCCATGACCCGCACAGCTATATCCCTGCGTCTCTCGGCGTCTTCGTCTCTGATGGTTTCTTGGGATTTGAAACAACACAATCCTCGTTTTTTGCACGCGTAGCACAACAGCAGAACTAAACAGCAGAGAACAGGAATCGCTATCTTTAAGGCGTTCTTCAGTTCTTGGGACACGACTGACGTGACTAAAGAAGTGTAGTTTAAGTGAATGAAGTACAGCCCGACGCAAACCAAGATGACGGAAATCACTATGGCGAAAATAATTAACGTGTCCTTTGAGGTTCCTTCGAAGTCCCTAGAATATAAAAAGAATAAATTAAGAAATGTAATTTTAAGATAAGAGATTAGATTATCAGTTTTGAAAGTGGCAAATTAAACTGGTCCTCCTAACTGTGTAGGCTAAACTAAATCATCTCCTAAACAAAGCGTAAACTGATATTGAATGATAGTTTATTGTCTAATTTAATAGAAAGCAATCAGTATCTACGAAGTACAGGGACCCTTTGATTAGGCTTACCATAAGTCCGGGATTACCCCGGACAGTCCGGGAAAATGTCCTGGGACGCTAAAATGTCCGGGGTTTCATACATTTAAGATTTGCCAAACATTTTTATGAAAAAATCATTACCAAACTATTTAAAATTGCGTTTTTTTACGTTTTCTAACGTCTGTATTACATCACAAAACTTACTTTTAGTGAATTTTGAGATAAAAATTAAGTCAATCAAACAATTTTTGAAAAAGTAATGTTAAATGAAAAAATAAAGTTTGATATTTTTTTAATGTTCATTAGTTTGAATAGTTTTTTCTTAGTTTATAATCTTTGCTAATTTGATATGACACTTATAAAGAAATTTCAAAAATATGTCCTGGGTTGGCCCCGAGAAAATATGGTAAGCCTACCTTTGATGGTACATGAGAGTCGCGGAATAAATTGTTCAGAAGCTGACATTGTCAATCAATTATTGGGTTGGTTGGGGTTTAATGGCGCGAGGTCCAAAAAAATGGGTCAAAAAGCGTCAATACATTGTTTAATATTTAAACAGGCTTTAAGGCCATTGTCGGGTATACTCTATACGCTGATTTTAAAAGTTTATAAAAGCAAGATTATCAAATGATTATGAAATAAAATCTTCTATTCATTCGTAATTTTATAGTTAAAATTTCATGACAATAAGGGCAGGTTGGTGGCGGTTCTCCTTCTCCAGCTAGAACTAGAAGAAATCCGTGTGTCGCTCTTGCAAGGCCTATTCTGAGTCTAGTCCTAGTCAGAAGAACGTCCAGCTGTCGAGATGGATGTGACGGAATAGGATGGAGATTAATGGGTGGAGATCAGGCGCGGATCCAGGGGGGTGGCACTCGCATATTCACAATGCCAGCAAGGATTTTATACTTTGTTAATAAGGCGCATGTCTGTGGACTTATTTTGCTGTTTTTGGAAATTTTAATAAAATAATAACTGGGGATAGAACCCACGAACTTCCGCATGCTACGCTGGCATCCTATCACTGCTCCAGCGGGGATTCAGCAACTTTAAAAATTATTATTACAAGATGTTATTTCTTTGTGACGCATGCGCATTAAATCAAATTATAAAAACCTTACAGGCTTTGTGAATAAGCGTGGCGCTCTGGACAGTGCCCCCTGCCCCCCCCTTGGGTACCCAAAAAGGTTTTCAAATCGAGTAAAAACCCTACTTTAACTACAAGTCTAATTTCAAAAATTTTCTGGGGAAGACCCCCATTAGTACCACAAGGGGATCTTCACTGATAATTTTTAGGAAATCCCCAATATTCTGACATTTTGGGGCCAAAAGCAATAGTAATAGTGCTGAAAAGTGTGAATAATAGGGGTAATAGTGTTGAAAAGTGCCCCTCTTCGACCCAAAACGTCTCTAAAAATGAGTTAAAACCCCACTTTCTTATGTCGAATTTAAATTTTTTTTTGGGGGGGGACCCCGAATGGTACCATAAGGGGATCTTTTTGGAAAAGTGCCTCCCCCTTGGATCCGTGCCTGGTGGAGTTAGGACTAATGGGTGGAGATTAAACAGTTTGTTACTATAATCTGCATCCCAGCTCTCCTGCCTGCCATTCCTTCCATACAGCGTCTTTAATAGAAGTTTTTAGATCGCTGTACGGGATTCCGATTTTTAGAGGAGTCGCAGAACTCTTCGCCATAACCACGCCGGATTAGTTTTTGGTATAAAAGGATAATTGCCAAGGACAGAGGATCCTCGGGGTCGCCGGATCAATTATTGGGATCATGAAAGAAGTGACCGCTTATGGAGGAAGAGGGATAAAATTAGGTTGAATAATATTTAGCCCGATGACTATCAGCCGTTTAATTTTTCAAGGGGATATTTGTCACTTTTTAGGTATTGACGTATTGAAAGCAGTACTTTTTTCTAATCTTGAGCAATTATGCAATCTTTAACTTTTTGAAATGAGCAGCAAAATATGACTGGGAAGAGAATTTTTACAATAGAAAGAGTTATTCCTAACTATTTCATGGTAATGATACAAAAATACGTAGCTTTAATTTTAAACATTTGAATACCCTAAAATTTTAATCACATTTTTATTATGACAAATGAACTTTCACGTTAAAATACTACTATATACATTTATACGTTAAGAAATATTTCGATTCCCATGTTTATTGTCACATTGTTTCGGAGATCCAAAAAAATTATCCCCGAAACAATTCTTTGTTGACGATACTATATACTAAGCAATTGAGCGTTGCTGAATTAACTCATTTTGATTCATAATTTAGCAAGCACCTCACAACTATTGCTTTTTACTTGTATGTATGACTAATTTCTTGCATACTTACGATTGATCTTCGCTCGAATCAGATTCCGAACTAGAACCTTCATAGGAGCTTATGGTAACAGGCACGTCCAAATCCACTGGAACCGATACACGCATATCCGAATCTCCAGGAACTGATACAAGCACGTCCAAATCCGCAGGAACTGAAGCACGCTCATTCAACTCGATATGAGTTTCTGGCATCTTGATACCTGTTCAAAAAGTACACTGAGTTTAGAGGTTGACAAAAGAGTATACAGCTGAAAAAAGAATTTGCATAACTTCTTTTTCCAAAAATATTATTAGTTCCTTATAAAATGTATGTTTGAAACATATTTAAATTAAATATTAATAGGAGCTTAGTAAAAAATAAATAGCGTGTAACCAGGGAGCCCATTAGACAATGCTACCGGTGACGTCACTGGTAGCGGAAGAGGTTGTCTCGATCACAGAGTATAGAGCTTAACAGAGTATATTCATCTTCATAGACGCTAATGGCAACTTTTTTAACAGAGGTTTTCACATAGACAAACTTCGAGCCAAACGATCCGCCTCCTTTAATACTACATCATTCCTGCTAATTCTGTCATTCGCCCACTGAAGCCGTCCCTCAAATCGGAATTGGAGGGAAAAAAACAACAGCGATGAAATTTAAATGCCGCTTGATAGAAGTTCCATATCCAATCAGGAATCACTTTCGCATTTCGCCTTCTCTGATTGGCTGCTAGTGAAATTAATTATAATCTGGGAGCAGGAATTAAATTAAGTACCTAAGGAGGAAAACTGCCGTTTGGAATACTCTGTGGTCTCGATCAGTGGCGGATCTACGGGGGGGGGCTTTCGGGCTGAAGCCCCCCCCAAAACGTCTAATATTTTACTAAGTTTGTCAAAACACAAAAAATGTATATCCGAAATTCGGATGAGGCGTACCAAAACCAATTGAAAAAGTAGGGTTTTTGACTTAAATTTTCAAAAATTTTCTGGGGGAGGACCCGCAGACCACCCTTTTAGTGGTTTGAGTAGGATGATTCACTACCTTTTCCGTATTACCATTAACAAGAACATTCAATTGGATCATGAAAATTCTTAGCCCCCCCCAAAACCAAATCCTGGATCCGCCACTGGTCTCGATGATGTGCCTAAGCTTCCCTTAGCCAATCAGGTTTTATGGGGGGAATCAAGTAAAAAGGGAAATGTAGATTGGATAGACATCTTCTCTGCTATTTCGGTAGCAAATAATACTTACAAAGGTTAAGAGCTCTTCAACAAAAAAAAAAGATTAAAATGTTATTAGAAGTAAGCATTTTGTCCAAACAATCATCAGTTTGAAAAATTGTTTTTATTTCGGACGATCTAATATTTGAGAATCACGGTTTATAATCGTTTGAAATTAATAGTTGAATCCCGCCTCTTGCGTGGGTTGTTTTCACAAGCAGATACAACACACTTTGACATTTTGAGAAATACTCTTATTTTAGAGAATAACAAAAGTAAATAATCGAATGTTAACTAAGCTAGTTTTAAAGATTTTTTAAAAAAGAATTGAATAGAGTTTTCTACGGGGCTCAAACATAGCAATAGGAAAAACAATTGCAACACAAAATAATAGTTGTAATAATATTTATTCCTTTTATGGATTCCTCTTGCATTTACTACGGGTCTAAATTCTGTGGAGGGTTCTTAATAATTATCAATAAATAATCAATGCTTAAGAAAAAAAAAAGCTTAGATCGATTAATAAAAAAAAAACCCTGATAATGGCCGTAGAGAAGGAGGTTATTATTTAGTTCTTGGTTTAGAAAAGGTTTTGAAAAGAAGTTATTTGCCGATTTGAAACCAAGCAAGCAATCAAATATCCTTCCTCTTAAGTCTTAATCATAAAATCCCCCCGCCCTGTATCTTTCCCCATCTTATTTCCCTAACTCTACCTCAAAGTGAAAGTGATTGGTTGTTCAAACTGTAAGAAGGCGTGGAGAATGACGTCACTGGGAGCTGTACTATCTCAACTCTATCAAAATCTCGTAACTAGACGTTACGAGATTTTTTCAGAACAATGGGAAGAGCCAACCTGATACCTGCGCGAAATTTACAAAATCCCTCATATCATATAAATTGAATTATTTGAACATTCTTTTCTTTAAATCATCAGTTCCAACCTATCCGAGTGCCAATTAAACTTTTTATAGGGAGGCGAGTTTGCCGGAGACATTGAAAATTTGCATTTTACTATTTTAAAACAGGCAAATCAAGCTTATATCACAGATCACAGAACTTAACAGAGATACCAAACGGCCGTTTTCCTCTTTAGGTAATTAATTTAATTCAGCTCGCAGACAGGGACGTGCCAACAAGGGGGGGCAGGGGGGTTTTTCGCCCCCGCAGTTTTGAGAGTGAGGGGGCGAACACTATATTTCGCCCCCCAGTTTTTCATGAAATTTTTTCAGGCATCATCTAATCCGAAAAACTTTTGAAACATTTTTTTTAATTCAACCCAGTTTGTCTTATATTCTTGATATTATTCAAGAATCTCCCCACTTGATGGCCCAAAAACGGGCCAAATAGATTCTTGCCCTTTGTTGATTAGTTTCAATCACCTTAAGGAGGTGAGGGGGCAAGGTATATTATCGTAATGAATAATTTAAACTTTTGCAAAAGGCATTAGCATCACCCATGTCATAAATGCCCTTAGTTAATGAGGTGAGGGGAGAAGGAGGGGGCAAGGAATATTGTTGTAAATAATGAATAATTTAAACTATTCAAAGCGCATTATTATCATCCATCTGATATGTGCTTAATTTTTTCAATTCTTAACAGAAACGGGCCATTAAGTGGGCAATTTTCTTGACATTAATATTATTTAAATGAGTATTACTTTGAGTGTAAAAATTAGTCAAACAAATTTCTTAAAAATTTTTGGTTTCATAGATTTTTTCTTTCCAATTTTCGACCCAAAATTTCATTTTTTACTGTTGAAAATTCAAATATGTGTTATGTTGACACAGAAAACTGCAAAAATTTTGGTCTTCAAGTTATTTCTGCTCGGTTACATTTGATAAAACACTATAGTTTAAAATTGCCTATTTTAAAAATTCTTCTGGGGAAGGACCCCCAGCCTCATTGAAAATTTGGGGTATATTTATAATTTTTTCTTTGAAAAAAAGTCTCTCTGAAAAGGAGTCTCAAAATGAGCTAAAACTTTACTTTTAAAGATAAGTTTTCAAAATATTTATGGCGGAGACCCCCAGACCCCCATGTTTGCTTGAAAGATAAGATTTTAAAATCTTAACATTATGTGTAACGTGATTCACTGGCGGATCCAGGGGGGCTTGGGAGCTTTAGCCCCCCCAAAAGGAATGAGAACTAACAGTAAGAAAAAGGGGAGGTCGGAACTCAGGGATGTGTATACTCAGGGGTAAAGCTACTCCAAAACGAGTTAAAATCCTGTTTTTTAGGGTCAAATTTTCAGAAAATTTCTGGGAGAGGACCCCCAGACCCCTTTTGGTACTTGGAACTCTAATATTTACGACTTTTTTAAAATAAGTTCGTCAAAATTCTACCAAAATGTAAATTAAATTCTTAAAAATATATGTCCAAAATTCGGATTAGGAGTACCAAAACGAGTTGAAAACCTGCTTTTCAGATTTAAATCAGAAAATTTTTCTGGGGAGGTCCCCAGACCCCCTTTTAGGTAATTAGAAGACGATTTTAATTTTGAAAATTCTTAGCCCCCCTATAAAAAACAAATCCTGGATCCGACACTGACGTGATTCCAATGCTATTTTAAAAATATTATGGTTATAATATACCTACTGTTTCTCCTTTCAAAATTCTGAGGAATACAAGAAGTGGATGGTCTGTAGGTGGGTTTCAAAGGGTAACAAATGTATAAAAAGGAGTAGAAAATTTCTTTTTGAAGCTAAATTTCAACAAAATTTTCAGGGAGAGGACCCCCAGACCCCCTTTGATGCCTAGGTGAAAGTATTAACAACCTACTTTTCATACATTAACAAAGTTTGGCACATCATTCTGGTTATAGCCCTACAAAAAATGCTTCGCCCCCCCCCACTCTCAAAAACGTTGGCACGTCCCTGCTCGCAGATTATAATTCAGTTCACTAGCAGCTAATCAGAGAACGCGAAATGTATTTTTAAACGCTTTTATTCTACTTGCTTTTGGCGGCGTTTTACGCGTGGAATTTTAAAACTCGATTTTCGGGCACTTCCCGATATGTCAGGGCCCCGAAACTTTACACATCGGTGTAACCCTCATGACACTCCAATATCCAACCATTATCTAGTCAAACAACCAAAGGATTAAGTTAATTAACGAGTATTTTTAATTAACAGAAAAACCAGAATTTGATACCTTTCCCAAGGGGCTATTCTCCCTAAACCGTGCACAATTGTTTATAAGGCATGGCATAACTTCATCATATTCAAAAGTCAAAACGAGAATTGCCCAGTAATTACGATAATTATAGACGAATAATCACTTTTTTCTTTCTGGATGCTTGTACATAATATTTCAGGCACTTCCAAACGATATAAAGTTCTGAAACTTTGCACCGTGGTGGAAACTCGATGACAATGCAATATTCAATCATCAACTAGTCAAAACCTCCGTAATTTAGGTAATTAACGAGTGTTTTTAGTTATCCTTTTAATTCATATTTGAGACATTCCGTGAAGCCAATGGCTCCCAAAACCTGTAAGATAATATACTAAGTATATAACTACAATATTTAATCTTCAAAACGTGATTTTTTACCTTCCAATTAACAATTAAGATAATTAGCGATTTAAGATAATAACCGCGAGAAAGAAATCGCCGAAAATATCGCCGAAAATCGCCGAGAAGAAAAATATGTTCTTTTATAATTTATTGACTACTGAAAAGACTGGATGGTACTGTTTGCTCCTTGATACACACACACTAATTCTGAGTTTCTTATGATTGTTTTTTTTATTTGAATGCTTTCTTTTTATTGTGAATCTTTTTGATATCGATGGATTTCATCGGTGATTGAGCGGATGCGAGGAATATATTCTTTGTGCCAGGTATTTTTCTTGCTCAGCTCTGTTATTATAACGTACCCAGCAAAATTAAATAGATTTTAAAATTAACTTTGGAGTTGATTGTCCTGCTGAGTCGTCAGAGGATTGTTCTACTTTGTCAGATATGTGAAAAATTTTTTTATACATGAAACTAAAATTCCATCCTAACATAACATTAAATATGGTTGAAATAAATACATTTTTTCTTGTGAGTTTTTGTTAAAAAGTACCATGACTAAAAAGTAGAAAATAAAATAAGTAAAAAAAAGATTTTTTAAAAAACGCTTTTATTGAAGTGTTCTAAAAGGTCAAAAATAATTTTTTCGGTTTGACAAATAATTTATTGGGAAGTAGAAAATAACTTTTTGGTAAGTAAAAAAAACTGATTTTCTAATCACTAAAAATAAAAGCGTGGGCGCTAGTCATTCTTAATTCACTATATATTCTAACTTCTTCATTCTATGACGTTAGATTTACAAATTTCTCATTCATGAGTTTTGAGTGGGATGGATTCACTTTAAATTCTCTGTTAGGTATTTTTATTTATATAAAATTATACATAAATGCCGACGTAATGGCCTGGTCGTTAGAGCATCTGACTGATGCAAAGCCGTATGTCTGGGGTTCGAATCCCCGTTTGGCAAGGATGTTAGTGTCACTGTCCTGTAAAAAAAATTAAATTTAAAAAATATTAAAAATTACTAGCGCCCACGCTTTTATTTTTAGTGATTAGAAAATCAGTTTTTTTTACTTACCAAAAAGTTATTTTCTACTTCCCAATAAATTATTTGTCAAACCGAAAAAATTATTTTTGACCTTTTAGAACACTTCAATAAAAGCGTTTTTTAAAAAATCTTTTTTTTACTTATTTTTTTATTTGATTTTTACTCTGATTATTGTCGATTTGGATTTGAGTGACAGCTTCAGTGGGCGAATGACAGAATTAGCAGGAATGACGTGGTATTAAAGGAGGCGGGTCCGTTTGGTCTGAAGTTTGTCTATGGGAAAAGCCTTGTTAAAAAAGTTGCCATTAGCGTCTATGGAGATGAACACTCTGTTAAGCTCTATACTCTGTGGCTTTATATTTCAACACTGGAACATTTACTTCAACTGTAAAGATTTACTAAGGAGTATTTTACTTAAACTTTTAATATTCCTTTTGAATTTTAAGCCAAGTCAAAAACAGATACATGGGGGTTCAGGGCTTCTCCCCTGAAAGTTTTTTGAGAATTTGAAAGATAAAAACGGGTTTTAACTCATTTCTGAAATAATAACTGAATAGTGAATTACCTTCTATTTAGTTTGATAAAGCATTACATTTTAAGGCCGAGTGCTACCAAAATTTCTTCGAAGGCCCTATGCGGCCCGCAGGCCGGACCACACTGCTTTAAATCATTTACCAAGATATTGGATATTCAAGAGTATTATTTATAAAGATTTCATCAATGTATAAGTCCAACTTTTTCATTCCTGCCATTCAGATTAATTTCTAAGGTAATGGAGGACATGTCTCAAAGGGAACACTGAATGAATAGATTTAGAAACAAACAATCATGAATTAATGGGATGTGATTTATATGTAATTAAAAACTCAAAATATGTATTTATTTTATTAAAAATATGAGATTAACACAGCACAAAATATGTACTTAAAATAGGGAAAGTAGGAAGATATAATGTAATTTTAAAAAGTTTTAATTAATTTTAAAAACATTAAGAATTCTTAAAACTTTTAAGTTTTTATAAAAAGCTATTTGAGATTTCAACTCCCTCCTAAAGGTAAATATACTGAAAAACACTTGTATAAGTAAAAGTAAATGCAGGACCGAAATGAGAAACACGAAATGGACTGGGCACGTGTTCCAATTGACACACACAATTCTGAGTACGCAAGTTACGATTAGCTAAATTTATCATTGTGTTCATTATGTTTCAACAACAATTTTAACTAATGTGTAACTTGATAAAACAGGGCAATATTTAAAAATGTATCCAAAATATGAATTTATAGCTTAAATTAAACATGTAAATAAACTGAAATATGCAAAATAAAAATGGTTCAAATTGATACAAGTACCTTGAACATGTGGTATTACAGAGAACTTAGCAATATTAGGTTGCTGAAAAGAAATGTAATTACATCTAAATCCCTGTACTATTAGGAATAAACACAGAGAAAATAGAATATAAAGTACCTTTGCTTTGTCGTAACAAATGTTGACACAACTACACAACACGTGGTTTTAGCTTGGTGGGATCTTCAGCCGGACTCTGGTCAAGTTGGCTCTGGTTTGAGTTGAGAATAAGGAGATAGCATTGTAGAGGGGGCAACTGTCGGTGTCCAGGACATTTCGCCCCAGCCATTGTACTCGACCCCGGCGACCCTCCCTTTCTCATCCATCACACCTGTCAATTAACAAAGGGTTTGGTGGCGAGTCTCTCTCCGTCCCCGTTTGGCGAAATGGATGTTGCGCCAGGTTCGCCAATTTTAAATTTGATTGCAAAAGGCGTAACTATGGAGATGGTCCCCTTACGGAAAAGGGGTGTTGTTGTTTCTTATCTCCCACATGATCTGACGAAGTTAGACCATGTCCAAGCAAGAATCCGTTGCAAGTAAACATTTAGGTGGCGTGGGAACTGGGAATGAAGAGCGATGAACATTTTTTAGTAAAGAAATTGACTTTGATAAACTGGTAAGAAGAAATAATTCTAAAAATAAAATCGAATTTATATACTTTTTTAAAAAACGAAATAAGTATAGATGTACTTATAGAGTGCTGGGTTTTTGTAGCATTTCAGTTTTAGATCTAACAACAAAAAGAAACAATAAGTTTAAAACCCAGCAAAAAACGTCCAAAATTCCTTCAAAAAAACGTCATAAGTGCAGTTTTCTTAAAGAAGTCTGTAGTCATTTTGTAGCAATAGGACTTCAACACGTAAGTCTGCCCTTTTTTACAGCAATTTTGAATACATTCTAAAGGCATTTCAACGGTCTTATAAAAAAACTGCAGAATTCTTGAAGAAAACTGCAGTTTTCATAAAGAAAACTGCAGATAAAGTGTCCAAATTCCCTTCACTTTTTTGAAGAAATTTTGCTGATTTTTTTTGCTGGGAAACTTTTAGAGTTTATGCCCAACCATGTTTGGGTTTGATAAATAATTTTTGATACATATGCAATTTTATAAAGAATTTTACATGATACATAATTTTTAAATGTATAATAGGTAAAAAATGAAATATAAATATTATAATTATTCTCTAAACATATATAAAATACCATAAAGGACACGGTAAAAATATTTTAAAGGAAGGAAGCTTTTGTTAAAAAAAAGTAGGGTAAATGTACCAGTTATGGCCACTTTAAGAAAATCTGCTAAATAAAAAATTGTAGAAATTTTTTTTTATTATTTAAAAACAGAGTGGTTTTTGTAAGTTTTTAATTAAAAACTCTGGTTTTTATTAGTTTATGAAAGAAAAGTTGTTTTTATAGACTGAAAAAACTAATTGGCTATGAGTAATTTTTAATTTAGTTTAAGAAATTGATTATAATTAATATGAGAAGATCATTTAAAGTTACTGCTAATTAAAGATTAAAATGACTTATTAAAGAAAGTCTGAAAAAGGTCAACCTCTAATATTAATTATTTAATAAGTTAATTATGCAAATAAATATTAATTAAGATAATCCATTTGACTTTTATTAAATTGAGCCGATATCACATGGTTATTACCACTTCATTTAAAGTTATTCTCATTGTAGTGGAGTCGCTTGTGTCAAAAAACAATGGTGTCTAAAAAATGTTTGCTGGAGCTTTGTGAGTGGTATCATTTGATTCGTAATGACGTCTACATTAACGTGGTACCGGGTGTTTTTTCCGAATTTTGTGCAGGGGTTGGGTATGACGTCATGGATGCAAGATGGCAACCGCAGGAAAAAGGCTGTAAATGGAGAAATAGAGATAATATCGGAATTATTTTTGGACGAAAATCTCAGAAATAGATAGATTTATCGAATAGCTACCAAAAAAACGAATATAAATCCATAGAAAAAGGAGTTTAAGACGACATAACCAAAAAAATGGCTATTTTTACCAAAAACACAGTATTTTGTCATCAAATACTTTAAATAGATGCTATTTTCAAAGTGAATGCAATGAAAATATGTTCCTAATTAAAAACACAACAATGAAAATTTCATTGTTGCTCAGAAAAGGCGGATATGACGTCATAAATCCAGGATGGCTGCCATACAGTCAAATTTTTTAATTTTTTTGTTCGAAATTTTTTTAATTGCAAATTATTGCACTCTTATGAATGTAATAAAGTTATTTATAAGAATAAAAGTTAAAAAAGCTGCTTTAGAATGAGTGATGCAGGTATTACACTATACGGTTAGGAAAGAATCAACAAAACTTTGCTATCTCCCTCCCCCATTTTTATCATCCAAATCAGTAATTATGACGATAATACTATGGATTATAATGATAAAAAATGGAAAATATTAATTCATTAGCAAATTAAACTGTAAGGAAAATATAAACCATGTACAAAAGACTACAAATTTCAGCAATCAATTTCCTGGTTAACTATCAAATAGTTGGGTGGCTTATTACATAAAAATGACCGAAAACTGCAAAATGGGATAATTTAATGAAACTTTCAGGGATGTTAGATAATCACATATAAGAACTAAAATATCGATGGGAGCCCAAAATAAATTTTACGGCGTGATTTGACCGCTATGACGTTATGGTTTATAATTTCCTAACAGTTTAATTTGTTAATGAATTAAATATTTTCCATTTTAAAAATTACTTGATACTTCTTATTTACTGTAAATGTTGTTATTTTTAATTACAGTAAACTAAACGGGACGATGAAGAAAACGCCTATTTCAATCTATATTTTCGTTCCAAATTAGTTGAATTAAAGAAGTTATCAAATGTTATTAAATTAAACAAAAATGAATATTTTTAAAAACTTGTAATGTTTTCTCATAGTTAATGTAAACGGTCTCAGAAACAACTTGGCTTAACACTAATATTTCCGGAATTATTTCTAAACACCTGTCATTTAATTCTCCTTTACATATTAACTTTGTCTTATAAGTAACTTCATTACGTTCATTAGAGTGCAATAATTTGCAGTTAAAAAAATTTCGAATAAAAAATTAGAAATTTTGACTGTATGTGGCAGCCATCCAGGATTTATGACGTCATATCCGCCTTTTGTTTTGCCTGTTTGTTTTGTTGTGTTTATAATTAGGAACATATTTTCATTACATTCACTTTGAAAATAGCATCTAGTATTTAAAGTATTTCATAACAAAATAAAATACTCATACTGTGTTTTTGGTAAAAATATCCATTTTTTTGTTATGTCTTCATAAACTCCCTTTTCTATGGATTTAGATTCTTTTTTCGGTAGCTATTCGATAAATCTATCTATTTCTGAGATTTTCGTCCAAAATAATTTCGATATTATCTCTATTTCGCCATTTACAGCACTTTTCCTGCGGTAGCCATCTTGCATTCATGACGTCATACCCGCCCCCTGCTCGAAATTGGAAAAAAACACCTGGTACCACGTTAATGCAGACGTCCTTACGAATCAAATGATACCACTCACTAAGCTCCAGCAAAACATTTTTTGAAACTTGACATAAGCGACTCCACTATTGCTTTGTGAAATTGAATTTCTAAAAAAAACCTTTTTTAAGTCAACTGACTTTAATTTTCATGGCACTCACTCGGCCTCACAAAATTAAAAGCTTATAGTGCATAGAATATAATCCCATCTCAGTTTTTATTTCAGAAATAGGCTAAAAAACACTTTTTTTCTGGTTTAGTTTACTAGCTAGAAAAATCCTTTATAAAACCATACAGTATATGAACTAAATGGACTAAATAAATAAAACCCAAAGGTGAAACTGCTGTGACTACGGGAAATATTAATGTTTTAATTTTTATAAAGCAGATAAAATCACATTTCGACCATTGATAAAATTTGTTACAACAAGCTGTTCTCCCTATGAACTGAAACAATTGTTCTTATCATTAACTCATAAAAAGAAAAGTTTCAGTTTAAAAGAAAGTTAAAACATAACACTCTTTTTTGATGGATTACTTATAATGATCAATTCCTCGCATATAATAAATTGGAAATCAATTGTTTAAAGTAAAGAAATTATTTCTGGACCATAAATACTCCTTTAAAGGAAATACCTGTCTTGATTTCTCACTAAACAATATACAAACCACATAGAATTTAATCACATAGAACAAAGTTACATCTAAACACTATCTAATTGACTTTGAAGATTTCTATATAAACATTTTGAATTGGCTGGCCAGTAATTTTGAGTCTAGAGTTTAAATCAATTTTTAGACCATTTAAAAAATAAGTATTTATACATCTACTAACCAAGGGAGAAAAATAAGAATTCTATAATAATTTTAAGGGTTAGTGTCTAAAAAGGTTTCAACTAAAAAAATACCCATTTTTATAACCGAATATCCTCAAAAAATTAGAGTTAAGTCATGAAAATAGGCTTGAACACACTATTAATTTCAGAAACCTGTCAAAAAATGCCAAATTTTCAAAAATTTTTTTGCAAGGATAAATTTTTTAAGAAATTTTTTTGCCATTAAAGTATCTAAATGAGGTATTCTATAAGAAAAAAATTACTAAACATTTTCATTAAAATGTAGTGAGCCTCTAACTATACAGTTTTTATGCTTTTTCTCAAAACAAGAAAATTGGCATTTGATGTGTTCAAGAAATAAGTGATTCAATTACCCAAAATAATTTTTGATTTGTATCATCAAATGCGTCTTATGATACAAAAAATTAAGATAAAGTTTACTGATGTAAGTAGATTATTTTAAAATAAAAACATTTTTCCATGATCGACCAGTCAAAACTATTAAGCCTGTGTTTAATAGTCTCATAAAAGCTAAAAAAAATCTATCAATAAAAATTCTATTTTTTTTACAAGAAAATGAATCATTCTTTTAAACGGTACTAGATAAATTAATTAAATTGATAAGTTACATGTATATGAATTTCCTTGTTTTAACTAAACAAAGTTGGGCCGGTTTAAATTGATTTTGGTTTTTATGTTAAGTTATTACTGTAAAATCTATATGCAATTATTTATGTGTCTTTTTGTTATTTCAAACAAATTTGGTCTGCTGCCAATCATTTTGATCCGTAAAATATTTTACCTTTTATAAAATTAATAAATGCTTGCATTGGGACAACTTTCAAGTAGAATTAAAAAGCGAATATAAATATTTGATATCGTAAAATTAATATAGTTTCTGGGGGAAGGTAAAAAAGAGATTCAGCACTTTTATAATGAAGTTTTGTGTAACAGGTTTTTATTAATTTACAATATTAAGGTTTCTTATACGATTCATGGTTATAATATTCATGATTTAGAAATTTTCTTTAATTTAGAGAAGCATGCCACATTGCCACAGTTTAATTCATATTTAATTTAATTTTACTCTATTTTTTGTTTATTTATGTAAGTTTTTGTAAGTATTTGTCTATTCTGAAATGACTTAATATTTTACCATGTTTATTTATAAGCTATATTTCCATAGTACTGTAATTATATAGTTTAGCTTCTATTCGATTTTTAAATTTTAATATAAACACGTGGTTATGGGAGTCCTTACACACGTGGTTAAAAATCGATGGCTGCAAGAAATGTTACTGCAAGAAATGAGATGGTAATCAGGCGTGACCCCCTTTTCAACAGGATGTCGATTTCAGAGGCTATTGCAGGCCCTACAGATTTACAACCGAATCGAATTAGTGGAACCGAGACCTTTTTCCGTCTTAAGGGGCCGTGTAGATAAAAACATTGGAATAGTTCAGTCTTTGATACTTCGCCAAAAACGGCAACCATTTAGTGAGTCTGGCAACCCATTTCTGGAAAAAGAGGGGAGTGAACCATAAACCACAGGGGGTCCAGGGGGAAGCTGACCACATGTCAGGATACCCATCAATCAGTTGGGGCGAAAAGTCAGGTGAATCAAGCCCATGACCCATCTGTGTAAAAGGGGTATGTTCACACACAGATGATTCACCTGACTTTTCGCCCCAACTGATTGATGGGTATGTTTATGGATGTTTATGTTTATGGATGGAGAACAATTTTAAAGAAAGGGCCGCAGCCATAGTGTTGTTTCGAGAGGGGTTTTTGGCCTTTAATGAAATTAATGTAAAAGTTTTGTAGGTAGTGTAGAAACAATGAGGGTGCTTTCATCCATATTAATAGGTTTAATGTAGTTTTTCAACACTTTTCTAGGTAGAATTTGCGTTCAAGAAAAATTCATATAAGAAAGGTTTTTAGTAATGAAGGTACAAGTTTCAAAGGGGGGTCTGGGGGATCTCCCCCAGAAAATTTGTGGAAATTTGACCCGGGAACAGGGTTTTAAACTGTTTTTTGGTACACTTAAACCCAAATTTGGACAAAAAATTTTAGGTAGAAATTTTGATTTTAATGAACTTATTATAAAAAAAGTGTGAATAAAAAAGGTTTAAATACTAAAGGGGGGCTGGCTTTCCACCCGCAGAAAATGTTTGGAAATTTAATCCTTTGAACAAGTTTTCAAACATGTAAACCCAAATTTGGACATACATTTTTAGGTAGAATTTCGATTTTAATGAACTTATTACAAAAAAAGTTAATAATAAAGGTTTAAATACTAAAGGGGTGCCTGACTGCCCGCCCCTAGAAAATGTTTGGAAATTTAACTCTAATAATAGAGTTTCAAACCTTTTTTTGGTACACTTAAACCCAAATTTAATCATACATTTTTAGGTAGAATGTTGATTTTAATGAACTTGTTATAAAAAAGTGTGAAAAATAAAATTTTTAATACTAAAGGGGGGCCTGGGGTCCCTCCCCCAGAAAAATTTTGAAAATTCGACCCTAAAAAACTGGGTTTTAACTTAACTAAAAGTAAAGTAAAAGTAAATTACTCAGGACTTAGGGGGGGGCAGCTGCCCCTCCCTGCCTCCCCCTGGCTACGCCCATGAGATGGGTTGATATTCGCTGTGCTACTAGTACTAGTAAAATAAGGGAAAGGGCGCCTGTCTCGTTTCCCATTAAAAATCTTCTTGGTTTATTCTTTATCAAGTACTTGCAAAAGAAAGTTTTTGCCAAGACAATTGAAAAACTTGGAAAAAAATCTGCGCAATCTTTAGTAATTTCTTTGAAAGGAATAACTAAAACAGCATTATTTTGTTATAACATCAAGAATGAAAAGAAGTTAAATATTCAAATTTAAAGAGGTTATATTTTAGTAAAAATGGTTTTAAAAATTATACGCAAACCATAACGTTACTCCAGTTCAGTTCTCTATGTAATTAGTTATAATAGTCTAAGTCGGTTATTTGGAACTAAGCTAATTTAACTACTCCCTTTTCCCCTCGCTTTGGTCTCATAACGAGATAGTTTCACAATAGGTTTAAGGATCGAATTCCTTAGTTGATTAATTTAGGATTTATAAGTAAGAAAAAACATGCAAAGGATACAAGGATCGACTGTTATAAGTTTTCAAAATATCAAGGGGGGTTGGGGGATCTCCCCAAGAATAATTTTGAACCTTAAGAGTAGGGGTTCTATGCATTTTAAGGCGAATTTTTAAGGAAAAACAGTAAGTGAAAAATGGATATCAAAATTTCGGGGGGGGGGTTGAACCCCCAACTGTAAGATTATTAGAATATATTATCTGTAATTTAATGCTTTTTAATTTGTAAAGTACTCTAAAGTACATTTTTAAAACGTGGACAAATTTGTTTAAAATATGGCGTCCATTGTTTGTTGTGAATGGATGCATAAGTTGTTTGATAGTACTTTGTAACTGCGACCTTATCCGTAATCAAAACAAAATGGAAATATTTTAAAATTGAGAATTTTTTTTAGAAAAGGACTTATTGCACATCTTCAAAAGTCGAACAGTTTGATACCAAAAATGTGTTATAAGGATTTAAAAAGCCTTTTTCTGGAAACCGCTCACCAAAAACTTTTTTTTAAGAATAGAGAGATACTTCATTTGTGTAGTACTTCTTTTCATTAAATAGTTTTTTGAAACATTTTAGTTTTCTTATTTATCAAATGGTCACATGCTGGGTTTTTATTGTGTTTTAAAATGTGGAAATAATTGAACAGTAATGTAATATTATTTTAATTAAGAACACAATTACAATTTTGAGAATTTCATATTGTTTGTTTGTTTGGAGACATACATTTTCAGGTCTGTGTGCTTGATCTCAAGGATCCGCTTATAAACCTTCGTCAAGTAAGACAAATAGAATATTTACTGACACACACAGAGAGAAAATACACCCAAGTCTATAGGCCGGAATCGATCCGACGCGACGAAGGTACAGCGCGCAGGCTGCTAGCGTGGTGGGCAGCGAGTAAACCAACCAGGCTAATCCGTCCCCATTTCATATTGAATTCGGTAGTGTTATTTTTTAAAAGGAATTCTTAATAAAAAGGACTGTAAATGTTTTAATGGCAATGCGGATCTCGCTGATCACGTGACTCTTCATCGGGTTAAAGTAGGCCCTTTTCCATGACGCTTTTTTTCTGCGCTGAAAATCGGCTCGCGGATGATGTTGGCGAGACTTTGGTTGACAAAGTTATTCCCTTTGCCGATTTTCATGCTGCCATCTATCAAAAATGTCACAAGTAATTATACACTGATAGTACAACTTTTTACAGGCACTAGATGCCCATTACTTTCGTAATATATTAATGTCTGAGGACTTATTTTGTTAATAAATAGCTGTTTTAGATTTTTTGGAACTATTAAATGGGCCACAAAAAGTGTAATTGCAATCGGAACCTGGTGGCGAGTAGAAATATCTAGTTTAAAATATATCGGGTTCTCCTTTCCATCTCATTCTCGTCTGGATTCCCATTCGTGTTAAAGTTTCTGAATAAGGCCCTAAAACTATTTTAGTACAAAATCTTTTAAGTAATTGCTTTTAAAGTAATAAACAACGCTTTTCAAGATCGCGAGTGAGTGATCATGCTGCCATCTGTCAAAAGCGTCACAAGTAATTTTACACTGATAGTAAAAATTTTACAGGCACTAGATGTCCATTACTTTCGTAATATATTAATGTCTGAGGACTTATTATCGTGATAAATAACTGTTTTAGATTTTTTGGAACTATTAAAAGTGTAATAGCAATCGGAATGCGCTTCAAAACTATCAGATCCAATATGGATGACGCTGAAAGTCTTTCAGCGCCGAGAAAAAGTCCATCCATGCCGGGCTGAAAACCAGCTTCGGCGCGCTGGTTGAATACGCCTAGCCATTGGTCCGTAGGACTCACGTGACCACTAAAAAGAGTCAACCAAATCCGCGCGTGTTCGGCGTTCGGTATGGCGATTTTTTCTCGCGCCAAGAGGTCGCCACGCCGAAAACACGCGTATTGGGCGCTGAAAATAAGTCGCATGGAAAAGCAGCTTAAGTTGGCACTCGGATATTCTTTGAAAAATCCTTTCTCTCTTCTTTACTCTTTCATCCGATTAAAAGTGTATGACCATGTGAACGGGGCTTAAAAGTTGCGAAGTATCATCATCAGTGTGAGGATGACGGCCATGACGAAGGAGGAGATGGAGGGGAGGGTGGTGGTGGCGTTGCACAGGCTCTCCTCGTAGCAGAGGCAGGCCTCCTTGGTGAGGAAGGCGTCCTTGGACTCCTTGAGCTCAACCACCTGCTGGTAGCAGCCGGAGCGCTGCTTCGGGTTGCCGATGCACATGCGGGTGATCTTCTTAGGATCTGCAAATAAGACACAGAAGTCGCTTAGAAAACAGTAGACCGCTCACAAACCGATTGAGAGAAAAAAGCCTCACGGAGGGTCCAAGACGCTATTTTCAAGTGCAATCGTAGGATAAAGGGCAGCAATGCAAATGTCTATGATTGACAGAAGATTGGGAGATCGCAGAGCTGTGATTGGTTCATTCAATCCGTTACTCTCGAAGGGGTATTAGAGGATTCCACGATTGGGATTCTATCTCTCCCCCTCTCGTGACGTGACAGGGGAGGCTTGATTTTTAAGCTAGGCGCGCACTGAAGACTTTAGTCGCAGCAACTGGAACATAATTGTCACTCTGGCAAGAAGCAAGAGTCTAGTCGCTCGAAGCTAGAGTGATTGTCAAGAGTCTCGACATAGAGAGCCATTGCTCTCGAGAGACAGTTTTATGTTCCGGTCGCCCACCGCGACGAAAGTCTTCAGCGCGCATAGCCTTATCCCAGCGCAGAAAGGGCTTCTATCACAAGGCATACACTGTAAAAAAAGGTGATAGATTTTACAGAAAAAAACTGTCAATTTTTGTGCCAGTTTGTTTCTGTTTATTATACAGGTTTCTTCTGTTAATTTTTACAGACCCCCTGTTAATTTTACAGGTTTCATCTGTTTTTTTAAAGAGCATTTCTGTTATTTTAACTAAGTTTTCCTACTTTTTTCTAATAACATAGGGGGTGCATTGTGTTTCATTTTATTTGATCACGCGGGAACTAGACCAGTAAGTTGAGTGTGACGTCACAACGATGTGTTACACGTTATCACACCAACTCAGACCTGACTCGCTTTGATATCCTCCAAAAATTCAATTTTTATATATAAACTAAAAATAAGCATAATTTGAGTGGTGACTATTAAATTGTTTGAAACTGAGTATGTCTGGTGTTTCAAAATTGAAAGCATTGAGTGGTCATATTTTAGACAATACGTTTCATACCAAAATGAGAACATCGATTTACTCGAATTTGAAACTGTCATTTCTCTCAGTCTAGGATGGAGATACAAGAAGGGATGAAGTTAGATAAAACTTACTTTTGTTTTAAGCCAATTCTATCTCCAATTCTAATTCTAAAACCCAAACCCAAACTGAAATTGACCGCTAACATAAAGGCGGTTACAGTCAGACGTATTTAGAACCTCTCTGTAATGTTCTAAAACCAAATTCTTGATTAATTAGGGAAGATACTTGTATAAAATCAAAGCTTTTTGCTTCAGGTTTTGGCCATCTCTGGGGACAAAAGCCAACTAGATGTAGTAAAGAAAAAAAACTGTTTTTCTTAAAAACAGATTTTTTGTGTAAAAAATACAGAAAATATCTGTAAATTTACAGATATTTTTTACAGTGTACCTTATGCGATTTTCATTAACACGCGCCTCAAGAACGAGATGCCTTTTCTGACAGGTTGAATGTGATTGGCTGGTATGATCATGTGACCTTAGAGAGTGGAATACTTGTTTGGAAATTTTAATTAATAAAATAATAATTGGGTATATAGAACCCAAGAAACTTATATCATGCTACGTAAGCATGATATCCTAACCACTGCTCCAGCGAGGATTCAGTAACTTTCAAACTTATTATAACATGTTCTTTCTTTGTGACGGAAAATGAGCAGCCAACCAGATTCAACTTGTCAGAAAAGGTCTCTCATTTTTTACTCGCCTGTTTTCTAACTATCGCCTATGGCCATGGACTCTCTGTTCTGGTACTCAGTGGAATATTCCAAAAGTATATATAAATATAGAAAAATATATCCCTATATAAAAAAAGGAAAACTTTTTTTTAGTGGAGAGTGCAATATGGAAGCAAAACCAATCCCAACCAAGACCTGGATAAGCTCCATAAAATAATTTAATTAGTCAATCCAAGAAAATTCTAATATCCAAAGATCAACCACCAAGCTTTTAACTTTATTAACAGTCATAATACTTTAACTTATGAAAAAACTGATGAAACCAAACGTCTCTCTCAGCACCTTCATCTACAGGGCTATACGATTTGCGTGAATCAGTGTTTTCGTATTTTCGTGCTGATTCAAACGTCTCAGAATGCGAAACGACGACTGTGAACCACCCGATATTTCTCGTCTGAACCTGAGCGAGTTCTTTGAGGAGGAGAGGGGAGATGAAGATATCCCTAAGATTCGCCCGCGCAGCTTATGTCTGACTGGCATGATTTCCAGATCTTCCAACAAGAGATGCCTGGTTCGGCGCAGATCCATGAGCAATGAGACAAAGCATGTTTGAATTTTAAGTTCTAACATTGTAATAAACACGTATCTCTGCTGTACCTAGCTTATAATGTCTAATCAAGTAGCTGTTGTTAAATAAAGGTACAAATAGGAAACATACAACAGGCTTAAGGAGTGGTTACGTGCTTGTTTACCTGTTGCCAATTTTGGGGTGAGAGCAATTATAGTGTGTGACCTTGGAAACAAATTGAAAATGGACATGTTTTGTTTTAGCAAGAAAGGATGTTATAAAGTAATATAAAATGTAAAAATATAGTTATACATGCTGTAACTGATATTTTCTAAGCCAACAGAGTAATACAGTCAAACCTGTTTTTGTGCGAGGAATAGGGATCGCATATAAAAAAAATTCAAATCTTTATCTTTTTTTTATACGGTGAATAGGGACCGCATAAAAGTCTTTCTTGGACCGTTAACGCAATCTCCACCATACTGCTGAATTGAGGTATTGCTGGTATTCTGTGAGGTGGCATTCTAAGTACATGGCCGACCCACTTCCATCGTCTACTTCGTATGGTATTTTGAAGGGGCATTTGTCTTGTTTGGATGTACAGTTGGACATTTAGATATTGTATAGGGCCAATATGTTTGTAAATTTTCCTTAGACAATTGTTTTGCCATGTATCCAATTTCCTCTCTTATCACACACCCTTATTATAACTGAAGGTCTTTTATAGCATAAGTTCATCAGTATCGGATTGGGAAACTTTTTTTCGCCGAATATTTTGAAATAAGGGAAAGGACTTACGCGAGGACTTCAATGTGTACTTCATGCACCACTGTCCCGGGTCGCAGGTCTTCTTCTTGCAATTGGCCACGACCTCCTCCTGTGTTGGCGTCCCCTTTATGTCCTTGTCGAAGAAGTAGTTGACCTTGGGGTACTTGAGATCCTGCATCTCCTTCGACTCCTCATTCTCCTCGTCGTAATCGGCCTCAGTGTCGCTCCAGAAGCATTCGAAACACTGCAGCCCGCGGATCTCTAGAGCGGAAAAAAGATAAACATGTTTCCATCATTACCCTATACTTAACAGCAACGTTTCTTGAACCCAGTACGTCACTTCGCGAAAGGAGAAAGTGAGTAAACACAAAGCCTGTTGGGTTGACAGGAGGAACTTCTATACGCGAGTCGTGATAAAGACACTATTTATTCATGGTGGAGAATCTGTGACATTTAATTAATGAGATTTAACTCATTTCTATCATATTCTGAAGTACTGAAGTGAAGAAACTCTAACTTTTAATTTATTTAAGGGATTCTAGCAAGACCCTCTATATACATGGCCATCCAACTCCGGGTGATGACGTCAGACGTGGGTGAAAATTGCCATGTTAAGTCTATGGAGTGACGTCAAAGATGAGTGAAAGTTATGACGTTGCACGGCCGAGTTGGGAGGCCTTTATATAGAGGGTCTTGATTCTAGAGAGAAAAACAATGGCATCATTCTTTATTCTACTATTTTAATATTCTATACTTTTAATTCATTCTAATATAAACTTATTCAAATTCTAATTCAGCTATTTATTAATATTTATTCCCTAAGTCTATATAGGGTGGGTTGGGGTAAAATGGGTCACTTTTTAGGTACTTTCACATTCTACGTTTTATTTCATCGAAACTATTATTTTTAACGATTTCTTTTAATTGGATCTTGACATTACAATCCTTCAGTACATTTTCATGTAATTTTATCAAATATTTTTTAGTTATAAGTTGTTTAAACATAGCATCAAAAGTCCTATAATGACCTATTTTAGTATACAGGGTGTTTCAAAATTGCGTTGCACGGCTTTTATTCGGAACCAACGCCTCCTAGGGTCATGGAAGTAAGGTCTACCCCTAGGTAAGTGACCCTGGAAAATCCATTGAGATGACTTACAGCGCCCCTAGCGGCGTAATTAAAAAGTTAAAAAATTAATTTAAAAACTAAAGGAGATAGAGCAAAAACCTCAGTGAGAGTATTGTTGCCAACGTCAAGAAGATCTCACTGAAAAAAGTTTGATCAAAATATCTTGAGTATTCGCGAAGATATTAGCATGTGAAAATAGCACTTTTTCAGGGGTCAGAAAATAAAAAGTTCACATATTTGCAAATTTTTTTATTTTTTGATTAAATTTTGTGTTCTTTCAACTAAAAAAACACAAAACTACACAATAACACTGAAAAATTTGGAAATATGCGAACTTTTTATTTTTTGACCCCTGAAAAAGAGCTATTTTCACATGCTAATATGCTAATGCTTGATTTTTCAAAATTTTAAAATACTTTTGTCAAAAATCACCTATAATAGTTTATTAATACATTGTATGTAATTGGACTGAAAATATATATACTACTTGAATATGCATCATGCAGGGTATAAAATAAGAGTGTAAGTTTTCACTATAAAATAAAACTTACCTTTTGCCCCGTTTAATAGAATTAAAGCGCAGAGAACGTATTTCAAATTTTTCATGCTTTGTTATTATGCAAAGTGAATCAGTTTAACTATTGAAATGAATACCTTTGCATTCATAAGGAGCGATAGCAACTCGGTGATAATATGATAAGCGAAATTATCTGAGGGAGGAATGTAAGTAACCAAAGGATTAAAGAGGCACGCGCATATCATGTTTTCATCACAAATATTGATTGTGTCAATTTTGCTCAATAAAATGCATTGAAGGCACTATTTCACTTTGGATGGGGCAGAAGCTTGGGGGGGGGCGAACTGGAAACCTTGGGGTGGAAGCTGTTCCTGATGACTTTGATAGCAGGATTTCCCCCAATAGAAATGGAATTTTTTCAAAAAGCAAGATTTTGGAAGTTTTAATATTGAAGAAAAACATTTAACGAAAAACCATACCAAGAACTGCAGTTTTGTGGGTTTTTTTCAAAATTTTAACCAGGTTTCAATAAAGTTTTCTTTATTGAATGTTTTTTTTTAAATTTAGAACATTTTAAGTTTAAACTTGATAAAAATTTAAGAGGATTTTTTTAAACATCAGTATTTTTTACAGTTAAATATATTTCTTTCAAAATGTAATGTTTTTTTTTCAAAGTTTAGGATATTTTAAAAATTTTAATGGGTTTTTTCAAAGTTTAGGATATTTTTAAAATTTTAGGATATTTTTAAAATTTTAATGGGTTTTTTCAAAGTTTAGGATATTTTTAAAATTTTAATGGGTTTTTTAAAAGTTTAGGATATTTTTTAAATTTTAATGGGTTTTTTCAAAATTTAAACTAGGTTTCAAAAATTAAATGGTGTTTTTTTTCAATTTCAGTGAGTTTTTTTTAAATAGTTTAATAGTTTTAGGTTTTTCAATTATTCAGTGGGTTTTTTCATTATTGAATGGGTTTTTTCAAAATTTAGGACGTTTTAAGTTCAAACTAGATATAAGAAATTAAGGAGGATTTTTTAAATTTCAGTGGGTTTTTTCAAAGTTAAATTGATTTCTTTCAATATTGGGTTTTTTCAACTTTGGAATGGGTTTTTTTAAAAATTTAAACCAGGTTTCAATAAATAATGTGTTTTTACAATTTCAGTGGTTTTAACAAAGTATAAAAAGTTAAAAAAAAACTGACATTATTTTGCCAGAATACATTTTACATAGAAAGAACTCACTAAAATTTGAAAAAACACACTATTTAGGAGAAAACCACTTAATTTTGAAAAAAAAACCACACTTTTTCCGAAAAACCCAGTTTTATATGGTTTTTTCAGGGTTTTATCGAAAAAAAACCCCCCCAAGAAACTTTAAAACCCCCCCCGGGTTTTTGGCAACCCGGCCCCCCATGCAACCCCTTAAATCCGCCCATGGTCATGATCATGAAGGCCTTTTTGGGGACCCATCCGAGAAATGGATTTTATTTTAAATTTCCACTTAAGTTTTTATGTAATTTGTGATTGATAGTAACAATATATTTACCTCAAGACAACACCAATATAAAAATTACTACTTTGCGATTGATATCAGTTTGTTCCCAGTTCTTGATATTTATTCCAATATTGA